>CM076573.1:364951169-366325177 GCA_034641835.2 Pinus albicaulis
ACGCCGGATCAGTGAAAGGAAAGCGCGTATGAAAACTAGGGTTTTCTGAAGTATGTGGTATGAAATGTCTGATCTGTTATGCTGTATTACTACTATCTGTCTATGATGTATTCATACAGATCTAGGTTTTCTGAATATTGATTATGTTGCTGACTATGTTGAGAAAAGATCAAGTTGTTGATTGATTAGTTGATGATTCATTGAATGAATTGATAAGGGTATAAGTTTTAGTTTGATGTATGATTGAGCTTAAATGTGTGGAGTGGGTCCAGTCTGAAAATATGATGAAAAGTGGCCTGCAAGTTGTGATCTATTGAAGCTATTGGATCTAGTATGAAAATTGATGAAACATGGTCCATGGTGGTGCTGAGGGTTGTAGCCTTCAGTCAGGGGGTCGTAGCTCCCTTCTAGGTGAGGCTGGTAAATGAGAGCAGGGGGTCATAGCTCCCTTCCAGGAGAGGCTGGTAAACGAGAGCAGGGGGTCGTAGCTCCCTTCCAGGAGAGGCTGGTAAACAAGAGTAGGGGGTTGTAGCTCCCTTCCAGGAGAGGCTGGTAAACGAGAGAAGGTTGCAGCCTTCTGCAGGTGGGTGCCTGCGTGCTGGTATGAGTCTGCGCCAGTACATGGTTGTAATATGTTTTCTCTATAATAAAATATTGAAGGCTGAGACAACGGCAGATGTGGTTTTCTCCCGACTTGGGTTTCCACCTAAAATCATGGTGTTCATGTGTGTTGCTTATGTGTGATGGTTTATTCTGTTATTACTGCTCATACTTACTATTTATTGAACATCTAATGAATGAATGATGGAATGATATAAGTAAAGAATTATCTGCATAATAATATTGCTGGACATACGCATGTTTTATTAAGTATATCCGCGTGTATACGCGAGTTGGCTACAGGAAATTCGCGTATGTGTTTTGAAGCAAGAAAAAGTAAAAATTCTTTGAGTATGCCCTAAATACTGATTCACCCCCCCCTCTCAGTATTTTTCCCAATAGAGCGCACGCGACAAATCATAATAGAAATGGGGAAAAGTGGTTTCGGCAGGTAAAACAGTTGTTTTCATGTGATAAAAAGGCGGATAGGCAGTATTGCCTTTTTGAACACGATATGCGTTAGAGGCTGCCACGTGTCTTTCCAAAACATCTTATATCGCGTAATTTTTGCAGATTAACATTCGTGCTTGAAGTTACGCAATATGGAACGTTGACCGTTAGATTTGGGGCCTCAGATCTAAGGGTGGGGAGCGAGCGCGATATTGGATAGATGCGCGGGTCCTAGCAGGCGGGGCAGTTTTGTTCTGAGCCGTTGATCAAATATTGGATGGCTAAGATTAGATCTAGAGGGAGGCAGGACCCACATGGGTCGGGCCTGGCAGGGTTAATATGAACCGTTAGATGTACAAGATCAACGGTGGATATTTGATCTGGGGTTTAAACGAAGTGATACAAAGGCAGAGAAAGGGTGAAGAAGGACCGTTGATCTGCAGAGATCAACGGCCAGGAGTTGGCCAAAAACATTGTGAAGCGGGACACATGATTTAAACCAAAGTTGGGAGACGCAATCTGGACTGTTCGATCTGGACATGTGGATGGCCCAGATGCAATCGGAGGCATGCGATCGGCGGGGGACAAAACTTGAACGGCGCCGAAGTGATTGATTGTGGGCCATTGATCTGCAGATTAGATCGACGGTGGAGGATTGATCGGGGAATGGCCAATCGGGGGTGGCATAACATTAACGCACCCAATGAAAAAATGTCGATGCGATTTTTCACAGACCATCATATTGGCCCAATGATCAACGGTGGAGAAAAACTCCGACCAATGAATGAGCGGGGACCATTATATTATATGAAAACCCAAATTTACTGAAAATACAAAGGTTTTAATTACATTGGGCAGGTTTATATATATGAAAAGGCGCCCGATTGTGGGGCCTATGGGTTATATGGGAAACAAAAGGCCCGGGGCTTACACATAGAAAGGGCCAATCGGGATCAGGACTTCGGATCGGGATTTTCAATCTACCCATTTAAAATTGTTCGATGCGATTAGCGCCTCAGGACTTTAAATCTTGGTCCTGGGCATAGGTTTATATAGAGAGGGGCGGAGGTTGGGGGTTTATACAACAGGGCTCAATTGCATCGGAACAATGATGTGGGACTTTTTAATCTACCCATTTTCATTAAAAAACATTGTTCTGGCGGGTTTAGACCAAAACTTAGGAAAAGTGGGTTTATGAATTTACAAAGGGAAATAAGCAACGAGGATGGTTTATTACAATGTTTAGCGCCTGATGCGGGCCCAGGGTTCAGCGAATGAGACAAGGGGATCGGGAGCTTACAACCAGAGGCTAATCACATCAGAGGCTTTTAACATGGCAAATAGACTTGTGCGCTCCGATTTCTCCGATGCGATAAGCGCCGAATGGGCTTAGCGCTTGGTTCTAGCACTAAGGCATATGGTGGGGAAGTGGTTAGGACTTAGCCCCAAGGGGCTTAAGCCTGTAGTTAAAAAACTTTATTTTTTATGAATTTTTTCACAGTTTTTGATGGATTTGGGGGTTTCGGCAAAGTTTAAAAGTGAGTTTTAAACTTTGTAAAGAGGATCTTATGAAGAGAAGAAGGGAAATCATGAAAAATAGAGGAAATTGATGGGGGAAAATGAAGGTTAGTTTCGAAGTGGAAGGAAGGGAAAAATGGTGTTTTGAAACAGTCTTCTCTCTATGGAATCAACAGAATTTCTGAGTGTAAAAGGGAAATAGTAGTGAAGATTTAAACGAGGGGCATGATGCCTTCATGAGGCTTCAAGAGACAACATTTTTTGCGATAAAACGTGTTCCTTGAATGCTCAAAAAATGTTTTAGCCACCTTTTGATATAACAAATTTTATAGGTGGCTAACAGTGGCTCCACTTGGGGATGGTGCCTTCTTGAAGGCATCAAGAACTTCAGACTTGCATTCTCTGGGAGGCTGATTAGTGCCTTATCCATTGGGCTGCCTCTCTTCATTTGAATGATCTTCTTTTGCTATGAAAATATTAGCAGCCATGAAAAAAAAATGGATTTTCATCAATACAAGCTTTCTACCTACCCAATCCTACTGATCTAACATTTTTTTCTTCTTTAGAGTGCACTTGGATTGGCAAACTCTTTTTACAAAATTTTATTCTTTTGAAAGCATAAAACTAATCTAATTCTACTCCTTATTTCTCAGATGAACTCAGATTAAGCAGTTGAGTCCATATGCTTCTCTACTTAATCTACTAGTCTATTAGGATTAAAAAATCTAACAGATTTTTATTCTCTAATGTCTAAAACAGAAATTTAAAAGCATACAAGTCAGGATTTAACAGTCCAACTTGCTACTGATCTATGGCATAAAAACAAGCTGCATATAGATATAATTTTACAGAAATTTAAATCAAAATGGAAGGCTTAAGAATTTTAAAGTTCTAAGCACTTCCTTCATCTTTTTTACAGCTCTGTTTTTCTTTTGTTTGAGTTGTTTTTTCTTTGTTGACTGGTTCAGATTTTGAGCTGATTAGAACCAGTTTTACTTCTGTTTTGACTCGGAACTTAAAACAGATAGGAGTCATTCTTTTTTTGAAAACTTAGGTTCAGATTTTGAGAATGTTTGAACCTTTAATTTCTAGCCTAATCTACCTACTGATAAGCCAAGATTAAGCTGTTTGGAAAATCGAATTCAGTAACCTATCAGCAGTAAATTTAAAACTGGTTAGTCAAGATTAGGCTGTTTGACTAATTAGAAGTGTGTTTTCAGGAGTGGCATTTGAGTTTGCACACTTTCAGATTTGCTTCTCTTTTTGTTGGTATGGGGTTGTACCTTTATTATTTTTACAATCTACCCTCTTTTCTTTCTTCTTTTGTTTTTGTATTTTTGATTTTTCTAACTTTGAATGTAATGATGGATGAAATATCTACAATGGAAAAAGATAAAAGACTTCAAAACATGGTAGGATCAAGAGAAGTAATGTTTAAGCATCCTACCATTGACAGGACCCCCAAACAGTTCTGCTCCATTCAACTCCTGCAAGAAAAAGACATTATTACTAGTAGCAGAATGAATGAGATAAGGGCCAAGCCATAAGTTGTCAAATTTCCCATGCTTGCCCTTGTCTTCTCTCCTTGAGTCCCACTTTAAAACTTTGTCCCCAATGTTGAAATTGTTGTCCTTTGTTCTTCTGTCAAAAATATTTTTGATACTATCTTGCTTTTGTAATGCTTTTTTATAAACCTCCTCTCTGGTTAGTTGAAGGTGAATGGTCTAATTTATTCTTCTGATCATGTCATTATGTTCAGTTTGCAACTCTTGAATCAAATTCATAACTGGTACACCAAGGCTGGTTGGGAAAATTACATCAGTACCATACACAAGCTAGAAGGGTGACATACCAATAGATTTCTTCAATGTCAATCGGTTAGCCCAAAGTGCATGAACAAGCTTTGTGTGCCAAGATTTCTTGTTGTCCTCCAACAGCTTCTTGATTATGTTCACCAAACTCTTGTTTGAGGATTCTGCAAGTCCATTATCTTGAGGGTAATAGGCCGTGGAATGACCCAATGTTATCTGATATTTGTGACAGAATTCAACCATCTTCTTTGATCCAAATGTTGCTGCATTATCAATGATGATCTTGGTAGGACAGCCAAATCTAGAGAGAATATTAGTCTCCATGAATTTTATAATGACAGAATCATTGGCTTGCCTACAAGGGATGGCTTCTATCCATTTGATGAAGTAGTCTGTGGCAGTGAGAATCCATTTATGCTATGCATATGATGGTGGATGGATTTCTCCTATGAAGTCAAGTCCCCACTGTTGAAAATGAGCTTCAACACTGATTGGATGCAGAGGCAAGGGTAGCAGCTTCCTTTTGCCTTCAAAAAGTTGGCATTTATGATAGGAAATTATCATCTTGTGTACATCAAGAAAAATAGTGGGCCAATAGTAACTAGCCCTTAGGATTTTGTTGGCTGTTGTATTCTAATAGAGGTGGCCTCCACATTATCCTTCATGGAATTCGTGCTTAAGCTTCTCTGCATCAAACTCAGGCAAACATTTAAGCAATATCCCACTTGCATTTTTCCAATAAAGTCATTTATCTATAATGCAATAGTTTACAGCCTTTAACTTCAAAAACCTTGCCTTTGTTTTTGATAAACTGGGAGGTGTATTCAAATTAAGCAAAACAAATAGAATATCAGCATACGAAGAGGAATTCATAAAATGGTCTTCAACAATGGGAGTTGAGAGTTCCTCTTGTTCATCTAAAGCATCAATCATATTAATATCAAGAACTTGAAAATTTGATTCAGCCATCAACCTAGCTAGACCTTGGCCTTTGATAAGTTTAGTGGGCTTGATCTCTAAATCATATTCAAGAATGACAGCTATCCACTTACCTCTCTTACCATCTGGGTCCTGTGTTAGAATGTCTTTCACAACTGAATTTGGGACAAAGGCAATGACGTGTGAGTGAAAGATGTATACTCTGAAGTCTTTCAAAGCTTTAACCAAAGCAAAAGCTTTCTTTTCCATAATGTTATAATTCAAAGGAGCATCTCTCAAAGTCTTGCTAAAGAATGCAATAGGTTGCTCTTGTCCTTGTGGATTTTTCTGTAAAAGGACAGCAACTATTGTATGTTCTGATGCAAACGAGAAAATATAAAAATCTTTTGAAAAATTAGGACTTATTAGAACGGGTGTTTTAGTTAACGCTTGTTTCACTAGCTCAAAGGACTTCTTTGCTTCCAAGGTCCGTTTTACCCCTTGCTCCTTCTTCAACATATTTGTTATATTCCTAAGGAGCTCAGCTAAGTTGGGTATGAACCTTCTCAAGAAATTAATCTTTCCAATGAAAGATTGCAGTTCCTTGATGTTTCGAGGATGAGAGATTTGCAATATGGCCTCAATCCTGTTTGGATATATCTTAATACCCTCTTCTGAAATAATGTGCCCAAGAAGTTTACCTTCTTGTAGACCGAATAGTGTCTTCTTAGGGTTTAAATATATCCCAAACTTTCTACATTTCTCTAAAACTCTTCTGAAATGTTCTAAATTCTCTTCATCTGTCTTTGAAAGCACAGTAACATCATCAAGGTAAATAATGATGAAGTAGCCTAATTCTTTCGAGAATGCTATGTCCATGGCTTTCTAAAAATTTGCTCCAGCATTCATTAGACCGAAGGGCATTTTCACATACATGAAAGTGCCCCAAGGTGTAGTAAAAGCTGTCTTTAATTGATCATCAGGGTGAACTAAAATCTGATTATACCCTGAGTAGCCATCAAGCAAAGAAATTCTTCTGGAACCAACTACCCTTTGTAAAATATGGTCCATCTTAGGAAAAGGGTAGTTGTCCTTGAGTGAAGCTTTGTTTAGGTCTATAAATTCTATACAAAGCCTAATCTCTCCTGTTTTCTTCCTAACTGACACCAGATTAGATACCCACTCAGAATATCTAATAGGGACAATAATACCAGCTTCGTACATTTTCTTGATCTCCTTCTCAACCAAAGGTAACTGAACAGGGTTTATTCTGCGCAGTTTCTGTTTGAATGGTTTTTGGTTTTCCTTGAGAGGGATTTTGTGCTGAATTATTTCAGTGTCATAGGATTTCAGATCCTCATAACTCCATGCAAAAACATCAGAAAATTCTTTAAACAGCTCTATGTGTTTGAGTTTAATGTGAGCTGGTAAAGTTTTAGACAGTTTAATCATTTTCGGTTTAAGTTCACTACCTATATTACACTCTTCCACTTCAGTCTCTACAAGCTCCAGTTTTGGCTTCTTGGCCACATCGTTAAAATCAAACAACTCTTCTAAAGGGGCCAGACCCTTTCGCAAACTCTGATCTTTACACTGTAGGGTTTCTAACTCCTCTGTTTCTAACTCTGCAGTCAATTCTATTTTATTTTCAAGTTTTCTAGACAATAGATTTATATTGGCAACCTCAGGAGACTGCTCTTCTTCACCAAGAAAATTTTCTTCACTATTGCAGTCTGTTTCATAATCTGAATCCGAACTGTGCAGTTCAAATTCATTTCTGAATTGCATGAAGTCTTCTATTTGTTTGTCTCTGTCAAAAACTTGCCAATATCTATCGTTATCAGGAACGACCAGTCTAAATTTAATCTGCGTTGAACATTCTTTGGTTTTGTATGGCGTTAAACATGTTCTTGCTGCAAAGGCTAAACTGTGGGCCGTGATATTTCTATTTCTTGGGACAAAAATTAACTAGGACTCCTCAAAAGTTTTTAAGAGATCCATGGCATCGTTTTCATAGGCCCTAAGCCTGGGGTGATTAGCGTTGTATTCCCCATTTACTTGCCTAATGATTAGTTCTAAATCCCCATAAAATTTAATTCTTTTGGCTCCTAATTTTTTCAACAGATGCAAGCCTAAAAGAAGGGATTCATATTCCGCTATGTTATTCGAACACTGAAAGTTTAATCTACAGGAAAGACTTTTTGTGTGGTTGTCTTCAGTGTTTTGTATCCAAACCCCTGCACCAGCATTGCTCCTAGTGCAGGACCCATCAAATTACATACTCCACAGAGGACTAGTTTCAGGTTCTTTCGTTTGATTACTGCTCTCTTCAAAGAGAGTGCTTTCGGTTTGTTCTTGAAAATCAGCACTCTGTTGTATTTGATTTAATTCCTCTAATTTTTCACTATGTTGAGGAACTATTTCTTGATTCTCAAGGTTAAAAAGCAATGGACTAATGATTTTTAGCTCAAGACCTGTGTTTTTTTTGCTATAGCTTACGAGTTCGACAAACTGTTTAGACCTTTCTGTGGTGTTTACCTCCTCCTCTCTATCAGCCATTAACTCTATTAAAGTGACTTTTTTACTAAAAGATTCATCGTTAAACAGAATAAAAGAATCAAGGCCTATATTTACAAAATACAGAGGAGAGTTTTGAGGTCTGTCTTGACTAGTCACCATGTACTGCATATGGGACTCCCTGTAAAGTTTTTTTGTCTGATTAAACACAGGGATGGTCGTATATGTCATTTCCATCTGCATAGTCCCTTGTAACTTGGCCCCCCAGGACCTAGATAACAACATTCCATACTTTGGGGGCACATCGGCTACAACAATATTCATGACCAAACATTTGGCTGGAATATGGGCTAAGTTAACGCAGAGGTCTTTGATTAATCCTAAACATTTTACTCTGCTGGAGTCAAAGGAGTAAAGGTCTTTATAAGGTCTGGTGATTTCTATACCCAGGCTCTCCATTACAACTTTCGACATTAAATTATGAGAAGCCCCTGAGTCGTGCATAGCGTTGTGCAAAATCTTGTCATGAACGTTTAAACTTACATAAAAGGGAGGAACAAGTCCCTCTTGATATCTACCTTCAATATTTGGACCAAAAATAAGCTCTGGCTGGTCATTGTTAAGATTGACTGTGTCATTATTCTCCTCTATGTTTAAAGCCTTCAAAATTTGGGTCCTATATACATTTTTGGCAGCTAGTTCAGAGAGAGGAACAAAGATTTTAATTTTGGAAATTTCCTGCTCCAAATTAAAAGGAATTTGATTCTTTGAAGTGCTTGTCTCAGCCTTATGAACTGCCACTCTGTCAGCAAAATCTGTTTGCTGATTTGTTCTATTTACATTTGAAAAAATTGTTTTGACAGGAGTACTAGCTGAAGTGTTAGTACTGCTCAGGTTTGCACTCTATTTTTCATTGTTTTGAGTGCCTTTCTCTTTACCTTTATCAGAATTTACAGCCACTGTTTTTTCTTTTTGTTTTTCAATTTTGGGTTTATTTATAGTGCTATTTTGTGAAGATTTGTCAGAGGTTTTGTTGTTGGGAGTTTGTTGATTAGTTTTACTTCTAAGGTCATATTCCCTTTGAGATTCTATGATGACATTCTCCATGTCTTGATAATAACTTTCATCATTATCTCTTTTGTCATCATAAGGTGTGTATAGACCTTGTTTTCTATCATAATGAACCTCAAAGTCATCATTATCTACTCCCAGCATGTTGATATCATCTTCCTCTATTTGCTCATATGTGTCTTCAACCTCACTCACATAGTTTTGATGAAAGGGAGGAGTGATATGTTGATCATCTTCCCTTGGTCTATTTTGAGGCTGATTTCTTCTAAAATTCTGATTTTGGTTCTGGTTCCTATTTTGAGGAGCAGTTTGGTTTTGACTTGCTTGAGCTCTCTCAAGAATGCTCATTTTCTTCATCATCTCCTCCATCATTCTTTCCATCTTTGAGCTGGAAGTAGAAGGTGTGGATTCCTCTCTGAAGGACACTCTCTTCTCATTTTTCAATCTTGCTCTTTTCTCCATTAAGTTAACTTCCACAGCAAGAGCCCCTTTTTGCATATCTTCAAGGGTTAAAGGGTCTCTTTCCCTCAGCTGATAGGCCATTTCAGGGTCAAACCCTTCAGGAAAAATTTTTAACGCTGAACCTTGTGGAGGTTTTAAATCTGGGGGAAGTGCATTATACACACTATTAAATCTAGTGTAGTAAGCTTGTACACTTTCCCCAGTGTTTCTGTGAAGATTTTTGTAATCATAGAGTATTTGAAGAGGGTTTTTTTCTCACTTCCCATTTGTTTGAGAATGCTTGATGGAAGGCTTGGAGATCATTTATACTATGGGGGGTTAAGCCTTTAAACCATTTTCTTACTTCTCCCCCCAAACTATGAGCAAATAGTCTAAGTTTGACAGAATCATCATCAATTTAATTTCTGTCAAAGTAGTCATTCATTTTATCCACATGTTGTGATGCAGTTGTAGCATTACTGGCATCATACAATGGAATTTTGGACTGATAGTCCCGTGGAAGATTGACTAAGGGAATAGGAAGGACTAAGGGAGCATACCATACTGCCATGATATGTGGTGGGGGTGGATTTACAAGAGGTGGGTTAACAAGAGGGAAAGTGGGCTGGAGTGGAGTGGTTTGAATAGTGGATGTAGGATGAATGGATGTGGATGGACCAAGAATAGACTGCTGAGCTGATCTTGGATGAGAGACACCTAAATTGTGAAGGAAATGTAAATCAGGTGGTGTTGTTTCTCTACTACCAGGATGTTCACTTGTTTCCAGGGATGAAAGTGAAGACTCAGAGTCTATATGAATTATATCATCAAGTGACCTAGTTCTAAATGGATTTACTAAGTCAACTTGTGATTGTTGTAGAGCTGAAAGATTTTCAGGAACTGAATTTTCTCTCAAGGGTGATCTGAAAATAGTTGAAAATTTTATTTTAGGAGACTTCCTAAGGATAATTTCAGGGTTATCAACTATCTCAAGTGGGTTTGGGTCAGGGTAAGCTCTAGTATGAATCTTTCTAGGAGCCACTATGTTGTGTTTTTCAGACCCTACTCAACAAGAAAAGTTCAACCAGATATAACAATCTTTAAGAGGTTAACAAATCTATTTTACACAAAATTTAATCCTACCGTCCTCTAACTGGTTTTGAATGATGTTACAAAGATTATGGATCTTCCTAATGGAGTCTTAAGGTATGTTTAGGATTGTGGAGTCACCAGGTGGAAGTTTTTAGCTCCTAAGGAGGTAAAAGGTTTTATGGTCCACCACCATGTTTATTAAATACCAATCTGAAATATTTTTGGGTTTTCTGAATTATTTTTCAGTCCCTATGGTTTCTAAGAGTATCCTAAATCTGCTTCAAAACTTAGCTACGGTTATGAGACAAAAAAAATCTACTCTTATGGCTAATCTAGCTAATCTTTCAAGGTTTGACAAGGTCTTATGAGAATCCTAGGGTTTGCCTAGTTTGTCATTGATTCAAATAAGTTTCATCATGATTACCATTTGCTGGTAGTGCTTGAAGAGGGCTACTTTTTACTCACTGCACAATGTTCTTGAATAAAGGATTTCCTGAGGTCTTAAAGATACCTAGGCTAAAAAACACTCAAAATTCCCCAGTGGAGTCGCCAGAAGATGTTAGGCTGCTGGTGGCTCAACTGGCCAATATACCAACTGTTCGTGAGTCAAGGGATTTTCTGAAGTCTCAAGGTGCTCTTAGATTGACTTTCAACTCAGAAAATCCCCAGTGGAGTCTCCAGAAATGTTAGCTCCCTGTAATTAGCAAGATTTTCAAAGTCCAACTGCAGGGAGAACACTATTTCAACCACTTTCGGATTATAGGATCTAGCCCTCCTGAATCCGGAGAGGGATCTCTCCAACAAAGTGCAAAGATTGATTTATCTTTTAAAGCTTTTTAGTAATGATATTAGGCTAGTTATGAAGGTCGAGGTTTTTGTTTTGTTTTGGATGATTGAGCATGATTATTAGTTGAGTGGAAAGTTCTAAATGGAAAGAGTTTCAAAGGTGTGAAGTTGCAAGCAATCAGAACAAGATTTGGCTAAAAATATAGATATAACGCTGGCTTTTAGTCCATTGGGCTATGGAGTCATAATAGGGTTTAATTGAAACAACAAATTTCAAGAGTGGTCCATGGGGCAAGTCATCTATGTCTAAGGATCTCTTTAAAGTTGATTTTATGGAATGAAATGATACAATCAAGAAAGGGGAATTAAACATATGAAGAACAAAGAGCAGCCTAAGATCAGGTGAGTACTTTGAAACTATCCTGCTTTCGACATAAACTTAAGAAAAACATAAAAGTAATCTAAGATCTGGTAAGTACTTTGAAACTAGCCAGATTTTGATGCACTTTCAATAGAAAAACATTTTAAACACAAAGGGAAACTTTAAAAGCAACTGTTGGAGAAGAAACTAGAGGACAGGGCTCACCATAAACTTCCCTAGCTCTGCTTTACTTAGTAAACTTTCAAGACAAACACATAAGATAACAAAGAATAGTCTAAGATCAGGTAAGGACTTTTAACCTAGCTTGCTTTCAACACACTCTTAGGGAAACTTTTAGATAGTCTTTGGGGATAAAACTAAAGGACAGGGCTCACCATCACTTCCTTAGTTCATCTCTACTTAACATAAACTGAAAGTAACATTTAAGAACAATATTTAGCTTAGACAGTAGGACGAGGACGAGGGAACGCTAGCATTCCTAACTGCTTAAACTGAATTAAATCATTCCTAAACAACCCAATTTGGAAGAAAACATATAGATAAAGCTTATCAGTCAAAGAAGGGTACTGATATATAGTAAATCCTAACTCTATGCTTGTTGTTCTTTATCAGAGAAGATGGACAAGGTGAAAACAGAAATAAAATAACAATTTACAATAAGAAATAACATCACCGTCGACATAGACTAGGATCCCATAAATTAGCTTGTATTGATGCTTCAAACCAGTTACAACTTTAAGTCCAATGTTTTAGTTCAACAATCATCTTCACTTCTCAGCCTAACTTATTTAATCACAAGCAGAGCTTCAAGAGCCCCTGAACACTATTTACAAGTAGAAGCTTCAAGCTCAAATATATTTCAAAGTTCTGCAACCAACATTTTCTCATCTTCTACAAGAATATTTATAGAAGAAAAGAGGAGGTGGGATTTGATAAAAGATCTCCTGGGTCAATTAATACAGAATTTAATACTTCTCGGCCTTTGATGGGCTCGATGTAGAAGTTTACAGATGTTCTGCCTGTATTAATTTTTTTACATTTAAGAATTAAGCTCGGTGAGAGCTTTTGTTGACTTTAAGGCTCTGTTTTATGTTGTAATAACTCTGCGGATATTTTTTGCATTAAGTTCCTTTGGTAGAATTAACTATTAGGCTGCGCTGAGGAAAATATCTTCTTTTCTAATCATAACTCGGCCTCTATTGAATGCTGTGAAGCCACAGGTGGCAATCTAGTAGCTGAGAGGAATCAATTTGCCTCTTATGTGGCAGTGGAGGCTCTCTGTCTGATAGATATTATTGATTTTTTCCTTAACTATGTTTAATTGAATGGATTAGGCTTTTGATTTTGATCTTAGTTGTAATCTACTCAAAATATGTAAATCAACTTCAATTCTTCATTTCTGGCTTGATTTAACTTGTCAACACTGATACTCTTTTGTTTTTATTTAACTGTCTGTGTCTTGTTGATGTGCAGGTGCCGCAAAAGGCTCATATGGCATCAATGCCCATGAAGCATTGACGAAATGTGACTTTGAACCCTTTGGAATGATCTTTCTGTATGCACAAAGGCATGGGGGATCGTCATCCCCAGCCTTTGTTTTTCCTTTGACATAATGGAAAAACCATAGAAACCTGTACAAAACAATAAAAATTAATAAATCTTGCGTTTATGTGGTAAAACTGCTTAGGAGGTTGTGGTTAGGAGAAAATGGTGGAGATTAAGTTGGATCCGTCGATCTAGCAAAGATCAACGGTGGGGATTAGTTGTGAATATACAAAGTGAATGAGTCACTTTATAATAATATAGGCGTAAAATGTGAGAAAATACAAAGAAAATGGGAAAAATCCCTTTGGCGGAGGAAATCTGTTAAGAATTGAAATTGGGGTTTCGGGATGATCGTGGGCCGTCGGATGGGATCAAGCCACGAGATCAACAACGAAGATTGCATGTTGAAAACCTTTGGTAGAGGCAGAGGGTGATAGTGAAAAGCTAGATTAGATCTGAGCCGTTGATCTGCAGAGATCAACAGCGGGGAGCGCATGCGAAAAATCATAATAGAAATGGGGAAAAGCGGTTCGGAAGGTAAAACAGTTGTTTTCATGTGATATAAAGGTGGGTAGGAGGTATTTCCTTTTTGAATATGCGTTAGAGGCCACCACGTGTCTTTCCAAAACAACGTATATCGCGTAATTTTTGCAGATTAACATTCGTGCTTGAAGTTACGCGATATGGAACGTTGACCGTTAGATCTAGGGCCTCAGATCTAACGGTGGGGAGCGAGCGCGACATTGGATAGATGCACGGGTCCTAGCAGGTGGGGCAGTTTTGTTCTGAGCCATTGATCAAATATTGGACGGCTAAGATTAGATCTGGAGGGAGGCAGGACCCACAGGGGTCGGGCCCAGCGGGGTTAATATGAACCGTTAGATGTACAGGATCAACAGTGGAGATTTGATCTGGGGTTTAAACGAAGTAATACAAAGGTGGAGAAAGGGTGAAGAAGGACTGTTGATCTGCAGAGATCAATGGCTGGGAGTTGGCCAAAAGCATTGTGAAGCGGGACACATGATTTAAACCAAAGTCGGGAGACGCAATCTGGACCGTCTGATCTGGACACGTGGATGGCCCAGATGCAATCGGAGGCATGCGATTAGCGGGGGACAAAACTTGAACGGCGCCGAAGCGATTGATTGTGGGCCGTCGATCTGCAGATCAGATCGACGGTGGAGGATTGATCGAGGAATGGCCAATCGGGGGTGGCATAACATTAACGTGCCCAATTAAAAAATGCTGATGCGATTTTGCGCAGACCATCAGATTGGCCCAATGATCAACGACGGAGAAAAGCTTCGACCAATGAACGAGCGAGGACCATTATATTATATGAAAACCCAAATTTACCAAAAATAAAAAGGTTTTAATTACATTGGGCAGGTTTATATATATGAAAAGGCGCCTGGTTGTGAGGCCTATGGGTTATATGGGAAACAAAAGGCTCGGGGCTTACACATAGAAAGGGCCAATCGGGATCGGGACTTCGGATCAAGCTTTTCAATCTACCCATTTAAAATTCTCCGATGCGATTAGCACCTTGGGATTTTAACTCTTGGTCCCTGGCGTAGGTTTATATAGAGAGGGGTGGAGGTTGGGGGTTTATACAACGAGGCTTAATCGCATTGGAACAATGATGCGGGACTTTTCAATCTACCCATTTTCATTAAAAAACATTGTTCTGGAGGGTTTAGACCAAAACTTAGGAAAAGTGGGTTTATGAATTTACAAAGGGAAATAAGCATCGGGGATGGTTTATTACAATGTTTAACGCCTGATGCGGGCCTAGGGTTCAGCGAATGAGACAAGGGGATCGGGAGCTTACAACTAGAGGCTAATCGCATCGGAGGCTTTTAACATGCAAATAGACTTGCGTGCTCCGATTTCTCCGATGCGATTAGCGCCGAACAGGCTTAGCGCTTGGTTCTAGCACCAAGGCATATAGTGGGGAAGTGGTTAGGACTTAGCCCGAAGGGGCTTAAGCCTGCAGTTAAAAAAATTTATTTTTTATGAAATTTTTCACAGTTTTTGATGGATTTGGGGGTTTCGGCAAAGTTTAGAAGTGAGTTTTAAAATTTGTAAAGAGGATCTTATGAAGAGAAGAAGGGAAATCATGAAAAATTGAGGAAATCGATGGGGGGAAATGAAGGTTATTTTCGAAGTGGAAGGAAGGGAAAAATGGTGTTTTGCAGCAGTCTTCTCTCTATGGAATCAACAGAATTTCTGAGTGTAAAAGGGAAACAGCATTGAAGATTTAAACAAGGGGCATGATGCCTTCATGAGGCTTCAAGAGACAACATTTTTTGTGATAAAACTTGTTCCTTGAAGGCTCCAAAAAAAATTTAGCCACCTTTTGATATAGCAAATTTTATAGGTGGCTAACATATGCTAGGTCACATATTGGTCATGCTTGTGTGTTGTATGTGTATGCTTTCTTATGTGATGCTATATTTCGGACATGCATTGGTCATTCATGATTGTTTATACATGTCAAGTGGATGCATATGGTCAAGTTTGCATTAGTTTGATTGAGGTTGTTGTGCATAAGATCATTGTATGCAATTAGGTCATCATAATGATCATGGTATGTTATGATGCTAATGTGTTGGCTAAGATAGAGTAGGAGATGTAAATCATTAAAGTGATGTTGAAACAATGGACCTTCAGGTAAGAGCATATTGTCATACAAGTTGGTATGCTTGGCATGTAGGTATGTGATTCATGGTTTTTGTAAGCATTAGGGTTACTTATATGTTTGTCATTCTATTATTATTATGGTTACCTATGTGATAAATGTTAGTTCATTAGTGTAGTCATATGCATTATGGTTATGAGTACTTCTTTCATTATATTGATGTTATGGTTACCTACATTATAAATCTTATTTAATTAGTGTGATCATATGTACATGATTTGGTTATTCAAGCGTGGTGTTAACTTGATGATTATGTTATATGTTGTTCATGAGCATGTTATATGTTAAATTTTTGTTGTTAGTTAACTTGATGATTAGGGTTATAGCCTTAATATCTTGATGTCATATGTATCATGTTAAATTGGATTGGCCTAGGCAGATGGTTAGGGTTATGACATTTAAGTATGATTCGACCTAATTATGATAGTGTGTTGTATTATGTCTAGACTGACTATGCTATGTGATTTCTATGCATGAATGACAATTGTTTGAGTTTATGGTGTGAACATGTTAGATAGATATTGTTATGGATATCATGACCTTATTTATCACTGATTTGATATGTTGTGAAGTTATATCATGCTAATCTAGATTGATTTCACAGACAAGATAGCCTCCCATGAGATACATTAAGGTATGTGATTTCTTAATGTCATGTACTTGGTGCATGATTGTATGACTATGTCATCTTTTGGTGTTTGGGTGTTTGTTGTCTAGTTTATTTATCTAACATGGTATGTTTACAAGTTATTTTAATGTTTGATTAATTGCATGATATGAATATGTGATTGAAATATTGCATAAATTAATGATCTTATTTTACGATGGTTGTACTGATACACAATGTCTTGAGATAGTTGATATGTACTTGAGTATAAGTAGGTGACAGTTGTAGAATTATGTATTATGACTGATGAATGAGAGTTGATTGTTGATTATTACATGGTTGTTAGTCTTGGTAAAATATTAATTTCAAATTGATGGATATGTTGTCTTGATGTTGATACACATGGCTGACATGTGTGTTCAGTTACATGGCAGTGTGCTTGACACAACAAGGTAAGGTAACTAGCTTGTTGTTATGTTTATTTATGAACTGACAATTATGTGTTTGTGGAAGTATGATGAAGGGGATTGCATGGAAAAGAGATTTCCATGAAATCTTGAAGAAGGCATGAGTTTAGATTTCCTTTGGACGTGTTGGAAATCATGGGGATTGAGTCATGGTGTTTGTTGCTAGTCTCGTGCTTGTGGTAATTTGTGATTTGTGAGCTTGATTTGCAATCTTGTTTATGTCTGGTGCATAGCCATACCACTTTTTTTTGGTGTCTTATTGCTATTGGTTTTCCATGTTATTCTTATTTTGTTTCTTATGCTTGTCTTTTATCCCTTGAGTCTCGGGAAGTGGTTGGGTAAGAGGAAGTTAATGGACTTTGGGGAGAGTTGTGTGGTACCCAATAGGTAATGTAAGGCCTGAATGGAGCTCAGTGCATGAGTAAGCGTGGTGGAAGGTAAGATCATTACAGGTGGATGGATTGGTTGAGCCCATTGTGGTAAATGGTCGATGGAAATACATACATGAGAAAGGTGATAGGAAAGGTTAAGTAAATGAGCTTAAGGTAAAAAATTCTTTGACTATGTTGGGAACTCTTGTTCTCAATGTTACGCATGTATAACGAAAGTTCTCTTAACCTAGACCTTATGATATCTATTAATTGTGTTGTGATCCTGATTATGTCGATGTTTATATATGCATATATTTATGTATGTATGTATGTCGTTGATTGGAAGGGTCGTCATGGATCATGATAGTTTTATGTTGATGTTTATATATGTATACATGTATGTACATATGTGTTATATGGAATTTTAATCTACGGATAAACTGAATTCCTTGAGTGTGATGTTCCTTCACTCAGAACAACAGAAGAAAGAAAACTATTATTTTCTCTAAGACAAATAGATATATCGAAAGGGAAAGAGCCTACTTGTGATCCTTTTCACTCTCCTTCTCCTTCTTCTCAATTAATAAAGATATCTGTTCAATTTATCAATACATATGTCTATATCTTGTGAAATGTATTCTTGATGATGTATGTATTCTTAGATCTAATCGGTTTGATTTTATTAAGATAAGTAGATACTTGTATATTGTATGTTGTTTGTTGTTATCTATCTTTGATTGTAGGAATCAATCTAGTGGCTTGAGTTGGATTGAGAGCGACAACAACAACAACAAAAGGAGAAGGAGAGAAAAAAGGATCACATGTAGGCTCTTTCCCTTTCTATATATCTATTTGTCTTAGATAAAATAGTAGTTGTCTTTCATTTGTTGTTTTGAGTGAAGGACCACCACACTCAGGGAATTTAGTTTATCCGTAGATTAAAATTCTGTATAACAAATTGGCAACTCCACTAGGGAAAATCCCATCATTCCTGGTGTTTATGCCTCTATTTACCTTCATCAGTAGCATATACTTTCCTTTATCAATAATTTGAATGAAAAAATTGCATTAGAAGTGCGTTTAGCTGCTTGTTTTTCAAACCTTGCTATGCCCAACGCACTGTTGGTCAGGGTACAATGCACTGTAATGCACTGTGTTCCATTCAAGGGTGCTTTGCAATGCATTGTCTCCCCTTAGATGCTACGTTTCCCCCTCAACCAATCAAATTCCATCAAAAAATTTCATTGCTTTCAATTTCAACCACTTGTTTGTTGTATTCTCAGATGCCTGATAGCTCTTAGAGACCAGTAAAATTTCCTATTATTCCTCCTTTGAAAAGTAATTTGTTCAATGTTTCATTAGCTGTTTTCTTTATCATTGGAAAATAAAATTCAAAGTAGTTAATTTTTTGCATTAGATCAATTATTTTTTTGAAAAGGAAATTGTTGTTTCATTCCTCATTTCCTGTAGGAAAATTGTGGTTCCATTCTTCATTTTCCTAAGAGAAATTGTTGTTTCATTCCTCGTTTCTCAAAAGAAAACATTTGTTTGCTTGATTTGTGCATTTAGTTTCCTTTCTCTCATTCACATTAAACGGAGCTGAAAATAAAAACATGCATGTGCATCTAGATAAGTCAAGTAAATCTGCATTTAGTTTGTGCCCTTTGTTGTATGCTCAAAAACTGATTACTCTTTCCCCTTAGTATCTAGGATTTTCATTGAAAAAGCTAAATTGAAAGTTTTTTTTATTATTTAGTTTTTATTTTTAGGAATTTCCATTACATCACACGGTGAACCTCAAAGACAAACTTTTAAACAATATCAACATAAAATTTACATCAATCAACCTAAGAAAGCATTGTAACATTAACGATAACATTTATAAGGTCTAGTCTAGAGACGTGTTCTGGCTTCGTTATGTTAGTGTAAGCCTTTGCAGCCTTCCTCCAGTTATTAAACATGCTCTTACAAAGTGATTTTAAGGTGTCAAGGTCAAATTTTGTCATTTCAGTGAGTCTTCAAATAAAATTTGGTCACTAGGTATTAGGTCTAGGATTTGTTTTCACTTTTTGCAAAGTTGTCCAAATGTCAGTCCATGTCACCATTCAGCTGAGTGTACCATCATTCATATGGTTTTCATCATCATGTCAAGTTCCACTGGGTCATTTTACACCTTGTTCATGCTTCAGTTGTGCCTAGGTAAGGTTCATTTCCCTCTCCTAGGGTTTTGAAGGTAATTTCTCTTGGATGGTCAAATCATCAGCCAAACTTGTATCCTGATGTTCATACACCTTCCCCTATGCTTAATTTACCTTATTAAACACTTCCCATCACTGAGATCCCCCAAATTCATCATTTTTGCATAAACCCTAGTTTCTTGCTACAACTTGGCAATTTTCTAGGCTAGGCCTGTGTTTTGCCCTTTTGGATCCCTTCCCCTCACTCAATCTCTGAAATTCCACTTTCCCCTTCTTCCTAACATCCCTCCCTACTTCCCAAAATTTTCTCAAGAATTTAGAAGCCCCTTATCCCCTTCATTTCGCTTCATTTCGACAAATCCCTTGTTCCACACATCGGGATAGGTTTTACTCCAATGATGTTTCCGAGCAATAAAATATGAATTTGGGAAAAATGAGAGATTTTTTGTCCAAAACAGGCCAAGGAAGAAAAACCTCTTTCACTTTTTACACAAGTGTCATGGTTTTAGAGAAATGTCAAAAATATAGTTGCCTCAGGAGAATTAATGCACCTCTGAAGTGACCTTGGGAAAATCAAGATTTCTCCTCACTTGGTTGGCCAAATGACTTTCTTGATGACTCAAATGATAACTAGACATAAATATATTTCCAATGAGCTATCATGAGCTCAATTTGGAGTTGAGGAAGACCTTCAAAAGTTGACTGCAACAGCACTCTGCCTCGAGGCAGCCTCATTCTGCTCATTTTGACTAGTCTTGGGAGCATTGATTTTTTACAGGGAAAATGAACTCCAAATTGAAAAATTATAGTTGGGTTGGAAATTAGACTCAATAATATTTCCAACGAGCTATCCTGCACCCAATTTGGACACCGGGAAGGCCTCCAAAAGCCTCCTGAAAAAAGGCGCTATGCATTGGGTTTGTGGCGCAGCGCATAGAGCTGCAAGCCCAATTTCACCATAAACTTCTCCAAATTTTCCAAATGTGCTCAAATCTGTGTTGTGAAAGTAAGTTAAGAGTTTTTTCCATTGCAAGTGAAGAGTTTTTCTTAGAATTTATGGTGGTTTAGTGTGCGAAAACTCATTATTCAGCCCAAAAGCACAAAGGAAAAAAAACAGAGTTTTAAAGTGAAATGTCAAAGTTTACAACATTATAAAGTGGATTTTCCAAATGAATAAATCCTTGGCATATAAAATATTTTCAATTAAACTTCATTTGTGTGCCAAGAGACAGCAGTGAGCAAAAGAAGAGGTGTGAAGAGTGAAGGAAGAAGCTTGGAGGTAAAATTGGGCAAAGTTGGCTGCGTGGCGCATTGGGAAGCCGGCGCGACGCACTGGGCAGGCGCAGCGCATTGAGCCGGCCGCCACAGTGTAAAAATTACACTGGTGTGGCGCATTGGAGGTGCGCGGCGCACTGGGCTGACTACGCGGGGCACAGGCCCGAAATGCTAATTTTTTCCATTGCTTCCAAATTCTTGAACTGACTCAGTCCTTCTTGCTCCAAGTAGGTTCATATGATCTTCTGCTGCCTATAAACCCATGCTTGGTGTGATTATAGGATTGATTATGAGAATTTGAATGTCAAAATTCAAACCCTATCATTTTGTTGAGAATTTCTCCCTTTGGGTTTTGAAGTTGGTGTTTTAAAATTGGCTTTGGTGCCAAACGTTTTCACCTCCCCACCTTATTGTTTCCATTTCCCATCACTGTTATTTCATCACTACAGTCATGCCTAAGCCTATCTCCCTATCCTTAAAGTCATTTCATTTCCTATCATTCCCATTTCCCATTTCATGTGATTATAGCCTATCACTTTCATTACCCCATTCCTCCATATTCCCTCCCATTTGACATATATTTGGAAATCAAATAAAAACACCAAATTATCATACAAGACAACACAAACCTTGCAAATTCTCATGGAGACGGATACTTCTTATGACCGAGACAATGACTCTACAACTGAATTGCATGCACCAAGAAGGCACTAAAGCGTTGAAAAGGCATGATCGGCTCCAAATTTTGGTCGAAGCTTCTTTGGCTGAGCATAGTGCTTGATGAGGGACCTTCAGCCCAAATTTCAAGAAATTTGGAAATTTTTTTGTCAATTTTGATTTTTTTGGCTTCAAAACAGATTTTCTTACCCGACGCGTAGCGCCACTTAGCGCGTGCTTATGATTGGCAGCTCTTCAGGAGGAAAACTTTGAATTTTTGGATTTTTCATCAAAATTTATGCATTCCTATGGATTACCTAAGGATTTTGACAAGTTTTGGGTTGCCTAAAGGGTCAAAACCACCCTAAAAATGGCCTTTTCTGCCACTTTGTGCACACATAGGAAGCAGTGTTGGGAGATTGGATTTTTGGAGGGGAAAATGGCAACCAAATTCAGAAATTCCACTTGGGTTAGAAATTAGACAGGCAGAGCTTTCCAACGAGCTATCCTGTGCTCAATTTGGACTTTAGGAAGGCCCTCAAAATCAGCCTCAAACTTGTGCTACGCATAGATATTTCAGGCGTGGCGCATAGGGAAATTTGGCCTATTTTTCACTCAGCAGCTCAGAGTTTCGACTAGTTTTGGCTAGTTTGACTTTTTCATGTAACTCTTGATGTAACTTGATATAAATTAATGACTTTGATGTAATTTTGGCACATTTTTACTCATCATAGTAGATTCATTCACAAAAAAGTGAAATGTAACTGAATGAATCAGTTTCCTATCTTATAGAGGCAAGCTGTTCCATTGCCTATTTTCCAGTTCTTAGTTTAGATCTTGTTGAAACAGCTTTTAAACTAGTGAGATCGACCCCTAGAGGCATGGGAATAAGTTAGGCTTGGCTATATCTTGTATTTTCTTAGTCATTTTCAGAGGTTGGACACTTGGGATTGCTTGGCACTTCATTGTACATTTCATCTCTGCAATTTTGGCAAAGGAATAGACCAGGGTTTGCAGCACTCTTTGGGATCCATGTGGCTCTGTGTTTTGATGGTGTGTTTCTCTATGTAATTTTTAAGTCCACTGATGTTTATGTGTACCATTTCCCTTCTCTGTTCTTCTTAAATTAAACAAATGAGTGATAAAGGTAGAATTCATTAGATTGCTGTGCTCTGCCTTGAAATTTTGTTTAATTTTCCATGTTTTCATCTATTTGAAGAGGATTATTGAGAGCCTCTTTCCCTCTTCATCTCCTCACCGATCTGAAACATCCATTCACTCAATTCAAAGCATCAAAACAATTGCCTTCCTTGCTAATCAGAACTCTGCAAAAACTAGGCCTCATCCCCGGACCCAAATTTGCCTTTCCATTTGATTCCAACAAAAACCCCCAAAAACACACTCAAAATCATTTACTTATATACCTAGCCTAAAATTAGCTTTTATTTCAGTCATCTCAAGCCCTATTGATTATTTTTTCTTAGATTGACACGGAGAGAGCCCTCTCCTATTCTGGTAGGGCTAGCTACCAGAGTGAGCATGGTTTGATGTTACCCTGAACTTTGCCTTCCTTCAGCTTGAGGTAGATTTAGGCAATAATATAGTGGCGACCATACTGGGGAATCAAATGGTTTGCTTGTTAGTGTTATTTGTTTTATAAGCTACAGACGGAGCCTAAAGTTATGCCAGGTAGCCTTCGAAACGCTCTTGCTTTGCATTAGCAAAAGTAGATAAACGCTACTTCAGTCAATCTCCGGTCTAGTTTTATAAACGTAACATCTGACTTGAAAAATTCCCCAGTACATGTATCAAGTTAGATATGATGGTTGATGGTGGACAACGATCAGACATAGGAAGGCTAAAATAATTCACCTGGCGACTCCAGTGTCGAAGAATCCTAAGGTTCATAATTTTTATGGCGACTCTACTCTTCAAGAATCAGTAGCCTGAGGAATTTCTTGGTGAATTCATTCTTATCAAAATGGTTTTGCTGGATCGAAGGTATGCTCCCATGAGCTGAGATCACATTCCAGGTTTTCCAAATAAAATTCCTAAGGTAGATTGGCAAAGGAATTTGCCTACGTTTAAAGATGATGATAGGAAGGATGCTACTTTACATCTGGTTAGATTTCACATACATATCCGCAAGTTGAAGATTGATTTTCCTGAAGACAGCTTGATGAAGATATTCATGGCCACTCTGGAAGGTGAAGCCCGATCTTGGTATGAAAGCTTGTCGCCTGCTTGTATTTACTGTTTAAAGGATTTTCATACCATGTTCTTTGAAAGGTATAAGGAATATTATCCATCCTTAACTTTAGTTCAGAACTGTTGTAGCCATGTTCATAGTTTTATTGAAAATCTTGAAAAAGTTTATGAAGATGATGACTTCATGGACGATGAGATCATGGAGGCTCTGTACGAATATCCATTTCAGTAGCATAAAGAGAACTTAGAGGATACCCATCAAGATGCTCAGGAAACTTTGCAGCAGGATCAAGATCTTAGTACAACAGAAAATGATGAAAGAGAAGGTTTTATTTCAGATTTGTCCATAGAAGAAGACAATATACAGGAAAGTCAAGTTTTAATTTCAGAATGTGATAAAGTCAAGACAGCTATTTCAGATCTATATTCAGATCGTGATGATCAAGAATACCTTCTGCTGAATCCCATGAAGGAGAACTCTGCTATTGAGATCATCTGGAATGAAAAAGACAGAGTTATTGATCCAAATGTTCTCATTTCATTAGAAAAAAGCCTTCATGAGGAGGTAATCCAGTCAGTTCATGAAAAACAAGATGAGATATTTGTTCAAGTAAGTGAAAAATCTTCTTTCAATAACTCAATGGTAAATGATAATTTGATTGCCATGTCATATGAAGATGATCAAAAATGTTTTCAAATTTTAGAAGATCAGGGAATTAAGGACTGTCATTCAGGTTTTTGATGTTTTAAAATGTTATTTCATGAAGAAAATCACTATTTGAGCAAAAGAAAACAAAAAGCATTATCTCCTTTGTCTGAAGATGAGATATATCAACTCCTGAAAGGTCATGTTACAGCCCAAGCTAAAGTAGATTTGTAGTGTGCACATGGTCAAGAAAGTGTTGGTGAAACTTCTTCCTCTTTTGAAAATGATGATGGTCTTGTAATTAGCTTTATAGATCAGCAAACAGATAATATTTTCTTTCATGAAGATGATAAGGTTGTCATGTTTGATAATCTTGAAGATTGTTTTCTGTTTAAGAATGACCTAGACCATGAAGTTGAGGAATATGAGTTTGAGAAAGACAATATGCCAGAATTTCTCATGGTCAAGGAACCTACAGCTAACACTCAGATGGCAGAATCTTATACCTCTATGTGCTTTCCTATCACTTAGCAATCAATTGTTCTTTCAGATCAGAATGAAGCGAGTAGTTGTATTTTTGCTGCTGGATCTCAAGACCAACTAGTGCTTCAGGATTTCCAAGATCCCTTCGGCATTCTTTTGCAAGCATCAGAAAAGATAAATGTTGCCTGGTTCATTATCATAAGCCTTGGTTTCAGTGGTTATTGTGAGTTGCCTACATGTACGTCGTTCTACCTGCTCGAGAAAAGTGAGAGCAGAATTTTGGTATGTAGCCATCAGCTGGATTGGTTACATTGGAAGGCTCACTACACATGATTGTACATATTCCATCAGCAGGCAGTTGGTTTTCATCATGATTTGAAACCCTCAAATCTCGATGGTCTGCTGCCATTCAAAAAGCTTTGTAAGTACTTGTTTCAGTTAAGTATGTCTTGAGTCATTTTTGTCTTAGTCAGTTTCAACATAGTTTCATTTTGGAGGCTATAAAACTGAAGGTCTGATTTCAGTTTTGGTGTGTCAGTTGTTTGAGTCATTTGCGAGTCAGTTTTCAGTCTTGTTATTAAGTTAGTTTGTGTCGGTTTTCAGTCATGCATTTCAGCTTGAGTTTTTTATTCCATTGCCCAATGGAAGAAGGCACTGCCTACTCTCCCAGAAATCTATAGTTCTTGGCACCTCCAAGGAGCTACCATCCCCATTGGAGCCAATGTTAGTGTCAGCCTTTGTAGCCTTCCTCCAGTGATCAAATATTCTCTTACAAAGTGATTTTAAGGTGTCAAGGTCAAATTTTGTCATTTCAGTGAGTCTTCAAATAAAATCTGGTCACTAGGTATTAGGTCTAGGATTTGTTTTCACTTTTTGCAAAGTTGTCCAAATGTCAGTCCATGTCACCATTCAGCTGAGTGTACCATCATTCAGATGGTTTTCATCATCATGTCAAGTTCCATTGGGTCATTTTACACCTTGTTCATGCTTCAGTTGTGCCTAGGTAAGGTTCATTTCCCTCTCCTAGGGTTTTGAAGGTAATTTCTCTTGGATGGTCAAATCATCAGCCAAACTTGTATCCTGATGTTCATAAACCTTCCCCTATCCTTAATTTACCTTATTAAACACTTCCCATCACTGATATCCCCCAAATTCCTCATTTTTGCACAAACCCTAGTTTCTTGCTACAACTTGGCAATTTTCTAGGCTAGGCCTGTGTTTTTCCATTTTGGATCCCTTCCCCTCACTCAATCTCTGAAATTCAACTTTCCCCTACTTCCTAACATCCCTCCCTACTTCCTAAAAAAATTTCAAGAATGTATAAGCCCCTTATCCCCTTCATTTCGCTTCATTTCGACAAATCCCTTTTTCCACACATCGGGATAGGTTTTACTCCAATGATGTTTCCGAGAAATAAAAGATGAATTTGGGAAAACTGAGAGAAATTTTTGTCCAAAACAGGCCAAGGAAGAAAAAAATCTTTCAATTTTTACACAGGTGTCATGGTTTTAGAGAAATGTCAAAAATATAGTTGCCTCAGGAGAATTAATGCACCTCTGAAGTGACCTTGGAAAAATCAAGATTTCTCCTCGCTTGGTTGGCCAAATGACTTGCTTGATGAGTCAAATGATAACTAGACACAAATAAATTTTCAATGATCTATCATGAGCTCAATTTGGAGTTGAGGAAGACCTTCAAAAGTTTACTGCAACAGCACTCTGCCTTGAGGCAGCCTCATTCTGCTCATTTTGACCAGTCTTGGGAGATTTGATTTTTGACAAGGCAAATGAACTCCAAATTGAAAAATTCCAGTTGGGTTGGAAATTAGACTCAATACGATTTCCAACAAGCTATCCCGCGCCCAATTTGGACACCAAGAAGGCCTCCAAAAGCCTCCTGAAAAAAGGAGCTACGCATTGGGTTTGTGGCACGGCGCATAGAGCTGCAAGCCTAATTTCACCATAAACTTCTCCAAATTTTCCAAATGTGCTCAAATCTGTGGTGTGAAAGTAAGTTAAGAGTTTTTTCCATTGCAAGTGAAGAGTTTTTCTCAGAATTTATGGTGGTTTAGTGTGCGAAAACTCATTATTCAGCCCAAAAGCACAAAGGAAACAAAACAGAGGTTTAAAGTGAAATGTCAATGTTTACAACATTATAAAGTGGATTTTCCAAATGAATAAATCCTTGGCATATAAAATATTTTCAATTAAACTTCATTTTTGTGCCAAAAGATAGCAGTGAGAAAAATAAGAGGTGTGAAGAGTGAAGGAAGAAGCTTGGAGGTAAAACTGGGCAAATTTGGCTGCGCGGCGCATTGGGAAGCCGACGCGACGCACTGGGCAGGCGTGACGCATTGAGCCGGCCACCACAGTGTAAAAATTATACTAGCGCGGCGCATTGGAGGTGCGTGGCGCACTGGGCTGACTGCGTGGCACATAAGCCCGGAATGCTAATTTTTGCCATTGCTTCCAAATTATTGAACTGACTTGGTCCTTCTTGCTCCAAGTAGGTTCATATGATCTTCTACTGCCTATAAACCCTTGCTTGGTGTGATTATAGGATTGATTATGAGAATTTGAATGTCAAAATTCAAACCCTATCATTTTGTTGAGAATTTCTCCCTTTGGGTTTTAAAGTTGGTGTTTTAAAATTGGCTTTGGTGCCAAACGTTTTCACCTCCCCACCTTATTGTTTCCATTTCCCATCACTGTTATTTCATCACTACATTCATGCCTAAGCCTATCTCCCTATCCCTAAAGTCATTTCATTTCCTATCATTCCCATTTCCCATTTCACGTGATTATAGCCTATCACTTTCATTACCCCATTCCTCCATATTCCCTCCCATTTGACATATATTTGAAAATCAAATAAAAACACCAAATTATCATACAAGACAACACAGACCTTGCAAATTCTCATGGAGACAGATACTTCTTATGACCGAGACAGTGACTCTACAACTAAATTGCATGCACCAAGAAGGCACTAAAGCGTCGAAAAAGGCATGATAGGCTCCAAATTTTGGCCGAAGCTTCTTTGGCTGAGAATAGTATGATTGGCAGCTCTTCAGGAGGAAAACTTTGCATTTTTGGATTTTTCATAAAAAATTATGCATGCCTATGGATTACCTAAGTATTTTGACAAGTTTTGGGTTTCCTAAAGGGTCAAAAACACTCTAAAAATGGCCTTTCTACCACTTTTTGCACACACAGGAAGCAGTGTTGGGAGATTGGATTTTTGGAGGAGAAAATGGCAACCAAATTCAGAAATTCCACTTGGGTTGGAAATTAGACAGGACGAGCTTTCCAACGAGCTATCCTGTGCTCAATTTGGACTTTGGGAAGGCTCTTAAAATCAGCCTCAAACTTGTGCTATGCATAGAGATTTCAAGCGCGACGCATAGGGAAATTTGGCCTATTTTTCACTCAGCAGCTCAGAATTTCGACTAGTTTTGGCTAGTTTGACTTTTTCATGTATCTCTTGATGTAACTTGATGTAAATTCATGAATTTGATGTAATTTTGGCACATTTTTACTCATCATAGTAGATTCATTCACCAAAAAGTGAAATGTAACTGAATGAATCAGTTTCCTATCTTATAGAGGTAAGCTGTTCCATTGCCTATTTTCCAGTTCTTAGTTTAGATATTGTTGAAACAGATCCTAAAATAGTGAGCTCGACCCCTAGAGGCATGGGAATAAGTTAGGCTTGGATATATCTTGTATTTTCTCAGTCATTTTCAGAGGTTGGACACTTGGGATTGCTTGGCACTTCATTGTACATTTCATCTCCAATTTGTGGAGATAGACAGGGTTTGGCACTCTTTCCTCCTCGTAATCCTGTTTGATGGTGTGTTTCTCTATGTAATTTTTAAGTCCACTGATGTTTATGTGTACCATTTCCCTTCTCTGTTCTTCTTAAATTAAACAAATGAGTGATAAAGGTAGAATTCATTAGATTGTTGTGCTCTGCCTTGAAATTTTCTTTAATTTTCCATGTTTTCATTTGTTTGAAGAGGATTCTTGAGAGCCTCTTGCCCTCTTCAGCTCCTCACCGGTCTGAAACATCCATTCACTCAATTCAAAGCATCAAAACAATTTCCTTCCTTGCCCCAATCAGAACTCTGCAAAAACTAGGCCTCATCCCCGGACCCAAATTTTCCTTTCCCTTTGATTCCATCAAAAACCCCCAAAAACACACTCAAACTCCTTTAATTATATACCTAGCCTAAAATTAGCTTTTATTTCATTCATCTCAAGCCCTATTTATTATTTTTTCTGAGATTGACCCGGAGAGAGCCCTCTCCTGTTCTGGTAGGGCTAGCTACCAGACTGAGCGTGGTTTGATGTTACCCTGAACTCTGCCTTCCTTCAGCCTGAGGTAGATTTAGGAAATAACACATTAAATATAGCATCTGTCGCATCTGTCGCTAAGTTATCTATGATACATTTCGAGTGTGATACCTCACTCCACGTACGTAAGTATATTGGAGCTTGTCCACGTGCCTTCGGGTGTATAGGGCAGTGTTCTAGTACGAAAATTAAAAGGGGGTGCTCTCACTGTGCAGTTTCGCATTAGACATCGCTAATACAGACTTGGGCCTCCACGTAACTTCAGGTATATTTTGGAGGAAAAATTTAGGTTTCTTACCATCCATAGGTAACCGAGTCAGTCACCTTATAACTTGTGATACACCGAACACAACATTCGGGGATATTTTCTACTTATACTTCTTGGTTCACCAGGAGGTATTATGTAGTTCACAATTACTTGGTAAACTTTTTGCCTAGAATTACCCCTTTATTTTATTTATTTGTTTTTATAATAAAATCAAGTAGTCATCATGGAAGAAGAACATCCCTTTCCTCGTCATTCGCGTAGAATAGCACCTAAACCACCTTTACTACCGGAAACCATTTCTGGTCGGTGAAGGCATCATCGTTCTACCGAAACCAGTACCATCAGTACCTCTGGTGTGTCATCTTCATTACATATACCAGAGTTGTCTCGAGTCATTTCTACACATCCTAGTTCATCCACTGTTGTCCAAACGAAGTCCTCATAGCTACCTGTGAACATGATCCATCCAATCATTTACACCATACCTCCCGAAATCGACATTTTTCAACTGGAAGTTGATCTAGATCCCATCGTTATTTTACTAGAACATCTATATCCCAAAGACAAACAGCTGGAAGTTTTTCCTGTATCGGTCACTCCATAGTAAATTGTAGCCATTGAGTCTCCCATGTTGCGTAGTAAACCACCTGAAATATATCTCAAGAATGACGGTGAAATCCTTCCACCTAGTTTGATTTCAATTGAGGAAGAACCTCAACAAGGAACATGCCCTTCAGCTCCAACCCATTTTGGACCAGAGCTTTATCTTTATGAGACTATTCCTTGGTTGACTTACAGTGCTTCTTTTGATCCTGTTTCAATTCGAGCTCCCGTAGACCTTGTAGGGTATACACTGGGTCGTATGACCATGGCTGAGTCAACATATCCAGTTGTACCATCTATTACAGTGGCGACAACATTTACTGTTGCTACTCCGTCGATGTTCACCACATCACCAGAGTCACATATTTATGGTGGTCCTTCTGTCCCACTAGGTTACCAATCATTATCTGGGACCTACTCTAGTGCATCCTCAAACCCATGGACTTCACCCATGTCATATTCTATTATTCTATCTGGTACATCTCTAATGAGTGCAAAATGTCTTGATCCTTTATATACATCTTCAGTGCAACATCAATCTGGTCCATTTGGGTATATTCCATCCAATACAATCTCAACTAGACTCCCACCATTTGGAGAATAATATATTCCATCCTATTATACTCCTCATGCTTGGGGGCAACCTATGGTCACCTATTTTGACGATACTGCGTCATTTTATGGTCACCCAAATGTTGGAATGATTGTTTGTCAATGGAAACCTATTCTTCCCATTCAACCACAAACGGTTGTGCATTCATATCAACCGGTTCAACCTGTTGCACCCACATCTAATCCACTTGTTAATACTTCATTACCCTTGTTATAGGTTTATATTTCTGTACCTCAACCATCTCAGGTGAGTCCTTCAACCCATTACCCTCAAGTTTTTGGCCCTCAGACTCCAACACCTTCGGTTGGTTTACAACAACCACATGTATCCAGAATATTTCATTCACAAGCTGGATTACCCTTTTATGGGATGTCATAGGCACAACTGGGTCTTACCTATTCACAATCAGGTCCAAGCTATTATATTTTGGGCTATAATCTTGGTGGGAAGTCACCTTGGCAGCCAAAATGCAAATGCCACAAAAATCATTCCAACAACAAGTAGCTTACCCAAGTTTTGGTCAACATAATCCTCAAGTGTTTGGTCATCAAAACAACCCCTATCTAGGTTACCAAAAAAAAATGACTTATGTTGGTGCTCAAAGGCCTGTTGCCCAAGAAATTCCATCATATCCTGGTTATGCTCAACCTGACTTAAATCGACAGTTTCCCTTTGTCGCAACTTTAGAATTACCTAATTTAAACCAGCTTACCAATGATCCCATCAGCTATTCTCCTTGGTGGACGGTGATACCACATAAATTACCCTTCGACATTCCTAAATTCAATGGAAACCCTGGAGAAGACATGTCAATGTATATTATGACTTACCATTTGTGGTGTTCATCCGAATCCTTAAATGATGACTCTGTTTGACTACGTATTTTCCAGCGTACGTTCACTGGTCCGGCCGTGAAGTGGTACATTGAGTTACCACGAGCTTCATTTGATAATTTCACTGACTTAGCTACTACCTTTTTGACCCACTTCCAGTTACCTGTACAATATGAAATTGGAATGAAATTGCTAACCAATTTTAAACACTCTAATGCTACTCACATTTCTGATCATATTCATCAGTGGTGTCATCGCCTTAGAATGGTTAAAACATTTGTTCTTGATCAGCTCCTTGCTGATTGGTTCATTAAGTACTTGCTGCCATATATCACTGAGGATGTGGCTAAAGGTGGCATCGTCACTGAAGAGGAGGTGATTTCCCGTGCCCAATACTTATATTTGATTTATACTTAGTCTGGCACGCTCTATTAGAAAATTCCCAATGCACCGCGATCTGATTTTACTGTTCCTCCTCCATCTAAGGACTCTCATGTCGACGACGGTATGATCGGTACTGCAATCACACAACACTTAAATACATCTAATCCTGGACCTCCTCTCTGAAATTCATGCCATGTCATTTGACAAAGGCAAAAGTGACAAGACACCCAAAATCAATAAAAAGGGGAAAGCAAAGAAAAAGAAAAATTTAACCCCGTAGGAATGATCATCTGAACAAAAAAATGGAAACAATTGGAAACCTCGTTACCCTTGCATAATATGTAATGGCGAGCACTTTGTTTGAGACTGTCCTCACCATGGCAAAGTCTCAAAATTTCTTAAGAACTCGACTGCAAACGCTGTGTTGATAGATCCTTTTTCGAATCTATACACAAATATGGTTGCTACGGATCCAGCTTCTAGTTCCAGTGTGCTTATGCTATGTGTCACAAAGCCAAAAACTGATGTTCTGGTGCCAAGGCAAAATAAATATTATGGTAGTCAGGCTACTGGTCAACCTACTACCTCAACCACGAATCTTTCCACTGAATTTATTCCGCCAACTGCTATTCCAGAGATAACAATAAAGCCATCGAAGGGAGTTGTTCATAAATCAACATTCAATCCTCGAGCCTGAGCTGCTCAAAATTGTAATATAGTTGAAGATTTGGCTCAGTCACCTTTAGTTATGTCGACGCTTGAGGTACTTCAAAATTTTCCCTCCGAGAAGCAGGCTTTGTTGTCGGCAATTGGTGGAATCAGCCCAACAGATTCCAATCTTGTAGTCTTTAATCATACGAGAAATGTGCCACAATTACCAACAGAATTAGCATTCTCCATCCAAGTAAATGTTCTCAATCACTTCATTCATCATACTATTATTGATGAGGGAGAATCTACTTGCATTATGTCTCTAAACGGGTTGAAATGACTTGGCCTGCCACGCCTATCTCAATCGCCTACGACATTGAAAACTTTTGACGGTTGTACATATAAGCCTTGCGGTATCATCAAAAACCTGTATATCGAACTAGGGGGGAAAATTGCAACTATTGAAGTTGAAGTCGTTGACGGACCCCTTGACTACAACATTTAACTTGAAGGGCCATGGGTTTATGCTATGACTGCAATTGTCTATACTTATTTTAGAATGATTGCCTTTCCTCATAAAAGTGTTATAATAGCCATCAATCAACTCTTCTTCTTTGTCTCCAGTTCCCAGGTATCTGGAAGTGTTCCGTTAGTTCACACACTCTAGATAACACTTCAAAAAAATGGTGTAAGCCTCTTAAAGGATTCTTCCCTAATGGGAACCTTTGCATTATCGCCGCCTGCGACGTCGACAAAAATCGCAAGAATAGAGACCTGCTGCATGATATCTTCCACTCCAACTGGCTTAAGGAAGATTACCAATGATTCTGACGCTGTTATGTTGGATGAATTCTTGCTGCCCAACCTAATCGAGTAGGCATAAAAATCAATCTACATGGCTTGGGCGACGAATCCTAATTCATTGTCGCCGATCGTTTGGGACGATCGTTCATTAGATTTTGGTACTCCATCTGATCCTTTCTCATCTACTTTCTTGACTGATGAGAGCATTGTGGAATCCATGATGCCAGAAGGAGAACCATGGGAAGACCATCATCATCGTTCCCATCTTCAGGATTACGAAGAAGATAATCTTATTGAACTATATCACCCATCAAACAAAACTTTATTTTCGAATTCTACCCCCATTAATTCTATCGAATCCGAGCAAAATTTATCAAATATTGAAGAAACCATTTCTATTGATATTTAGACCAAACACGGCGTTGTAGAAAACATTCATGTCGGTGTGTCTTGTTCTCCATCCGAACTCAAAACTTATCACTCTCTGTTTCATGAATTCTGAGATATGTTTTCTTGGTCTTATGAGAAAATGCCAGGCATAGATACTAGTATTGTTGAATACACCATTAAAATGTACCCTGATGTCAAACTGGTACGTCAACGCCTTTGTCCTGTTCATCCGAAGAAGGATGCTGCCATTAAAGTAGAAGTTGGAAAACTTTTATGTGTTGGTTTCATTTACCCTGTTTCGCTTACTGATTGGGTTTCCAACATTGTTCTTGTCATGAAGAAGCAAGGGACAATCAGAGTGTGTGTCGATTGTCGTGATGTCAATCTTGCTTGTCCAAAAAAAAACTATGCTACTCCCTTTATCGACCAAATTATTGACGACTGTGGTGGGTGTGAAATAGTTTCGTTCATGGATGGATTCTTTAGTTACAATCAAATAAATATCCGCCCAAAGGACCAATATAAGACATCATTCATCTATCCTCGGGGCATATTTTCTTATCATAAACTCCCATTTGGTTTAAAGAATGTTGGGGAAACATTTCAAAGAGAAATGGATTATGCTTTCAATGACACCAAGCACATTGTTCAACCTTATCTAGACAATTTACCCATGCATTGAGAAACCAAACTGATCACCCGACGCATTTGAGAGTTATCTTTTTACACTGCCGACACTGCAAAATATGCCTCAATCCACACAAATGTGTGTTTTTTGTTGTTTATGGTCGTTTTCTTGGATCCGTCATCTTAAAAGATGGAATTCGAATCGATCCACTGAAGGTCCAGGTAATTCTTGATTTGTCTGCACCATCAAATTTACTTCAGTTACACAAACTTCAAGGAAATGCTAACTTCCTAAGGAGGTTCATACCCAACTATGTCAAAATGTCTAAAGGATTTACTTGTCTCTTGAAAAATGGGATTCCCTTCCATTGGGATAAGTTTGCGCAAGCTTCTTTTGATGCTGTCAAGGATACACTGGTCCGAACGTCATTAATGTATCCCCCCAATTATCAGAGTGATCATTTCTTATATATTTCTACGACAGATACGACCATTGCTATGGTATTGGTCCAAGAAGAATATGGGATAGAATATCCAATATATTATTTGAGTCCTAATCTCAATGATACGAAAGTGAAGTATTCATACATCGAAAAGCTTGCCTTGTCGGCTATTCAAGTTGGCCAAATATTTTGCCATTATATACTGTTCCGGAAGACCATTGTCATTTCGGATTGCAACCCCATGACATGCATTCTGTCACGTCAATTTCTGGGGGGGAAATATTCAAAATGGATCGTAATTTTATAGGAATTTGATATGGAATTCATCAAATCCAAGTCAAAGAAGTCTTTAGTTTTGGCTGAGCTTCTCTACGACCTTCCCTCTGATAGTACTGAAGCTACATCGAAACCATCAATTCTTAATGAGTCTCTATTTCTAATCGGGTCATCTGACCCTTTGTATGGGGATTTTATCATTTATCTCCAAACCTAGAATTTCTGGCTCAATACCTCTCGCTCTCAACAACGACGTACTTGATACCAAGCCAAAGATTATCTGATCGTCTCGTGGTGTTGGTACGATTTTAAGGAGATGCCTCGGTCATGAGGAGGCCGAGAAGTTTCTAAATGATTTTCATGATGGGGCTTGTGGTGGACATTTGTTTGGATATGCTACTGCATAGAATATTCTCCGCGCCAGTTACTTTTGGCCTACCATATTTCGCAATTGCATCCTTGCGGTCAGAAGTTGTCATGTGTGCCAGATATTTGATCGTAAAATACGCAAACCGCCAGCGCTGATGCATCTTGTTATCGATGTGGTACCATTTGAAAAATGGGGCATTGACTTCATGACCTACAACCCTTGTTCTTCCGAGGGTCATGGTTATATTATCGTCACAGTATACTACTTTACCAAGTGGGCCGAAGCGATTCCTACATTCAATAACATAGGAAAAAAAACTACATTGTTCTTTTTCAATCATGTGATCTCACGGTTTCGTGTTCCACAAGCTATAGTCACAGATCATGGTAAGCATTTTCAAAATCACATGATGAATGAGTTTACTTCCAAATTAGGACTATCACATAATAGTTCTACTCCGTATTATCCACAATCAAATGGAAAATTTGAAGCTATTAACAATATTCTTAAGCGAATGCTTCAACGAGTGATTGGATTTCATATACAAAATTGAAATTTGATCCTGTACTCGGCTTTGTGGGCATATCGAACCTCGATGAGAAATGAAACCAGATTTACCCCCTTTAAATTGGTGTATGATCTGGAAGCTATCTTGCCAATCCAATATGAAATATCGTCGTAAAAACTCGATGTTGACTTGTTACCTGACACCTATACTGAAGAAGCACATATTTTTAACCTCATACCTATAGATGAAATGTGTCGTGAAGCCACATTGGCCAACGAAGCGCATAAGAGACGAATTAAGGTGCAATACGACCAACATGTCTAGCCTCGCATCTTATCTTAGGGTGACGTGGTCTTACTTTATGATCAGGAAGTTGATTTGATAGGTACAGGAAAATTTGAGCCATTATGGCATGGCCCCTACATTGTCAAAAGAGTTTTGGCTAAGGGCACCTATGAGTTAGTAGATTATGATGGAATTCCATTGGCACAACCTCGAAATGGGTTGTATCATAAATGTTACTATGTTTAGTTGAGCATAGTGAACTTTTGTATTATATTGTATATATGATTTTGAATTGCATTTACTGTCTTAGTTTGTTTTTCTAGAGTTTTCTTGAAGTTAGTAATCCACTTTACATTTCATCGCAGATGTCTAAATCTTTGGAACCATTCGTTGGGTATGCTGATGGTGCTATTCGTAGTATGTAGAATCTATCCTCTTTCACATACGCCATTTTCGCTTTAGGCGGCGAGCTAGTGAGTTTTCAAGGGATTTGTATCGGTCGCTCTATAAACAATATCACTGAGTATAACACTTTGATCGAACTTCTCTCTGATTCCATTTCATTTGGTATTAAATATATCATAATTAGGTTAGCTCACAACTTGTACTACATCTTAAGAGTGTTTATACTGTCCAAAATCTAACACTGCATCGTATGTTCCTAAGAGTTCGAATTTTGGAAATACATTTTGATTACATTCAATATCAACACATTTCCAGAATTTTGAACACATAAACTGATTCCTTAGTGAATTATGTTTTAAACAGACATTTGCAACACATGTAAAGACATAATTTCAATTCACATCACATAATTGAATAGGATTGCACAATAAACATAGGAAAACATTGAAAACAAATAGATAGATAGTTATAGATTTAAAAAATTTGTGCCCAAGACACATTGGTCATCTGACCTCAAAATGTATGCAAAATTTCAAGGTAAACTCGTGATGCTCGTGATAACAAGCTACTGATCTAGCTATCCTACGCAATAACTGCATCCAACAGTTAGGAACACCAATATTATGGCGCTGCAATCTCATAGGTAACTCTTCGATTCGGTAATCCAGAATCCCAAGAGTCAATCCCTCCACATGCTGCTATAGCTAAGCAAGAGTCTCAGTCATATATAAATCCCGAAGGACTTCTCTCCCAACAGCCCTCTTTGCTGGCTCATCTGCTCCCTGCTCTGGCTGACCCACTGGTCGAACTTGACCCACATCTATGTACATCAAAACTTTAGTTTCGTCTTGGGAAACATCAAAATACAAAAACATGTAGAAACCTTTGAAAAAATAAAAAAATATGGTTGAAAAATTCTTACCTATTTCACCACATTGAGCGTCGCCTAGTAGAATCAAGTCTGGGTCTCCGCAAAAATCTACACCTCTATGGCCACCATCTGTCGTCTGAACCAAGTGAAGAATGAATTAGAGAATACGATGGTCGATTGACTAGCATGTATAGCCATCAATTCAACCCATCTCTGCATCCGTCGATCTCTAGGGCCAGATTTGCCCAGTGTAACATGTTGTTGCTGCATCAATGAAATCTGCTCTAAGGCGAAGGAAATCAAGATTGAGCCATAGTTGAAATCGTTCTTCTTTCCACCCTTTGCTTTATTCAGTTGTTCTTTCATCTGAAAGAGTAAAGCTTCATCCCAATTAAATATTTTTGGTTCTAAACACTCAAGTGCATACTGCATGTATGATTTGTTTGCCACATGTAGTGTAGCGGAACTGACAAGCTTTGTGATAGTAAAAAGGATGGTCCTCAAAGGTAGATCACGCACATCCAGATATTTATTTTCCCATATTTACTCGGTTCAGTACCTAGATGATATTAGAAAATTATATATTACAGAGCAACACAACACATAAAATATACGGAAAATACAAGCACACAAAACACATAAAACTAGAGGGACACAGATATATGTGGTTCACCCAGTTTGGGCTATGTCCACCCTGAACAGCCAGTCCTTCCTTTCTATTATCCAACAAAATGAAGAGACACAACCTACAACATATCCACTGTAATATCTTTTGTTCCCTCTCACAGTCTCCCTATCTATTTCTCGCTCTGAGAATACACATACAATACACAACTGCAATACAATGCCCTCATACAAGCAAGGGGTTGCCTTCTAGGGCAAAAAACTCTAAACTAAACATAACTTCTACCATTAGATCATCCACCTAATGAATGACCCAGATTGACTAGAAATTACTATACTTTTACAAGGCAATTTTACATCTATTTTTAGCTTCGGAGGCGCTGCCCTCGAAACCCCCTACTAGGGGGGGGCTCCATAAAGTCGTAGCCACCCCCCCCCTAGATCCCCCAGGCAGTGTTTAATTATGGGTGGTGTTGCTGCCCCATTAAGGTACAAGGGTCCAACACTGTGATACAAAATAAACAAGATAATCAAGCTCCACACCCAACAGATGACAATGTTGGCTAATGTAATCCCTCACTGACTCTCCTCCAAGAGCAGATCCTACAAGGGAAATGGGAGAACCTCGCCTCGATAATCTAGTGAGATAGTAAATGTACTCAACCAATATTGGGAGCACTTTGTATCCATTGTGAAAAGCCTCCAATATCAGATCCCATGAACGAACTAGGAACTCCAATAATTCCATTTGCTGCCTCATCCCCGAAAATCTAAAGTATTTAAGCAACCCACAATCTCTAAGGGCTCTTACTGTACCCGGATCGTTTAGGGCAATCATATTTTCTTCTTCATGTTCTCTTTCTTGCCACGTAATCGTCATTTTGATCCGATGAATACCTAAAACACAATCATACGCTTCATTAGGATCCATTTCATGCAAAAAATTTGGGAAATTTTGGGCACACAACAAGAAAAAAAATGAGAAATGCGCCCAACGCACCCTAGGTCAAGGGATATAGCATTGCAGTGCATCCGGCCTTCAATTTCAGTGCACTGCAATGCACCTTTCAACATTCAACGGTGTGTAGCCCACAGAGCATGATATATTTACCCTAAGGGGCCCAAAACCCTAAAAATTGACCATGAAATGCAATAAAAATTATACTAAAAGAAAGAGAAGGTCCATAGCTCCAACGTAGATCAAACGGAAAGATTAATTGTCCATTGAAACTATCGCAATCGATTGTTGAAGTTCGGGGGAAAACTGGTTCAGAGCAAATTTTCAAATGGTAACTTTGGAATGGTAAAAATGAATGGTAAAAACTCTTTTAATTAGTCAATTTGATTATTTTAAATCATATTTAATGTTGTGACTGTTGTGAATCATTTTCATATCCTTTTATTTTCAATTCGTGAAAATATAAATAATAAATAAATTGTTGAAAATATGTTAAAGTATTAAAATTCTTATACTTTAGCATAAAAAACATTTATGTTGATGTATTGAAGTTAAAAGTTTAAACACTTTAAAATTTATGAAAGTGGGTTCCACATTTATATTTAAACATCGATCAACTTGTTGGGCAGAAAGCATTGATGTTTTGAATTTTCAACAAAAGGCCCAACCCGCGGTCACAATCAGCGCACAAGATAATAAAATGAGTGCCTCCGCAGTTGACTTAGTCGACTGCGAGGACAACAGAGATGAACGGTGGAGATTCATTGCAAGAGCACTAGCCAAATTTTTTCCTTGTACCTCGAGAGCCCTCGCAGTGACGTAGGGTGCTGAGTTTTTCACAACTGTCTTCCATGTCGAATCAACGGCTTGTTGGCGCATCATGTCAGCATTAAATTTTGAAGCCATGCCACCTATGTAAACAAAATTTGAATTGTTTTTCAAATCTTTTCTGATTAGTTGGCACTGCATCCTGTTTCAGTTTCCTGTCACCCTATTAAAATTGACCACCCTGTGAGTTGTTCTTTGTGGTAATTTTTAGTTATGGCTAAGCGTTCGTCTTTGTCAAGTTCGGCTAGTCATATCCCTCTCATGGACACCAAGAGGGATATTCAAGATACTCTTTGTTCTGTAATTCATCTTCCATTCTATCAGTAAGTCATTCTAAATGACAAAACCTCCCTTGTTTTCACTACCATGGTCAAGTCTGGAGTACTTTCTACATGTATCCCAAAACCCACCTATTTCCTGAATTTATCTATTGGTTGGTGTCAGTCATGTACCCTGGGAAATGTTTTGTTATGAATTGTCAAGGAGAGAATGTTTTGCAAGTGTCTACCCAGTTAATCCGTCAAGCCCTTTGTTATCCTGAGTTAGAGTCATCAGTTTAGTTCTCAGACGATTCCCTGGTAACCTATTATGATAATCTTGCAGGTGAAGAGTTTAATCAGTTCATATACTTTTTGAAGCCAAACATGAAGCAATTTCAACCGGACGGCAAAGAATTTGCTATGGAGATTTTTGATGCAAAAATTCGACCAGTATTAAGCAGCATTGCGAACATTCTGGGAAAAGATAATGAAAATACAGTGGATAAATCAGTCTTGGGGATGTTTGCCATGATGATGAAGCTAGGAACAGTGCTGGATATTCCATCATATTGGCAGGAAGCAGTTAATTCACAGCTAATGAGCCTTTCATTAACAGGTTCTTTTAAATTTCCTTCATTGATTGTCTACTTGTTCTTATATCAAAATGTGGAAGGGTTCATGCATTTAGGTCTGAATATTATGGATGTAAACAATAAAAGGCAATCAATAGTGTTCTGGATAGATGTAGTAAGAGGAGAGAAAAATGAAGTTGGATTGTTTGATTTCACCAGTTATTTCATGGCAGTTGCATATAAAGTCTTGAATGGAGTTCCTCCTCCTTGTTTTTTACCTAAAGCTTAGGAATATTAAATCTAGGAGTAAATTGCAAATTTGGAGATTGGTTTGTTTTTGAGGATTACTCTGAAATTAGGCTATATGGAGCAAGTGTTGAGCCTTACAGACTTCCAACGTTTGTACCTATGAGGCTATTTTCCTTGGAATTTATTTGACAGAGCCTAAATGTTGATCAGGTTCACTTTGTGCCCATGAAAAAGGGGCATATGTACAAATTAGCCATGATTTTAGGCCCTTTCATAGTCAATATGAGATAGGCATTTGAGAAGGTTACTAAAATGTTAGATGAGATGCATATACTGTTAGGGGAAAGTTGGGCTTATGACCCTCACAGTGTAATTTCAAATAGAAGAATTGAGAATGGGTATTCAACTTTCATTCATGAAAGCAGGCCAGATTTGGAGAAGATAGCAAGTAGAGGTGTGATAAGTTTAGCAGGTTCAAACATTCAGACCCCTATAATATCAGAAAAATAAAACAAAATAAGCAAAGAAATAGTGATTGAATTAGATGATGAGGAGTAGGGAGCTTAAAAGAGGACAAAGTTTACTGAAGAATTTACATTTAACCCACCTAGTTTTTATTTACATATGGGAGAAGAAAAAAATGTTCCTGCCTCACCTAGGAGTCATGAAATCTCTCATGAACAAGTAACTCTGATCAAACATATGTTCACATAAATTGAAGAAAGGAATCAAAAGATGAAGGCCAACATGGAGGCCCAAGCTGAATATCAAGTTGCTCCGGATCAAACAAGAATTTTGACTGTCATGGATCTTGAAAAAAATCAATTCAGAATTTCCCTGTCTCATCCCACAGACATGTCAATAGGTTCTTCTAAGAATTTCAATACTGTAAATGTGACTGTAGATGTGAAGAATATTTCCCTTATGGATAAGATGAATTTGCATATGCAAACTGGACAGTTGATTGTGAATGACCTAACCAAGACCAATGCAATGGCAATGAAGGCAGAAAATATGTTGGGAAAGGTACTTAAGCAATTGAAGTTAGAGAAAGCTAATGCAAGAGCTTTAACAGTTCAGAATGATGAGCTAAGGAAAATCATTGTAAATATTGGAGTGGACTCTAGTGACAAGATTGTTGTACATAAATTTATGCAAAGTGCTGAAGTAGAACTATCCACATTTAGGAAAAAGCTAAAGTTGCCTATAGGAGAACATTCTATGGCTGTTGAAGTTACAAAGGTGGAGAAGGAAAAGGAAAATCTTTTACAGCAGCTAATGCAAAAAGATGAAGAAATTTCCAAAATAAAGCAAACTGCAATATCACTGCAAAATCATATTGATAACCATAGTTGTACTTTTGTTTTTCCTACAGGTAATGAAGATCCATAAGAAAAAATTATTCAATTGAATACTGAGTTGCAGATGGCTGAAAGAGATCGGAAAAAGGCTCATGCAGATTTGGAGACTGCAACAAAGCTTATTCATATCATAGAGAATGAAGCTGACAAGTATAAAACGGATATTCAGAATGCTAATGCTGAGATTAAAAATCTCAAAGAAAGACTGAAAGGAAACATTTCACTGATACAAGCTAAAGATATCATTTGGAATGATATCATTTCAGAAATGAAATCAATTTGGAGCTGTTTGAAGATAGTTGCAGAGGAAAAAAGTCTTATCAGGGAATGTGAAGAACCAATCATGACAGATAAACAGAAGGCAATTAATAGAGCTATCTGGGCTAGAAGGTTCATTGATTTGTTTAATTCTAAAACAGATCAAGAATTAGAAGAGAATGACATTAAATACAGGGCCTTATATGCAGTGGAGATCAATAAGATGATTGTCAGAAATGATCACAGAAAAGTTACAGAAAAGAAACTGATGGAAATTAAAGAGGCAATAAGTCAATTTGATAAGCTATTTGACAAATTAACAAGAATAGGTTTGCCATCATGTTGGGGAGATGAAGGAAATATTTTTCCATGGGATTCTTATGAGAATTTTCTAGTTATGGCAAAAAGTAAAGATGATAATAGGCATGAAAAAACTCAGGTGCTTAAAGGGGAAACAATGGTCAACTTTCTGCAGAAACATTTCTAGCTACTATGGTTGGTAAAAACTCGTTTCACAGAAGGACCATCTTATAATCAAATTACTGCATTCAGATTGGAGTATCACAATCTAACACATTCGCTCAGGACTAAGATAGGGATATGGAAAAAGTGCAGAGCTTGGACAATACACTTGCCAAAAGGGTTTTCAGCATCAAAGAAAGACACATCAGCTGACCAAGGAAATGCAGCAGCATCATCAGCAATTCCTATATATTAGGATGTATATTTTTACATTATATTACTTTTTCAAAGACAATGTAATTGTAATAAGACATTTTCAAGGCATGTAATAGACAACCTCCAAAGTCCTAAGTAGTTTTGGTAGTTAGAATTGGTTACAACAGTTCCAAACTGTTTGTTTTATTGTATTTAATATAATTTTCAAGAGGAAGAAAGGTTTCGAGTTTTGGACCTTCAAATTATTATTTTGTACTCAGAGATTTCAATGATTAATGTATGAGTAAGCAAGTTTCTGGCATCTGTTTATGTTGATATGTATCTAAGTTCACATTCTGTGTTTTCTTTATTTGAATAAGCCAAAGCACTGAGCAGCAAGTCTCTTTTTATCTATGTAATCAAGAGTTAAAATCCTTAATTGGCACTCCTTTGTTTTAACTGCTTCTTTCATAAATTCTTTAGAAGTTTGAGATGATATATTCTGTGTGACAACATATCAGTTTGGACTTTCTTCTTCCATTTTCTTCTGGTCATTTCATTCAACATCAACAAATAATAGCATTGTGAGACATTCATTGTGTTTGATATCTAAAAAGTTTAATTGTAAATACTTGAAGGTGATTAAAACAGAGACAGATATTTTCGTGACATAATCATATAAATGTCTTAAGCAATGATTCCTTATCACAGCTAAGGGATTGTCTCTTAAGGTACAACAGTTACTATGGTTTTTATTCATTTTTCTATGAAACATGTATTTTTAATCTGTTTGATGGTTTTCTAAACAGGTTTTACAGCTGATACAGTGATTTTAGTGTGCACACTTATTCAAGAATGATTTTATGACAAAGAATAGTTTATCCTTCTTTTTAAAGCTTTGATAAAAATGAAAAATGAGTTAAAGCACACTTTTATCTCTTTTTCGAGCTTTGATAACTGCGAAAAAGGAACCCACCAGAGTCTTCTTTTAGCTCTTTTCAGACTTCGATAATGTGAAAATATTGTCGAGCACTTGTCTTTTCAAACTCGTAAAAGTAATGAAATGACATCTACTTAGTATAATTTTAACCCTTTTCCAGATTGAGATAGATTATTTACGAAAAATGAACGACAAATTTACGAAAAAGGACTCATGGAGTTTTCTTTTGTCCTCTTTTTCAAACTCTCAAAACTTGAAAAAGGACTGGGTTTTCACTGTCGTTAGACTCGTTAAAACATAAAATAGCGATGGAATTTTTTATCATGGCAAGATCGGGTTTCATTTATCGCTAGACTCGGTAAATTATTAAATATCGATGGATTCACCCGAAGGGTCGAATTATAGATCAAGCACATGTTAACCTCCTCAAGCTCGTTAAAAAATAAAGAGGTACTTCTCAGCAATGATTGGGGAAAATTTGGGAAAAATAACATAACACTTTATGGTAGCAGGTCACTCTTGAACATGACACTTTCACTCCATCATCGTGACTTTTGGGTTGGGTAATCTTCTTGACGGTTCATCATACCAACGGTTCATCATATCATCACTTCGGTTTTGGGTTAATGCTACCAACTCATCTCAGTGTCGCCAATATGTTCAAGAGAATTCATCAAGTAAATCCTCATCATCCTTTGCAATACTCATAAACCTTCATTTTCATGACAGTCATCCCTGAACATTGCTATATCAAGTCACATTTTGTCTCTGAAATCATTACTCTCGTTTCGTGATAAATTTGCTTCCTCTTGACATCATCTCATCATCCACGATGTTTACTTAGAAACATCTTCCAGTACCCTGAGGCTTGGTACATCATCGACAGGTTTCTCGCTTCCGAAACCTTTGACCAAAATATTTTGTTTGGCGTTCGACATTAAATCATCTATTCACACCTTGCAAATTGTACTGCAGTACCTTGAGAGCCATTAACATCAATGGTGGTTTTCTCGCGTCTGTTAACAACTCACATCATTGGCTGGTAATCAGACGATGTCTTCCCATGTTCAACTTCAAATCATATATTCACATGGTTAGAATTGTACCTGAACGATCGAGTGAACGAGATAAGAAGACCCCGGATCTAGTTTCATCCATCCTGGCTGCAATTTCAAGAATGTTGTACACATCATCTATACGATGACTTTACATATAGATTGTCATCCGAACATGGGCCTATATCTGTAGGCATGTCTATCTGCTGAACATGGGTATGCTTCCCTTAGCAATTTATGATCAATATGTAACATATCATGATGTAATGTATTGCATGTTTGATGCAGTTCACTGTCCACTTCAGATCCTACTTATCACATCGTAAATCATATCATCCAAATACTATTATTATTATGACTTCACACTTTAGGGGTAAACTGTTATAGGTCAAATTGGGCATCATCCCCCAAGACATGGTCAAACTGGGCATCATCGCACAGGACCAATGTATAGGGTCTATAATTCCCTTATATTTCAATTGCTATATGCCCTAAGTGAAGACATTCCATTCATGGCTTCAATTGCGAGATTTCCAAGGTTTTAAGTATATATTATATGACCCATTGACTCACCAACGCTCCTCTGCAAGGGACTAACTGTGTTGTAGTGCAAATACCTCCATTCAAGGGTGAAATATAGTGCAATTCCCAACATTCAAGGGTGCGTTGGTCACCTAGGAGTTAAATCATCATTGTTTCGGGAATCTTCACATGGCCAGTGCCTTCTAGAAGAGTCCATAGGTGTCATACTTTGAATCCAAGTGTCCATCCACCACCTCTAAAATTGGAAACATGTCTTGCTTATTATTAGAAAGACATTCAATGAGAAACTACCATTCGTTTCCCTATAAATTGAACACTCATCTAAGTGTCAAGGAGGAAGAATTTTGTGCAAAGTTATGCTGTTGGATTCTCATTTGATAAGAGATTGGAAGTACTTATATGCTCTTGAGATGATGCTGGATGTGATGAGGCTGGAATGAATTTGGAGCAGGTTGATGACAAATTGATCTATTGGTTGTAATATTCTCCCCCTACTCTATTAATAAATATATTTTTTCATTTTATTCATACAAATGTCTATATCTTGTGAAATGTATTCTTGATGATGTATGTATTCTCAGATATAATCGGTTTGATTTGATTAAGATAAGTAGATACTTGTATATTGTATGTTTTTTTTTGTTCTCTGTCTTTGAGTGCATGAATCTATCTAGCGGCTTGAGTTGGATTGAGAGTGATGAAAACAACGACATAAGGAGAAGGAGAGTGAAAAGGATCACAAGTAGGCTCTTGCCCTTTCTATATATCTATTTGTCTAAGAGAAAATAGTAGTTGTCTTTCTTCTGTTGTTCTGAGTGAAGGAAAACCACACTCAGGGAATTTAGTTTATCCGTAGATTAAAATTCCATATAACAATATGTATGTCATGTCTGACAGGGTTGTCGTGGATCATGATTGTTTAATGCTAATGTTTATATGTATATATGTGTGTATGTATGTCGTTGGAGAGCGAAAAGGATCACAAGTAGGCTCTTGCCCTTTCTATATATCTATTTGTCTAAGAGAAAATAGTAGTTGTCTTTCTTCTGTTGTTCTGAGTGAAGGAAAACCACACTCAGGGAATTTAGTTTATTCGTAGATTAAAATTCCATATAACAATATGTATGCCGTGTCTGACAGGGTTGTCGTGGATCATGATTATTTAATGCTAATGTTTATATGTATATATGTGTGTATGTATGTAATTGTTTGATAAGATCATGATTGTTTTATGCTAATGATTATATATATGTATGTATGTATGTATGTCACTATATGACAGGGTTTTCAAGGATCATTCTTGTGGAGGAATGATTCATTATGTAGGTGAATGGCATGAAGAGGTTCTTGGTCTTATGAGGAACCAAGTGGGAAGAATAACTGTGACAAATCTATGAGGTCAATATCATGTGGACATGAATTGATATTATATGCTTGTACTATGCCTATGCTTATGTTATAGACAAGTAATGCTAAGGGGTACATCAACGAATTGAAAGTAGGATAAGCATGGATAGTGGAAAGAAACTAGAAGCAAGGTTTCTTTCTGGAGCCGGTGTGTGGTCTATGGATGTGAAATGTTGTTGTTGTGTATATATTGTGCATGTTGTATATTCAGTGATTGTACCTATGGTGATGTGAAGTGTTGTATATGTAGTATTGTGTACATATGATGTTGTATGCTTGTTTTATATGTGGTGGTATGTGTATATTGCATATGAAGTGCTAGGTATAGATGGTGTTATGTACATGTTGGATATGCAGTGCTATGTACATATCGTACTTTACGCATGTTGGATATGTGTTGTTGTGTGAATATGGTGTTATGTGCATGTTGGATATGCGGTGTTGTGTACATATGGTGTTATGTACATGTTGTATATGTAGTGCTATGTACATATGGTGTTGTGTGCATGTGGTGTTGTGTACATGTTATACAAGTGGTGTTGTGTGTAGGTGGTTTCGTGTACATGTTGTGCATGTGGTGTTGCGTACATGTCATGCATGTGGTGTTGTGTACATATGGTGTCGTGTAAAAGTCGTGCATGTGGTGTTTGTACATGTGGTATTGTGTACACATTGTGCAAGTGGTGCTATGTACAGGTGGCACTGTGTAAATCTTGTACATATGGTACTAGTGTACATGTGGTATTGTGTGCATGTCATACATGCTGTGTTTCATTCATGTTGTGCTAGATATGTTCATGGTGTAGTCATGGTATCATGACATGTGTATTCATTGTGTGTACTCTGTATATGTATACGTATATGTATGTGTTGTATGTCGAATGTATGTGTATGTACATGTATTTTGTTGTAAACTGGGTGTAGGTGTATGTGTTGTGTCGTACATTAGATTTATATGTATGTATTGTAATGTGTGGTATGTCAATGAAGGTGTATGTATGGTGTTGTGTGCTACAGTAGTTATAGGTTTATGTATTGTGTTGTGTTGTACACCACGTGTGGGTGTATGTATTGCGTGGTGTTGTACGTCATGTGTGTATGTATGTGTTGTGATGTATATTGTGTATATGTATACGTGAGTGAAGAGAAGCAAGGGCACTGGGTGCTTTCCGGGTGTGGCAATCGATCCGGTGTGTCTATAGAAAGAACAAAGGCATAAATAAGGAATGATGAAGGATAGGTGTCAATATCTTATTCCATTTTTATTATCCATGTGATCTATGATTCTAACTTATGATGGTTACATGTGATTTTTTATTATGGTTTATGGTGATTTCATGTGATTCATGATTTTAATGTATGATGGTTGTATTTTGACCTAATCAGATGTGATATGTTTATCCATGATGATTGATCAAACAACTAGTTTGACTTGTTGTGACAGGAAGTGTGCAACATTGCAAGTGTACCTTATCGACAAGCTACTAATGGGATATGATTTGAGTTTATTTTGAACTATTTTGATTCTAATGGGATTTATGTGCTTGGTACAGGAAGCATGGAAATTCTTGGTTGGGTGGTTGAAATTGATTGCAAGAATTAGAAGCAACAACAAAAGGAAGTGAAATAAGCAGCAGTGTGTTGGTAAATCACTTCAGGAGCAAGGCCATTATGGGACACTGGTACCCAATAGTGTCCATTGATTGCCATGAGCATGATCCAAGTGTATATTGGTGGCCACCCACCTATTCCACCTAGAACCCCAATGAGTTTCATCAGTTTCCTTTTTTATAGCAGCATTTACTATTTTTAGCATTTTTTCAGGTCCTGAACTTCCGGAGCAGTTTTGACCCCCTAAAAGGAAGTATTTTTGAGGTACATTATAGTCCCATAGACGAAGGCAAGGGATTGTAGAAAAATATGTAGTTATCAGAGAGATATTTCCAATGAGGTATCATACACGCCAAATAAAGATAATATGACCAAGTTACGACCCTAGGAAGTTCGCTGACCAACTAACCCCAACAGGGCCCATAAAATCTTGGTGTTACATCTCCTCGGGTTAGGGTTTTGGTTGTTTAGGGTTCTCTCTTATTTTTCAATAATAAAAATCCCTTGAGCCTCATTTTAATTGAGTTCAGAGGCCTGTATCTACCACATCTCTTCTCAGAGATAAGCTACAAACGCCCTAGCTAGTTTATTTACATTCTGTTTATAAGCATATTCCAGTTATTTCATATTAATGAAATGAAGTTTTATTTCTACTGCATCTATGATTTTATGTGTATTTCTGTATTTTATTGTGTTCTTGCATAATTTTTTATTAGTGGTATCAGAGCGGTCTGCTCTTTCTCGATTCTTCTTTGCATGTCCCCAACGAGGTCGAGGTATAAGGAGTTAGGGATCGATCTAGTTGAACCTTTGCAAGATCAAAGTCACAAACTCCGATATCCACCCATGGGGGAAGAAAATAAATATGAAGGAGTAGGAGATCCTATCAAAATATTGCTCGAGGAGGTGATCAAGAAATAAAGGAACGCGATGATGGACAAATTTTCCCAGATCCTTCAATGACTGCCCACCAGTGGCACATCTGTATCCAACAACCACTCTAGAGGTGCCACCCCTTTTAAGGTACAAGTAAAATTTGACATTCCCATATTTGAGGGCAAAATAGATGTAGACATCACAGATAGATTGTTGAATATATTAGAAGGATATTTCTCAGTTCATGACTTTTTCAACCAGGAAAATATTACTTTTTCACTCCTCAAAGCTGCCGCCCATGTCAAGGACTAGTGGGAAATCCACTGTGAGAAAAAGGATGAGAGGGAACAATATTAGCTTGTGGGGAGCTATGAGGACAAGTACATACAATGGACTATGATGTGGCAGAAAAGGTTTCAATATGTGCATGAGCTGACGAATCTGTTCCATACCCTACGCACAAAGTTGGGTATCAAAGGTTCAGAGAAACATTTGGTGTTGAAGTACCACAATTTTCTGCATAGATACATTCAAGAGGAAATGGATTTCCTCTACATCTACTCGTTTGGTGCAGCATACCGGTATGCTGCCAATATTGAGAAAAAATTCAAACAGAATAAGCAATTCTTTGGATCTGCAAATCAGAAGCAAGGGAAAGGTGCCCCCAAATTGTAGAACAAAGGAAAATGCCAAGGCGGGGTGGCCTAGGACAACCTGCCAAAACCGTAAGAAAAGAACAACGCCATGAAGCCAAAGAAGGACATGGGAAAGAGGTGTGATTTCCATAAGAGATCCACTCACAACACAAGTGAGTGTCAGACCAAGTAGTCACTCGTGGCCGAATTGAAGGCTTCTGAATCGGATGCATGCTCCAACTTTGAATCAGAACATGACAAGGGGAATGACAAAGGGAATCAGATTATCGATGCAGATCCCATTGCCACCATTGCCACCACGAAGATCCAGAAGGAGGAACTGGAAGATTGAGAGGAGGGGGAGCACCTCTTCCATTCCCAAATGTGGGTAAAGGGTTCCCTGTTGCAGTTCATTATCAACAATGGGAGCCAAACAAGCTCATTTCAGCAGAGGTCGTGAAGCGGTTGGGCTTACCAACCACGACACACCCACAACCGTACACCATTGAGTGGCTTCACCAAGGACGATATCTCTGTGTCAGCTAGTAGTCTTGCCTTCCCTACAGCATCAAGCCCTTCATGGATGAGGTATTATGTGACATTTCTCCTCTTGATGTTTGTGATGTATTATTAGGAAAACCATACTTGTGGAAGTGACATGCTGTGTATGGGTCCAGGCCTCGCGCTGTTATTTTTACTTTGGGAAATAATTTGTATAGGATATCGAAGGTAGCACTGCCTACCGAAATATCTTTGGTTACAACAAACTAATGTAGTAAGCTCATTTCCAAAACTGGGAAATTTGTTTTCTTGATGATCCGCCCTCAAGAAAAAAAGGAGAAAATGTTCACAACCTCCAGACATGGCTCCTTTACACGACAACAACATATGGACAAGGTCGTGGAGGAGTATGAGGACATCTTCACCTCACCCACAGGGGTGCCTCTGTAATGTTAGGTCAAGTACTCCATCGATCTGAATCCAGGTACATCACTACCCAATGTACCAATAAATTAGTGCTATGTTTTGGAGAACGAAAAAATCAAGATGTAGGTTCAGGAGCTACTGCATAAAGGTCACATCCAGCCGAGTTCATCCCCCTATGGGAGCTTGATCATGTTGGTGTAGTAGAAGGATGGGACTTGGAGACTCTTTATTAAATATTGGTTGCTGAATAAGATAGCTGTATCGAATAGGTACCCAATCCCACAGGTTGATGACCTTCTAGTCTTCAGCCATAATTGGGAAGAGCGTCTCCACCACATCCAAAAGGTCCTCCAAACACTGTGGGAGAAATGTGCTTTTGGCATGGCCCAAGTTCATTATATGGGATACATTATTGATGAGTGGGGGGTACATGTGGATCCAGCCAAGATCCAATTCATTCGGGATTGGCCAACCCCAACCACTCTAACAGAGCTCCATAGCTTTCTCAGTCTTGCCAATTTATACCACAGGTTCGTGTTGGGATTATCTCATATCACTTGGCCCTTGAGTTAAGTCCCCAAGGGAGGAGCGAAATAAAAATTCTTTGGTTATAAATCTCAACATAAGGTGTTCATAGAGTTGAAACATCGCCTCTACTCTACACCGGTGCTCACATTACCAGAGTTGCAACAACCATTTCAGATTGAGACATATGCCTCTGACTATGCTATTGGGAAATTTCTTACTCAACAAGGGAATCTAGTGGCATATCATAGTGAGACACTTTCCGACATAGCATGGAAGTATCCTACTTATGAAAAAGAGATGTATTCCATTATGTAGGATTACTGACAATAAAAGCATTACATTTTGGGGAAGGAAAAGGTCATCCACACAGACCACCAACCCCTACAGTTCATACAAACACAAGTGAAGTTGCAGAACTATTTCCATCAGAAGTGGTCAACATACCTACAATAGTTTAATTTGAACATCAATTACAAGAAGGGTAGCATCAATAATGTTTTGGATTGCCTCACTCGACCACCAATTGTGGTGCTAACCACCGTTCTCAACTCTTGTGGCACTACAAGGAAATTCCTGTCTAGCAAAGGTTATAAAGGAAGTTTTTAGTGTTCTAAAATTGGCCAAAATTGTAAAAAAAAAAAAAATCTACAATATCCATTTTTGATAACGGAGGTTTTGGCGGAGATTTTAATGGAATTTCAACAAAACTAAAAAAACTGGGCTTTCAGAGGTTATTACAGATGTTTTACATCAGTGCCCTACTCAGGTATCAACGCACCAGTGCATGTCATCTAGACGGTCGGCCCGGGGCGGTCGAAGGTGCATGCACCGGACTGTAAAGGTCTAAAACTGCACCGGGTGCACTATAGGTGATATAATGCATCGGGCCATTCTAATTGGTATTGGGATTTGTGTGGTGCCCGTAGGTCGTATCAACGCAACAGTTTGTAGTATTATATAAACGCACTGGTACACAGTATCATACAAACACACCGATTGTTCTAATTTGTATTGGTATTTTTGCGGTTACCATAGGTCGTGCAAACGCACCGGTGAGTAGTCTCACATAAACATACCGGTGCGCAATATCACACAAACACACTGAGTTTATAATTGGTATTGGTATTTGTGTGGTGCCCATAGGTCGTAGAAACAAACCAATGCACTGTATCATACAAACACATCGATGTACAGTAACTGACATGCACCGGGTTTCATTTTGTATTTTTTAGAAACATCGACCCGTGACAGTGCAATTATTGTGATTTTTAAAAATTCATTATTCATAAAAAGTCGACACATATATTATAACAGTATTCATATTAATTAAATTTTTATTAATGCATTTGAATGTGATGTTTGGATTAATTTGTTATATCATATCTTAATTATTGTGATCTTTTAAAGTTCATTATTCATTAAAAGACGACACATATCTTATAACAGTATTCATATCAATTATATTTTTATTAGTTCATTTGAATGTGATGTTTGGATTAATTTGTTATATCATATCATCATATTTCACATCTCTTCATTATAAGATTTAATCATCCATAAATTTAAGCAGTGGTGTTACATTTCACAGTGACAATGGAGAACACAATAGAATAAATTAAAACATATATATATATATATATATATAAGACAGTCTTTGTCATACAAAATGGGATAGTTATTGGTATCCCTTTTTCTTACAATTGGGACACTATGTCCATACATTAAACAAAATTTCTAGTTTCACAAAAAAATATTTCAAAAAATACAATGTCTCTCTTTGAAATCCAAACATAATGATCATCATTCTTGGCTTGAACTGTTGTCACTGCTCGAGCTACTTCCATGACTTGGGTTATTTTGAGGAATGTTTTGTTCACGGTGTTGATTGTTTTCTTCTTCTTCTTCTTCCATCTACAAACATAAAAATAAATTGTAATGAGTGTATATACATTGGTGAGGATAATGAAAATTACAATATTAAATAATATACATCAATGTAAATCGAAAAGAAATGATGTACCATAGCAACAATTGACTCATGAACTATACACATTATTTCAAAACCAAATTTCATGCCATCTTTCAAGATTTCATTTGTTGTCGCAGTTCCATAGTTTGTTTCCTGCAAGTTTTATACCCCATAACAAATCATATATTTAATATAAAAGTTTTTTTATTCTATTAATTATAGACGAAGCTAAGTAAAACAAGATTGATAGATGCTTACAAATTCCACAATTAATTTATGATATGCCAACATATACTCACAACCCATATTTAACCCAATGTCATTCAATTCGTGTGATGGTTCTTCTTTGTATGTTAGCACCTGTTTGAAGACATTCAAAGATGATTTTTTGTAAAACAACTTAAAATATACAAAAATGAAATCTAGTTAAGTTGTTATAAGGAAGTAACAATTACTCACAAACTTAGATATCAACCATTTTATTCCTTGTTGTCCTGTTTTATGTGTTGAATGGGTTCCATTTTCTTTTCTTTTCTACAAGAAAATACTTGAAAATTAATATTTAATTCTAAATTGTTTATTTATTGTACCTAATGATCGAAAAATAAATGATTACCTATTGTATTTGAAGCACGTTTTCGTTGATATGGCTCTTCCTACGATGAAATTTTGTCCATTTCTTCGACCATCTCCTTGTACACCTTTTTGGACATTCCTACTGGCATATTTATGATATTAGCTCGTTCTTCTTTTGAGATTTTCATAATCTTCCTGAAAATGTAACATGACAATAAACTATTTAATTTTTATATTGATATATGAAAAGTAAATATAACAAAAGTGATATCTATAAATAATTCTAGAAAAAAAATTAAAGGAATATTACTTTTTCATTCCTTATTTTTTGTTGTTGTATGTTTTTACTATTAAAAGTCTGACATGTCTCATTGACCAATTCTCTAGAAAATATTCTTGTAGTTTAGATAAAATTTGGTTCTTGGAATATTGGATTTATTTTTGTATTGTAAGTGGAAAGAACGTCTATACATTCATTCCACTAGATCCCTCAAACTTTTGTAAAAGTTTTTCCCCGTTTCGTTAACCTCCAACACCACTCCAGATGAGCTAAGGAGCAATATTTTTTTCTTTTCTTAGAACAACATTCCTTTTCTGAGTTGTTGGTCCCTGTAGAACATTAAACATATGTGAATTAATAGATTGTTTGAAACATGTTATCAAATAATTTTAAGTATATTATTAATGAAAATTAAAAAAAGAAACTCATATTGGATTGATAGTATTTTTTCATTCACCTGATTTTTCCATCAAGATTTTACGCTCTTCTGGTCCTAGATAAGAAATAATATTATCGAGTTACGTCATTTTGTGGCTCTGCATGATACACAGTAAACAATACATTTTAGTTAAACTTACATATAGTTCAAAAATAATATTTTTTGTAAAGAATTTACAAAGAACTTTCCTTTTTTTCCTTTCTTGACGTGTTATCAGTATTTTTGTTACTTGATCTCTTTTCATTCATTTCTTTATCAATACGAAACCTTTACCATATCATTCATTAATATATATTATAAATAAATCATTAAATTTTCAGGTAAAAAAAAATATATCAATCAACCGATGCGCTTTTAAACTATCTACACACCGACGTCGGTGCATCATGTTCTTATATATGCATAGCAAAAATAGTATAAAACATCGTACGGTGCTCTATTTCAACAAGAAGCACCATTGCGTTATATGTTAACCACCGCACCGATTAACACAGACAAAATAATAAAAATCGTCTAGTGTTAGTTTTTATGGCATATGGTGTTGTGGAGGGGGCAGTGAGACATATTCTTATAAACGCCCTGCACAAACAGAGGACCATCGTACGGTGCTCTCTGTCAATAAGGAGACCCGGTGCGTTATATGTTATATGGCGCACCGATTAACTCAAAATACAAAATCGTTTTTTCCAAACAATACGTGCGCAGTGCGCTATAATGAAATAGAAAACCAGTGCCCTATTTTACATATGGCGCACGGATTTAAAAAAATAAAATAAAATAAAAAAAAAATTATCAAACAGTATGTGCACAGTGCGCTGGGATAAGCCAGTGCACCGGTGCACTAGGTTACGCAGGGCGCACTGATTATAAAAATTCTGCTTTTTAAAAATTCACACAAGCGCCGACATGGATTGGGATCTGACTATGCAAGTCGTCCCGTGGGTTAGATTTCATAGGCATATATATATAGAAATACAAACCCTATAAATCTAAAATGAAAAGCCCTAATTATGAAATCACAAAAACAGGAAGAAGCAAGTGCAAAAACAAAAAGAATGAAGGGTTTAAGGTAAAAATGGATATTTTACTTTTTATTTTTATTTTATTTTATTTTATTTATTATTATTATTATTATTATTATTATTATTTTTTATTTTTATTTTTTTATTTTTTTTTTATTTTTTTATTTTATTTTTTTTTATTTTTTTTTTTTTTTTTTTTTTTTTTTTTTTTTTTTTTTTTTTTTTTTTTTTTTTTTTTTTTTTTTTTTTTTTTTTTTTTTTTTTTCTGAAAATGAACAACAAATTAAAATTTTTACTTACTGTGTAAACAATACTATAAAAAATGTAAAAAAAAAAAAAAATCTAATTGCGAGATCGTTTGAAATTATATGCTACAGGATTTGAATCACTAAAGGTTTGGAATTCTGATTGTCGGAATAGTTCTGCTAGAAAGTATTTCCCTGCTCCATAGTGCTCTCAGGCTCTCTTGCTCCAGGTATGTCTCGTGCAAATCTCTGGCTGAATTTTTTTGCAAAAGCAATGAAAAAAAAGAAAGTGTTTAGTATTTAAAGGATTATTTTATGAAATTAGATTTTTGAAAAATTTTTGTCGCCCATTTTTCAATTTATCACATTTTTTTCACTTTAAAAAAATAAAGTTGCGCTTTTTTTATTTGCGTCTTTTCGTCACTGGTGCGCAATAACTAAAACGCACCGGTGCGGTTATCTATAAATAAGCACCGATAACAATAAGTCCATTTTTAAGGCACCGAAATTAATTTTTGGTGTGTGCACTAAAATTTATTGTTGATTTTGCTCAAATGCAGGGAGAGAATATCACAATTATATCGAATGGACAATTCTTCAAAATCCAGTTCGCTCCATAATATATCTCAAAGTCCATCGCGGAGTTCTCCCTATCCATCTCGAGACGTAATATTTACTTCATATTTTATTTATATTTTCATTATCTAATTGAATTTATGTTTTTTATCCATGTCAATCAGCTTAATAAAATTTATAATGTATACAAATTTGCAAGTTCATGCAGATTTAGAATCGAGTTCAGATGCACAAAATATTCAAACAGCTCCAAAACGTCAGAAGCTCTTATCAGGAGCAGTATACCGCAAGGCACATTTGGTAGATGAAAATGGAAAACTGCTTCACCCTGCCAATTGTAACAATATTGCATCTTCTAGCCATAATCCCGGGACAATGATGGTAATAATAATTTTTTGGTATATTAATGTAATTATTTCAACGTCAAAAAAATTAATCATGCATTGTCAACGTTCTTACTAATTGATATCATATATTCTGTACTAATCATGCTCAAATATATTTTTTGAAATTATTAGGATTCTAGTGATGATGAGCGACCTACCTACTATCTTCCGTTGCACCCCATGACAATGTCAAATCGAGAGAGGCTAAATTAAGAGAAAAAATCAAAGAGGAACGATACCAAGAATGGTTGAATAAACTACCGATTCAATTCCCGCTACGTCTAGATTCACCAATTAGGAATGACTATAGCAATAGTAGTTCTTCACAAGATAAAAATGGAGGCAATCAAATAGAGGTTGGTATGGTTGATTACTTAAGGGATACGACTGCCATGGAGACAATTTTGTTAGAGGCATTCCAAAATGATGAACAACTAGGGGATGATGCTCATATCACTAACACCTTTTTCGAAAGCCTTAAATTTGATTCCACCACCCCTCTCTTTGGACCTGGTGGTTAGTCAAAGTCTACCCAGTTGGGGACAATGATGTTACTGTACAACTTGAAAGAAAATTTTGGCTTGTTGAATGCATGTTTCTCGGAAATTTTGAGGTAAGTTACCATAAATTCCTCCCTTATATGAGAAATATAATCACACAATGAACATTACAAATGGTCAATTTTATGAACGTTAATAATTATATTGGCAGTAATGTACATTTAATATTTTCTATGATCACCAACTATGGGTTATTCAAAGATAAGGTTCTTCTGAGTGATAATGTCTTTCCTGGTAGCTGTGAAGAGGCAAATAAATTGTTGAAAATGTTGGGTGTTAAGTACATATCATATCATGCATGTCCAAATGATTGTATTCTATATAGAGGAGAATATGCAGAGAAAGATATATGTCCAAAATGTGGGCATGAAAAGTATGATAAATAAAAAAAGAAGGGTAAATCACGTGGTCCTCCTTTTAAGATATTGAGGCACATGCCTATAATCCCAAGGATTCAAAGGCTCTTTCGTTGCAAATAATTAGCTATGTTGCAGGGATGGCATGCCTCACATAGAAGTAAGTTGGGAGTTTTACGAATCCCAACTGATTCAATAGCCATGAAGCATATAGAGGATACATGGCTCGAAAAATTCAAGGATGAAGTACAAAGTCTACTACTCAGCATAGCCATGGATGGCGTCAACCCATATTCCCTCCAGAACACAAACTATTATGTTTTGCATGTAGTAGTGATCAATAACAATACCCCCCCATGGTTTTCTGTGAACAATGAACATCTTATGTTGGCTCTCATAATCCTTGGTATAAGACAAGTGAAGAATATGGATGTCTACTTACAACCACTGGTAGATGAATTGAAGGAGTTATGGGATGGGATAAATGTATACGATGTATCAAGACCCATCATAGCAGAGAGGAGTTTTACGTTGTATGGCATATGTGCTTACACGACACATGATTATCCAGGCTTAGGAGTTTGCTCTGGTAAATTACATATTTATTGATTTTTTTATATACGTAACAATATTCTTTCACATATCATTTATTTAATTCATTGTAATTGTTCTAATCTTCATGATATTTTTAACGTGCCATGCATATAAATTGTATACAATAATCTCACAGGTCTTGTAACAAAAGGGTATTTTGGATGTAAATGTTGTGGACCTTCTCTGAAAGCTAGATGGTACAACAACCTATGAAAGCCAGTGTATGACTGCTCCAGGGTATTCCTCCCAGAAGAACACCCTTACAGATGAGCGGCATCCACTTTCAATGGTAAACGAGAGAGAACCCAAAGGCCTCCAATAATGACCCCATTTGAATGGATTAGAGCATGTGAGAGAGAGAAGGAGAAGGAGTTCATAGAAATTTTCGATTCAAATGGGGAGCCTATGTTCGATGATCCAGAATTCTTTGACACCTATGTTGAGAAATTGCCCATTGGGATGAAAAGGAAATCTATCTTTTATAACCTCCAATATTAGGAGCATCTTAAGATTACCCACTTATTATATCCCATGCATATATTTAAAAATGTTTCATATTATTTATGGGGGCACATATCATCGAAACAAAGTGACACATTGGCTATAGGAAAGATATTATTACTTCAAAAACTAAAAAGAAACATTGGCCAAGATGATTAGAAAGTACAGGATCAGAGGCAAGAGCTGGTCCCTCTAATTCATGGTATTTCAAAGAAGGTAATGTCCCATGGATTTTAAAAAAAGACGATCTTTCTTTGGCAAAGGAAGTTATAATGTGTGTGAGGGTGCCATCTTCATACGGGTCTTCACTACGGTGCTACTTCACCGTGGATGACCATTTGTCGGAGTTGAAATCGCATGACCATTTGAATCTTATAAGAGTATGTGTAATGTCAAAAGCATGATTTTATTATTTTTTATATTAATAAAATTTATCCCATGTAGGGATCATAAAACATAAACAATTTTATATATTATTGCACATGTTTATAACTTTGCAGTGTCATTATCCTTTGTTCATGCATGGGTGTGTGAAACATGAATTCCCTCAAGACCTAGGATGTGCCATATCTAAATTATATGCATTTGTATGTTGCATCATGTCAAAGGAGATTCATGTGGCTTGCATTCCACGGTGGCGTCAAGAGATAGTTGAGATTGTTTGTATGTTTGAGAAGGAACTGTTGACGAGTTTCACGGAATTGCAGGTTCATCTTCTAATCCACCTAGTAGATGAGGCTGAATTAGTTGGGGTGGTTTCTTGTCGTTGGATGTTCTTCTTAGAGAGGTACATGAAGAAATTGAAAGGTTTTGTTCAAAAAAGGGCAAAAGCCGAGGGGTCTATGGCAGAGTGGTATATATCGTATGAGTCTTTCTATTATTCCATTGATTACATCAAGCAGATCGACAACAGACCAGGTGTGGTGATTTGGGACGATGAAAGGGATGAAGACAAAAGAGAAGGGGAGCTTCTCCAAACGAATGGAAAAAAGTGCCTGATAAAGAGTAAGCGACTTATAATTTTTCAAATTTACACAAAGTAAATATTCATGTTGAAATTCGATATAATGTATATTTTGATCTCTATGTACTATATAATGTCGTTTTGATTTCATGAGCGAATGCAGAAATTGAAGCAATCAATAAAATCGTTCTTTACAATTCCGAAGCGACACAACTGTGGGTCGCATTGTACGAAAAAAAGAGGATGAAATGGGATAGTGATAGGAAATAATTCATATGGTTGAATGGTAGAAGTGTGCCTTATCTCAATCATTTAAACAAAAATATGCCAAAAATATGCCCCAACAGTTGGGTTGCTGACCAAGTTAGATAGAAATACAATGCAACTGGTCATTACCAGCGTTCTGAAAAGGATGTGCTAAACATAGGGATTGGGTGCACCAACTCGGTAATAATATATTTAATTTATATGTACATTTGAAAATTAATAATGCACCTTCCAAATGTAATTACATCTATATTTCATATTTTAACTGTTGGGTTATTATAAGACACATGACACTATGGTTTTTTAACTTTTTTATAGGTGCATTTGTTCCCATCTATTTGGGCATATCAACACCATTTTCGCATAGAAAATTCCGATGATGGACACATGACACAAGAATCTGGAGTGGAAGTCGAGTTTGATCAATATAGTCGATCTAGCCACCGTGATCAAAACCTAGTACAAGCGACGTTAGGTTACGTCGGAAAGATACAAGAGTTCATTGAAGTGGATTTCTCTTCTTTCCAATGTGTTATTTTTAGGTGCAAGTGGTGGGACACCTTTTATTGGAATAAGTAAGATCGCGATAGTAGGCTGATATGTATCAACTCTAGAAAGATGTGGGATGAAGCGAAGGAGCCCTATGTTTTCCCCAATCACTGCAACCAGGTGTTTTTTTACCCAGATGTGTTGGATAGGGATTGGTGGTTCGTATTGAGACATGACCCTATATCAAAACATATTTTTGATAACAATAATGTTATCATGCCAAGCGAGCTGGAAGATAATGAGGGTAATCATGAGAACCAAGAGTGATATGGTACATGTGTTATTTCATCAATATTTATACTTTTTAAGATGGGTTTTTATAAAGAAGATGAATTAATTGTACCTTATAACTTATAAGACTCTTTTTTTCGAAACATTTCAATATGCATTTTGAATTAATTGGTAATTTTCATTGTGTTAATGTTAAAATCAATATTTCACTTGATAATTTGCAATTATGTTGATCTAAAAAACAATGGCGTACTGTATAAAGTTATTTTTTTTGGTATGTGTTAGCCACCTATAAAATTTGTTATATCAAAAGGTGGCTAAATCATTTTTGGAGCCTTCAAGAAACAAGTTTTATTGCTAAAAAATGTTATCTCTTGAAGACTCTTGAAGACATCCTGCCCTTTGTTTAAATCTTCACTGCTGTTTCCCTTTTAAAAACTCATAAATTCTGCTGATTTCATGAAGAAAATACTACTGCAAAACACCATTTTTCCCTTCTTTTCACTTCCAACTAATGTTCATTTTTACCTCTTCATTCCCCATGGAATTCCTCTATTTTCCATTTTTCCTCTTTCCCCTTCATAAAATCCTCTTTACAAAGTTTAAAACTCACTTTTAAACTTTGCCGAAACCCCCAAATCCATAAAAAAACATTGAAAATCTCTTAAAAAATACATTTTTTGTATTAAAGGCTTAAGCCCCCTTGGTCTAAATCCTAAACCACTTCCCCACCATATTCCCAGGTGCTAGAACCAAGCGCTAAACCCTTTGGCGCTTATCGCATCGAAGAAATCGGAGTGTGCAAGTCTATTTGCCATGTTAAAACCTCTGGTGCAATTAAGCCCTTTGTTTATAAACCCCCGATCTTATTATTATTTCATTTACCCACATAGCCCGCATTCGGCGCTTAAACATTGTAATAAACCCTCCCCGATGCTTACTTCCCTTTGTAATTTCAAAAACCCACTTTCCCTAAGTTTTTGGTCTAAAACCCACCGGAGTAATGTTTTTTAATATAAATGGGTAGATTGAAAAGCCCCGCATCAAAGTTCCGATGTCATTAAGCCCCATTTGTATAAACTCCCACCCTCCATATCTCTACATATAGACCTGCGCCCAGGACCAAGAGTTAAAGTCCCGAAGTGCTAATCGCATAGGAGAAAATCAGAATGGGTAGATTGAAAAGCCCGAGGGCCCAACCTCGATTGGCCCTTTCTGTGTATAAGCCTTGGGCCTATCGCATTCCATATAAATCAATGGCCCCGCAGACAGGCGCCAAGCCATCTCATATATATAACCCACTCGACAGCCAAAACCTTTGTATTTCATTAATTTTTGGGTTTTCATATGTATTAAGGGGTTTCCGCCAATGCATGATTTGAAACAGTGTCCACCATTGATCCCAGACCAATCAACAGACTATGCCTTACAAGTCAACAAAAGCTCCCACCGAGCTTAATTCTTAAATGTAAAACAATTAATACAGACAGAACATCTGTAAACTTCTCCATCGAGCCCATCAAAGGCCAAGAAGTATTAAAGTCTGTATTAATTGACCCAGGAGATCTTTTATCAGATCCCACCTCCTCATTCCTTCTATAAATACTCCTGTAGAATATGAGAAAATGTTGGTTGCAGAACTTTGAAATATACTTGTTCTCAAAAATTCTACTTGTAAATAGTGTTCAAAGGCTCTCGAAGCTCTGTTTGTGATAGAATAGTTAGGCTGAGAAGTGAAGATGATTGCTGAACTGAAACATTGGACTTAAAGTTGTAACTGGTTTGAAGCATCAATACAAGCTGATTTATGGGATCCTAGTCTATGTCAATGGTGACGTTATTTCTTATTGTAAATTGTTATTTTATTTATGTTTTCACTTTGTCCATCTTCTCTGATAAAGAACAGCAAGCATAGAGTTAGGATTTACGGTATATCAATACCCTTCTCTGACTGATAAGATTTATCTATATGTTTTCTTCCAAATTGTGTTATTTAGGAATGATTTAATTCAGTTTAATTAGTTAAGAATGTTGGCGTTCCCTCGTCTTACTGTCTAAGCTAAATATTGTTCTTAAATTTTATTTTCAGTTTATGTTAAGTAGAGATGAGCTAAGGAAGTGATGGTGAGCCCTGTCCTTTAGTTTTATCCCCAAAAACTATTTGAAAGTTTCCCTAAGAATGTGTTGAAAGCAGGCTAGGTTCAAAGTCCTTACCTGATCTTAGACTTTTCTTTGTTATATTATGTGTTTGTCTTGAAAGTTTACCAAGTAAAGTAGAGCTAGGGAAGTTTATGGTGAACCCTGTCCTCTAGTTTCTTCTCCAACAGTTGCTTTTTAAGTTTTCCTTTGTCTTTAAAATGTTTTCTAATGAAAGTGCATCAAAAGCAGGATAGTTTCAAAGTACTTACCTGATCTTAGGCTACTCTTTGTTCTTCATTTGTTTATTTCCCCTTCTTGTTGTATCATTTCATTCCATAAAATCAACTTTGAAGAGATCCTTAGACATAGATGACTTGCCCCATGGACCACTCTTGAACCTTGTTGTTTCAATTAAATCCTATTATGACTCTATAGCCCAATGGACTAAATACCAGCGTTATATCTATCTAATCATCCAAAACTTGTTCTGATTGCTTGCAACTTCACACCTTTGAAACTCTTTCCATTTAGGACTTTCCATTCAAGTAATAATCATGCTCAACCATCCAAAAACAAACAAAAACCTAGGCCTTTATAACTAGCCTAATATCATTACCCAAAAGCCTTAAAGATAAATCAATCTTTTCACTTTATTGGAGAGATCTCTCTCCGAATTCAGGAGGGCTAGATCCTAGAATCCCAAAGTGGTTGAAATAGTGTTCTCCCTGTAGTTGGACTTTTCCAATCTTTCTAATTATAGGGAGCTAACATCTTCTGGAAACTCCACTGGGGAATTTGAGTGAAACTTTGTCCAGGATACATTCATAACACCTCAAAAAAACCTTTTGATTTAATGACACTTGTTTTATTAGCTAGTTGAGCCACCAGCAGCTAACATCTTCTGGTTACTCCACTAGGGATTAAGTGATTTTCATTTCAAGTAAACATAAGATATCAGAAACCCCTTTACTCACTAAGCATTTGGCATATTAGCCAGCTGAGCCACTAGCAGCTTAACATCTTCTGGCGACTCCACTGGGGACTTGAGTGAAAGTTCATCTTAGGTTCCCTTAAAATGCTTCATAAACCTCGTGAGTAAAAGTAGCCCTTTTTCAAGCACTACCAAGTAAAATGGTAATCATGATGAAACTTGTTTGAATCAGTGACAAACTAGGCAAACCCTAGGATTCTCATAAGAGTTTATCTAACCTTGAAAGATCAGCTAGCTTAGCCATGAGAGTAGACTGTCTTTGTCTCATAACCGTAGCTAAGTTTTGAAACAGATTCAAGACACTCTTAAGAACCAATAGGACTAAAAAATAACTTGGAAAAACCCAAAAATATTTCAGATTGGTATTAAATAAACATGGTGGTGGACCATAAAACCTTTTACCTCCAAAAGAGCTAAAAAATTCCACTTGGCAACTCCACAATCCTAAACAGACCTTAAGACTCCACTGGGAAGAACCATTATCATCATATCATCATTTAAACTCAGTAATAGGATTTTAGGATTAAAACTTTATTGTTTAAAAGATCAGTTAACCTTTTAAAGATTGTCATATCTAGTTGAACTTTTCTTGTTTAGTTGGGTCTGAAAAACACAGCATAGTGGCTCCTAGAAAAATTCATACTAGAGCCTATCCTGACCCTAACCCACCTGAGATAGTTGATAACCCAGAAAGTATCCTTAGGAATTCTCCTATGATTAAATTTTCAACTGTTTTCAGCTCACCCTTGAGAGCTAATTCATTTCCTGAAAACTTTGTAGCTCTACGAGAATCACATGGCGGTGGAACCATAAAAAATTTTACCTCCTTAGGAGGTAAAAAATTTCCACCTAGCGACTCCACACTCTGAAACTCCCAAAAGACCAAATGACTCCACTGGTAGAAGACCCTGAACTGATTGACTAGACACAATGACCTTCTTTCTTGATTAACAAAATGAATCCAAGGATACAACGAAGATATGCCCCAATGAGTAGAGATCATATCCCGGGGTTTCCAAATAAGATGCCCCAGTTGAATTGGGATGATAACCTTCCTGTTTTTCAGGGTGAAGAGTTTTATAACCCATTTTTACATCTTATCAAATTTCACATACATGTATGGAGGTTGCAAGTTGTATGGCATGAAGATTGCCTTATGAAAATGTTCATGTTAACATTAGAAGGAAAATCTAGGGATTGGTATGAATGGTTGAGATCTGGGAGTTTGTTTTCTTTAAAGGACCTTGAATATGTGTTTTATGAGAACTATAAAGGAAGCACTACATCATTATCATGGGGTGGAATACATTATGATCCATCACAAAACATCACCCAACACATTATAGACAATGATGAGGATTTGGAAGAAATCCATCCTGAATATCTTTTAATGGCCATTCATGAGTTTAATATCTTATTGAATTTTTTTAAGAACATAGATGAATCATTTGAGGAAGAAATCAATCAAGAAATAAAAAAAATTCCTGAAGATATCTCTGAAAACTTAGATAATGATTCATCATCCCTTATAGTTGGGGCTCAAGAAGACATCCAGCCTCAAAATCAATCTTTACAAGAGACAGAGAACTGTTGTACTCTTGTTCAAAGGAACATAGTAACATCTTCTCCTTTGACAGAAAAATAAATAGATCAGATTATTAATAAACAGCCAGTCTCTAAAACTCTTTGCAAAACAAATATCCTTGTCCATTCACATATAGAACTTTGTTGTATAGATTTAGAAAGTTCTTTTGTAGATCAGAATAAAGAAAGACCTGTTGATAACCTAGTTTGCTTGATTGGTAATTTTACTTATATTGATGATTTTCCTAACTTAGATCTATCTAGTGATGATGCTCTCCAAACAGAAGTTAATCTTGTAGGACCATCATTAGCAGATTTATGGGATGAAAATCAGTCACTTCAAAGAAGTAATGAGCCAGTGCAAACTATTTATGATACTGATGATGAAAGTTTTCAAAGCCTAGAAGTGAGTGAAGATTCATTGGATCTTTGCTTTGCTTCATTTCAGATCATCAGTAATAGTTTCCATGTGATTGGGAATCAAAATACTTTCAGCTCAAAGGTTGAGGAGGAAAGCAATGAAGAAATTTTTGAGCAGGTTGAAACCAAGGAGCCTTCTCTTGAAAAAAAGGAAGCAATAGTACAAACCCCTGCTCAAGAATACATTGTTCTTTTCACACAACTCAGCCCATTAAATCAGAATATCTCAGAGTTACAAGAGGGTAACACTGCAGTGTATGATGAATTTTCCAGTTCAGATGACAATGAAGATGAGGAAGTGTGTCTTCCTCAAAAGAATCTTTGCCTTGATCCAGTGGAGAACAAAGAGGTGATCCTGGTTAAAACACAACCTCCAAATACTCTTAACCAGGCATTATTTCAAGATCCCTATGTTTATTTCCTGAAGACATTTGAAGAAGGGATAAATATTGCAGACATCAGTATATCACCAAGTGCAACAAATTTTTTCAAAGCTGCTGTCAAGGAACAGAAAGCATGGGAGTGGCCCTGCCTATCCAGCATGCTCAAAGAAATGAGCAAAGACCAGTCATGGGACCATCTGATTGACTGGATGTATTGGAAAAGAGATTTTGTAGGTTAAGAATGTAAATATTCCAAGTTAGAATAGGTTAGATAGGAATGTCAATAAAGCTCACCTTTTGAGCAATTAGATGGTTGTTGATTTTTGTCTCCGAAGAAAAATAAAAAAAAAACAAAAACAATAGAAGAAAGAAAAGAGGGCAGATTGAAAAAACAATAAAGGTACAACCCCATACCAAAAAGAGAAATAAATTGTGAAAGTGTGCAAGCTTAAATGCCACTCCTGAAAAACACACTCCTAGTTAGTCATACAGCCTAATCATGACTAATTAGTTTTAAATTTACTACTGATAGGTTAGTGAATTCGATTTGCCAAATAGCTTAATCTTGGCTTATCAGTTAGATATATTAGGTTAGAAATTAAAGGTTCAAACAAGCTCAAAATCTGAACCAGATAACAAGAAAAAACAGCTCGAATAAGCTCAAAAATAGAGTTGTAGAAAAAAGAAGGTCGTGCTGAGAAACTTTTAGATCTTAAGCCTTCCATTTTGATTTAATTTTCTGTAAAACAATATCTATGTGCAGCTTGTTTTTATGCCATGGATCAGCCACAAGTCGGACTGTTCAATCCTGACTTGTAGGCTTTTTAAATTTTCTGTTTTAGAAATTAGTGAATAAAAATCTGTTAGACTGTTTAATCCTAACATGTTGGTAGATTAGGTAGAGAAGCATATGAACTCAACTGTTTAATCTGATTTTATGGAGAAATAAGAAGTAGAAATATATTAGATTTTTTTCTTTCAAAAGAATAAAATGTTGTAAGAGAGTTTGCCAATCCAAGTGCACTCTAAAGAAGAAAAAATGTTAGATCAGTAGGACTGGGTAGGTAGAAAGCTTGTGTTGATGAAGATCCATTATTTTTCATGGTTGTTAACATTTTCAGAGCAAAAGAAGATCATCCAAATGAAGAGAAAATATCCCAATGGATAAGGCACTGATTAGCCCCCAGAGAATGCAAGTCTGAAGTTCTTGATGCCTTCAAGAAGGCACCATCCCCAAGTGGAGCCACTGTTAGCCACCTATAAAATTTGTTATATCAAAAGGTGGCTAAATCATTTTTGGAGCCTTCAAGAAACAAGTTTTATTGCTAAAAATTTTTATCTCTTGAAGACATCTTGCCCTTTGTTTAATCCTTCACTGATGTTTCCCTTTTAAAAACTCAGAAATTCTGTTGATTTCATGAAGAAAAGACTGCTGCAAAACACCATTTTTCCCTTCTTTTCACTTCCAAGTAACCTTCATTTTTACCCCTTCATTCCCCATGGAATTCCTCTATTTTCCATTTTTCCTCTTTCCCCTTCATAAAATCCTCTTTACAAAGTTTAAAACTCACTTTTAAACTTTGCGGAAGCCCCCAAATCCATAAAAAAACATTGAAAATCTCATAAAAAATACATTTTTTGTATAACAGGCTTAATCTCCCTTGGGCTAAATCCTAAACCACTTCCCCACCATATGCTCAAGCGCTAGAACCAAGTGCTAAACCCTTTGGTGCTTATTGCATCGGAGAAATCAGAGTGTGCAAGTCTATTTGCCATGTTAAAAGCTCCGATGCGATTAAGCCCTTTGTTTATAAACCCCCGATCTTATTATTATTTCATATAACCGCATAGCCCACATCCGGCGCTTAAACATTGTAATAAACCCTTCCCGATGCTTATTTCACTTTGTAAATTCAAAAACCCACTTTCCCTAAGTTTTTGGTCTAAAACCCGCCAGAGTAATGTTTTTTAATATAAATGGGTAGATTGAAAAGCCTCGCATCAAAGTTCCGATGCGATTAAGCCCCATTTTTATAAAATTTCGCCCTCCATTTCTCTACATATAGACCTGCGCCCGAGACCGAGAGTTAAAGTCCTGAAGCGCTAATCGCATCGGAGAAAATCAGAATGGGTAGATTGAAAAGCCCGAGGGCCCGACCCCGATTGGCCCTTTCTATGTATAAGCCCCGAGCCTATCGCATTCCATATAAACCAATGGCACCGTAGACGGGCGCCAAGCCATCTCATATATATAACCCACCCGACAGCTAAAACCTTTGTATTTCATTAATTTTTGGGTTTTCATATGTATTAAGGGGTTTCCGCCAGTGCATGATTTGAAACAATATCCACCGTTGATCCCAGACCAATCAATGGACTACACAAAATCGCATCGGCATTTTTTGGGTGCGTTAATATTATGCCACCCCCAATGAGTTCTCCATCGTCGATCTGATCTGCAGATCAACGGTCCACAATTAATCGCATCGGTGCCATTCAAATTTCTTCCCCCGTCGATCGCATGCGTCCGATTGCATCTGGGCCGTCCACGTGTCCAGATCAGACGATCCAGATCGCATCTCCCAAATTTGGTTAAAAGCATACACCTCGCTTCATAATGTTGTTTCGTCCAATCACAACCGTTGATCTTTGCAGATCAACGGCCCTCAATAAACCTTTCTCCGCCTTTGTATAATTTCATTCAACCCCCAATTTCAATCCTGACTATTGATCTGATCCATCCAATGGCCCATATTAACCCCGAAAAGCCCTACCCACATGGGTCTTGCCTCTCTCCAGATCTGATCTCCGCCGTCCAAATCTTTGATCCAACAGCCACACTCCTCCCCACAACCTCTGAAGCAGTTTTACCAAATAACGCAGGATTTCATAACAGTTGTGTGTTTTTTGCAGGTTCAAATGAATTTCAAATATTTTGAAATAAATGATAAAGACGAGGATGACGATCCTCTAGGCTTTGTTGGTTTAAGGAAAATCATTCCACGGGGTTCAAACTTCACATTTCACCAATGCTTCATGGGCATCGATGCCATATGAGCCCTTTGCGGCACCTGCACATCAACAAGACACAGACAATTAAATCAAAACAAAAGAGTATCAGTGCTGAAGATTAAACAAGCCAGAAATGAAGGATTGAAGACTGTTTTCACAGTTTTGGAGGATTACGACTAAGATCGAAAATAAAAATCCTAATCCTTCAAATTAAAACACAATTAAAGACAAATCAAAGATTTACCAGTCAGAAAGAGCCTCCACCACCACATCCGATGCAAATTGATTCCTCTCAGCTACCTAATGCCACCTATAGCCTCAATGCATTTAACAGAGGCCAAGTTATTATTAGAACATCAGATATTTGCCTCAGCGCAGCTGAATAGTTAATTCTGCCAAAGGAACTTAATGCAAAAATATCAGCAGAGTTATTACAACATGAAATAGAGCCTTAAAAGTCAACAAAAGCTCCCACCGAGCTTAATTCTTAAATGTAAAACAATTAATACAGAAAGAACATCTGTAAACTTCTCCATCGAGCCCATCAAAGGCCAAGAAGTATTAAAGTCTGTATTAATTGACCCAGGAGATCTTTTATCAGATCCCACCTCCTCATTCCTTCTATAAATACTCCTGTAGAAGATGAGAAAATGTTGGTTGCAGAACTTTGAAATATACTTGTGCTTGAAAATTCTACTTGTAAATAGTGTTCAAAGGCTCTCGAAGCTCTGTTTGTGATAGAATAGTTAGGCTGAGAAGTGAAGATGATTGCTGAACTGAAACATTGGACTTAAAGCTGGTTTGAAGCATCAATACAAGCTAATTTATGGGATCCTAGTCTATGTCAATGGTGATGTTATTTCTTATTGTAAATTGTTATTTTATTTCTATTTTCACTTTGTCCATCTTCTCTAATAAAGAACAGCAAGCATAGAGTTAGGATTTATTGTATATCAGTACCCTTCTCTGACTGATAAGCTTTATCTATATGTTTTCTTCCAAATTGTGTTATTTAGGAATGATTTAATTCAGTTTAAGCAGTTAAGAATGCTGGCGTTCCCTTGTCTTACTCTCTAAGCTAAATATTGTTCTTAAATGTTATTTTCAGTTTATGTTAAGTATAGATGAGCTAAGGAAGTGATGGTGAGCCCTGTACTTTAGTTTTATCCCCAAAAACTATCTGAAAGTTTCCCTAAGAATGTGTTGAAAGTAGGCTAGGTTCAAAGTCCTTACCTGATCTTAGACTTTTCTTTGTTATCTTATGTGTTTGTCTTGAAAGTTTACCAAGTAAAGCAGAGCTAGGGAATTTTATGGTGAGCTTTGTCCTCTAGTTTCTTCTCCAATAGTTGCTTTTTAAGTTTCCCTTTATGTTTAAAATGTTTTATATTGAAAGTGCATCAAAAGTAGGATAGTTTCAAAGTACTTACCTGATCTTAGGCTGCTCTTTGTTCTTCATTTGTTTATTTCCCCTTCTTGTTGTATCATTTCATTCTATAAAATCAACTTTGAAGAGATCCTTAGACATAGATGACTTGTCCCATGGACCACTCTTGAACCTTGTTGTTTCAATTAAATACTATTATGACTCCATAGCCCAATGGACTAAAAACCAGCGTTATATCTATCTAATCAGCCAAAACTTGTTCTGATTGCTTGCAACTTCACACCTTTGAAACTCTTTCCATTTAGGACTTTCTATCCAAGTAATAATCATGCTCAACCATCCAAAAACAAACAAAAACCTTGGCCTTTATAACTAACCTAATATCATTACCCAAAAGCCTTAAAGATAAATCAATCTTTGCACTTTATTGGAGAGATCCCTCTCCGGATTCAAGAGGGCTAGATCCTAGAATCCCAAAGTGGTTGAAATAGTGTTCTCCTTGCAGTTGGACTTTGCCAATATTGCTAAATATAGGGAGCTAACATCTTCCGGCAACTCCGCTGGGGAATATGAGTGAAACTTCATCCATAATACATTCATAACACCTCAGAAAAACCTTTTGATTTAATGACACTTGTTTTATTAGCCAGTTGAACCACCAGCAGCTAACATCTTCTAGTGGCAACTCCACTAGGGACTGAGTGATTTTCATTTCAAGTAAACATAATATATCATAAACCCCTTTACTCACTAAACATTTGGCATATTAGCCAGCTGAGCCACCAGCAGCTTAACATCTTCTGGCAACTCCACTGGGGACTTGAGTTAAAGTTCATCTTAGGTTCCCTTAAAACGCTTCATAAACCTCGTGAGTAAAAGTAGCCCTTTTTCAAGCACTACCAAGTAAAATGGTAATCATGATGAAACTTGTTTGAATCAGTGACAAACTAGGCAAACCCTAGGATTCTCATAAGAGTTTATCTAACCTTTAAAGATTAGCTAGCTTAGCCATGAGAGTATACTGTCTTTGTCTCATAACCATAGCTAAGTTTTGAAATAGATTCAAGACACTCTTAAGAACCAATAGGACTGAAAAATAACTCAGAAAAACCCAAAAATATTTCAAATTGGTATTAAATAAACATGGTGGTGGACCATAAAACCTTTTACCTCCAAAAGAGCTAAAAACTTCCACTTGGCGACTCCACAATCCAAATAGACCTTAAGACTCCACTGGGAAGAACCGTTATCATCATATCATCATTTAAACTCAGTAACAGGATTTTAGGATTAAAAATTTCTTGTTGAAAAGATCAGTTAACCTTTTAAAGATTATCATATTTGGTTGAAATTTTCTTTTTTAGTTGGGTCTGAAAAACACAGCATAGTGGCTCCTAGAAAAATTCATACTAGAGCCTATCCTGACCCTAACACACCTGAGATAGTTGATAACCCAGAAAGTATCCTTAGGAATTCTCCTAAGATTAAATTTTCAACTATTTTCAGATCACCCTTGAGAGCTAATTCAGTTCCTGAAAACTTTGCAGCTCTACAAGAATCACATGGTGGTGGAACCATAAAACATTTTACCTCCTTAGGAGCTAAAAATTTTCCACCTAGCGACTCCACACTCTGAAACTCCCAAAAGACCAAATGAATCCACTGGTAGAAGACCCTAAACTGATTGACCAGACACAGTGACCTTCTTTCTTGATTTACAAAATGATTCCAAGGATACAATGAAGATATGCCCCAATGAGTAGAGATCATATCCTGCGGTTTCCACATAAGATGCCCCAGTTGAATTGGGATGATAACCTTCCTGTTTTTCAGGGTGAAGAGTTTGATAACCCATTGTTACTTCTTATCAAATTTCACATACATGTATGGAGGTTGAAAGTTGAATGGCATGAAGATTGCCTTATGAAAATGTTCATGTTAACATTAGAAGGAAAAGCTAGGGATTGGTATGAATGGTTGAGATCTGGTAGTTTGTTTTCTTTAAAGGACCTTGAATATGTGTTTTATGAGAACTATAAAGGAAACACTACATCATTATCATGGGGTGGAATACATTATGATCCATCACAAAACATCACCCAACACATTATAGACAATGATGAGGATTTGGAAGAAATCCATCCTGAAGATCTTTTAATGGCCATTCATGAGTTTAATATCTTATTGAAAAATTTTAAGAACATAGATGAATCATTTGAGGAATAAATCGACCAGGAAATAAAAAACATTCCTCAAGATATCCCTGAAAACTTAGATAATGATTCATCATCCCTTATAGCTGAGGCTCAAGAAGACATCCAACCTCAAAATCAATATTTACAAGAGACAGAGAACTGTTGTACTCCTGCTCAAAGGAACATAGCAACATCTTCTCCTTTGACAGAAAAATAAACAGATCAGATTATTAATAAACAGCCAATCTATGAAACTCTTTGCAAAACGAATATCCTTGTCCATTCACATATAGAACTTTGTTGTATAGATTTAGAAAGTTCTTTTGTAGATCATAATAAAGAAAGACCTGCTGATAACCCAGTTTGCTTGATTGGTAATTTTACTTATATTGATGATTTTCCTAACTTAGATCTATCTAGTGATGATGCTCTCCAAACAGAAGTTAATCTTGCAGGACCATCATTAGCAGATTTATGGGATGAAAATCAATCACTTCAAAGAAGTAATGAGCCAATGCAAACTATTTATGATACTGATGATGAAAATTTTCAAATCCTAGAAGTGAGTGAAGATTCATTGGATCTTTGCTCTGCTTCATTTCAGATCATCAGTAATAGTTTCCATGTGATTGGGAATCAGCATACTTTCAGCTCAAAGGTTGAGGAGGAAAGCAATGAAGAAATTTTTGAGCAGGTTGAAACCAAGGAGCCTTCTCTTGAAAAAGAGGAAGCAATAGAACAAACCCCTGCTCAAGAATACATTGATATTTTCACATAGCTCAGCCCATTAAATTAGAATATCTCAGAGCTACAGGAGGGTAACACTGCAGTGTATGATGAATTTTCCAGTTCAGATGACAATGAAGATGAGGAAGTTTGTCTTGCTCAAAATAATCTTTGCCTTGATCCAGTGGAGAACAAAGAGATGATCCTGGTTGAAACACATCCTCCAAATACTCTTAACCAGGCATTATTTCAAGATCCCTATGTTGATTTCCTGAAGACATCTGAAGAAGGGATAAAGATTGCAAACAACAGTATATCACCAAGTGCAACAAAATTTTTCAAAGCTGATGTCAAGGAACAAAAAGCATGGGAGTGGCCCTGCCTATCTAGCATGCTCAAAGAAATGAGCAAAGACCAGTCATGGGACCATCTGATTGACTGGATGTATTGGAAAAGATAATTTGTAGGTTAAGAATGTAAATATTCCAAGTTAGAATAGGTTAGATAGGAATGTCAATAAAGCTCACCTTTTGAGCAATTAGATGGTTGTGCACATTGGTGCTTTCTCTAGTTGAACGCACCGACGCGGTTTAGGAAGATAAACTTACCGAAAGAAAAACATCTGCAAAAACCTCCACCCACCAACCTCCTATAGTAACCTACGTTACAAACGGATGTCCAGGATATTTTTATAAGGGGTTCCTCAAAAACATCTGCTAGAGGGTATTTTCCTTGTAGTGTGGGCATGGGACTTCTGATTGGCTGCTTCTCTATAAAAGCAATCCAGAATTCAGCCACACATACAAGACGCTCTTCGAGGGTAAGTAAGATCCATATTTTCACCTCCATGGTGCATTGCTATGTCACCTGAGACACCTTTGTGTTCCTTCAAGTGAGCATGCCAATATGATTTCTGAAGCACACTATAGTTCGGTCACTAGGCATTTTAGGGATGAGAAAATGATGGAAGTGCTGCAGAAGTATTTATATTGGCCAAACCTTCAATAGGATGTCGGGAAGTACATCAGATCCTGCACTTGATATGCCATTTAAAAATCGACCATCAAGAAGAAAGGCCTTTATACCCTGTTACATACCCCTAGTAGACTTTGGGAATCATTCTCCATGGATTACATGTCGGGCCTTCCTTCTACTAAGCATGGAAATGACTGTGTTTTTGTGGTCGTCTACATATTCTCGAAGATGGCCATTATGGAAGCCTGCAAGAAGAATATAACACCATAAGCCATTTCTAAAATATTCTTTAAACGGGTGTGGGTACACTTTGGGATCCCACATTCTATCATCTCAAATCAGGATAGGAGGTTCCTCAGTACATTTTGGTCCAACCTCTATTCGATGCTGGACACCAAGCTCACCAAGTCCACAAATTTCCATCCCCAAACTAATGACCAGACAGAGGTCGTCAACAAGATGATCGTACACATTTTGCGCTTGTACAAATTAAAGCATCCACACACATGGGATGAGAGCCTCCCCTATGTACAACACATCTTTCTCCATAGCTCAACCGACCATAACCCATTTTAGGTGGGCTTGGGATTCCAGCCACTATGTCCCATTGATGTAGCCATTGCATTTGTAGCTACTCAGGAAGATTCGGCTCATGTCAAATATAAAGCTAACAAGGCGAACAACTTAATTAAGTGCATTCATCACATACCCCAACAGATCCATGACATATTGGTCAGAGCCAATGCTAAGTACAAGCAACAACATGATCAACAACGGGTGCCACACAACTTCCAGGTGGGTGACAAAGTGTGGCTACATTTGTAGAAGGAGAGCCTCGTTGGTCCACACTGGAAGCTTCAACCAATCCAATATGGGCCATACACCATCCCCAAATCTATAGGGGACAATTCCTTCAAGCTCAGTATTCCACCATTCCTTGGTCTACACCCAGTGTTCAATGTGGACTGTGTTCAACACTACTTTCTAGCTCTATTGGACACATCTGAAATGGTAGAACAAGTCACACCAACAGAGTTAAACCCAAAATGTATGGAACAAGCCATGATTGCTCAGATCATGGACACATAGATCAGGAACACTTACTAGTAGAGGATCCAGCTATATCGAGTTTTCAAAGTAGACAAACTAGTTCATCAGGGCAAGTGGTTCACTAGGGACCAGGTTCAACAGAAATTCCCTCACCTCATGAGGCTCTGCATGCAATATGGACCATTGCTTCCTAGGGGGGGAGGAATGATCCAGGTGGATATTGGTGGCCACCCACCTATTCCACCTAGATCCCCAATAAGCTTCATCAGTTTCTGTTAGTCATCAGTATTTTCCTTACTTATTGGTGATGACTAGTTCTAACAGCCAAGTTTTCTAGCAGCTGATCCAAAATTTGTCATATTTGCCAGCTGGGAAAACACCCATAAAACGTTTTCCCTCATACCTTTCAGTTCTCCCATGACGAGATGAAACCCCATTATCAAACCCTAGCTAGCTTCAGCCATACTAGTTTGCCCATCAGCTCCATGGAGATAATCCAAATCTATTCAAAACAGTCCCCCCTAAGTTAGGAAGTGGCGCTTTAAAGCATTTCACCCTTGGCAACCATCAAAGAGCCAAACAACCTCCATCTGCTATAGACCAGTCACAACCAACCTTCCACTCTGCTAATAAAATTAGTCACAGCCCTAAGTCGCGCCACTTGTGCACCCTTAAGTCTCAGCAATACATAGACCATAATCTGAAGCTGATCTTAGGGGTTTTACAGTGTTTAATGGATCTTTCAAGGACAGGAAATAGGTCAGCATCTCAGAAGACAATTTTTGGCTCTACATGAGAGGAAAGCTACTTCTCAATATGATCATAAGCCTGAGATGCATCTGCAGGGCAAAGAGTTACTCATCAAAATTTTGCAACCTCATTCAGCCTCAAAGGACAGTGGAAGAAAAAGCAACACTGTCAAGAGGCTGTTGATAAGCCATGGCTAAAAACCTCCTTCATTTATAAGCAGAGGGTTAAAGCGCCTCCTTCATCTATAAGCAGAGGGCGATGGCCAAACTTTGACTTGAAGAATTGCAAACTGACTGTGAGACAGATTTGTTTTAATAAGCAGTGAGAAAGTGACCCAGATTTTCTGAAACGAAGTAATGGTTGCAGGCAAAGGTAAAAGCATTAATGTTTTGAAGTTTGCTTGCTTGCCATCATATATAAAAGGAACCCTTGTCAAGCATGTTTATCAAACAATCTTCAGACATTTCGCCAAGTAAAAGTCCTCCTTCATTCACAAGCAGAGAGTCGGGGCATTGACTGTTTTCAAAGTTTGATTAATTAAAAATGCAATGCTAAGAGACCAAGAAGGAAAGCAGGGGTACCACTGAAATCCAAGGAGGTCAAAGCTTATCTCTTAACAGTTGTCTTCTCAAAAGACAGGGTGCAGTCAAGACAAAACCAAATTGAAGAAGTGTTTGATAAGTTATGTTATTACACAGGCAAAGGACATGATAATGATTATGTTTAAAAGGATACTCAGCTTCCTGATGCATAAGAGAATGTCTCTCAAACAGATCATCACAGTGGAAAAAAGGAAAATTATGTTTAGTCTCTCCAAAATAGGTCTGCTCCTATAACAGAGAACCAAAATGCCTTACTGATATATTCTGAGCAGAGGAGAGGTGCCCTTTTTAGACAGAGAATGATAAAACATAGGTGAATACAACTGCAGTTTTGCACCTATGGTCAAGATTAGTTTCACAGTGGGCATCATTAACTCCAAAGCATTAAGGGAAAAGTATTAATTTATATTGCAAAAAGGGAAAGGACCTCTTTCAAAATTTCAAAAGACACCCCCTGCAACATAAAGTATCCTCTATGGATGTCCTCTTTTCATACAAAGTGCCAGAAGTATAGAAGGGGTTTTTAAGGTGACAGTTTAGTTTTTTCCTCAGCAAAAGGCACTGCAAAGTAAGGTACACAGTGGTTCATAACATACATAAAAGACTTTGACATGTTTTCTGTTAGGTCCCTATATTACTAGTATAGTCCCTTATTTTTGTTAGTGTAACCCCCTTATTGTTATTATTGTACCCTTGTAACCCCCATTTTGTTATTATTGTGCCCTTAAATTATTATTGTTAGGTCGGCTAGGATTACATTATGGCCCCATGGACTCCTATATATAGAAAGGAGGTTTTGTAAATTGTATCATCCAAGAATTGTTCATTCATGTAATGTATTGGAGGTTGCCCCCTCGAAGTGGCTCATTTCTAAGGCGTGAATATATCTTTTCTTCTCTCTTTAGAGCTGGTTTTAAATGAGCCTTAGAAAGATATATTCACGCCTGGAGAGGAGTTCAAAACAAGATATAGGCAGGTTCATTATTAAATGGTCAAAGGTACCTTGCTGGTACATTTTGAGCAGAGGAAAGGTGTTAGAAGAAGCGCCCTTCTTGATAGACAGAGGATGAAAGAGTTTAAGTGAATGCCACTGAAGTAGTGTACCCACATTCAAAAAGAGCCTCAAATATCTCATCTCAGCAAATACCAAGGGATAGTAAAATTTGCATGGCTGTTGAATCATAATACCGCTGCCACAGTAAAATTAGGGTTAAGGAGCGCCTAGGCAGTTTGTTTCAAAATGATTTTCTGACCAAACAGAGATGAAATTTACAAAAGTGAGAGAGGTTTTTTTCCCCCATAGGTTCAAGAAGAAAAATCTCCTTCCGTTTCTACACAGGTATCATGGTTTGTGAGAAATGTGAAACATTCAGATGTCACGGGAGAATTTCTGCACCAGGATTCATCATTTTGACCAGTGATGGGACAGTCAGATTTTGAACAACCAAATTGACTCCAAATGAAAAAATTCAATTTTTTATGGAAATTAGACTTCCATAGCTTTCCGATGAGCCATCTCGGGCCAAATTCCGACAATAGGAAGGCATCCAAAAGTAGCCTGCAATCAACGCTATGTTTTTCTGCACCAGCATTCACCATTTTTTACCAGTGATGGGAAAGTCAGTTTTTGAACACCAAAATGGACACCAAATGAAACAAATAAAGAATATTTGGAAATTAGACTTCTCTATATTTCCAACGAGCCATCTCGGGCCCAATTCCGACACCTGGAAGGCCTCCAAAAGTGGCTTACAAACAGCACTATGCATTTCTGCACCAGGATTCACCAGTTTTGACCAGTGTTGGGAGAATGAATTTTTGAACAACGAAATGGACTCCAAATGAAAAAATTCAAGTTTTTCTGGACATTATACTTCCACAGATTTCCAATGAGCCATCTCGCGCCCAATTCCGACACCGGGAAGGCCTTCAAAATTGGTTTCAAAGTCACGCGGCGCTCCTGTGCACAAAATTTCCAAAGGAATGAACTAGTGCGCAGCGCTCCTGTAGCATCAGTAAAAAACTCATCAAAAAAACTTAAAAAAACTCTTTCCAGATCTGCTCCAACTCTCAAGCAAGGATTTGCATCATTTTTCAAGGTATTTTTGTCTTGCACCCCTTCAGTACAAAAATGCTAAATGGTGTTTGGGGCAAATAAAGTATGGTTTGAAATGAGATGTTTTTAGTAACTGTTTTAAGAGAGGGTTACTGCTCAAACATCAACCAAATGGTGGTTTTCTTTTAAATGTTTGAAAATAACTCATGAAACACCCTCCAAACAGTTTTAAATAAGTACAAAACAGTGTCCAAAAGGAGAGACAGGGTGGTGAGAGGTGAAACTTTAAAGAGTGTTGAATTTGCATTAGTGTAAAAAACCAATGAAACTGCCCTCAAACTGTGTCAAAGAAAGAAGAGACAAGGTGTTTTAAAAGGAAAAACAGTGGGTCATTCTTCTTACACAGTGATCATTAGATAAACTTTGGTGACTTTCCAGAAATCTCCTCTGTGATAAAAGGATAAAAGTGGTATTGTGACCTCCCATTCCATACAACATCATCAGTAAATGAAGCCACCTTTGCATTCGGAGATGTTTTGGTCAAAACTTTGTGTGAAGAGCAGTAGAGCTTAAGAAGGACAGTTTTCTATTTTGAGGAGTGTTGATGTCCTTGTTTAAAGATCCGGGCCTGCATGACTTTGTTTGCTCAAACACTGTCATAGTAGGGTAGTGTATTTGATGAATGACAAAGGACCAAGCCAACTGTCCCCCAAACAATGTTAAAGGATGAAAGGCACTATTTAATGTAAAAAACACATTATTTGAAGAAGAAGCCTAGGGTTTTGAAAAATGCAAATATAGGTATATTTTCAAACAAGTAATAGTCATCCTATGAACATGTTTGATTTTTCAAAAGGTTTCCTCTATGGGTTAAAAGGGAAATACAGTGTCTGTGACTTTCTATTCCATAAAGCACAAATCAGTGAGTAAAGCTGCCATTGCATTCGGAGGTGTTGTGTCAAACTGATACAAAGAGCAATGAATTATAAGGTGGGCAGTTTTTTGTTCAAGAAGGGGTTTATTACTGTTGAAATGCTACAGGATTCTCTATGACCACATCAAAAGAAAACTAAACTCTGTTCCTTATTGAACAGTAAACCTTGGATTGTGTATTGTTACTTGTTGAAATTGACTGGGTTTATATATCATTATATATTTGGTGAGCTGTGTTCAAGGAGGGTAGTACTTTGTTCAAAAAGAAGTTTCTGGCATTTAAATGCTGCAAGACCATTGCTACCATCTCAGAAACATTTCAAAACTCTGTCACCTTGCCCCTTTAAGCACAGTGACTTTGGACTGTATAAAAACACTTTGGTTGACTTTGTGCATATTTTGAGTTCATTGGTTGAGTGGCCTTAAAAGGAAGCATTATTTTTTTGAAAGGGAGCCTTGATTGTTTGAAAGACAAAACTCCTACAAGCCTTTGTTAAAACCTCAGAATCATTTCAAAGCTCTGCCACCTTTGTTCTATGAACAGTGGATTTGACTGTGTGGCTACACTAAGGTTGACTGTGTATATGGTGTGGACTTGGTTGGTTGAGTTGCATACCAAGAAAAGGGCAGGGTTTTGAAATTGAGAAGTTTGTAATTTTTACCTTGGTCAAAGACACAAGAATATATTGTTGGCCTCCAAACTTCAAAGGGCAGGGTGACCTTATCACAGCACATAGCAATTTCACTTTGACTGTCTATCTTCATTTCACTGTGTTTTTTTTCTTAAAAAGTCTGCTTGTTGAATTGCATATCAAAGGTTGGGAAGGCCACATTTTTAAGAAACAGGGGTCTTGTATCAAAAAGGGGCATTTTTCACAATTATCCAAAAACACTATTTCCTCATTAAAACAGTGGATTGACAGAGTTTGGTTTAAAGAAGGCATTTCAAAGACTTTGAGGCATCTTGGTTTTGCAGAAGCGCCCGGCACGGAAAGTGAGTAAAGAAACATCAGGACTTCATATTTTGGCTTATGCTTCAGAACATGTTGCTAGGGACCCTTGAGGGTCATACACACCAATTTTGGGCAAATTTTGACATGCTTTGGTTTTTTGGCATTTTTGAGTTTTTGGTCAAAACTCATGAAATTCTCCATTTCATTTTGAGGATTCGTGAAAGGAGGAGAATGGTATCATTGGATGCCATAAACTCAGGAGTACACCCTCAGCAATTTTCAGGACATTTGGAGATCATTTGCTTCCCCGAAATGGCGAAAAATGCTCGCTTTTTGCACACTCTGCCCAGTCTATCAGCAGACTGTAATTTTCTGGTTTTTTACACACAGGTGCAGATTTGGAGGACTTCCATGAATCAGATTGGGGTAATTTCAGTTGCACCGGAAAGTAGACACTTAGAGCTTCCAACGAGCTATCATGAGCCTCGTTTTGACACCAGGAAGGCTACCAAATGTTTCCGGCAAGTCAGGGGACCTTTTGCTGATATAAATTTTGGATATTTTTGTAATTTTTGAACCTCTAAAATCTGCTTTTTCCAAATGTGCGTTTAGCTATTTTTGCACATGGAAAATGATGCAAAGTCAATTATTTTTTCTTTTTTAGCATTTTCTAGATATTTTATGAGATATTTTTGTGCCTTGGGCTTTGCAAAGCCTCAAGGACAAGTTTAGATATTTTGATTAGGCCAATAGGAAAGGAAGTTGAACCATGAGGTTTTCCTCACTTGAGCCTATATATTCCAAAGGCTTTCATTGTAAAACAAGGCTGAACTTGAGAAGAGAAGCAATAGATGGTCATATGAGCTTTGGGAGAAATACTTGTGTTATGCTTTTGGATTGCCTCTTGAATGTTCTTGGATGAATGATGAAGGATTGTTGATGGATTCCATGACATGGTAGAATGGTATAGTGTCTCTTGCTTTGTTGTTTGTCTTCTAGTTCTTATTCATGAATACATATTTTTTGCTTGCTATAGATCAGTAGAGAACAAATTTGAGATATGCCCATGGAGGCACCTCAAATTTCCTGTTTCTTCATAGCCTCTTTGTTTTCTTCTTCCTAAGTAACATTAAAGAATTCTTGACTGCTCTTTAAATATTTAGGATATTGTTGCTTGTTTCATTCATGGTTTTATACATGCTAAGAAGGACTTACGGTACGCCCTGCTTACCTATGGCTAGCTATAGTTCCATCCATGAAACTTCTCTTTGATTGATTTGATTATCATTTTGTTTGAACCAAGGAGGCCTAGTTTCAATCTAGCCCTTTACCTAAAACTATGCAAATCTTGTTGTTCAAAGAGCCCAATAACTTGAAGTACTGTGTTTAGGCATTCCGGCATAGTGTTTTGAGTTGTTTGTCTTCCTTAAGTGTTTTCCCCAAAGTCTGAAAGCCATTTCCCAAAGTTAGAGGGTCTTATACTTCTATGCATGGCTTGAATGTTTATTTCTATGTATTGATTAGCTTATAGTTACATTTCGCATGATTAATGGTTTTCCCTACCATGTTTATGTTTGCTATTAAATTAGTTATGCTTGAAATCCTTTGTCGTTCACAAACTTGATGTCCATTTACTCCATTTTTCCCAAAGATCCTTTCTACCTTGAATCAAATCGGCCCTTCAACAGCCTTGTATCGTCATCTAATAGCTTTCTTGACCTTTTGACCCCATAGCCCAGTTAATCTAACATCTTGTTACCTGTTCCATATCTTTGATCAGTTTCATCCCTCACATCTTAAAAAAAAAAAACCAAAAAACATACTCCATAACTAGCCTAAAATCAGAACACGATAAGCAAACACATAGATATCCCTTACACATATAGAGAGAGCCCTCTCTGAGTCCAGGAAGGCTAGGTCCTTGGGCTCCAAAGCTTGGTTTGATGTTACACTGTCATTTGGCTTTCCAATCAGCCAAATCACGGGACCCTAACAGTTTCCTTTTCTATAGGAGCATTTACTATTTTTAGCATTTTTTCGGTTCCTGAACTTCTAGAGCAGTTTTGACCCTGTAACGACTTTTTTTGAGGTCCATTGCAGTCCTGTAGAAAGAGGTATGGGAATATGGAAAAAATTGTATTCCTCAGAGAGATATTTCCAACAAGGTGTCATACGTGCCAAATGAAGATAATATGACCAAGTTTCGACCCTAGGAAGTTGGCTGCTAACTAACCCCAATGAGGCCCATAAACTCTTGGTGTTACATCTCCTCGTGTTATGGTTTTTGTTGTTTAGGGTTTTCTCTTATTTTTAAATAATAAAAAGGCCCTTGAACCTCATTGTAACTGAGTTCATAGGCTTGTAGCTGCCACATCTCTTGTCAGAGATAAACTACTAGCACCCTAGCTAGTTTATTTCCATTCTCTCTGTAAGCATATTTCAATAATTTCATATTAATGAAATGAAGTTTTATTTCTGTTGCCTCTCTATGTTTTTGTGTATTTCTGTATTTTATTGCGTTCTTTCATAATTTCATATCAGAGCATGCTATGAATGGTATGATGGATTCTAAGCAAGGATATGCCTTGGTCTTGAGGCAGGTATATGGCTTGGTTGTTTTATATTCTAATGCGAGGAAGCCTTTCCAAGGGACAGATTTCCCAAGATAGGGGATGTCGGGGAACTTGGAAGGTGAGGTGAGTGATTGCATGGAAGGGGATTACCAGATTACCCGAGGAACTGTGTAGCAGACAAGGGAAGGTCGAGGATGGATTTGTTTTGGTCATTAGCATTTCCAGATGGAATCAAATTTACATTTGGAGTGTGCCCTTAAATAATGAGTTGGTAACTTTTCATTGAGAGGACAAGTGGCCTAGGATTGTAGTGCCATACATTGGATGCAGATTTGACATGGAAGTCGATTATGGACTTCCTTGGATGGAGGTGAATCCTGGTATTACTTGAGGATGGAGGTGTTAGCCTCTGGATTCCCTTGTTGTTGATGTGGGTATCGTATCCTTTATTTGATGGTTGAGAAAATATGTATATGTGCATATGTGTATATTATTGTAAATATCGTAGTGAGTTGTTTTTATATAAAGCTCCATTATGCGGTATGTTCTCATGATTTTAGCAGGTTTATCATTGTAAACACTAAAATGGGTTGTGTTATAAATCTCCGTAGGCAGTATGTTTTATTTCCAGCATTTTATTGGTTTATAGGTGTAATTGAACACCGAGGATGGTGTTCCCCCAAGGGGGAGTGTTTTGTAACAGCCCTGGTGAAAATTCCATGTAATAAAGTTAAAATAATAACCATGGATTGAATGTACACTTATTCCAAGATGAATGTTGGGAAAAACATCTTGGCGGGTATTCACTTTGGTTTAATATGGCTAAGGAAATAGGTAAAGACAAAGGAAAAGGAATTTAGAAAGGCATGAGGCATTAATTGTAATTTTATTTATAAAAATAATGGAAATTAGGAGAAAAGGGAGATGAAAGGGCTTAGGTTTCATGTGAGGAGGAAAATGAAGGAAAATAATGGAAAATGAAGAAATTAGAGGCCTCATTAATAAAAATGCTTCTAAGGATCAGTTGGAAAGCTTTTGCTACATTTTTTTTTCAGCTCAATTTTTGGAGCTCTCTCATTATTCTCTCTTTCTCTCTCACTCTTGTACACTTAGATTTTTTGGAGCACTTTGGCATTTTCAGCAAGAAAGGAAAGAAAGCAGTAAAAAGGAGGAAGCAAGCAAGGAGGAGTAGGAATCAAGAAACTACAACATGATTCTTGGCAAGTATTGATTTCCATGTGTATTTTCCCTGCTATATTGGCATGCATGGTATTGAATGTGGTTCTTTGTTGTCTTGGCATGGGTTTTTTCTAGGTGTGACAATGTTTCAGCCTAGCCTTTCCATTTCTGTATAGATTTGATGAGATGGGTTTCTCATACTTCAGTTGATCTGGATGGCTGGATTGGATTCGAAGATGAGTGGGGTGGATCTATGAAATGACAAACACATGGCCTAGTTGTCCCTGAACCAGACTATGGATCATGGTAAAGCCACTGGACTAGTAACACCTTGAGCCAGACTTTGGGTTGCGGTAAATCCAGGTTGTGTGCCTTGGTGGGCCTAGGAATCCTTGCCGGTGAATGGCAGGATATATGGTAAAGCCAAGAGGTGGATTTATCTCTGTTGGGCCTATTAGTCCCAGGATGGGATCTACGGTAAATATTGGAGAGATGGTCTCGGTATAGGGCCTAGTGACCCTTGGATCAGACTGGGATTTACTCGAATTCCTCATAGTGTAGGTGGATAACGCTGGTAGAATCCATGCTTGTTTGGTTCTTTTTGGTTGGTTATGAGTCCCACATTCATGCTTGGAATATAGAATGAGGGTGATTGGATGAATTAATATGTGTCTCAGCCAATCTGTGGTCAAGTGGAATGTGTAAGTCCCATCTTTGGTTGGTTTTTACATTCAGTAATGAAGAGCTCATTCCTTTGGTATTTGGTATGAAAATTTACTGGTTATTATGTGGATTTCATTGATTTTATATCCATGGTATTTCTATTGTTATTATGTTGGTTATAAGCTTGTATTTTATCATTGATGATGTATGGATCTATCTATGTTATTTCTGGTAAATTAATACACAATGTATCTATGGTCAAATAGATTTTATTGCAGCTTATGATGTAAGGGAGCAATTCTTCTTAGCAATTTTGAAATAAGTATGCGACCCATATGTTTAAATCTTTTTTTATACCTGTAGATGCAATGTTTGTGACATGTTTGAAAAAATCACTGTTGGTTGGGCAGGGTCTAGATGAGTTCCTGATGATGTGATTCCTTCCATACCTTTATTTTAATGTCATTTGTCCTCTCCTACACTTTCCTGAAATTCTGGGCAGTGACCTGGGATCTGGGGCTAAAACGGTTGCACAAATCCCAGAGTTACAGGCACAAAACTAACCAAACCAAGCTCTCAACGCTACCTTGTCTTTGCATTCCCACAGCTAAGGGTATATAGCCACTACCTTGCCTTGGTATGCCTGCGGCTAAGGCTCAAATTGGTCAAAAATTCAATTTCCCTCATGGTACAAGGTGCTGGGAGGTTGGGTTACCACTTGAGGATGTTTTTGATGTTGTGTAAGGTATGTTTGTCATGTTTCCATCGGTTCCACTTCCTCAAAGTCATCTAGGAGGTTGAATCTCATATTAGTATCCTCTCATCACATGTTTACCCCAGTTGTCCGGTTACTTGGGTAGATGTGGGAAGACGATGTTACACGAAATTTCAAAAAGGAAGTGATCTTATTTCTTGCTAAACATTAGAGGAAATTTCAACATAAAAGTGTCCATGAAATTTTCATGTAATCTCCATGTCATAATATATAAACCAATCAAAATCCATTAAATTTAAAAAGAAGTACATGTAAATATTTTGGAGGGAAAAGAAAAAAAAAACTACTTTTTATAATTGTATTTTTGGCTTATCTTCGTATAGGTTTACCCAAATTCCACATCCAATGAGTACCCATTTTTCATACTTTTGAGAAGACCCACATTGATAAAAATTGCAAATACATTAAAAAAACATGTTCATGCTTTTTTAATGTATCTGCAATTTTTATCAATGTGGGTCTTCTCAAAAGTATGCATAATGGGTACTCATTGGATGTGTGATTTAATTCTGCATCCAATGAGCATGTACACTAGAAATTTGAGTAAACATATAGGGATATATGTCAAAAATACAATTAAAAAAAAGTAGTTTTATTCTTTTCCCTCCAAAATTTATAACTATTATTTTATTTTTTATTTTTTTCCTAAATAAGACTATTTCTATTATATGGCACATAAAAATACAATTCGAAACTTTCCCGCCAGAATTGCTATGCTAGCCAATTCCGACAGGAGTAGAGTTCAAAAACGTGAAAATGTGTCTTTCCCAGTTGGGGAAACCAGTCCATAGTTTGCTGCCCCGAGTGTGGAAACCGACATTTGCAAAAAATATCCAAAAAATAATCGAGTTGTTCAAGAAAAACATGAGAATAGAAAATTAAATCCTCACTGAGGGAGGTAACCTCTCGATATGGATTTTGAAACGACGTGACATGCTATTTGTTATGTGGACGAGGCTCTTCAAATATGAAGCACCCATAGTCGTCAGAGGAGTCCTCTTCTTTCTTCGACGAATGAATAGTGGGCTCAGGCATTGTGGCTGAAAGCATACCTGAATCCTTATCATCTATTGTTGGGTTGCCGCTCCCTTCACTGTTGGAGGAAAGCGAGGTTATTTTGGCTGGTAGGGCCTCATATTTCTAGGAGTTCTAAGGGTGAGACGGTGAAATGGTGGACTTTCTGAGTCTTTTTCGCGCACCCAAGCCAGTAGAGTTGGACGGGACATCCAAAAAACGTACAGTAATAGTTGCAGAGACAAGAGGGTGGTCCAGAGAGCTAGAGGAGTTGTAATGGAGCTGGTAAGCGGCCAAATTTTTCTCATGGAAGGGGAGGCAACTTTTATCATGGAGGGAAATGGGAGGGCGAGAGGTCTGGCCTCTACCACAGCCTCTTCGACAGAGCATCTTGTGCCTCCCGGAGGCATGTCATTGCAGGAGGTAGATGGAGCAAGGGGAGAGGCGGAAGGGCGGCAGGAAGCCTCAAGTAGTGGAGGAGGTGGGGAATGGACGCCGAGGAGGTTAGAGCTGAAACCAGTGGAATGGACAGAGAAAATGAGGCTGCAGGAGAAAACTACGTGAGAGAGGGAGTTGGGCACCATGAAATAGTGGGAGACTCTGCAGGCCGGACGAGTATTAAAGCGCGAGGCAGAGGGATTAATTTTGGTAGCATACGAGAAGCTGGCGTATTAATATCGATCGGACGAAGGCCATGCGTGGCCATATGGCCTAGCCATGTGCCTTGTGGAGGAGCCGCCACGTCCCATAGCTTAACGTTCACCCGCATCCGGGGATAACTCTTATTTTATTATTTTAGCTATTATTTTATTATTTTTTCTTAGGATACCACATTTAGGCTGAAATTTCCTCTAATGAAAATCTCTCTCTACTATTTTTTTTCAATGAGCACCATGACAAAATGAGAAGAGATGGAAAGGTTTGTGTGAGGCATTTATTGTTGAAAAATAAATCTAAAATGCCAGTGGAGGACAAGGTAAATGTTAATCAATTTTCAAACCTTACTACATCCTACATCTAATCTATATATAATACTCCAAACTGATCCCCCTAGGCCTTCTCTCAAGTTTCAATCCCTTTTATGCATCCCTCTTCAACAATTCTACTCCCCCACCTATCTACTTTCAACAAGCACCAAGTGACTCTACACAACCCATTCTCCAACAAATCTCCAACATAGCCCTATAGAACAACATTCATCAGAAGTACTTGAATGTAATCAAAGGATTCATAATTCATCTTTGGTGCTTTGTTTTCATCACAACCTCTGTTGATACAAAATTAATGGAAGAAGAATTCAAGTAATCCAATTTTTTTCTGCCAACAATTTATACCATATCTTGAATACTTTAATGATATTCAAATAGGTAATTTGTATTGACAAAAATAATACTGAAGCATTTGAAAGTTCAGGCCATAAAAATCATCATTTTTTAAACATGGATTACAAATAATTCTAAAAAATTAGAAGTCTTGGCCATTAACATTAGTGTGTGCAACAATATCATCCAATGTATCATTGTCAATGTTCATATGATCCTTCAAGTAGTTAATATTTTCATCATCCTCATCTTGAACTGATAATATTCATCATCACTTAAATCTAACTATAGACCATCCATATTGTTACCACATGTATTTGGCTCATCATTTTCTATACCATCCATATTGTTGTCTTCCATAATATTATCTAACTATGTATTTTTCTCTTCTTGTGCTTGAACATAATTGTATTCACCATCATCATGGATGTCAATTTCTTCGATGTTCTCTAGTCCCCCTCTCTCATTTTTTTGGCCATCATTGTTTTGCTCAGTATCCACTAATGCATCATCAAATACATGCCTTAATCTTGGATCATAATGTAAGACAACTATCCATTTTGGGTCTAAAATATCTTCATAGAAAAATACCTGCACATGAATGAGTACATATATATATTAGACGTATGTTATCAATTTTTTATTGATTAATAAACACATGTATATATTCACAATAAACAATGTATTAATAGATTATTGATCACTATTGCTTCTTCTATGGTTTAAATAAATACCTACTCACAACGAATTGGTAGAACATAAGGCTCCTTATCCTCCAGTAGGAAATTTGAGGAATCTATAGAAAACAATACACTATCGATATCTGTCTTCATTTCCTCTCAAATTCTTCATACCATCTACACTTAAAAATACAACTCAATAATTTTTTGTATTTTCTCAACATATTTTAGATTCACTTCAATAATATTATTACCTTTTGAGCTTGATTGGATGTATTGTGTTATCACCAAATTGAGTTCATGTTGGGTTGATTCAATGGTCAACTTGGAGCAACTATTTCATACCATCTTTTGACTGAAGATTAGCCTCTTTAGTCTGAGAGGGCTCTCTCAAGATAACTTATGATTTTTTCAATAAAAAATCTATTAGATGGTGTTGTAGCCACTACAACACCACCCAAAATTTTGGGTATATTCAAAATTTTGGGTCTCCCTCTGATCACTTAGCCATCAGGGTTTTGACCGGGCCTGTAGTCAGTGACATCCCCGTGACCTGATTCCAACCCCTCGCAAACCTGCTCATCAACATGACAGGATGCTTCTGCTGCAATCATGCCATGTGTGGGGAGGTATCATCATGCATACACTTGAATGGGAGATTTTCTGTACATAACATGTCTATTAAAAGCACGTTCACCATATATCATTGAGGCATTCTATTTGTGTACCCCACCAAGTTCATAGTCCCATGTAGAGTATTTGGGGACATCATTCTCTAAAAAGTAACTACAAACTAATGGATATTATAATGTCTCGTGCAAGACAATCCCACGGATGATATACCCCACATGTCATCACCACACCGAGGGAAAGAAACTAAAACTAAAAAAACAAGGGTGCAATTACACTTTCATACCCTGTCCATATAGGGATGAGAACTAACACTACAATTGAAAATCTTGTCTAAGCGGATGACAAGGATCTGTAAGAATTAGTCTAGCTTTGGTGAGGAAACAATTTAATACTGTTGGCGAAGTGAAAAGTCATTTAAAGCGCTTTCATGTAGGATGTCGGGATGCAACTAACAGGAGTGGATGAGGTAATGTGAATACGCAGCCATGTTGGGTTATAATGCTTGAGGTTCTTGACAATTTTTCCACTTGACCTTATATATAGCAAGAATCAAAGTTCTCCTTGGATGGAGGTCCTGCTTGAGAGGAAGCAGCACAAGTCTTCCATCTTAGAGATAATCAAGCCCTTGCATGATCCACTAATTAAAGGGTGCATGAACATTATCGAGAGGAAATGTGCTGATGTTGGCTGGGGCGCTAGAGCATTTTTTTTTTTAGTAGCAAGAATCATTTGTTCAACGATTGCTCCAAAATCACGAAAGGTTTGGATTCCTACAAGGTGCCTGCAACTATTAAAAGGTTTTGCGTGGAGAACTACCAAATATGTCTTTAATTGCATCACATTTCAACTATCTGCCAGATATAAAATCTATGGTGAAAGGACCCCCCTTTAGTTTCATGCAAGAAAGGTTGTTTCACTGAAGACTATGTTTCCCACCTTGAAGAGAGATGTGGACATATTCCTTCCAACAGAATTTTAATCTTGGAATGCATTGATCATTACCATGCGGAAGATGGCAGTAAATTGATTAATGGTAAAACTCTCAAACCAATCAGGAAGTGACGGTCAACAATTCTTGATACGGCTGATTTTATTGTAGAGCTTGGTATCCCATCCAAGACGAGGACAAAATATGGTTATAATCCTCTTTTGGATGATTTTAAGAATACCAAGATTTACCTCAGTGTGCCTATGTATAATATGGTCCAAAATAAGTAGCCTATAAAGGATTGAAAAAAAAAACAATGAATGCCTGAGAAATCAAAGGTCCAGCTCGGTGACATACGTAAGCAGCCCATATTAATGTCTTGAATTTTTTTACATGCACCGTGTTGTCATTCCTAGAGATAGCCTCGAGTTGTGAAAGACCAGTGCCTAGGACATCTTAGATAGTAAGGAGCATAAATTACATTTCAAGACTATAATCAGCATGAGGCTCTTTACTACTTCAACTTTTGTAACGAGGTGCAATATAGATGGAACCAGAATACTCACAGACTTAGCATAATGAAAGGACGCTGCAGAGGCAAGGAGTGAATTCTCAATATAGATGCATCAAACAACTCAAAGACAGCTTTCTGTAAGGAGGGCTCGGTTCTAGAATGCTTCACAGGGATTTAAAAATCAAACAACGTTTTCTACGTAGAAAGTAAAGGAGGAATACTAAGTACTAATGAAATGGAATTCAGTAAACATATTTAAACATGATATGGGCTTAAAATGATAAGAATCCATACATGTCAACAGTTTCAAAGAATAACATCCCACAGTATTTAATATAGATGAAATATGAGTGAAGTAGAAAGTGAAACAACATATCACGCCTGAGCCATATTTAAAGTGCCAGACTAGTTAAGTATAAGTATCAATGGTGATAAATTTATACCAGCGCTAGTGGGCTACTCGCATTCCAGAACGTGATACCAAAGAAGCGGAAATAGTGAAATGAAACATTAAACAATATCACATAAGGCAGAGTTACAGACTGTAAAACATTAAGATCAGAATCCTCACTTAAAATAAAACTTCTTCTTGCTAAGACCTAATGGGCTCTTCACGTTTCTATTAAGATTTCAACAACAAGCATGCAAAAATTATTACACAGCAAAATTCTTTCAAAAATATGTAACATGTTTTTCTCTTCAGATCTTGCTTATATAAAGGCCTCCGAACATGAGCAGGAAGATATTTTTGGGAAAAATATCTTCCTCGCATGCCAGAAATTAGTTAGAGGTCTTTATCAGAATAACAAAAATTTATGATGAGGAATAAAGGCATATCATCATTTGCAGTTAGGCCCTCGGCCGTTTTGAAACAAACTATTAAACAATAGTCTTGGCAGAAAAGTAAAATGCTAGAGTGGAATATAAATTCCACTTGAAACTTAAACTTAAAAGTGATTAACTAGAGTAAAAAGTAAAAAGGCCACTAGGGCCAAATCATGAATTGACAGTATTTAATTGATGAGAAGGGGTTGAGGCAGTCGCTGACACTGGTATAGCTCGCGCTGGTGGGAAAGCGGAGGGCTTTTCTGATGATATCGGGAGAAAGAGAAAAAATCTTATTCCCCTGAGCAGAGGTAAACATGCCTCGACGCTCGTCATAAGCATCTCTGAGCCAGCAAATGAGCTCGACCATAGGGTAGACTGGGGGTGTAATATGATGGTAAAGGCCTGATAAAACCACCCGATATCAGTCCTTATTCTCAACATGACGTCTAAAAAGCTCAGGTTTTACAGTGCTGATGAGAAAAGGGTATTGGGGATCACAAATTTCGGCTTGCAGGTCAATGAAAGGCTCGAACTCGGGAGGGTTTCTGGTTTCACGGACTTGAGGGGTCTCTGGTTCGGTTTTCTTGGGAGTGCCTTTCCCCGTGACTGACATGAAAAAATTTTAAAAACAAAAGGAAAGCAGAGGGAAAATAAGGGACGGAATACCTGTGCAGTGGTAAAATCAGCTCGGGAAAACGACGTGGGGGTACTGAATGAGACTGGGTAGACCTGGCACTAGCTCCCACTTAGTTTATATCGTAGCTTGAAAACCTGTAAATTTTAATGTAGTAAAATACGGAAGGACCGTTATGTAAGACTGGGAGTTCTGACGTAAAAGGCGGAGAGGTGAAGCAAGTGGGGCGAGTGTCGTAAGGACATTGACAGTGGGGCACGTGGTGCATAGGGATTGGACGTTAATTGGAAGTTGGTGAACACCGCGTGCCGGGTTTAATACTGGTACGGGTCTCGGTACCAGCTCACCTATAGACTTACCTTACCTTTCTGCCGCATAGACAACACGGCTCTCGAAACATATTCCTCGTAGAACTAGTGAAATACACGGCATACAGACCACTAGGGCCCGTGCTTCATATTGCCACATCACCCTTACCTTGGGTCCACCCGATGGCACATCACCATAATTCTGCGGGGGTATGAGTCTCTTCTCCCTTCCATGCCTTGACCCCCTTGGAATTTCACTTACGGAGAGTCCTTTTACGTACATATTACGAAAGCAGCAGGTCTTATGATGTTTTCGTTTTGCGTCTTTTACACCATACTTTTGCCTTTTTGCTTTACCTTTTCTCTTTGTTTTATGTTTAAACCCTTTTCGAACATATGCTTAGTTTTTAGGCACATGACCTGTCTTGCCCTCGTTTTCCTTCAACCATCCTTTAAATTTTTCACCACCCATCATACATTCGATACATGACTACTCAAGGGTTACTTTAAAAATTGACTTTTGTTAACTAATGATCAACACACCGCATTACATGGAAGGGAATGACGAATATTTTTGACATAAAAAGTGCACAAAGACAGAAAAGGGCATTGAGAGAACCTCTCATCGGAATGGCGTTGGCCCGCTGATCTGTATCTCTCGGGGCAAAGAAATTCGTTTTTTCTTGTAAAGCCACCATAATAATTGAAATTCTCCGCAATGCATTGATTTTCCATAGCGTTTTGATACATGAATTCAATGCGTCGGCATAATTATGGATTAACCCATATACCTTCATCTGCGGAAAGCCAGAGTTGATTAAAATATAAGGAAGGTTTGCATAGTTTCCCGTTAGGGATATAAGAGGGGTCATGGTGCGACACAGGTATACATCTGCCTCCACAAGCTGTGCGCCTTATCGGCTGCCTAAGGAGTCACATTTCATGAAGCTTGGAAACGTGACACATATGTGCATAGAATATTATTAACCAGAGAGTGGAGTGTTCAACGATATTTTCACATGTAACGTATGCCTGGAGACTCTTACATAAGACTTCCGCGGCATCCAAATCTGTCGTAACTCTGAGCCTCACAAAAGGAAAGGGTGCAGTTGGCCACAGAGGAGGAGTCACGAATGGATTAAGATGACCGGAAAAAATGGTCGCGAGGTCACACTATTCAAAATTTTCACTAGAGTTGTGACTTATGGGTGTTGCGACTCAACGATCCCATCGAATCATGTTGCTGATATCTCCATACCCACAACGGATAGTCCGATCATGCAGCTAAGGCACGAAACCTTGTCCTTTTTTCCGCCGTCATAAAGAAGACATAATACCATTCTTTATTTTGGGAAGGTAGCAATACTTTTTTTTCCCCAACTCCCTGACTGTGCGACCACCACCCAAGTCGCAAAGTTGCATATGAGTACCTCCGAGAGAGATCGTGACTGGTGTGACTCTCTGATTATGTGACCGCCACCCAAGTTGCAAAGTCGCAACATTTGATACCATCCAGGAGGTGCGAACTAACTCCAATGTGACTGTGTGACCTATTCGATGTTGCAAGGTTGCAAAAGGTGCGTCTAGTAGAGACTGCAACTGATGAAATTCTCCAACTATGCGACCCCGCTCCAGAAGTGCGACCTCTCTCAAAGGCATCTCTCACACCCATCAAGACTCAAAATTGCACTCTTAAATTGGGTGGTCACGCTGTTATATTATAGAGAGTGGTAGATTTTTTAAATAAAAGAGTGAAGAGCCTTGTGTGCTACGCATGGAAAGCCTGTGAATCTTGGTAGTCAAAAGAAAGCTCGTTAGTATCAAAATCTTCTGCATCATACATTAAAATGCATACGATCCCGTAGGCCTGCCAATAGAAACACCTCAACCTTTTTATGCCCTAACATCTGTTGGTATCCTTTGCCTTCTATGTTTGGTGTTGCAATTACAAAATGGGTTGATTTGAAGATACAACAAGGTTATGAGCTCGTCGTTTCAGAGTAGCTTATTGCTTGCGCATGTGGCAAGGGTGTTGTTCGCCTATTCATGCAAGAAAATATTTTCTATGTCGGAACATTGCCCAAGCTAGCACCACATGGGTACCATGGGGTAACTGTTGAGAAATTTCATTCAAGTTTCCATGCGGCACGTAACTCAACAGGTTTTAACTTTCCGGATGCCATTGCTTACAACTTTCAGCTACCAGAAACTTGGTGTTACATATGGATGATCACAACCTTTATGTGTGGGATGTACACAATTTATAAAAGATCTCCAGGATCTGCGCATACCTTTCACACAATGCCTGTATATGGGATATTTCCAAATCAAAAGTCGGAAACCGGAAACTCATTACATTCTATGGGAAATGGCACTAGCAGAGGGTCTTTTTGTAACAGGTTCTGCAGATGGTACAATAAGGTTATGGGAGCTTGATTTAGGGATGGACACAAAAGAGATTCATCAGGAAGCCCCTGCATTAGATTCTAAATTGACTAATATTTATTGCAAAGACACACTTGGTGATCCAGAGATAAATGGGGATCCTATCAAGAAACAGTTGGAGGCAGAGAAATCTAGGATCTAGGTCAAGGTTTTCGTTCATTAACTGTTAGTAGAGATAGATACTTTTTGGCAACCGGTGATTGTAGTGGAAATCTACATGTTTATAATCTAAGAACACTTGACCACCAAGGGGTCTAAGTTTATTATTTGCTAAATCATTCCTTCAGCTAACTAAATCTTTTTTAGCATGAATATTTTAAAGACATGTGACCCATGTTACTTTGTTCGTAGGTAGAGGTAGCCGATACGCAGAGTCAAAGCTAGGGTCTTCTCTAGCATGCGAGGTGGATCCTTTCAAAGCTTGAAAGAACCGCACATTAAGCTCAAAAGCACTTATGCAAGAAAAGGGCAACTAGCTGTGAAAATCAGAGATCACCGAAAGAGAAATATGCAAGTCGCGGATTGCTCGAGGTCGCAGGTGGCGGATTGTTCTAGGTCGCAGGTCATGGAATTCCCGAGGTCGCAGGTCACAGATTTATCGAGGTCGCAGGTCGTGAATTTACCGAGGTCGCAGGTCGCAAATTGCCCAAGGTCGTAGGTCGCGGATTGCCTAAGGTCGCAAGTCGTAGATGGCCCAGGGTCGCGGGTTGCAAATGGCCCAAGTTACAAACCATCCCAACAGTCTAGAAGACCAAGAGTCAAGGGGAAACTCAAGAGTCATCTCAACCTATATGTAAAACTTCGAGAAAGAGTAACAGGACCTTTTAGCTCGACAATGAAAGCCAATATGATAGAGGAATTGTTGCTAGAGAGCTAAAGGCACTCAGCTCTTGGTATCAAGTAGAAATAAAGGTAGCGAGGCCATGGTTTTGCATCATGCTTTGAGATGAACAGCTCATGTTCCACTATTGGGTTTTAACGAGTTGTAAACATGTATTTGACGTTGCAGCAACATTAATAATATATTCTCCTTCTCGCCACTGATTCACGTTCTTGTTTGTGGTGATAGTACTAGTTATATAGTACTTCATTATGTTGTAAGTTTGCTTACATGCATGTCACCAGTTATGAACTATTTCTCAATGGTTGTATGGATGTTTGCTTTTGGATTATTGTTTATTTTTCCTTGCCACAACGGTAGTCTATTGTCAACTACTTTGCAGTTAACTTCTGGCGTGTTTTCTTTCATATATGTTTGACTGGTTTTCGGCTCACTGATCCCATCTACGACATATTCCCCTTTTATTTTTGCTGCTTAGACTTGCTTGAATCTTTGTTTATGGTTTGTTAATCTTGGGCTGATTTTGCTTCGCTAATTGGTCATTTCATCCTCGCCTCTGCTCCATCATCTTCTCATCCGATAACCAAGAGTGGAAAAAATCATGGCGGCAGCCGGGCCCACATACCGGATGGGGCTCCTATCCCAAATGGTATGAGGTCTAATTGGGACCTTTTACCAGGGAGACCCCCTTGTTTTTGGGAGTACAATTTTTCCAGTCAAAAAATTGGTACTAGGAGGGCCAGATGACAAGTCGAGCCCTTAGAGCCTGTAGTTAGTCTCATATCTGTAATGGCTCATCCCCAAATCATCCTCTTGAGATTTTTATCGGATTTATCTGGTTCTCGCTGCTCAATCCCAGATGAACCTATGTATCACTTGTCCTAGTTAAAATTCGATGGTGAAAATGGATTTTCCATAACCGAGCACCTTTCAGATTTCTATGAGTTTTGTGAGTGTTACGAAGTTGACGACGAGGAGTTGGCTTGCGTGCTTTTCTCCCTCACTCTCGAAGGTCGCGCTGAGAAATGGTGCTGCACATTTCCGGTAGCTTCCATCCATTCATTCGAACAGCTCGCCGGTGAATTACAACAAGCTTTTCACAGGTACGATTTTCAAAATGTATTAATGAAGTTAAATGGGATCAGAATGGAACCTCAAGAATCTATAGAGGAGTTTTCTATCAGGTTTGTTAATTTTTGTCTTGATTTCCCAGAAAGGGATGTTGATTGGAAATATTTAATTGAATAGTTTCGACACATGGTTTTCGTTTCCCTAGAAAAATTTCAATTGACAACCAAGCCTGGTCCTAGTGACTGTTATGATGATCTTCAAGTTGCCAGTGGTTCAGATTTTGTCTCGAAATCTTTCACACACTCTGTCAAATCGGAAATTGAAAATCATATTGGCCTAACATCTCTCCCTGTCAATGAAACCTATCTCAAGTCCACTGAATGTTTGCCTGGATACGATTCTAAATCTCATTCTCATACTGATAATAAATTGAGTCTTGTCACGGGTAAATTTGATTTCCCTAAAAAATCATTGGACCGTGATGGGCATATGAAATCATTGAGCTCTCTGAATGACACTGATGTGCGAGATGAAAGTCCGTGTACGGTTGATACCCCCGCATCTGAATCATTTCATCCATTTTTCCCTGATTTATTTCATGAGTCTGCCACACCAGTAATTTCTTCAAGTCTTTCAAAAGTTTCTTATACTAGTATTGGCGGCAATCATGAGCACACCGGTGGTGCTTCACAATCACACTAAAAAATTGATGAATCCCTTATGTCTGATCTTTTTCATCCAAAATCTTTAAAAAGCCAAAGGAGTGACTTCCTATCTGGGCAACTTCAAGATGCTTCTTTTATCGATTCATCCCAATTGTTAACTCATGGGAAGCCTAACAGGCCGGGTACCTAACCTGATCAAATTGATGTATCCAGTGATCACTAATTATCTGAAAACATCTTCACTCACGGCCCTAAGAACTATCATTCGTATCTATCTGTCTACCATATGAAGCCATCAGAGTTCGATGATCTGCCTTGTGATGATTCAGGGACCCATCAGGAAATTGAAGCGATTCAGCTTCTACTATCTATTATCTCAAGTTCTCACGAACCTGATGAGACCCCTGAAACAAGTCAGACTAGGGTTTCTTGAAGTAGGGTTTCTGAAATTACGGTTCCCATGTATCACATCCCTCTCAGCATGACCACACCGGATGTTAGCTCATCTGGGCAGGTTTTTCATTCCAGTGATGTTTCTCTGAGAACATATTTCTATCACGTAACAGTTGATGTGCAACAACCGATATACCCTAATTTACTCGCTGGAAGGAAAACACCGGCGATTGTCTCTAATCTTCTCAGTTGATGCCCAACCGGTACAAGTTGCATGTCGGCACGAGCATTTGGTGTTTGGAAAATACCTCCGCTGCATGAAAATCTTCTGGTCAATTCACCCTATCCTGGGAAATCTAAAGAATCTGACACATTATATTGTCCATCTGTTAGTGTGAAAACATTTGGTCGAATTAATGATAAGCCCACTGATGTTTGTCCAATCACCACGATTGTTGATCACATCCGTTCGCCAGTTGGTCTCACCAAACCATCTAAGTTTGGAAGCCCCCCGCTCGAAGGTCTAGAGTTTGTCCGAAACGGTGAGGAATTTCGGTCTCCACTGACGGTTGCTTCGGATCCTCACATCCTCGACAAAACGCAAGGACAACTTCGAACTAAGGTTTTCAAAATTAGGGTTTTTGCAAGTGAATTCGCAAGCATCTCAAATTTTCCTGGCGGATGCCTATTTTCCGATTCTATCAAAGTGATCATCCTCAAAATCATGATGAGATTCTTGACTTGTTTGATGAATCCTATCCAATGAATATACCTGCAAATAGGCAATGTCTTTCCCCGCTTCCGTTGGACCTAGGGTCATGCATCAATGGATGTGTGTCATTTATAAATCATTTTAGATTTCAAGTACCTATTTCTATGTATGAGGATGAAAGTGAAATTCAGCTAGCACAATCTATTCCGGCACATTCTCTAGTAAGTAGCCATGACCCTCTTACTAGTGCAAATACTCTTCAGGTAAGTCTTGTTGTTGGTGCACGATTTTGTATGCTGGCTCTGATTGCGAACATTGTTGTTCTTGCAGAGCGGGAACTAATGCGGTGGCTGCACTGGAAAGCTGATTTTACATAACCTGACCGCCTCTTTGGTTAAAATAGGGTTTTAGGATTAGGCTAGCTAGGATTTGCTATTAAAATTTTTTATTCAAGTTGTTAATTAGGTTCACTCACTAAGGGTTGCTTTATGTTTAAAATTATGCTTGTTGTCTTTTCTTGCGGTCGGTAGTTTATGATAATTTTCCATTTATTTTTTGCACTCATGATTTTTCAGTTTGCTTGTTGCTGCATTATATTCAGTTAATTGCTGCATGTTCTTTGCCTTGTTTTCCACCTGCAACTAGTTGTTCTTTCTTGCACATGGCATCGCATTGTGTCATAAGCCTCATCTTTTGCATCGCGTTGTGCGCCTTTTGCCTCGTAGCATTTGCACTGGTTGTTGATTTAACTGTGAAAGTTTCTATCCATTGCATGAGCCCCCATTGAACTCTAGACCTTGAATCCCTTGGCGCCCAGCCTGGCCTTCTTACTCCCTTTGCACGGTTTTAAAGCTGATTGGTTGCCTTCACCCCGCTACACGAATCCAAACCCTAACCCTATTGTTTGTGTGGGGTTGTGGTGGTTACCCCAAGAGGAAACTTCTCTTAGATCAGGTCATCAAAGTCACGTTCTCGACATAGCACCTATGAGTTTAAATTCATTAGCTAGGGAGATACGAGTCGGTTGCTTGTGGGGAAGCCTAACGAGTTTGAATGGTCTATACTTGTCACCTGAGCCTTGTGCCCAACATAGTCTCAAACATATTAATGATCTGTTTTTCATGTTTCACCTGTGGGTGGTAGATGGTATGTAAATGCTTGGCATGAGGGCAAAACCAAATCGGAATACGTTTTATTTTATGTCAAACAAGAAACAACCTCTCTTTCCCATAATATAAGTCGGGATCCATCATCTGCCCATGCAAAAATAAGTGCCATGAGCACATGAAAATAAGTGCTACAAGCACATGAAACAAATAAGGGTAAAGGATTGAGAAAGGCTTCCTGCATAGAGAGGTAACGCAACGACTCCACCGGGGTACTGACCAGGCTCACTGGCAGTGGAGCAACGTTTGTGATTTCTTGAAGTGACTCTGTCGAGGTACTCTCCAGGCCTGCTAGCAGCGGAGCAACACCAGAAACTTATTTTAAAATTTTGAATATAATAAGCCCGCTGCCTTGCTCTCTACATCATCAACCAACCATTGGCATCCGTGAACTTCCACTTTGACACGTTTTTATTAACGAGATGTAGCTGAGGCACAAGGATTGGGCATATCTGAAAAGGTCAGAATAATACAAGGGTGCCCTCAGAACTTGTTCAATTTTCTCTTGCATCACTACCTAGACTCAGACGATTGTTGGGGTGTTGATAGAGATGCTGGATTCTACCAATGGTTCACCAATTGTTGTAGCCGCTACAACACCACCCAAAATTTTGGGTATATTCAAAATTTTGGGTCCCCCTCTGCTCGCTTAGCCATTAGGGTTTTGACCGGGCCTATATTCAGTGACATCCCCGTGACCTGATTCCAACCCCTCACAAACTTGCTCATCAACATGACAAGATGCTTCTGCTGCAATCACGCCATGTGTGGGGGGGTATCATCACACATACACTTGAATGGGAGCTTTTCTGTACATAACATATGTCTATTAGAAGCACGTTCACCATATATCATTGAGGCATTCTATTTGGGTACCCAACCAAGTTCATAGTCCCATGTAGATTATTTGGGGACATGATTCTCTAAAAAGTAACTGCAACCTAATAGATATTATAATGTCTCGTGCAGGGCAATCCCACAGATGATATACCCCACATGTCATCACCACACCGAGGGAAAGAAACTGAAACTAAAACAAAAAGGGTACAGTTGTGGAACATGACACTTTCATACCCTGTCCATATAGGGATGAGAATTAAGGCTACAGTTGAAAATCTTGTCTAGGCGAATGACAAGGATCTGTAAGAATTAGTCCAGCTTTGGCGAGGAAACAAGTTGAGACTGTTGGCGAAGTGAAAAGTCATTTAAATCGCTTTCATGTAGGATGTCAGGATGCAACTGATAGGAGTGGATGGGGTAATGTGAATATGTAGCCATGTTGGGCTATAATGCTTGAGGTTCTTGACAATTTTTCCACTTGACCTTATATATAGCAAGAATCAAAGTTCTCCTTGGATGGAGGTCCTGCTTGAGAGGAAGCAGCACAATTCTTCCATCTCAGAGATATTCAGGCCCTTTCAAGATCCACTAATTAAAGGGTGCATGAACATTATCAAGAGGAAACATGCTGATGCTGGCTGGGGCGCTAGAGAATTTTTTTTTTTTTTAGCAGGAAGAATCATTTGTTCAACGATTGTTCCAAAATCACGAAAGTTTTGGATTCCTACAAGGTGCCTGCAACTATCAAGAGGTTTTGCGTGGAGAACTACCAAATATGTCTTTAATTGCATCACATTTCAACTATTTTCCAGATATAAAATCTATGGTGAAAGGAGCCCCCTTTAGTTTCAGGCAAGAAAGGTTGTTGCACTGAAGACTATGTTTCCCGCCTTGAAGAGAGATGCAGACATATTCCTTCCAACATAATTTTTATCTTGGAATGCATTGATCATTACCATGCAGAAGATGGCAGTAAATTGATTAATGGTAAAACTCTCAAACCAATCAGGAAACGACAGTCAACAATTCTTGATACAACTAATTCTATGGTAGAGCTTGGTATCCCATCCAAGACGAGGAAAAAAGATGGTTATAATCCTCTTTTGGATGATTTTAAGAATACCAAGATTTACCTCAGTGTGCCTACGTATAACATGGTCCAAAATAAGTAGCCTATAAAGGATTGAAAAAAATGATGAATGCCTAAGAAATCAAAGGTCCAGCTCAATGACATACGTTAGCCGCCCATATTAATGTCTTGACATTTTTTACATGCACCGCATTACATGAAAGTGAATGACGAAGATGTTTGAAATAAAAAGTGCACAAAGACAGAAAAGGGCATTGAGAGAACCTCTCATCAGAATGGCATTGGCCCGCTGATCCGTATCTCTCGGGCAAAGAAATCCGTTTGTTCTTGTAAAGCCACTAGAATAATTTAAATTCTCCACAATGCATTGATTTTCCACAACGTTTCGATACATGAATTCAATGCGTCAGCATAATTACAAATTAACCCATATACTGTCATCTACAGAAATCTGGAGTTGATTAAAATATAAGGAAGGTTTGTGCAGTTGCCCGTTGGGGATATAAGAGGGGTCATGGTGCGACACAGGTATACATCTGCCTCCACAAGCTGCACGCCTTATTGGCTGCCCAAGGAGTCACATTTCGTGAAGCCTGGAAACGTGACACATATGCGCATAGAATATTATTAACCAGGGAGAGGAGTGTTCAACGATATTTTCACATGTAACGTATGCCTGGATACTCTTACACAAGACATCTGCGGCATCCAGATCTATCGTAACTCTGAGCCTCACAAAAGGAAAGGGTGCAGTTGGCTGTAGAGGAGGAGTCACAAATGGATTAAGATGACCAAAATGAATGGTCGTGAGGTCGAAATTTTCAAAAGGTTCACCAGAGCTGCGACTTATGGGTGTTGCGACTCAGCGATCTCATCAAATCACATTGTCGAGATCTCCATCCCCGCAATGGATAGTCTGATCATGCAGCTAAGGCACAAAACCTTGTCTTTTTTTCTGCCGTCATAAAGAAGACAACATACCATTCTTTCTTTTTAGAAGGTAGCAACACAATTTTTACCCAGACTCCCTGACTGTGCGACCGCCACCCAAGTCGCAAAGTCGCAGATGAGTACCTCTGAGAGAGATCATGACTGGTGCGACTCTCCAAATGTGCGACCGCCACCCAAGTCGCAAAGTCGCAACATTTTCTACTAGCCAGGAGGTGCGACCTAACTCCAATGCGACTATGCGACCTCTCCGAAGTCGCAAGGGCACAAAAGGTGCGTCCAGTAGAGACTACGACCGATGAAATTCTCTAACTATGCGACCCTGCTCCAGAAGTGCGACCTCCCTCAAAGGCATCTCTCACTCCCATCAAGACTCAAAATCGCACTCTTAAATTGGGTGGTCATGCTCTTATATTATAGAGAGTGGTAGATGTTTTAAATAAAAGAGTGAAGAGCCTTGTGTGCTACGCATGGAAAGCCTGTGAATCTTGGTAGTCAAAAGAAAGCTCGTTGGTATCAAAATATTCTGCATCATACATTAAAATGCATGCACTCCCGCATGCCTGCCAATAGAAACACCTCAGCATTTTTATGCCCTAACATCTGCTGGTATCCTTTTCCTTCTAAGTTTGATGTTGCAATTACAAAATTGGTTGATTTGAAGATACAACAAGGTTATGAGATCGTCATTTCAGAGTCGCTTATTGCTTGCGCATGTGGAAAGGGTGTTGTTCGCCTATTCATGCAAGAAACTCTTTTCTATGTCAGAACATTGCCCAAGCCATCACCACATGGGTACCATGGGGTAACTGTTGAGAAATTTCATTCAAGTTTCCATGTGGCACGTAACTCAGCAGGTTTAAACTTTCCAGATGCCATTGCTTGTAGCTTTCAGCTCCCAGAAACTTGGTGTTATTATTGGATGATCACAACCTTTATGTGTGGGATGTACATAATTTATCAAAGATCTCCAGGATCTATGCATACCTTTTGCACAATGCCTGTATATGAGATATTTCCAAATCAAAAGTCAGAAACCAGAAACTCATTACATTCTATGGGAAATGGCACCAGTAGAGGGTATTTTTGTAATGGGTTCTGCAGATGGTACAATAAGGCTATGGGAGCTTGCTTTAGGGATGGACACAAAAGAGATTCATCACGAAGCCCCTGCATTATATTCTAAATCAACTAATATTTATTGCAAAGACAGACTTGGTGTCATACATCCAGAGATAAATGGGGATCCTATTAAGAAACAGTTGGAGGCAGAGAAATATGGGATCTAGGTCAAGGTTTTTGTTCATTACCTGTTAGTAGAGATAGAGAGTGTCTGGCAGCCAATGATTGCAGTGGAAATCTACATGTTTATAATCTAAGAACACTTGACCACCCAGGGGTCTAAGTTTATTATTTTCTAAATCATTCCTTCAGCTAACTAAATATATTTTAGCATGAATATTTTAAAGACATGTGACCCATGTTACTTTGTTCATAGGTAGAGGTAGCCGATGCGCAGAGTCAAAGCTAGGGTCTTCTTTGGCATGCGAGGTGGATCCTTTCAAAGCTCAAAATAACCGCACGTTAATCTAAAAAGCACTTATGCAGGAAAAGGGCAACTAGCTGTGAAAATCAGATATCACTGAAAGAGAAATACGCAAGTCGCGGATTGCTCGAGGTCACAGGTCGCGGATTGTTTGAGGTCGCAGGTCGCGGATTGCCCGAGGTCGCAGGTCGCGGATTGCCCGAGGTCACAGGTCGCGAATTTCCCAAGGTCGTAGGTCGCATATTTCCCAAGGTCGCAGGTCGTGGGTTGCCCAAGGTCGTAGGTCGCGGATTGCCTAAGATTACAAGTCGCAGATGGCCCAAGGTCGCGGGTCAAAAATGGCCCAAGTCGCAAACCATCCCAATAGTCAGGAAGACCAAGAGTCAAGGGGAAACTCAAGAGTCATCTCAGCCTATATGTACAACTTCGAAGCCAAGGCATTTATATTCTTATCAAATCACACATAAAGGACAAGACAACAACTACATGTGTACAAGAAATTGGATCATATTACTGAATTCCAAGTGATTACACATGAGCCACTACATAAATATCAAAAGGACTAAAATAAGCAAGCATAGATAAGAACATACAATGAATCTTGGGTATGAAACAAGCTATTGCAAAATTATATTACAATAGTAGTGCATACCTAACATCTCCCCACCCTTTGTTATTCGATATTCTGCCTATTAATAGGCTTCAACACATTCACATTGGATCTGCCTTCAAGCTGGACCTTTGAATCCTTCTCTTGACACCTAATCTAACTAAAAATCCAAATACATGGTAATGATAATGACACCTACTAACTTTAGGAGTTAGAGACCTAATAGGACTCAACTACCTATTTATTACACTTTCCAATTGAAAGGAACACATCTTTTCAATTGAAATGATCATGTGCTTAGGTGACACTAACCATGATCAAACTATAAATACCTCCACTAGATTCATAAACTGATCTTCCTATTTTTAAGGGGATGATGACATGACATTTGCTGACTGTCTTTTGTTGAGTTGGTGAAAAAGGCAACTTTGTAGAAGATCAAATCTCTATTGGAATGTTCTACTGCTACCTTGGAATTCCTCCACGTGGTTTACTGTCTTTTAATACACTTTCAAAACATCAAAAAACCTTCAAAAACACCTCGCTACAAAACAAAGCATCTTTAGGCAGTTTCATAGTGTAGTTTAGTGGCGAGCTTGTTTATGTCTTTTAACATTTCCTTCTGCCACCTCTGCTGGCGCAAAAGTATTTTTCAGGTCAAAATATCTAAATACTATCAAAATCCCTCCTTAGTTCTCCATAAAACTGAATTTAAAGACAAAAAACATTCTTCAGAAATTTCATAGTGTTTTTTGGCCTTCAAGCCTGGAACTCGCTATGAAACTACCTGATTATGGAGAAAATTAAAAATTATCCCTTTTTCATCAAAATTTCACCCATAGGTCTGAAAATTGATATGATGAAATATGATAAAGAAAAATTTCCCCTTACCCTCTTCAAAAAGCATCATTTTCACCTTTAGCAAGTTAATTTAGCAATAAAATGACTTTGTTTTTTCTAAAACAATAGGGTTAAGAGATGAGCTCCTATCTCCCTATCCTTGATAGATGTTACAAAATGGGAGGACGTTTGTTTAAATAATAATTTTATGAAGAAAAACCTCTCTTGGGTTTTTGAAAACCATCTCCAGCTATCTCGAATCTGCATTGGAACAACATGTATAAAACATGAAAATTTTGGATTATTAAAATAGGTCCCAGAGACATCTTTGAATATCCAAACTGGTAGCACCTGTGAGAAAAGTGAAGGAGGTTATTTTTTCTTGTTTTTTTCTTGACAATAACATCTCTCATTATTTCTGAATTTATCTTTGTTCATCCATAATATACTGTTGAAATTTACTGTTCACACAGTCCAAAAACACAACAAATTCTCTTGTAGCTCCAACAGAAGTTCAAGCAACTTGAATTGGTGAATGTTTCAGCAAAGCTAGGGTCCTACATGAATAGCTCAAGTTCCATGGAATTCTATCTAAGCACAGAGCCTCCTTTGTATGCTTTCTCCTTCATAGCCATCTTCCTGTATAACCAAGCTGCCTTCTTAAACATGTGACATCTGTAAAGAAACAAATTCATAGAGAGTTGTTTTGCAATGGGTTGGACTCTTCCAAGGTGAAAAATCACTAATACATGCAAAGGATGAAGGGTTAATGACAGAGAGAAGATTAGGCGATTTGTTTAAAAATTAATTTGACAACTTGATGGAGGATGATGACACGTGACCACAAAAACAATGATGAGGCAAAATATGATCTTGCGTGGTTGGGAATTATGAAAACTAACTTAGCTTACCTCACCTTTGTCTTCATCCATAAAAATTTGACACCTCACACTGCTTTGACACTCTTTGCAAGAAAAACCCAATTTCGTAGCGAAAACTATTTCAGTTGGTTTCGTAGCAAAAATTGTTGATTTACCATATAATTCGCTAGGAAACTATGTAAAACTGACAAGTGAAATATTTTGTGGTTTAAAAGCATGGGAATGACAACTAAATGGGATGAGGTATATTTGAATGATATGATATGGTTTGAGGTGGGTTTTAGACTTAGGGCAGACATCACCAAATGCAATTTTTTTTTAGTCATTTCATGAAAATGACTATGAGACAACATGAACTTAGGTTAACTACATGTAGAACCCTATCAATGAAAGTGTTTAAACTTATGATTGATAATAGTGGCTCCACTGGGGATGGTGTGCCCCTATGGTACAAAAAATAACATGCAGTTCTAGTGCCATCCTTGTTGAAAACAAAAATACTAAAATTCACAAAGCCTTCTTCAAACTCTTATATCCTTCTCCTCGGGCTCAAGCTTGATGATAACTGCTGAAAAGCCAAATCTGTACATGCTGAAAAAATGCTCAAACTACTTGAGCTTATTCACACACACTCCTACCTATCCTAACAGCTGTAATCTTCATGTTTGATTCAAGCAACATGAAACCTCCAATAAAGCCAGTCAATGAGCTGATCTGATACTTGAACCCCTTGACTGCACTTGAACCAAAATAAAACTGTATTCTGAAATGATAAAGGTAAGAGAAGACGGGTTTGTTTTTCGTAGTGAAAAAATAATTGAAAAGTTGGACTATAGAACTCTTCCATGTAATCAGCTATGGGATCATAGAAGACATAAATTATTGATATCCATTTTAAGCTCTTAATGACAAATTTATCCTGGATATCCTTTTCATTTTCTTCATCAAGGCTGAACCTTGATTCCAACTCTACAATATCAAGCTCATAACCACATTCCTCCTCTATATACAAGTCAAATGGTATAACAATTTCCTCCTTTTCTGGAGGAAGAATACTTTCCAAGAACTGTTTAGGATCTTGGAAATCATATGATTCAATCTGAACATCCAATAGTTCAATTTCATTATCTAATTTTTCAACAGCTAAACCAAGAAAACAAATTTTATTTTCAGGTGTGAGTCGACTGGATTTCAAACAACATAATACTATTGTTGAGAAATGTTCATATATCTGAAATTCTTCTAACTCATCCCTTACACTTTGTAATATTTCATCATATAAAGGGTTTTCCACATACCCTATCATTTTGGATCACCATGAATGTTCTGAAATCTGGATTCTTCCCAGTGAAGTTGCTCTGAACTTTGAAGCTCGTGATATTGAACAATGGAGTCGCCAGGTGAATGGTACAACCTTCCTGTGTTTGGCTTATGTTTACCATCAGAAGTCAAATCTAAACTTTGTCGTTCTTTCCAGGGAAAATTTACACCTTCGTTCCCCGACAACGACACCAAAATGTTATCACCAAATTGAGTACCTGTTGGGCTACTTCAATGGTCAACTTGGAGTAACTATTTCATACCATCTTTTTACTGAAGATTAGCCTCTTCAGTCTGAGAGGGATCTCTCAAGATAACTTATGATTTTTTCAATAAAAAATCTATTATATGGATAGCTCTATGATAATGACTTGATTGTATATGATTGCAGGTGGAAAATGTAGAGGATTTGCTACCATTGGGCTTATGGAGTCATTGTAAACCTCAATTAAAAAATGGAAAATGTCATGGAAGCCAAGGCACTTATATTATTATCAAAGAACACATAAAGGACAAAACAAAAACTACACATGTACAGGAAATTGGAGAATATTACTGAATTCCAAGTGATTACACATGAGCCATTGCATAAAGATCAAAATGACTAAGATAAACAAGCATAGATAAGAACATACAATGAATCTTGGGTCTGACACAAGTTGCTGAAAAAGTATAGTACTGATAGTGAAAGATTACAATAGTAGTGCATACCTAACATCTCCCTACCCTTTTTTATTCGATATTATGCCTATTAATAGGATTCAACACCTTCACATTGGATCTGCCTTCAAGTTGGACCTTCGAATCCTTCTCTTGACACCTAACCTAACTAAAAATCCAAATACATGGTAATGATAATGATACCTACTTACTTTAGGAGTTAGAGACCTAATAGGACTCAAATACCTATTTATTACACTTTCCAACTGAAAGGACCACATATTTTCAACGGAAATGATCATGTGCTTAGGTGGCACTGACCATGATCAAACTATAAATACCTCCACTAGATTTAGAAACTGATCTTCCTATTTTTAAGGAGATGATGACTTGACATTTGCTAACTGTCTCTTATTGAGTTGGTGAAAAAGACAACTTTGTAGAAGACCAAATCTATGCTGGAATATTCTACTGCTACATTGGAATGCCTCCACGTGGTTGGTTCTCTTTTAATACACTTTCCAAACATCAAAAACCCTTCAAAAACACCTCACTACAAAACAGAGCATCTTTAGGTAGCTTTGTAGCGTAGTTTAGTAGCGAGCTTATTTCTGTCTTTTAGCCTTTCCTTTTGCCACCTATGCTGACCCAAAAGTAATTTTCAGGTCAAAATATCTAAATATTATCAAACTCCCTCCTTAGTTCTCCATAAAACTGAATTTAAAGAAAAAAAACATTCTTCAGAAATTTCATAGTGTTTTTTGGCTTTCAAGCCTGGAACTCGCTACGAAACTACCTGATTATGGAGAAAATTCAAATTATACCCTTTTCACCAAAATATCACCTGTAGGTCTGAAAATTGATATGATGAAATATGACAAGGAAAACTTGCTTCTTACCCTCTTCAAAAAGCATCATTTTCACCTTTAGCAAGTTAATTTACCAATAAAATGACTCTGTTTTTTCTGAAACAATAAGGTTCAGAGATGAGCTCCTATCTCCTTATCCTTGATAGCTGTTGAAAAAAGGGAGGAGATTTTCATAAATCATAATGTTTTGAATAAAAGCCTCTCTTTTTTTTTGAAAACCATCTCTAGTTGTCCATAATATGCATTGGAAAAACATGTATAAAACAGGAAAATTCTAGAATTTGAAAATAGGTCCCAGAGACATCTTAAAATATCCAAAATGGTAGCACCTATGAGAAAAGTTAATGAGGGTATTTTTCCTTGTTCTGTGCTTGACAATAATCTCTCTCAGTATTTCTGAATTTATCTCTTTACATCCATAATATTCTATTGAAATTTACAGCTCACATAGTCCAAAAACGCAACAAATTCTCCTATAGCTCCAGCAGAAATTCAAGAAAATTGAATTGGTGAATGTTTCAGCAAAGCTAGAGTCTTCCATGAATAGCTCAAGGTCCATGGAATTCTATCTAAGCACAAAGCCTCCTTTTTATGCTTTCTCTTTCATGGCCATCTTCCTTTATAGCCAAGTTGCCTTCTTAAACATGTGACACCTGTAAAGAAATAAATTGATAGAGAGTTGTTTTGCAATGGGCTGGACTCTTCCAAGGTGAAAAATCACTAATACATGCAAAGGATGAAGGTTTAATGACAAAGAGGAGCTTGGATGATTTGTTTAAAAATTAATTTGACAACTTGAGGGAGGATGATGACACATGTGAACACAAAAAACAATGATGAGACAAAATATGATCTTTCATGCTTGGGAATTATGAAAACTAACTTAGATGACCTCACCTTTGTCTTCGTCCATCAAAATTTGACACCTCGCACCTCTTTGACACTCTTTGCAAGAAAAACCCAGTTTCGTAGCGAAAACCGTTTCAGGCAGTTCCGTAGTGAAAATTGTTGATTTACCATATAATTCGCTATGAAACTGTGTAAATTTGACAAGTGAAATATTTTGTGGTTTAAAATCATGGGAATGACAACTAAATGAGATGAGGTAGATTTGAATGATATGACATGGTTTGAGGTGGGTTTTAGACTTAGGGTAGACATCACCAAATGCAATTTTTTTTTAGTCATTTCATGAAAATGACTATGAGACAACATGAACTTAGGTTAATGACATGTATAACCCTATCAATGAAAGTGTTTAAACTTATGAGTGATATCATATTTCTTGAATTCAACCATGATGCCACAATCGAAGGATTGTCTCTTTACTTCTACACGTTCTACCCGATAATGTTGACCATATGCCCGCATTGCTAGATATTTCCTTGCCCGTGAAAGACCATTTATTTCAGTTAAAGCAAATATAATGACAAATATTAAAATAGTTAATAGTGTCAAAACTGTAAGGGCGAACCATTTTGTAAAATTCCAACTATACATTTCTTTCACATCCTCTAGACATGTTGAATTAATCTTCTATTATGTTTGAATCTATACCTACAACTTCTATTTTATTTTGAATTTGTTCAGTAACCCATTATAGTGTGCAACATTTGGCCCATTACCTTGAAAATCAATAGGAAATGGGGTATTCCTTAGGTTCGATCTCTTAAAATGTCTCCTTGCTTCTAACACTTCTCTCTTTTTATCATACAAATCAATCCATTTGTTCATAAAGTCCTTGTGGTACATAATGAACTTATCGAGTATAGCACTTTCATCTACACCTATTACATGTCAATATTTTTATTTCAAACTTCAAAGGCCATGTTGTTAATTTGACAAATAAATTACATAGAAAATTATTATTTCAAGGAAAACAATTACCACTCTGATCATGAATTTATCTACTAATTTCTACTTCAACGCCATTAGATTGTGGTTTTTCTCCATCATTAATATCTTATGCTTGTTCTTCATCCCAGAACCGTGGCCCATCTTCAAAATCCTTTCCAAGGAATTCACATAGGAAGAAAATTTTTTCATTCAATACATATCCTTCAATCATGCAACCCTTTAGATGTGTCTTTTGTTGGACATATATTTTTATAGTTTTCATATACCTCTCAAAGAAAAACGTCCACCTCATCAATACGATACCCGCCAATTCAATGTCATCGACTAGGTGTATAAGTAAATGGAATTATAGGTCCATGAAACTCTTAGGGAGTTCCTTTTCAAATACACATACAATTTATGTAATTTCCCTCTTCCATTTTGACTCTTCACATTCGTGGATCTCCTTGGATGTCACCCACCCAATATAAGAATAGTAAATTAGTATGAACCTTTCGCAAAAACTTAAAATTAAATACAATATCTCTATGTCTCTCACACATGAACATTGTATACCACATACCTTGCAAATGTTGACAATCGACTTATGGCATTCCTCAAGTCAATGGTAATTCATGAATCCCCCCTAATTTCCAATGGAATGATATGTTGTCAAAGACATTTATCAAAGGCCATTAGTTATTTTTGTCACACAATATAATATCAAATAACATTTTGTACCTAATCAATTTTACCCGTAAATGTTAAAATAGATATATAATACCTTCATAAATTTATGAAAAATATGTGTTAAAAATTTTGTGATATGTCCATCAACTATAAAAATAGCTTTATCAAATGATGACCCATAGCGAGTAGGTGTCCTTATTGAGCGTATGACATTTTTTATTTGGTCTAGCTCTTTCTTTTTCAAAATCCATGAATCTTATGCATATTTTTCATTTTACTTGTTTGGCCACAAATATTTCCTATCAAATTTGGTACACGAAAGGAAAATATCTCTCCTCCAAGACAAGGTGTCCTTTTCTTTGACTTCTATATGTCGAAATATTGAATCTAGGAAATTTTTTAAGATGTGCATAATATCTAATAGGCGAGATATTAATAGATCATTCCACTATGGGAGATCATAAAATATGGATTTCCTTTTCATCCCCTCTAGCATATTAATTACAACTTGTTCTGGTTCTTCAATAGAATCACCCCCATCAAACTAATTATGCCAAGATTTTAATATTATTTCTAGTCCTAGAATTAGAAATGTTGTAGCAGATACATTAGCTAATGCAACCACTAGAATGTCGCCTTTGAAAAGTGGTTTTCTATAGAAATTATATATAAACCATCTGTACCAAATAACATAACTAATTTTCGTGTTTTCAATGATGACCAATAAGTTGGTGTGAGCTCCGCTTATCTGCTTTTACTTTGTACTACAGCATTGGACCCTTGTAATTTTAAAAGGGCGCAATGCCGCTCTAAATTTAACGCCGCCGTGGGGGTCCAGGGAAGCGCCCGAAGCTAAAAATAGATGTAAAATTGCCTTGTAAAAGTATAGTAATTTCTAGTCAATCTGGGCCGTTCATTAGGCAAATGATCCAACGGTAGAAGTTATGTTTAGATTAGGGTTTTTTTCCCTAGAAGGCAACCCCCTTGTATATATGGGGGCATTGTATTACGGCTGTGTATTGTGTGTGTATTCTCGGAGCGAGAAACAGAGAGGGAGACCGTGAGAGAGAACAGAGGATATTACAGCAGATCTGTTGTAGGTTTTGTCTCTTCATTTTTGCTGGATAATAGAAAGGAAGGACTGGCTGTTCGGGGTGGACGTAGCCCAAACTGGGTGAACCACGTATATCTCTGTCTCTCTGGTTTTATGTGTTTTGTGTGCTTGTATTTTCCGCATATTTTATGTGTTTCATTGCTCTGTAATATTTAATTTTCTAACAACTGGTATCAGAGCCGAAGGTATATTTGGCTGATAAACTCGCAGGAAAAAAGGGTTCCTGGTTCGAGTGGGAGCAATGGCGGACAATGGTAAGTTTAGGGTCGAGAAATTTAATGGCCAAAACTTTGCGCTGTGGAAGATGCAGATGGAAGATTATCTGTATCAGAAAGATCTGTACCTACCATTGAGCGGAAAAACAAAGAAGCCGACGACCATGACAGACGCGGAATGGAACATTCTCGATAGAAAGGCACTCGGAACAATACGGTTGTGTCTTGCGGCGTCAGTCGCCTTCAATATTTCGAAGGAAACAACAACAGAGGGTTTGATGCAGACGTTGGCGAAACTGTATGAAAAGCCCTCGGCCTCAAACAAGGTATTTCTTATGAAACGACTATTTAATATGAAGATGTCAGAAGGTGGATCTGTTGCAGACCATTTAAATGAATTTAATGCAGTTACCAGTCAGCTAAGTTCTGTAGGGGTAAACTTTGATGATGAAGTTAGAGCTCTGTTATTCTTGTGCTCATTTCCAGAGAGTTGGAATGGTTTAGTAATGGCCATTAGTAACTCTATCTCTGGATCTAGTACTTTAAAGTTTGATGATGTTGTTGGTGCTATCCTTAGCGAGAAAATGCGACGGAAAAGCTCTGGTGAGACATCAGGTAATGCTTTGAGTGCAGAGTCTAGGGGAAGAAGAATGGAAAGAGGAAAGAGCTCGGGATATCGCAATAAATCAAGGAAAGGCAGATCCAAGTCCAGATCAGGAATAGTGTGCTGGAATTGCGGAAAGAAAGGACACCTAAATAAAGACTGTAGATCTCGGAAGGGAAAAGAAGGAGACACACAGCAAGAAAACAATCATGAAGCAAATGTGACAGGTGATGTGTTACAAGATGCTTTGATTCTTTCTTTCGAAAATGTTACTAATTCTTGGGTTGTAGATTCAGGGGCTTCATTCCATGCCACACCCGATAAGAAATATTTTCATGACTATGTCCAAGGAGATTTTGGACAAGTTCGTTTGGGTGATGATAAACCCTGTAAAATTGTTGGAATGGGTAAAGTTCTTGTAAAACAACAGAATGGAAACCAATGGTTGCTAAAGGAGGTAAGGCATGTTCCAGATCTGAAGAAAAATCTAATTTCAATAGGGCAGTTAGGCAGTGAAGGTTGTGTGACAACTTTCACAGATAAAACTTGGAAGGTCACCAGAGGAGCGTTGGTAATAGCAAAAGGTGAAAAGGTTGGTACATTGTATTTATGCAATGGTATTTCTAACTCTGTTAATGCTTTAACTTCCAAAGGAGCAGATGCAACATTATGGCATCATAGGCTCGGACACATGAGTGAGAAGGGGATGAAGATTCTTCACTCAAGAAATTTGTTGTCGGGTTTGAAGAATGTTGATTTGGATTTCTGTGAGAATTGTATTTATGGAAAACAGAAGAGAGTCAGATTTCTCAGAGTTGGGAAAGAAAAGAAGAGCGAAAAATTAGAGCTTGTGCATACAGATGTATGGGGACCTACTCAGGTATCATCTCTCGGTGGCTCTCATTATTATGTTACTTTTATTGATGATGCAACTAGAAAAACATGGATTTATTATATTCAGAATAAATCTGATGTATTTGATACTTTCAAGAAATGGAAAGCTTTGGTTGAGATTGAGACAGGAAAGAAGTTGAAGTGTCTCAGATCAGACAATGGAGGTGAATATTGCAGCAAAGAGTTTGATAGGTACTGTTCAAAGCATGGAATTCTTAGAGAGAAGACAGTTCCAAGAACACCACAAGAAAATGGTGTGTCAGAAAGGATGAACAGAACAATCATGGAGCGTGCAAGGTGCATGAGATTGCGTGCAGGATTGCCTTTACAATTTTGGGCAGATGCTATAGATACTGCTGTTTATCTAATAAACAGAGGGCCTTCAAGTTCCTTGGATGGTGGTATTCCAGAGGAAGCATGGATAGGTAAAAAGGTAAACTACTCTTTTTAAAGCCTTTTGGTTGTGAGGCCTTTGTCCATATTAATAAAGAAAATAGAACAAAGCTTGAGGCAAAATCAAAGAAATGTACCTTTATTGGATATGGTGCTAATGATTTTGGTTATCGCTTATATGATTATGAAAATCACAAAATCATTAGGAGCATAGATGTAATATTCAATGAAAAGGTCTTGTATAAGAATCAGCTGCAGGAAAAGAAACAGGAAAAAGAAAGCAAGGAATACACGGTTCTTGATGAGATAACTGAAAAAGTAAAGGTGCCTGAAAATAATAATAATCAACAACCACAGCAACAGTAACTACCACAACAGCAACAGGCACCTCAAACACCTGAAAGTGGTGTTAGAAGATCTACCAGGATAAGTAGACCCCCTGAACGATACTCTCCTTCATTATATTATTTATTATTGACTGATTCTGGTGAACCTGAATGTTATGAAGAAGCAATGCAGGTTGAAAGCAGGAAGAAGTGGGAGCTAGCCATGGAAGAAGAGATGGACTCTTTAATGCATAACCAGACTTGGGACTTAGTCAGGTTGCCTGCAGGTAAAACTACATTGCAGAATAAATGGGTTTACGGGCTGAAGGAAGAAGATGGAGGAAAACAGAGGTACAAAGCTAGACTTGTGGTGAAGGGATTTGCACAGAAGAAAGGTATTGATTTTGATGAAATATTTTCTCCTGTTGTTAAAATGAATTCAATCAGAACTATTTTAAGTCTTGTAGCAGCGGAAGATTTACATCTTGAACAGTTAGATGGAAAGACAACATTTCTCCATGGAGATTTGGAGGAAGAGATATACATGCAGCAACCAGAAGGATATGAGGTAAAAGGGAAAGAAAAATTGGTGTGTAGGTTAAAGAAGAGCTTGTATGGCTTAAAACAGGCTCCAAGGCAGTGGTATCTAAAATTTGACAAGTTTATGTCTGAACAAGGTTATACTAGATGTCACTCTGATCATTGTGTTTATCTAAAAAGGAAAAATTATGGAAGCTATATTATATTGTTATTGTATGTAGATGACATGCTTGTTGCAGGATCTAACATGCAGGAAATAAATGTGCTCAAAAGAAAATTGGAAAATTCATTTGCAATGAAGGATTTGGAAGCTGCAAAACAAATCCTTGGTATGAGGATAACTAGAGACAGGAAAAATCGCAAATTAACACTGTCTCAGAATGAGTACATAGAGAAGGTGTTGAAAAGATTTAATATGAAGAATGCAAAACCAGTTAGTACACCTTTTGCTAGCCATTTCAAACTTAGTAAGGAGATGTGCCCAAAGACCCAAGAAGACATGGATTATATGTCTAAAGTTCCATATGCATCGGCAGTTGGAAGCTTAATGTATGCAATGGTCTGCACAAGGCCTGATATTGCACATGCAGTGGGAGTTGTAAGCAGGTACATGAATAATCCAGGAAAAGAACATTGGATGGCAGTAAAATGGATTCTCAGATATTTGAGAGGTACCACAAATAAAGCATTATGCTTTGGTGGTTCAAACATTGCTCTACAGGGATATGTTGATGCAGATATGGCAGGTGACAAAGATAATAGGAGGAGCACTACAGGATATGTATTTACTGTAGGTGGAACAGCTGTCAGTTGGGTTTCAAAAATCCAAAGTGTTGTTGCACTTTCAACAACAGAAGCCGAGTATGTTGCTACTACAGAGGCTAGTAAAGAAATGATTTGGTTACAAAGGTTTATGGATGAATCGGGTAAGAAGCATGATATGGGCACACTATACAGTGATAGCCAAAGTGTTATTCATCTTGCAAAGAACTCAGCATTTCATTCCAGGACTAAACACATACATCTCAAGTACCATTTCATACGGTCAGTATTGGAAGATGGAGAGTTGAAGCTGGAAAAGATACACACTAGCGAGAATCCTGCAGATATGCTAACAAAAGTTGTAACCAGGGAGAAACTGAGAACATGCTCAGTTTCAATTGGTCTTCAAGGATGACGATGAAGATGAGAAACAGCCAGGTCCAAAGAGGAGTCATTGTCCAACAAATGAAGCAGCGATGGAGTTGCTACAATCAGTCTCCAAGTGGGAGATTGTTGGGTGTGGAGCCTGATTATCTTGTTTACTTTGTATCACAGCATTGGACCCCTGTACCTTAAAAAGGGCGGCAACGCCGCCCGAAATTTGGGGGTCCAGGGAGCGCCACGCCCCGAAGCTAAAAAAATGTATGTAAAATTTCCTTGTAAAAGTATAGTAATTTCTAATAATCTGGGCCGTTCATTAGGCAAATGATCCTCGACTCTTAGAAGCTTCTCTGTTTAGATTAGGGTTTTTTGCCCTGGAAGGCAACCCCTTGTATATATGAGGGCATTGTATTGCGGCTGTGTATTATGAGTGTAATTCTCGGAGCGAGAAACAGAGAGGAAGACTGTGAGAGAGAACAGAGGATATTACAGCGGATCTGCTGTAGGTTTTGTCTCTTCATTTTTTTTGGATAATATAAAGGAAGGACTGGCTGTTCGGGGTGGACGTAGCCCAAACTGGGTGAACCACGTATATCTGTGTCTCTCTGGTTTTATGTGTTTTGTGTGCTTGTATTTTCCGCATATTTTATGTGTTGCATTGCTCCATAATATATAATTTTTCTGAATGCATCACAAATAATAAATTTTATGGCTATTGTAGATGTGTTCAAAGAGGCTATCGTTGAAGAGGATGAGCACAACAAGGCTTTGCAAGAAGTAGTTGATACAATGAAATACAATACTATTCCTAAAGGTGTAGTGTCGCTGGAACAATTATATGACCTACAAAGCCAGTTCAAAGGCCAGTTAATACTAGGACTCAGAGCTCAAAGCTGTCATCTAAACAAGTCAATCTCGAAACTCAAGACAATCTGAAATATGTAAACCTTGGTACATGTTCTCCCCAAGAAACACAAGAATTCATCCTCCTTTTCAAGCAGTACCAAGATGTGTTTGCATGGACTTACAATGATTTCAAGACATATGACACTCGTATTCTCCAACATGTCATTCCCATTAAAGAAGGGGTGAAACTTTTTCTGCAAAATCTAAGGAAAGTCCATCCAACATTAGAACCCCTAATCCAAAAGGAATTGAGAAAGTTGTTGGATGCTCAGATCATTTTTAAGGTTAGACATTCTACTTGGGTTTAGAATTTGGTCCCTGTGAGGAAGAAGTCCCGTGAGATAAAGTTGTGTGCCAACTTTCACAATCTCAATCAGGCATCAGACAAAGATAATTACCCAATTCCATCCATGGAACTGTCCTCCAAACAATATTTGGGTCGAAAATGTTCTCATTGCTAGATGTTTTTATAGTTATAATAAGGTTCTAATGGCAGAACCAAACTACCTAAATAACATTTTCAGGTTCAAGTGGGCGACATTCGCCTTTAAGCGCATGCCATTCAGGCTTATCAATGTTGGTGCTACATTTAAGAGAGAAATGGAAATTTCTTTCCATGGCCTGATTGGACAAAGTGTAGTATTTTACCTGGATGATGTTACTTTTTTCTCTAAAACAAGATCAGTCCATGAGCATCCTTTAAAACAAATATTCAAGCGGTGTCGCAAATATGGGATTTCTCTCAATCCAAAGAAATTCATCTTTGGTATGTCATAAGGAACTCTCTTAGGACACATCATCGCTAAGAGTTGAATTAAAGTTGATTAGGAAAGTTTCAAAACGTCTATAACCCAAGTCCCATTCACAGTAAACAAGAATGCCATGCAATATTTCTTGGGGAAGATTAATTTTTTGCGCAATTTCCCCTATGATTATACTTAGATAGTTAAACCATTACAGGAGATGATTAAGAAAGATGCAATCTATAAATGGGAAAAAAATATAAGGATCATTTCGCTCTAATCAAACAAGTTATCGTTGATGTACTTGCATTATTTATTCATGATTATGGAAAGGATTTCATGCTTTACACTTTTTCTTCATATGCATCTATTTCTACCGTATTGATGCAGAAGGATGTTGAAGGAAACAAATGTCCTATTTCTTTCATGAGTGCTCGCTTGGAGGGGTCATAGATGAACTACCCTACCATAACTAAGAGGGCGTATGTTGTATATAGGGTAGTCAAGCATTTTAGGCTCTACTTCCTTAAATCTCACATGATCATATATGTGCCTCATCCAGTGGTCAGAACACTCTTTGTGCAACATGAGCTGTGTGAGAAGAGGGAAAATTGGATGACCTATTTACAAGAATATAAGCTGGAGTTTAAGCCAATTCATACCATTAAGGGTCATGACATCTGTCAGCTTGGACATGAAGCGAGATCAAGATCTCTCAGGATGGGAGCAGGAAATAGATATGTACAATGTTGAACAAGTTCCCTACATAAACTCAATAGCGCCATGGTATTCACATATGCGACAAATCTTAGAGAACGACACTTGTCCTGTACATTTATCGAATAAACAAAATATGGAAATCCACCTTAAATGTCTACCTTATCAACTCGTTCATGGAGTGATTTTTAGAAAGCACCACAATGGTGTCTTGCTAAGATGCCTAAAGCCTCAAGACACAGAGAAGGTATTAAGAGATCTGAACGAAGGATCAACAAGAGTTCATTATGCGTGCGATAGAACTACACATAAAGTGCTGAGGGTTGGTAATTATTGACTAACCTTATTCAAGGATGCTCATGCTTATGCCCATAAGTGCCCAACTTGTCATAGGTGTCAGTCGAGAACAAAACTCCATCGCACCACTGCTATTAGTAGCATTTGAGGAATCATTCCAGCAGTGGGGACTAGATGTTATTGGAGAAAAATTCCCACATTCCTAAAAGTAACACCGATACATTTTGAAAGCAAAAAATAATTTTACTTAGTAACCAAAATCAATTAATTTAAGACAAGTCAACGACTAGGAATTCATCCAATTCTTAAGGAAGAACATTATAACAAGGTTTGGTGTTCCAACGTCTCTTTTCTTTGATAATGTGAATTATTTTTCTTCGTTGAAACTTTATGAATTCACATTAGAAAATGGTATTGTATTTAAGCATGCATGAAATTATTACCTACAGGGAAATGGTTTAGTAGAATCAACGAATAAAAATATCATTTGCATAATCAAGAAAACCATTTTGTCTGAGTAAAGGAACTGACACAATGCTTTGGTAAATGCATTATGGGTTGACCATGTAACTCTAAAGCCTTCCCTTAAAACCTCATCATATGGTTTATGGTAAATCATTTATCATGCCTCCTAACATGTATCTCCCACAATTGCAACTCTTGTTGATTTTCGGTAGCATCGGATGTGATCTAAGTCTCAAATTTTGCAGGGAGGCTTAGACACATGTATTCCAAAGAACCCAACAAGCGTTTTTTTTTAAATTCCACCCAGATGGGGTTTTATTAAAATAATTAATTATTTCTAATGGGGGCCTAAGTTTAAACTTAGGTATTTAAAATAATTAAAGAGTATTAATAAAACAAGGTGTGAATCTTCTAGATAAAGATGGAGATCGAGTCAATATGATCTAAGTCATTGATTAAGTTTTAATCTAGGTTGTAGGTTATCGAACAATAATATAATAAGAAGGACATCGATGGGCATTTGGAAAACACATCGAGGAGTCTAGAGATCGAATTTCTCAAGAGAGCAGCGCAAAGCAGGAGGAGAATTTCATCGAGAAGATATGATTGCAGTGAGAGGCAATGATAGTTCCAATTGGAATGTCTTTTCCTGACCCAGGAATACATAGCAGAGAAGGCAGAGAAGAGGACGCAAAAGAGGCAGTGTAGCAGAGACAAGGTAGGGCCACGCAGAGGCAGCATTGCATCCTTGAGGAGATCAATGATCTTGCTAAGGATCAGTTAGATACAGTGTTGTAGTGCCGAGGAGTGAGAACATAGAGGCTGAATATAAGATCCAATCAGTAGAAGATTCGATAGAAGGGGATGACACAATTCCTAGCCAGGGTGATGCAGATCTGTGTAGAGACTAAGCAGAGGCAGTGTGAGACTGTCGAGTTCAGCGTTTGGATCAGTGTCAAATCTCTAGTGTTAGTGTGAGGAAATTTTTCTCACTAATTATTTGTCAGTAATTTTCTTTGTATGGATGCCTAATAAGGCATCCTAGTTGCATTCAAAACTTCAACAAAGTTACTGATCAAATGAGAAAATTACTGATTACCCGCATTTTTGAGGTAGCAAAAAAAGTGCCCGATTTTGAAAAGTGGTGATGCAGAATCACCCTTTTAATTGGATCATAGTTTTAGCATATTTTTGGAACTTCAAATTTTCTTTAATTTTTTTCCTTTTAAATGTCACGATTTTCATGCTGATTTTGAAAAGTGGTGATTTTTTTAGCACTTTAATTTTATTTATTTATCAAGTCTGAACATTTGTTTTAAAATGTTAGCGATTTTCATCCTAATTTTGAAAAGTGTTGATGCAACATCAATCCTTTTTGTTTAGAGTGGTGATTTTCATGTTGGTAATAAAACATAAAAATAAAATTAAAAAACATGACAAAAAAAATCAAATAAAAAAAATATATATATTAAAAAAAACCAATAAAAGTGTTAAAAAATCACTTGTAAAAATTAAAAATTTAAACAAAAATAAATAAAAATAAATTAATTAAGAAAGGAAAAAATTCAAAAAACGCATAATTTAAAGGAAAAAAAAACAAAAATTAACCAAAAAAAAATTAAGTTATATAAAAAAGTACCACAAAATTAAAAAAAAAATGAAAAAATAAGATAGTTAAAATAAAAAAATTTAAAGTAATTAAAAAAAAATGAATTAAAATACTAAAATACTAAAATAAAAAAAAATTAAATTTAAAAATTTTAAAATTTAGAAAATAATATTAAATTTAAAAAAAAATTAGAAATATAAATAAAATTTAGAAATATATATATTAAATTAAAAATAAAAATAAAAAGCAATTTATTAAATTTAAAAATAAAAAATGTCACAGGGCTCAACTGTTAGATAGGGAGAAGACCTTCCAACTCTACCCTGCTTCCGAGAATCGACCTCCGCTGCCTAGGGACCGCGGGGCTTGGCTGTCGGGCAGGGGGGGGGAGTTGTTGGTCGAGTGTCACGGCCCCCAGGTGGCAGAGGTCGATTCCCAAAATCCACCTCCACTACCTGGGGGCCGCGGGGCTCGCCCGTCGAGCGGGGGGGAGAGCTGTCCGCCGAGCCTCGAGGTTTTTATTTATTTATTTATTATTTATTATTTAATTTTTTTCTTAAATTTAATATTTTTATTTTATTATTTATTTATTATTATTTTTTTTAAGTTTTAAAATTTATAATATTTTTTTAATTAATTTTTTATTATTATTATTATTTTTGGTAAGTTAGGCTAAACTATATTAATTCAAAGAGAAACATTACATAGGCGATGGGTTGAGATGGTGCGCAGTGCTTAACCAATCCCAGCCTTCGATGCTTTCAGAGTAGTGCAGGTTTGGGGCTACCTCTTGGGAGGAAACTAGCCCTTAGATAACATTATACAGTAAAAAATTACAAGGTGTGCCGTGACACCTGAAAAAAAAAAAAATGTCTACAATATGTATTGAAATAACAGAAAGTAAAAAAGAGTTGAGCAGCCACGCATTCATGGTGTCCGTTCATCATCCTCGGAAACAGGGTCCTCCTCCTCGATATGACATCTGTACTCTTGTGCTACGGCCTCCTCCTCTGCAGAAGGCACACACGGCGGCTTTGTAGCAGCTAGGTAGAGTATGGGTGCGATCAGGTACTCTGCATTAGGAACACGTGTCGAGACACCCTTCGAGTCCATAATCCACACATAAGTGTCCTCCCCCATGGCCTCCTAAACAAGGAGAGGCACGATTTTGCGAGGAATAGGTTGCTTTGGTTACGCGATGGTGGATTTCCTGGGACCCCTTCTGCCCCTCTGATTCTCCTGAGCATGGGCGATCTCCTCCGGGGTATTGTCATAGCGTTGAGGTGCCTCCCTATTGTGTTAGTGTGTTTGGTGCATGCATGTACAAAATAACACCAACTTAAGGGGTGTGGTTTACCCTCTTAAGTTATTGGTCACAGGAAGAAAAAGAAGTGGAGTCAAGCAAGTTAGGGAACATGCTAGAACATAAACATGCTATATAGAGAAATAGCATGCATATTCACAAATAAAAATTAAACTAAAACTAAAACAAATAAAAAAAAGCTCTAAATAGAGTCAAACAACTGAAATAATCCAAACGGTGGCACTTACAGCCCCTCTTATTGAGTGCTGGTAGGAAATGAGGATGAAACTTTAACCCACTTGCCAAGGGGCCCTTAAAAGTTGGGTTCTAAGTCACGATGCAAGGATTTCTTTACTTCCAAGCTTGCCTCAGTGCAAAGTCTCCCTCTCTCTACTATGGTGGACTGAACTTGTTGGATGGCCAACAATTGATTCCCCTCTATCTCAGCTCTGGATCACACACTGCTGGTATTTCTTGGGGAAATTTTGGACATCATAACAATCTGCTTTCAAGTTGCTCATCTCTTGGTGGCATTTTATAGGATAAATCAAATCCTTCTTCCCTCTCTTGGTACATTGTGGATGGTGACCCAAGAGAGGGGGAAGATTCCATTCTGTGCCACATTTATTCCATTGTGTGCTCCCTTGATGTCCTAAGGAGGCTTTGGTGGTTGTCCTTAGGCGGCTTCAAGTGTGAAATCACTGTCCTAGAGTGTGCTTTTTGTGGTCCCAGAAAGTGACTTCCACCACTCCCAGGATTGCGTGCATTTCAGGTCAAAAGGTGCACAAAGGCGCTCTTCTCGAAGGATTTTGTGCACAAAAGCATTTATGACTTGCTCAAATTTGATTTTTCCTCAGACCTTAGAGATTTTTAAATACTTTCCAGATTCTCTAATGTCTCTCAGCCCAGTAAATCCTTCTGCCTAACATTAAATAATATCGTCTTTGCTTGTATGATTTTCCAGTGTCAACAATTTCCCCCTAATGTGTGAGGTCTAGGAAGAACTATATAGCTGAAATACATTATAGTTTCTTTTATGTATACAGTGCGTAGAGAGAGAGAGAGAGAGAGACATGCGTGAAGCTCAGAATTGGAGACACCCTGCACCGGTTCGAAGAACGACCATGTCCTGTGGGACCCCTGTAAGTAAATATAATACAATATATACAAATTTTCTACGAGGCGGGTATGTACCATGCTCGTAATGATGTGGCTAGTTAAACAAATCTATTTGACAGATACATGTTCTGTTTGTGTCACTAATATGGTAGTGATCTATTGGTTGATGACGATGATTGTTGACACCCTCAGGGGCGTTTTTTCTTTGACGATAGGTGGAATATGGTACCCATATGTGTAAAATCGGTATGGCATATAACTGCACATTGTACACATAGGTGCTGGCTAGGACCTTCCCGTGTAAGCATTATTGAAAGAGACGCTTATGAAGGCGCAGGTCTTCGACGAATTTGATCAAAGTGCAATGGTTGTAAGGTACGATACTATATTGAAATGAAAGCTTGCATTGTAGTCGAATGTCAAGAGGATTGATGACATCTATGGGCAATGATGTCTCCCATAGTGCCACTTGAGGATGCCCCTTTTATGGAGAGGGGTGATCCAAGGTACCACTTCCTTTTTGGAAAATAGGTGTTGAATTCGACAAAAAAGGAAGCCTCAACCGAACGAGCGGTCGCTGATATGAAGGGTCAGGGACCTGCATGTGATGGGTTTAACATAGGCATGGTGGCGAGGGGTGACTGAAAACTGATGATGGGGATTCAGTGGCCCAAGTTCGGAGTATAATAAGCAGCTTGGCAGTAGTCATAACTATTTATGATGGGGAAATCCCTCGAGTCGGTAGGACTTCCAGGGTGGGTATAAACTAGCTATGAATTTCATGGTGGCTTTTGCGTGAGGGTGTGATACTCTGACCAATGGTGTTCAGGGATTGCTGCCATGGGAGAAAAAATTAATGAGTGGGTGGGGGACGTAGTGCACCATTTGCGGTCTTTGTACACTTAGCAGAAGAATAAAATACCAGGGTTTGGTTTGTACAAAACACAGAGAAGGGTGCCCCAAAACATGAAAGTGTTTTCTCACTAATGATGTGAGGAAGGTGTTTTTCTAAGGGTGGGGGCCCCATTGGTTGGTCTCATGTCTGCGGTTGATGAAGCAGATGAAAAAGTATCACATTTGGGATTATGTTGGTGGAGGTATGGTGGGCCAAATGCGAGGCACGGTAGTGCAATTTTGAACTACTTGTTCAACCTGATTGTTCGAGAAAGGGGTTTTATTTTGTATGGTAAAACTTGACCTTATGCATGATGGATGGATGGGCATATTTTCCGGTGATATATGGTCTACTGTGGGTGACAAGCATCATGGAGGAGAGGCTCTACTGACCAACGAGGATATTTATCATGTGTAGGGCGAGGTGATGATAAACACGGTCGGATATGTGGAACCTATGGTTGATTTCTGATGGAGAAATGATGTCAGGATATGCATAGTTTTCTGGGACTCTATCATGCTGCAGGTATAATGATACCTGCTCTAGAACTTTCAGTGGATGGAGTTGTGGATGGTTTGCGAGCTTTCCTACAAAAACAACTACCTCAAGTGAAATCATCTTCCTTATCAAATATTATTCAAAGTCACGAGTTTTTTTTTTTTTTTAAAGATGAGAGAGGGCATACCTGCCGGAGTTGAAAATTTAATTTTTCGGTGTGAATGTGTGGCATTTCCTCTGTTTGTTATGTAGTGTTGATCACAGTGCTGCTTTTGGTTCAGAGAACGGACCTTCTGACCTCTCGTTATGGTTCTCCAAAGTTTTTGAAAAGGGAAATATATAGGTGAATATGGTCCTCAGGCTTGTGCAGAGCAATTCTTTCCATTGCGGTCAGCCTGAGCACCAGGGATTAGCAATATCATGCCCAAGTAACCTCCATGACGTCTTGCACTTTAATTTTTTCAGTGTGAGGGTGTCAGGGTCCGTACAAACTTGGTTTTTATGGATTCTAAGTGATTTTTTGCCCTAGTTTGTGGTCAACCCCCAGATGTTTCTGCCATTCCATATGCAGGGATGGAGTTCCAGGGGGATCCAAAGATGGGTCTCCCTCCTATTTATGCTTGGGGGTCAACATGTATGTTTTTATGTTTTCTGCATTTATTTGAGTATATATGTGCTTATGTATTTTGATGGTGACACTGACATAGTTATGGTTACTCTTGCAGATGTTGGTGATGTAGGTCGCCCCGTGGCTCGATTGATCGACCACGGTCCTCTTCGGAGACCTCAGGGCGATCATGGGGGGGCAGGAGGAGATGTTGCATAGCTTCAGGGTGGTGGACTTAGTGGTGGTGCTGGCCCTTGGTGAGAGGGAAGTAGCTCGGCTACTGCTGAGGCTGCGACTGAACGAGTTCGTGTTGATGCAGAGGTGGCACATGCTAATACGGTGGAGGCTCACAATGTTGAGATGACTACTTGGGTGTCAGTTCTAGAGGATTCCTGGGGTTGAGTGGACCACTTTACCCAGGGGATGCCTTCTCAAGGTTTTTTGGATAACCTCGAGGAGGTTTGGCTGGAGACGGTGATGGCTCGGGAGAGGGACTATTAGCCTATTTTACGTCAGGTGGCAGTCTCAGTTTTGATGACGGCTCCAGTAGTGGTACCGGGAGCAGTTGTGGGTCTAGGTGCCTTGCCTAGGGGAGCACCACCCTAGAGTATACTTGTACACGGGGAAATCACCCATTATGAGGATGCTTCCCCTATTTTTGATGACTTTTTATGTATCTTTGGGCTGGCCAATGGGTCAGCGACACTATTTTTTGTACTCATACATATACACCATGATATATATATATATATATGAGAGATATTATTTGCGGCTCTACATGTTGTGCCCCCTGTTTTTGTTTATGGATGATTTTATATTGATGGATATCTATGTTTTTGGTTTTTTTTATATATGATGGTTTATTCGAGATACATTCCAGTTTAGAATATTGTTAGCTATGCGATCAACTATTTGGTTTTGACTCCTTGGTACATGTGTAAATGTGATGTAGTCAAATTGTTTGCTTAATCTTTTTGCACGCAAATATTTTCTAAATAGATGTGAATCTCTTGTCTCAAATGTTTGGTTTAACTGCGACACTACTAACTGGGAATCGAGGTAGACATGCATATGGTGTATGCCCTGATGGAGGGTGTCGCACATAATTCCGATGATGACGTCATAATATTCCTGAATGTTTGTTTCTGAACCAATGCACACACCGTTTTTGTAAAATGGTGATCGGTCAAGGTGATAGATGACCCAGGCAGCTACTGCTAAAATTTGAGACCATCTTGATGCTCCATCAAAAAACCCAAAGTAAGGTTCGGGGTGGTAATCCATGGTGGCAATTTGAGCGCATTTTTTAATAAGTCTTTTGGTCCAAAATTTAAAGTGGTTGGGTTGGTGTATGTTCACTCTAGGGCAGGGCCATCTTGGCCCTTATGGGTAGAACTTATTGAGGTAAAGGCCATTAACGGGGTTGCTGAGGCATGCCCTGTCCGGTTTCATCAAGTTGTATGCCCCCTGGCGGAGGTAATGTTTTACGATGTAGGGTCCTTTCCACAAAGTTTCTAACTTTCCTGGCCCTAAGGCTTCTTTTGTGACATCATAGCAGAGGACTAGTTCTCCCTTGGTGAATGAGCGAGGGTTGATGTGACGATCGAATGATGCTTTTACCCTTTTCTTATGGGCCTCGTTTTGTTGCAATGACTACCGTCGGCTTTGCCAACGAGCTCTAGTTTTACCAAGCATTGTTCTAGAGGTTGGGTATCATCGAGGAGTTTGATGGCGGCTTGAAAATTCGGTATCTCGCAGAAATCAATGCAAAAGTGCAAGGTACCTTGACCTTTTGCGACAAGAATAAGGTGGAAATCCTGGGATGTGGGGGCAGCTGCAATCCTATTTCCAATATGAAATGATACTAATCGTATGTCGTGTATCGTGTCGTTGGCGTTTGGTGGAGGAAGAATCTTCGTGATGGGAGTTTACGTAAGCGCAAGGTTGGGTTCCCCGCTAGGATGGTCAATTTCCTGTGGGTGGAAATTGTGCCTGTTGTAGAGGTGCCTGAATGTTTCCAGTAGCGGGCATGCCTCTAGTTCATGGTTCTGGCCAGTGCAAATGGTGCATGGTACCACTGTGCCAAATGAGTAGATTGTATAGGAATCAACACTACTTTTCATCCCCGATGTGGACGCTTGGAAAGAATCTGTTGTAGAAGAGGTGGTCTTCTGCTTCCACTTCCGTGTTGTCGACTTGGGTGTGTCTAACCCTTTGGGGGAGTGTAGAGTTAATGCTGCTCTTTCCGCTCTTAGCTTGGGGAGATGTGCATATTTAATTTTACGTTGAAAGTGTGAACAAATCCGGCAATAGGTATGTGTAATCTTCTCTTGGTTAGAGAGAAGTCTCTGTGGTAGAGAAGAGATTGTGTAAAAAATACTTGTGAGGGGCTTTAGTTCTTTGCACTAATTGACCCGATCATCATTCAGGTCACATAGTCAGCATGTTATCCTAGGTTTGGCCTGGGTTATGCTTGGTTGGTGTGTCGTCCTAGTTTTCCCATCACACCCATGTGGGTGTGGGGTCGCTGGCCTAGGGGTGATGTACTTTCTAAATCGCTTAAGGTCATCATCCTATTTCTTCTCTATTGTATGAATCATATAGATGAGGGGACAGACTCATTGGATATAAGTACATCGTTCTCCACAGTGATTTCCCTGACATACAGGACAAAAAAGCCTAGATATGGGGGTCTCATTGTGCTTAGTTTGTGGTCTAGCAGGGTGCCAACGTCGTAACGTTGCTAAATCAGGGCAATGGCAATCACATGATTGGGCGTTTTGCATAACGTGCATGTTGGTCTTCTCTATAGAGAGCGATTGGGGGTAACTAGGGGTTCCCTGATTGGTCACTTTTCAACTGACAAGAATAGGATGGATCTGCTCGTCACATCTTATTGGGTTGTCAAGTTGTTCATGGATTCCGAGTCCATGTCATCTTCTTGGGAGAGGCATACTATAGCTGAGCACAAACTATCGAGGGCTAACTGGAAATGGGGGATATAGTGACAATTTCCCATAAGGTGATTGTCGGTGCATAAAGGACATGTGAATTGTGTTTCCTGCAATCCAACGTAGTAAACCCGTTCTATAGGATACAATCTGTGGATGAGTTTCAAGGTTGTGCACTCTTCGAGGAAGTGACCACGTTCATCGTACAGCGTGCAGCGTATAACGAGATGGGGCATGACTGGGAGTCTTTCTGGTGCTCGTCGTTCCTCCTGTAGGTACAAGATGATATGAGGTTCATCTCCTGCAGACTAGGTGGAGGGATCCTCTTGATAGGATCGCTCGATGGCATGTAAGGCATCCCTATATCATGGGATCTATAAGTAATGATGGGTATAGTTCCGATAATTACTGCAGATAGTGCATGCGTGATTGGTACGCAATGTTTTTCCTTTACCTTTGGTGGTAGGTTCCTTTTTATGGGAATGCGGCATCACGATGTTTGCCTCAGAGCTAAGGAGTGGTTTTAACTTGTCCAATTCTGGGTAGATATGGGTAGGGTGACCTATTACGTCGCATATTGCGCAAACTGGTGATTCCCGTTGTATGGCGGGAGTTTCCAGCTTCTTTCCTCTTTTCTTGGTTTTCTTAGCCACAACCATCAGTTTTTCAATGGGAATTTCCTTTGCAGGGATGTTTTCGACCGTTTCTTGAACGTGTGGGGCCTCCTCAAGACTGAGGGGATTTAACCCAGTGGCAGTGATGTGTGTGGCTCTTTTCCCCATAGGGGGAATGAGATACCAAACTGGTATTTCAAACGATATGTTTGGTAACACCATTGTTGCCAAAACCTGCTGGGAGACGAAACCAGTTGGGCGATAGAGCAAAGGGGTTTGGGAAGTGGCGTAGGCTAGAGAGGCTACCGTGGCCGAGGACTCAGTGTCATTACTACTTGTGTCCGTGTCCTGACTAGCTTCAGTGCGTGACGTGGACATCATGCACACTGGAGCCCCTCCGACACCAGGTGATGACTCAGGTATAATGGGGGGATCTCCTAGGAATGATCCTAGGATGGATGATGGCTTGAACTGGCCAGGGACATATTCTTGGTACCATGAAAGTGTATCCAAGGATGTATCTACATAGGGTAGAATTACATATGTGTTTGTTAGGGGTGGTTTCTCACTATGCGTCAATTGTTCAACAGTAATGATGTGGTCCTCATGGGGGAACATCATAATGCGGAAGACGGAGGAGGCTATGGCTGACATGGTGTACATATAACTCCGACCAAGGAGTATATTATAGTCCAAGTGAGAGTCCAAGACTTCAATGTATATATGGACCGTCTTTCCATCTAAGTAGATCGGGACGTTTTGGTAGAGACCGAATGGGTTGAAGTACGACTGTCATATGCTCTAAGCGTGATGACTGATGGTTTTAGTTTGGGAGACCCTAACTTCTGCCAAAAAAATTTTGACATGATGCACGTGGATGCACCCTCGTTGATGACACATCAGTGAATGGTGATATTCTGGACCGACACTGGCTTCTGAAAGGTGACTATCAAAGGAAGCCTTGGGGTGGCTTTGTCTAAATAAAAAAACCATTAGGCATGTATCGGCAGGGTTGATAGCGCCTAACGCAGAAAGCAATGATTTTCGTTGTTTTCGGCATGACGACAATACTTCCAAAGCTGACATAGCAGTGGGAGATTGGGATAAATCGTCCACAATGCTATAATTATGGGCTGCTTTGGAGTAGTTTCCTGCTCACCTATTTGGTCCCTTCACCATCTTTGGCAATGGTTCAATAGGCATATTTGAAATGGTCAAAGGTGCAGTAGGTGCACTGGTACTAGCATATGACGCGTTGGGTGGGGTGTCGTAATTGCAATTCCATGTTTGAAAAAACATCTCTTCACGATTCATGTAGATTTCATGGCTATTTTTTCTAGAGTCATTTGGATTTTGTTGCTGAGTGCTAATTTTCCCTTGATGGGGGAAATGTTCCTGCATCACAGCTATTTTCTGGGAAGATCCTCCTTGTCTTCGGTTAATCTGCAGCTTCTTCAGCTTAGGGAGATCGGGACAGTGGTGAGTGCAATGGCCGTACTCACCACAAATCTAACAAGAGTGGTTTGTTCGAAGAGATGGCCTTTTTCTCTGTCATTGGGCATTTTTTGGCTCCTAATTTTCATTCTAGTTGGAGTTGCCTCCAGCCTGAGATCGTGGTGGGCATTGCTGGTTGTTGCCCCCTGTCCAAGATTCCCTTTGGGCTTGTTTTTTACTATTTTCTTAACCACGTTAGGAGGGTAGTTCTGGTTATATGATTGGTCTGGTTGGTTTTGGAAAGGTTGCACGAAGTTCACTTGTGCATTGTTCTGCATAGGCGGGTCTTGTGCTGGGGACTAAGCATAACGCAGTCCCTGGTTTTCACCTGGTTGTTAGGGGGGATCTCTTTCGTCAATGTGTCTATCTACGTACTGGGTCCCCTGAGCTAGAGAATAGGGTCCTCCATGGTGATACATTGGCGCCCTACTGGTCAAATTTTGCAGAGGCATATGAAGACTTTGAAAATCGGGTTGTGGTACATTCTGTGTAGAATCATACATGTAACCGAGGTTTTGACTGCTGCTGCCTAGGTAAATTTGGTTCAATGACCCAATTAGACCATCTGCAAAGTTTGACTCGCCTAGCAATTCTTGATAAGTTTGTAGGTACAGGGCGTTCGGCAGGATATTGTAAATATATCCTGACTACGTATAAATCAGCTCAAGCTGTTGGGCCTTGCTGATGGCATCCTCTTCGGATATGGGCCTTTATTGCGCCACATCCTTTGAAACCTCTGCAGTGAGAGTTTTCACTAACAGATCTAAAAGTACCCGATCGTCGAGTTTGTCTTTACATAAACTACGATGCCGCCTCCATTCGTGCAGATGGTCTGAGATATGGACGACGGGGGTTTGCCTAAAGTGTGTCAGTAATTCCATTCCAGAATCATGATGGATGGGTAACTGAAAATATGTTAGGAACGAAAACGCGAGGGCGCTAAAGGTTCCATGTGTAGCAGAGGGCTGCTCCACATACCATTTCGCTTCTACTCATGTGCGAGTGTGTTGAAATAGTCTCAATCGAATAGTGTCGTCAATGATACTATTCGATGAGCACCACAAGTGGAAGGTAATGACATGATTACCTGGGTCTTCCGCTTGCTTTCCTTCGAATTTTGGAATATCCAAAGGCAGTTTCATGGGCATGGGAGGCCATGTAGGTTTGTGTGCAATGGGGTCATTTGTTAGCTTGGTTAAACCTGGCAGATTCAATGAAGCTAAATAGGGTGACTATGAGGTTGAAGCCATTGCAACTTGTGAAGACACAAATTTCTGGTTAGGAAGAGGGTTTGTCTACGATGTACCCTGTTGTGTATTCGATTGGCTTCCCAAATGGGTAGCACTCCTCTGCCCTCTAGGGGTTGTGGGAGGAGTGGCATGTGGTGTGGTGTTCGGAGACTGACCAAGGTTCCCAACTAAGGATACCCCAATAAAGGATGAACCAATAATGGTGGCAGCATTCTGTCTTTGACACCTAAATGGTGAAAGACCTGGAACCCCTCCCAGTAATGGGAGGAGGTCTAAAAGACATCTAGATCGACGAGGTCTGATTGGGTCCATTCTAGTGTCGACTAGGTCTAGTTTTGGAAACATTTGAGAGGATAGAGTTTATGATCAAAGAAAAATTCCGATCGCATATATAAAACAAAGGGAAAATAAAATTAATTTTCCCTTTAAATTAATCCTATGTGGTCAATCAATCAAAAATATGGTTTTTGTTTGTTTGCATATGATACTCAAATCCTAGAATACCTAAACGTCCTCACACACTCAAATGTAACTAGGCCTTGAGAAGATATCTTGCGAATGTTGGCACAACGTCCCGTAAGAGCTGGTGATGCCCCTAGTCAGCCGAAGAAAATCCACCAAGGTAAGGGTAGAGGATCTAGCGCTTGCCTGCACCGTCACCTATAGGGAAAGGATGCCCTAGATTTGTCCACTAAGTACCACCATCCCACGTGAGTGTTCGAGTCTTGGGCTTCGTGGTAAGTCAGCTAACAATACCCAGTATCAACTAGGTCAGGTAGCCCCAACTGATACCGCATGCACTGCGCCTAAGCCTAACCCCCTCTGAAACGGGTCTCTGCCGCGCTCAGGTTTTCTTTTCCATGGGCTGATAGGTGGATTTAAAGCTCCATAAATAGGAAACTTCTATGTTTTAAGATGAAGAATTATCAAGGCAGTTTATTGGATGCATACCCCCTTGATCCTAACTTAAACTATAAATTCTTTTTTGGCCCCTTTGGGGAGAATTTAGTGAGTTTTGTTAAGTTAGTTTTAGGTGTCTTTACTTTGCTTAGTGTGCGGATGTGTGTGAGAAAAAAATGGACAAGCACATAGTTTGAACGTGTGGGTATGCGATGATCCTTTTCAAAATCCCCTATTAAACTATGTTGTATTGTTCCTTGCTCAAAAGAAAAACATGTGCGGATATGGGCTGCTTTCTATTTTTCCTAGTTAATCTATGTGATCAACTAAAGGGATATGGTGAGTTGTGAATAGAGAGTGTTCATATGCTTGCTTAGGATCACCGAAGGGGGTAAAGGCAGCAGAGATTACTTGCTCTTCTATCGACAATTCAATCCTGGTCCTGAAATCCTAGTGCAAAAATTGAACTAAACTAATGACTTTTACACTAGAAAAAGGAAACTAGCTAAACATGTGTGGACTTGGGCCACTTACTTTGGCTAATTATCTAGGTGTGTTGGTACCTAAATTTTCAAAACATAATTATTTTTCAGAATGCATGTTAATTTCCCCCCCACTTAAACTATGTGTGAACTTTGCAAAAATCAACTTGAAATAAAACTAACACTAAGCCTACAAAAAGAAGCTAAGAGTGAGCTTTAGCAAGCTACGAGGGTACCTCAACCGGTGCTTTGGCGGATGTATTATGGGGACTATTGGGAACTTTACAAAGCAGGAAAAGATAGAAATATGGGAGAAATTTCTCATTCTGTCTTTTGCGCGAAAAAGACTGCAATAGGCAGGATGTTTGCATGCAGGTCAGCTCTGAACGCGCGCCCTGGGTGTGTCTGTGGGAGGGAAAAGTGCGCAAATTCCTGCAAAAGTAATTTTTGGAGCTGTTCTACTTCAGTCTGTCACTTGACATGAACTAGGGACTGAAGGAGAAAAAGGGGGCAATTTCAACCCATCTCCACAGCACAGATAGAGGTCTCCGCAAAAAGGCATAACCACATAAACTTGGAAATAAATGTTAGTGGAGTCGCCAATCCTGTGTTAGTTTTTTTGGTGCACACATGTACGAAATCACACCAACTTAAGGGTATGGTTTACCCTCTTAAGTTATTGGTCATAGGCAGAAAAAGAAGTGGAGTTAAGCAAGTTAGTGGAACATGCTAGAACATAAACATACTAGATAGAGAAATAGCATGCATATTCAAACATAAAAATTAAACTAAAACTAAAGAAAATAAAATAAAATAGAGTCAAACAACCACAATAATTCAAATGGTGGCACTTACGGCCCCACTTATTGAGTGCTGGTAGGGAATGAGGATGAAACTTTAACCCACTTGCCAAGGGGCCCTTAGAACTTGGGGTTCTAAGTCCCGATGCAAGGATGTCTTACTTCCAAGCTTGCCTTGGTGCAAAGTCTCCCTGTCTCTACTATGGTGGACTGAACTTGTTGGATGGCCAATAATTGAGTCCCCTCTATCTCAGCTCTGGATCACACATTGTTGGTATTTCTTAGGGAAATTATGGCCAGCATAACAATGTGCTCTCAATTTTTTCATCTCATGGTGGCCTTTTATTGGAGAATTCAAATCTTCCTTCCCTCTCTTGGTACATTGTGGATGGTGACCCAAGAGAGGGGGATGATTCCATTGTGTGCTCCCTTGATGTCCTAAGAAGGCTTTGGTGGCTGTCCTTAGGTGGCTTCAAGTGTGAAATCACTGTCTTGGAGTGTGCTTTTTGTGGTCCTGGAAAGTGACTTCTGCCACTCCCAGGATTGCGCGCATTTCGGGTCAAAAGGCGTGCAAAGGCGCTCTTCTCGAAGGATATTGCACGCAAAAGCATTTATGACTTGCTCAAATTTGATTTTTCCTTAGACCTTAGAGATTTTTAAATACTTTCTAGATTCTCTAATGTCTCTTAGCCCTGTAAATCCTTCTGCCTGACATTAAATAATGTTGTCTTTGCTTGTATGATTTTCCAGTGTTAACACCTATCACGGCTGCTAGAAGAGGAGCCCTCGATGGTTTCCAAACGATTGTCTTGGCCTCGATGATAGCGCCCCGAGAACGAGCCTCTTTTGCTGCCCTTGATGGTCTTTTGGCATTGGCGCAGAGCCATGGGGAGGTGGAATGATAGAGAGGTGGGGGCTGGTCCACAGATGATGACTTGCGCTTCACGAGAGTGCTCAAAAGAGAAGCAGAGCAGGGAGGTGTGCGATTGAGAACAATGTAGCAGGGGAGTGCACAGGGTTGGGGGGCGGAGTGAGGGAACCTACCTTTGAATGCGCGCATCGGGGTGAATATGTAAAGGCGGGGAGATCCAAAGGGGGGTGCGCAGCCCGGGGGAACACCACAGGGAGTGCGCAGCCTGGAGTGGAGCAGCAGGGTGGGTTCCCAGCTTCTTAGCACTAATATGAAGGCACGCAGGAGGGATGGCACGTAGCTGGTGGAACTCACGAAGAGGCTAAGGTAGCAACAGAATGGCAAGGGGGTTAAAGAGGGCTGAGGGGCCAAATGGAGCAGCAAGGGGATGACACAATGAGGAGAGACCTTGCCTTTTGAAGACCTGAGGTATAAGCACAGATGCTATGTGATTTTTTTGACATAATTGTGAATGCCAGTTGGGATAGTTCGCATGGTGTGGCAAGTGATTCAGGGTGTGGCAGAAGATCAGGTGCATCATGGAGCTCATGTAAATGATTGCAGAGAGGAGTTTATGTATCAGATAAGAGCTGGCAGTGCAGGACTTCGTCATCGTGTGCATGGGATGCACTGGTTTTGCACGTGTGCATCATATCACCCGCATCTGGGTTTTATTATTATTATTATTATTAAATTATCATTGTTTTGTATTTTTTTGTGTTTTAAAGTATTTTTTTTCTAATTTTTTTAAGATTTATTTTTTATGATTTTTTTATTAATTATTAATTTTTTTATTGGTTTTTTAAATTATTATTTTAATTTTTTAAAATAAATTTTAAGTTTTTTTTTAATATGTTTTATATTTTTTTCAAAATTTGTTTTTTAATCTTTTTTGGTTATTTAATAAAAAATATTTGTTTTAATGTATTTTTTTTTTTAATTTTTGATGTTTGGAATTATTATTTTCAATGTTTTGAATTATTATTTTCAATATTTTTAATTATTATTTTTAAATGTTTTTTAAAATAATTTCTAATTTGTTTTTTTATTTCATCATTTTTTTTGGTTTTTTTTTTTTTTTATAATTTAATTTTTTAATGATTTTTTTTAAGTTTATATTTTTTTATATTATTTTATTTAATTGTTTTTATTTTATTTTTTAAGGTTATTATTATTATTATTTTTTAGTGTTTTTTTTAATTCAGGTCATCAATATGTTTTATGCTTTTTTTTTTTTGTCAAAATTTTAAATTCAATGAAATTATTAGTTCCAAGCCATGGCCGAGTATATATGGAGTGTGTAGTTTGTGGCGCTAGCCTGGGCATATAATATCTATCTCTTGTTATTATTAGGTCTAGTATTTCAACTTAAAAAAAGAAGGTAAAGGGGGCAGAGGATTGGTGGGTGGCTTCCCCCCTTTACTTCTAAAAAAGAGTTGAAATGTTTTTTTATTTTTTGAATTTTATTTTTTAATTTTTTTATGATTTGTTAGTGGTTTTTTTTTAACATTTTTATGTTTGTTTGTTTTTTTTTTTTAATTTTTATATATATTTTCTATTGTATTTGTTATTGTGTTATGTGTTTTAATTTGTTTATATATATATATATATATATATATATATATATATATATATATATATATATATATATATATACTACTTATTATTATTATTTTTAATTTTTTGTTTTAGTTTTTATTTTTTCAATGTTTTCATATCATCAATATATTTTATTGGATATATATGTCAAAATAAAAACATGTAGAAGTAATAAGTCTAGGAGAACAATTTTTTGTTGATGGTGTACTTTCTTAGCAGTCACGAGAAATTTTTTTTTGCATAATCTTTAATATCTTTATTAGTTTCGATTTATTAAATTCAAAAGAAATATAATTTTAAAACTAAATTACTATTATTATTATTAATATGATAAGATTGAAATAAGAATAAATTAATATAAATTAAATGGTATAATTTTTTAAAATAATATTAACAACATGGCTGAAAGTTGGAATTTTAAGGATTTTCATAAAGGTGATATTTTATTGGATTTGTAAGGCTTTCAAAGACATGATATTTTATCTTTAATATCATGCCTAAAAATCATTGGAATTTTAAGACTTTTGATATTTTATCTTTAATGTCATGTTTATCGTTGAAATTTTAAGGTTTTTCAGAGTCATGATATTTTATCTTTAATGTGATTATTAAAAATTGTTGACAATTAACCCCACAAAGAAAAAGATGTTATTCCAGCATCAACACTTTTCATTTTCAAGGTGTTTTTTTGTTCATTTTTAATGTACCTTGGATAAGTGGTTTCCTATGGGTTAGTCTCTACCTAGGGAAAAGTGTCCAAAATAATTATTTTCCTAAGTGTGACTTTATAAAGTGAAAGTGACTTTATTGTTAGTGGTAAAGTCAATGTTAAATTATAAAGTGAAAGTGACTTTATAAGTGGTAAAGTCAATATTAAATTATAAAGTGAAAGTGACTTATGAGTGGTAAAGTCAATGTTAAATTATAAAGTGAAAAGTGACTTTAGACATAAAGTACAATGTGGGTACTTTATTTAATGTGTGAGTTAAAAAATAGAAAGTGATAATTAAATGCACATTTATTCTCATCCCTTGATCTAAATGAATCTGAGCCATTAGATCTTAGGGTTGCCCAAAAGTCATTTAGGGAAACAAAAGGGGGGAAAGAAAAGAGAGATTGCATTCATTCATTCTTCATGAGTAGATTGGAGAAAGGAAGCTGAGAGCTGGAGAAAAGTTTTGAAAGAGAAATTTGTTGTAGGAAACTGAAAGAGTGATTTCTAGGCAAAGCTGGGCACAGAAATCAAGGCACGGAAATCAAGGCATAGAAGATAGCATAAGGTACAATACGAATAACATTTAATGTTGTGAGCTGCACACAGTTCGAGAGAAGTTTTTGAGAAAAAAAAGCATACATTCTGTACAATGATATGAAAATCCGTATAGTCCGTATGAGATCTGTACAGTACAGTCTGCGTCCATACAGTACATTTTCAGCTTCAAGGGGGCACATAAATCAAGGCAAATTGGGCATGCTTTTTAATAGTTTTGGGCTGAAGAGATAGGTTGTATTTTGCAGTTTTATTTTTTCTACAAATATATTTTTCATAAACTTGAAAGATAAATAAATTTGAAGAGCTATTTATGTCCATATTTATTTTCAGCATGTGTCGACAGTCCCATGTGTTTTAATCTAAAAAATTACTTTCGAGAATTCTATATGTTGAATGTAATTTTATGAGAAAGGGCATTTAATTAAATGGGAGTGATAATGTGAAATTAAAACTGGGTTGGGATTGTAGGAAAAATTTTAGTCATCAAATTTCAACATGGTATCAGAGCTACATCCTAAAAATTTCAGTTGGAACAACAGACAATATTTTGGGACAATAAATAGTGGTTTGGACAACAAATTGAATATTTGGACAACAAACTGATATTTTGAGACAACAAGGTGAAATTTCACACAGATTGAACTTTTGGGATAGCAAGGTGTGCTAGAAAGTTCATTTCTCCATTTTCTTGGTTTTCTAAATTAATTTGGACATTAGTCATGGTCATGTTCTTAAGAATAGAGGATAGACTGGATGGGATATCCAAATATGTCGTTTGGAAGGACAGGGTTTAGACAGTGTTTGAGGAGGCAAAAGTTTGGGACATAGTGTGGCAAGAGTTTGTACCTTCTACTGCTGCAAATGAACTTGTTGAATTCACAAAAAATAATGCAAAGGAAAAAAGTATTTTGATGGAAATTCTGAAGGACCATGTGTTTCCTCAGGTGAGAGGAAAGACATATGCATATCAGATGTGGACATCTCTAACTACTCTCTATCAGAGTACCAATGAAAGTAGGAAGATGGTACTCAAATAAAAATTGAAGAACATCATGATGACAAAGGTTGAAAGTGTATTTCATTATCTTGGTAGAGCCAAACACGTACATGATGATTTGACTGCTATTGGTGAGGTAGTTTCACCCACAGAGTTAGTCAGGATAGTCGTAGTAAGACTTCCTAAATATTGGGAAGTATTTGGAGATATTGTTACCTGTAAGGAGAATCTTCCCAATTGGGATAGATTCTGGGATGATTGTGTGCAACATGAGATACGGAAGACTGGAAGTGGCAGGGTGAAGACAGCAGATGAGGAGGATGTAGCCTTGATAGCCAGGAGGGAGAACAAAGGGAAGGCCAAGAAAGGGGCCTCATTAGATGGGGATAATGGAAAGGAGAAGAAGAATAAGTAAGATACAAATATGTCCAAAGTCAAATGTTGGGCATGTCAGAATATGGGACACTATGTTGATACATGTCCTAAAAGGAAAAACAAGGGGAAGAAGGGTACTATAGCTTCAGCAGAGGTGGAGCAGTTTTCTTCACAATTTGCATAGACTTTGATTTATTACTTTTACATCTAGTTGGAGTACATCATCTGATGTGTCGTACATAGACAGTGGGGCTTCCTGCTATATGACAGATGCACGAGAGTTCTTTTCAGAGCTTGCAAAGAGGGCACTTGATATTGAGATTGTACTAGGAGATGACCACACTGTGAGAGTTGTTGGTTTGGGGATTGTGACCTTTGAGAGGGATTATTTTCCTCCTTTGAAGGTCATGGATGTTTTTTATGTTCCATGGATGAAGAAGAACTTGATTTCAGTGTCTTCTATGGAGGAGAATGGGTTTAACGTCACTTTCTCAGGAGGGCAGGTATTGATGCATCTTAGGGGAGCTTCCATCACTTCGGCCAAAGTGATTGGAGTCCACTTTAGGAAACTATACAGGTTCATTTTTTAGTCGGCAAGAGCATTAGTAAGTAGAAAATCTGCTAGCACTCACACTAGTACCACTAGCAGTAGATACTTGTGCGAGTTATGGCACCGGAGGATGGCACATATGAATCATGGAGCTTTGAGAGTTCTGAGGGAGATCACTATTGGAGTTCCTGATTTTAGTGTCGAGAATTATGAGGTCTGCAAAGGGTGTGCTTTGGGAAAGTACACCAAGTTACCATTCCCAGCCAGCGACATCAGATCTACACGTATACTATACTTGATTCATACTGATGTTAGTGGTTGTATGTCTCATGTGCCTTTGGGTGGTTATGATCATTATGTTATATTCATTGATGACTACTCTAGGAGGACTTGGACATATTTCCTGAAGACCAAGGGCAAGGTCTTCAGTTGCTTAAAAGAGTTCAAAGCTCTTGTGGAAAAGAAAACAGGTAGGAAGATTCAGGTCTTGAGGTCAAACAATTGTGGTGAGTACACCGATGGTGGGTTTTCTGACTTCTGTGCACAGGAGGGCATTAAGAGAGGGTTCACAGTTCCTTACAACCCCCAACATAATGGGGTGTCTGAAAGGAAGAACGAAGCTATTGTTGGGGTTTCTAGAGCGATGATTCATGATCACGGGTTACCTTCGTTTTGTGGGCTAAGTCCTACAATGTTGTTGTCTATCTTTAGAATAGGAGTCCTCATAGAGTATTGGGGAATATGACTCTGCAGGAGGCTTTCATTAGAGAGAAGCCTCATGTGGAGATCTTCGTATATTTGGATGTCTCACATATTCTTATATCCCCAAGGAGCAGAGGATGAAGCTGGAACCCATGGCAGAGAAGGGTATCTTTATGGGTTACAACGAGACTTCGAAGGCCTATCGGATCTTTATTCCTTCTAAACGAAGAGTGGTGATTAGGAGGGATGTGAAGTTTGAGGAGGAGAGGGCCTATCGGAGATCATGGGATTATGATGAGAGAGAGTCACAGACTTCTCCTCAGCAAGGAGGTCAGGTACAGGGAGCAGGACCTCGGGGTTCTGGATTGACAGGTACAAGAGGTACTTCAGTGTCAGTGACATCTAGGGCACCAGTGGCGAATTCACTGAGCACTTATTTTGGGAGTCCACTGGTATAGAGTTCACATGGCACTTCAGCTGACATAGGAACAAGTTCTTCGAGGACAGGTGCTAGTACAGGCACACCAGGGTCAGTTGGAAGACCTTCAGATTCACCAGACTGGGGGCCAAAGGATGAGTTTCCCTATGGGGAAGTTTCTTCAGGGAAGAGGAGGCCCAAGTGGCTTCAAGACACATTTAAGGAAGTGGAGTTTGTTGGTCCTCTGAAGAGGGTGAACAGGGAGAGTGTGCCACCTAACCAGTTTTGTAGTTATGTAGCCAAGGCTACCAAAATTGTTGACTTTGAGCCTACTAGCTATGAGGAGGCTTCTAGCTAGGAGGTATGGAGAGAGGCTATGGTGGAGGAGTATGCCTCTATCATTAAGAAAAATGTCTTGGATGTGGTTCCTAGGCCTGAGGGCAAGTCAGTTGTGACTTACAGGTGCCTCTACAAGATCAAGCATGTTGTAGATGACAACATTGAGAAGTTCAAGACGAGGTTTGTGGCTAGAGGGTTCTCAAAAATATAGGGAGTTGACTATGATGAGACCTTCACCACCATAGCTCGGTACACTTCTATCTGGTCCCTTATTTCTATTTCTATAGAAATGGGTTGGCAGATCCATCAGATGGATGTGAAGACCGCATTTCTAAACGGAGTGATAGAGGAGTAGGTGTATGTTGAGTAGCCACAAGGCTTTAAGGTACTTGGGTAGGAGACCCATGTATTTCGGTTGAGGCAAGAAATCTATGGACTTAAGCAAGCTTCGAGATCTTGGTATTCGAGGATTGATACTTACTTGCAACCGACGAGTTTCACGAAGAGTGATGCAGATCTGAACCTATACTACGTTGTTGTAGGGGATGATCCGCTCATTCTTGTGCTATATGTTGATGACTTGTTCATTACTGGGGAAGAGAGACTGATTAATGGTTGCAAGGAGAATCTTGCTATGGAGTTTGAGATGAAGGACATTGGGTTGATGAATTACTTTTTGGGGCTTGAGGTGTGGCACGAGGAGGGGCATTTATTTCTGGGACAAGGGAAGTATGTTGTGGATGTGTTGAGCAGATTTCACATGGAAAAATGTAGACCCATGTCTACACCTATGATCACGAACTACAAGAAGCTTCATGCTTTAGACTCTAGTTTGGTGGATCCGACATTTTATAAACAACTTATTGGGTCCCTGATGTATCTGGTCAACACTAGGACAGATATATGCTTTGCAGTGAACACACTTAGCCAGTTCATGGTTGAGCCCAAGAGGGTGCACTGGCTAGCTACAAAGAAAATTCTTTGCTACATGAAGGGGACTATTGATTATGGTATGGACTATAGGCAGGGAGATGGAGTGAGGTTGGCAGGTTACATAGATTCAAATTGGGCAGGGTGTGCTTCTAACAGGAAAAGCACTTCAGGGTGTTGCTTTGGATTGGGTTTGACAGGTGTATCGTGGTTCATTCGAAAGAAAAATTAAGTTTCTTTGAGCTCTTCTGAGACTGAGTATATGGACGCTAGCCAGGCTAGTTGTGAGGCCATTTGGCTTCGCAAGTTATTTTATGGCCTATTTGATCAGGAGTTGGGACCGACGATTATTCACTGTGATAATCAAAGTTGCATTAAAATCATGGAGAATCCAATGTTTCATAACAGTTCAAAACACATTGACATCATATATCATTTCATCAGGGACTATGTTCAGAAGGGGGCAGTGAAGCTGGAGTATATATCGACAAATGAGCAGGTGGCTGATGTTCTCATGAAGTCCTTGCCAAGAGGCAAGCATGTCCATTTCAGGGACAAGATGGGTGTGGTGAGAAACACTTTCCTCGGTAAGAGGGAGTGTTCATTTTTAAAGTACCTTAGACAAGTGGTTTCCCATGGGTTATTCTCTACCTAGGGAAAAGTGTCCAAAATAATTATTTTCCTAAGTGTGACTTTATAAGTGGTAAAGTCAATGTTAAATTATGAATTTAAAGTGACTTTATAAGTGGTAAAGTCAATATTAAATTATAAAGTGAAAGTGACTTTATAAGTGGTAAAGTCAATGTTAAATTATAAAGTGAAAAGTGACTTTATACATAAAGTACAATGTGGGTACTTTATTTAATGGGTGAGTTAAAAAATGAAAGGTGAGAATTAAATGCACATTTATGCTCATCCCTTGATCTAAATGAATTTGATCCATTAGATCGTAGGGTTTCCCAAAAGTCATTTAGGGAAACAAAAGGGTGAAAATAAAAGAGAGATTGCATTCATTCATTCTTCTTGAGCATATTGGAGAAAGGAGGCCAAGGGTTGGAGAAAAGTTCTAAATTTTTTGCAGCAAGCTGAAGGAGTGATTTCTAGGAAAAGATGGGCATGGAAATCAAGGCATAGAAGACAACAGAAGGTACAGTATGAACAAAATTTAATGTTGTGAGCTACATGCAGTTCGAGATAAGTTTTTGAGCAAAAAATAATTGAAAAAAAAATCTTTACAGTCCGTACGGAATCTGTACAGTACAGTCTGCGTCCATACATTACATTTTTAGCTTCAAGTGGGCACATAAATTGAGGCAAAGTGGGAACGATTTTCAAGGAGTTTTGGGCTGAAGAGATAAGTTGTATTTTGCTGTTTTTTTTTGCCTGCAAATGTATTTTTCTTGAACTTGAAAGATAAATACATTTGAAAAGCTCTCTAAGAGGATTTTCCTGGAGAAGATTGAAAGGATTTTTCCTGGGTCTAAGTTGACCAAAAATCTGTGTGTATTTTTTTATATGTTGTTGGTTTGTTTGTGTCCATATTTAGTTTTAGCATGTGTTTTGACAGTCCCATGTGTTTTAATCTGAAAATTTCATTTCCAAAATTATATATGTTGAATGTAAGTTTATGGGAAAGGGCATTTAACTGAATGGGAGTGATAAGGTGAAATAAAAAACGGTTGGGATTGCAGGAAACTTTTTAGTCATCAAATTTCAAGATTTTTTCACACAAAAATTGACAACGTTATTCCAGCATCAACACTTTTCATTTTCAAACTGTTTTTTGCACACAAAATTGGCGATGTTATTCCAGCATCAACACATCTCCTTTTTAGGATGTTTTTTGCACACACTAAAATTGGCGACGTTATTCCAGCATCAACACTTTTTGTTTTCAGGCTATTTTTTCACAAAAAAAAAATTGGCTTTTACTTCCATTTTAAAAAAATGTTGAAAATTTACCCCGAAAAAAAAGAAGAAGTTTATTCCATAACACAAATTTTCATTTCAGACTATTTTTTCATGGTTTTTTTAATGTTTTTTAGGTTAGAGCTCTCGTTTTGAGGTAATAGTTATCGTTTGATCGGTAAATTTTTTCTTCTACTTAATAATATCAAACCCTCATTTGCTACACTGGTTTTCCCGCATTGGGTTTTTTCAGGGACTTATTCCAAAAATAACGGTGTCTTGTGTCTATTATTTCTTCTTGCTCATATCTTGTTTCCACATTTTATTTCCAAAATTTAATTAGTGATGGTTGTAGTTTATTTCCTTCACTATTTACTTGTAGAACACAATAAATAACTTGGATAATTTATCAAGTAGGAGAAGTAATATCAGTTTCTGCAATAGGGATTCTGGGTGTAGGATTTTTCACATGGTATCAAAGAGGTTCAGGTGAATTAAGGGAGCAGACCGGAACAGTTCAACATTGAAGATAAATAAGGAGATTGAATAATTGCATAGGCAGCAGATCGAATCCCCAAGGGATTGCGCAGTACAGGCCAAGAGGGAAATATTTTTGAGGAATTATCTCTCTGAGTGAGTCAACATAGAGGTAAGACTTTCCAGTTCATGATTTGTCAGCGACAGAGGGAGCAACGCAACAGACTCAACGCAAACCACTTTCTGGTGGGATGTAGTTTTCTTGTAGCAGCATTTTTTGGTGTAGAAAGCGTCAGAAGAAGGAAGAAGAAGCATATGAAGGGAATTCTGACCTCAGGGAATTTCTAGCCCAAGAAATTCTGATTTCACGTGTAGAAGCAGCAAATATCGTGATTAATTTGGTGGACTCCAGGAGGGAGTTTGTAGAGCCAGCTACGTAGAGGGTTAGAGGCAATAGTTCAACATTATTTTGTGTGATATGGAAGCCACCAGGTTGGGTGATCAGGATTAGTTGGAGGGTGCCTCCAACTATGTAATCTAGAAGGAAAGGATGTCCTTCCTTCTGGATGAGCATGAGCTCAAAGCATTCATCAATGGAGTGGTAGCTGAACCTATAGATACAGATCCGTTGAAATAATTCAAGAATAATATGGCAAAGGCCAAAATTTTGATCCTTGACAAAGTGGGGGATCACGTGGTATGTCACATCACCAACAAAGGGACTGCTAGAGAGATGTGGCAGGCTTTGGAGATGTTATATCAAGGGTCTTCCAAACAATGTAAGATGTTCCTTGGGGAGAAGATGTGATCTACAAGGATGCAGAGGAGAGAGAACATTGATCCATTCCTTTCAAAGCTTCAGGAGAACTGAGAATAGCTGGCAGTTGTAGGAGCTATGCCTCAGGCCATTGAGATGGTTAGATTAGTCCTGAACTTTATTTCAGATGGGTGGCAGGTCTTCATCCATAGCATCTTGGGCAAAGAAAGGATGCCTGAGTGGGCAGTTCTTCAACAAGAGGATATGAGGTGATACATGATTAAGTGCAATCTTGATGGCATCAACAACGGTGGTTCAAATCCCAAGGAGGATGAGGAGAATGCAACCCTTGCATCAAAGGGGCAGGAGGAGCAGTGGAGGCAGAAGAAGGACGTCCCAAAGATCAAATTCTTCTGCTGTGGTGAAATGGGACATTACGCTACACAGTGTCCTCTCAAGAATAAGAACAATGATGAGAAGCATGATATGTAGGTTGCAACTACAAGGGTCGAGGAGGAGGTGTTCTCCATGATTTCCCACATATCTCCAGTGGAGCATTGGGGTGATTTGGAATTGTAGATCGAAAGAGTTGCAATTGGGCAGGATCCTTGAGGATTCCACCTCTTGGATCAGTACCTTGCTACAGGAGCCCATGATAGTAGTAGAAGGATGGACCAGTGTTAGTTGGTGCAGAAGAGTGTAGAAGTGACAGCACAGTGGCTAGAGAGCGCCAAAGTCTGAGTAGCACAGAGCAGGGTTGGAAACAATGCAGAAAGGCACAACACATAGTCAGCAACAATGTAGTAAGTTTAGAGGGTCGGCGCAAAGACTAGAAGAAGTCAAATATTCAGTACTATATGCATCATGTTGAACACTTAGTTCAATACTTGGATGTTTTTTTGTTGCAAAGAGCAATCGAGTTGCAGTGCAGTAGTAATTGGCAGCATCATGCAGGGTCAGCAGCACCATAGATGTAGCAACACAGTAGTTGGTGGGCAGCAGTGTCAGACATCAATAGCACAAGGGTCTATATTACAGAATCAGTGTAGTGCTTCAGAATGATGCATTACTAGATCACATCCCTTGCTAAGAGGGATTATTGATTTCTGGTAGCATCGGATGTGCTCTGAGTCTCAAATTTTGCAGGGAGGCTTAGACACATGTATTCCAAAGAACCCATAATTTTTTTTTTGAAATTACACCTAGATGGGGTTTTATTAAAATAATTAATTATTTTTAATTTGAGCCTAAGTTTAAACTTAGGGAGTTAAAATAATTAAAGGGTATTAATAAAACAGGGTGTGAATCTTCTAGATAAAGATGAAGAACGAGTCAATATGATCTAAGTCATTATTTAAGTTTTAATCTGGGTTGTTGATTATCCAACGAGAAGATTATAATAAGGACATCGATGGGCATTTGGAAAACACACTGAGGAGTCTAGAGATCAAATTTCTCAAGAGAGAAACGCATGGCCACGTAGAGGCAGCAGTATAGCCTTGAGGAGATCAATGATTTTGTTGAGGATCAATTAGATCTAGTGTTCGAGTGCTGGAGTGTGAGACCAAAGTGGCTGAATTTCAGTCGAGCCAACATAAGATCTGCCAAAAGGGGCTGACGCAGTTCCTATCCAAGGTGACGCAAATATGCGCAGAGACTGCATAGAGACAATGTGGGACTATCTAGTTCAGCATTTAGGTCAGTGTTGGATCTCCAGTGTTAGTGTGATGACATTTTTCTCACTATTTCTCTGTCAGTAATTTTCTCTATATGGATGGCCAGTAAGGCATCCCAGTTGTATTCAAAACTTCTGCTTAATAATATCAAACCCTTATCTGCTGCACTATTTTTCCCGCATTGGTTTTTTCTAGGGACTTAGTCCAAAAATAACAGTGTTGTGTGTCTATTATTTCTTCTTTCTCAGATATTCTTTCCATATTTTATTTCTGCAGTTTAATTAGTGAAGGTTGTAGTGTATTTTATTCAGTATTTACTTGTATAACATAGTAAATAACTTGGATAATTTATCAAGTAGGAGAAGTAATATTGGTTTTTTCAATAGGTATTCCTAGTGTAGGAATTTTCAAAACTCTCCCAAGAGTCCTAAGGCATACCATGCCTTCTGGTTCAAATCAAGATATATAATTTTCTTGAACTTGAGGAAGAGAGGCTCAAAGATAAATACATATTTTCCATCCATAAAAACCATACTAAGCAATGGTTTGACAAAAAAATTGTAAGGGAGAATATTTTCGATGTGGGTGACCTAGTATTGAAGTGGGACAAAGCCCATGAAGACAAAGGAAAACACATAAAGTTCCATTCTCTGTGGATAGGCCCCTGTGTTGAGAAATCAATGCAAGTAGATTAGGGTTTGATTTCTCTTTCTTGATAATTACTTGTGAGTTATGTTGGCTTCTTTTACTTCTTTATTATATTATCATTCATTAAGAAATTACCATATTAAATGTGCATTAAGATCACAATAAAATAAGACACAAGATGTAGGAACTACGCCAGGGAAAAACCTCCCTCGAGGGGAAAACCCAATCAAAATTATCTTCCTTCAATAGTTTTCTTTGAGACTCTTCAACCTCGACTTACAAGACAAAACCTTCCCTCCACACCAAGTCATCCCTTCAATATCTTAGACCCCTTTGCAGTAGCACTTCCACCCCAGAAACTTCGACTATGCAACAACTTACAGCTTCTACTAGCAACAACACTGTGAAATTTTTTGAATATTACTTTATGTAGAAAGCCTATTGTTAAATCTGGTTATACTTCTCCTAATTAATCAAGTTATTAATGATGAAATCAGATTAATATCAAATTAAACACATAATAGACTTTCACTGATTCAGATCTAAGAAAAGATACATGCACATAGAAAAAGGACACACAAGATTTTTTGGACAACTATCCCCGGAAAATCCCAATGCAGGAAAACCTGTCTTCTAGCTACTAGAGGGTTTATATTATTAAGTACATTCTGAATATAAAAAATCTGGGCACCTTACTGGTTAACTCGACAGAGAAAAAATAGATCTGCAACTAACCTGCTATTCCGAAGACTGAAACTTTGACTTATCCACACCCTCAAAGAGGATTTACAAGGCTCAGCCAAATTTTGCCTCTAGAAAGCCCAGCGCTACCCCTGAAGGCCTTGCGTCATCCCTACTAGCCTCTGCGTGCCTATGCGCTAGACTATAGAGGGCTGTGTAACCCCAGAATGGGTGACGCAGTCCCTACGCTGCCCTAGAAGGCCTCTACGTAACCATGGAGGGCCTCCTGCTTCTCACTACTGCTCTTTCTGGGCTTGCGTAGCACCTGAATAGCGACTGAAGTTCTCTGCGCTGCGTAGCTACTGCTACTGCCCCTACTTCTCTGCACTGCTCCTGGTTGCTGCTTGTTTGCCTCTTGCTGACTCTTGGCACTGGGATCAGATTATCCCCTTATCCAATACTACCCCTTGCTACAGCCAAAACACTTCTTAAAATTCTTAGCAAACCCACCCTAGAATTTCATCTTAGTCTCAGTGCTTTGCCTTCATGTGTGTGTGACCTACAACTGACTCGCCTTTCCTTTATACTTTCTCATTGGGAAATCAATGGCCATGATCTAATCTTGAATCAATGGATAAGATTAAAAGAAATCTTGATATGTGTGACTTGAGTCATTTCCATCACATGTTTTAATTAATTACCTTTAATATTTTAATTTTCCTAAGTTATACTTAGGGTCCTTAATGAAAAATATTAATTAATTAATTATCTCCCAAACTGGATTAAATTTCCCAAATCTGTTTCTGGGCCTTGGAGATTTCATGTACTCTAGTCCCTCCACAAATTTGGGGAGCTAGAGCACATCTGATGATACCCAAACACTCAAGAAAGCTCAACACTCCTTCTTAGCGAGGAATGTGCTCTAGTACAACTCTTCTTCACCCTGAAGCTCTGCACTGATCTCTGGTGTGGGTCTCTGCACTGATGTTGGACCTGCTTCCCTTCATCACTGTGTTGTTATTGCCATTATGTGTTGTTTCCCGTGACATTTCCACCACAACTGCCACATTTGTACTACAACTGCTTCTCAATTTGATGAACTGTGTTGCCATCTATTGCACTGCAACTTCAGTTGTTGAGAAAAAAAACTGAAGCTTCGGCCCAATCTTTGATAGACAAGTCATTTGGGCTGCATCCTCATCACGGGAAACTCCATAGGCCATTGAACTCTGCTGACATCTGGAGGTAGCTACATAGCTATAGCTCTGCACTGCATAAGAAGATCTTCACTTTGCTGTTGTAGTCACATCAGCCACTGCACTGAAATCTCCCATGTTTTTGTTGTGTTGTGATGTCCTCCTTAAGCCTCTACCCTGTTTCAACTATGCTCTGCGTAAGCAACTCTACTATGTGCTACTGAAGTCACATCATCCCATGCGTTGCTACTGCTACGCTGCTGTTGCATCTGTACTGCATTGTTCCCTTCAACCTTCAGCTCCACCTCTGCTCCATCCGTGATTCTCTACACCCACTGCTCCACTTGTCCCGGTACCGTCTTAAGGCTCCCATAACTTGGATGTGATCCAAGAGATGAGTTGCTCAAGGATCCCGCCATTACTCTATAGCTTCTCTACATATCCATGTCGCCCCGCTTTCATGGTTCATGAGTGCTCATGGCTACGTCATCTTTTGAAACATTGTCTGCCATAGCATCCTTGGAAGTATAAGCTTCCTTAACCTTCTTCTTCTATGGAAAATTGCTGGCGAAATTTCCTAGTTCGCTACACTGGAAACACTTGATTTTGGATAGATCACATTTCTTCTTCCCTTCCTGCCTCTTTGATGCTAATGCTGCATCTTCTTCTTCTTCTTTCTTCACCTTACTGGATCTCATGTTGTACTACCTCTTGGTGAATAGACGGAGTTCTTCTTAACGAAGGATTTCCCACATAATGTTCCAGTTGGGAAGGTCTGCTCTGCCCAAGACACTTTGGACAAAAGTTTCCCAGTCCTCTCTAAATGCATTGAGTGTAGTCCTTACCATCACATCATCCTCCACCTTTGCTCCCATGGAAAAAAACTGGTATCTGATCACCTGTAATCTGAATAGGAAGGGCTCTATTTCTTCTCCCTTGGTCATCATGAACGACTATAGTTGGTTGTCCAGAAGCATTCTCCTCTGGACAGACTTTCCCTCATATAGGGAAATCAAGGCTTTCCACATCTCCTAAGTTGTTTTCTTGTCAGCTATATCTGGAACTATATGATCCTTAACCCCATCCATTATGAAGCATTTGGCATGTGCCACAGCTTCCTCATGTTTCTCTAGGACAACAACATCGGTCAGCGTGGCCAGGACCTTTTTATGCATGGTCCCTTAGATCGTATGCCTCCATGACTACCAAGATTATGGCCTTCCATACTGAAAATTTGGATAGACCATCCAACCTATCCTGATCACGTAGTCTGTGAGGTGCCATCTGCTCAGTAAATCTGTTAGAACTCCTCTTTGCTATGCTAGAGATTTGGATCTAGGGTCCTTGGCGAAACAAGCACCCTCTTCTCCCCGAGACAACTGACCTTCTCTCTTGGAAGTCTGCCAAATCAACAACGAAACAACTCACTTCAATCCTCTGAACGATCTACAGATTTATTTGGCTAGAAACACTATGAGAATTTGATCTTCTCCCACTCTTTTTCACCTAGTGCTTAGGCTAAATTCTAAATCTTCATAAATTTAACCCCACCAGAAACTTCTGAAGCTCTGTAGCACTACTTTCAGCTCTCTGAATCAGTAACGGCTTCAAATATGTGTCACCATAGCCGCCCTCTGCATGAGAAGATAGTCCCAACATTGTCTCTGCACTGACTGTGCGCAGTAAGTACGTGGGCTTGCGTTGAGACTGTGTAGGACTGCGTCACTCTGGCCTCTGCATGGCTCTGCTCCCTATGCTGCTGCGCTGTTCCTTCTGGTCTGGCTTTCTGTGGCTACTATTGCTTTATTTGTTGCTTTCTGTAGCAAGGATTCTTTAGCCTTCCGTTGGTGATCCTACTAGATCTGGAATCTCTCTCATACCATGTGAAATTTTTTTAATATTAGTTTATGCAGAAACCCTACTATTAAATTTGGCTATACTTCTCCTACTTAATCAAGTTATTAATGTTGAAATCATATTAATATCGAAGTAAACACATAACATACTTTCACCGATTCAGGTCTAAGAAAAGATACATGCACATAGACAAAGGACACAACATTTTCTAAACAATTGTCCCTGGAAAAACCCAATGCGGGAAAACCGGTCTTCTAGCTGTTGGAGGGTTTATATTATTAAGTAGTTTTTGAATACAGCAAATCTGGGCACCTTACTGGTTAACCATACAGAGAAAAAATAGATATGCAGCTAACCTGCTATTACAGAGACTAAAACTTTGATTGATCCACACCCTCAAATGAGATTTACAATACTCGTCCAAATTCTTCCTCTAGAAACCCCAACGCTGCCCTTGAAGCCCTTGCGTCAGCCCTACTAGCCTTTGTGTGCCTTTGTGTTGGCTTGGAGAGGGATGCGTAACCCTAAATTGGGTGAGGCAATCCCTACGTTTCCCTAGAAGGCCTCTGTGTAACCCTCCAGGGCCTCCTGTTGCTCAGTACTACCCTTTCTGGGCCTGCGTAGCACATCCATAGCGGTTGAAGCTCTTTGCGCTGCGTGGCTGCTACTGTTGCCACTGCTCCTCAGTGCTTCTCTTGGTTGCTACCTCTATGCCTCTTGTTGATTCTTGGCACTAGGATTAGATCATCCCCTTAGCCAATACTACCCCTCACTACAGCTGAAACACTTCTGAAAATTCTTAGCAAACCCGCCCGAGAATTTCATCTTTGTCTCAGTGCTCTACCTCCATGTGTGTGTGTCCTCCAACTGACCCCAAGCCTTTCCTTTATACTTTCTCATTGGGAAACCAACGACCATGATCTAATATTGAATCGATGGCTAAGATTAAAATAAATCTTGATCCATGTGACTTGAGTCATTTCCATCACATGTTTTAATGAATTACCTTTAATTAAACATATTAATTAATTAATTATCTCCCAAACTAGATGGAATTTCCCAAATCCCTTTTTGGGTCTTGGAGATCTCATGTACTCAAGTCCCTCCACAACTTCTTGGAGCTAGAGCACATCTGATGCTACCCCAACACTCAAGAAAACTCAACAAACACTTGGAAGACTTCGATCTCCCAAACTAGGGTACAAAAGATAGAGACACCAGCACCAAAATTTTGATTTCTTCCTTCTCTTTGACCTTGACCCAACTTGCACTCCTTTTGTATTCCTTGACCTATTTCACACTTCTTCCAGCTTTTAGAGAATATCAAACTATCTTGAGATGATATACACTGAATGATTTTCATATCCTTCCTTTTATAGGCTCCAATTGAGGTCGAATAGGTGTCTCTTATGCCGACATGATCTCCTTTAGGCCGACTTGGCATGGAGGTTACATAATTCATGTTTAACTCAATAACAAACCTTTTTACATGATTGCAAAGCACAAGAAAGGTCTCTTTAAATGTACAATGACTCTATTGACTCAATATTAATCCTAAGAGCCAACAATTGGGACTTTGACTAATATAAATATGACCCAAGCATGAAACCCATGCTTTAATAAGTAATTGTTACAATAATAAAAATTAAAGGTACATTACATAATGATTCAAATACATTCATGAAGATTGAACCTAGTTACATTCTTTAACACCCCCTCTTAACTAAGGAGGTATTCATAATATACAAACACAATGGAATATCTCAAACTATATGAACAATGAAGAGTCTATGCACCATAATGCCATGTACTAGATTCTTGACAAGGGAAATCTATCCATTGGTCTCTCAACAGTTTAGGCACTGCAATGCTATAGACTAGAAACCTTACCAGAGGAAATCTATCTAGGTGGGACTAAGATGGAATCAATATTTTAGCCACTCTAGGTACCATTAAGCTTACTTGCTAACCATCAACCAAGGGAAACATGTATGTATCTGAGGTCAAAATTTCATGACCAACACCACCCTCCCAACTTTGGGACCTAGACATCAACACAAAATGTCGACCATATGTCTTCACCGACAATGCTTCACTCGCAAAGCCTTAAAAAATCTCTTCCAATATTTTATCATCAATATAATAATTCATATCTATCAAACCAATCATGCTTCCCAAATATTCAAACTTCTTGTTTGGAAGATATTTTGTCATTATGTTTGTTACATGTTCATCTATCGAGACATACTCCAACTTCACAATCCCACCTTGTACCAAGTTCCTAATAAAGTGGTACTTATTGTTGATATGTTTCTTTCTAGCATGAGACACAAGATCTCCATACATCTTAATACAGATTTTACTATCACAATTAATCACAATAGGACCTAGAGATGTCTCGAACAAATCTGTCAGAAGCTTCCTTAACCAAACAACCTCATTTCCTACTTCACATGCACCTACATATTCTTCCTCAACACTACTTAAAGCAATGAGATCCTACTTTCTATTCATCCATGAGATAATGGAAACTCCTAGTCTAAAACATCCTTCGGTAGTGCTCCTTCCATCGGTCTCACTACCACCCCAATCAAAGTCTGTGAAGCCAATTAATTTGACTTCCTTAATATCATATTTTGGGCAGTGATGTATAGTGCCACGAAGGTACCTCAATGTGTGTTTGGAGTCTATCGAGTGATCATGATGAGGCTCCAACTGAAATTGAATAATAATTTTCATTGCAAAACATATATATGGCCTAGTATTTACTATATACATTAGAGATCTCACTAGATGAAGATAGGAGGTAGGACTCATGAGACTTGAGTCAGAGCTCCTCATCTTCTTGAGATTGGTGATCATAGGAGTAGTCATGAACTTGGAGTCCATCATCCCAAATTTCTATAGAAACTTGATGCATACTTCTAGACCCAGGTAGTAGTGCATCAGTCCTAGATCCTTCATCTCAAATTCAAATGGAAACATCTTCTTGAATTATTGAATTCTTTCCTCCACACCGGTGATGAATAGATCATCCACATATATTATAAAAATGAGAAGCTCATTATTCATGACCTTGATGTAGAGATTTGGATCAACATAACTCTTTACGAACCCAATTCTAAGGAGATATGCATCCATCCTTACATACCATGCCCTCGGTGCTTGCTTCAATCCATATAGGGCCTTGTTGAGTCTACAAACATGATAGTCCCTGCTATTAACTTCAAATCCTTCAGGTTGTTTGATGTACACTTCTTCATCAATGGTCCCATTCAGAAATGTGGTCTTTACATCCATTTGATGGATATTCCAACCCATTGTAGCATCCAATGAAACAAAATATCTAATGGTGGTGTACCTTGTTGTCGGTTCAAAGTTTTATTCATAATCAATGCCTTCCTTTTGGGATAAACCCCTTGCAATGAATCTATATTTGTACTTGTCTATACTTCGATAAACAATGTGTTTGATCTTATAGATCCATTTGGACATGACAACGGATTTTTCACTAAGTCTAGGAACAATTTACCAAAACCAATTTTTCAGGATGGATTGATATTCTTCATGCATTTATTTCTTCCATACATCTTGATGTGTGGCTTCCTTGAATGAGGATGGTTCAACTTCAATCAATTTTTTAATATATGCAGCATAACTATAATATCTCTTTGGCATTTTTCTTTCCCTAAAGGTTCCTTCCTCAATTTCATGTCCTTCAACATCTTCTAGTGTGCCTTTTAATGAATTTGGCCTTTTCCTTGTGGTCGAGATGATCATAGATTGAATAGGCTCACTTGTTCCTTATTCTTCTTTTTTTGCAATATGACTTTCATGATTATCCTCTTCTTCTTCAAATATGGGAACTTCTTCATCATCAGAATCAATAGGAATATCCTTTGATTTCTTGTAGGCTTGATTTTCATCAAATATGGCATCCCTGTTTACTTCAATATGTCTCCCTTCCTTCATGTAGATTCTATATGCTTTCAAGGAGAGACTATATCCAACGAATATTCCCTTGATACTAGTGGAATCCAACTTTTTTTGCTTGTCTTTTGGAACATGGATGTATGCTGGACTTCAAAGATTAAGAGGCGATCCACACTTGGTTTCTTTATAGTGAATATCTCCTTGGGTGTTATATTATCAAGACTTCTATGAGGAATTCTATTTTGAATTTACATGACTATCATTGTTGCTTCTCCTCATAAAAATTTTGGTAGATCTTAATCAGGGAACATTGTTCTAATGCCTTCTTCAATCGACATGTTTTTTATTTCGGCTACTCCATTTTGTTCAAGATACTAGGGAACAATGGAATGAATCTTAATTCATGATTCCTTACAATATGAAATTAATTCATTATAATTGTATTCCCCACCACTATCAGACCTTAGTGTCTTTATCTTTCTTTCAATTAGGGTTTCCACTTCAGATATAAATTCCTTAAACTTCTCAAATACTTTATCTTTTGTTTTGAGAAGGTAGAGCCATGTATTTCTAGAATGGTCATCAATAAATTTTACATAGTAGATATGACCTCCAATTCATTTATCATAAATGGGCCCACACACATCAGAATTAATGAGGTCTAATATTTCTTTAGACATAATTTCACTATTAAGAAACAAATTTCTTGTATGTTTTCCCAAAGAGCATCCCTTGCACACACCTTCATGATCTAAATTCATATTGGGGATGCCATGAACCAATTTATTTAGAGTAGGGATAACTTGTAATGAAGATGACCATACCTACTATGACATAGCTCATTGGGATTGATATCCATATGAACCAAATATTGAGGAGGAGGTGTGATACATTTGTAAAGGCTTCCTTCATGAAATCCAATAACCCTAAATTTTTCAATGATATATTCTTTTCCCCAAACCAATACTTTTAAATAAAAAAAATCTATCACATTTATCTTCTAGACAAGAAATATAAAGCAAATTTTTTTTCAAACCTGGAACATAGAGTTTGTTGTTGACATGCAACTTTGATCCATTTTCTAGCTGCAATGATGTTGATCCCAGGCCTTTAATAACATAAATTTTGTTGTCACCCAATTCCACTGCATGAGAGGATGAATTCTTTGATAGTTTATGAATTTTTTTACTTTCTCCTGTCATGTTCCTTCATGCTCCGCTATCAATGATCCATGAATTTTCATAACTAAGAGAACTTGTAAGAGCAGCCAGGAACCCTTCACTTTTGACCCTTTTGAATAAGTAGTGGACGACCTTCTTGATCTATCTTCCAACAGATTTGATACCCGTTCTCATATAGTTTATCAAAGAGGAAGAATCCATGTCCATTTAGTTTTAACCAACAAAGTGATATTCAATCTTTCCTGACCTTACCTCTGATACCATGTTGAGAAATCAATGCAAGTAGATTAGGGTTTAATTTCTCTTTCTTGATAATTACTTGTGATGTTTTTTGGGCTTATTTTACTTCTTTATTATCTTATATTTCATCTAGAAATTACCATATTAAATGTGCATGAATATCACAATAACACAAGGAAAAATATGTAGGCACTATGCTAGGGAAAAACCCCCCTCAAGGGGAAAACCCAGTTAAAATTATCTTCCTTTAATAGTTTTCTTTGAGACTCTTCAACCTAGACTTAGACCAAACCTTCTCTCCACACCAAGTCAGCCCTTCTAGATCTCTGCACCTTTGCAATAACACTTCCACCCCGACAACTTTGACTATGCAGAGACTTATGTCTTTCGGTGGCAGCAACACCTAGAAGACTTCGATCTCCCAAACTAGGGCATGAAAGAGAGAGACACCAAAAAACTTTGATTTCTTCCTTCTCTTTGAAGTTAACACAAATCGCACTCCATTTGACTTCCTCGACTTACTTCACACTTCTTCCAGCTTCCAGAGAGATATTGAACTAGCTTGAGATGAGATACTCCAAATGAATTCAATCTCCTTCCTTTTATAGGATCCAAGTGAGGTCAAATAGGTGTCTCTTAGGCTGACATGATCCCTTTTAGGATGAATCGGTGAGGAGGTTACATCATTCATATTTTACTAAATAATAAACCTTTTTACATGATTCCAAATCCCAACAAGGGTCTCTTTAAATGTACAATGTCTCTATTGACTCAATATTAATCCTAGGAGTCCCCAATGGGGACTTTGAATAATATAAATATGATCCAAACATGAAACCAATGCTTTAATAATTCATTGTTACAGTAATAAAATTTATTTTCTTTGTAATTTTTACAAGTACATTACATAATTATTCAAATACATTTATGAAGACCGAACCTAGTTACATTCTTCAACACCCTATACCATCAAAGAGAAACTTGGTCATAATGCCTTCAAGTTGAAACCTTTAAATGGGATCAGGATTGACCCTCTTCTCATGAATGGCAAATATTTGCAACTCTAATTTTAGTAGTAGCTCTGAGTTAATATTATAGTGAGAAGGGAAAGAATAAGGGGAAAATACATAGCGAGAAAGCCAATATTAGAGGTTAAATAAACACTTCTATGAAGTGGAAACTCCTCTGCTCTCAATAAGTCAAGCTCAATCTTCTTCCCTTTGAAAATAATAAGTGCCAAATAAAAATCCTATTAAATAAATAAAGGGTGAAAGAGGAGCAAGGCTACTTGTGCATGGAGGTGAAGAAAGTGACTTCACCGAGGTACTCTTCAGGCTCACTGGCAGTGAAGCAATGCTTGTGATCCTAAAGTTTCTTTGTTAGGGTATTGTTTAGGCTTGTGGTAGTAGAGTAACACTAGAGATGAAACTTATACTTTTAATATATAACACTCTTTGTGCATATTACCCTTTCCTAGGTTGAAACACTTGTCATATGGCATATTTATTTTGAGTTTGAACCAAGTAAAGGAAAGTAAGCTGTTATGTATACAACTGGGTTGAGAGGGGAAGTCAAGGAAATATAATTGGTGAATCAATACTTCCTGAAGGTCTAAAAATTTTACTCAAAATATATTCATAACACTAGAAGTTGAATTTCATCCAGTATCTTTCTGAGTATTGTCGCTACTACAATACCCTCCAAAATTTCACTACATTTAAACTTTGGAGCCTACCTAAACGATCACATCAAGTGTCGCTTTGGTCGCCAAGTGTCCTTTCAAGTAATTCCATGTGTTTCAGGTGTTCTTGATCATTCTCAATTTTCGTCACATTTTTTAGAACATATATAGTGAATTTCATGGTTGTAACACCTTTGTTTGTTGTAAAACGACCCTTTTGGTCATAGTCGCAGACACTTTGTTTATTATAATTCGGTAGTGTTTGTAAACTAGAGTTTTAATGTATATTACTCATTTTCAATATTTTCTAAGTATGATTTATGAGTTGGTATATGTCACACTTTATTTCATGTATAGACACTTTGTGTTTGCTCCCTATTCTATCTTCCAGACTTAGAAAAATTGTGTTGCACAAGTTAACCCATTAAGGCTAGGAGAGCACATGTCGCACTCTTAAGCCTAGATGGGAACCCCTTCCATGTTACAAAGTATGCCCTATTCCCTCCAAGAGCGTGTAGCACACTCCCAAGCATCATCCCCCTTCCTTTTTTCGAATCACACCCTCAAAGAAAGTCTTCCTCCTTGTTGAGCAGATGGCACACCATCGAAGCATCATCATGAACCCTTCGACCTTTAGCATTGCACCATGTGCCCTTCCTAGTTGGATTGAGCGAATGGAACACTTGGGAAGCATGAATCCTAACCCTTCAGCATTTACCCTTGCGCCCTACATTGTCCTTGGCCATCTTGAGCGCACCCAAAAGCCTCGAAGATTGATTCATTTAGCCTTCGACAGTGCGCCCTGCACCATTCCTACCTTCCTTGAACATATATAGAGTCATATATAGACAAAAAAAACCATGTTTAGAAGTCCCTAAGACATGTCATTCTTAGAGTAATATGTAATTCCAAAATTCATTTGGAAGTCCAAGAGTTGTATATAAGTCCAAAGGTCATTATAAGTTAAAAAGTCATATGTGAAACTCAATAATCATGAAGATATGAAAGGTCATGCCTCAAGTTATAAAAGGATCCTCGTTACTCAAGAAAAAAACTTTTAACCTTGTCTTCTCCCACAAGGTGTTAGAGAGATATAGATAGTACTTTTGGGGAGCAAGTAGTGGCTCTAACGCTCCACTATTAGAGCTAGTGGTGTTCATTGTACTTATGTATCTTGGAAATTTTGCTTAATACTTGAAGCCATATGACAAACACATTTTCATGCATAAATCATGGATGTTTGGAGGCTGTTATTATAATGTTTATGATTTATGTTGAATCTCATATGTACTAAATTAATTGAAATATTTATGGAAAAAGTAACATAGAAGACAAATTGGAAGCAAATCCTGGTGTTATTCCTCGCATAATTTCTAGTGAAATTTCTGGAGCTATTTTTGGCACTATTGACATTGTTATTTCTAGCACTATTGTTGACACTATTGACGTTGTTATTTCTGGCACTATTTTCAACACTATTAACGTGGTTAGTTTTGGAGAAATTTTGGTGTTATTTTCGACGTTATTTTTGTTACTATCTCTAGTGTTATTTCTGACATTATTTCTGATTCTACATACGATGCTACTTTCAACATTATTAGCACTGTTATAGACAAAACTAATGTCAGTGTTATTTTTGGTGCTATATGTTAGTGTCAATATTTTCATCCTGTCACCAATGATCAAATGGAATCTTATCATGTCTTGTTAGGGTCCCATAGTCAATTTTTTGTCATTTCACTAGGTCTTCAAGAAACAATTTGGTCACTAGTCATTAGGTTTAGGACTATTTTCCACTCCTTCCAAAAATTTAAATTGCAGGTCCATGTCATCACCCATCTGAGTGTATCATCATTCATATATTTTCATCATCATTTCATTCATCATCACCATGATTTCATTCAGATCCATGTCTCCATTAGGTCATTAGGGTTCAAGGTCACCAAAACTCTCATTTCAGGCATAAAACCCGGCAATTGGAGGAGTGGTAATAGCCAATTTTATTCAATAAATTTTGATTTAAAAAATTTAATTTTAAGTTTCTATATGTAATAAGTACTTCATGTTCTTGAAAGCTACAGTTCAAGGTTTCAAAAAGATTCAATTTTCCAAAGAAATGCCCAAAATACAGTTGCTACAGGAGAGTTTCTATACTTATGGAGTACTCTTCGGAAAAATGCATTTTCTCTATCTTAGTGTGTCCAAATGACCTGCTTGATGAGTCAAATGATGACTAGAAAGAAACAGGTTTCCAATGAGCTATCATGAGCTCAATTTGGAGTTCAGGAAGGCCTCCAAATGTGACCTGCAACTTCATGTTGTGCTTTTCCTAGGGACACATTGCGCTTTTTGACCAGTATTGGAAGAATTGATTTTTGAGGGGCAATAATTGATCAATTTCAGTGTTTGAGGGGTCCATTGTGTTGCAGACATAGATATATTTCCAATGTGATATCATGAGCTCAATTTGGAGTTCAGGAAGGCCTCCAAAATTGGTCTGCAATCTGATGTTGTGCTTTTATCAAGGATACACTGTGCTTTTCCTTCACACGATGCGCTTTTCGTTCTGACGTTGCGCTTTTTGCAGGGAAGCTACAATTGGTCTAGAAAAGTTTCAAAAGGGTAGAAAAGGGTCTCCAAACTCAAGCACAAGTTTTATTATGGATAAAAAAAGTAATTTGAGCCACTTCACGCCCTCTTTCACTCACTTTCTTCATTCCTATGGTGGAAAATTTGTCAATTTCCTCCTATGCTACACTTTTCTAGAAGACTATTATTTTTAAAATTTATAAACCCTATACCCTCTATCCTACCATGCCCTAACCTCCTAAACACATAAATACATCCCTAAAACCCTAATCCCCTCCCAAAATTTCATTCCCTAAAACCTATCCCCAAACCCTGCCCTATGTTGCGCTTTTTTAGGCAGCTAAACTATACCCTTGTAATTAAATTCCACAACCCATTTCCCTTGTTATTTTAACTTCCCTCCACCTCCCTAAGGTCCCTAACTCCCCTACACCCTTACCTAAATTTTCCCACACCTATCCCAACTCCTTAACCCCATCATCACATTCCCTTTTCCTTTCCCCTCTCCCCTAGGGTTTCTAGTAAGCTAAGCACCATGGAGGAAGAGAGAAAGATATACAAAAAAGGAGAGAGTATCTTAATGTTTGAGCCATCAGACACCAAGGATTTTATTTCATCACCCCTATAAGTCAAATGCTTCCAACATGTGGGTTGTTTTGAGTTTTGTGAAATGGTCCAAAGAGTGCAAAATTATCCAGATTTGACTAGAATCTTCATCACAACCTCCAGAAGACCAAGTCACCATTTCAGGGGTTACTTTCACCATTTCAATAGATGTTATTGTAGCAGCTACAAGGATACCAAACCATGGTGAGTATTGGTTCAAAGGCATGAACCTAGACCTTGAGCAGTACAAACCCTACTTGAAATCACAGTGCAAAGGAAACACTAATTTTTCAAAAAGAGAAGTATAAGTTGGACCTACTTTTTTATGCATCCATCATAGCATAGCACACCTTATTTGGCATCTCTGGAGCAATTTTGAGAAAATTTGGAAAATTTGAAAAAATCCTTGAATGCACATTTTCCAGAAATGTCCTTTTTAGTCATCGTTTTGCAGAACATTGTTGGGAAAAATACTGAGAGGGGGGGGGTGAATCAGTATTTACTGTATGTTCAAAAATTTTTACTTTTTCATCCTCTAAAACCCATACGCTACTTTTCTGAAGCCAACTAGCGTATACACGCGGATATCCTTCATGAAACTCGCGTATACACAGAGATTTAACTATGCCATTAATTCTTCACTTATATCATTCCATCATTCATTCATTAGATGTTCTATAAACAGTAAACATGTGCAGTAAGAACAGAATAAACCATCACACATAAGCATCACACATGAATACCAGGATTTTTAGGTGGAAACCCAAGTCGGGAGAAAACCACCGCTGCAGTTGCTCAGCCTTCAATATTTTATTATAGAGAAAACATCTTACAACATATGTGCTGGCGCAGACTTGACCAGCACGCAGGCACCCACCTGTGCTCGTTTACCAGCCTCTCCTGGAAGGGAGCTCCAACCCCATGACTCGTTTACCAGCCTCTCCTGGAAGGGAGCTACGACCCCCCGATCTCGTTTACCAGCCTCACCTGGAAGGGAGCTACGACCCCCTGACTGAAGGCTACAACCCTCAGCACCACCTTGGACCACGTTTCATCAATTTTCACATTGGATCCAACAACTTCAATAGAACACAACTTGTAGGCCACGTTTCATCATATTTTCAGACTGGACCCTCTCCATACTTTTAAGCATAGTCAACCATGAAACAGATACATATAACTCACTGACAGATATCAGTAAACCAGCAGAACAGATCAGACATTTCTTACCACAGACTTCAGCAAACCCTAGTTTGCATACGCGCTTTCCTTTCACTGATGTCACGTATATACGCGCTTCCGTTCACATAAACCAGCGTATACCTCTGTACATATTTCATTGCGCATACGCGCTTTCTCTTCAGCGAAGCCGCGTATATATGCGCTTCCTCTGCGGCGAACTAGCGTATAGATCTTCAATTATTATAGAGCAGCATACTTCTTCAGATCAGATATTCAGTTCAGATTTACCCTTTTACTTCAGACAGATGTTTGCCTCATCTAAGATCTAAGCCTTCCATAAACAGATCTAGTAGATACAAATACATTCCAGATCTAGATATTCCGCTTCATCATTTCTTCATAGGTGCATCATAGATTCAGATCTATTATCAAACCTTTACCCTTTCCATACAGATATACTTCATAGAGAAGTATTCATTCAAGTTCAGACATCTTTCTCCCACACTTGTAATTTGCACAATGAATTTCTTCTCTTTATATAGGTTCTCCCTTTTTCAATACCATGAGCCCCTTTTTCAATACCATGAGCCAAAACAATACCATGAGCCCAAAACTACATTACTTCCGATGGTATTCCTGGACGGGGTCATTTAGGCGAATCATTACCCAATACAATGGGTCAATACCATGGTGGTTACCCCTGGTTTTGCACTTTTTGAGCGCTTTTGCCCATACACGACTTGGAACGTTGTTTCCCGCGTGCATACGCGACTTATCCTAGGCAAATCCGCGTATGCCTTGAGACATACTCTTTTTATCATAGATCTAGCACAAACTGAATTTCTTTCTTCATTCCCTTCTGTACTCACTGTAGATACATCAGATTTACTTCATCAAGAACATATTCTATCAAGCACAACTTCATCAAGTAAGTTGCCATCATCTTCATCAAGTGTGTTGCCATTCAAGGACAACACTCAGCATCATATTGCTAGCAAACATCATTTCATATCAGATTTACATCATTTACCAAGTCCATCACGTCAAGAATAACTTCATCAGGTGGATTGCCATCAAGGACAACACATGTCAACCATCTCATGTCTTCATCTCCATTCAGTGGGTTTCCATCAAGGACAACACTCTGCATCATATTTCCAACAATCTCCCCCTTTGGACTTGATGGCAACCACGATGGTGTTTGGTTACCACAACAGATAGGTACAGTAAGAATACAAAGACACCATGTCACTCTCTCCATTTGTGACACCATTCTTTCTCTTTATCCAAACACCATGTCACTCTCCCCCTTTGACATCAAGGGCAAAGGGCGGACCAAAGCCAACATACGCTCCCCCTTTTCTCTGCATGTGGAAGAAGCATTCTGCAGATCTGATATATACTGAAGTGACCAAGCTCCCCTTGAGTTCATGCTGAATCTTCAAACATATATTGCAATGAAGAACATGACTCTATGAACATCCTATCACCAAAGACTCATACTTACATCAAATATCCAACCAAGTGGATTTACATATAAGACTCAAGTACCCAACCAAGTGGGTTTACACATTTCAACTCAGCTACCCAACCAAGTGGGTTTACAAAAATGACAAGTCCTTACATGACTGAATATTACAATTTTACATCATGGGTCTTAACAAGACCTTTTCACCAAATTACAAATATGACTTTAAGACCAACACCAGAAAGTCCTCAAGAAAGAGAACATATTTCAGAACCATCATAATGCCAATAATGCATTATACTCAACAAAGTAAATTCTCCCCCTGAATCTGTGCATCCATGCATACTTTCACCAACAAATCATCAAGGCATCTTCATCAAATCATTAGAAACAAAATACTGAAACACCACCAAAGATACCAAGCAGTATCAGAGATACCAAACAGCACTGCAGCTGTGCTGAAGAGAGCTGACTCCAACCAGAAAATTGTCAGCAATCAGACATACGCGGTTTTATGTGCAGGAACTCGCGTATATACACGACTGTGTTTCATGAAACCCGCGTATCCAATGCCATATTCTAAATTTATGCAGATTTTTTCTTTTGACTGGCAGAGAACACTCCCAGCTTCTGTCTTAGATACTCGAACGCTTCCCTGGGCAGAGGTTTGGTAAAGATATCAACAACTTGTTCTTTGGAGGGAACATACTCCAACTTCACCTTTTGCTCAAGCACTTGTTCACGTAAGAAGTGATACTTGATGGGAATGTGCTTGGTCTTCGAATGCATAACAGGATTCTTTGAAATACTGATGGCACTTGTATTGTCACACTTAATGGGTACAGGGGGTGTACATTTGATTTGAAAATCTTGTAAGGTTTGCATCATCCAAAGGAGTTGAGTGCAACAAGATGCGACAGCCACATATTCTGCTTCTGCTGTAGATAAGGCAATAGAATTTTGCTTCTTGCTGAACCAAGATACTAACCGGGGTCCCATATAGAATGCACCACCACTAGTGCTTTTCCGATCATCAACATTTCCAGCCCAATCTGCATCAGTGTAAGCATGAAGAGTAAGATCGGCATCCTTTGGATACCATAGACCAAAGTCTTGAGTTCCTTGTAGATATTTGAATATCCTTTTGACAGCCTGAAGGTGAGACTCTTTTGGATTAGCTTGGAATCGTCCAACAATCCCAACTGCATGCATAATGTCTGGTCTAGTCCCAGTGAGATAAAGTAGACTCCCTATCATCGATCTGTATTCTGGTTGATTCACCGTGGGAGAATCATCCTGAGAACTGAGATTGCATCCGGTTATCATCGGTGTACTTACAGGTTTGCATTCTTCCATCTTCTACTTGATCCTTCAGATTTAGAATCTCTTCTTTCAACCAATTTTCGTTTTCTTCACATGTTTGTTGCAGCTCTTCATTCTTCTTATTTGATTTTTCCAAATCCCTTTTGAGAGAGATGATTTCTGCTTCAAGGCCTTCCTTTTCAAATGGTTGTAGAGGTTCCTCATTCTTCTTACTTGATGCTTCAAGATCTGCTTGCAGAGCGATGATTGTAGCTTCAAGTCCTTCATTCTTCTTGCTTGATTTTTCGAGATCTGCATTTTGATCGTTGATTTCTGCTTCTAGTTATTTAATTCGATTGGATGCATAAGTATGAAACCTTTGATACTTGTCCACCTTTCCATTCAGCATTTCTATTTGATCTTTCATTTGAGAGATCATCTCTTTGTAAATAGAATCTTTCTTATCAATTTCCTTTTTTTGTTCTTCAACTTTGATCTTGATAGCTTCTTCTAGATCCACAACTTTACTTTCACTATCTTCACTAGTGTTTGCACAAAGAGGATCATTACAAGTAGCCTTCTCCTTTTTCTTCTTTGCCATGAGTACTTGTAGAGCTTCGTCAGAAAATTCTAGATCCATACTGTCACTTCCACTATCATAATCTTTACACATACAGTTAAGTAAGAGACAAGAACAATGATTAATACCTGTTTCATCTTCTTCAATTTTTGCTATACATGATTTCTGAGGTATCCCCTTTCCTTGAGTAACCTTCTTCTTTTGCTTCTTAGCCATGAGCACTTTCAGATCATGGTCATAATCTTCTTCATCTTCACTGGACACTTCATCATCATCTTCATTTGCATAATGGTGGCCTAATTTGTTGATCATTTTCCCTTGGTTTGTTTTGAGGCTGCTCCCTCCTAAAATTTTGGTTCCGGTTTCTGTTTGGAGGGTTTGGCTGATTGTCCCTAACAGGGGCCTTTTCATTTATCCTTTCCCACATTTTGGCCATGGTCTTGACTAAGTTATCTATTCTAGGATCTAGGGAAGGAGATGAAGTGGAGACCTCATCTCTATATGTGACTTTTCTTTCTGATCTAGTCCTAGCTCTTTTTTCTTCCAAGTTTGCTTCTGCTTTTATGACTACGTGTTGCATTTCCTCTAGGGTAGGGGGATCTTTGTATCTTAGATGATATGTCATGTCTGGATCAAAACCCTTAGGGAATTTCTCCAAAGATAAACCAAGTGGGGGTTTGAAGTGAGGTGGGAGGGCGTTATACACACTGTTGAACCTAGTGCAGTATGTCTAGACACTTTCCCCATTTTCCCGTTTTAGGTTGTTATATTCTGACAGGATTTGAATAGGGTTCTTCTGGACTTCCCACCTGTTTCTGAAGACTTGATATAGTTCTGGGATGTTGTGGATGCTGTTTGGAGACAAGATTTTGAACCATGTTTTGGGTTCTCCACCCAGGCTTTGGGCGAATATTCTCATTATGATGGTTTCATCTTGTACTTCCAAGTATTCAAAAGCATCGCCAATCCTACTTACATGCTGTTGAGCTGTGGCAGTCTCTTCTCCGTTAAAGTGTGGGATTTTGTCTTGATATCTATCTGGGAGAGGAGCCAAAGGTAGTGGCAACACCAAAGGTGCGTACCAGGCTGCCATAACGGGAGCTAATGGATGATCTACAAGATGAGGTCTTGTGGGATGGGCTGAGGTGGTTTGGATAGGTGTGGCGGATGTACTTGGACTAGTGATCTGGTTTTGAGCATATCTGGGATGGTAAGAGCCAAAGTGATGGAGAAGCTGAAATTCGGGGGGTGTGGAAGGTGAGGTTTCTCTACTAGGACTCTGTGGCGGGTCTAGGGGTTCAAGATCGTCAAAGTTTATCTTACTATGTGACTTGCTTCTAAAAAGAGTTTTTGCTGACTCTAATTCAAAAGGTGAATCTGGTAAGATAGTGAGATGTTCAGGCACTGATCTTGTTTTACGGATGGATCTATCAGTAGCTATATTGTCAATTTCGGAAGCTTGCCACAGAATTTTCTCTGGGTCATCTACTATGATAGGGGGATTTGGGTCTGGATGGGATGTGGTGTTGATTCTTCATGAAGCCAGATTTTAGATCTAGAGTTTAGAGAGGTTTATATTGGTGAATGTTTTGGATGGATGGCCTCTCTAAAGTTCTACTAAGGTGAAGGATGGTCAAAAATAAAAGGGATGGATTAGTGGAGTCACCAGGTGGAACTTGGTTGTTTTTGTGAAGATATAGCTATGGTCCACCATCAGTAACTAATCTAGAATTTTTTTAAAGATTTTTCTGAGTTCTTATGTGCAACCTATGGTTTGTCTAAAGTATTCTAAACTTGTTTCAACACCTTGCTAGGGTGGTGAGAAAAAAAAGAGTTTACTCTAAATGGTCTTATGGACTGCTGTTTTGAGCTTAGTGTTTGAAGGACCCAAGAGTCTATAAGAGTTCGCTAGACTGTCATGTACTCAGTGTCCCACCATCTCGTGCTATGTTAGTGAGCGATGGGGTAGGTCATTCGGATAGTAACCTAGAGTTTGGTAAAATAGTAAGGCCTACTAGAGGCTAGTGGAGTCGCCAGGTGGAACTTGGTTGTTTTGAGGTGTATGTGTATGGTCCACCACCAGTACTGAAAAAAACCAATCTAAGGGAGTTTTTGGGATTTTCTAAGTTTTTTATGTGCAGCCTAGTTTGTCTAAAGTATTCTAAACCTGTTTCGACACTTTGCTAGGGTGGCGAGAACAAAAAGAGTTTACTCTAAATGGTTTTATGGACTGCTTGCCTGTTTAAGTTTTGAAGACTAATGAATCTACAAGAGTTTTCTAGACTGTTATGTACTCAGTTGGTCCCACCGTGATCGCCATTATGTTAGTGAGCAATGGGATAAGTCAATCAGATAGTATTCCTAAAGGTCTCTTAAGGTCTAGGGAAACTAAGTTTGTTTATCACTCAGAGTCCCACCGTGATCGCCATTATGTTAGGGTCCCGTGATTTGGCTGATTGGCAAGCCAAATGACAGTGTAACATCAAACCAAGCTTTGGAGCCCAAGGACCTAGCCTTCCTGGACTCAGAGAGGGCTCTCTCTATAAGTGTAAGGGATATCTATGTGTTTGCTTATTGTGTTATGATTTTAGGCTAGTTATGAAGTAAGTTTTTTGGTTTTTTAAGTTGTGAGGGATGAAACTGATCAAAGATATAAAATAGGTAACAAGATGTTAGATTAACTGGGCTATGGGGTCAAAAGGTCAAGAAAGCTATTAGATGACGATACAAGGCTGTTGAAGGGCCGATTTGATTCAAGGTAGAAAGGATCTTTGGGCAAAATGGAGTAAATGGACATCAAGTTTGTGAACAACAAAGAGTTTCAAGCATAACTAGTTTAATAGACAACATAAACATGGTAGGGAAAACCATTAATCATGCAAAATGTAACTACAAGCTAATCAATACATAGAAATAAACATTCAATCCATGCATAGAAGTATAAGACCCTCTAACTTTGGGAAACGGCTATCAGACTTTGGGGAAAACACTTAAGGAAGACAAAAAACTTAACTTACTATGCCGGAATGCCTAAACACAGTAGTTAAAGTCATTGGGCACTTTGAACAACAAGATTCGCATAGTTTTAGGCAAAGGGCTAGATCGGAACTAGGCCTCCTTGGTTCAACAAGATGATAATCTAATCAGTCAAAGAGAAATTTCATGGATGGAACTATAGCTAGCCATAGGTAAGCAGGGCGTACCGTAAGTCATACTTAGCATTTATAGAACTATGAATGAAACAAGAAACAATATCCTCAAGTTGTTAAAGAGCAGTTAAAAATTCTTTAATGCAACTAAGGAAGAGGAAAACATGAAAGCTATGAAGAAACAGGAAATTTGAGGTGCCTCCAAGGGCATATCTCAAATTTGTTCTCTACTAATCTATAGCAAGCAAGAAACATGTATTCATGAATGAAAACTAGAAAACAATAACAAAGCAAGAGACATTATACCATTCTACCAAGTCATGGAATCCAACAACAATCCTTCTTCATTCATCCAAGAGCATCCAAGAGGCAATCCAAAAGCATAAGACAAGTATTTCTTCCAAAGCTTATATGACCATATATTGCTTCTCTTCTCAAATTTAGCCTTGTTTTACAATGAAAGCCTTTGGAATATATAGGCTCAAGTGAGGAAAACCTCATGGTTCAACTTGCCTTCCTATTGGCCTAATCAAAATATCTAATCTTGTCTTTGAGGCTTTGAAAAGCCCAAGGCACAAAATATCTCATAAAATATCTAGAAAATGCTAAAAAAGGAAAAATAATTGACTTTGCATCATTTTTCATGTGCAAAAATAGCTAAACGCACATTTGGAAAAAGCAATTTTTAAAGGTTCAAAAATTACAAAAATATTCAAAATTTATATCAGCAAAAGGTCCCCTGACTTTCCGGTAACATTTGGCAGCTTTCCCGATGTCAAAACGAGGCTCATGATAGCTCGTTGGAAAGCTCTGAGTGTCGAATTTCCAGAAAAACTGAAATTTTTCCAATCTGATACCTGGAAGTCCTCCAAAACTGCACCTATGTGTAAAAAACCAGAAAATTACAGTCTGCTAATAGACCGGGCAGAGTGTGCAAAAAGTGAGCCCTTTTCACCATTTCGGGGAAGCAAATGATCTCCAAATGTCCTGAAAATCACTGAGGGTATGCTCCTAAAATTATGGCATCCAATGATACCATTCTCCTCCTTTGACGAATCACCAAAATGAAATGGCGAATTTCATGAGTTTTGACCAGAAACTCAAAAATGCCAAAAAACCAAAATATGTCAAAATGCACCCAAAATTGGTGAGTATGACCCTCAAGGGTCCCTATCAACATGCTCTGAAACAGAAACCAAAATGTCAATTCCTGATGTGTCTTTCTTCACTTTCCGTACCGGGCGCTTCCCTTTAACCTCCTTTAGTTTCTCTTGGGCAGCCTTTAACTTGCGACGAGCAAACTGATTTAGCTTTTGATAATGCTTCGTCATTTTTCTTTGCAGCTCTAAATCCATGTTTGCCTTTTCCAATTTTCCCTCCAAATGTTCATTGGCTCTTTCAAGCCATGCCTCCTTATTTTTTTCAATCTCTTGCTCAAGCAATGCAGTGAGGGGAGTGGATTGGAAAAGGGCATTTTCCTCCTCTTTTTGTTTCTCAAGGGCTCTTTTAAGCCCTATGGTTCTAGGCATTTTTTGCCTAGGCTGGTCTTCTTCTTCACTTTCATCAAAATCACCTATGAGCTCACCTATCCTTGCTTAGGCTTTGGAGGCCTCTTTCTTCTACTTAGTCGCCCTTGTCTCATGGATAGCCATATGGACACTCATTTGCCTGTTTTGGACTTTTAGAAAATGATTGAAATTCCTTGCCCTATGAAGCTCACCTTGCAATGCATCAATTTCTCTTTCTCTTTGGATCAAAAGGTTCTCTAGAATGCGGGCCTCATTATCACTGTCATCACTTGGAATTTGGATGGCACCTAATGCACTCTCATGCTCATGACCTTCTCCTACCTTGCCCTTCCCTTTGCTTTGGAAGGCTATCCTTGTGCTTTTCCTCCTAGGAAAATCAATGATAGGCTTCTCTGGCAACTTTCCTTTGCTACAGAGAGCTCTTGTCACATTTCGAGTGACCACCTTTGGCATTCTTTTCCTAGCTGTCTGGGACTTTGTCTTTTTAGGAGAGGAAAACATGATTCCTTCACCTTTGTCATCTTGCTTGTCATCCCCTTGAATTTTTTTTTCTTCTTGAGGTTGTTGTGTATCCTGAGGAGGCTGCTGTGTATCTTCTTTAGGCTGCTCCTGCTCCTCAATGACTTGCTGCTGTTCTGCCTCAAAATCCTGCTCATTCTGTTGTTCAACCTGCTGCTCAAACTACTACCCTTGATCATCAATATCATGTTGTTGTTGTGCTTCAATTTCAAGCTTACTTTTTCGTCCAAGCTGCTGCTCAAAATGCTACCCTTCCTCTTGTTCTTGTTGTTCATCATCACTGAGTTGCTGTTGTCCAGCACTGTCCTCCTCTTGCTCTTGCTGCTGCTCACCTTCACCACTGTCATGCTGCTGCCCTCCATCACTTTCTTACTGCTGTTCCTCATCTTTTTCTTCATGCTCATGTTCTTCCTCCCTTTGCTGGCCACTTCCCTCTCCTTCTCCATGCTCTTTTGACTGTTCTGTAGTGAATCTGAGCCTTCTAGGAGTAGGTCTGCTAGAGGAAGGCAAGGGGCGATGAGTAGGCGATGTGGGGGATGTATGGACTGGACGGACAGTGGAGAAATCCGGGTGACTGATGAAAACATCCCAAGAAACCTCTTTCTTCTCAAGCTGGTGAAGGATGATGATTTTAATGAGGGAGTGATGGAATAGAGAGGCTATTTGTTGTGATGGAGGCTTCTTCTGAACTGAGGAGGCCATTTTCTCAATGCTTTTGCACAAAAAGAAAGGATTATTGAGCTGCTTGGTTCTTGTGAAGTGCATCAATAGTTGGATGTGGTATGCATAAACCCGGGAGAATCTCCCTTCACAAGTGAAATACTTCATTATGATCTTCATAAGGGGAGCATAGCTGGCTAGAAGATAAGAAAAAGGGAAAATAGCAGGGCATGCTTCTCTGTGCTCGGGCTTGAGGAAGGGTTTGTAGTCATCCAAGTCTAAATAGGGTTGCTTGAACCATTTTTCGCCAATGTATGGGATTTTAGTAGCCTTGGATATGGATCTCGGGGAGAACTTGAAATCAAGGTCTGCCACTTGAAAATGTTTGTCTTTGAACCTCAAGGCGCACAAATGTGTCAAAGGTGAGAAACTTTTGACTTCTTGTACCCTCTGGCAGAAATCCAAACACCCTACCTCATGAAAATTGAAAAGGATGGATGGGTGTGCATTGACTTCCTCGATAGAAATTGGCTCATACCTCTTGTGTAACCCACTTCTGCTATCTTGCCTAGGAGGCATCTTGACCTAGATGTGTTTTCAAAACACCAAATTACTTCAAAGTTTTTGAAATGCCTTCTTCAAACCAAACTCTGTCTCAACCTGTCAACTCATTGTTTGATTAGGACAAAATTGGTTTTGAATGCTGTGTGCAGTGTCTCCTTTGGCACCAGACCCCTGTTCCTTTAAAACAATGCCCTTTCTTGCCTTTTATATATTAATCAGCCAATGTTCACAATGAAATACACAGTCAACAAAGACAAACACAGTCAAAAGGACTTTCTTGTGTTTGTGGTAAGAGTACCCTACCTGTGGGTGTTTTGATGTAATAAGACAAAATTGTATTCCAGACAAAGGAAAAACACCACAATCTTCTTTAATCAAAACACTGCTCCCTTTGGTATGCTTTTCAACCAATCAATTCATCACCAAAAACACAGTCAACCAAAGAAGGTAAAACATAGTCCAAGGTTTACTGTGTAATAGATGACAGAGTTTATTTTTTCTTTTGATGTGGTCATAGAGAAATGTAGGACTTTAACAGCAATAAACCCTCCTAAAATAGAAAACTTCCTTTTTTACTTCTCTGTTCCTCACACCAGCTTGAAAAAAACACCTCTAACTAATTTACACTTCTTTCCCACTAATGTTTGATTGTTTGGAGGGCAGTTCATATGTTTTGAAACACTAAGAGTGAAACATGATTTTAATATGCTTACTGCTGGTGAATCCTAGCTATTCCAAACTCAGATTTTAAAGCAAAACACTTTATCCCCTTTTTAACACAGTCACTTATCATATCTTGTTTCAAACCGGACTTCTTCTACCCCAAACACCGTCTAGCAAACTTGAAATTAAGGGGGAGCAAGACAAGGTACCTCAAAACATGATGCAAATCTTTGTTTGTGAGTTAGAGTCACTTTGAAGGTGGTTGGAGGCGTGTTGGAGGCCTAACAACGAGCGCGGCGCGTTTGAACGAGAAAGTGTCGTGCAACATGGGCTGTCGGGTCAACTGTCGGGCCGACAGGACCCAAGCCTACAGGTGCGCCGCGTGCTTGTATAGGTGCGCCGCGCGGCTTCGTTGCCCTGTGGAAAATGCGCGTCTGAGCGCGCCGCGCAAACTTACAGGCGCGCCGCGTGAAATTTTACCCTTGAAAAATCTCTCTTTGCGTTCAAAACCTCCTTCTCCGGTCTCAAGGGCAGCAAGAGGGATCTTTGGCTCGTGCTTGGAGTTTTCATAATGATTTTGCAATGGTCTTTCGTCCCTTTGAACGCAAGGCAACCAAAGTTTCTTGACATGGATATGTGAGGGTTTGGAAAACACCATTTTTCAAAACCATTGCCTTTGTCCAATTAAAACAAAACAAAATGATTTTGAATGTGTTAATAACGGTCTATATTTGAACATTGTTGGCAAAAAAGGGCTGTGTATTTCACTCAAATAGTATCAATGGTTATGACTCTTTCCAAGGGTCAACTCTATTCATTGCATTTTACATATTTGAAAAGTGCCTTCTGTCACTGCTATCTCTCTGGCGACATTTTTAACATAGAAGCTCCACTTTGAATAATACACCAATGATTTATGGACCATCTTTTGCCACTGTTAACACCTTTGGTGACATTTTTAACATGGAAAATTCACTCAATATTTGTCAAAAAGAAATGAAAACTGCTTTGTCATTTTGCAAGGAAATGGCCTGTCTTTTTCAACTTGGTTGGCAGCTTCTGCCTCCAGGTGTCTCATCAGCTTTTCCTCCAACTGTAGGTGCCAAAATTTAGTTGCATTTTCTCATGCCCTTCTATCTCAGTCCATTTTTAAAAGGAGATCTCTTTAACACTTCTCTCTTCACTCAAATTTCATTTACATGGTACCTTTGACCTTTTATAGGGAACATGCCTGTATTTGCTTTGAAATATTTTCCAGAATCTGAAAGTATATCAACATCCTTCTTGCATATTTTGAACAACTGTGTTTAGTTATGTTGTCTCTAGGGGGGAAATGAGCTCAGATTTCCTTTGTCAACTCATCAACTACTCTTCAAATTCTGTTTTATTGGAGCTGCAGATTGTCTTTTGACAGAAACCTTGTTGAGAGATAAGTTTGACCCATTGGATTGCAGTGGTACCCCTGCTTTCCTTTTGGTCTCTTTTCAGTACTTCTCTATTTCAACTATCCCTTATTATGTTTATACTTTTTCTATCAGTCAGTGAGAAAACCTAGAAATAATCACTGCCCTGGCCCACTGTTAATGAATGAAGGAGGGCTCTTCACTTGGCAAAATACCTGATGTTTTTTCAACCTTATGTCTCAGCCATATGAAGGCTGCCTGATGAACATATTGACAAGGGTTTCTTTCACACATGATGGCAGGCGAACAAATTGTGAAGAACACTACTGCTCTTACCTCTGCTTTCAATCATTATTTTTCTTTTAGAAAAACCCTAGTCACTGCCTCATTGTTTAGAAACAATTCTGTCTTACAGTCATTTGCAAACCTTAAAACCAACCTTTGGCCATCGCCCTCTGCTTATAGATGAAGGAGACGCTTTAACCCTCTGCTTATAGATGAAGGAGGTTTTTGGTCTTCAAACCCTCTGCTTATAGATGAAGGAGGTTTTTAGCCATTACAGATCAATCAGCCCTTGACAGTGTTGTTTTTTCTACTACTATCCTTTCAGGACTTGAATGAGGTCGCGAGAACTCGATGAGAAGCTCTTGGCTCTGAGCTGCATCTCAGCTCAAGATCACATTGAGAAGCAGCTGTTGTCTCATGTGGAGCCAAGAATTGTCTTCTAAGATGCTGATATGTTTCCTGTCCTCGAAAGATCTATTAAACATTGTAAAACACCTAAAATCAGCTTGAGAATATGGTCAATGTATCGCTGAGACTTAAGGGTGTATAAGTGGCGCGACTTAGGGCTATAACTGACTTCATTAGTAGAGTGGGAGGGCTGTTATGACTGGTCTATAGCATATGGAGGTTTTTTGGCTCTTGGATAGTTTGCCAAGGGTGAAATGCCTTAGAGCGCCACTTCCTAACTTAGGGGAGGTTCTTTGAACAGATTTGGATCGTCTCTTTAGATCTGATCGGCAGACTAGTATGGTTGAGGCTAGGTAGGATTTGATAATGAGGTTTCATCTCATCATGGGAAGATTGGAAAGGTAGGGGGGAAAAAAATTTTATGGGTGTTTTCCCAGCTGGCAAATTTGACAAATTTTAGATCGGCTGTTGGAAAACTAGGCTGTTACAACTAGTCATCACTAACAAGTAAAAAATACTAATGATTAACATGGAAAATCATGAAAATGGATTTGTAGATCAAATTGAGGAGAAGAAATATGTTGATCTAATGTGTATGTTTGATGACATTACTTATATTCATGATTTATCCAAGTCTGATCAATATGACGATGAATATGTTCTCCAAATTGAAGCTAACTTTGCAGTGAAATCAACAGTTGGTTTTTGGGAGGAGGAAGTTCAGTTTCAACAACTAAAATGTAGTGATCAACCGATGCATATCTGTGATGACAACGATGAGGAAAATGCAGAAAATTTTGAAGTAAGTGAAAGCTCTTTGCCTTTGAGTTTCGCTTCATTTCAATTTCTGAGAGAAAACTTTCACAATATTAGAAATCAACAATATTTTAGTTTTGATATTGAGCATGAAGAACACAATGAACTTATTGATCAGGACTCCTTACCCTTTTTTTCTCCTCATTTGCGAAAATAAGAGAAAACTATAAGAAAGCATATAAGTGAGTTATCAACAGTATAAATGGGCATACTTATCATCAATTGGTTGAGGAGGTCACATGTGATATGCAAGCTTCTTTCGTTCCAGAATCCCAGCCACTAAGTTACACTGAATTTCAAATAAAAAATGAAATCTTAGAACCTAAAACATATTATGAATTGATGTAGGATGATTCTTTACCGTTAAGTTTTGGCTCATTTTAGTTTTTGAAGAGAAATTTTCATAATATCTTTGAAATAAAGAATCATAAGCCTATATAAAATCATCTAATCTCATTGGAACCAATGTATTATAAGTTACAATAGTCATATCAAGTTCTACATGATGCAATAGCTAATGTTTTGGATGATATCTGTAATCAAAGTCCTTCTCCATTAGTTGGTTATGAGCTTCAAATCAGAGATGATAAAACTTCGATCTGGCACCTGACTTAATTTTCTTGTTCAACATGAGTCTCATTACAAAGCTCATACAAATATTTGCAGTCATATCAGGAGAGTAATGAAGAAGATTCTTGTTTTGTTGTTGATCATTAGGAAAAATTAGTCATTCATGAGTTTCAGGATCCTTTTTCAACTTGCTACAGTCATCAAGAGAGGCAAACATGGATGTTGGGAAAATTTTAAAATCAAGGTATGAAGACTACTTAGAGCATAGCAGTAAAGTATTAGATGGGATGGAAATTAATATGTATTCCTATGAAGATCCTTTTGCAGCATTCTTAAGGTCAAGTGACAGGCTCATGCTTTGAAATTTCATTAAGATTCAATCTGTTGACAAGTTTTCATGGGAGTTCCCTTTCGGTAGTTTTCCTTTCTTGCTCATGAGAAAGAACTTGCGGAGAATTCAACTAGCAGAAAAAATTCTTACATGGTTGCATTGGTTGTTCCATTTCACTTGATTAGGTTATGTATGGATCAGTTAGAGTAGGTGTGATGAATAATATGAATTCTCAGCATTTGTTTTAAAAAGTATCTTCCAGCAAAGTTTGTAGTTAGTTGGCAGTTCAGATTTTCAGTTGGTTTGCAATATCAAGTCTCGTCTTTTGTTTTCTACTCTATGCCCAATGGATAAGGCTACCTAGTCTACGGTGTTCTTGACACCTCCAAGGAGTGGCCATCCCCAATTGGAGCCAATGTTAGTGTCAGTATTTGCATCCTGTTACCAGTGATCAAATGGACTCTTATCATGTCTTATTAGGGTCCCATAGTCAATTTTTTGTCATTTCACTAGGTATTCAAGAAACAAATTGGTCACTGGTCATTAGGTTTAGGACTATTTTCTACTGCTTCCAAAAATTTAAATTGTTGGTACATGTCATCACTTATTTAAGTGTATCATCATTCAGAGATTTTCATCATCATTTCGGTTATCATCACCATGATTTCATTCAGTTTCATGTCTCCATTAGGTCATTAGGGTTTCAAGGCCACCAAAACTCTCATTTCATGCATAAAATCCGACAATTGGAGGAGTGGTAATAGACAATTTTCTTCAATAAATTTTGATTTCAAAAATGTAATTTTATGTTTCTATATGTAATAAATACTTCATGTTCTTAAAATCTGTAGTTCAAGGTTTCAAAAATATTCAATGTTCCAAATAAATGCCCAAAATACGGTTGCTATAGTAGAGTTTCTATACTTCTAGAGTACTCTTGCGAAAAATGCATTTTATCTTTCATAGTGTATCCAAATGACCTGCTTGATGAGTCCAATGATAACTAGACAGAAAGATATTTCCAATGAGATATCATGAGCTGAATTTGGAGTTCAGGAAGTCCTCCAAAAGTTACCTGCAACTTAACGCTACGCTTTTCCTAGGGACACGCAACACGTTTTTACCAGTCTTGGGAGAATTGATTTTTGAGGGGCTATACTTGATCATTTTCAATGTGTGAGGGGTCCACTGTGTAGCAGACAGAGAGATATTTCCCATGAGATATCATGAGCTCAATCTGGAGTTTAGGAATGCCTCCAAAAGTGGTCTACAATCTCATGTTGCGCTTTTCTCAAGGACACATTGTGATTTTCCTTCTGGCGTTGTGCTTTTTGTAGGGAAGCTACACTTGGTCTAGAAAAGTTTCAAAAGGGTAGAAAAGGATCTCCAAACTCAAGCACAAGTTTTCTTAAGGATAAAACAAGTAAGTTGAGCCACTACACACCCTCTTTCACTCAGTGTCTTCATTCTTATGGTGGCAAATTTTTCAATTTCCTCCTATGCTATGCTTTTCTAGAAGAATGTGTTTTTTCAAATTTTCAAATCCTAGACCCTCTCTCCTACCATGCCCTAACCTCCTACACACCTAAATTCATCCCTAAAACCCTAAGCCCATCCCAAAATTTCATTCCCTAAAACCTATCCCCAAACCCTACCCCTACGTTGTGCTTTTCTAGGAAGCTAAACTATACCCCTGTAATTAAATTCCCCAGTCCATTTCCCTTGTTATTTTAACTTCCCTCCACCTCCCTAAGGTACCTAACTCCCATATACCCTTCCCTAAATTTTCCCACACCTATCCAAACTCCTTAACCCCATCATCCCATTCCCTTTTCCTTCCCCCTCTCCCCTAGGGTTTATAGTAAACTAAACACCATGGAGGTACAGAGAAAGACATACAAAAAAAGGTTAGAGAACCTTAAGGTTTGAGCCACCAGACACCCGGGAGTTGATTTTGTCAACCCTAGCAGTCAAATGCTTCCAACATGTGGGTTTTTATTAGTTTTGTGAAATGGTCCAAAGAGTGAAAAATTATCCAGATTTGACTAGAATCTTCATCACAAACCTCCAGAAAGACCAATTCACTATTGCAGGGGTGACATTCACCATTTCAATAGATGTTATTGCAGCAACTATAGGGATACCAAACCATGGTGAGTATCGGTTCAAAGGCATGAACCTAGACCTTGAGCAGTACAAACCTTACTTGAAATCACAGTGCAAAGGAAACCCTAATTTGTCAAAAAGAGAACGATAAGTTGGACCTACTTTTGATACATCCATGATAGCATAACACACCTTATTTGGCATCTCTGGAGCAATTTTGAGGAAATTTGGAGAAAATTTGGAAAATTTGAAAAAATCCTTGAAGGCACATTTCCAGAAATGCCCTGTTTAGTCATCTTTTTGTAGAACATATTGTGCCCAAAAAAGATGAATTTTGGTAAAATGGAGGAAATTTATGTTCCTAAGATATCAAACTACAATAACCTACTTCAAAGTTTACACATGTATTATATAATGAGAGATCCATTCACATCTTCACAACCTATTTTTTTGAATGTGCAATGTCCTGCTTAAGTCACATTATTTCAGAGAATATTGTGGATAATAAGAGAATTATCTTGGGAAACTAGAGGAGCGTTTTGTTCCTAACATGCCAAAGAAAATAAACCTCTCTCTGTTTTCCAAAAACGTTTAGTGTTAGGGATATATCGCTCCATCTCAGAGGCCTATGTTTGCAGAAAACTCAGAAATTTCTCACAGTTAGACTGCAAAAAGCGTAGCTTGGGCCATGCTGTGCTTTTTATGGAGGCCTCTAAATTATGAAAACCCACTTGGTTTGGACATATAATGTCCTCTACATCACATTTTGACTATTGTAACTCCAAAAAATTAGCTTTTTATAGGTGTAAAAGCCCAAAAACCTCCTAAAAAACACCTTTCTGCCACCTTGTTCAGCCTCACGCTGCACTTTTTGAACGGTCTTGGGATATTTCATTTTTTAGGAGCTTAACTTCACCATTTTCAATTATTGAGGACTTTTTTGACAAATAGATAGGAATATCTTTCCAATGAGCTATCTTGGGCTCATTTTGGACTTCAGGAAGGTAGTCAAAAGTCAATTTGAAGGTCCACACTACGCTTTTCCCAAGGCATGTTGCGCTTTTTGCAAGGACGATGCGCTTTTTACAAACAATTGTTTTCTTCATAATTTTCACTTTTTCTCAGTTGATTGATGAATTCCATGGATTTTTACTGATTTAAATGTGAAAATAAAATGTAATTATGTATTTTATAGTTACTAAAGGTAGATACATAAAATAAAAATGTAAATTTGGGTCAAGTGAATCAGTTTCATCAAAGATATGGATGATTTTGTTGACCTCCCTAGTAATTAGGGTTCTAGTTGATGACTTTGGGGAAAAGATCCACAAGTCATGGATTCAACCCTTGAGAGTGGGAAAATTTTTTTTTGGTCTGTATCTTTCATTTCCTTTGTCATTGCAAGGGTTGGATGTTGTATAATTGATCTTTGAACACTAGTGTAATCAGTCATTTTTTGCAAGAACTAATAGACATTGTTGTAGCGATTTTGGTGGGATTCTTGTGGTAAAGTGTTTTAGTAGTGTTGCCTCTTATTTTTCATATGTTATAATGTATTATTCTTTCCATTTTCATGTCCATCTATCAATGTGATTGATTCCTAAGTTAGATAAGCAGGATTCATTATTTGATGCTCTATTTTGGAGGAATTACCATAGTTGTGTTTCACTTTCTTATGATTGAAAATAATTCATGATTTCCATGCTCTTTTTTGAAACCCTAGCAGTCTCTCATAGTCATAAAGATACCTAAATGTGTTATGTTCCTACCTTGCCCCATGAGATCTCTGCAATTCTGATCCTCAGTGCCCTAACCTAGTTCTTCTTTGACCTAATTCACCATCCAACACCCAAAATCAATCAACCAAAACCTAGAGCTTACTATACCTAGCCTAAAATTGTCATTTTTCAGTCAATTTGGTAGTGATATCTCGAAGAGATCCCTTTCCTACCCAGTAGGGCTAGCTACTAGGTCAAAGAGGTATGTTGTTATTTTTTATGGTCTCCTTCTCAGCCTTCGGAGATCCTATTAGGTCCCTATATTACTAGTTTAGCCCCTTATTGTTATTAGTGTAGCCCCCTTATTGTTATTATTGTAGCTCCATCTAACCGCAATATTGTTATTATTGTGCCCTTACATTTTTATTGTTAGGTTAACTAGGATTACATTGTGGCCCCATGGACTCCTGTATATAGAAAGGAGGTTTTGTCATTTGTATCATCTAAGAATTTGTTAATTCATGTAATGTATTGGAGGTTTCCCCCTCAAAGTGGCTTATTTCTAAGGCGTTGATATATCTTTTCTTCTATTTTTGGAGCTGGTTTCACAACATTTGGTATCAGAGCTTCGGATTCTAGGGTTTCGCCGCTTCAAACAGGTCATCGTGGAATTTTCGCTATAAAATTTTTTCTATGAAGGTTCAAAAGCTGAAATTATTAGAGTACGAATCCAAATTCCTGAGGAACCTCATCGCAAAATTTCAGAGCTTGGTTCACAAAAGTTTCGATGATATGATCTGTGGAATTTAGGTCTTTTTGCAAGCTCCTCAATTTAACCTAAACGGGTCATCGCAGAATTTTCGCTATAACTTTTTTTCTACGAAGGATCAGAATCTAAAATGTTTAGAGCACAAAGCCTAACTCCTGAGAAACATCTTCACAAAATTTCAGATCTTGGTTTGCAATATTTTCGGAGATATGGTCTATGGAAGTTAGCACTGTTTCAGACTCTTGAATTTCATCTCAAAGAGGTGATCGTGGGAAACTCTTCATAACTCTCTCTCTGAGCATCAGATTGGAATCCTGTAAAAAGTGGACACAAGAAAACGGAATTTGGTTTCCTATCTTTCAATATTAGATCCGAAGGAGGAAGAAGTGACATGTGGCAAGTCATACAAGTTCGATCTACTGAACTAGTCCATAATTAGGTCATCGTAGGATATTGGGCACAACTTTGTCTTCAAGAATCCAAATCAGGTCAGACTTGTGGCATTCGAAAAAGGATTTAGAGGGCTACCTTAGTACCAAATTTCAGATATTGAAGATCTGAAATCATAGAGATAATTTAGTTTCAATATCGCGCTCCTCAAAAGCAAGAAAAAGGTGTCTATTTTTTTTCAAATTACATAAGTCTCGTTTGAAAAAAATTTAGTTAGAATTTACTCCAAGGGCATATTGAAGAATAAATATCAGTATTGGGTTCTAAAATGGCCCCTAAAAAGAATTTAACACCCATTAAGCCTTCAGAAGGCTCTACTATGACTCATGAAGACAAAGAAACACAACATGAGATATCAAAATTACAAGAGCAAGTGCACCAAATTTCGCTATCGCAAAGAGCAACAAAAAATGAAATGGAAGTTTTGAAGAAAGGCGTGGAAACTAAGATGGATGGTTTGAAGAAAGGCGTGGAAGCTAAGATGAATGGTTTGGAAGCTAATATGGAAGGCATGGAAGTGGACATGGAAGCTAAGATGGATGGCATGGAAGCTAAGATCGATCAAAAAATGGAAAACATAAAAGTAGACATCGAAGGTTTGGCAAAGTTGATACATGAAATGTTTCCTAATGGTGAAAAGATAGTAGAGGAAACTCATGATGAGAACAAAATAAATGTTAATTATGATTTCATAAAATCTAATGTTGGACGGAAGAACCACCATATTCCAAAGATGGATATGAGGAAGTTTGATGGCAAGGATCTTGTAACACGAAAGATGGAGTAATATTTTGATCTCAATAATGTGCAAAACACACAAAAGGTACGCATTGCAACTTTACATTTAGAACAAAATACATTTGTATGGTATCAATGGCTTTGCTCCCGTAAAAAAATTGTCACTTGGTCAATTTTTACGGAGGAAATGATAGCACATTATCAGGATACAAAGAGCAACACCTTCTTTAGCCAATTGATAAATCTCAAACAAAAGGGTTTAGTGGGGGAGCACATTGAGGACTTCTAAAAATTGAATATAAGGGTAATTGATATTCTAGAGGAACACATGATTGATCTCTTCATAGGTACTTTAAAGGATAACATCCAACATGAAGTTAGTGTTTTGGAACCTGATTCATTGGAGAAGGCATTCAGGTTGGCAAGAAAAATTGAATGTAAAATTATGGCGACAAGGAAGCCTACCACTCACTTCTTTAAAGAGGGAAGTGTCGCTACTCCTAGATTTCCACAACCTACAAGGTTGACACCACAACAATTGGATGAAAAAAGAGCAAAAGGGCTTTGCTGCAGTTGTGATAACAAATACACTAAAGGTCATAAGTGTGTTGAGAAGAAATTATTTTACATAGATTGTGAAGAGGAAGAAGAAAATGAATAAGAAGAGGATATACACCAGGAACCGACCCTAGAAGAGGAAGAAATGAGTCCGACCATATCGTGTAATGCATTGGCAGGAATTACCACTCCTCAAACTCTCAAGATAGAAGGACATATCAAGAAGAAAAAGGTAATAGTGTTGATTGATTCAGGTAGTACCCATAATTTTATTCATTGTAAGGTAGCGAAGGAATTGAATTGTTTCCTATACCCAACACCAGAATGTCAAGTGATGGTTGCAAATGGAGGAACTATAAATTGCTCTGGAAAATGCCATAATATCAAGCTAACCATGGGGGAATATGTATTGAATAGTCCAATGATTTCCATTCCTATGGGAGGTGTTGATGTTGCACTAGGAGTACAATGGTTACAATCTCTAGGGATGGTATCTTTTAATTTTCAAGAACTTTTCTTGAAATTTTTTTCAGAAGGAAAGGAAGTCGAATTACGGGGTATCGTAGGGAAGCCAAGAAAGATAATAAGCTCTAATGTCATGACAAAGATTTTGAAGAAATAACAATGAGGCGTAATTCCACAATTATGCTCACTAGAATTTTTAACATCAAAATCATCTATTTCTGCAGATCTCGAAAAAGTCTTGGACAATCATTCCAAGGTGTTTGAAACTCCCAAAGGACTCCCACCTATTCGTGATCATGATGTGTAGAAATTTGAATAACTGATATGTTATCCACCGAGATTCTCCTGATCACACACTATTTTATCTTCATGCCCAATACAAAATCTCTTCTACCATTGATCATTACATGCAGAAATAAAATCAATTGCATGCACACATTAAAACCATAAAAATTCACAAATATGAACACAGTATGTAATGGGAAAGCTTAAAGCTGAAAACCCCCAACTATCTGTATATTATATATGTCATATAGATCATGTAACAATCATCATACAAAGCTCCTCACAAGCTCTCAATATAATCTCCACTTGCTACACACTAATCAGGCTTGATCTTGCAAATCCCATGCATCGATCTTTGCCAGCCCTTAGCCTGCCTCTATTGTGCAATCCCTGCTGAAGAATAGCTCTTGATGAGAATGTAATTACCCCAGCCTTTCTCACGCAGTATTTATAGGCATCTATACTACGTGTTGGATGCAAACCATGCATCACTTATAATCACAACTGATAGTCACACTGCTCTTTCACCTATCTCTTCACTGGTCTCCACTGAAACTGTCCATGCACTGTAGTTAATTGATGTATTCTTTAGTTGATTAATGAGTTTATAATTAGTGAATTAATTAATAATTAATTCACACCACTCTTCACTAGTTGTATCAATCAGTTAAACTAGATACAAATAGCTCAACTATGTTTAGATTAGTTAAACTGAACACAACTCCATTAACTTCCTCAATCAACTCCACCAAACTCTCTCACATGAGTTCTAACTGAATTATCCATGCAATAGCTCCACTTAACCCTTAGGAATAGTGTAATTCCTTCTGTCAGCTCCTGTGCCACATCTGTGCACTTAACTGAAGTGCTCCAAGAGAATAAGATACTGTTTAGAGTCCAAATATTATTAAGAGCTAATAATATTCGACATATCTATTTTTAGACTGGCAATCTAAAAATAGATTCCGCCCAATATGTCTAAAAATAGAATTCCATCTATTTTTTTCCAACTTGACCAACCATCCACAAATAGCATCCTGCAACTCATAGAATATGATTGACATGTCTAAAAATAGACATAGTCTAAAAATAGACTTTGCGACAAAAAATCACCTGTGTGGGCCCCACCTAGTTTAGGTGATCACTTTCCAACTAGGATCAGGAATGATGTTTCAGGATGCCTCATTCACTATTTCTTGTTGCAATCTTCAACATGATCATGCTATTCATTTGATTGCAGGAAGTGTTCCTCCAAACATCAGGCCTTATAGATATCCTTATGTACAAAAGAGCAAAATTGAATGTATGATTGTAGAAATGTTAGAGGTTGGTATAATTCAACCTAGTCAAAGTTCCTTCTCTGCTGCAGTATTATTGGTGCACAAGAAGGATCAATCATGGCGCATGTGTACGGATCATAGGAAGCTCAATAAGCTCAACATTAAAGATAAATTTCGCATTCCTGTCATTGATGAATTATTGGATGAATTACATGGAGCAATTTATTTTACCAAGTTGGATCTTCAATCAGGATATCATCAAATTAGAATGAAGACTAAAGATATTCCGAAAATAGCATTTCAAACTCATGAGGGTCATTATGAATTTTTGGTCATGCCTTTTGGCCTTACCAATGCACCTTCTACATTTCAAGGTTTGATGAATTTCATTTTCAAACCCTTCCTTAGAAAATTTGTGCTAGTATTTTTTGATGATATACTAATCTACAACAGGTCTTGGAAGGATCATGTTCAACATGTTGACAGGGTGCTCAAGCTATTGTAGGAGAAACAATTATATGCAAAATCATCCAAATGTTTCTTTGGAGTACAAGAGGTGGAATATCTGGGTCATATTGTATCCCACGAGGGTATTAAGGTAGACCCTAACAAAATTAAAGCCATTAAGGAATGGAAAGTCCCCACAACTATAAAGTAATTGCGAGGATTTCTCGGTTTAACAGGGTATTATCGCAAGTTTGTTAAGAATTATGGGAGAATAGCAACACCTCTAACAACATTATTTAAGAAAGATGCATTTTCATGGACTCCTGAAGCAACTAAGGCCTTTGAACATCTTAAAGAGGCAATGTGCCTAGCACCGGTCTTAGCTACGCCAGACTTCACAAAAACCTTTATTGTGTAATGTGATGCCTTAGGAAATGGAATTGGTGTTGTTTTAATGCAAAAAGGAAGACCCATTTCTTTTGAAAGTTGTCCAATCAAAGGAAAGTATTTACAGAAAGCTATTTATGAGAAGGAAATGTTAGCAATACTACATGCATTAAAGAAATGGCGACCTTACCTAATGGGAAGACACTTCAAGGTAAAAACTGATCATGATAGTCTTAAACACTTTTTGGAACAAAGACTATCTTCAGAAGAGCAGCAAAAATGGGTCACAAAGATGTTGGGTTATTACTTTGAAATAATCTACAAAAAATGGAAGCTAAATGTTGTTGCAAATGCACTCTCAAGAAAAAATGAAGAGGTGGAAGCATTTATTTGTGCCATTTCTATTATCCAACCAGATTGGATAACCGAAGCAAGGGATGAATGGAAGAGGGATGAAGAAGTGTGGACACTCATTCAAAAGTTGCAGCAAGATCCTAGTACATTTGATACATTTATTTGGAAAAATGATTCCTTATGGTACAAAGATCACTTATATCTTTGTAAGAATTCCCAACTAAAACAAAAGATTCTTTTGGAATTGCACACTTCTCCTTTAGGAGGACACTCAGGATTTTTTACAACTTACCGCAAGGTGAAGAAAGATTTTTTTTGGGATGGCCTTAAATCTGATATTCAAAATTTTGTGGTGGAATGTTTGGTTTGCTAGAAAAATAAAGTTGATACAATTAAGACCTCGGGTCTTCTACAACATTTATCCATTCCAAGTCAACGTTGGGAGGATATTCCAATGGATTTTATCATAGGTTTACCTAAGTCCGAAGGAAAGAGTGTCATCATGGTGGTAGTTGATAGACTTACAAAATATGCACACTTTTGTGCATTATCTAATCCATTTAAAGCAAGTACAGTTGCTACTACATTTATGGAGACAATTCAAAAGCTACATGGAAACCCAAAGGTTATTGTGAGCGACATAGATCCCATTTTTACTAGAAATTTTGGACAGCGTTATTTTCTTGTTTGGGTACTCAATTAGCTCATAGCTCATCTTATCATCCTCAATCCGATGGTCAAACTAAGATAGTGAATAAATGTTTGGAAGGATATCTTCGTTGTTTTGTATTTGATAAACAAATGCAATGGGTCAAGTGGTTACCTCTCGCTGAATGGTGGTATAACACTTCCTTCCATACTGCAGCAAAAATGACCCCATTTATGGCACTTTACAGATATCATCCACCATCCATCACATCATCTTTAATAGAAAATTCTAAGGTTCAAGCAGTGGAAGATCACATCGATCATCAACAAGGAGTTCTCCAACTCTTAAAGGAGAACCTAAATTTGGTACAAAATCGAATGAAACAACAGGCAGATCAACATCGCAATGAGAGAAGTTTTGATGTAGGAGACTGGGTATTTTTACGGCTACGACCATACAAACAAATGTCCCTCAAGCAAGCTAAGAAGGATAATAAATTATCACCAAAGTACTATGGTTCTTACAAGGTGTTGCAAAATATTAGTACTATGGCATACAAATTGGAGCTTCTTGCTTCTCCGCGAGTGCATCCAATTTTCCATGTTTCATGCTTAAAGAAGGTTATAGGTGAAAATATTCCAGTTCAAACAATATTGCCAGAATTCTGTGAGGAAGGAAAAATCATATGGAACCTAAAGTGGTCATGGAAACAAGAGTTCGACAGCTACGAAATCGATCAATTTCAGAGTATCTCATCAAGTGGAAGAACTTACCCACTGAAGATTCTACATGGGAGGATGAGAATTTCATACAGAAGCACCCAGAGCTACTCAAGCGTTGAGGATAACACTTTTTTGAAGGAAAGGGACATGTTAGGTCCCTATATTACTAGTTTAGCCCCTTATTGTTATTAGTGTAGCCCTCTTATTGTTATTATTGTAGCCCCCTCTAACCCCAATATTGTTATTATTGTGCCCTTACATTTTTATTGTTAGGTCGGCTAGGATTACATTGTGGCCCACTAGGATTAAATTGTGGCCCCATGGACTCCTATATATAGAAAGGAGGTTTTGTCATTTGTATCATCCAAGAATTGTTCATTCATGTAATGTATTGGAGGTTGCCCCCTCGAAGTGGCTTATTTATAAGGCGTTGATATATCTTTTCTTCTCTTTTTGGAGCTGGTTTCACAACAGATCCGGTGGAGTGATAACACTATAGATGACACTACTGTCAGCGTTTTATTTTTTGACATTAAGATAGGCACTATTCATGATGTTTTTTTGGCATTACTTAGGGCACAAAATTTGGCGCTATGATAAACATACCTAGTTGTGTCCGTTTTTGCACCAAAGAATGTGTTCATTTCATGGACTACAATACACTAAATTCTGAAGCCATTTTTGGCACTATTTTACTTTTTTTTTTGTTGTGTGTTAGTGTGGGGGATTATCCTCATAATCAACAATTATTTCTATGGAATTTTTTTTTCCATGATAGTTTACTTTTTCTTCTCAAGTGAGCCATTTGATATGAATTTGTTCTTATAGATCCACTCACATCCAATTGGTTTGGTTTTTTTTTATGGGAGTGTCATACTCCTTCTGCATTGCTTTTTTCCATTCATGATGAGGAGTAGCTTCATTAAAGGAATATGGTTCAAATTTAGTAGAAAAATCAATTCTCAATCATATGAAACATACATATCATCTACATAAATTGAATCATAATTATTTGCATCACCTCCATCTTCTCTAGTGGAACCTATGGTTCTTTTCTTTTTGACATGTTCAAGATGAACACTTTCAAGTGCTTCAGTGAGCCATTTTGGTAGAACATGTTGATATGGTCCATGTTGTGTTGAAAATTCAACAAGAAATGTGTGTCTAATTTAATTTTCCCTTAATTAAATTGGACAGTAAATTGTAATATTATCTCATAATCACTTGTAATAGCTAATTGAGTATGATAGACTCATTTAGCTCATGAAATTAGAGTTGAGGGTGGTTGCTGAGGCATGTAGGGTGATTCTATTTGTTTTAGAGTCCAAGTTGCAGTTAGTGTATTAGTTTAATGCATGAGAAATCGGTTAACTCAATTAACTGAGTTAAAGTCAGTCTAACTAGTTGTAACTGATTGTTGCACTAGTGAGAGGTCAAGTGAATTAAATCATATTTAATTCACATGTATTTATATGTCAAGTGACTGATCATTTACCATTAATAGCTGCATGCATGTCAATTTTGATGAAGTCCCAGTTGAGACAGAGGTTAAAGGGATGTTATCTATCAGTTGTATTATTAGTAAACTATCGGCATGCAATTAGACAACCATAGGATTGCCCATGATCTATTGCGCAGTTTTGGAAGGTTGAATTTCCTTATTAATAAGGATAATTTGTTCTTAGAATTGTGCAAGTAAGGTAGGATGGGTAGAGGCGGGAAATTGGCTAAGTGTTGGTCGATTTTGTCCGGATCAATGTGATACAGTTCGTAGAGTGTAGCAGACTCTTGTGAGAAGAGTGCATTGTATTGTTTCATGATTCCTTGGTTGATTATAAAATAAATATAGAGGGGTTTATGCAGCAAGGTTTCCCCAAGAAAAAATATCTGTGTTGTGCGATTGATTTTCTTCTTTCTCTTACTTGGTGTGATTGTGCGATCGTGTTTATTTTCTACAAATATTGTAGAAGGATTTAATATCTTGTTTTAGTATATTACATGATTAGATTGAATTCATTGGTATACATATTGTTTGTGTAATTTCTACATGGCATCAGAGCACTAGAAATCACTATAGTGGAGAATAAATTGAGTTTGTGCAGAACAAAATTCCAATTTGAAAAAATATTCTTTGGTGTGACAAGTGGATCAAGATGGATTTCAATGGATTAAGATTGGAATATTCACTCGAGGGAAGTTCTAATTATATTGCATGGAAAGACAAAATGGAGGTAGCTCTGGAGGACAATGGGTTGAAATAATTTATCGACACTGATATTCCAAAGCCCGCAACAGCAGACGTTGATATTCTTGATGCTTGGAAAAGGAAGGTTGCAAAGGCAAGGAGGATCTTATTAGAGGGAGTTCGAGATCACATTGTCTCGAGTCTTCATGGCAAGGCGAATCCATATGCAATGTGGAAGGCCTTGATAGATCTGTTTCAGAACAACAGTGACCACAGAAAATGGGCATTGAAGGGAAAGCTCAGGAAAATCAAAATTGAGAAAGGAAACACTATTCTGAAATACATGACCAAGTTCATCCAATTTCGAGATGAGCTTGGAAGTGTCGGGATTACTGTAGCGGATTATGACTAGGTGAGCCTAGTACTTCTAGGCCTTCCCAAGAGCTAGCATAGTTTTCAGTACTTTGTCAATGGGAGGGAGAAGCTACCAGATTGGGAGTGACTTTGGTCAGATTTGGTACAAGAAGAATTCAGGCACAATACCAGGGATGGATCCTCATCCAAGACAGATGATGAGGAAAATTTCGCCTTGGCTGGTAAGGCAAAGAAGGGGAAGGGAAAGAAATCCTATTCCAAATCTAAGACTGGCAAAGAAGGCAAGAAGCATGACATGTCTAGAGTGAAATTTTTTCACTGTCACGAGCATGGACATTATGCCACTAATTTTCCACAAAAGAAGAAGAACAACAAGAAGGCTTCATGATCTGCAGTGGGTGATTCTTTGGCTTCACAGTTTGAGTTGGACTTATCACTCATCACATGCATGGTGTCTAGTGTGATGGGAATAGTGTGGTACTTGGATAATGGTGCATCTTTCCACATGACGGGAGAAAAATATCTCTTTAGTAGCTTGGAGGAAAAGGATCTTTAGATGAACATAGATATGGATGATGAAGGAGGTATAGTGCTACCGGGATTGGTACAATTACTTACCAGAGGTAGTCAGGTAAACCTTTATTATTAAAATATTTCATGCATGTACCAGGCTTGAAAAATAATTTAGTTTTAGTTGCTATGTTCGAGGATAGAGGATATGATGTGTTTTTTAGTGAAGGGAAACCATTCCTTCATCACAAAGCCACATGATAGGTTAAGAATATTGGGGTTCATGTGAAGAACATCTACAAACTTGATGTAGATCGCTGCACAACATTGATGAGTAAAGCAGACAGAGTGGTGAGTCAAGATGAGGGTGAATTATGGCACAGAAGATTGTTCCATCTACACCACAGTGCTTTGAAGGTCATGCAGTAGATTTCTACAAGGCTTACGAAGGGTACTCTTACACAGATAGACACATGCAAGGGATGACCATGGGGAAGTGTACAAAGTCCACGTTTCACGAGAAGGAGAACTAAGCAATGGAAATCCTTGAGAGAGTTCACTCAGATGGGTGTGGACCATTCTCTATAGCTTCTACAGTAAAGCACAAGTATTATGTGATTTTTGTTGACGATTTTTCTACAAAGTGTTGGATCTACTTCATGCAGAAGAAAGATCAGACGTTTTCAAAATTTTGTGAGTTCAAAGCACTGGTTGAGAAAGATACAGGGAAGCAAGTGAAGGGTCTGAGGAGCGACAATGGTGGTGAGTACATATCCAATGAATTCAAGAACTTTTGTGCCAAAGAAGGAATTCGGAGATATTTTATTGCACCTCATAACCCACAATGAAATAGGGTTGCAGAAAGAAAGAACAGAACAATTGTGGGTACGACATGAGCTATGTTACATGAGCAGGGCCCACAGTTGCATCTGTGGGCAGAGGCATACAAAAAAATGGTATTTATGAAAAACTTTAGTCCTCATCGAATACTTGGCATGAGTGCACCAGAGGAGGATTTTTCCGGTAAGAAACCTGATTTTTCATAGTTTAAAATTTTTGTCCCATTTGTCTATTGCCATGTGACCAAAGATTCCAGAAAGAAGCTAGAACCAACAGCAGAGATTGGGATATTTGTGGGGTACACTTATACTCCCCATAATTATCGGGTGTATTTGACGAACAGTAGAATGAGAGTTGTTAGACGGGATGTAAAATTTGATGAGGAGAAATCCATGCGATTGTCCCTTGAGAGGGAGCTTGATTTGCATGCAGGTGAGGAACTCTTGGTTCCAAAGGATGAACCTCAAGATGTGGATCAACCACATGAGGAGGATCATGGAGTGGCAGAAACCACTCATGTAGAGCCATCCATTAGACATGGTAGGAGGCGCACCATAGAGGCTGAAAAATTGAGACTTGATGCGGCAGAACATGTAGGAGCACCTACATCATAGCACAGATAGAGACGGTCACCAGATAGGTATACTGGATACATGGCTCTCATGAGAAAGTGTATTGTGACAGAACCATCCTCTTTTGAGGAAGCAATGCACCAACAACCTTGGTTTGACGTCATGGTTGAGGAGTATGACTCCATTGTCAGGAACAGTTCATGGGAAGTTGTCCCAAGACCATTCGGGAAGTCAGTGGTTGGACCTAGATGGATCTATATGGTGAAGTAGGAAGCAGATGGGAGTGTGGAGAAGCACAAGGCTAGATTTGTAGCCCGAGGATTCTCACAAGTTGAGGGGATTGACTATGAGGAGACTTTTGCACCAGTTGCATGGTACTCATCGATTAGATATATCCTTGCAGTCTCAGCGTAGATGGGTTGGCGGATACATCAGATGGATGTGAAGACTGCATTTCTCAGTATATTTATTAAGGAAGAAGTGTACATTGAGCAACCATAAGGTTTTTAATCCTTTGACAAGGAGTCGCATGTGTGCAGACTCAAGAGAGCATTGTATGGGCTGAAGTAAAAATCTCGTGCTTGGTACACTAGGATTGACAGCTATTTCACTGGGTTGGGCTTCACGAAGAGTGAAGCAGATGCGAAACTGTACCAGATTGTGGTTGATGGTAAGCTTCCAATTATTGTAATTTATGTAGATGATATTATTCTCACGGGTGATGAGAAGCTCATAACTTCTTGCAAAGAGGATCTTGCAAGAGAGTTTGAGATGAAGGACATGGGACTCCATTATTTCCTTGGTTTGGAGATATGGAAACTAGATGGGGATCTATTTGTTTCTCAAGGCAAGTATGCCAAAGAGATTCTGAGAAAGTTCCACATGGAGAGTTGTAAACCCATCGAGACTCCTCTTGCAGGAAACTGGAGGAAGGAGGATGCTACTTCAAGTGAGGTAGTGGACACTATTGTTTATAGATAGCTTGTGGGTTCACTCATGTAATTGGTGAACACACAACCAGACATATGCTACGGAGTTAACCAGCTTATTTAAGCTATGGTTAAGATGACCAAGCTATTTTGCAAGGCGGGGAAGCATTTCATGATTTATCTCAGGGGCACTATAGAGTATGGATTATGGTACAAACAGACAGAGGGAGTGAAGCTTCAAGGCTTCACTGATGCAGATTGGGCAGGCAGTCCATTAGACATGAAGAGCACATCAGGAGGGATCTTCAGCATAAGATCGACAACAATTTCTGGGTACAGCAAGAAGCAGATATCAGTTTCACTCAGTTCAGCCAAGGTAAAGTACATGACAGCCAGCCGGGCAACATGTGAGGCCATCTGGGTGAGGAAGATACTTTTTGGTTTTTTTGGTCATCAGATGGATCCGACGGTGATACATTGTGATAACCAGAGTTTCATAAAACTCTTGGTTAATCGAGTATTCTATGACAGGTCCAAGCATATTGACATCCAGTACCACCATCTCAAATATTGTGTTTAGAGACGCATTATGTTACTTCAGTACATTCCCATGGAGGATTAGGATGCATATATTCTGACGAAGGCGCTCGCCAAGAGAAAATTCGAATACCAAAGAGGCAGGACCGGGGTAGCTGATAATCCCTTTATTGTTTAGAGGGAGTGTTGAAAAGTCAATAAGAAATGTGTGTCTAATTTAATTTTCCCTTAATTAATTTGGACAATAAATTGTAATCTTATCTCATAATCACTTGTGATAGTTAACTGAGTGTGATAGACTCAGTTAGCTCATGAAATTCGAGTTGAGGGTGGTTGGTGAGGCATGTAGAGTGATTCTATTTGTTTTAGAGTCCAAGTTGCAGTTAGTGTATTATTTTAATGCATGAGAAATTGGTTAACTCAATTAAGTGATTTAAAGTTAGTCTAATAGTTGTAACTGATTGTTGCACAAGTGAGAGGTCAAGTGAATTAAATCAGATTTAATTCACATGGAGTGATATGTCAAGTGACTAATGATTTACTATTAATAGTTGCATGCATTTCAGTTGTGATGAAGACCCAATTGACACAAAGGTTAAAGGGATGTTATATATCAGTTGTATTATTAGTAAATTTCCGGTGCACAATTAGACAACCATAGGAATTCCCATGATGTATTGCACAGTTTTGAAAGGTTGAATTCCCTAATTAATAGGGATCAATTGTTCTTAGAATTGCACAAGCAAGGCAGGCTTAGCAGAGGAAGAAAAATGGCTAAGTGTTGGTAAATTTTGTCTGGATCAGTGTGAGACAGTTGGTAGAGTGCAACAGACTCTTGTGAGAAGAGTGCATTGTATTGTTTCATGATTCCTTAATTGATTATACAATAAATATAGATGGGTTTTGAGCAACAATATTTCCCCAGGAAAAAATATCTGTGTTGTAGGATTGATTTTCTTCTTTACTTTGTGTGATTGTGCGATCGTGTTTATTTTCTGCAAATATTGTAGAAGGATTCAGTATCTTGTTTTAGTATACTACATGATTTGATTGAATCCATTGGTATACATATTGTATGTGTAATTTAAACATGTTTCTCCACTCATTAAGATGGGAATGCATCAAGTTTTATCCTTCCAATCCTCTCAATCACATCACTTAGAGGATCCTCCTGAATTGGTGAAGTGAACAAAAATTCATGAGTGGAAGATAGTGCATTAGAAGGAGATTCCATAGAATTATCCAAGATAGGGATTCCTCCTTCAAGATGTGGAATCCTATTATAAATTATTAAATATGTCTTTGTATGAGTGAATATATCCAAACAACCAAGCCGAATTGAAAGGTGTTATTAGTCTTCTAAGGTTCAATAAATTTTACATCTCTAAAAAGAATAAGTTTCTTGTTTACCTCATTGTACATATGATATTCCTTGGTGGTATCCAAATACCCCAAGAATATTCACTTTTGAATCCTTGCATTAAGATTTCTTATATGTTCCTTAGGAAACAAGTCATAAAAGGTGGAACCAAAGACCCTTATATGCCTTACTAAGCATGAGATGGACATTTATTTTTCACTTACACTACACATAGAACTACATGAGCCCAAAACGCAAACTTTATATTTTTCAAAAACATCAATTAGTGAACAATATTCAAGATAGTCATGTTCATTCTTTCAACTAATACCTTTTTGTTGAGGATTTTATGGAACTATGGTTTGATGTTTTATCCTAGGTTTTAAATTAATTATAGGTGTCTTCTCTTCCATTATGAATATGAAGAGAGCCATTATATTATTTTACTTCATTTTCAATCCATACGTGCAAATTTTCTGAAAGTTTCAAAATATTGAGTTTTACTTTTCGATAAGTACAACTAACACCTTATCATGTAATAACCAATAAAATTCATATATTTATTGTCATTATTAAAAGGAATAAGCATAGGTCCATGTAAATCAGAATGTATCAGTCCAAATTTTCTACATGCTTTGGAAGTGGAATCATGAAAGGGTTGTTTGTTATGCTTTTCAATGATACAAGCATCACATTGCTTCATTTTCCTAGAATATTAGGCAAACTAGAAACACCATTCTTTTTCAATGAATGAAGGTTTTCATAATTAATATGTTCAAATATAATGCTATATAAGGCTAGATGGAAATGTACCTCCATCATAATGAGAGAGATATGTAGATTTTTTTGTATGAGAAAATGTACCTTTCAACTTCAGTAATATTTCATCCTCCATTCTAGTCGTGATAACCATGTTTTTAGATACTCTCCTTATTTCTACTTTTCCATAAAATATAAAAATAAAGTGGCATTGCTAGTGAATGTGAAAAAAATTTCTTCACATCTTCAGAAGGTAGAGTACATCAGATATAAGAAAATCAATAAATAAAGGTAGTTTAAGGTTGATGGTGCTAATTATGTAGGGATTTAGAATTGATTTATATACAAAATGCATTATTCCATCTACATAGTCACTAAAGGATTCAAAGGAGTCTATGTGGTTTGTCATGTGGCATGTTTTACCTTTATCAAGCATCCATACATCTCTCCATGAATCAAATGAAGTGTGAAATAAATTTTCAGTTACCCTAATATTGTGATGAGAAACAATATAATGAGTATATTTAGGTACATTACCTATAGTTGGATTTGATGTTTTATATTTCTTGTTTCTAGTTTATATTGTTTTCGATTCTCTCCCAAGGATTCTATGTCTTGATCCACCATGTCCATATTTTCCCTAATGAATGCAATTGGAAATATCATATTTTTCTCCTTTATGGTGTTTACTTGCTTGCCTCTAAAATTATTTCTTCCATGTCCTCTTTTGTTGCCACTTCCTTTAAGAGAATTGTGTGATGGATTCTTCCCTTTCTAAGGAAGGCACATTGATTCTTCATGGGAATAATTTGTTTTCCTCCTCTTCCCAAAACCTTTCTCTCATTATACAATATTCTCCATTAGAGAGTTACAATTAATGGACTTGAGTTGGTCACTATATTGTAGGGATTCAATATAATGAGACTATGTAGGGTAGATTGCCTTAATTAAGGCTATGAGAGGAATTAAGGTTGGGTGCAATTCCCAAGTGATTTTGACAGATTGGATTCCCCTGAGTCATGGTTTCTCAAGCCAAATTTTAAATGTGAATTCATCTAAGGACTCACGCCACTTAGCAAACAAAAAACAAGCTTCAAAGCTCAAAACAATTGACCATGTAGGCCTTTCTTTACCTCTTTTAGTGCAAAGATAAATAAACATGAAGCTCATTTTTTTTTTAGTGCTAGCCACTACTAGCTAAGAAGCCCCAACTCCATATTTAGCAATCCATAAATTGTCTAAGGCCCCAAACTTCACAAATACTTTTGATGGCCGCTAACAAAAAGGAAGACCCAACTCCCTATCTTAGCAAGAAAATACATACTATAGGCCCTAACCTCCTCAAATACTTTTGTTGGCCACTACCACCGTGGAAGCCCCAACTCCCTATCTAGAAATCCACAACTTGCTAGAGGCCAAAACCTCCTCAAATATTATGGACCACCCTTTCATCCATTTTAAAATCGGGTCCTCTTCTGAAACAAAAACAAAACAACAACTTTCCCACAATTAACACAATCAATAGCACTAAAAACTCACATAGCCATAGTCTAAGGGCAGTAGTACAAAACCTCAATCAAGTGTACAACTAAATCATTAGTTTTAGTGTAATACAATGTATGATACATGGCATATACAATGAAGTACTAAATCTTTCCAACATTAAATCCTGATTTGATCAATGATATAGCGATATTATTCAACTTTGTTATGCATAGTTGCTAAATTATGTTTCAACCATGACATGATTTATTTTTACTAATTTTGTCCTCATCAAGTTGGATCAAATCATAACACTAATTACTCTCCATTTCTCTATATGACCATATCAAGCAGGACCTGATAAACATGTCACCATTTGCACCAAATACCATAAGAAAATTCCCTAGGAACCCGTGGTTTTTCCTTTCCCAACCTATAGGCAATGTCGCGGGAACATAACAACAAGATAGAGGCAAGTTCCGCAAGCATGAAGAAGAAATCCTATGTAGTTTAATCTAGTGCCATGGGAATGAAGAGAAAATCTTGCGACAATCTCTGTCCATCATCAAAATCTTGTCTTCTTTCTCCTATATCTACAACCACTACATCAACACTTATACAATCAACATGTCAAAGACCTGTAGCACCATTTTAACCATTCGAAAAATCATCCAACCATTTGAAACCATGATTCACCAACAATCAAGACAAACACATATGCCACATAGGTTACTTGTCAATAGAGGCATGCAAGTCCTTCAACACCTACTACAAACAACTCAAAACCAAAGAATTTGATAGTTGTAATCAACGCCAACCAAACAATACTATTGCCAACAATCCCTCACTTTGAAATTTATGGAAACCATAGATAAAGTTTCCATATAAAACTAGCCTTTGAGGATTCATCTCCTTGATATCTCTCTCTCTCCATTTGACATCAATGGAAATGGGATATTGCAAAGTAAGGTGACATTAATGTCAACAATTCCAACAATTCTCCACCAGTCTCATGGTTGTTGAAGACATCCAATATACTCCCCCTAGACACATGTTAACTCTTATTTTCTTGAAGATAAATACAATATGAGCTTTCAAAACTTAGCAACACCTCAAGCAACATCACATACTTTCAATAAACAAAATTATATACAATTAATCCCTAGAATCATAGTTAAACCATAAAAATAAAATGTATCATAGCATATATATTACAAGGATTTATAATATCATTAATACTAAACAAAAAATCATCCTCTCTCACTCTCAACCATACATCAATGGAATATGACACTAAGAGAATTCACACTCAACCAACTCTACCAAATCATCAATCCATCAAACTCTAATGGCAGCATATACAAGGCCATAGAGATAATATGACAATAATGCCATCAAAATACCCTCTATTATCATCAAACACCAATACACTGGACAACAATAACATTATACTTAACTCTCTGACCATATAGACTTATCATACAAAACTAGCATCGACACGTCAACAATACTAAGAAAATGATACACCAATACTATAACAAGTATATTCCCATCAACAATTATCATGACACAATTACAATAATGCAAAAATCATGGTAATTGATCTAGAATAGATTTCAACAAAGTGTCACTTCGGATCTAGCTACAACAACAGTCATGTCACACAAAAAAAGTTAAATCTCTGAGTCTGCAACACAAAATACCTACCATAATAACTCATAGGTACACAGGGTGATCAATTTTCCTCAGTTGTGAAATGTCCAATTCACACTACCTCTTCCCAATGGTGACAATTGCACACTCCATTATACTGAATTCAACAAAAAATCTCACATTGTGTCTTTTTAAGAATTAATTCACAGAACATGTATTTTAGGATATAAATGGCATTATTTATACATTTCATTCAACATTCAACAACTACAGGTCACACACAATGATCTTCTATCTATTGCACCTAGTCTCTGTAACACAAACACTATACAATAGAAGCAATGTATATGCTAATCCAATGTTGGATACACAAACATCAACCAAAGTTGTATATCATGTGCTCTATATCACACCTTGAACAAATTCAAGCACAACCCCAATTACATCATTTAGTTAATTATTTTGTACGTACAATAGTTTTATCTCCATGATTCCACAATTCGGTAACATGATCTAACTTGGTTATTATGCTACAAGGGATACAATAGCTTCCTATTTCATTTTTATGGCCACATTCAATCAAATCACACCAGTCATATAGTGCATATAAGACTGAAATCATTGAATAAAAACACCACTTCAAAGGTGCACTTTTATAACCTCTGATCAATCCAATTCATTGTTCATTTAATTTGATATTTCCTAGCTATCAAAATCAGACAAAACAAAATCCACTAACACATCTCAATAACATTTTATGTGACCATGAGGACTAGATCCATGATCACTTAGATAATTAATGTGTGTACATTCATTGAGTGGACATGATCAAACCATACCTTTTAACCAAATCCATGAAGAATAAATCAACATTCATGACCAAATCAACCTATATCGACTTTTGGATCAGGCTAAATTAAACATTAAACTCGATCCACTCCTTTGGATGGTTCCACGCTTGGACCCCTTCATACTATATGTAAGAAAATAAGATCCATCATAAAATCCATCACATCACCATAATCATGCTCAATCGACAACACAGTCAATTGATGAAAACCAAACCATGAACTTCGTATTGAAGTCTCACGACCATCTTGATCTATTGGACCATGTTGAGTCATTGCAGAAATTTGTGGTAAAAAATGGGCCTCAAAACAAAAGCGTAGAAAGAAAAATCAACTTTATAAGAACTAATAGGATTCAATATGATGATTTCAACCATGGGGGATGATTCACCATTTTTGGATTAAAAGAGTAAAAATATAAACAAAAATTAATAATAAAAAAAACTATTTTTTCAACTCGTATTTTCAAATTATCTCCTTACAATGTTACTCAAATTTTGAGCGGGAGCACTCATTGGATGCATAATTTAATTTTTCATCCAAGGAGTACCCATGTTACCAAAAGTATGTATACCAATGGATTCAATCCAATCATGCAATATTCTAGAGCAAGATGCTGAATCCTTCTACAATTAATTTGCAAAAATTAAACATGATCACACAATCACACCAAGTAAGAGAAAGAAGCAAATCAATCGCACAACACAGATATTTTTCCTGGGGAAAGCTTGCTGCTCAAACCCCCTTTATCTTTATTGTATAATCAACCAAGGAATCATGAAACAATACAATGCACTCTTCTCACAAGAGTCTTTTGCACTCTACCAACTGTCTCACAGTGATTCGGACAAAATCGACCAACACTTGGCCAATTTCCTGCCTTTTCTCAGCCTGCCTTGCTTGTGAAATTATAAGAACAATTGATCCCTATTAATTAGGAAATTCAACCTTCAAAAACTGCGAAATACATCATGGGCAATCCTATGGTTGTCTAATTGCGTGCCGACAATTTACTAATAATACAACTGATAGATAACATCCCTTTAACCTTTGTCTCAACTGGGTCTTCATCAGAACTGACATGCGTGCAGCTATTAATAGTAAATCAAAAGTCACTTGATATATCACTAAATGTGAAATAAATATGTTGTAATTCAGTTGACCTCTCACTAGTGCAACAATCAGTTACAACTAATTAGACTGACTTTAACTCACTTAATTGAGTTAACTAATTTCTCATGCATTAAAATAATACACTAACTACAACTTGGACTCTAAAACAAATAGCATCAATCTACATGCCTCACCAACCACCCTCAACTCGAATTTCATGAGCTAACTGAGTCTATCACACTCAGTTAACTATTACAAGTGATTATGAGATAATATTACAATTTATTGTCCAATTTAAATTAGGGAAAATTAAATTAGACACACATTTCTTGTTGACTTTTCAACACGTTGGATGCATAATTTAATTTTTCATCCAAGGAGTACCCATGTTACAAAATTTAAATGGACCCTACTACACGAAAAATGTGAAATACATGAAAAACAAATGATTGCAATCAATGTTTTTCATGTATTTCACATTTTTCGTGTAGTATGGTCCATTGAAAATATGAAACATGGGTACTCCTTGGATGCAAACTTAAATTATGCATCCAAAGAGTTCCCCCACTCGAAATTTCAGGAAAAACACAGGGAGATAAGTTGAAAATAAGAGTTGAAAAAGTAGTTTTCTTTCCCCTCCAAAACTTGATGACGTAATCTAATCTTATTTTATTATTTCCATTATTACTTTATAATATTCCTTAGGAGGCCCATTTTAGACCTCAAAATTTCTGTAATGGAAAAAAATACCAAATCAAGTCACTCATGGACTAGATTTAAAATGTTAGACTAGAACAATGGTGAGTTACCTTTCACGTTTGAGTCACCTGCATATATATTCTCAATCTTGCCCCATACTTCTTTAGCAGTTTCGCAACTCGGTACCTTAAAATAGACAGATTCGATAATCCCACTGATAATGAGATCTTTAGCCTGTTAGCACCCTATAATTTAGAATATTGGAAAAAATAAACTATAAAGCACAACATCAAGCCACTTGGAGTCCAGGACCTAGCCTTCCTAGACTCAGAGAGGGCTCTCTCTATTTTATGATTTAAATCGATTTAACTTGCTGGTTATAAGCACTGATATTAGGCTAGTTATAGTGATGGGGTTGTTTGTTTGATTGATTGTGTGGTTGGACAGATAGGGCTGCAGAGGCTATTCCATTGGGTGATGGAGTCAAAGGCTGGGATGGAACATCAACCTCAAGAGCGATCCACAGGGCAAGCTAATTGTGCTAAATAGATCTTAAGAGTTGTATGAATTATGAGGTGAAGGAAACAATAAGGTTCAATAGTGACTAAAAAAAAATTAAGAATTCTTTAATCAGACTTTAGTAGAAAACATTCAGATTGTAAATGCAGACATAATTAAGGCGCTCCGACAGCGAATATTAATCTAAAACTTATGATCCATAATTAGATGAGAGGATACACAGTAAAGAAAACAATGGAAACATTTAAACAAAGAAGAAACATATCACCATTTTAACACAACTCAAGAATCCTGTAACTAGTCTTTGATTATCGATGTCCAACTTCGAAAATTACAGTGCTCCAATAGTAGTTCTTACAATATAGGTGCTCAAATATCCAACTCCTGCTAATGAGAATTCTAGTAGTATTTAACTAACAACTAAGTTGATTTCCCTAATATACTTTGGTAACCTTTATTTATTACAAACAAACTGAAATTAGACAAGTGTGGCCTTACAAGGGCCAAAAAAATAAAATCTCTGACGAACACCGCCTGTAAAATTTATTATGGTAACTGTTCAAGAATGCAAAACTCAGGCAGCTCTTTGTGAATCAACAAAGTGGCTTGGAGGCGGCAGTGATGGTTTCAAAGAGGTAACCAATGGAGGCTCTAACATCTGGCTCTGTTCTACAGAAAACTGGCATTTAGTAATTTATCTGGTGCAGTGATGGCCACTTCTCATTGATTGGTGTCAGTGCTAGTGCCTCCTACTGCTCCTTTAGTCTCTGTGGTTCGATCTTGGCATAAATGCCCGACGTGGCCTTTATTGTATTTTTCTACCTGAGCCCTTTCGGTCATTTTCAACCATTTTTTGAAGCAAAATAATGTAAAAAACCATTCACCTGAACTTGAAATCCTTTAGGCCTTTGATCTGAAATACATCGCATCCACGCCAACATCGCACTTCACACGGTGTAGGTCTTAACATTTACCCTTCGTACTTTAATATTTAAAACTTGCGACGTGCGTTCTCCGAAGGGCGATGCGCGGGGGAGGAGATGAGTGACGTGGAAGGGTGGAAGTGGGACTGTGACCGCAGCACACATCGTAATGTATAGCATTTAGTTATAATATGTGTGAGTTAACTTTTAAACTTTGCGAAATGAGGGGAGGACGAACCCGCTGGCAATGCGGCAGAGTTTCTATGAATCGGCGGAAGGTTTAAAGTGATAAGCATTATGGAATTTATGTGGTATTAATATGTATTGAAACATCTTATGAAGCGGGAGAGGAGCTGCGCAAGTGGGGCCAGCTTATTTCATCGTAAAACTAAATGGATAGACTTGTGGGCGCACACAACGGTATGTCAAATGCGATGCAATATCGCAATTGCAAATCGGTGATCGCAACATTTAGAGTTTAGTTTCCAATGTGAAACATGTAAACTCTGCGAAATGCGATGAGGGGCCCCACTTCAATCGCAATCGGGAAATGGGAAGCAGAGCAAGGGAAAAGTGACGAAAAGGTAAAGTTTTATGTTTTTCAAAGGGAAACGAAATGGAAAAGAAAGCACGGTAGGGATTGGGTCCCACTTCACATTTCTATTTATAATTTTGGCATTGGATTGTTGTAACAAAAACTATCTGCGATGGAGATATGTGATGAGACATAAGGGGTCCCACCACTGGTTTAAGTGGCTATAAGATATGTGATATATATAACGGTAAGGTTTACGGTTCATATCATATGGTTATTCAATGGTGGTGGAGCTTGTAACTTTTAACACTTTCGACCTTTTATATAAGTGGGTTTATAAAATAATAAGCCCTGAAAGGTTATATATGTGGGTTTTTGGGAGGGTTTGAGTGGGATTTAAAGCATGGGAGAATATGGAGGAAATGAGAGGGGCAAAAGGGGGTGGATGAAAAGAACTGGAATGAGGGTAGAAATGAAGTTTGACTCCCATCACACCTTGTTAGTAGCACTTCCTTCCTTCCATTGGGTGGAGAGGCAGATTGAATCCTTTGAAGCTCTTTATAGTCAGGAGTTCCCTTTCTTTCTCTGAAAATAAATGATAGCCACAGAATTTTATTTTTAGCAATGAAAAATCTAATCAATAATCATTCACCTTGTAATAATGTGAAATATAGGAGTCTAACAGTGGCTCCAACTGGGGATGGCAACTTCTTCAGGAGGTGTCAAGAACACCGTAGAGTAGTGGCCTAATCCATTGGGCTGATCCCAACCTTGCAGCTTGATCTGCTGCAACTTCTGTGGCTGCAACCTTCAGGCTAATGGTGATGCTTTCTACAAACTAAGGTCTGAAACACAATTGATCCTGAGACTGAAAAAGCTACCTGAAACTGAAAACTGGAGACATGCTCATAGTATTAAGATCTCATTTGCACACCTACCTACCCAACCTATGATTCTATCATTTTTCTTCCTTTTGGGGTGCATATAGACTTGCAAACCCTGACATCATTTTTCTTGTGAATTTCTAACCTATTACCTATCCCTTATTTCTCCTATTGGTTCAGATTAGGCTGTTGAACCAATGTCACTTTATACCTACCTACTAATAAGCCAAGATCAAATGGTTTGGAAAATCTTCATTTTCTAGCCTATTAGCATAATATTCAAAATTTGTACAATCATGCTTAAGTTGTATGACTGCACAAAACGTTTTTCAATAGTAGTGGCACTTTAATTTGCAACACTTTCAGAAAAATTTATATACATCCTTGCTTATCAGAATAGGCTTATGGCCTTCACTTCGGGCTTCAACCTAATCCAAAATTGTAATGCTATGGTAATTACAATGATGAAAGTCTTATCTGTTTTAGCAAAGATAGTTTTTTAGCATCCTGCCATTGACAGGACCTCCAAACAGCTCTGTTCCGTCCATTTCTTGCAAGAAAAAGGCATTGTCTCCTTTGAAAGAATGAATAATGTATGGCCCTTTTTGTAATTTGTCAAATTTTCCATGCTTACCTTATCTTCTCACCTGCAGTCCCATTTCAACACTTTATCTCCTATTTTGAAATCATTGGCTTTTGTCCTCTTGTCAAAAATCTTCTTCATATTCTCTTGCACAAACTGGGTTCTATTGTACACCTCTTCTCTAGACTGCTGCAGTTGAATGGTCTAGCTTATTCTTCTTTGCACATCATTTTCTTTAGCCTACGCTTCTTGAATGAGTTTCATGGATGGCACTCCTAGGGATGTTGGGAAGACTGCATCCATTCCATAGACTAAGTGTTATGGTGACATGCCAATTGATTTCTTGGTGGTTAATCTATCAGCCCACAATGCATGTATCATCTTGTTATGCCAAGATTTCATATTATCCTCCAAAAAAATTTTGATGATATTGACTAGGCTCTTGTTGGAGGACTCATCTAATCCATTACCTTAAGGGTAATAAGCTATTGAATGCCCCAAAGAAATGTGATACTTGTGGAAAAAATCTATCATCTTCTTGGACTTAAAAGAAGCAGCATTATCTATAATGATTTTCCTAGGACAACCAAATTTGGACAGGATGTTGGTTTCAAGGAATTTGGTAATCACTGAGTTGGTAGCTTTTCTAGAAGGGATGGAATCTATCCATTTCGTAAAATATTTTGTGGTAGTGAGGATCCATTTATGTTGGCTAGAGGAGGGAGGGTGGATTTCTCCAATGAAGTTTAAACCCCATTGTTGGAAAGGAGCTTCAACAGAGATAGGTTTTAAAGGAAAAGGCAACAAATTTCTTTTTCCCTCAAAGATTTGGCATCTATGACAGGTGGCTACCATTTTGTGGGTGTCTAGGAAAAGGGTAGGCCAATAGAAACTAGCTCTCAGGATCTTATTAGCAGTGGTTTTCCAATAGAGATGACTTCCACAATCCCCTTCATGGAATTATTTTGCGACTCTATCTGCATCTTCTTGAAGCAAACATTTAAGTAATATGCCCCTAGAATATTTCCAATACAAAACATTTTCTAGTATGCAGAATTTTATAGCCTTTAATTTGAAGAATCTAGCCTTTGTTTTGGACAAACCAAGAGGATCATTTAAATAGAACAAAACATACAGTATATTTGTGTACCAGGGAGAATTCAAGTATTCTTCCTCAATAGGTGGAGTTGCCAAATCCTCTTGTTCATCCAATGAATGAATCATGTTAATACCCAGTGTTTGAAAGTTTGTTTCAGCCATTAATTGTGCTAGTCCTTGTCCCTTTATTAGTTTTGTGGGCCAAATATCTAAATCATACTCCAAGATGACAACAATCCACTTGCCTCTTTTTCCATCTGGATCCTATGTTAGGATGTCTTTGACAACAATATTGGGCACAAATGCAATGATGTGAAAATGCATAATGTAAACTCTGAAATCTTTCAGTGCCTTGATCAAGGCAAAAACTTGCTTCTCCATGATATTGTACTTCAACAGTGCATCTCTTAAAGCTTGACTGAAAAATGCTATGGGCTACTCTTGTCCATCCTTATTTTTTTGCAGAAACACAACAGCAACCGTGTGAACTGATGCAATGGAGAAAATGATGAAATCCTTGGTGAAATAAAGGATGATGAGAATCGAAGCTGTAGTAAGTGCTTGCTTTACTAGGTCGAAGGACTTCTTAGCCTCTCCGGTCCACTTGAATCCTGAATATTTCTTGAGCATGTTAGTGATATTCCTCAGGATTTCTGCGAGGTTTGGTATAAACCTCCTCAAAAAATTTATCTTTCCAATGAAGGATTGTTGTTCTTTGATGTTTCTAGGATGACTGATTTATAGAATTCCCTCAATCCTGCTGGGCTCAATCTTGATCCCTTCTTCAGATATGATGTGGCCTAGAAGCTTTCCTTCTTCAACACCAAATAATGATTTCTTAGGATTCAAAGATAGGAATAAATTTCTGCATTTCTCAAACACTCTTCTCAAATGGGCCAGATGCTCTTGATTGGTCTTCGAATATATAGTAATATAACCAAGATATATCACGATGAAGAGGCCAATTTCTTCTGAAAAAGAAATATCCATTGCTCTTTGAAAAGTGGCACCAGCGTTTATTAATACAAAGGGAATTTTTACATACATGAAGGTTCCCCATGGGGTGGTAAAATTTGTTTTGTGTTGATCATCTGGGTGTACTAGCACTTGATTGTACCCCAAAAAACCATCTAGAAAAAGAGATTCTTTTGGAGCCCACTATCTTTTGTAATATGTGCTCCATATTTGGTAAAGGGTAGTTGTCCTTGAGAGATGCCTTGTTCAGATTTCTGAAGTCAATGCAAAGCCTGATCTCACCTGTCTTATTTCTTACAGGTACAAGACTGGAAACCCATTCAGAGTATCTGATTGGGACTATTATCTTGGAATCATACATCTTCTTGATCTCCTTCTCCACCAGAGGCATTTAGATAGGATTTATCTGACGTAGTTTCTGTTTGAAAGGCTTCTGATTCTCCTTGAGTGGAATTTTGTGCTGGATAATATCTGTATCATAGGATTTTAGGTCTTCATAACTCCACGCAAACACATCAATAAATTATTTGAACAGAGAGATGTACTTCTTTTTTATGCCTATAGGCAGTGTTATTGACAAATTTAACACCTTGGGCTCTTGCTCACTGCCCATATTGCATTCTTCTATATTTTTTTTGTAGATTCCATTTTGGGTTTCTTAGCCACATCATTGAAATCAAATAGTTCCTCGAGAGGGACTAGTTCTCTCGGTAGGGTGTTGTCTCTGAATTCCAGTACTTCAAATTCTTCCTTTTCTGGATCTTCATGCACCTCTATTCTATGATTATCTTCACTCGCTAAAAAATTAACATCAGAATGGTGAGGGGGCTCCTCCCTACACATTTTCTCTGTAGTGGAAAAATCTTCTTCACAGTCCCGGTCCAAATCAGAATCTTCAAACTCACCCTTAGATTGGAGGAAATTCTCAATCTGTTTGTCATCTTCAAAGACTTTCCAATATCTCATATTGTCAGGGACTGTTGGGCAGTGTTTGACCTGCACTGTATACTGTTTGTTGGGGTGAGGCAATTAACAAGTGTTGGCTGAAAATGCTAACCCATTAGCTAGGAAATTATGATTCCTTGGAACTGCAACAAGGTCATATTCTTCAAATGTTTTCAGGATGTCAAGGGAAACATTCCTATACGCTCTCAATCTGGGATGCTTGGTTGAATATTCTCCCATGATTTGTTTAATGACCAGCTCAAAATCCCCATGGACAAAGATTCTCTTGGCTCCTAATTTCTTAACCAATTGTAAACCCAAAAGGAGTGCCCCGCACTCTTCTATATTGGTACACTAAAAGTTTAGCTTGTAAGAGTGCCTTTCTGTGTAGTTATTGTTAGTATTGCATATCCAAACACCTGCTCCGGAGCCAGCTTTGTCACACGAACCATCAAAACTCATGTTCCAAAAGGGTACATTTTCAGACTTGTGTTGCACAATTTCCATTTGGACTGACTATTCTTTCTTACGGTCTTGTTCTTCTTTAGTTACTTGTTCATCAATATTTACATCATTATAAAGAATAAATGAATCAAGGCCAGAGTGGACAGAGTACAAGGGGTAATTATGAGGCTTTTCCTGACTTCTTACCATATATTTCACTAGAGTCTCCCTATACAATCTCCTTTGTTGGCCAAAAACTGGTATGGTAGCATAAGTCATATCCATTTGGAGAGTTCCTAAAAGCTTGGCTCCCCATGTGCATGATAAAAGAATACCATATCTAGGAGGGATGTTAGCCACCACTATGTCCATCACTAGAATTTTGGCTGGTATCTGGGCTAATGTAACACAGAGATCTTTGATGAGGCCCAAACATTTAACTTTGTTGGAGTCAAAAGAGTACAGGTATTCATAGGGTCTAGTTATTTCCAGGCCAAGTTTCTCCATAACAGCCTTTGGCATGAGATTATGAGATGCACCTAAGTCTATCATGGCATTATGGAGAATTTTATCATGAATATTCAAACTTAGATAAACTGGGGCAACACCTCCCTCTTGGAATTTTCCCTCTATTTCCATTCTAAACAATAGTTCAGGTTTGTCATCATTTAGATTGACAGTATCAGTGATTTCTCCAATGTTCAGTGCTTTTAGGATTTTATACCTATATACATCTTGGTTTACCAATTCAGTAAAGGGACAAAGATTTTTATTTTAGTGATTTCATTCTCAATGCTGAATGGTGTCTGTGTCTTTGGCAGATTTGAATCACTTTTCTCAAGCACTATTTTTGTAGCCATTTGATATTGTTGAATTATATTAGGGATATCAACTGGAACAATTTGGCTAGGGCTGACTGTTGATTTTCTAGTGTTTCCTTCTATATCATTATTTCCAGTTATTTTAGTAATTTTCTTTGAACTCTCCACTGCTTTCTTGGGATCAACTTCAGGGGCCTTAGTGGCAGATTTTTCATAATTCTTTCTCTTGGTGATATCTGAATTTTTATTGCTTCGGAGGTTATATTGTCTATGCACCTCCATGATGGCGTTCTCAAATCCTTGTTTATAATCTTTAGACTCTTCAAAATTTTCTACAGTTTGAGTCGAAGAAAATACATCTTGTTCTTCTTCGGTGAGGAAAATAGTATCTTCATCATTAATTCCCATTAGATTCATTTGGCTTTCCTTTGGCTCCTCACCCACCCCTTCATCCTCATCGACATAATTTTCTTGGAATGGAGGCCTAATTTTTTGGTCAGGTCCTCTTTTTTCACTCTGTCTTATTTGAGGGGGGTTTCTTCTAAAGTTTTGGTTTCTATTTTGAGGAGATGGTTGATTTTCCCTAGGGACAACTCTCTCATTCAAGTTGATTCTCTCCATCATTCTCATCAGAATATCGATCATGGAATCAGAAGTGGAAGCTACAGGCTCCTCCATAATCATGACTCTTTTCTCACTTCTCATTCCAGCCCTTTTTGCAATCAGATTTGCTTCCACACATACAACACTCCTATGCATCTCTTCTAGTGTAGCCAAATCTTTTTCTCTCAGCTGATAAGCCATCTCTGGGTCGAAACCATATGAAAATTTCATTAGGGCTAAGCCTTGTGGGGGTTTCATGTGAGGAGGGAGGGAATTATATATGTTGTTGAATCTAGTGCAGTAATCTTGGACACTCTCTCCAACATTTCTCTTGATGTTTTCATATTCTGACAAGATTTGGAGAGGATTTTTCTTAACATTCCATTTATTTATGAACAATTGATGAAGGGTAGGGAGGTCATGGATACTGTTAGGGGTTAAGCCTTTGAACCATTTTTTTACTTCTCCCCCTAAACTTTGAGCAAACATTCTCATTTGGATAGTTTCATCCTCTATCTCTTGGTAGTCAAAATCATCATTCATTTTGTCCACATCTTGTTGAGAAATTTCGGGACCAGTTCCATCAAAATGTGGGATTTTGGGTTGATAATCCTGTGGCATATGCACCATAGGTTGTGGTAGCGCTGGAGCATACCAGGCTACCATGATTGGTGGTGGGGGAACCCAAGGAGGGTTGATCAAAGGAGGGTTTACCAAGGGAGTTGGGGGGTTAAATGGAGGAAGGTGGACCGTGGATGTATGAGTGGAGGTTTGGGCACTCTGGGGGGAAAGGTTTGAGGGGAAGGTAGGAACTGCAGATACAATTGAGTAATTGAGTTTAGGATGAGTAAAATTTGAAACAACAAAAGGAGTTGTTGCAGTCAGAGCGGATAATTCTACAAATTGCTAAAGATAAGCATCATTAATAGTCGAGGTGAGCTTTGTTACCAGACCTTGAATGGGTTCAAAATGTTGGAGAAGATGAAGATCAGTTTGATTGGAGGTAGAGGCTTCTCCAAATGAACTTTGTTGTAAGATGGCTGGATCAAAAGCAGCTTGGTCTATCCAATTATGAGATTTGGTTCTGAACAAGCTTTTCTCAAAATGTAGGTCGAACTGGATATCTTCTAAGGTTGCAAGGTTTTTAGGGAGGGAACTTGCTTTGTGCATAGGCCTACTAATAGTTGGATTTTCAGATCTGGGAGTTTTTCTTAGGATTTTATTTGGATTGTCAACTATTGCAGGGGGTTTTGGGTCAGGATGAGATTTGGTGAAGGTTCTTCTGGAAGCCAGAATTCAGACCCAAGGCATAAACAAGCCGAATAATTTCAAAAACCAATCTATAGTAATTACTTAAAATAAACAGTATTTTGACTGGGGTTTCTGAGTTCGGATGAAATATTAAGCTTCTCAATAACTCCCCAGTATGTTCGCCATTATGTTAGCACCCTATAATTTAGAATATTGGCAAAACTAAACTATAAAGCACAACATCAAACCACTTGGAGTCCAGGATGTAGCCTTCCTAGACTCAGAGAGGGCTCTCTATGTTTTATGATTTAAATCGATTTAACTTGATAGTTATAAGAACTGATATTAGGCTAGTTACAGTGATGGGGTTGTTTTTTTGATTGATTGTGTGGTTGGACAGATAGGGTTGCAGAGGCTATTCCATTAGGTGATGGAGTCAAAGGCTAGGATGGCACATCAAAATTAAGAGCGATTTACAGGGGAAGATAACTGTGTTGAATGAATCTTAAGAGCTATATGAATTATGAGGTGAAGGAAACAGTAAGGTTCAGTAGTGACTAAAGAGAAATTAAGAATTATTTAATCAGAATTCAGCAGAAAACATTCAGATTATAAATGCAGACAGAATTAAGGTGCTTCGACAGTGAATCTTAATCTAAAATTTCTGATCCACAATTAGATGAGCGGATACACAACAAAGAAAATGATGGAAACATTTAAACAAAGAAGAAACACATCACCATTTTAACACAACTCAAGAATCTTGTAACCGGTCTTTGATTATCGATGTCCAGCTTCGAAAATTATAGTGCTCCAATAGTAGTTCTTACAATATGGGTGCTCAAATATCCAACCCCTGCTAATGAGAATTCTAGTAGTATTTAACTAAAAACTAAGTCGGTTTTCTCTAATCTACTCTGGAAACATTTATTTATTACAAAAAAACTCAAATTAGACAAGTGTGGCCCTGCAAGGCCCAAACAAAGAAAATCTCACATGAACACTGCATGTATAATTTATTATGGTAACTCTTCAAAAACGAAAAAATCAGGCGGCTCTTCGTGAATCAACAAGGTGTCTTGGAGGCGGCTGTGATGGTTTCGAAGAGGTAACCAATGGAGGCTCTAACATCTTGATCTGTTCTGCAGAAAACTGGCATTTAGTAATTTATCGGGTGTAGTGCTGGCCACTTCTCATTGATTGGTGTCGGTGCTGGTGCCTCCTGCTGCTCCTTTAGTCTCCGTGGTTCGATCTCGACATAAATGCCCGACGTGGCCTTTACTTTATTTTGCTACCTGAGCCCTTTCAGTCATTTTCAACCCTTTTTTGAAGTGAAACAACGTAAAAAACCACTCACCCAAACTTGAAATCCTTTAGGCCTTTGATCTGAAATACATTGCATCTGCGCCAACATCGCACTTTGCACGGCGTAGGTCATAACTTTTACCCTTCGCACTTTAATCTTTAAAATGTGCGACGCACGATCTCCAAAGGTCGATGCGTGGGGGAGGAGATAACTGATGTGGCAGGGCGGGAGTGGGACCGCAACCGTAGTGCACATCGCAATGTATAACGTTTAGTTATAAGCTACGGGGGTTAACTTTTAAACTTTGTGAAATGCGGGGAGGAGGGACCTGCTGGCGATGCGGTGGAGTTGCTATGAATCGGCGAAAGGTTTAAAGCAGTAAGAATTATGTAATTTATATGGTATTCATATGTATTGCAACAACATATCAAGAGGGAGTAAAGCTGCGAAGGTGGGGCCGGCTTATTTCATCGCGAAACTAAATGGATAGACTTGCAGACGTGCACAATGGTAAGACAAATGCGATGAAATATCGCAATCGCAAATCGGTGATTGCAACATTTAGAGTTTAGTTTCCAATGCAAAACATGTAAACTCTGTGAAGTGCAATGAGGGGCCCCACTTCAATCGCGATCAGGAAATGGGAAGTAGAGTAAGGGAAAAGTGATGAAAAGGTAAAGTTTTATGTTTTATAAAGGGAAACAAAATGGAAAATAAAGTGCGGCAGGGATTGGGTCCCACTTCACATTGCTTCAGCGATTTATAAGTTTGGCATTGGATTGTTGTAACAAAAACTATATGCGATGGCGATATGCGATGAGACACAAGGGGTCCCACCACTTGTTTAAGCGGCTATAATATATGTGATATATATAATGGTAAGGTTTATGGTTCATATCATAAAGTTGTTCGATGGGTGGCGGAGCATGTAACTTTTAACACTTTCGGTCTTTTATATAAGTGGGTTTATAAAATAATAAGCCCCGAAAGGTTATATATGTGTGTTTTTGTGAGGGTTTGAATGGGATTTAGAGCGTGGCATAATATGGAGGAAATGAGAGGGGAAAAAGAGGGTGGATGAAATTAAATGAAATGAGGGTAGAAATGAATTTTGATTCCCATCACACCTTGCCAACAACACTTCCTTCCTTCCATTGGGCGGAGAGGCAGATTGAATCCTTTGAATCTCTTTACAATCAGGAGTTCCCTTTCTTTCTCTAAAAATAAATGGTAGCCATAGAATGTTATTTTTAGTAATGACAAATCTAATCAATAACCAGTCACCTTGTAATACTGTGAAATACATGAGTCTAACATACCCTTTGCATCGTATACCATATTTTTCTTACCTTGTTCATCCTAGGTCATTGTAAAACCTTTTTAAATAATTTCCCATACTTTGTATCCTTGCGCCAGCAAATAAACCTACATTCTTCCACTCCAAAGTGCACAGTTATTTCCATTTAATAGAGGAAATCTATTCTTATTATACTCCATGATCTCCTTCCAATTGTTAGATTGCTATTGAAGGAACCAAGCTTCGATACCAATTGTTGGAAATACTAAGAGGGGGGGGGAATCAATATTTCTTATCAATTAGCACTTTTAAATATTTTTAGAGAATTAATTAATCTTCAATTATTCTTGATGTTTATCCAGTAACAATAGTAAACAATAGAACACAACAGGCACACAAATTTTAGGTGGAAAACCCCCTCTGGATCAAAAACCACTAGACACTTTTCTAATAAATTCTTTAATCTTTAGCGCCAAATTAAATGAAAGGTACAACTTTGTAGAATTCTAGAAAATCATTCTTCTCCATCTCCCACTGGAAGGACACCCCAACACCCTGGTTTCTTTAGTAGTCAACTGAATGGATGCCCGACATCCTAGACTGACCTACCACCTTGAAGTGTTCATAGGCTCCAACCTATAGGTGACTTCATGCACCAACCTAACACCTCCCTTTCACCCTATAATTATAATAAATAAGACAAGAGTGTGGACTCCTATACCATGGACAATGATCCATGATACAATATGATTCACAGTCATTTTCCTAAACTAGACCAATCACCCAATCACACTATGACCTGCAACCCAACCATAACATTATCCAACAATCATCACTTATACCTCCTAACAATGCCTCTTCAACACTAGGAATATTGAATCTTTTACAATAATGAATCTTTTAAAATAATGAATCTTTTACAATTTTACAATGATGATTTTTACAATTCTAAATTTTGACACGACCTAATACTTGACTTGACACTGCTTCTTTGAACACTAGCAGTTGTTGAGGTATTGTTGTGCTTGCTTCAAGAAATGGTACTTTGGTGTTGCATTGTCCTTATAGTATTTTTCTGAGTTGTCCTATTGTGTCCTCCTTCTTGAACATGAATTAATGAACAAGACCTAGGCCAATATACAAAAAAATACTTACATTGTCCTGCAAACCATATGACATAGAAATATTCAAAATTCAAATGTAAATGCGTTCAACATTTATGAACAAAACCCAATCAAACATACATACAAAACACTTAAATTTTCCTGCAAAAAACACATCTCAAAGATGATATTCAAATTAAAATTCAAACACTAATCATACATACCTTTTTGTAGTGGACTTACCCTTGACTATTGATATGTTGTCCTTACTGCAGTGATCCTTGAATGCATAATTTTTCTTTCCTTCTAGAAGCTCGATATTGAATCTGATATATCTATGTAATTTTGGATATCCAAGGTATAAAATTGAGCCCTGCTTTAGCCCTCTGAGTCCTCTTTCCAACCCCAGAGGTCTGATCCATATTAGATTCTTCAAGAAATAGCTATGCCCAATCTCCTATGGTGACCTGATTATAGATTAGTTCAGTAGAGCGAACTTGTATGAAGTACCAAGTTTCATTGATTCAATATTTGGTCAATATCCAACAAACTACAGTCCTTCCTCTTTCTGTCACTTTTTATGAAATTTGAATCCAATGCTCAGAGAGAAAGTTATGACAATTTTCCCAAGGTCACATGTTTTACATGTAATTCAAGAACTTGCAAAAACCATAACTTCCTCATATCATATCTCCGAAAATAAAGTGAACCAATATCTGAAATTAGGTTATGTACTTCATCCAGATTTTGTCTCAAATTGGTTTTTTTAATCATCTGAAGCTTCGCAGAAAAAACGTTATAGAGAAAATGCCACGATGACCTATTTTAAGTAGCGAAATCCTTACATGAGGAGGATATGAGGGTCACAATTTATATAAATGCTTATTTTGAGAGGGTCTTCAACAAATGAATGTTGGAGGGATTTTAGGAGCTTAAAAAATTATTAATTATTGACTATTCAATGACCACAACCAATGATTAATGTCATGCCACAACCCCATGGAGTTTTAGCCCACTAACTGGGGTTACTAACTTCAAACATGAATATCTCTCAAACCATGAAGAATTACGTGGCATGCCATATATCAACGGAAACATATCAACAATTATAAACCATCCAAAATATCCTTGACTCAGAATAGAGTATGTTTTCAAGTCAAAATTCCCATGAAAGATCAGGGTAGCCCCTGGTGTTATCTAGGTTGACACCAATGACAACCACAGATCAACATAGATATCAAACATCATAGTACATGAATAACCAATATAGACATGCATGTGACTTCAAAACATATCATAACATGAAACACAAATGGAAATTATGGATTTTAGGTGGAAACCCTTAATTGGAAGAAAACCACCATAATATTATTTTTCTTGTCTTCTTCTTATTAATATTCAGTTTTCTTTACATAAATTTGTTGTGCCCAAGCAGCTAGGAAATCTCAATTCCCTATTCATCATTTGTTCGCCCCCACTAGCTAGGAAGCCCCAACTCCCTGTCTATCAATTGGTTGAACACTATCGACTTGGAAGTCCCAACTCCTTATTTAGCAAGCCATAACTTTCGAGAGCCCCCAACATCCACAAATACTTTTGTTGGTGACTACCAACAAGGAATCCCCAACTCCATATCTTATCAAGCCACCACTTGCTAGAGGCCCTAACCTCCTCAAATATGTTTTTTGGCCACTACCAACAAGGAAGACCCAACTCCCTATCTAGCAAGCTATGAATTTCTAGAGGCCCCAACCTCCTCAAATAATTTAGACCACCCTTTCATCCTTTTTCAAACATTATCCTCTTTTGAAACAATAACACAACAACAACCTTCCTGTAATCAACATAATTATTGGCACCAAAAACTCACATAGCCATATTCTAAGGGAAACAATGCAAACCCTCACTCACCTATACAACTCAATCCTCAATTGTAGTGTAATAAAATAAAATATGCATGAATATACATTCATATACTAAAACTTTGTAACATTAACTTATAATATTATCACTGCTATAGGTATATTATTCAACTTCCTTATGCATAGCATCTAAAATGAATTTCAACCACAACATGATATATTTATACTAATTTTGTCCTCATCGGGATGGACCAAATCAACACCATAATTACTCTCCATTTCTCTAGGTGACCATATCAAGTAGGACCTGATCAACATGTTACCATTCACACCAAATACCATGGAAAAATTCCCTAGAAATACATGTGGTTTTTCCATTCCCAACCTACAGGTAGTTTCACGAGCACATAAAAACAAGATAGAGGCGAGTTTCATGGGTAAGATGAAGCAAGTTTGTGCATTTTAATCTAGTGCCATGGGAATGAAGAGCCAAACCTATGATAGCCTCTGTCGATCATCAAAATTTCATCTTCTTGCTCCTAGATCTGCAACCACTGCATCGACACTTCTGCAAGTAACCTATCAAATACTTGTAGCACCATTCTAACCATTTGTAGCATCAACCAACCTCATGTAGCCATGATTCACCAACAATAAATAAAAACACATGTAGCACACAAGTTACTTTTCAATAGAGGCACACTAGTCCTTCAACAACTAAAACAAGAAACTCAAACCATAACATCTAAACATTGACATCTATGTCATGCAAACAACACTTTCAAACAGAAAATTAGCTGAGGTTTGCCAAGATAGGTGGATAGCCAAAACAAGAAACTCCCATCTAACAGGAAAAGAGGCCAGAGATGTTTCTAAGTTGGAAAGGAGTTGAGCTAAGATCTGATACCATGTCAGAGGTAACTAACTAATCAAATTTCCATTAATTTCATATCTAATTTATACAATGAACTAGCCCTTTGTTTCAGTTTTTTAGGGCCATTTCAAATTCTCCTATGTTATTTATGTACACATTTATTTACAAGACAAAGATCCTGAAATATGATGTCTAACACTTTATATTTATAGATTTTTCTTTTTCTAATTAATTTTAGTCTTAATTCTTGTTTCTAATTTTAAGTAGTTTTATTTTTTCTTGTTTTTTTTAGTTTGCTTTTTTTTTACATGATTGACTTCTAGCAATTAAGGTTTTTTTGTTTTGTTTTTTCTAAGATTAATTTATTATTAATAATTGGTGTTGTTGGGTCCCTATGATCCAGGTGGATATTGGTGGCCACCCACCTATTCCACTTGGGGCCCCACCATTGTCTCTTTCAGATTTTTAGTTTTGGCACGACTTACTATTTTTAGCAATTTTTCAGGTCCTGAACTTTAGGAGCCATTTTGAGACCCTAAACGACATTTTTTGGGAAAACTAGGAGCAATACGGGTCCATGGATCGATGTTGCTCATATCAAAAGTTGTAGTCCTCGGATATATCTCTCTAACAAGGTATGGTGAATGTCAAACAGATATCGTATGCTAAAGTTACGTCCCCGAGAAGATGAAACACCAATTTACCCAAACGGGGCCCATAGTTTTGGCGCTTCATCTCCTAGGGTTAGGGTTCTGGATGTTTAGGGTTTTCCATTATTTCTAAATAGTAAATAGGCCCTCCAGCCTCATTGTAGCACAGTTCAGAGGCCTGCAACCACCACATATCTTCTCAGAGATAAGCTACCAACGCCCTAGCTAGTTTATTTCCATTCTTTCTGTAAGCAAATTTCAGTTCTTTGATATTAATGAAATGAAGTGTTATTTCCGCTGCATCTTTGTATTTATGTTTATATGTGTATTATTTTGTGTTCCTACATAAATCTGGATCAGTGGTATCAGAGCGGTCTTCTTTTCCTCAATCCTTCTTTACATGTCCCCAACGAGGTCCGGGTATAATGAGTTAGGGCTCAATCTAGTGGAACCTTTGCAAGATCAGCCTTGAAAACCACAACGGCCACCCATGGGGGATGAAAAGAAAGATGAGGGAGCAGGAGATCTTATCAAAATATTTCTCGAGGAGGCCCTCGAAAAACAAAGGAACGCGATGATGGATAAATTTTCCCAGATCCTTCAACGACTTCCCACTGCCGGCGCATCTACATCCAGCAGCCAATCTGGAGGCGTGACTCCCTTTACGGTACAAGTAAACTTTGAAATTCCCATATTTGAGGGTCAAATAGATGCAAATGCCGTAGATAGATGGTTGAATCTATTAGAAGGATATTTCTCAGTTCATGACTTTTCTGACCGGGAGAAGATTATCTTTGCACTCCTCAAAGCTACCCCCCATGTCAAGGACTGGTGGTAAACCTACTGTGAGAAAAAGGACGAGACAAAACCCTTTCTGTTCTCAGCCATACCCACTTGGAATTCTTTCCGAGACGCCATCAACGAACAATACTATCCCATGGGGAGATATGAGGACAAGTACATAAAATGGACCACGCTGCGACAACAAAGGGATCAAGATGTGCATGAGCTAACGAATCTGTTCCATACCCTGTGCACAAAGTTGGGTATCAAAGATTCGAAGAAACATTTGGTGCTAAAGTATCGCAGTTATCTGCACAGATACATTCAGGAGGAAATGGAGTTCCTTGAAATCTCCTCGCTTGGTACAACATACCAGTATGCTGCCAAGATTGAGCAGAAATTCAAACAGAAGAATCGAGACCTTGGATCTACGAATCAAAATCATGGGAAATGTGGCCCCAAACCGCAGAACAAAGGACAAAGCCAAGGCATGGCAGCCTAAGACAACCTGTCAAAGCCACAAGCAAAGAAAAACACCGTGAAGCCAAAGAAGGACATGAGAAAGTGGTGTGAGTTCCATAAGAGCTCCACTCACAACACAAGTGAGAGTCGGGCCAAGCAGTCGCTGGTGGCTGAGATAAGGGCTTCTTATTCAGATGCATGCTTCGACTCTGAATCAGAACCTAACAAGGGGAATGAAAAAAGGAAACAGATTATTGATGTAGAGCCCAATGCCACTGTTTCCACTTCCAAGATCTAGAAGGAGGAACCGGAAGATCTAGAGGATGAGGAGCGTCTCTTCCACTCCCAGTTGTGGGTAAAGGGTTCCCCGCTACAATTCATTGTCGATAATGGGAGCCAAAAGAACCTCATTTCAGCAGACACTCTGAAGTGGTTGGGCTTTCCGACCATAACACACCCACATCCATACACCATCGGTTGGCTTCACCAAGGATGGGATCTCTGTGTCAGCCAGCAGTGCCGCCTTCCCTATAGCATCAAGCCCTTCACAGATGAGGTATTATGTGACATTTCTCCTCTTGATGTTTCTGATGTATTATTAGGCCAACCATACTTGTGGAAGCGACATGCTGTGTATGAGTCCTGGCCTTGCGCTGTTATTGTTACTTTTTTAAATAAGCTTTACAGGATACCAAAGGTACCACCACCTACCGCTATCTCTTTGGTTATTGAAAAACAATGTAGTAAGCTCATTTCCCAAACCAGGAAATTTGTTTTCCTGATGATCCACCCCCAGGGCAAGAAGAAGACTGTGGCCACGACCTCGAAACAGGGATCCTCTGCACGACAACAACAAATGGACAAGGTTGTGGAGGAGTACGGGGACATCTTCACCTCACCCATAGGGGTTCCTCTGCACTGTCAGGTCAAGCACCCCATTGATCTGACACCAGGTGTGTCGCTACCCAATGGATGATCTATTAGCACTCTGTTCTAGAGAAGGATGAAATCAAGAGGTAGATTCAGGAGCTGCTATAGAAAGGTCACATTTGGCCAAGTTCATTGCCCTGTGGGAGCTCGATCGTGTTGGTACATAAGAAGGATGAGACTTCGAGACTTTGTATTGAATATTAGGCTTTGAACAAGATAACTATCCAGAATAGGTACCCGATCCCATGGATTGATGACCTTCTAGACCAACTCAAAGAGGTGAAATATTTCAGCAAGATCGACTTGAAGTCTGGGTATCACTAGGTACCAATCGAACCCTCCGATGTGTGGAAGATTTCCTTCAAAGCCAAGGGGGGCCTTTTCGAATGGCTGGTCATGCCTTTCGGGTTGACGAATGCTCCCGCAACCTTCATGAGGTTGATGGACGACATCTTGCGGAAATTCACCCACTCATTTGTAGTGGTGTACTTGGATGAAATTTTGATCTTCATCTAGACTTGGGAAGAGCACCTCCACCACATTGGACAAGTCCTCCAAACACTGCGGCAACACAAGTTGTGTGCCAATTTGGAGAAGTGCACTTTTGGCATGACCCAGGTTCAATATCTAGGATACATTATTGATGAAATTGGGGTGCATGTGGATGCAACCAAGATCCAAGTCATTCAGGATTGGCAAGCCCCAACCACTCTAATAGAGCTTCGCAGCTTTCTGGGTCTTGCTAATTTATACAGCAGGTTCGTGTTGGGATTCTCTCATATTACTTGGCCCTTGATTCATGTCACCAAGGGAGGAGCAAAAGAAAAATTCTTTTGGTTGGAATCTCAACTGAAGGCATTCGTAGAATTGAAACATCGCCTCTGTTTCGCCCCAGTGCTCACATTACCAGACTTGCAATGACCATTTGAGATCGAGACAGATTCCTCTGACTATGCTATTGGGGAAATTCTTACTCAACATCGGCATCCAGTGGAATATCACAGTGAGACATTATCCGACACAGTTCGCAAGTATCCCACTTATGAAAAAGAAGTGTATTCCATTGTGCAGGCTTTTCGACGATGGAAGCATTACATTTTGGGGAAGGAAACAATCATCCACACATACCACTGGCCCCTGTAGTTCATAAAGACACAAGGGAAGTTTCAAAACGATTGCCATCAGAAGTGGTCCACATATCTGAAACATTTTCATTTGAACATCAAGTACAAGAAGGGTAGCACCAATAATGTTGCAGACTGCCTCAGTCGACCACCGATCATGGTGCTAACCACCATTCTCAACTCTTGTGGGCACGAGACCTCTCATTGGCCACTTCTCTACGAGAGCGATCTAGAATTCAGCCACACATACAAGGCACTCTTGGGTTGTACGCAAGTTCAAAAATTTCACCTCCAAGATGCATTGTTATGTCACTTGGGACACCTTTGTGTTCCTTCAAGCAAGCATGCCAAGATGATATGGGAAGCACACTACAGTCTAGTCGTTGGTCATTTTGGGGTCGAGAAAACAGTAGCAGCATTGCAGAAGTAATTCTATTGGTCGAACCTTCGATAGGACCTCGGGAAGTACATCAGATCCTGCACTGCTTGTGCCATTTCCAAACCGACCATCAAGAAGCAAGGCCTATATACTCTGCTACCTACCCCGAGTCGACCTTGGGAATCCATCTCCACTGATTACATTTCAGGCCTTCCTTCTACTAAGCATGGAAACAACTATGTTTTTGTGGTCATCGATAGATTCTCAAATATGGCAATTATGGCAGCCTACAAGAAGAATATCATAGCAGAAGCCACTGCTAAACTCTTCTTTTAACGAGTGTGGGTGCACTTTGGTATCCCACAGTCTATCATATCATATCGAGACAGCAGGTTCCTCAACAAATTTTGGTCCAGCCTCTATTCAATGCTAGACACCAAGCTCACCAAGTCCACAGCTTTCCATCCCCAAACTGATGGCCAAATAGAGGTCCTCAACAGGATGATTGTACAAATTCTGCACATGTAAAATTTGAATCATCCACACACATGGGATGAGAGCCTCTCCTATATACAACACAGTTATGACCAGGGAAAATTTTAAGGATAGAAAATTATCTTGAAGTTTAAAAAATTGGCGAATCTCACTAGTCCATGATATGTAAACTATAAAATTTTATTAATGTATTTATAAAATTATTCAAATTATAATGATTTTACATATACTCTTTATATAATGTTGGCAATTTTTAACATAAATTAATTTTATATTGTAAAATTTGGGCGAATCATTTTTATAAAAAAATTGAAATTGGTGAATTTTTTTTGGAAAAACATGGAAAATTAGCCCACCTACGAATATTAGCCCCTAAAATTTTACATGGTTATAACTAGGCTCTCCACAGCTCAACCAACCACAACCCCTTTCAGGTGGGCTTGGGATTCCAGCCACTATGTCCCATTGACGTAGCCATGCCATTTGCAGCTACTCAGGCTGATTCGGCTCATGTCCAGTCTGAAGCTGGCAAAGCAAACAACTTCATCGAGCGCATTAAGTGAATCCACCAACAGGTTCATGACATATTGGACAGAGCGAATGCTAAGTACAAGAAATGACATGATCAACATCGGGTGCCACACCACTGCCAGGTGGGCGACAAAGTGTGGCTACATTTGCAGAAGGAGTGCCTCATCGGACCCCACTGCAAGCTTTGCCCGATTCGATATGGGTTGTACACCATCACCAAGGCTATAGGGAACACTGCCTTCAAGCTCAGTATTCCACCATTCCTTGTTTTGTACCCATTATTCAATGTGGACCGCCTTCGTCCCTACTTCCCACCTCTACTGGACACCTCTGACATTGCGGAACAACTCACACCAACAGAGTTATACCCATACTGCATGGAACAGGCCACCATATATTATATCGTGGACATGCAAATCAATAACACTCACCAACAGAAGATCCAACTATATTGGGTTATCAAAGCTAGCCAACTCTTGCGCCAAGGCAATTGGTTCACCAGGGACCAAGTTTAGCAGAAGTTTCCTCGTCTCATGGAGGAACTCAACGCAATGGGGAACATTGCTTCCAAAGGGGGGAAGAATGATCCATATGAATATTGGTGGCCACCCACCTATTCCACTTGGGGCCCCACCGTTATCTTTTTCATTTTTGGCATGACTTACTATTTTTAGTAGTTTTTCAGGTCCCGAACTTCCGGAGTCGTTTTGAGGCTCTAAACGACGTTTTTTGGGAAAATAGGGAGAAACATTGTTCCATGGATAAATGTTTCTCACATAAAAAGTTTTATTCGTCAGATATATCTTTCTAAAAAAGTATGGTGCGTGTCAAATGGAGATCGTATGCCAAAGTTACATTCGCGAGAAGTTGAAACACCAATTTACCCAAATGGGGCCCATAGTTTTGGCGTTTCATCTCCTAGGGTTAGGGTTTTGGATGTTTAGGGTTTTCCATTGTTTCTAAATAATAAATAAGCCATCGAGCCTCATTTTAACACATTTCAGAGGCATGTAGCTGCCACATCTCTTCTCAGAGATAAGATACCAGCGCCCTAGCTAGTTTATTTCCATTCTGTCTGTAAGCAAATTTCAATTATTTGATATTAATGAAATGAAGTGTTATTTCCATTGCATCTTTGTATTGATGGTTATATGTGTATTATGTTGCGTTCCTGCATAAATCTGGATCTGTGGTATCTGAGCGGTCTAATTTTCCTTGATCCTTATTTGCATGTCCCCAAAAAGGTCAGGGTATAATGAGTTAGGGCTCGATCTAATGGAACCTTTGCAAGATCAATCTCGCAAACCCTGACGGCCACCCACGGGGGACGAAAAGAAATATGAGCGAGCAGGAGATACTATCAAAATATTGCTCGAGGAGGCCCTCGAAAAACAAATGAATGCGATGATGGATAACTTTTCCCAGATCCTTCAACGACTGCCCACTGGCGGCGCATCTACATCCAGCAGTCACTCTGGAGGCGTGACTCCCTTTAACGTACAAGTAAACTTTGACATTCCCATATTTTAGTTTCAAATAGATGTAGATGTTGTAGATATATGGTTGAATCTATTAGAACGATATTTCTTGGTTCATGACTTTTTCGACCGAGAGAATATTATTTTTGCACTCCTCAAAGCTACCCCCCATGTCAAGGACTAGTAGGAAACCTACTGTGAGAAAAAGGATGAGAAAAAATTCTCTCTGTTCTCAGCCATACCCACTTGGAATTATTTTCAAGATGCCATCAAGGAACAATACTATCCCGTGGGGAGATATGAGGATAGGTACATACAATGGACCACGCTGCGACAAAAAAGGGATCAAGATGTGCATGAGCTAACAAATCTGTTCCATACCCTGCGCAAAAAGATGGGTATCAAAGATTAGGAGAAAAATTTGGTGTTAAAGTATCACAGTTGTCTGTACAGATACATTCAGGAGGAAATGGAGTTCCTTGACATCTCCTCGCTTGGTACGACATAACAGTATGCTGCCAAGATTGAGTAGAAATTCAAACAGAAGAAGTGAGACTTTGGATCTGCGAATCAAAAGCAGGGGAAAGGTTCCCCCAAACCACAAAAAAAAGGACAAAGCCAAGGCATGGTGGCCCAAGACAACCTGTCAAAGCCACAAGAAAAGAAAAACACCACAAAGCCAAAGAAGGACACAGGAAAGTGGTGTGAGTTCCATAAGTGAGTGTTAGGCCAAGCAGTCATTGGTGGCCGAGATGAGGGCTTCTGAGTCAGATGCATGCTCTGACTCTAAATCAGAACCTGGCAAGGGGAATGGCAAAGGGAAACATATTATTGATGCGGAGCCCAACACCACTGTTGCCCCTGCGAAGATCTAGAAGGAGGAACCGGAAGATCTAGAGGACGAGGAGGGTTCCCCGCTACAGTTCATTGTTGACAATGGGAGCCAAAAGAACGTCATTTCAGTAGATGCCATGAAGCGATTGGGATTTCCGACCACAGCACACCTATATCCATACGCCATCAGGCGGATTCACCAAGGACGGGATCTCCGCATCGCCAGCAGTGTTACCTTCCTTATAGCATCAAGCACTTCACGGATGAGGTATTACGTGACATTGCTCCTCTTGATGTTTTTGATGTATTATTAGGCCAACCATACTTGTGGAAGTGACATGCTGTGTATGAGTCTAGCCCCCGCGTTGTTATTGTTACTTTGGGAAATAAGTTGTACAGGATACCAGAGGTACCACGTCCTGTCGCTATATCTTTGGTTACTACAAAACAGTGCAGTAAGCTCATTTACCAAACCTGGAAATTTGTTTTCCTGATGATCCACCCCTAGGGCAAGAAGAATATTGTGGCCACGACCTCCATACAGGGCTCCTCTTCACGACAACAACAAATGGACAAGGTTGCGGATGAGTACGGGGACATCTTCACCTCACCCACAAGGGTTCCTCTGCACTTTCAGGTCAAGCACCCCATTGATCTGACCCCAGGTGCGCCGCTACCCAAAGGAATGATCTATCAATGCTCTGTTTTGGAAAATGATGAAATCAAGAAGCAGATTCAGGAGTTGCTGCAGAAAGGTCACATCCAGCCAAGTTCATCGCCCTGTGGGAGCGCGATTATGTTGGTATAGAAGAAGGATGGGACTTGGAGACTCTTTATTGAATATCGGGCGCTGAACAAGATCATTGTCCAGAATAGGTACCCAATCCCACAAATTGATGACCTTCTGGACCAACTCAAAGAGGCGAAATATTTCAGCAAGATCGACTTCAAGTCTGGGTATCACCAGGTACCAATCGAACCCTCTGATTTGTGGAAGACCGCCTTCAAAGCCAAGGAGGGCCTTTTCGAATGGTTGGTCATGCCTTTCGGGTTGACGAATGCTCCCCTTCATGAGGTTGATGGATGACATCTTGAGGCCATTCACCAACTCATTTGTAGTGGTGTACTTGGATGGCATTCTGATCTTCAGCCAGACTTGGGAAGAGCACCTCCACCACATCCGACAAGTCCTCCAAACACTGCAGCAACACAAGTTGTGTGCCAAGTTGGAGAAGTGCACTTTTGACATGACCCAAGTTCAATATCTAAGATACATTATTGATGAAAGGGGGGTTCATGTGGATCCAACCAAGATCCAACTCATTTGGGATTGGCAAGACCCAACCACTCTAACAAAGCTTCGCAGCTTTCTGGGTCTTGCCAATTTCTACCGCAGGTTCATTTTGGGATTCTCTCATATCACTTGGCCCTTGAGTCAAGTCACCAAGGGAGGAGCGAAAGCAAAATTATTTTGGTCGGAATCTCAACAGAAGGAGTTCATAGAATTGAAACATTGCCTCTGTTCTGCCCTAGTGCTCACATTACCAGACTTTCAACAACCATTTGAGATCGAGACAGATGCCTCTGACTATGCTATTGGGGCAGTTCTTACTCAATAGGGGCATCTAGTGGCATATCACAATGAGACATTTTCCAACACAGTTCGCAAGTATCCCACTTATGACAAAGAAATGTATTCCATTGTGCAAGCTTGTTGACAATGGAAGCATTACATTTTGGGGAAAGAAACAATCATCCAAATAGACCACCGGCCCTTGTAGTTCATATAGACACAAGGGAAGCTGCAGAACGATTGCCATTAGAAGAGGTCCACATATCTGCAAAAGTTTCATTTGAACATAAAGTATAAGAAGGGTAGCACCAATAATGTTGCAGATTTCCTCAGCCGACCACCGATCATGGCGCTAACCACCATTCTCAACTCTTGTGGGCACGATACTTCTGATTGGTCGCTTCTCTATGAGAGTGATCCAGAATTTGGCCACACATACAAGGCACTCTTGGGGGGTATGCAAGTTCCAAATTTTCACCTCCAAGATGCACTGTTATGTCACCTAGGACACTTTTGTGTTCCTTCAAGCGAGCATGCCAAGATGATATGGGAAGCACACTATATTCGAGTCGTCGGTCATTTCGGGGTCGAGAAAATAGTGGCAGTATTGCAGAATTATTTCTATTGGCCAAACCTTCGACAGGATGTCGGGAAGTACATCAGATCCTGCACTGCTTGCGCCATTGCCAAACCGACCATCAAGAAGCAAGGCCTCTATACTTTGCTACCTACGCCAAGTCAACCTTGGGAATCCATCTCCATGGATTACATGTCGGGCCTTCCTTCTACTAAGCATGGAAACGAATGTGTTTTTGTGGTTGTTAACAAATTCTCGAATATGGAAATTATGGATGCCTGCAAGAAGAATATCACAGCAGAAGCCATTGCTAAACTCTTCTTTGAATGAATGTGGGTGCACTTTGGGATCCCACAGTCTATCATATCAGATCGAGACAGTAGGTTCCTCAGCACATTTTGGTCCAGCCTCTAGTCAATGCTAGACACCAAGCTCACCAAGTCCACAGCTTTTTATCCCCAAATTGATGGCTAGACAGAGGTCGTCAATAGGATGATTGTATACATTCTGCGCATGTACAATTCAAAGCATCCACACACATGGGATGAGAGACTCTCCTATATACAACACAGTTATAGCCGGGCTCTCCACAGCTCAACTGGCCATATCCCCTTTCAGGTGGGCTTGGGATTCCAGCCACAATGTCCCATTGACATAGCCATGCCATTTGCGACTACTAAGGTTGATTCGGATCATGTTCAGTCTGAAGCTGAAAAAGTAAACAGCTTCATCGAGCGCATTTAACACATCCGCCAAAAATTTCATGACATATTGGACAGAACCAATGCTAAGTACAAGCAACGACATGATCAACATCGGGTGCCACACAACTTCCAGGTGGACGACAAAGTGTGGCTACATTTGCAGAAGGCGCGCCTCATTGGACCCCACTGCAAGCTTCTCCCGCTCCGATATGGGTTGTACACCATCACCAAGGCTGTAGGGAACACTTCCTTAGAGCTCATTATTCCACCATTCCTGGGTCTGCACCCAGTATTCAATGTGGACTGCCTTCATCCCTACTTCCAACCTCTACTAGACACCTCTGACATTGCAGAACAACTCAAACCAACGGAGTTAAACCCAGACTGCATGGAATAGGCCACCACATATTGTATCATGGACATGAAAATAAAGAACACTTGCCAATAGAAGATCCAACTGTATTAGGTTGTCAAAGCTGGCCAACTCCTACATCAAGGCAAGTGGTTCACCAGGGACCAAGTTTAGTAGAAGTTTCCTCATCTCATAGAGGAACTCAACGCAATGGGGACCATTTCTTCGTAAGGGGGGAGGAATGATCAAGGTGGATATTGGTGGCCACCCACCTATTCCACTTGGGGCCCCACCATTGTCTCTTTCATTTTTTCAGTTTCGGCACGACTTACTATTTTTAGCAGTTTTTCCGGTCTTGAACTTCCAGAGCTGTTTTGAGGCCCTAAACAACGTTTTTGGTAAAACCGGGAGACTTTAGTTGCTAACATCAAACGTTCTATTCCTCGGATAGATATTTCTAACGAGGTATGGTGTGCATCAAGCATATATCGTATGCCAAATTTATGTCCCCGGGAAGTTGAAACACCAATTTACCCAAACGGGGCCCATAGTTTTGGCGCTTCATCTTCTAGGGTTAGGGTTTTGGATGTTTAGGGTTTTCCATTGTTTCTAAATAATAAATATGCCCTCGAGCCTCATCGTAACACAGTATAGAGGCCTGTAGCCATTATATATCTTCTCAGAGATAAGCTACTAGCACCCTAGCTAGTTTATTTCCATTCTGTCTATAAGCAAATTTCAGTTCTTTGATATTAATGAAATGAAGTGTTATTTCCACTTCATCTTTGTATTTATGGTTATATGTGCATTCTGTTGTGTTCCTACATAAATCTAGATCACCCTATAATACTAGTGCAGCCCCCATATTATTATTGATGTGCCCTATATAATCCCACTATTTTTTTTTCTTAGTATCCCATAGGACCTAGCAACCTGTCTGACACATAGCTACTAGTAAACCTTTATGGGTCTACAACATGTCTTCCTCTCTATAAGCTGCATCACAATTGTAGGGATTTGAACCTTGGATCTCTCAATTTTCACAAGTTTCACATTACCTCGATCACCAATTGAGTTTCCACTCTAGGAAAAAATCCCACTATTTGTTATTGTCGCACCCTTACATTATTATTGTTATGTAGGCCCTAATTATATTTTGACCCTTTAGACTCCTATATACAGCAAGGAGGTTTTTTTATTTAAATCATCCAAGAATGGTTCATTTATGTGATGTAAAGGGAGGTTTCCCCTTAAAGCGGATTATGAGTCCTTGATATATATTTTCTTATGTTTCTACATTATTTTGATTTGGATACATAACGTTTGGTATCATAGCTTTTGGTCCTATTGGTTTGCTACTTAAAATGGGTCATTGTGGAATTTTCGTTGTATTTTTTTTCTTTGAAGCTTTAGATTGTGAAATTACTATCAAGTGGAGACAAAATCTTTATAAACATATTTTTAAAATTGTATACCTTGGTTCCCTACATGTTTGGATATATGTTCTAAGGAATTTAGGGTTTCTATATTCTCTAGAATTCAGTCTCAAACATGTGTCCCAGATAACATCATCATAAATTTCTCTTTGAGAATTGGATTTGAATTCTATAAAAATTGACTAAAATTACACAAAATGTAGTTTTTTGGTTATGATTTTCAGGGCGAAAGGTTGAAACAATCACACATGGATACTGGGAGGCTAAAATGAAAGATATATAAAAATTTTGAGGTCAACCATATTAATAAACCCAAAATAAAGCTCTTAAAAGGTGTGTATTTTTTAATTTGCATAAATTTTGTTTGAAAAATCAGTTTGAAGTGATTCAAAGTTCATAGTGAATCAAATATATAATTAGTTGGTTCCAAAATTCCTCCCAAACAAAAAATTTCTACATCGTTTAAGCCCTTAGCAAGCTCTACAATCACGCATGAAGAAGATGAAGAAATGCAACAAGATATATCAAAATTATAGGACCATGTGCGAAAAAAATTTCTCCCAGAAAGAGAAACCAAAAATGAACTAGAAACAATGATGAATTGTAATATCCTTGTTTAGGGTGGGCCCTGCCACGTGTATGGGGTCTGCGTAATGAGGGGATATTTAGCTTCCGCCCTTAGATGCTTCGTGGGTTGTTTAGCCCACCCTTAACGCGTTGGGTTGCTGCCCTCACTAACAGTCTGGGCTTTTGGTGTAGTGGTTGGGCCTTTGTGGTATCAAAGCCGAGGTCTCGAGGTCAAGACTCGCAGAGAGTGGTGGGCTATAATATCCTTGTTTAGGGTAACCCTGTTTAGGGTGGGCCCTGCCACGTATCTGGGGTCTGCGTAATGAGGGGTTATTTAGCTGTCACCCTCAGATGCTCCGGTGAGCTGTTTAGCCCACCCTTAGCACGCTGGGTTGCTGCCCTCACTAACAGTCTGGGCTTTTGGTGTAGTGGTTGGGCCTTTGATACCAAGGTATCAGGGTGCCTATAGGTTTTGGGGTGCCTATAGGGTGTAGTGATAACAGCCTGGATACCCTGCTCCATCTCAATAGTGTGCTCATTTCTTTGTGGTGGAAATTCCGGACACCAACGTGATACCCAAAGGCCCAACCACTACACCAAAAGCTCGAACTGTTAGTGAGGGAAGTAACCCAGCGTGTTAAGGGTGGGCTAAACAGCCCACCGGAGCATCTGAGGGCTGCAGCTAGACAACCCCTCATTACGCAGGCCCTGGACACATGGTAGGGCCCACCCTAAACAGGGATATTACAGCCCACCACACTCTGCGAGTCTCAACCTGGAGACCACGGCTCTGATACCGCAAAGGCCCAACCACTACACCAAAATCCTGGACTGTTAGTGAGGGCAGCAACCCAGCGCGTTAAGGGTGGGCTTGTAATATTCCCAATTAGCAATAACTAATTGGAAATATTAATTTTGACTATTTTTGCCTTCATAAAGTTAAAATATAAATAAAGTGGGTGAATGAACAGTTAGCTCACACTTAGGAAAAAAATATTTCCTAAATTCACTTAAGAGACAGGTCTATTTGGAAATGTGGGGCCTAGTAGTCAAGTGGCAGCGTAGGGAATGGAGCAGCGTAGGCAGCGTGGGGCCCAGCTAGTGCAGAGTGAGTTGGATAGCGTGGGCCAAGGGAGACAACACAGAGATTGGTGGGGCCTAGGTGAGGGAAAGGCTCACCAAGCATAAAAGGAGGAGGGGTCTCCTCATTCTCATTCATTCTGATTATTCATTTTGAGATTTGTCTTCTTGACATTGAGCACGCTTGCTGTTTAGTAAATTCTGTACGTACTGTTCAGTACATCGGGTGTCTTCATTCGGAGATCCCAACCTCAGCCCCGGGGGACTTCAAGTGCCTGCTCAAGTGAGGAGTTCCATCCTTATTTTTTCAGTGGGAGTTGCAGCTATCATGGGAGGAGCATCCACGCAGAGAGACAACACAGTCAGTGAGAGGGAGGACGTAGTCTTGTGGGGAGTTTGTTCTGGATTGGGAGTTTGAGGTGGATTCAGCCCTAGATAGTGGATAAGGGACTAGTCCTTCCCTATTCCAGTGTTTTGGAGGAGCTACAGACCAGCTTTTGGAGCAGATCATTCAGAGCCAATGTCCCTCCTTGAGGAATAGTGCAGTGCCTCAAGGGAGCCATTTTCGGGGGTCAGCCATTTCTGAAAAGCTTTCTGGGATTTTATGGGTACTGGGAGTAGAGGCCATTCCCGAAGTTTCAAAATTTTCTGAGGTGGGGAGTAGCCCCAACGATTCAGTTCATTCCAGCAGTATCAGCTACACAGTAGCAGCACCAACAGCTTGGAGATAACGTAGTCTTGAGTTAGCAGTCATTCCGAGTCCCAATCTGAGAGTATTTCTATGCTTGCCTAGTGCAAGACAAGGTGCCATCATTCTGATCACCTTTGTACTCATTTTCTACCTTTCAATATTAATAAAATGGCTCAACATTCTCCATATTGGTTATTGTTCCTATGATATCTCTCTAGTTGCTGTTTGTCTTTGTTTATGTGCTTTATATTGCTGTTTATTTCTACTTAGAATATTACAGTGGCATCGGAGCCGAGGTCTCAAGGTCGAGACTCGCAGAGTTTGGTGGGCTGTAATATCCCTATTTAGGGTAGTCCTGTTTAGGGTGGGCCATGCCACGTGTCCGGGGTCTGCGTAATGAGGGGTTGTTTAGCCACCGCCCTCAAATGCTCCGGTGGGTTGTTTAGCTCACCCTTAATGTGCTGGGTTGCTGCCCTCACTAACAGTCCGAGCTTTTGGTGTATTGGTTGGGCCTTTGTGGTATCAGAGCATAGGTCTTGAGGTTGAGACTTGCAGAGCGTGGTGGGCTGTAATATCCTTGTTTAGGGCTGCCCTGTTTAGGGTGGGCCCTGCCACGTATCCGGGGTCTGTGTAATGAGGGACTGTTTAGCTGCCGCCCTCAAATGCTCTGGTGGGCGGTTTAGCCCACCCTTAATGCGTTGGGTTGCTACCCTTACTAACAGTCCGTGCTTTTGGTGTAGTGGTTGGGCCTTTGTTACCAGGGTATCAGGGGTTTGAGCACACTATTTAGCTAGAGCAGGGTATCCAGGCTATTATCATTACACCCTATAGGCACCCCAAAGCCTATAGGGATGAGATTGAGAGGGCTATCCATGAGCTTTTAGCTCTTGGACACATCCGTCCTAGCACCAGCCCCTTTGCTTCTTCAGTAGTGGCGGTGAAGAAGAAGGATGGCACGTTGAGGATGTGCATTGATTACAGGGCCCTAAACAAGAAGACCATGAAGAACTGGTACCCCATCCAACAGATTGATGAGTTGATGGATGAGCTGAGGGGGGACAATTTCTTCTCAAATATTTATTTGATATCTGGGTACCATCAAATTCGCGTGAGGGAGGAGGAAATTCCCAAGAACGCTTTCCGGTGTCATTACGACCATTTTGAGTTTTTGGTGATGCCTTTTGGGCTAACCAATGCCCTGGCCACTTTCCATTCATGCATGAATCACATCTTCCGTAGTCACTCGAGGAAGTGTGTGCTAGTTTTTTTTTACAACATATTGATCTACATCCGGACATGGGAGGAGCATCTCCAACATATAAAGGCTGTATTGCGCATTTTGGAAGAGCATCAGTTTTATGCTAAGCTCTCCAAGTGCGAGTTTGGGTTGACTGAGATGCTCTACTTGGGGCACATCATCGGGGTGGATGGATTAAAGGTCCACGAGAAGAAGATCAGGGCCATCAGGGAATGGCCGGAGCCGAAGAATGTGATGGAACTTCGGGGATTTGTGGGGATCTGCACCTACTACTGAAATGTCGTCAAGGGATTTTCCCAACTTGCTGCACCCCTTACATATCTCACCAAGAAAGGGGAATTTAATTGGTCGGATATAGCGCAGAGGCTTTTGACAGGCTCAAGGAGATGATGAGAAGCTACCCAATGTTAGCATTGCCAGATTTTACACAGCCCTTTGTCTTGGAGTGTGGTGCATCAGAGGAGGGGATAGGCGCAATGTTGATGTAGGGAGGCCACCCCATAGCTTTCGAGAGCTGAAAGCTATTGCCACATGAGAGGTTGTATGTGATATACGACAAGGAGATGTTGGCCATCATGCATGCATTGGCCAAGTTTCGTCAGTACCTGGTAGGGAATAGATTCAGAGTGAGGACGGATCACAACAGCCTCTGATTCGTTTTAGAGCAGAAACAGTTACAGGAGAGGCATCATAAGTAGGTCAGCAAGATCCAAGCTTATGACTTTGACATCGAGTATGTCAAGGGGAAGAAAAAAGTTGTGGCGAATGCACTTTCCCACAGATCGGTAACGTTGTCATTTATGAGTTTGGACACGGACTGGAGGGCTCGACTGTTGGTAGAGTACTCCAAGGACCATTTTTCTTGTGAGATTTTGGATGGTCAAGTGACAGATGATAGGTACAGAGTGATGGACAAGGTGATCTATTACAGGGACAGGATATTCTTGACTGAGGGCTCCCAGCTCAAGAATAAGGTATTGCACGCCTCACATGATTCTCCATTATCAGGCCACCAGGGATTTACCAAAACCTATAGGGCCATCAGGGAGAGGTTCTCTTGGAAGGGCCTCAAGGAGGACGTGCTCCAATATCTCAGGGACTGCGAGGTTTTCCAGCATAACAAAGGAGAGATGAACCATCCGGCAGGATTATTGGAGCCTCTTCCCATACTTGAGGGGGAATGGGAGAGTATCTCGATGGACTTCATTACAAGGTTGCCCATGGTACAGGGCAAGGATTGCATATTTGTAGTCATTGATCAGTTGACTAAATATGCTCATTTTTTTGCCATATCGGCACATTACACTACTGCACAGGTAGCAGAGTTGTTCTTCAGGGACGTTTTCAGCTTGCATGGTCTCCCGAAGACCATTTTCAGTGACAGGGACAGCCGCTTCATGGGCGGATTTTGGCAGGAGCTTTTCCATTTGGTGGGCACTGAGTTGACACCGAGTACTAGTTACCACCCCCAGACAGATGGACAGACCGAGATATTGAACAAGTGGCCGGAGGGCTACTTGCGTAACTATGTCAGCGGGTAGTAGAAGGCATGGTTGAGATGGTTGCACTTAGGGGAGTACTGCTACAACAACACTCATTATATGTCCATTAGTATGTCTCTATTTTATGCATTGTATGGATATCATGTTTTATCTTTTGCTGACATGATGTTTGGTGCTAGCAAGGCTCCTAGAGCCAAGGATTAGATCCAAGAGAGTCAGGATATACTCTGAGCTCTCAAGGAAAACATGGCTACAGCACAGAACCAACAGAAGTTGTACGCCGACATGGGACGAGTTGAGAGGCAGTTTGAGGTAGGTGACTTGGTTTATCTATGCTTGCAGCCATATTGGCAGTCCACACTGAAGTAGAAGGGGGCTAAAAAGCTCAAGCCTCGCTTCTATGGACTGTACAGGGTGATACGCCTGATAGGACAAGTTGCGTATGAGTTGGAGCTACCCAAGGGTAGCAAGATTCACAACGTTTTTCACGTATCATGCCTGAAGAAGGCACTGGGGTAGCAGGTGACTGCAACAGAGGAGCTTCTGCCCACAGATGATGAGGGGCACTTGGTGCTACAGCTGAAGGTCATTATTGACACCAGGGAGAGGTGGCTATGGAGCAGGACAGTCAGAGAGTATCTAGTGAGGTGGAGGAATTTACCGGATGAGGATGCCACTTGGGAGAGTGAGAAGATTCTGTAGCATCCATCATTACAGTTTCTTGAGGACAAGCAACATTTTGCTGGGGGAGACTGTAATATTTCTAATTAGCAATAGCTAATTGGAAATATTAATTTTGACTATTTTTGCCTTCATAAAGTTAAAATATAAATAAAGTGAGTGAAGGAACACTTAGCTCACACTTAGGATAAAAATATTTCGTAAAGTCACTTAAGAGACATGTATATTTGGCAACGTGGGGCCTAGTGGTCAAGTGGCAGCGTAGGGAATGGAGCAGCGTAGGCCACGTGGGTCCCAGCTAAAACAGAGTGAGTTGGATAGTGTGGGCCAAGGGAGACAGCATAGAGATTGGTGGGGCCTAGGTGAGGGAAAGGCTCACCAAGAATAAAAGGAGGAGGGGTCTCCTCATTCTCATTCATTCTAATTATGCATTTTGAGATTTGTCTTCTTGACATTGAGCACGCTTACTATTTAGCAAAGTCTGCACGTATTGTTCAGTACATTAGGTGTCTCCATTCAGAGATCCCAACCTCAGCCTCGGGGGACTTCGAGTACCTGCTCGGGTGAGGAGTTCCATCCTTATTTTTTCAGTGGGAGTTGCAGCTATCACAAGAGGAGCATCCACATAGAGAGACATCGCAGTCAGTGAGAGGGAGGACGTAGTCTTGTGGGGAGGTTGTTCTAGATTGAGAGTTTGAGGTGGATTCAGACCTAGATAGTGGATAAGGGGCCAACCCTTCCCTATTCTAGCATTTTTGAGGAGCTACGAACCAGCTTTTTGAGCAGATCATTCAGAGCTAGTGTCCCTCCTTGAGGAACAACGCAATGCCTCAAGGAATCCATTTTCAGGGGTCGGCCATTTTTGAAAAACTTTCTAGGCTTTTCTAGGTATTGGGAGTAGAGGCCATTCTCGAAGTTTCAGAATTTTTCGAGGTGGGGAGCAGCCCCAACGATTCAGTTCATTCCAACAGTAGCAGCAGCACAGTAGTAGCACCAAAATCTTGGAGATAACGTAGTCTTGAGTTAGCAGCCATTTCGAGTCCCAATCTGAGAGTATTTCTACACTTGCCTAGTGAAATCCAAGGTGCCATCATTCTGATCACCTTTGTACTCATTTTCTATCTTTCAGTATTAATAAAGTGGCTCAGTGTTCTCCATATTGGTTATTGTTCATGTGATATCTCTCTAGTTGTTGTTTGTCTTTGTTTATGTGCTTTATATTGTTGTTTATTTCTACTTGGAATATTACAGGGCTAAACAACCCGCCGGAGCATCTGAGCGCGGAAAATAAACAGCCCCTCATTACGCAGACCCCAGATACATGGTAGGGCCCACCCTAAACAGGGATATTACAGTTAAACAGCCCACCGGAGCATCTGAGGGCGGCAGTTAAACATCCCCTCATTACGCAGACCCCGGATACGTGGCAAGGCCCACCCTAAATAGGGCAGCCCTAAATAGGGATATTACCAGGGTATCAAAGGCCCAACCACTACACCAAAAGCCCGGATTGTTAGTGAGGGCAGCAATCCAACGCGTTAAGGGTGGGATGAACAGCCCACTGGAGCATCTGAGGGCGGCAGCTAAACAACCCCTCATTACACAGACCCTGGACACGTGGCAAGGCCCACCCTAAACAGGGCTGCCCTAAACAGGGATATTACAGCCCACCACGCTCCACGAGCCTTATCCTCGAGACCTTAGCTATGATACCACGAAGGCCCAACCACTACACCAAAAGCCCAGACTGTTAGTGAGGGCAGTAACCTAGCGCATTAAGGGTGGGCTAAAGAGCCCACCAGAGCATCTGAGGGCAGCAACTAAACAACCCCTCATTATGCAGACCCCGGACACATGGCAGGGCCCACCCTAAACAAGGTTGCCCTAAACAGGGATATTACAGCCCACCACGCTCTGCGAGTCTCGACCTCAAGACCTCGGCTCTGATACCACAAAGGCCCAGCCACTACACCAAAAGCCCAGACTATTAGTAAGAGCAGCAACCCAGCATGTTAAGGGTGGGCTAAACAGCCCACCGGAGCATCTAAGGGTGACAGCGAAATAACCTCTCATTACGAAGACCCTGGATACGTGGCAGGGCCCACCCTATACAGGGCAGCCCTAAACAAGGATATTACATGAATGCTAAGATGTACGGTTTAAAATAGAAATAAAAAGGTACGTGGAAGGTTTGAAAGAAGGTCGGACAAAGTTGCTACACAAAATGCTTCATATTGGTGACAAGGTATTCCATGAAACTCATCATGAGAACAAAAGGAATATGAATCATGATTTTAGAGACTCTGACTTTGGGTTGAAGACTAAACATATTTAAAAGATCGATATGAGGAATTTTGATGGCAAGGATCCAGTAATATGGGTACTACAGATGAATAATTTTTTTGGTCTATATGATGTGCAACACACACAAAAGGTACACATTGCATATTTATATTTATATACCAATTAGTTTGTCTCATATAGATGGCTTTGCTTTCATAAATCACTTGTCACTTAGAAAATTTGTATGGAGGAATTGAAAGAAAATTATGAGGATATAGAGAGAAATATCGTGTTTAGTCAATTGATAAATCTCAAACTAAAGGGTTCAATTGCATAGCACATTGAGAATTTCCAAATATTGAATATAAAGGTAATTAATATTCCTTAAGAGCATCTAGCTGATGTATTCATAGGGAATTTAAAGGATAACATCCAACATGAGATTTTCCTTTAGGAAACTAAATCATTAGAGAATGGATTTAGACTAGCAAGAAAAGTTGAAAGAAAAACTATGGCAACAAGGAGGTCTACCACTATAATGCAAAACTCGTATCCTTTGAATAGATGCACATCAAATTATACCTAGTATAGTAACTAACATTAAGAATAAATTCAAAGTAAAATAGCTAATGGAATCTATTCTATTTCTTGGTCAAGATGTAGAGGACTACTCTAATAATCCCATAAAAGAAACATTCATCCAATGAATTGGTTTATGAATAAAACTAATAAACAAATATTTGAAATGATTTTTTAAACATAGAAATTACCACAACAAATTAATTCAATTCACATGTTGAGGATAACATAATTTGACTTCTAAATCATTATGACAAAACCACATAAACTTAAATTGTATATATGTCTAGATTAATAACTAGTCTTAGGACACAAGTCACTGGAGACTATAATTCACCAAATAAAAACAACTGTTAATTTAACTAATATATAAGATGGAAAAAAATGTACTATTGTTAAAAATTTGCAGAATAAAACCATACAAACATCAATTATTTTTTGCTAAATCCTAAGGAATTAAATCGCACAAAAAGAAGTAGAGCATAAATAATATTAACCATGGAACATTTTAAAAAACAATAAGTCATCAATTGGATAAAACCAAGCATTTATACTTCGAGTGTAATTGAAAAATATTCATAGTCACACGTAAGTTTAAAAAATATTTCTTATCTAGAGTTTCCCCTACAACCATGGATATCCCCCATTTTCTTTAAAAAAGAGGGATTTATATATCAAATGTTCTTCTAACTGTGACTAAAAATAAACTGGTAACCAAACTTTGTTTTACAAATATAATAATAATTATTTTTTTGAATGAAATACCATATCTCAACAAACAAAGAAATAAACATGAACTAACAGAATTTCTTTTGGCAACATTTGCCGCCAGTGGGAGCCTATCCAAAGTTATTCTTTACAAGAAATACATGTTCTGACCGTCACGAGGACTTGTTACAATTTAAGGAAAAAAATATTATTATTTGACAGAATTATGAATGAAGAGGGTTGTTACAAAATTTGTGCTTTTGTAACACCCTTTTAATTTTAGTAATAAAACTATAATAACCACATACCTTGATATCTCCAAGGTTGGTCATTCATAGAAAATAAAATATTTATTTAGAATCACTTTTATTATCAAGATCTAAAGTAATAACTACTTTGACATGAGAATATTTTACTATGATGTGTGTATCTGAAACCTGAGATTTTTTTTATAAGATGGAAAATGTTTGTTCTTGGTTTGTTTCTTTGGCTCAACAAGAAACCCTACTTTTTTCATTTTCTTTTAGTACCTGGTCAATCTAACCATTCAATCATCAAATAGTAAATAAGAACTATTGATGTCAGAATTGATTCAACAAAGCAAGATCATAGTCATAAAAACTACAGGGACTATTTTCGACACTATCATGTTTGTTAGTTCCAAAATTACCGTGATCTACAGACTTTTCGACCATGGTTTTAATCTTCATAGGTGAAGGCTCAAGTGGAGTTTCCAAATCTAAAAACATTTCCTTCATAAGATATTTTCATGGTTTTTTCTACTAGTTCATGAGATTTTCCTTTATAGATTTCTAATTTTAACCTAAGATTGAGAATCATTCTCTACTTGATTGGTATTTTTTTCGAATGCAAGTTTTGGAGATATAGGCTTGCGTTGAGGATTAGCCCTGGATTTTTTATTTTATTTTATTTTATCCTTAAACTCTTATTTTATTTTTCCATGATTTTCAATAGTTCAATTGGCCATACTTACAGTTAAGCGAAGAGGAGTGCATTGTGGGTTTTCAACCATGTTATCCTCTTAGATACAAGGTTCTTCCTCCTAGAATGATTCTTCAAATTCATCCCATGATAAATGATGAGAAGGCGACTGAGCATAATCATATAGAGAAGGGTTAGGTGCAAAGGGATATGATAATTAAAATCCTCTCAGGAAGTTGGATTTTTTTGAACTGATTTCAACTTAAAAAAGCATGTAATATTCCAAATCTAGAATTTTCTGCTCCATCGGGAATATCTTAAGATATTCCATTTTTCCTTCTTCAGTGAGACATTGCAAGTCCAGTTTAGAGATTGAATATTGGGGCATTTACAGGATATGTATCCTTCAAAGAAGGGAGAGATCCTGAGGTAGCTGGCCCTTCACAGACTTTGCCTATGGATATGCAATATTCCACCTCGGGAATTTCTGCCACAGGGTCCTTGAGGACGATGTATAAGGAAGATGCTGCATAAATAAGGCTAACCAACACTGGGATGCCGTAGAAAACATCTAATATAACTTCCCTACAGAAAATGAGCTTAAAGAAATGATTCTAGATGGGTTATACAGATCTCCCCAAACTAGATCTCTAAAACAATGCTCAATGAGAGAGCTTACAGCAATATGCAAAACATCAATCTGGAACTCTGCAAATCTGAATGTATCATGAGAGGGTAAATGCTACAGCCAAAATTTTATTAATATATCAGCAAGAATATACAAAAATATCATGAGGAACAAGGCCCTCGAGCTCTTAGTACCAATCTCCAATGAATAAGCAGTGTAATACATGAGATGTTGTTGCTGCACAAAATTCCGGAGAGCAGTGACTGCGCAGTATCCATGAGAGATGTAGCTGTTTAATACATATAAAATGATATTGTAGCTGAAAGATACAAGAAAATGGCCCAAGAGAAGAAAATGGGCTAAATATGTGATTTCTAGCCAATCTCAGGGAGATTGCTAGAAATGCCAGACAAAATACAATAGTGACAAACAAATTGTCACTGCAACTGAAACAAAATGAATATGAGGTTGTGGCTGATCTGAAATGATGATGCCCTCCTTTGATAATGCCCTCAAGGGAAATGGGCTGATCCCCTTTACTCAAAAGCACTCCTTCTGATGAGCACAAGAATCTCCCTCAACACTGCCCTCATGGAATAACGCAGTTTCTCCAAGTGACTACACAATGGGAGTTGGTGAATGAGTGGCCTCATGCCATAGATCTGAAATATGGTCCAAGAGCCCTCTCTACAGCTCCTCCAATGAAGAGATCACTCCTCCACTGAAAAATCAAGTAAGGAAAGACTCTATCAGTTCCTCTACTGCTACCCCAGCAACACAGCACCATCCTGCTACAGAAATAACGGTGCAAATGAAGGAGTGATCTTGGCCAAATGCCAGAATGAGGAAATGCAGATCAAATCCTCTCCTCCCATGAGGAAGAGGTGGGGGATCCCCTCCCGAGAACACCCCCAATGCTCAAGAGCACTGCAATCCTGCTAAACAGCCCGGATATGCAAGTCCTTGGCCTCACTACGAAATTTCTGAATCAAAGCATAATCCAAATGAGCTGCTCCTTATTTCTTATAAAGAAAATGAACTCTCTTTCACCATAGGACCCACAATTAGGGTTTCCATTCACTTTTGAATGCTTTCCCTCCAAAAACTGCGTTGTCTTCTACAGCAAGCCACCCGTCTAAGGCAGCACTGTTGACTTGGTCAAAGATGGCCAACTCAAGGTGATCCTCATCATGTTCACACCATTAGGTGTTATTTCAGCTGCTTATTTGTCCTCCTTCCTCATAAGGAGTGTTATTTCTCTATCACCAAAGGGTTAAGGGGTCTCCTTACCCATTTTATTAAACAAAATAAAAATATGCCACTATAATGTTCCATTTTAGCTTGTGGCTAAAATTGGGAACATTACAGTCCTCCCCTCCCACATGTTGCTTGTCCCCAAGCAACTGCATAGAGAGAACAAAATTTCTCCCCCTTCTTCTATTATGGCCTCCTTATCAACAATCTCCACCGTTGCTCAAGATATGCTGCAATAAACTGTCCTCCAATGCCTCCTCCCAAGTATGCAAACCGGAATGGTGTACATCCTGAAAGATAGAAGGTGTAGGTGGAAACCCTCTTGCTGAAATATGGCCTCCTCAAGGTAGGAGTGATGACATGCATGGGAAAATATAATCCCACTGATGATCCCCTTAACCATGCTATCATCAAATGAAAACCTTGCCCCCGCTTCTGTGCAATGTAATGGCGCTGAATGGAGAGTTTTGTTGTTTCATCCCAATAAGCTCTTCTCTCCTTCTGTATTACATATGGGGTTGCCTCTATCCTTGGGCTGAAATGGTATGGCCTCCAAGAGTGGCCCAAGCTACCCCATCAAAATATTCAGCCATGAAATGCCTTTGCGAATTCTCCAAGTGGTTTGCCCCACAAGAAGAAAAATTAATAGTACGGCAATCATGGTTTGCCCATGGTATCCTCTGCAATATAGAACATGTGTAATGGGGAGAATAGTGCTCCCAATGGGCTGTCCCAACATATGAGTCACTCTCCAAATAGTGCTCCATGTGAATAATCAAGCATCAACAATACAAGGTAGCATAATACAATGAAAACAAGTTGTCACAAGACAACTAGAGAGTGGGTCACTGCTCCTCTTATGGGACCAACGCAGTGAGCCTCTTGCCTCCATCAAAGATATAAATAACAAGTGCTTTTCCCAGTCACTTTTTGCTGCCACAAACATCTCAAAGGATGAAAATATAAGTTGGTGCCAATGGTGCACACCAAGAAGAATGTGGCCTCCTCCACAACCCACCATAAGATTGACCAGTTTCTCCACTACAAATTGCTGCAAGTACATTCTCATATAATATGCAAGAAGGTACAAGCCCTCTTGATACATCATGCTGCTCAAACAAGGAAAATAAGTACAATACAAAATATGGAATTATACCTTCTCCCTCATGCACTTGAGCTCTTGAGCTGGAATGGCTCAACTGAAAATTATCCCTCACCTCCAATGAGTAGGGAAGCGGTTGTGATGTCCTCTCCATCATCCATCGGGCTATGAATCTCTCCATATGCTGATGTATTCCATGATGAGTGCCCTCCAAGTGAACTCCTCTAGCTAATCAAAGTATGCATCCAAATGCATGGCTAGGAAGTCCTCACATGCTACATGCAAATAATTTCTCCTTGAGACTAGAAACTCTAGTCAAGAAGAGTCTGCCATGATGACAGATGATCATGTCATCCACTGAGTCCTTGCCATCTCCATCTAGGCCATCCAAGAATCATGCATGCATCAAGATCCTGGGGAATACTCAACCAAAGCTAAGTCCTCCATCTTGGATCAATCCTCCTCATAGACATCGCTGGTATTCTGCAATGTGGTGCTCCATCATGCTGATGCCTACTACCTTGACATCCCCTCATGCCAAAGTCATCCTCCAAGTTGTTGTCATGCCATCATGTAGCTGCTCATGCTCAAAGAAATGATGATCTCTGAAAATAAGCCTCCCCGTGAGAGACTAGCATCTCCAAAGAATCTCCCGATCCTGGGCAAAGTAAGCATGAGTGGCCTCCATCTACTCCAAAGCATGAAAGAGTCCTCCCTCAAAGGAAGTATCCTCTCCCACCAAATCCATGGAGCAGCCATCATGAAGATGTTATCCCCATAAATGCAGCAAACTGTATCTGCACAGTATAGCTGATGAGAGTGGGTGAGACTGAAAATGAGTGGGTGTATCCCTCCTCCTTGTGCTTATTCCCAACTCACTGCGCTATAATGGACTCCTCTAATGTCTCCACCCCTCTAGAATCCAATGAGTGGTGAACCAAATAGCATGATGCCTCTCATCATCTCAAGATCATGTGGCCTCCCATGTGGAAAGCCTCCAAAAGTGAGACATCAAGATTTGAAGTAGACTGCATGTATAAGTGGACTGATTTGTCCTCCCCTCTCTACGCAGTGCAGCCTCTTTCCTTTGTGTAGAAAGTTTCTGAAATGGATATGGGTGAATGCCTATCATCCCTCCATGTTGATCCTTCTCTTCCCCTTCCATCTCACAATCCCCAGCAAAATGCTTTATAGGGCTCCAGAATTGTGTCTTAGTACACACATGCAAAAATATTTGGAACTCCTTGCAAAGACACAAGGACTCCTCTAATGGAAGAAATGGCTCCCTTTTCACCTCCATGTGGTGATGGATCTCCTCCTAATGTGACAACGTTGTTGGTTCTTTCCAGTGTATGCAAAGTGTTTGTGTTTATGACACAATGAGTTTCAACAAGTTTCCATCAAACCCTTAGTGAATGCAACACATGTTTTTGCATTTGCATGACAATGAAAAATGAATTCCTCAAACCAACAATCATGTGCCATACCTTGTGTTGCAGTGTTGCTCCCCCCATGGCCTCTTTTCTTCCTCCATCCCTTTGCAAAGCAAGTGAACAAAGGATTTCACTGTGGATCTGCTTGTGTGGCTGAATTCTCACACCCTTCATGACGTAGCTAGGATTTGTCTCATCAAGAAACCCTTCTCAGAAAATTTCTCCAAATTTCCCTTTCATCAAGATCTGCAATAATCTCCTCAATGGTTTGGAAAAGAAGAAGGGAAACCTCCTCTTCCTTCATTCCTCTTTCCTTGTTTCTTCTGTCAATCTCCTCTCCTTGGAGAGAAGCTCCTCTTTCTAATAACCTTAGATCTTGGGCACAGGTTGAGCCAAGATCATGCTATGATACCACTGTAATATTCCAAATCTAGAATTTTCTGCTCCATCGGGAATATCTTAAGATATTCCATTTTTCCTTCTTCAGTGAGACATTGCAAGTCCATTTCAGAGATTGAATGTTGGGGAATTTACAGAATATGTCTCCTTCAAATAAGGGAGAGATCCTGAGGCTAGCTGGCCCTTCACAGACTCTGCTTATGGATATGCAATATTCCAACTCGGGAATTTCTGCCACAGGGTCCTTAAGGATGTTGTATAAGGAAGATGCTACATAAATAAGGCTAACCAATGCTGGTATTTCATAGAACACATCTAATATAACTTCCTTGTATAAAATTAGCTTAAAGAAATGATTCTATATGGGTTATATAGATCTCCCCAAACTAGATCTCTAAAACAATGCTCAATGAGAGAGCTTACAACAATATGCAAAACATCAATCTAGAACTCTGCAAATCTGAATGTATCATGAGAGGGTAAATGCTACAGCCAAAATTATATTAATATATCAGCAAGAATATACAGAAATATCATTAGGAACAAGGCCCTCGAGCTCTTAGTACCAATCTCCAATGAATAAGCAGTGTAATACATGAGATGTTGCTGCTGCACAAAATGCCGGAGAGCAGTGACTACGCAGTACCCATGAGAGATGCAGCTGCTTAATACATATAAAATGATAATGTAGCTGAAAGATACAAGAAAATGGCCCAAGAGAAGAAAATGGTCTCAATATGGGATTTCTAGCCAATTTCAGGGAGATTGCTAGAAATGCCGGACAAAATACAATAGTGACAAAAAAATTGTCACTGAAACTGAAACCAAATGAATATGAGGCTGTGGCTGATCTGAAATGATGATTCCCTCCTCTGATAATTCCCTCAAGGGAAATGGGTTGATCCCCTTTACTCAAAAGCACTCCTCCTGATGAGCACAAGAATCTCCCTCAACACTGCCCTCATGGAATAACGCAATTTCTCCAAGTGACTGCGTAGTGGGAGTTGGTGAATGAGTGGCCTCATGCCACAGATCTAAAATATGGTCCAATATCTCTCTCTACAACTCCTCCAATGAAGAGATCACTCCTCCACTGAAAAAGCAATTAAGGAAAGACTCTATGAGTTCCTCTACTGCTACCCCAGCAACACAACACCATCCTGCTACAGAAATAACGCTGCAACTGAAGGAGTGAGCTTGGCCAAATTCCAGAATTAGGAAATGCAGCTCAAATCCTCTCATCCCATGAGGAAGAGATGGGGGATCCCCTCCCGGGAACACCCCCAGTGCTCAAGAGCACTGCAATCCTGCTAAACAACCCGGATATGCAAGTCCTTGGCCTCACTACCAAACTTCTGAATCAAAGCATAATCCAAATGAGCTGTTCCTTATTTCTTATAAAGCAAATGAAATCTCTTTCACCATAGGACCCACAATTAGGGTTTCCATTCACTTTTGAATGCTTTCCCTCCAAAAACTGCATTGTCTTCTAAAGCAAGCCACCCCTCTAAGGCAACGTTGTTGACTTGGTCAAAGATGGCCAAATCAAGGTGATCCTCATCATGTTCACACCATTAGGTGTTATTTCAGCTGCTTATTTGTCCTCCTTCCTCATAAGGAGTGTTATTTCTCTATCACCAAAGGGTTAAGGGGTCTCCTTACCCATTTTATTAAACAAAATAAAAATATGCCACTATAATGTTCCATTTTAGCTTGTGGCTAAAATTGGGAACATTACAAAGCATCCCATTGATCCCCAAGATTTTCCAACTCGTGTTTAACTAGAATACAAATCAGACTTTGATTGACGAGTATCCACTCAGAATTCTTGTTTCGTAATTGATAAGTGTGATACATTTTAGTTAAGATCTTATATAGATATAAAGTCTAATTGATATTTTGGATAATAAACACCATTAACAACCTTATATGGTAGATAAAAACCAAACTACAACATCCTTCACAGGTAATATATCGACATAGTAACAATACTAGACTCTGCCATTTTGGTTTCAAAGAAGAAATAAGCATAAATATTACATGATATTCATAGTCCTGGATGGAAAGCTTGTTCTAGGGAATATTGTGCACCACACTATTTTTTGACAATTTCTCTCCTTCGACGGGAATATGTGTGTCTTCAAAAATAAAATTGACATCTAGAGAAACTTTTGTATCACCCACTTGAGATTTCTTCCCATTGAAATGCAACCCTCATATTGTACCCATGAAATACCTAGAGAAAATCCCACTAGCCTACTCAACGAAACATGTTTGCACACTCATCATAAGCGTCAACCATTTTTGTTCCAATGGCATCCGACTGAACAACATGACCCATGGCTAGACTCTATGAATTTTATAGTCAAAATCAAAGGCAAAACACAAAGAGTAAACATGCAAAATGGGTAATTTTGAGGTCTAAAATGGGCCTCCAAAGTAAATTATAAAATAATATTGGAAATAATAAAACAATATTAGATTACATCATCAAATTTTGGAAGGAAAAAAGAAAAAAACTATTTTTTCAACTTATCTCCCTATGGGTTTACTCAAATTTCAAGCAGAAACACTTGTTGCATCTAGAATTTGATTCATCATCTAAGGAGTACCCATGTTGCATATTTTCTGTGGACCCTTCTACACAAAAAATTAGAAATACATGAAAATCTTGATTCCACCTGCTACATGAAAAATGAGAACTACATGAAAAGAGAAATTTGTGCATTAGAAACCATTATTATCATACAAAATCAAAGTCAACAATTGAAAAAGAAGAAACCAAACATAAAATTGAGGAGGAGCCCATATAATCTCTCAAAAATGAGAGGGGAGTTGGTTGGGTTGTCAACAATTGGCAATTGACTAGCAAACAAGTTATCTTTTCACTGAAACAACTGAGTGAAAAGAAAATATCAGATATTGAATTATAAATAAATGAAAAAACAATCTAGAAATGATTGATGTATATTTTATTGAATGTAAGCCAATTTTGTATGTATGTCTATACAAACAACACATAGAAACTAGATAAATAACCAAAATATAATTTATAAAAGATCCATTAACCAACAAAGTAAGACGACTGAGTGAATTATTCAATAGGAGCTGTAGCTTTTTTACTTTAATACCATGTTGAATGGCCTCTATTGCCTGCAGGCATCCATAGCCTGGACAAGGTTACTCTTTAATCCATATATAGATGCTATGATCTATTTTACTAGCTATAGTTTCATGCTTTAGCATTCTGGTTATTAGATATTGGGGAAGCATACCCATAAGTATCTTAAAAGCATGGATGACATGTAGATTTTGAAACATTATTCAATGATTTATTTAAATGTTGAATTGGAATCTCAAAATCCATAACTGAAGCCGCAACCAACCAATTTTACTTGAGTGTTTTTATCCCAACTCATCAAAAAATGAGAAGTTAGAACCAAGAGTATTAATATGTCAATTCGAACTGGAATTATCTAGCCAATGGGGTAGCATGCCTAAAATTATCCTTAAGAGATGGAATGGTGTTAAAATTCTAAAAAATCACCCACTGAATTATTACACTCAATAAATATGTAGATACTTTCATGAATGCTTTCAGCATCATAAAATTAATGGTAGAACCAGTTTTTGTAGTGTTAAATTGAACATAAATCTTTGAACAATGAATTCAATTATTGCGACAACAAACAAATCAGATAATGAAGGTGTATATAATATCATGAATTCTGACAGATTTATTGATTTTATGGTTGTGGAAAAATTCAAGAAAATTAGGAGAAAAAAAAAACAAACAAACACACTAAATGGACATTAAAAAGTGCAAGGAAAAATTATATTTACAAAGAAAAAAATCCGAGGAGGGACTCAAGAAAAGTAATTTTTATAATCTACCCATTAACTGGAAGAGGTTCTACAAAACCTTCCAAATTTTGTAGATGGAACATGCTAGGACCAATCTTTCTTTAATAATGAATGGTCCAAGCCATAGCCCTTGAAATTTGGAATGTTTCCCATTGACTTCATGGGATTTGTCTCACCTAAAAACCGATCATCCTACTTCTATGTTTTTTTTAGAATATTATTTACTATCAAACCAACATTTAACAAGTTGTTGGTGTTGATGTAATTTATATCTAGACGGTTCTCTTCTTCTAATTTTAATAAAGCATTTATTCTATTATGCATGGAAGAAGACTTGATTTCTTGGAATTTCTAAGATAGTTGCAAAGAAGGGAGAAAAATACTAGGAGGTAAAATGGATTCTCTACCATAAACAAATAAGAAAAGGGAATTTCCGATGGAAATTTTAGGGGTAGCCCTATCAGCCCAAAGTGCATTGAAAAGGGCAGTATGCCAATTCTTATGGTGCTCAAAAACAATTATTTTAAGTATTTTAATAAAATTATTATTAGATGAATCAAAAAGACCGTTCCCCTGGGGAAAATATTTAATTGAATATGTAATTTTAATTCCTTTATCAAAATCATAAGAATCTAATTCCTAAGAAGAAAAGTAAGACGCATTGTTAAACACTAGTGATTCTCGAACTCCAAAACGAGCAACAATATGAGAATCAATAAAATCAATTACTTGTTTTGTATTGACTACTCATAAGGGTATTTCCTCCACCCACCTGGTGAAGTAATATATACCTGACAAAATGTATTTGTGTTGTTTGGAGGATAGAGGTTTCACAGGACTAAGACCCAACTATTGAAAAGGAGCTTCAACAGTAATGGCATGAATGGGAAAAGTTGGTTTTGTAGCCCTACCATCAATCTTTTGGCAAGCTTCACAATTTGGTACCAGGGCATGAGAATCCTTACAAAATGTAGGCCAATAATAGCCAACCCTTAGCACTTTGTGAGCAGTGGTTTTTCCACCAAAATCACCACTAGTAGGACCTAAATGTAGTTCGTGAAGGACACGTTGGGAATCATATTGTTCAAGACAGCAAAGTAAAACACCATCATAACTTTTACAAAACAAAACATTATTAATCAATTTATAAGTGGAATATTTCAAAATTAATACTCTTTTATTCTTAGGTGGAAAGTGTGATGGTGTTGTACCATTATGCAAATGAAACTTGATGTTAGTATACCAAGAATTAGGATTATTAGAAATACAACATGCTTCATTTTTAAGAAAATAAATTTTCGTTGGAACAAGAATATTGATTAGAAGGATTTACAAACTCAACAACAAGCTTATAGAGACCTTGGCCTTTCACTATTTGTGTAGGCTTAATCTCCAAGTCATATTCCTAGAGAGCTGTCATCCAATGGGATATTTTCTCTACCAACTCTTTTTGCACCAGTAAATTCCTCATTGTTACATAGGGAGCTATTACTTTTGTTTTAGATTTAAGCAGGTAAGATGTAAAGTGCTTTACAACCTTAAATACTCCAAACACTTATTTATCTACCGATGGGTATTTAAGTTCATCTCCCTTGAAGGAAAAACTCATGAATACAATGGGATATTCAACATAATATTTTATTTTATGCATAAGTATAATGGCATAGGCATAATCATAAGTGAAAGAATATAGTATTAAACCCTTGGAAAATTTAGGGCTCATCAAAACAGGGGCTTTAGAAATAACTTTTTTATGGTACAAAAAGCTCATTTTTCTAGTTCATACTATTTATAAAAAAACAATTTTCTTTACAAGAGCCTAAAGTGGTTTTACTATCTGGGGAAAGATTTGGACAAATAGTCTTACAAAATTTATTTTACCAAGAAATTATTGCATGGATTTTCTAGAGTTAGGAGGTAGAAAGATATCAATAGCTTGTGTCCTTTTCAGATCAATCATAATTCCTTCTTTTGATACAATATGTCCTAGAAATTTCCATTTTGTGACTAAAAAAATGGACGTCTTAGGATTTAGTGAGATGTCAAATTTTCTACAACGTTTGAACATTGCTCTAAGATGGGAAAGATGATCAGATATTTGTTTTAAATAAAAGATAACATCATCTAAGTAAACGATAACAGATTCATTGATTAACCCTCGGAAATCAATATCCATTGCTCTTTGGAATGTTTTCCCTGCATTGATCAGGCCAAAGGGAATTCTTCTATAAGAAAAGGCACCCAATGGAGTTCTAAATGGTATTTTTAATTGATTTTAGGGAGCAACCATAACTTGGTCATATCCTAAGAAACCATCCAAAAGGTATGACATATCATAACCAGAAACTTGTTGTAATATATGCTCCGTGGGAGCCACTGGACGGTTATCTTTATTAAAGGCCTTATTCAGGTTTTTAAAGTCAACATAGAGACGCATGTCTCTATTTTTCTTTATCACCAGAACTAAATTTGCAACCCACTAGGTATTCCAGATAAGGAAGATGAAATTGGCTGATAAGAGCTTATTCAACTCGCTCTGAATACCAGGTTCCAAGCTAGGATGGAATTTTCTAAGTTTATATTGAAAAGGCTTTACGTGAGGCTTAATGGGATTTCTATGTTGCATGGTATTTAGGTCGAAGGTCTTAAGGTCCTCATAATCCCTGACAAAAATGTTTTTAAATTCTTTCAATAAATATATAAAATATGCCCTTTCTTGATGAGTACAGTTAACCCCCAAATTTATATTTTGAGATTTATCCTTGGTTCCCAAATTAATTCCCTCATATTGCATGTTAGAACTGTTAGATATATAATTTACAAATTTCTTAGATCTATCCTACAAATCATAATTTTTTCCAGCCTAACAACATATTTTGGGAGAGATTTTACCAAATCAGTTGGTCCTTCCGCTAACCATTGACATGGAATTTTTGAAAATTCATGTAAGTTATCCTCATGAGTCATCTCATTTATAATTGTATCCAGAAAATCATCTTCCGCATGGAGGAACTCCAAAATCTACTGATCATGTTCAAGGACCCTCCATTTAGTGACATTATCAGGTATAGAACACCTAAAAATTAATTCAATAGAGAAAGAACTAGGCTAAAAACCTTTTTTCATAATTTTTCTAGATGCCATGTTTTCTAATATATCAACTTCCTAATTTAAATGCCTAGGTATAGAAACAATATTAAACACAAAAAACTTTGAAACTAAGTCCATACCTCTGCTTGGCAAATTTTCAAATGAACTAAAAGGTAGTGAATGTAATTTTTTACCTTTTTTATAATGATTTATGAATCATCGTACAATTTGGGACATTGAATTCTGATATTTAAGGCATTCTTGAGTCCTTTTCAGAGTTCATCATACTCTGCAACATTATTAGTACATTCAAACTCAAGCCTACAAGTAATAAAAAATGTGTTTCCTCTGGGATCCAAAAGAAGATAACTTGCACCTACACCCTCTTTAGAATTTGACCCATCAAAAGATAAAGACCATAATTCATATTTAGGATCAAATTTAACTTTATTCGAATTGTTGTTTGCTATTTTCAAAAGGAGAAATATGATCAACAAATTACCAAAGAATGAATCAATACCAAAAGAATCATTAAACATTCATGGTTCATTAGGACTGTCAATCTTAGTTACCACTTGTCACATGTATTTTTCCTTGTTTACTCTAATATTGTTGGGTTACCCTTTCCAATGTAGCCATAAATGTGATAGATCTGTAGACATATATCCCTTCAAAATTTGCATCCAGGCACAACTTAGAAATAAACCATATGCTTTTGGGATATTTGCAAAGACTATATCTATGGTCTGGTCAACCCTGTGATCAGATGATAATAAGATGAGAACGCCAGTAAGCTCCCCTACTTCACGCTTGTCCTATCAAGTTGGATGATTTGTTTTGGAAGGCTATATTTTGGAATTTTGTTTCTTGCATATAAAAAGTCACATAATATTTTAGGAGGTCCGCGAATCAATCATATAGTTATGCACGTTGTGAAAAAATATTTGATACATAAGAAAGAAAGGAGGTGGTTTTCTTTTTTGTGTTGGGATAATTTTTTATGGATGCTTCAAAATCTAAAATTGATCATACAGAAGTCTTTAAAATCTAACCACATCTTTGTCTGAAACAACTTTTTTTGGGGTATAATTTTCAGAAAAATGTTTCTAAACCTTATATTGAATTAGGGGGATTTTCAACAATTAAAATAGAGAAATATTAGCTCTTTATTTCTTCATATCTTCAAGGGGGTCATAATATAAATTTATAACAAAAAATTTCTACATACATGCTAACCATATTTTAGTGTTTTTAGGTTTATCAACATGAAGAGAATATTTCTTATCGGTACTCCTTTACTATGTGTATTGTACTGGTGCTAATTATAAAAAATTGGATTAGGGTCTTCCTCAAATAATACATTTGAGAAGTTCCCTATAGCAGGTGGTGGTTGATCATCCTCATTTTCACTACAAGTTTTTTCCTCCTCTGCATTATTTTCATCAGAGGCATTTCTAGTCATGATCACTTGTATGGTTTCAAATATTCATTTAGTAGTAAATTCCTTTTCTGGAGGAACTAGTTTGTTTTGGAAAGGTTTTCTATAAGTTTTCCTAAATTTTGAATTAGTTGAAGAACTTTTTTCTAAATTATTTTCTAAGTTTGACAACTTATTGAGAGCCTTTTGGAGTCTTTCCCAATCAAAAGGAGAACACTCTTCTTTTTTGGAGGACTATTTGGTGTTTTTGATTTCTTACCAAAAGAAGAGGTCATGTCAGATTTTTTATTAGAATTGGGTTTGAGACTAGGGATATCCTTTTCAACTAACAGGCTTCCTTAAAGGTTTCTTGTAATGTGGCTATCTATTCTCTCTTCATCCACATGGCTATATCATCAGGTAAATCTTTTACATAGTAGACAACAGTTATGTTATGCAACCAGCTCACAAAATAGAAGAAAATATAGATCAATGACTTAGAAATCATCCTCTCTAAGGGGGAAACCTCATTTACATTACATAAATGAACAATTCTTGGATGATACAAATGCCAACACCTACTTTCTATATATAAGAGTCTAAAGGGTCCCAATAGAATCAAAGCCTACATAACAATAATAATGTAAGGACACAACAATAACAATAGTGGGCTTCTATGGGGTACAATAATAACAATATGGAGACTAAATTAGCACAACAATAACAATAAGGGGGTTACACTCACAATAACAATAAGGGGCTATACTAGTATTATAGGGACCTAACATGCCTCTCTCCTTCAAAAAAGTGTTGTCCTTAATGATTGAGTAGTTATGGATGCTTCTATATAAATTTCTCATCCTCCCATGTGGAATCTTCAGCAGGTAAGTTCTTCCACTTGATGAGATACTCTAAAATTGATTTCGTAGTTGTCGAGTTCCTTTTTTTGTGACTGCTTCAAGTTCCAATATGATTTTTCCTTCCTCTTCAAGTTCTGGCAATATTGTTTGAACTGGGATTCTGTCACTTATAACCTTATTTAAGCATGAAACATGGAAAACTAGGTGCACTCGGGAAGGTGCAGGAAGCTCCAATTTGTATGCCATAGTACCAATATTTTGCAACACCTTTTAAGGACTATAGTACTTTGGTGATAATTTATTATCCTTTTTAGCTTGCTTGAGGGACATTTTTTTGTATGGTTGTAGCTGTAAAAATACCCAGTCACCTACATCAAAACTTCTTTCACGGTGATGTTTATATGCCTATTGTTTCCTTCGATTATGTGCCAAAGTTAGGTTATCCTTTAAGAATTGGAGAACTTTTTTTTTATGCTTGATGTGATCTCCCACTACGTGAACCTTAAAATTTCTTCTTAAAGATGATTTCAATGTTTGAAAATCTAGTGAGCATAATTGTGAAATTACGCCTCGTTTTTCTTTCTTTAGAATATTTGTCATGCCCTTAGAGTTAATTATTTTTCCTGGTTTCCCCGTGATACCCCTTAATTCATCTTCCTTTCCTTCCCAAAAAAATTGAAGAAAAGTTCTTGAAAATTAAAATATATCGTACCCAAATATTGTAACCATTGAACTCTTAATACAACATCAGCACCATCCATTGGAATGGAAAGCATTGGGATATTCAATACATATTCCCCCATTGTTAGCTTGATATTATGGAACTTTTCAGATAAATTTATAGTTCCTCAATTTGCAACCATCACTTGACACTCTGGTACTAGATATAGGAAGCAATTCAATTCCTTGGCTATCTTACAATGAATAAAAATATGGGTACTACCTGAATCAATCAACAATATTATCTTTTTCTTCTTGATATGTCCTTCTATGTTGAGAGTTTGAGGAGTGGTAATTCCTATCAATGCATTAAAATATATGGTCAGATTCATTTATTCTTTCTCTAAGGTCAGTTCCTAGAGTATATCCTCTTCTTTTGAAGTTTCTTGTTCCTTTTCTTCCTCCTCTTCACAATCTATGTAAACTAATTTCTTCTCAGCACACTGATGATCTTTAGTTTATTTTCTATCAAAACTATAACAAATCCCTTTTTCTCTTTTTTCTCCAATTTTTGTGGTGTCAACCTTGTAGGCTGTGGAAGGCTAGGAGAAACAACATTTCCATCTTTATAGTTTTGATTGGTATACTTCCTGGTTGCCATAATTTTTCTTTCAAAATTTATTTCCACCCTGAATTCCTTCTCCAATGAATCAGGTTCCCAATGGTGAACCTCATTTGGATATTATCCTTTAAATTCCCTATGAATACATCAATCCTATGCTCCTCTAGAATATCTGCTACCCTGATATTCAATTTTTGGAAGTCCTCAATGTGTTCCACCATCGAACCCTTTTGTTTGAGATTTATCAATTGGCTAAAGAAGGTGTTGCTCTTTGTATCCTCATAATGTGCTATCATTTCCTCCATAAACATTGAGAAAGTGATAATTTTTTTACAAGAGAAAAGCCATTGATACCATACAAACTAATTTGGCTCTAAATATAAAGTTTTAATGCGTACATTTTGTGTGTTTTGCACATTATGGAGATCAAAATATTCCTCCATATGTAGTATCCATGTTACGAGATCCTTGCCATCAAACTTCCTCATATAGATATTTGGAATATGGTACATCTTCAATCCAATGTTGGAGTCTATGAAATCATGGTTCACATTTCTTTTGTTCTCATCATGAGTTGCCTCTACTACCTTTTCACCATTACGAAGTGTTTCTTGTAGCAACTTTGTCAAAACTTCAACTTTTTCTTCTATAACATCGATCTTAGCTTCCATGTCATTCTTCAAAACCATCCATATTAGCTTCCATGCCTTCTTTTAAACCATCCATGTCACCTTTTAAACCATCCATGTCACCTTTTAGTTAATCTTTGGTTTCTCTTTATGAGAGTGAAATTTGTTGCACTTGGTCCTGTAATTTTGATATATTGTGTTGCAATTCTTCCTCTTCATGCGTCATAGCAGAGATTTTTGAGGACTTAATGGGTGTGTAATTATTTTTTGGAGGAATTTTAGAACCCAATACTGATATCTATGGTTCAATATTCCCTTGGAATCACTTCAAACTTCTTGTTCAAAAAAAAGTTATGAAATTTAAAAAAAAAAAATACACACCTTTTTCTTGATTTTGAGGAGGTCGATATTGAACCTGATGTATCTATGTGATTTCATATCTTCAATATCTGAACTTTGGTCCTGTAGTATCCCTTTGATTCTTCTTTCCAATTCCATGGGTTTGATCTAATTTGGATTCTTCAAGATAACATCATGTCTGATCTCCCATAGTGACCTAATTATGGACTGATTCAGTAAAGCGAACTTGTACGACATGCCACGTGTCACTGTTTCAACTTTCGGCTCTGAACTCAATATACAAGAAACTAAAGTCCATGCACTTTCAGCCACTTTTTATAGAATTCCAATATGATGCTTGAAACGAAAGTTATGATGATTTTCCCTTGGTCACCTGTTTAAGATGAAATTCTAGAGTCTGCAAAAACCCTAACTTACACACAGTTCATCTCAATTTCGTCTCCACATGGGAACAATTTCAGCTTCTTAAGCCTCATATAAAACAAATTATAGAGAAGATTCCAAGATGAGATGTTTGAAGAATCGAAACCCTAGAATCCCAAGCTTTGATACCAAATGTTATGGAACCAACTCACAAAATAGAAGAAAAGATAGATCAATGACTTAGAAATCAGCCTCTTCGAGGGGGAAACGTCCTTTATATTACATAAATGAACAATTCTTGGATGATACAAGTGACAAAAGTTATTTTCTATATATAGGAGTCTAATGGGTCCCAATATAGTAAGAGCCTACATAAAAATAATATTGTAAGGGCACAACAATAACAATAGTGGGCTTCTATGGGGCACAATAATAACAATATGGGGACTTCATTGGCACAACAATGACAATAAGGGGGTTACACTAGCAATAAAAATAAGAGGCATAATATTATTATAGGGACCTAAAATGGATTTTAAGAAAGCATAGATTCAACAAGGATTTTTTTTTAATGAAAGAAATCTAACATTGAAATATTTTACCTTCTCTTTGTTCCGCATTTTCATGTTTGACAGTTCATCAACTAAAACCTTTGGCGGCTTATTGTCTCTGAATTTCTCCAGAAATGTAGATTCAAACTAGGGCCATGAAAAAATACTCTAGGCAGGATGAGAAAAATACCATGTAGTGGACTTCCCCTCAAATGTATAAGGGAACAATCTGCAAACAAAGTCCTCATGCCAGACACTTTTTTTCATGATATCCACCATAAAGACTTTGACATAATCCTAAACAGGCCGATTCAAGTTAGGGTCAAATTTTGGGAGGAATTTGTGAGCGTTCCTTGGGAGAGGATGTTTCATGTCAGGAATGAAAACAACATCCTAATCAAGCGAAGGGGTTGTGGGATTGTTTTGTAGGTTTCCTTGATTATTTTAAGGATTACCTTGATTATTTTCCATCCTTGGGGATCCTTCAGACTCTAATGAATCAGAAGAACCTTCTTCACTATAGTATTCTCCTAAGGAAGAGGGTGAATTAGGTGAGGAAGGAGGAGAATCAGAACCTCCAAGCAATGTCAGTTGGCTAGACTCACCAACAAGTATCTCAGACGTAGACAGGTTGACTTCAATAATTCTACTAGTAATAATTCCATGCAACCTATTGTTAAAAGCAATAGAATCCTAAGGGATTTCTTAAAGTGGATCCAGTATTGTGGGTTATTTTAGCTAAAGTTCAAGAGGAGTAACTAAGTGTTGAGATAATCATATTTGAATAGAAGAAGTTCTTTCCAATATTTCTTGAGTTCGGTGAGAATTTCTTGAGATATTTGAAGAAATTATTGAATTTCAACTCGTATGTGATTGAGTTGGAGTGGTAGGCTCACTATTAGTATGTTCAGGTTGTGTCTGGGATCTAGTTGAAGTATCGTGAGGGGGAGGGTCTGTGTGAATCTTGTTGACAATAGGTGACCTAACATTTTGGTGTTTATGACTTCCTTTTTCCATTTATAATCGGATGGGCCCTCCTTCTAGCGCCATTTTGTTGATGTGTGTCTTATGCACCCTATTCAACAAGGGAGAAACAATCCAGACCAGAACTCTTTAATATGCCTAATTGTTAGGTATGGTCATCCTCGATGAGTTTTAAGGCTTTGTTAGCCTTAAAATTCCTCCTCTTGTGAAGAAAGATCCAGGGGAAATATAATCCTCATATATATATATATATATATATACACACACACACACACACACACACACACACACACGCCTAAATTACTGTTCAATATATCTAAACTACAATTTAATGGATTAAGTACAATCTAAAAATTACTAACTAATAAATAAAAATAAATCAATAATTCTACAATAAGAATATTAGTTAAACAAGAATAATATACAAAAACTAAATAAAGGTTAGAAATATCAAAATATGTACAAATAACTTTTATAGATAATAGTAAAGATCGGAATAGAAATGTAACTAGTACGAAAGAACATAAAATAAATTCTTTGCAAAAAGAATAAAATAAAAATCTTGATTTTAATTTAGATAGAAAATTATAATTAAAACTAAAACTGAGAAAGGTAATCCTTAATGTAAAAGAAAAGAGAGATAATTGCTATAATGTAAACCTCTTATATTTTAAATAGATGCATATCAAAATGTATTGATTCTAGTGGTTAACATTAAGAATAAATGCAAAGTAAAATAATTGATGCAATCTATTATGTTGCTCAACTGAGATGTAGAGGATTACCATAATAATCCCATAAAATAAACATTCATCCAATCAATTTGTTAATGAATAAAACCAATAAACGAATAATTGAAATGAATTTTTAAACACAAAAATTACCACAACAAATTAATTCAATTCATATGCTGAAGATAACATAATTTGATTTCTAAGTCACCAGGATAAAACCACATAAACTTAGACTAGATATATGTCCATATTAATCACTAGCCTCGGAACACAAGTCACTTAAGACTATAATTCATTGAATAAAAAAAATGTGAATTGAACTAATATATAAGAAGGAGAATAAATGCAATGACTATTAATTATTTGCATAATAAAACCATACAACCAACAACCATTATCTGTCGAATCATGAGGAATCAAATCACACAAAAGGTAGTAGGCCATAAATAATAATGAACATGGAATGATTTAAAACATAATAAGTCATCAACTCGATAAAACAAGTGTTTTACACTCATAGTGTAATTCAAAAATATCCATAGTAACATATAAGTTTAAAAAAAAAAAAAAAAACATTTCTTCTCTAGAGTCTCCCCTACAATCATATGGATATCCCCCCTTTACTTTAAAACTGGGGGGTTTACATATCAATTTTTATACTAACTATGACTAAAAATAAATTGATAATTGAAACTGTGTTTTTACAAAAATAATAATAAGTGTTTGTTTGGTCTTTCGACCATATTTCAATAAACAAAGAAGTAAAGAGGAACTAAGATAATTCCTTTTGGAAAAATTTGCAACAATTGGAGGTTATCCAAATTTATTCTTTCCAAGAAAGAAACGTTCTCACCATCACGAGGACTTGTTACAATTTAAGGAAAACAATATTACGGTTTGACACAATTATGAAAGAAGTGGGTCATCACATAATCTATTATTTTGTAACACCCTTTTAATATTAGTAAAAAAACTATAACAACCACATACCTCGATATCTCAAAGGTTGGAACATACATAGAAAAAAAAAAAATATTTAGAATCACTTTGTTTATCAAGATATGAAGCAATAATTACTTTTTCTTAAGAATATTTCATTATGAAGTGTATATATGAAACCTAATATTTTTTTTATGAGCTAGGAGAGTCTTGTTGAACCTCAGATTTACCCACTCTTTGACAGTTTTTCTCACACCTTTCCATCATTTTCCCATAATATCACAAACCCCAATCAATGAAAAATGCTATGTTTTGTCTTAAGGATGCATTAAAATGATTTCCATATTATATTTTCATGATCTTGCTATTTGGATAGATTTTTGCAATTTAGCTATAGAATGCAGCCTATTCTGCAGCTAACTGTGCATTTCGTAGCCACTCTCATGGTTTAGTAGGTTCCAAGTGTCAACTAAGGAATTGGGCCACATGGGTGTTTCTAGAATGATGCCTACATAGATTCCATCCTACTCACTCGGTCCAGATCGACAGAAAAGCGAGCCTAAACTCATGGTCAAAGGTGGAGTCAAACTATGTTATCCAAATGCAGTAGGACTCTTGATTTGAGTCCAACAGTCCTATTGCAAGTCTAAATTCGAATTAGCAAGAGTCCAACTGTCCTATTGCAAGTCTAATTCGAATTAGCCACCTGTAGCAAGTATATCTCATAAACATTTATGTATTTTCCTTTAAATATTGGTTGTACAAGACCAAAAAGACAGTTCAGTACGGTTCATATTTGTAAAGAGGATACTCTGCTTTCTAGACTCTGTTTTAAGAAAGAAGTTAAGTTACCAAATGCTTGCTTGATTGCACTTTTGACAAGCTAGGAGTCAACCAACTTAGTAGCAGAGGGCCCCTACTTCTAAAGGAGGTTTTTATTATGCTTTCTAGTTATATTTCCTTCATTATGTTTAGTAATTTCTGTTATGCTTCATTTCCAATCTTTTTCAAATAGTTTAATGATAAATTGCAGTTGTGCAGACTTGTTCTTCCAAAATGTTTCAAGAAGATAGAAATTATGTTTTCAATATTGGAATAAGGATTGAAGTTCAGAAACCATGGTTGTTTAGCTTTACTGTTCTTACCTAAATTTTCATAAAATAGAATCGCCAATTGCTGTGCCAAATTGATATTCATGAAAACCATTTCCAATATACTAAATTTATATTAATGGTTAAGTGTTTCACATGTGCAGTGGTTTAATTTCTCTTATTTCTTGTCGGTTTCTCGCTAATAATCAAAGGAATAATTGATTTCTCTAAAGATACTTCAAGAGGTTAAAAGCTTCATATTTGAGTATTAATGAAAAGTCAATTATCCGTTTGGTTGATCTTAGTTAGACTTTGCATGTTTTTACCTTCAAGACCCTCATTTGACTACAAACATCTTTCTAAAAACCACTCCATAAAGAACTCATCTGAACATATTAAGAAAGGATGGTTGAATGATTGACTGTAATGAAACTTATGGGTTATTTGCAGAGCTTTCCTAGTGCTTTAATTCAAAACAGATGTAATTATCTTACTCAGACATTACTTCAAAGAAGGTCACTCTTTACAATTGAATAATTGGAGTAGCTAGACACATCTTAGATGCTTTCATTTGCATTCCTTATTTTCTGTTTTATAGCCTTAGCATGCTAAAGTACTAGTAGTTACTAAACTCCATCTCAATAGGTCACTTCTAACAATTGGATGAGAGATAACTGAAGTTGCAATATTTGATTCATTTATTTCTTTCATAGGAATATCATTTCTAGTCCTTTAGAAGTAGATCCATGGATTAGGATTAACAAACCAAATAAATAGATGCTTTGATTTCCAAAACTAGGGCTTAAGCTAATTCTTAGCCTTAGGTTTGATTTTATGAAAATTAGATTATTTTTAGTCCACTTCCTTTTCTTCCTTCTAAAGTTACATTAGATTAACTTAAATCTTTTTCATAATTTTAGGTTAGTCATTTCAAATAACTCAAAGAAAAAAACCCCCCTAAAAACAATATAAAAACACAAACACAACGAAGTAAGAAATAGTTTGCTTAAGCACATATGGTGCATCACACTTCATCAATTTACTAGCCTTGGTTGATAATTAATGAAGACAATTTAGGAACACTAAATTGACTAAACATTTTGGCGTCGTTGCTGGGGAAGTGTAACTAGGTAACCTTTGATTTCCAAAACTAGGTCTTAAGCTAATTCTTAGACTTAGGTTTGATTTTATGAAAATTCGATTAGTTTTAGATTAACTTAAATCTTTTTCATAATTTTAGGTTAGTCATTTCAAAGAACTCAAAGAACAAAACCCCCCTAAAAACAATATAAAAACACAAACACAACAAAGTAAGAAGTAGGTTGCTTAAGCACATATGGTGCATCACACTTCATTAGTTTACTAACCCTGGTTGATAATTAATGAAGACAATTTAGGAACACTAAATTGAATAAACATTTTTGGCGCCGTTATTGGGGAAGTGTAACTAGGTAACCTTAACTTCAATCACCTACCACACCCACTATATCATGTGGTACAGTAAGAGCCACACATCCACATCATGAATTCATATTTTTTCAGGTAGAAGAAGAGGTGACAAAGGAGGTTGAAGAAATGGATGGAGATGATGAAAATAAGAAAGATCCTTTTGGATTTCTCATTCAAGAAACTGATATCAATGTTCAAATGAAGAACATCCATCCATTTGTACTTCCTAACTTCAAAGGTATGAGATCAGAAGACCTGGAGACCTTTCTTTTGAATTTGAAATAATTTGTAGATATTATGGCTACTCATTGCACATTCAAAAATTGAATTTGTTTCCAGAAACATTAAAGGATAGAGCTCTTAGATGGTTCACGACTTTAGGAAAAAATTCTATAAGGACATGGGATGATATGAAAAGAGTATTTTTCGAAAAATATAAATATTATTGCATGCACCATGACCTTAGAAATGAAGTCTTTAAGATGAACCAAAAATATGATGAAATCCTAGAAGATTTAGCGGAGAGATTTACCTATAATATCAAAAAATATAAATTGCATAATTGTGGATCAGATGCATTAAAAAATCTACTACTAAATGCTATAAAGGATGAATGGATTGATCTTCTTAATCTTGTGGGAAAAGGAGATGTCTATCAATTTCCATTTCAAGAAATTTGTGAACTATGCAAGAACAGATCAAGAGGAAAAGCATAGTGTGTAAGATCCCCTCAAGATCCATTTATGACAAGAGTAAGTAAGTCGGCATCAGGATTGGTAAGTCAAACTGAACCTAACAATTTGCTAAACATTCTTGGTAATTTAAATGAACAAACTGACATGCTAAGAATGCAAGACAAGAAAAAAGTTGCTTCATTTATAATTTTCTTTAAATGTAGAAAGAAACATGCTTTGCATGAATGTCCACTTGATAACATTAAAATGTGTAAAATTTGTGCAGGACCACATACTACTGAAGATTTCCCATCACTACTAAGGTTGAAGGCAGTTTACCAGAAGGATAATGGAGAAAATCAAGCACAAGAGAAACTTTCTTATGTAGCTCCAAGAAGACTATGGCAGCCTCATCAAACCAATATGATGCAATATCCTTATGCACAATTTCAAGGTTATGCACAAAAATCTCAAGGTAATTGGAAAACACCCTTGCCTTGGCAACCTTGGGAATCTCAATCCAACCTCAAAACCAACATTTGAAACCTTGGCCATCTCAATCCTAACCTCAAAACCAATCTTGGAAACAAATTTGGCAAAGCCCCTACAAAGTAAATCCACCATATCCTCAATCTTTCCCTCTCTATCCTCAATACCATCATCAATGTTATCCATACCATTCACCTCCACCACAACATCAATATCACCCTCGTTTGACCTCAATTCAACCTTTCCCATTACCATCCACACAAGCACCCCAAAGAGCCATTCCCACTCCACTACATGCACAACCATTTCATATCCCCAACAATAAAACACCTCAATCAACTTACAATTTTGAGGTATTGCAAAATGATTCACCATCTATCATTGAAGAACAACAACCAGAAGAAGAAGTCTCAGATAAGGTCCAAGAATCATGGATTCTTGTCAATAAAGAGAAATTGTTGGAACCAAAGATTGAAAAGTTTCATGCCTGCCTATCACCAGATTCTATAAATGAATATCACATCTCTGAAGACTTGCATGACATGATAGAAGGAAGCCAAGGAATACAAGATTACATTGAATCTTGGTTCAAGTCAGTCATCGGATCCCAATGCTCAACTCTTCAATATCTTCTAGCATCATATAAATCAAGAGAATTGGCCTCTCATATAATGGTACATATCAAATAGTATATTTCAAACTTGCATATGAGTTTATCTATCATCTTGTTACGGACATGGTTCCATTCGAAGTATTCATATACTTGAACAATATTTTCTTTTTCAAGTAGAGTAGGACATATAAAAAAAAAAAAAAGAAGAAGAAGAAGAAGTAAAGAGAAAAATAAATCCTGTTGTGAAAGCCAGGTTGCTGGCGCAACTGGACATGAGCTTTGCTTGAAAACCAGGCAACTGGCGAGCAAAGTTCACAATAAGTTCTACAACTTCATGATGGTTTCAATATTTTAGTATGGTTCTTCAAAACATTTTTGGTTCTATGCTCGAGTTGGATGATGTGGAATTCCTTAAGGTCCACCTTCCAACAAATCTTGTCCCATCGACCTCAACACCTTATCTAAGATCAAGATCAGAGATTATTTGGAGTGCCTTGGAACTTGCATACATCAATGGCAAGCTTCCTCGTTGATAACAATGGGAATACAACAATGTCTCTTGACTGTCAAATCTTGCAGGCAACTCCACTTCAACACATTCATTCGTCCCTGTCAAGATGCACTCAAGTACCTTGACACTCATTTACATTATCGGTGATTTGTCTCACATTGGTTAACGATTTTCATCATTGATCAGTAATCCAATGATTTCTTCCCATGCTTGACTTCGACACATTCATTCGCATGGTAAGAATTGTAACATGAATTTTGGCTTCGACGAAGACTAATGGTTTTATCGAATCAACAAAAACTTGTAGCAATACACTTTATTGGTTTCTTGAAGTAGCATGTTCATCTTTATGTCATTCAACAACAGCATGATGGCACCACTACAACATTTTTTTTCATTCATTTCATTTTCAAGAAAAACAATAAATTTGGGACTATTTCAGTCAATATGCATTATATTAGGCAGTACAAAATTCAAAATAGCAGTTCAAACTCGAAGAAAAACAATTTTCTGCAAAAAACATTGACAACTGTGGAAAGTGGCAGTTTCTGCAGCTATTGTTGTAGCAGCGTGTTTTTTTTTTTTTGCAAACTTTTTCCAGAGGCAATTTTGGTGCAAATATTGCAAGAGATTAGAGAAAAAATAAAAAATTCTGAGCTTCTGGATTTTCTCAGAATATGATAAATTCAATGAGATGCAGACAAAATTCAAAAATAAGCAATTTTGAAGGGCATTTCAAGTGGGTTTCTAAGCCAGATTTTCATTTTTCACCATTATGGATAGATTAGGATAGATTTTGGTATTTGTGCACAGAAGCACCTTTTATTCATCAAAATGAAATTATGAAAGCATGTGGCAGTAGAAAAGGTAAAAATACACAATTTCCATTTTGAATCTCTCAATTTAGCCTTAAAATGAGTTTGTGGCATATTTTTTTTGTTGCAACATTGGGCAGCATGAAGGGTGAAACAGGGCAGAAATTGATTTGATCATAACTTTCAAACCGTGCATCTGTTGGTGGTAAATGAATTGAGGTAGGGTAAATGAACACACAAAAATTCAGAAATTTCTAGTGTGTACTTTTCAAGAAATTGGCCACTTTCACCTACAACCATTTCTCATTTTTCGCAAGATCCGTGCAACCATTGGCTGAGATTTTTGGTGGAAAGATGCATAATATTAATGGTAACAATCTCAGAAAATTTTAGGAGAATATGATGTACCATTTGAGAGAAATTTCAAAATTCATTTCATTTTACACTTTCACTCCATCTCACTCCACTTTCATTCCATTTCACAAGTCATATTCCACTTTCATTCCATTTCATTTCACATCCATATCCCATAGTAATACTTCATTTCTTTTTACAGATTGCATTCTACAGCCACATCTTATTCAGCAGTACTGACACAATTGTACAGCCTACAAACAAATGATGATTATAGGAAATTGAAGGATTCTGTTTTGAAGACCAACATGCTAAAAGGGTACCTAAGGATCAACACCAAAGAAAGCAATAAATGAAAAGGTTAAGTTCTAAAAGGTAAAGTGCAAAAAAATATTTTAAATAGCAAGGTTAAAACATTAAGCATGTATAATATGGATATCATATGTTTCCTTGAAAAAACATCATTTTATTTTATTGCAATCTCTATCATACCACATATTAGCCATATCCTCCACATCTCCAATACCATCTCTTGTCAACATTTCTCCTCCACACAGTCCTCAAAATTCTACAATTCATAATTTTGAAGGTAGCCCCAGCAGAAGATCTCTAGGCATAGACCCAGTGCAACAACAAATATATGATTATGTAGAATCATTGGAGAAAATAAGTGCATCAATGAATCCAGAACCTTCTGTCAATCCACAAGAACCTCTAGTTGATGCTTTCAAGCAGGATATCTATGAACTAGAGATATTGAACAGACATATCAAACAAAAGAATGAGATCTTGAAGGAGCAAAACAAATTGGAAAAGGCAATTCATATTAATACTATTTTGCATCTAGGACTGTGGTATAAGAAAAATAAGAAATTGAAGAGGAAGAACAAGTTATTGAACAGAGCAGTCATTAACCTCAAGTCCCAGCTTCTTATGAGAAGGCCCAGAATGACAGTCACTTCAAAGAAGAACAAAAGAAGAAAGTTAGATGTGCTAGCAGAGGTATCAGAGCAAATGCAGTAGGGGGGAAGAACTCACATTTTTGGAAAATTTCATGAGGGCATGCAATGATTTTGCAGTGGGGCTATGTTGAACCTCATATTTACCCTCTCTTTAACAGTTTTTCTCACTCCTTTCCATCACTTTGCCATAATATTACAAACCACAATCAATGAAAAATGCTATTTTTTGTCTTAAGGATGCATTAAAATGATTTCCATATTGTATTTTCAAGCTCTTGCTATTTGGATAGATTTTTGCAATTTAGTTATAGAATGCAGCCTGTTCTGCAGCTAACTGTGTGTTCTGTAGCCACTCTCATGGTTTAGCAGGTTCCTGGTGTCAACTGAGGAATCGGGCCACATGGGTGTTTCTATAATGATGCCTACATGGATTCTATCCTACTCACTCCGTCCAGATCGGCAGAAAAGCGAGCCTAAACTCATGGTCAAAGGTGGAGTCAAACTATGTTATCCAAATGCAGTAGGACTCTTGATTTGAGTCCAATAGTCCTATTGCAAGTCTAAATTCGAATTAGCAAGAGTCCAACTATCTTATTGTATGTCTAATTCAAATTAGCCACCTGTATCAAGTATATCTCATAAAAAGTTATGTATTTTCCTTTAAATATTGGTTGTACAAGACCAAAAAGACAGTTCAGTACAGTTTAGATTTGTAAAGAGGATACTCTATTTTCTAGACTCTGTTTTAATAAAGAAGTTCAGTTACCAAATGCTTGTTTGATTGCACTTTTGACAAGCTAGGAGTCAACCAACTTAGTAGAAGAGGGCCCTTACTTCTAAAGGAGGTTTTTATTATGCTTTCTAGTTATATTTCCTTCATTTTGTTTAGTAATTTCTGTTATGCTTCATTTCCAGTCTTTTTCAAATAGTTTAATGATAAATTACAGTTGTACAGGCTTGTTCTTCCAAAACGTTTCAAGTAGATAGAAATTCTACTTTCAATATTGGAATAAGGATTGAAGTGTTGGAAACCATGGTTTTTTAGCTTTATTGTTCTTGCCTTTTCATTTTCATAAAATAGAATTGCCAATTTCTATGTCAAATTGATATTCATGAAAACCATTTCCAATATACTAAATTTATATTAATGGTTAAATGTTTCACATGTGCAGTGGTTTAATTTCTGTTATTTCTTGTCATTTGCTTGCTAATAATCAAAGGCATAATTGATTTCTCCAAATATACTTCAAGAGGTTAAAAACTTCATATTTGAGTATTACTAAAAAGTCAATTATACATTTGGTTGATCTTAGTTAGACTTTGCATGTTTTTACCTTCAAGACCCTCATTTGACTGCAAACATCTTTCTAAAAACCACTCCATAAAGAACTCTTCTAAACATATTAAGAAAGGATGGTTGAATGATTGACTGTAATGCAAATTTTGGGTTATTTATAGAGCTTTCCTAGTGCTTTAATTCAAAACAGATGTAATTATCTTACTCAGACATTACTTCAAAGAAGGTCACTCTTTACAATTGAATAATTGGAGTAGCTAGACACATCTTAGATGCTTTCATTTACATTCCTTATTTTTTGTTTTATATCCTTAGCATGCTAAAGTACTAGTAGTTACTAAACTTCATCTCAATAGGTCACTCCTAACAATTGGATGAGAGATAACTGAAGGTGCAATAGTTGATTCATTTATTGCTTTCATAGGAATATCATTTCTAGTCTTTTAGAAGTAGTTCCATGGATTAGGATTAACAAACCAAATAAATAGATGCTTTAATTTCCAAAACTAGGTCTTAAGCTAATTCTTAGCCTTAGGTTTGATTTTATGAAAATTAGATTAGTTTTAGTACACTTCCTTTTCTTCCTTCTAAATTTAAATTAGATTAACTTAAATCTTTTTCATAATTTTAGGTTAGTCATTTCAAAGAACTCAAAGAACAAAACCCCCCTAAAAACAATATAAAAACACAAACACAACGAAGTAAGAAATAGGTTGCTTAAGCACATATGGTGCATCACACTCATCAGTTTACTAGCCCTGGTTGATAATTAATGAAGACAATTTAGGAACACTCAATTGACTAAACAAGTCTTTTTCTCAGTGTGTTTCTTTGGCTCGAGAGGAAACCCAAAGTTGTTCATTTTCTTTCAATAACTGGTCAATTTAACCATTCAAGTGTGTAATAGTAAACAATAATTGTTGAAGCCAGAAATGATTCAACAAAGCATGATCAGAGTCAAAACAATTGTGAGGAGTCTTTCAACATTTTTATGGTTTTCATTTCCAAAATTATCATGATCTACAGACTCTTCAACCTGAGTTTTAGTATTTTTGGGAGAAGGCTCAAGTAGATTTTCCAAATACACAAACACTTCCTTCACATGAGTGTTTTCTTGTTTGTTTCTATTAACTTGGGCAATTTTCCTTTGCGGTAGCTTAATTTTAACCTAATATTGAGAATCATTCTCTTTTTTACTAGTCTTTTCTTTGAATGCAAGTTTCGAAGATATAGGCTCTGGTTGAGGACTAGCCCTTGAAAGTTTTGTTTTTATTTTTTCCTTAAACTCTTATTTTATTATACCACAATTTTAAACAATTCCTTTTTCCATACTTATGGTAAAGCGAAACAGAGTGGGTTGTGGGTTTTAAGCCTTGTTATCCTTTAATATACAAGGGTCCACCTCTTAGAATGATTCTTCAAACTCATCCAGTGATGAATGATGAGAAAGTGACTAAGCAGAATCATCGAGAGAAGGGTTAGGCACAAAGGGATATGGTAATTCAAATCCTCTAGGAAGTTTGGGTTTTTCGAACTGATTTCGACTAAAAAAATCATCCCATTGATCTCCAAGTTTTTTCATTTGGTGTTAACCAGTATAGAAATGAGACTATGATGGAAAAGAGATCGCTCAAAATTCTTGCATCAAAATTGATAAGTGTTAAATGGAATAATGACTGTAGACCAAAGTACTTCCCTAGACCTAGTGTCCTGGTCTAGAACAATAGAAATATAAGCATATAAAGTTTTCCTTAGAATAATTGGAGCATGGAAAGATGCTTACTTGTGATCTGCCACAAGCTCTTATCTCCTCTTGGCTTGTCAGCTCCAAACGATATGATTAGAACCTACACAAACAAAAAACACAAGCCAAATATCTATGACATATATATAGAATTATCCAAACATTCTATTGAATGGATCAACATAGCATTGAAACACATGTAGAAAATGGTATATTATTTGTATTAAAATGGAAGGGATAGCTTTTACAAGAAAAAGTGGAAGTTGATCTTGTAGAGAACCTCTCAAGTTGACTTTCCCTTCCATTCAACAGTGTACACCTAAAATCCACTCTAATGCATGGGAATGATGTCTCTCTTATGATCAAGGCAACAACATAACGATATGATTAATCTCCAAAATCCAACCTCTAGCTTGTGGATGGAATTAAATATATAGGAGAGGATGGTAGTTTAGGAATTCTTATTCATTTATCAATCTAGGCTTAATATCCACCCTTGATGGGAGGATGAGCTGAAGGGATAAGAGGTGAAAACTCCAAGGTATGGGAGATAGGATTCAAAGTTCTTATTCAAGGTAAATGGTTATAACAACTTCTGGAAGCTTCTAGAAGAGGAAGTTTCAGGATTCTTTTTATTTTTCCTAATTTCTAGAATTAGCGAACCCCTGTCAAGGAAAAACCTGCTATGATCAAAGCAAGTGTAGCCACTCAAAGCAGGTCCCTAAATGGACAAGGTGCATTGGGCCTTAAAAGTACTAAAATGAAGTACTGAATATCAGAAAATTAGGGATTTGAGAGAGCCATTATTAGGGCTTTGTGTAGGGATGATGACAAGGTGTTCATGGATTTTGACTAATATAGTTTGTAGGCCTATTGACCAGATGTAACAAAATGGCCTATAAAAATAAGTATGGGACATTTTAGTTAAAATATTATATATATAGAAAGGAAAATTGAGCTTATGGATGAGAAACACTATTAAAAACCTTATATGGTGGATAAAAACAAATATAATGTCCTTCACAGGTAATATATCGATGCAGTAACAATACCAAACTCTTCCATTTGGGTTTCAAAGAAGAAATAGGTATACCTTTTACATGATATTCACAGTCCTTGCTGGCAAGCAATTTGTTCTAGGGAATATTGTGCACTGTAGAATTTTTTGACTGTTTATCTCCTTCTATAGGGAGATGTGTGGCTATAGTGATAAAGTCAACATCTAGAGAAATTTTTTATGGCCCAGTTGGTATTTCTTGTTATCAAACGAAGAGTAAAATGATTCTACAACCCCCTTACCGTATCCATGAAATAGTTGGAGAAAATACCACCAACCTACTCGAAGAAATAGGTCTACACACTCATCATAAGCTTCAATTATTCTTGTCCTAATGGCTTCCAACCAAACAACACAAGTTGTGGCTATAATTCGCAAAGTTTACAATGAGAATCAAAGGACAACCACATAGGGTAAACATGCAACCAGTGGATTACCCAAAAACCCTAACTCATGATAGAAAAAATGAAACAACCAAGAGTTGGATTGGTTGAAACCCTAGAGATTGATTCAGATATTGATAATTAAGTGCACAGTACAGGAAGAATGATGGTCGTGGGGTACAAAAAATTATGGATGGTAGAGTTGTTACAGATGGCACCAATTGGTATATCATCCCTAATAGGAATGGCATATCACCTATCATGACTTTAATACAAATCCCAAAACCATAACTCAAAACCTTGAGAGCATCATATCCCATGATTATTGGTTGAGAATTTTTTACTGAAATATCTCCATATGCATGAAAATAGACTATAACCCTTAGTTAATCATCGAATCAATAAAATATATCGCAATATAGTGATTATAAAAACAAGGAAATTAAATCAATATATCAATCAGGTGCAAGTTTAATATAAATTTTATATTCCAAAAAATGAAAACCATATATAAACCTAGCCAAATATAGGCATTAAGGCCCATTCACATATATGTTATGCATTCGACATAAGAAATAAAATTGTAGAGAGGCATTACAATATGCGACTTAAAAATAGCACAAGGTTGCTACAGGATGAAAATTTTGTAGCAGTCTTATTCATTCTAACATTTATATGCAATGTAAAATAATATGCCTTTTACATGAGTACCGAATGTTGTTGGGTTTGTGTTATATTCTTTCTACAACTACTCGCACACGCAGGGAGGTCACAAGGGGGGATATAGGCCCCCTTGTTCGTTACGTCGAGTGCAACATCCCCCCCCTGCTGGGGGGTCTACAAGGGGGCGGTATCCCCCCTATACGGGGTCTAGGGAAGTGCCCTTGGAAATGATTTTTTTGGACCCTACAATAGGTGGGCAGACCTACCTATGGTTTTGCACATGGGCATTTCACATGGTTTTGGGCATGATGGTTTTCTGCCCATGGTATTCTAAAGATACAGTCAAGGGAACTACGATTATGTTCTAATCCACAATTAATGGATTGTGGTTTATGAATGCTTCATCATGTATATATATATGTATTGTAACATTGAAAGGAATATAATGAAAAATCAATCTAGTAGTCTCATTTTGGGATTCAGGAGAAAATATTTGTGTATATTTGTTTTATTTTCTCGCCATTGTTTATTTTTTAGTTTTAAGAATTCATTTGTAGGTAATTTCTATATAGGTTTAAAACCTACATTTGGTATCAGTTGTTTTGGCCTCAAGGGGATGCCTTTTTTGCTGGGGGGTTTTGCTTGGGCTTGTGCTAGACCCTGTTCAGTGGGAGATCTGCAGTATCGATTCTCGCTATGAAATAAAATGGAAAGAAATGGAAAGTTAGAGATCGATAGATTTAATGGTCATAGTTTTGAGTTGTGGAATCTCAATATGGAGGATCTGCTAGTGGATAAAGATCAATGGATCGTAGTAGATCTGGATACTAAACCAACGACAATGTCAGATGAAGACTGGGTGAAGTTGGATCGGAAAGTAAAGAGCACAATATGGTTGTGTATCTCAGATTCAATATTTTTGAATGTATTAGGGGAATCTATGAGAAAGGATTTGTGGGACAAGTTAGGGAATTTGTACCAATCAAAGTCTCTGGTGAACAAAATATTCCTACAGAAAACGTTATATAACCCAAGGATGAAGGATGGAGACTCGGTGATAGGGAATCTGAATGCCTTCAATATTATGGTAAGCTAGTTTTTATCTATTGATATTAAAATATCATATGAAGATAAGTGCATCATTTTGTTGAGTTCTCTACCATATTCATGAGATAGTCTGGTTGTTGCAATAGGTAGCAATACAACTACCTTAAAGCTTGATGAAATAATCTCATCCTTGTTGTCACAGGAGATGAGATCGAAAAATATGGAGAGCCAGGATGGAGATGCCTTGTCGGTATGAGGATGGTCCCATAACATAAACAAAAATAAATCCTCGGGTGGGATATCTAAATCTCTAGGAAAACTTGTAAAGGTGTGCTAGAAATGTGGAAAGGAAGGAAACTGCATAAAGGAATGTATATCTAAAGCTCCCGAGAAAGGAAAGGGATCTGATGATTCTCCTTATGCAAAGGCGAAAACCACCTCAGATGAAGGTGGGGATGTGTACTTGGATTCTTCTTCAACTACCCATGTAGATCATGAGGCATGGTTGATTAACTTGGGTGCATCCTTTCACTTCACTCCCAATAGTAATTGGTTATACAAGTATGAGAAATATGATGGTGGTGATATCTTCTTAGGGGATGACAGAAGGCTAGAATCGTCAGACACGGAAAATTCAAGCTGAAGTTGCAAGGTGGAAGGATTAGAACACTTTCTGATGTTCTACATATTACTGCATTGGCCATAAATATGATTTATGTGAGCAATATGGATGATGTAGGTGTAAAAAAAATGTTCGAGAAGAATACCTACAATATGGTATGGGGAGCATTGGTATTGATTTGAGGAGTTCAAATTGGAACATTGTATAAGCTTCTGGTTAGAATTTTTATTAATGGGTGTAATCGTTATGTGGTTCCTAAAATTGGAGCTGAAAACTTTGTGGTCTCTAGAGAAAAAACCATGTTATGGCATCAAAGGCTTGGAAATATTGGACAGAAGGACCTTCAAATATTTCATGGTGATGGTATGGTAGAAGTTATGTCTATTTTTTCTCTGGATTTTGATTTATGTGAACATTATGTATATGGGAAGCAAAATCGAGTGACTTTCCCCTCTGGTGCTAAGAGGGTGAAAGTGGTATTAGAGTTTGTGCATAGTGATGTGTTTGGACCTGTGTCGGTTCCATCAATGAGTAATTATGTGTAATACGTCTTATTTATAAATGAATTATCAATGAATACATGGATATATTTCCTCGATAAGAAATTTGAAGTCTTTGATAGGCTTAAATAATTTAAGGCTATGGTGGAAAATCATACAGAGAAGAAGATCAAGGTGTTGAGGACAAATAATGGTGGAGAGTTATACAAGAAGGAATTTGAAGAGTTTTGTAAGAAGTGTGGTATAGCATGACGGAAGACTACTCCATACACACCTAAGAAAAATGGAGTTGTAGAAATAATCAACAGGATGTTGATGGAAAATACAAGAAGCATGCTCAATGGTGTCAGGTTAGGACAGGAATTATGGGTAGAGGCGGTGGAGACTGCATGTTACCTGGTTAATAGATCACCTTCATCAACATTGGGGGATAAGACTCCACATGAGGAATTGATTAGAAATAAACCCTCTCTTTCACATACCATGGTTTTGGCTATGATGCATATGTACATGTTCCAAAGGAGAAAAGAACTAAGTTGGATTGTAAATCTAAAAGGTGCATCTTTATTGGGTATAAGGATGGTTTAAAAGGTTATAAGCTTTGGAACCAAGAAACAAGGAAGTTTGTGTATAGCTGATATGTGGTTTTTAGAGAGTTGAAATATGTTATTAAACATGAAGTCCTGCCAAAGGAACCTGAGAAGATAGAGTTTGAGCTAAAGGAGGAAGAATCAAACTCTACAGTAGAACAAAAATCAGAAGAGGAAGATCCACAAACTCTAGTTTTGAGAAGATCGGTTTGAGAGAGAAGGAAGCTAGAAAGGTATAGTCCATTTGATTTATGTTCAAATTTTTCTTTATTCATTACTAATTATGATCCCATAATTGTCACGGAGGAAGTGGCTTCATAGGATGGAAAACTCTAGAAGGAGGCCAGGGTTGATGAAATGGCATCTTAGCACAAAAATGAGGCTTGGGATCTTGTGGAGTTGTTAGCTAGAAGGAAACCCATTGGAAACAAATGGGAGTTTAAGAAGAAGATGAATGAAAAATCCAAGATGGAGAAATATAAAGCTCGGTTGGTAGCAAAATTTTATTCCCAGGTGCCAGGAATTAATTTTGGTGATATTTTTTCTCTTGTTTCCAAGTTAGCTTCTATTACATTGCTTTTATTTGTTGTTGTTACTTTTGATTTTGAGGTAGAATAGATGGATGTGAAGACAAAATTTCTTCATGGGGATCTAGAAGAATAGATATACATGAAGCAAATTGAAGTCTTTGTGGTGAAGTGTAAGAAAGAACCGGTATGCAGGTTAAAAAATTCTATGTATTGTTTAAAAAAATCACCAAGGATGTGGTATCATAAATTTGATACATATATACGGGGACTTGGCTTTGCCAAAAACAAATCGGATCACTGTGTGTATTTTAAATTGATTGGTGACCATGTTGTTTATTTGGTCTTGTATGTGGATGATATGTTGTTTATTGGAAATAACAAATAAATTATCTTGGATTTGAAGACCCAATTGTCCTCCAAATTCGACATGAAGGATCTTGGTGCTGCAAACTATATTTTTCACATGGAAATTAAATGAGATTGGGAAAAGAGGAAGCTCTGGTTAAACCAGAGGAATTATGTCGAGACAATATTGCAGAGGTTTAATATGCAGGATAGTAAACCAATGAAGGTTCATATTCCTGTAGGTGTAAAATAATCTATTAAACAGTGTCCTAAGACACAAGAAGAGGAAGAGGACATTTCTTTTGTTCAATATGCAAGTGCAGTCGATAGCCTGATGTATGCAATGGTCTATACTAAACCAGACATTGCACATGTTGTGGTAGTATTGAGCATGTTCATGTGAAAACCAGGAAAGGAGCTTTGGAAAGCAGTGAAGCGTGTTTTCAAGTATTTGAGTGGAACTAGTGATTATGGTTTTTGCTACCAAGGAAGACCAGGATTGGATAGAGTTTTGGACATTCATGGATTTGTTGATGCAGACTGGGTTGGAGATCTAGATCAAATAAAATCTACAAGTGGCTATGTGTTTAGCCTATTTGGAGGTGCAGTCAACTGGATGAGAAAAAGACATTTTGTAGTGGCTCTTTCAACTACCGAGGCAGAATATACGGCAGCCACTCATGCAAGCAAGGAAGCAGTTTGGTTGTAGATATTGTTTTCATGTATGGGGTTGGTACAATGAGCTATAAGGATAGAATATGGTAGCCAAAGTTCAATTTTCTTGGCAAATAAACCTACTTATCATTCAAAGACTAAGCACATTGATGTTCAATATCACTTTGTGAGAGATATGGTTGAGGAAAAAAAAAGGTGTTGTTGGTAAAGGTGGCCACTTTGAATAATGTTTCAAATGCATTGACGAAGTTTGTGAGAATTGAGAAGCTCTCTTAGTGTAGGGAAGAAATGGGCGTTGCAGGGCTAGATCAATGACTAAGCTCTCCTGTGGCCCACTATGGAAAGAAAACAACAAGTGGGAGAGCGTTGGAGTGCCCCAAGAAAATGTTTTTGGACCCTATATTAGGTGAGTGGACCAACCTATGGTTTTGTGCATGGGTTTTCATATGGTTTTGGGCATGATGGTTTTCTGTCCATCGTATTTTGTATATCTGGTCAAGGGAATTTATTTTGGTGGTAACTTTTTCTCTTGTTTCCAAGTTAGCTTCTATTAGATTGCTTTTATATGTTTTTGTGGATTTTGATTTTGAGGTAGAACAGATGAATGTGAAGACAACATTTCTTCATGGGGATCTAGAAGAATAGATATACATGAATCAACTTGAAGTCTTTGCAGTGAAGGGCAAGTAATAATTGATATGCGGGTTAAAAAATTATATGTATGGTTTAAAACGGTCATGAAGGATGTGGTATCAGAAATTTTCTACACATGTGCAGGGTCTTGGCTTCACCAGAAGAAAAGTTGATCACTGTGTGTAATTTAAATTAATAAATGACCATGTTATTTATTTGGTCCTGTATGTGGATGATATGTTTTTTATTGGAAATGACAAATAAATTATCTATGATTTGAAGACCCAATTGTCCTCCAAATTCAACATGAAGGAACTTGGTGTTGCAAACTATATTTTGGGCATGGAAATTAAATGAGATCAGACAAAGAGGAAGCTTTATTTAAACCAGAGGAAGTATGTTGAGACAATATTGCAGAGGTTTAATATGTAGGATAGTAAATCCGTGAAGGTTCCTATTACTGTAGGTGTAAAGTTATTTGTTGAATAGTGTCCCAAGGCACGAGAAGAGGAAGAGGACATGTCCCATGTTCCATATGAAAGTGCAGTGGGTAGCCTGATGTATGAAATGGTCTGTACTAGACCATAAATTGTACATGTAGCGGGAGTATTGAGCAATTTTAAGTCAAAACCAGGGAAGGAGCATTGGACAACAGTGAAGCTGGTTTTCAAGTATTTGCATAGAACTAGTGATTATGGTCTGTGATTCCAAGGAAGACCAGGATTGGATAGAGATTTGGACATCCGTGGCTTTTTTTATGTAGATTGGGTTGGAGATCTAGGTCAAAGAATATCTACAAGTGGGTATGGTTTTAACCTATTTGGAGGAGCAGTCAGTTAGATGAGAAAAATACATTTTGTAGTGTCTCTTTCAACTATAGAGGTTGAATGCATGGCAGCCACTCATTCAAGCAAGATAGCAGTTTCGTTGCAGATATTTTGTTCAAGTATGGGTTAGTACAATGAGCTATAAGTATATACTGTGATAGGAAAAGTGAAATTTTCTTGGCAAAGAACCATGCTTATCATTCAAATACAAATAATATTGATGTTCATTATCACTTTGTGAGGGATATGGTTGAAAATAAAAAAGTGTTTCTGGTAAAGGTGGATACTTTGAAGAGTGTTGTATATGCATTAATGAAGTCTATGAGCACTGAGAAGTTTTCTTGGTGTGGAGAAACAATGGGCGTTGTAGGGCTAGACCAATGACTAAGCTCTCCTGTGACCTCCTATGTGGAAAATAAAACAACACGTGGGAGAATGTTGGGTGTGTGTCATATTCTTTCCATGACTATTCCCACGTGCAGGGGGGGGAGGGGGGGGGGGGGGGGCGGGGAGGGGCGATAGTCTTCCCTGTTCGTTGTGTCGGGCACATCAGCCCCCCTACATGGGGTCCAGGGCAGCGCCCTAGGAAATTTTTTTTTGGACCTTATAATAGGTTGGCAAAAATACCTATGGTTTTGTGAATGGGTTTTGCACATGGTTTTGGGCATGATGGTTTTCTTCCCATGGTATTTTGTAGATCTGATCAGGGAACTATGGTTATGTTATAATCCATGGTTAATGGATTAGGGTTCATGAATGCTTCAGCATGTATATATGTATTATAACATTGAAAGGAATATAATGAAAAATCAATCTAGTAGTCTCAATTTTGGGATCCGGGGGAAAATATTTGTGTATATTTGTTTTATGTTCTCGCCATTGTTTATTTTCCAGTTTTCATAATTCGTTTACAAGAAATTTTTGTACAGCATTAAAACCTACAAATGAAAGAAGAATCCATCAAACAAACACCGAAAGCAAATTTTAAAATGAGCACACCTATAAAGGAAATCAAGGTCATATCATATGATCATTTAGGAAAAGGAAATTTGTGCATTAGGAACCATTATTATCATACAAAATCAAAGCCAATAATTTAAAAATAAGAACCCAAAGGTAACATTGAGGAGGGGACCATATCATTTTTCAAAAATGAGAGGGGATTCAGTTAGGCTGCCAACAGAGCTTTGTTATAATTGTGATAGTAACTACACTCAGGGTCATAAGTGTGTTGAGAAGAAATGATTTTACATAGATTGTGAATAGGAGAAATAAAAGGAAAAAGATATATAAAAAGAAGAAGATATACATCAGGAACCAACCCCAAGGGTTTAAAAGGAAAAAATGAATCATGCCATATCTTGTAATGCATTGGTATGAATTACCACTCCTCAAACTCCCAATATAGAAGGATATGTCAAGAAGAAAAAGGTAATAGTATTTATCGATTCAGGTAGTACCCATAATTTATTCATTGTAATATAGTCAAGGATTCAAATTTCTTTCTACACCCAATACCAGAGTTTCAAGTGATGGTTGCAGATATAGGAACTATAAATATATCAAGGAAGTTCCATAATATCAATATAACCATGGGGGAATATGTATTGAATAATACAATGCTCTCCATTCCAATGGGGGGGTGTCGATGTTGTATTAGGATTCCAATGGTTACAATATTTGGAGACAATAACTTTTAATTTTCAAGAAGTTTTCTTGAAATCTTTCTAGGAAGGAAAGGATGTTGAATTAATGGGTGTCATGGTGAAACTTGAGAATATAATAAACTTTAATGGCATGAAAATTATTTTGAAGAAGGAACAACGAGGGGTAATCACACAATTATTCTCACTAGATATTCAAACATATATGTCATCCATTTCTCTAGATCTCCAAAATGTCCTTGAAAAATATTTCAAGTTATTTGAGACTCCAAAATGTCTCCCACCTATTTGTGACCATGATTATGCTATTCACTTGATTCTAGGAATTGTTACTCCAAACATCATACCTTGTTGATATCCCTATGCCGAGAAGAGTGAAATTGAATGCATGGTTGCAAAAATTTTTGACACAAGTAAATTAAACCTAGAAAAAGTTGTTTCTCTTCTCCAGTAGTAGTGGTTCACAAGAAGGATGGATCATGGCGTATGTGTTTGGATTATAGAGATCTAAACAAGCACATTAGTAAATATAAATTTCCCATTCCTATCATTTATGAACTATTGGATGAACTACATGTATAAATTTACTTCACCAAGTTGGATCTTTATTCAAGATATCATCAAATTGGAATGAAGACAGAAGTGACATTCCAAAAATAAAATCCAAAACTCATGAAGGTCATTATGAATTTTTGGTCGTGCCTTTTGGCCTTACTTATACACCTTCCACATTTTAAGGTTTGATGAATTCAACTTTCAAACCCTTCCTTATAAAATTTATGTTATTGTTTTTTGATGATATACTAATCTACACCAAGTCTTGGAAACATCATTTTCAACATGTTGATAGGGTTCTCAAACTATTGCAGGAGAGAAAATTATATGTAAAAGCCTCCAAGTGTTTCTTTAGGGTATAAGAAGTGGAATATTTGGCTCATAGTGCATCTCATGAGACTATTAAGGTATACCCTAACAAAATTAAAGCAATAAAGGAATGGAAAATCCCCACAACCTTAAGGAATCTTTGAGGATTTCTTGGGTCAACTAGGTATTATCGCAAGTTTGTTAAGATTTATGAGAAAATAGCAACATCTCTAAGAAAATTATTGAAGAAAGATGCAATTTTTGGACTCTAGAAGCAACTAAGGCCTTTGAACATCTTAACGATGCAATGTGTTGAGCTCTGATGTTAGCTACACTAGACTTCACAAAAACCTTTATTGTGGAATGTGATGCCTCGAGAAATGGATTAGGTGTCATTTTAATGCGGGAAAAAAAGCTAATTTCTTTTGAAATTCTTCGAATCAAGGGAAAGTATTTACACAAACCAATTTATGAGAAGGAAATCTTGACAATACTACATGCCCTAAAGCAATGGTGCCCTTACCTAATGTAAAGACACTTCTAAGGGGAAAAAAAATAATGATAGTATCAAATACTTCTTGGAGAAAATATTATCTTTAGAAGAGAAGCAAAAATGGGTCACAAATATGTTAGGTTATGACCTTGAAATCATTTACAAAAGAGGCCAGCAAAATTTTGTTGTGGTTGTGCTCCCAAGAAGGGATGGGTTGTGGAGGTATTGATATAACCCATTTATCTTATCAAACCTGATTAGATAACTAAAGCAAGGGATGAATGGAATAATGATGAAAAGGTGAGGATACTCATTCAAAATTTGTAGCAAGATCATCGTGGAGCTTATATATTTATTTCGAAAAAAAATTCACTTGTTGGGTGTGTGTTATATTCTTTCCACAAATAGTCGTAAGCATACGGGGGTCACAGGGGGGCGGTAGCTCCTCCCTGTTTGCTGTGCGGGGTGCAGCAGGGGGGGTGGAAGCCCCCCCTGTCCAAGGGTTTATAGGGGATGGGTAGCCCCCTGCATGGGGTTTGGGGCAATGCCCCGGGAAAAAAAAATTGGACCCTATTTTAGGTGGGCAGACCCGCCTATGGTTTTGTGCATGGGTTTGCACATGGTTTTGGGGCATGATGGTTTTCTGCCCCTGATATTTTGTAGATTTGGTCAAGGGAACTATGGTTATGTTCTAATCCAAGATTAATGGATTTGGGTTTATGAATGCTTCGGCATGTATATATATGTGTTGTAACACTAAAAGGAATATAATGAAAAATCAAAATAGTATTCTCGCTTTGGGATCCAAGGGAAAATATTTGTGTATATTTGTTTTATGTTTTATGCTCTCACTATTGTTTATTTTTTGTTATTAAGAATTCGTTTGTAGATAATTTATGTACGGGGTTAAAACCTACATCACTGTGGTATAAATATCACTTATATTTATTTAAGAAGTCCCAAATCAAACAAAAGGTTCTTTTGGAATTGCACACCCCTCATATATGAGGACACTCATTATTTTTAAGAACTTACCACAGGACCAAGAAGGAATTTATTTGGAATCACCTTAAATCTGATATTCAAAAGTTTGTGGTAGAATGTTTGGATTTCCAACAAAATAAAGTTGAGACAATTAAGACCCCAAGTCAATTATAGCCATTAGCCATTCCAAATCAGCATTGGGAGGAGGTATCAATGTATTTTATCACAAGTTTACCCAGGTCCAAGGGAAAGAGTGTCATCATGGTGGTAGTTGATAGACTTACTGAGTATGAAAAATTTTGTGCAATACCTCATCCTTTCAAAGCAAGTACACTCACCACTGCATTTGTGGAAATAATCCAAAATCTATGTGGAAACAAAAAAATTATTGTAAGTGATAGGGATCCCATTTTCATTGTAAATTTTTTAACATAATTATTTTCTTTTCTTGGTACACAATTAGATCATAGCTCATCTTATCATCCTCAATTTTATGGGAAAACTAAGATAATGAACAAATTTTTGGGAGGATATTTTTCTTTATTTGTATCTAATAAATGAACACAATGGGTCAAGTGGTTACCTCTAGTAGAATGATAGTATAACAATTTCTTCCTTACTGCAAAAAAAATGACCCCATTTATGAAACTTTATAGATATCATCCACCATCCATCACATCATCTTTAAGAGCCAATTATCAGGTTCAAGTATTGAAAGATCACATTGGGCATCAACAACAAGTTCTCCAACTTTTATCTAGTGCAGAATCAAATGAAACAATAGAAATATCAACATTGCATTGAAAAGAGTTTTGATGTGGTTAATTGAGTATTTTAATGGCTACAACCATACAAACAAATGTCCCTCAAGCAAGCTAAGAAGGATAATAAATTATAACCCAAGTATTATGGCCCTTACAAGGTGTTGCAAACTATTGATACTATGGAATACAAATTGGATTTGTCTATATCTTCACGAGTACACCTATTTTTCCATGTTTCATGCTTAAATAAGGTCATATTTGACAAAGTCCCAGTTCGAACTATATTTCTAGAACTTGAAGAGGAAGGAAAAAGCAAATTAGATCTTGAAGCAATCACGGAAATAAGAATATGGTATCTACGAAATCAATCAATTTCAGAGTATCTCATTAAGTGGAAGAGCTTACCTATTGAACATTCCACATGGGAGGATGAGTATTTTATACAGAAGTATCTAGAACTACTCAACTGTTGCGGAAAACACTTTTTTGAAGGAGAGAGGCATGTTAGGTCCCTATAATACTAGTGTAGCCCCCATATTTTTACTGTTGTGCCCCATAGAAGTCCACTATTGTTATTTTTGTTCCCTTACATTATTATTGTTATGTAAACCCTGGTTATATTTTGACCCTTTAGACTCCTATATATGCCAATTAGTTATTTTCATTTGAATCATCCAGGAATTGTTCATTTATGTAATAAAAAGGGAGGTTTCCCCCTTGAAGTGTCTTATTATCAAGTATTTGATCTATATTTTCTTACGTTTCTACATTATTTTGATCTGGATACATAACATGTGTTCTTCTTGTTGGGTTATGCATTTAAATATCTTTCTCTTTGTTAATTCTAAATTTTATACCCTCTAGTCCCATGATAGAGTGCATATCGCAAATTTGTGACATCAACGGAATATTTCTGAATGCGATGAGTTTAGAAATCTCTACAAATAAATTAACGCACTATGAAATCCTAAAGTAACATGGGGATCCATTGTTTTCATATTAGCTAAGCACTATTTTGTGAACAAACATGCATAAGCACACAACTATTTGAGCACTTCCATTTGAGTTTTGTGAAGTTAAAATTTCTTATTTTTAGTTTTATCTTTCTTTGACTTCTTTGATTTGTCCTTGTGTTGTTTTTTAACACATTGAAACAAGTGACAATTAATTTTATTCTAAGCTTTTAGAGAAGCTTAAAATATGACATGTTCTCTCTATAAAGATATTACGTGGACAAATTATTAATTTAATGGGTTTTATTGTATCTTAACTAATTTTCTCTCCGATGAATAATTTATGTTTTCTTTCATTTTATTTACATACATAAGATATATAAATACATATAGAAAACATACACATGCACACACACCTTTGAAGTTATGTTTTCTCACACACATGCACCTTCACCTTTGAAGTTATGTTCTCATTACTCATAAAGCTTGCATTATTAGTTCTACATAGTATTTCAGCAAGTATTCTCATTTCTTACTGACATTTCTTTATTTCATATTTTTTTAAGTATTTTTTTACTTTCATTACTCTTTAGAGTTATGTTTCCATTACTCATAAAGCTTGCTTTAATAGTTCTATATAGTATTTCAACAATTATTCTCATTCTTTACTAGCATTTCTTTATTTCATATTTTTTAAAGTAGTTTTCGGCTTTCTTTAATCTTTATGCTTTCATTACTTTATTTAGTTAGTTTTGTTAATTCTATATAGTATTTAACAATTATGCAAATTTCTTATTAACATTTCTTAATTTTATATTTTCTTAGTAGTTTTTAGTTTCTTTATTAATAATATATAACTTAAAAGGGAAAACTTGCTCAATATATTTTCTTATGTTTGAGTAGTTTTACTCAAAAAAACACAAAACATTAATCAATACTAAAACGCTAATATCACAAAAACTTTAAATTACATTAGAATTTAGTGATTGTGGGACTATAAACATTGAGGTGAGAATTCCAATCTCCCTCCAACTTAATGTCACAAAGTGGTCAATATGTTGATTACGTGATTTCAAATTACACAATCAATAAGTCTATGTTCTCTCCACCTCGTTGTACAAGAACTACACTAATTTCTATAGAAAAAACATCAACATGGACATTAAACAAATTTTCAAGTAGTCAAGAATCACCAAGATGAGGTTGTCACGAGATTCTCTTTCAATAGCTCAAATAATTCTTAGCATTTCATTACGATAAGCTTAGTATTTTTCTTCAATAGTTTTTCCAAGCATGTTATAATATTAGCATTATTTATAATTAACTTTTAATGGTATCCTATATGTTGCAATGCCACAGATAGAGTTTTCATTATTGTAGGATGATGCATATCAATGATAATGGTAATTTTTCTTGATCTATTATCAATTCCTCCTTGAAAACTATTGTTGGTGTAGATGCACATTACCTTACCTAAACGACCCTACATTTCCTACCATTTAGATGATATTTTTATTTTTAGCACTTACTATTTATAGTATGTCTATTTTTCATAAGGATTGCCATGTAGAATGACATTGTTAGTGTTTAGGCATTGACTGGGTAGTGACATGGCTATTTATTATCCATTAATGTTTACTTCCTATTGTATAGCCATTATATCTACAAGTACAAACTTCCTATCTTTGGGGATAGATATCATCTTGAAACTTATTCTCTTATCCCTTTATCATATGAAGCCTTATCCTTGGATTTTCAGTTCTATTCCTGGAGTTATTATTGATTTTTTGACTTAGGAGTTCCATGTGTGAGTTCTTACTTTAGTTCTCACTTATTCATGGCTCATCCTATTTCTTTCCAAATCTATTATTGGATGTAACTCTATTCTAAACCTTACAAGTCCATTTTTGGCCTAGTTAACTAGAACTAAGGGAGAATTTATTTTTTACTAGTTGTGCATGCTCAAGGAACCAAAATTATTTCACATTTATATTCTCTACGAGAGTCTTAATTAATTGTATTAAATTCAATCAAATTAATGCAAATGAATTTGCATTGGTATTTTAGCTACACAATCTACTTGAGTGTTATTTCATTATATTCTCTCTTTCCTTGCAATTTTTAGTGTATTTATATTATTAAAACTACATATTAATCTTTTGCTTCAAATTTAAGAACTATGTGTCCCAATAAAACCTTGAAAGCTATGTAGAATTTTTTTATTTTCATTTTTAATTTAAGACAAATATATTGCTATCTACATCTATCCAACATCAACCTCAACAATTGTAAGTGGTCTTTCAACAAAATAAAAACTATCCAATCATCCAAATACACTTCAAAATAATGGCTCATATAATCTTTAAAGGAATCCACCATAATCTTAGAAATACTACCGATGCATTTTTCAAACCAAATGACAAAACATTATAGGAAAAAGATACCTATTCTATGTCAAAGGTCATCTTTGTTTTCTCCCATTTTACAATTTTAACTTGATAATAACATATAAATATATTTATGAATGAATAAAACTCGATCCCTTTCCAACATTTTCTAGCACCTCATTAATAAATGGCATGGGGTAGGGGTCATGAATATGTGCTACATTCAATCCTCTAAGGTCCACACTAACTTGAATTTTTACTATGCTTTCACTAGATAGCCATAGCACTAATCCATTTAGACGACTCCATTACAAGAATAAATTTAGTATGATCATCATCCTATCTAGTTCTAATTTTACATTTTCTTTATATCATGTATTTAGTTGATATGGTCTATTTTTTATGGTATTTTTACCAAATTTCATCTATGTATTGATTTCTGTCAATGATCTTGTTATACATTTCATTTCTAAAAAAAGCAATAGAAGTGTGACTACATACTCCCTAAGTAATTTAACTATTTATCTAACTATCTCTCAATCCTAGCATTCTCTTATGATCACCATCATAGGATCTTCCTGCGACCCAAGATACTATTTACTTGTTTTAGGAGGTTTTTTCCAATAATATTTGTTGTTTCTTTCTTCTTTTCCCTTAATTAATCCTTTTCATACAATTTCATTAATCTTAAAAACTCATCATCCTTTGGGTTTTTGTTGATCAGGGAATATAAAGTGATTTATTTCTTTCAAGATATGAGATAACACATTGTATCTGCTATAAGTTTAAATTTTATTCAAAACTATTTATTTGGTGTATTTTGATCTTTTATTTGTCTTTAAATCTCCTCCTATATGTATACCCCTTTGTACATTATCTTGTGTATCAAAAAAATGATTGGTCCATTCCTCCCTTGAAAAGTTATTTTTAGTCCATCTCTCTTGACAAAACCATATATGTTCTTCTTGATCCTTATATGTTCATTAATTATACACCCTGGAATTGTTGAAATATTAATGACATTTTGTTTATCCATTGTACCCAAGTTTTTAAATTAAACTTGTGCATATCCCACTAGTGTGCAAGGGTTCTTTTCACGAGTACATCCAATACTTGTACTTTTTTATCTTATAGTATGCATTCCTCCATTTAATCAGTAAATACACTTATTGATCTAATACCATAAAATATATTAAGGTAATGTAACTAAACTCTATTCTAGTGCATAGCTGTCTTAATGTATAGGAATATTTAGATGGACATCTCATATCTTCAACCTACCATCTACTTATTACATCTCATAACTGTAACAAAAGATCATATGATTATCTAGGCTCTAGCTCAATTTTCCCTTTATAGTCATATATATGTTGTATTCTCTTATTGTTGTAATATTATATATATTCTCTAAAATTTAACTCTAAACATCATCATTCACCGGATTTGAGAATATTTCACCTCATCTTCCTTTGTTTTAAATTCATAATTGCATTGTTATCAAATGCCCAACCTATTCCTAATATAGCTTGGTAAGGATCATTTTCATCTGTGATTTCTATCTCATTAAAATTAAATAGTTTATTTACCCCGTCAATTTCAATCTATATTCTTTATTTTATCGATGAGATAAACCTATATAAATTTGCTAATATCAGTGGAATTGATAACTAAGCTAGATTTTGTCTCCCTTTCAAATCTCAAGACTTGATAGGAAGGATTTTCACATCAGATCCTAGATCCAAACATGATATATTGCATGTTGTATCTTCCTAAATCATTTGTCTAGGTCTTTGTTAAACCATCCAAGAATAGAGAATGATGTAACTATATTAATACCATTAAAAATGCTAACACATCTAAACCTGAGGAGAAAATGTGGTTATGATAAATAAATAGATGAGAAGGGAAAATCAAGATATCGCAAAGAGGTCATTAACCACTATCTAGAATATTGAAAGTATCATTTTATTATAGTTACATTAAAAAGTAAATTAAATATTATTAAAATAATAATAAACTATCACAATATTTCAAGTGAGAAAAGAATAAGATGCCCTTTGGATGAAAGAATTTATCATCTTTGTAATACTAAAAAGTTGGAAAACAAAACCCACTTTCTCTTAAAAATGACTTGTGTATCATTACTCAAATTCAAGTGTATCATTACTCAAATTCAAAATTTTATAACAATAAAGAACTTCCTAGAAACTTACTTCTAAAACTTTTAACATAAATTAATTAAACTTTTAGAATTTTTTCAATAAAATAATACATAAAAATATCAAATATTAACCCTATCAACCATCATTATTTATGCTGATGATTAAACTAAACAATGCAAAAAGATAAATTTAATGTTTGTTTTCACACTAATTTAAATTAAAAGGATATCATACAATAAGAAGGATAAATAGATTTTATCCGATATTGGATTTGATTTGCATTTATAAAATAATAAATTTTCTCTAAAAATTCATATTTTTTATTTAATTTAAAATGATGAATTATAACTATTGGATCATTTAATAATATTTCCATATTTATTGAAACTTGGGAAAGAAGAAATGGTCTTCCCAATTGGGAAGGATAAATGACTTTAAATTGAAGAAATTTACTTCAGTGTGTTGAATATCTAATTTAATCCAAAAATGTGTTGAACTCAAACTAAATATTCAATATCTTACTTTATGGAGTTGCTATATTATTTTATTTGAGTGCTCATTTTAAAAGATAGAGTAAACTAAGGTTGGAATGTATATCTAGCATGGAAACCATAAAAGTAGAAAAAATTGTATTACAAAGTAGTTTTTCTTTTTGTAATTTTTCAGTTTGTGATGGAAAGGAAGAGGAAGAAAGATAGACATTTTAAATACACCAACACTATGAGTTGTTGTTTTTTTATTTATTAATAAATTTGATTTATTACAATGAACTTAATATGGGTATTTATGCTTTTCAACTAGTGATTCAACTGATGTTAAATTCAACATGCAAACACATACTAAATTTTTCCTTTCCAAAAATAAGACTGAGCTTGAACTAACGCACATTGGCACTATTTAACTCAAACTCTAAATCTATATTGGTCTGCATGTGAGAGTAATTAGCTATTTTTTACACTCCCCATTAATTACAACCACTAAACTAAGAAACGGCTCATCATAGCTCAAACATGGTTGTTGGTCTAAGTCTCAACTAGGCTTACAACACCTAAGTTTCCTTTATGAAACCCAAATACATTTTTGTGAATGTAGTGAATGTATCATCCAATTGATCACTTGATTTACAAGACTCTAAATAATCTTCTTCATTGCTCACAAGTTCTCTAATGAATGATATCTTGTATCAATATGTTTTCTCTTTTGATGAAACACATTATGCTTGCATAGCGCAATGGCTGAGGTGTTGTCACAATAAATTGTTGTTGATCCTTCCTGTTTCTACTGAAATCCATCCAAAAGTATCTGTAACCATACTGCTTGGCATGCTACTGATGTCACTGCTACATATTCTTCTTCTGCTGACAAAAGCGTCAAAATAGGTTGCTTCTTAGATGCCTATGTTATCACACCTGAACCAAGATGAAACACATAACCATAAGTGCTTTTCATATCATCCAAATTTCCTGCAAAATCACTATCAGTATATCCAACCAAATCTTTCTTTTTTGTGTTTTCATACAATATGCCACAATTTGTAGCTCATGCTATGTATCTCAAAATCATTTTTCCATGTTTCCAATGTGAGCCTTTTGGAGACTTCATAAATCTAGAAATCAAACTAACTCCTTCAACGCATAATATTTGGTCTTAGAGTTGTGATATACATAAGGCTTCCAACCAATATTTTGAACATAGTTGTATTGGCATATGATCCATCATCATCCTTAATTTTGTACCTATCACTACTGGTATAGAAACAAGTTTAAAACTTTCCATTCTAAATATTTTCAACAATTCTTTTGCATATTTTTTTTTGCAAATAAAAACTCTTTTTTTTCTGGTTTCTCAACTTCTATGCCAAGAAAATATTTCATAAGACCAAGATATGTCATTTCAAATTATTTCTTCATTGCAACTTTAAACTGATCTAGTTCAAGATCACCAATATAAATCATATCATCCACATACGAACAAACAATCAAAATTTGACCTTGCTCATTTACCTTTATGTACAAGGTTGGTTCTATGTTTCTTCTGATATATCCATTCTTGATCATATAATTGTCAACTTTGCTATACTAGGATCTTGGATCTTGTTTGTGTCCATAGAGAGCTTTCTCCAATCTGTAAAATTTATCTTCATGGCCTTCAACTTCATAACTTGGAGGTTGTTGAACATATATTTATTCTTCTATAATGTCATTCAAAAAGGTTGATTTCTCATCCATCTGATCATATAATTGTCAACTTTTCTATATCAGGATCTTGGAGCTTGTTTGAGTCCATAGAGAGCTTTCTCGAATATGTAAAATTTATCTACATGGTCTTCAACTTCATGACTTGGAGGTTGTTGAACATATATTTATTCTTCTAGAATTTCATTCAAAAAGGTTGATTTCTCATCCACCTGATATACTCTCCACTTATTCTGAGTTTTTTTTTTCCAAAACTGCTCTTACATTATCCAATCTCGCTACTAGAGCAAACGTTTCTCCAAAGTCTATTCCCGGTTTGTGCGAGCACCCTTTTTCTACAAGCCTTGCCTTAAATCTATCAATTTCTCCTTTTTCCTTCAATTTCGTCTTGTACACCTATTTCACACCAATGAGATTCGTATCTTTAGGTAAATCAACCAAATCCTAAGTATCATTCTTCTCTATAAATTTTATTTCTTCATCCATAACTTGCACCCAATTCTCATCTTTGATAGCTTCTTCAAATGTTCAAAGTTGAAATGACAATAATGCAAAATTTGAACTAACATATAAATCATCATAAATATCTTGTAGAGTTCTCATTTTTCTCTTACCATTGCTTGATTCATCACCTGACTAATAGCTGGGAGTATTTTGATTTGTTGATATCCTTGAAGATCCATGTTGTTTATAAAATATTGGAGTCCTTGCTCTCATGACTTGGTTTGGTGTCTTCTTCTGTGATCTTTGCTACTAATTTTCTACTACATATTCTTTGTCTATGAGTGGTAGTCTTGCAACAACTATTTTTTCTACACTCTCACTCCATGACTCTTGTTCTTTGAGAACAACATATTTGTTGATTATAGTCTTTTTGGTGATAGGGTTATATAATTTATATGCTTTTTAATGCTCACTATAAGCAATAAATACACATTTTTCACTTTTATCATCTAACCTGCCTCTTAGCTCTTTAGGTACATGTGCAGACGCTACACATCCAAAAACGCTAAGATGAGATACACTCCAAGGCATACTTGACCATGCTTCTTGCAACACTTTGTTCATCACACTTTTTGTAGGAGATATATATATCACATAAACAATTGATGCAACTACTTACCAATACTTGTTTCATAAGTTTCTTCCTTTCAGCATGCTTCTTGCAATATTCATAAGTGTTCTATTATTTCTCTATGCTACATTATTATTTTGCAGTGTGTATCTAGTTCTAAACTGCTTTCTGACTCCATGTTGTTTGTAGTAAGCATGAAATTCCTTCAAATAATATTTTCGACCACACTCTGATTTCAATATTTTGATATGACAATCACTTTGGTTCTCTACCAGTACTTTGAAATCTTTGAACTTTTCAAAATTCTTAGACTTTTGCTTCAAAAAATAAATCCATGTCTTCATGCTAAAATCATCAATAAATGTGAGGAAGTAACAATTTCCACCAATCGATTGTGCTTGCATGGGTCCACACAGGTCTATATGAACCAACTCTAGTAGCTACTTTGATTTGTATGAAGCTCGTTTCAGAAAACTTTCACAATATTGCTTTCCCAAAATACAAAACTCACAAGTACTAGAAGGCTCTTTCCGTCGAAATCATCCATAAATTGTAATATTCGAATTATTTTGTGTGTGATTTATGTACCATGGCTGCTCTTCCAATTTCTGTGTTGGTATCAGAACCAACTCTAACTTAACTCCCTTAAGGGAGAGTCAAGAAGATGCGAGAGGTGTGATAGTTGATTTCTTGTAAATAAGAGAGAGTTTGTAGTGTGGAGTTGAGAACGGCATCGCATGAGGTGTTGTCTTTTTATTTGTGAATCATTACTAGCTGCAAACTTGAGGTGGAGGACCTTTGGACTTGGGTTTGGTCAGATTTCCAGACTATTGGTTTGTAGTGTTTGGAGAATTTAATAGTGGGAACGTCTACCTACATTTTAATATCTGCCAGTGTTCGGAGAGATCAATTTTTTTGCTAAGTCATCAGTGCATTTGTCGTTATCGACCTACCAACTACATTTATTGTTAAAATCTGTGTGAATCGTTGGAGTTTGTCCTGCAAGTGGAGCAGTCAATGTTGTTTCGAATGAGCTCCACCAAATTGTTGTTGAGAAGATTCGAAAGGTGGGCTTATAACCTCTTATGTTATTAGCATGGACTGAACCAGTGTTCAAGCACGAGTTACTGGATCTGCATGTGGACTCTAGCACCTGAAGATATTTCCAAGGTATTCCAATTCAATTCTCATGGAGGAGGAATTATCATTAACAGCGGAGTTTTGATTAGTCATTTGGTGAAAATGTTCTACGGTATGAATTTGTGAATAAAATTATAGTGAAACCAGAGGTGATACCTACTCATACACCACATTTATTTCCTTAATTCCACTTCTGCATGACTCGCCATCACATGAGTTATTGCAGATTTGTTGTTTCATTCATATGCGGATCACTTAGGTAAAAACATTTAGCTGGAAACTGAGAAGATTGTTTCTTGCATAGCAGATGAACTAATGGAGAGGCAGAGTAACAATGGTTGAGGTCTGGTAGTGAGACCTTCTACCAATGTCAGTGCCAGATATCGAAATGGAGCTGCTGCCGCTACCACGGCTGACACCAAACCTCCACCTCATGCTCACGACTCTTGACAACGGTGCAGGAAAAGAGAAACCCCGCCATGGTAGTGAGGAAAAAGAGGTTGTGGTTCAACATTGAGTGAATCCCCACTACCACGTTCGTTGTCTTATATTTCACCTATACAAAAACTAATTAGTGAAATCCAAGACACTCTTGTAGGGAGTTTGCACTGAGAAAGGAAAATGTGGGAGGCTTTTACAGAGTTCACGGGAGCCTCATACGTGGCAACTTCAGCAAGTGCAAATTGGTTTTAATCCATCTTTGAAGTTGTGTCCTCAAATGTTGAAAATTTTGACATGGTTAGACCATTTTTTATATGCAACTTACACAGTATTTTATGCTACAATAATGGTGATAAAAAAAAGCAATAATTGTGGCAACATATTTTTTCAAGGTGCATATACATGGGAGTTCATAGAAAAATCGAGTTGGAATTTCAATATTATATATTTATTTTTATTTGTGAATTTAAAGTGCAGACCCAATTCTTGAACATTGTTTCATAATTCAAATTAGTGGTTCTTGGAACTTGGAAACCCTTGAACACATCACTAGTTTGGTTGTGTCAAGATCTTGTTCCAGTTTTGGATGGTTACCCTTGTTATTATGTTATTTATGATTTTGGAAAGTTACAAGTAGTTCTGGGCAGTGGTTTGGAGGCTTTCATGAAAAATTGGCATAGATATTCTGACAGCATGCATGAAACAAGGTGTTTTTAGTCATAATTGCACACAATCATGCCTAACAGTGTGGTTGGAGCCTCCCAATCGCATGCATGTAGAGTTATGAGTGAGGTTGGGGAGTTTCTCTTGTGCAAAAGAGTTACAACTCATGGATGGATCACCTGGGTTGGTTTGCACGCTCCTGAGTGGTTTGTAGTCCCTGAGTGAGGTTAGTAAGTTGTCGGTTTATAGGCCCACTTCCATCAATGGAACTTGGAACTCAAGTCATGTCATAGTAGCACTCAAATCACATTTACCCTGGAAATATTGTAAAATTGTGTAAATGTGGGAGGGGCAGTTACAGATTCAGCACATAACCCAAATTATAAAAAATAAAAAAAAATAAAAAAAAAACCCCACTAGATTTTATCAAAATCGTGCCAAAATTTCCATTATTTTCTGGGCAAAAATGACAATTAGTATACTACAACTTTCAAAATTGATCTCACAAAAGTATTTCAAATTCTCAATCTCATTTTTTTCCATCTTATTCTAAAATATTCATGGAATCCAACTTAAAAAAAAATTGATCATCAAACTTGGAAAAAAAACAAGGAGAGGAATTTGTCTTCGCATAGATGCCCCCACATGCTTCCTTCATATCTAGGTTGGACAAATCACCTTCATGTTGGAAATACTGAGAGGGGGGGTGAATCAGTATTTCTTTTCAACTATTATATTTACGAGTTAGATCACTTATGTTTAGAACACAAAATGAACAATGATAGAATAAATACTTTTATTAATTTCTTCTTTATAATAATCAAATACAATATATGTGTAGGGCTCTAACCCTAAATGAAGACACCAATCTTCAATCTTCCAAGCTCCAACATGTAATATGCCAAGCACCAACTTGGACTTTCCAAGGCTCCAACCTTCAATTTGAGGAACCAATCTCTAAAGCTTCAACCCTATCTCTATTATACGCTTCGACATTGTTTCTTGAGGACTCCTATCCTCTAGGGCTCCAACCCTATCTTCCAAGGCACCAACCTTCTCTCTATGAGGCTCCAACCTCCTGCTTCAATTTATGAAGATAAGTTTAGTAATTTTTCACGACTCCCAATATCTTCTTCAACAAGCCTTGTCCATCTTCAGTAATGCCTTCACTTAGTCTCCACGTCACTTCATCAATGAAAACCTTGTTCTTTACATGAAAGTGTCTCCATTGTTCTTCATGATACCCAACAAAATATCTCCAAATCACCTCATGATGATGTCATGGTATTCAATGATCTTCGCAAATCTTCAATGTGTCTTCAATGAGCAGCCCTAGTTATGCACCTGCTCTAAGCCTCTTCAAGGGCATTTTCAAGATCTTCTCATAAGGGCCCAACAAGGTATTTCTCCAAAATATTCAAGATGTCTTCAAGGTACTCCAAGATGTCTTCAAGATTCTTCATTGTGTTGCACCAGGTCTGCTCCAAGAAAGGCCTCAAAGGTTTGTTTCTAGTTCTTCTCTCAAATCACTATGCAAATAAGCTCATTGTGAGGATGCAAGCTACTAGTCATATACATCACCATCATATTCATATTGTACCAAGTTTCAGCCCTTAACAAACAAATTTCTACAAAATGTGGAAGAACTGTGTCATGAGGCTGCAAAAGGGTGTCAATGCATCAAGTATTTGTTCTCCTGGTATTTTTTTTTTCATTTTCAGTATCATTGCTTCATCATCTTACTGTAATAGTGATATAAGGTTACTCAAACGTTCATGCTATTGTTCTTACTCTATGTTCCAATCTTAGAGTTTATGTAATTCTTTAAAAAGGCCTTTGAAGATGTCAAAATCTTAGGGAAAGTTTCGGTCACATCATCTTAAACTCAAGCTTGTGCTAGAGCATTTGACTGTATATCCAAACAGCTTAATCATGAGGGCTGGAAAATTGCATGTGAGTGATCTAGTGTCATGTCAAGGAACCTTCAGGACTTCTTTATGGATCTATTCATTGTACATCTTCAAACAAGGGCTTCATCCAACAGACTTTAAATCAAATATAGTGTAATAAATTTCAGATCAATATTTTATTCACTGGTCCGAGGTAGTTGTTTTAATGCCACGGGTCTGAGAATCTCTGCGAGTTTGAACTACGTCCAAGTTGTAGCTAAACAGAGATATGAATCTGAGCTTGAAGTTGTTAAAAATTTATGTAGGTGATCGAGCTAACTGTGGTGACCTCCTGTAGCTTATAAACAAGAGTTCGAGCCACACAAAGTCTAACAGGACCACATGATATATGTCAAAAGCCAAAACTCTTTTAGAAATTCGATCTTTAGAAACTCCTCAAGCCAAAAGTGAAAACCATTTCATAAATTCGATATTCTTTAAGATATGTATCCCGCTCCAGACCGTAGATCTATGCACCACCAGATTTCGATCTATGCCCCCATCGTTTTTGTTTTCAATTTTCCTGTAGGATTCACGAGATGACCTATGCAATGAAAGCTCTTTCTGCATTGTCCTTGTTTTTTCTTCTGATCTTCACCGAGATGGGAGAACTGAATGAGCTTCATGTATATATATGTTTTTCGACATGTGTGAATGCATCGTCCAACGCCCATCGTTTTTATCCAACGTGTATGAGCATGCTATTTAATTCGATTTGTAATGGATCCAAAAAAGAACTGAAGCCAACTTACAACTTAGGTTAAATAATTGATGTTGGGTTTATTTTTAGTATTGAATTTTTTATAGTTTAGGAAATAAATATCTTAGGACTTAGGGTAGCAAGGTTAGGTTTTTTATGAAGTTAAGGTCAACATTGAATGGTTTCATGCACAATTAGGGTTTTATTAATAAAGGGTTTTATGGGTCATTTTAGGATATCAATATTTAGGGCTACCGAGATATTATCAACATTAATGGTATAGATAAAATAGGATAATTATTAGTAATGACATGTGGGACTAGGTATGAGGGTTAGGGTTTTATTTTAGGCATTAATTATGGTTTAAGGCTTTTTTATCATAGACTTAGGATTTAGGTTTAGGGTTTCATGGAAGGATTAGGAAAGGATAAGGACAAGGTTATGGTTTTATATGAAAGGTCTCCATACTTAGAACTTCTTCAATAATTAGTGTTTGGGTGTGATTAGGGTTAGTTTTGCATCATTATGTAAGGATAGGATTTCTCTAGAGTAAGGGTAACATCATAAAGGGTTATTAAAGCATCACAAGAATATTTTCCATCTCCAACATGCCATATTGACATCAATGAAAACCTTGACCAACAGTGTCCCCCTTTGTCTTTGATGGCAATATTCTTACCCTTCCACATTGTCTCCCCCTTTGAAATCAATGACAAATGGGGTGCCCAAGTACTCCCCCTATCAAGCTACTTCTCTTCATCATATTTTCTTCATAAATAATAGTTCTTCATATGTATGTTGCTACCCCTATCATGGTGCTCTTCCTTCTAGAAATGAGGTCCATGATAGATGTGTTTGTATTTCTTTATGTGATGAACCAACTCCCCCTGTCTGCATAAACACCTCTTACTCAAGAAATATTTCTTGCTTTGTGATCAAGTGGAATACATCTTCCATAATGGGCCATTGGATGAGAAGGGATTATGTTCTTCTATGGAGTTTCTCCCGAGAGATGAACTATCAAAGGATGATTTTCTATGTGTGATTCATCAAGGTATTCATAGGGCCCTTTCATGAATAGCTTCTACAAGAATTATCACAAACTCCCCCTAACTGTATGCATGGTCTCTTTTTGGCAGAGTCTCATCATCAAACACTTGGAATATCAAGGATGTCTTCATCAAATCAACAACATGTGTTGTTGGCTGGAGTGTTCAAGAGACTTTCGGATCAAATTTGCTTCCTTCTCCATACTTGTGTAACTTTATTCTTAGGCTTGGTTGTCATAGTTTTAGCTTGTTTAGGGACCCAAGTCAAGTTACAATCACGAGCCATATGTCCAATTTTATGGTAGTTGAAGCATTCCATCTTATTCATGAATGAGGAAGCATGACTTCTTCTTGCAAAGTTTCTTCTAGGAAGTAGATGGAGCGCATTATATCTATCCTTGTGATATGCCCTACAATCCTTTGCCATGTGCCCAAAATTTGTACAATAATAGCAATAACCAAAAAATATACTTATGTACCTAGGAGATGGAGATTGTCTTGATATACTTCCAAATTCATTCTTTCTTGGGATCCTTTGATGATATCCATTTCCTCTTGCATCCTTGATACCTTCTGCAGAGTATTTCCTTGATATACTTCTAAGGTTATTTTGCCTTAAAAACCTTTGGTCAAATTTATTGCCTCTTGCATTATTGACACCATCTTCATATCTTCTTGGAGTAGGGTTTCTTCTAATGTCATCTTGATTCTTCTCCTTGTCTTTGCTAGAACTGCGGGCATCAACATTTCTTCCAGGCTTCTCCACATCCATGTTGTTTGAAGCATTATGGTTTGCATTATTGTTTCTTGAGGGTTCACCTACATAGCCAAGGCCTAATTTATCAAGGGGGGATCTTTGATGACTTAGGATGTCATCTAGGGTTTTAGAACTCTTCAAGTTCTTATTCATCAAGTCAAATTTATTTTTAAAAGAGACAATCTCCTTTCAAATTTTCACAGTATTCATCTTTCATAACTATTTTCTTATTCATTTATTCCATCATCCTTTTTACTTCATGTGTTTCGATTTTTAGAGAGATGACATTTGATTTTAGTAGGAAAATTTCTTCATCCTTTTCTTTTAGTTGACATGCCATAGCATTTCTATCCATTTCTGCTTCATTGATTTGTCCTTCTATGAGTGCCAAAGCTTCCATCACCTTCTCAGCTCCTTGTTCTTGTTTATTTTCTTCTTTTAGTTAAGATGTAAGGGAGGAGACTTCTTCCTTGTATTGAACAATTTGTCCTTTAAATTTGTTCAAGTCTTCATGTATTTGTTCGAGATGGCTTGACAAATTTTCTTCTTTTTTCTTTGCCTTATTCAATTGATTTCTCATGGATATGACTTCTTCATGATGCTTTCTCTTGTTTTGATGAAATTCCTCCTTAAGCTTGGTGAGCTCCTCATCTCTTTCTTGAACTTGAAGCTTGCATAGGTTAACTTCCTTCCTTGTCTTGTCAAGGTCATGGTCACCATCTTGTGATTGCTTCTTGAGCTCTTCATTTTCCTTTTTCAACCTGCTTGTCTCTTCTAGGGCAGCTACAAGCTTTTCCAAGAGATCTTCTTCGAATTCATCTTTATTTTCGTCATCTTCTAGGTATTCCTAGGCCTTGATGTCTTCACTCTTTTTTTTAGCTTCCTTAATGGGTTTTGAATTTCATTCTTCCTTTCCATCATCTTCTTGACTAGTGGTCATGGTAAACGCTCCTTTTGAGTGAAGGTCATGAAGTTTGTCCCATATATCTTTTGTTGATAAACATTTTTCCAATTTGGCCTTTATAGTATCTGGTAGCTCATTCAAGATTACCTTCATTGCTCTTGCATTGTACTCCTTTATTATCCTTCCATCATGCTTTCATTAATCACTAATTCCCATACTTCAACACTTTGAGCCATTAAGAAATTTATCATTCTTACCTTCCATACATCAAAGTTTCAATTGAACAATGGAACTTTCCCAATTTGATTATCTTTGGTTTTCATGGTTGAAGAAGAAACATATTTAGAATAATTGGAGGCTTTCTTCCTTGGTTCTTCCATTTGTGTTCTAAGGATCAACCTTCAAATTGTTAGGCTTATGAGCGAAGGTACTAGCTCTAAAACCAATTGTTGGAAATAATGAGAGGGGCAGTGAATCAGTATTTTTTTTCAATTTTTATTTTTACCAATTAGATCACTTATATTTAGAACACAAAGTGAAAAATGATAGAATAAATAATTTTATTAATTTCTTATTTACAATAATCAAGTACAATATATGCGTAGGGCTCCAACCCTAGATGAAGACACCAATCTTCGATCTTCCAAGCTCCAACATGCAATATGCCAAGCACCAACTTGGACTTTCCAAGGCTCCAACCTTGTCAATTTGAGGCACAAACCTCTAGGGCTCCAACACTATCTTTGGTATAGGCTCTGACCTGGTTTCTTGAGGACTCCTATCCTTTAGGGCTCCAACGCTATCTTGCAAGGCACCAACCTTGTCTCTATGAGGCTCCAACCTACTGCTTCAATTTGTCAAGATAATTTTAGTAATTATTCACAACTCCCAATATCTTCTTCAATGAGCCATGTCAATATTCAGCAATGCCTTCACTTAGTCTCCACGTGACAACCTTGTTCTTTACATGAAGGTGTCTCCATTGTTCTTCATGATACCCAACCAAAGATCTCCAAATCACCTCATGATGATTTCATGTTCTTTAATGATGTTCATAGATATTCAATGTGTTTTCAATGAGCAGCCCTAGTTCTGCACCTGCTCTAAGCCTCTTCAAGGGAATTTTCAAGATCCTCTCACAAGGGCCCGACAAGGTATTTCTCCACTATATTCAATATGTCTTCAAGGTACTCCAAGATGTCTTCAATATTCTTCACTATGTTGCACTAGGTTTGCTCCAAGAAAGGCCTCAAAGGTTTGTTTCTAGTTCTGCTCTCAAAGCATTGTGCAAATAAGGTCACTGTGAGAATGAAAGCTACTAGTCATATACATCACCATCATATTCATAATGTGCCAAGTTTCAGCCCATAACAAATAAATTTCTACAAAATGTGGCAGAACTGTGTCATGAGCCTACAAAAGGGTGTTAATGCATCAAGTATTTGTTCTCCTAGTATTTATTTTTCACTTTCATTATCATTGCTTCATCATCTTACTGTAATAGTGATATAAGGTTTCTCAAACGTTCATTCTAATGTTCTTACTATATGTTGCAATCTCAGAGTTTATGTAATTTTTAAAAAATGCCTTTGAAGATGTCAGAATCTTAAGGAAAGTTTCTGTCACAGCATCTAAACTCAAACTTGTCCTAGAGCATGCGACTGTATGTTCAAACAACTTAATCATGAGGGTTGAAAAAATGCATGTGAGTAATATGGTGTCATGTCAAGGAACCTTCAGGACTACATTATCGATCTATTCATTGTACATCTTCAAACAAGGGCTTCATGCAACAAACTTTAAATCAACTACAGTGTAATAAATTTCAGATCAGTCTTTTCTTCATTGGTACGAGGTAGTTGTTTTAACACCACAGGTCCAAGAATATTTGTGATTTTTCACTAGGTTCGAGCTATAGCTAAACAAAGATATGAATACGAGCTTGAAGTTGTTACAAATTCTTGTAGGTGATCGAGCTAGCTATGGTGAGCTCTTGTAGGTTATAAACAAGAATCCAAGTCACACAAAGTTTAACAAGACCGCATGATATATGTCAAAAGCCAAAAATATTTTAGAAGTTTGATCTTTAGAAACTCCTCAAGCCAAAAGTGAAAACCATTTCAGAAATTTGATCTTCTTTAAGATATGTATCCCGCTCCATATCGTGGATCTATGCCCCACCAGATTTCGATATATGCCCCAACGTTTTTGTCTTCAATTTTCCTGTAGGATTCACGAGATGACCTATGAGATGAAATATGTTTCTTTTTTTTTTTCAGAAGAAAAAAAACGCTGTATATTAGGTGAAAAATATAGCAGTACATAATCAATCATCACATCGTTGCTGTAGAAACAGCAAAGATATCCAGATTTCCACTCAACATGAACAAACATCCTGGAGATGGATGTTCGATGGAAGTGGCAAGCATCATTACGGGCGGTATACCAGCCCCAAAAACAGATAAACAGATCATCCCTGTAATCATTATAATACATACATGAGAGGTAAAGGCATCAAATAAGTAGCAGCTAGGCAATGTATGTATAGGAAATAAACTAAACCAGGGATGTGAATACCAAATAAACAACCCGGCCATGAAAGATCAACAAGAGACCGCTAACATCCACCTGAATACAAAAAGAAAGCCAGGGAAATGGCGAAGACCGTAGATAGAAAACAAAATGACAACTTTGCTGAGTGAAGCAGATAAAATAAACAGGCTCGCTTGAAATATAGCTCAATACAACATCCAGATCCCGCTCGCATGTGCGTGGTAAGGTACTGAGCAGCAGGCACGTATGTATGAGGGACATCAGATCAATAAACAGGACTTGCTCGCTTGAAGAAGATAAATCCATATGCATCAGCCAGAAAGCACAATAGAAAAAATGTAGCGCCACTCCAGAGAAGTGGCACATACATAAATGATACCCCTGCCAAAAATATTCTCCATAGTGATCCGAAAAGAAGCTGCCACGCCAGGGAAAAACTTCGCCATACAATAGTATAGGATCCGCTAACAGAGATTCACGATCAGAGCCAAATATAGGAAAGCAGAGAGCGCTGATAAAAGATCATAACAGGCAAGAACTATATATAAGTAGTTAATCTATGATAAGCTAGTAAGAAAATAGGAAGATAATATAAAGCACCAGCATCCAGCAATCAAAATCACGGCAAAGGAACAATGGAAGACCATATCACGCCCCCATCTTTGTAGCCCGAGAAATACATCTGTCCAAACTCAGCAGAGATACCCTTCTTGGATAGGGCATCCGCCCTGGTGTTGATTTCTCTAAAAATATGACAGATAGGGGGTTGATTTAAGTTCTGCCAGAGATAGAGAGTCCTCTGCATCCAGCCTCGCAAAATGGGAACATTGAGGTCACATCTACCATTTATCCATTCAATAATCATCTTTGAGTCACCATAGTAATGTGGGTTTTGTATTTTGAGCTTTTTTGCCACCATAAGGCCACCCCACAGTGCCATGATTTCAGCCTTGTTATTTGTTCCGGTTCCCCCATTCCAGTAGATATGAACCCTCTCACGTTGGGATAATTTAGCCCATACTCCACATCCCGTGTTACCCTCCGCAGAAGCACCATCAAAGTATATAGCAGGGAGATGAATCTCATGGGGTCTGTTCCTAACGGATTTATCCACCACCTGCTTAGGAGGAGCACTCCAATCTACAAACCAGCTCATGATATTGGAAATGATAATATGAGGAGAGAAAATCCTATTTTCAAAAATGAGATTATTTCTCCCAATCCAGACTTCCCAACAGAGATAGAAAGGAAGTGACCTAAATTTACCTTTCAGTCTGTCCCAATCCTCTACAGTAGAAATAAAGTCTGATGCCATCCAGTTATGATCCATAATGTGATGAGAGACAATCCTCCATATATCCTTAACAATTGTACAGTTGAAAAAAAGGTGCGAGATAGTTTCAGCCTCCATGCAGCATAACGCGCATCTGTTTGGCCCTTGTATACCTCTTTTAATTAAGTTATCCCATGTAAGAATTTTGTCTCTCCATACCATCCAGCCAAATAAAGTGATCTTGGTGGGTATCCGGCGCTTCCAATACTTATAGAAGATCTTGGTAATGTTACCCTCCACAGCATCGGCAATGATGTGCCTGTAGGCGTCTCTAACAATAATAGCACTCTGCTTCAATGGACCATTCCAAGTGATTTTGTCTCCTACCTCCGAATAGCAGAAACCGGCAGATTTGAAGGCTGTCAGCACATTCTCCCATTCCGTAGCTTCATCCCCCGTCAACCCCAAGAGAGTTGCGTTCTTGAAGGAAGGCGTCCCATATGCCCATCCGGATATGGTCTGCAATAATACCATATAGCCTCGCTGTGATAGACAGTGTAGCAGTCGCGGGGAGATGTCGTTGATATTAGTGAGGCCCGTGATGCTTCAGAAGGCCATAGGAATCCTCCCTCCATCACCAAATACCCATATCATCCGATCACATATAAAAGAAAAGATCTTTTTGAACTCGCCCCATATGACTGAAATATTGAGTGGGCATATGATCTCCCTGCCCAATAACTGATGTAATATATCTCCGCTAATATACTTATTTTTAATGATGGCGCTCCATATATTGTCTCCAGTAATCGCGCGCCAGAAATATTTTATCAATAAGGCTATATTGAAGGCTCTTGTGTCCAGAATACCGCATCCACCAAAGTCCGTGGGTCTACAAATGATATCCAATTTGCAGAGGTGAAATTTATGATCCATGTCAGTGCCCCCCCACAAAAACTTGGAAATAATCCCATTTATCAGCCTCACTATCTTGGCAGGTAAATAAAATAAATGACCCCAATACACCATCAATTGTGATAAAACCGCCTGTATTAGGATGAGCCTACCGCCCATGGATAACCATTTATGGGTCCATCTGTAAATGTGAGATCTGAATCGATCAACAAGCCAAATCCAGTCTTTGCACTGATATCCACAAGGCTTTAAGAAGCACCCCAAATATCTGAAGCCTTCTGTAATGGGCTGCGAAAGAACCCCCAATAATTCCGCCACATATTGAATCTCCTGTATATCTCCTTTTGCAAATAGAAGAATTGACTTTCCATTGTTCATCCCTAAACCTGTGGCAGATTTAAAACAAGTCAGAAGCATGTGAATATGGAGCCACTGGTATCTATTAAGATATCTGAAAAGCAGCATGTCGTCTACAAAGAGCGAGTGGTTAGTGGAAATAGAATCGGAAAAAGAGAATCCACTAATATAACCCAGTTGCTCCGCATAGTGCAGGCTCTTGCTAAAACCATCAAGAACAAGGATGAAGATGAGGGGAGATAGGGCGCAGCCCTGACGTAGACCCCTGGCAACATGAAAGAAGAGCGTGGGTACGCCATTGATCAGCACAGCATATCTGACAGTGGATATACAAGACATAACCCATCTAATGATACCAAGAGGCAGCCCAATCTTAAGCAATAGAATCCGGATATATGACCAATCAACCAAGTCGCATGCTTTGTGTAAATCAACCTTCAATATCAGAGCTTCCTTGTTTCCAGCATGGGCAGAATGTAGTACCTCTTGTGTGATGGCAATCGCATCGTCGATCGATCGTCCAGGGAGGAAGCCATATTGTTCCATACAAATGTGTTCAGAGAGGATGGATCTGATACGGTTTGAAATGATTTTAGAAGTGATCTTATAAATTATGTTGCATAATGCAATTGGCCTGAAATCCCCGAAAACTTGCGGATCCGCCACCTTTGGGATGAGAGCAATGAAAGTAGAGTTTAAGTTTGCAGGCATGTGCCCACGTAACCTAATCTCTTCGATCACTGTCGTGAGTTCTCCCCCGATAAGATCATAAAAGAAAATGAAGAATTCTACCGGCCACCCATCCGGCCCCGGGCATTTGTCATGAGCAAAAGATTTCAGGACCCCTAGCGCTTCATCCCCCTTGATTTCCTGTTGGAGGAGCTCAATAGCTGCCACATCAAATATTTTCGGAACATGATCCAAAAACCACATTTGATTCTCCGGCTTAATAGACAGTTCTGTTTGATAGAAATTCGAAAAATGAGAGAACGCCTCCTGTTGTATCTCCTCAGCCGATATGGAAAATGAACCATCCGGTCTTTTTATCTTCCATATCGCATTTCTATTTCTTCTATCTGAAGCACATTTATGAAAAAACTTCGTGTTGAGGTCCCCCTCCCTCAACCAATTAATCCGGCTCTTGAGTTTCCAGGTGGTCTCCTCAATCTCTAAGATCTCTCTTTTCCTCTTCCCGAGCTGTTGAAAGAGTGTATACGTCGCTTCCTCCAGAGCCTTACTTACAAAGCCTTTATATAAGATCTCCATCTGCTGTTTAATGTGCATAAGCTCAGTCTTGAGTGCAGATTTTTTCTGAATTTCCCATTGTTTAGTTGCAGCCTTTATTCTTGATAGTTTGTAATGGAAATTGTCTGCAATAAGGCCTTCATCCACATTTACATCCTCATTCCATGTTGCTCTTACCATATTGGTGTACTCAACATCGTCGAGCCAGGCTCGATTAAACTTGAAAGGTACTCCTCTCGTGATGCGCCAAGCATGCCACGATATAGAAATGGGCATGTGGTCCGATATATCGGAGACCAGTACCGCAGTTCTCGGATTACCCCATCTGTCAATGAGCTGATCTTTAATGAGAGCCCGATCCAAACGTTTTCCAATATACTTTTCCCCTCTTCTCTTATTAGTCCACGTGGGCATCATCGGGCAGGGTCTAATATCCGTCAACTGAAGATTAAAAAACATGTCATTTAAGAAACTTGACAGTGGGTCTCCGCGTGCCTCCTTACCCCATATCTCATCCACCTGTAAGGTGATGTTTAAGTCTCCCATCAGTATCAAATTCGGCAATCTCAAAATGTCGGAATCTCTCATCTTGGTCCAGAAAGATAGTCTTCCCGCATATGGCGCATATAAATTTATGATGTTAAGAGTCTCCGCCATCCCTCTCATATGACCAGAGAGAAGAATCCCTCCGGAAAATCTGTAGGCTTTGAAATTAAACCACCCCGGGTCCCAAAAAGCCACTAATCCACCAGAGTGACCAGAAGAGTCAATGGCCGCTGCATTCCACCCTTCATGAAAGCTCAAAAAAATTTTAACCACTTTTTCCCTTCGACTCAGAGTCTCCTGACCCAAAAAAATGCGGCACTTACAGTCAACAATTAGCTCCCGCAGGCAATGTATCTTGGGGCCATCGCCTATACCCCGTAAATTCAGAGAAAGGATATGATTCATGGCGCACCCAAGTACGGGTGGCCTGCTCTAAGCGCCCGCTTGACATCCAAATTTTCCTCCCCCACCGAGATAGGAATGTCAGAGAGGTTGTCCTCTCCATCAGAGAACAGAGCTATGGACTTGAACTTCCCCTTACCCAGATTTTTGGAGCCCTTTTCTTTTTTCCTAATGGTGACGTTTCCCTTCTTAGAAATAGCATCGTGGGGTTCCAGATCCTTGGGTGGTCTATCAAAGACCATCAGGGCAGCAAGATCAAAATTTGGGTTGCGCAGCAAGGATTCTAAATCACACCCAACTGAGTTCCGAGGGGATTCAGGAGGAGTCTCAGGATCAGAGGGTTCAGAAAAAGGTAGCTTCAAGGAAGGGCGACACAAAGTAGAGGCAGCAAGACCAGATGGTTCTCCAACCATATAGGTCGAAGGTTTGTATACCAGCATTTGGATTCCAAGATTTCATCGCAGGTAGGACCCGAAGGGACGTTTGCATTCACATGCGGGGTGATCGGAGGGAAAGAGTTAAAAGCCGTGGGAGTGATAGGAGGGGCATGCTCAACAGGGGGACCGGACAATATAACCGAGGGTGACATATGGTAAGATGGAGACTATGTCCGGTTTTGTACAGGAGGGGAGATATGAAAACGATGCCCAACAGCCTCATCCACCGGCGAGACATGTCGCTCGACATTCTCATTAGCAGAAACAAAAGCATCATCCTCCGAAAGAGAGTGAGAAAAATTACCTGGAATTACACCACCCGGGGAGCCTGTAGTAGCCTGATACTATCTGGTCCCATCATGTTCATGAACGTCTTCAGCGTTGCGCGCCTTTCTGATGCGGTAGGGACATTGTTCCCGAAGATGACCCGTTTTATGGCAGATCAGGCATCTGAATGGGATGCCCCAAAAATCAATTCTCTATCTATGACGTCGATTCCCCCATAGGAGGTCTACATCCCCAGGCAATCCCCCCACAAATTCAACCTCCACCAACATCCATGCAATTCTTTTGTCAGCCGCTCCAATGATGCTAGGATCAATATATTTGGTGGTGCCTATCGAATCACCAATTTGCTTCAAAGCTTTCAGGGTCCAAAACTCCAGTGGAAAACCCGGCAACTTAACCCATATAATCCTGCTACGTGTGGCTTCCATTACAGGATTGAAGCCCAGGTACCATGGGATCAACTGCATATAACTCCGTCCTCTTACCCACATTCTGTTTATGATTTTATACACATCGGCCTGATCCATAAAGTGGAAGGAAAACCAGCCATTGATCAATAAATTGACCTTCGGAGCGTATCCAATAATCGGGCTCCAGTGATGTTTGATCCATACTGCAGTGTCGATTTCATTGTTTTCTGGAAACATACAGCACCCTATAACAGCTCTTTTATGTAAGCTTGCCACCCTGGTAAGCATATCTTCGAGATCCAGATAGATTTCACTGATCTCCATTCTATGCTTATAAAATTTCTTCTTAATCATACGGCGACGTCTGCGCGGATTCCTCTTACAATTCTCCAGGGATTCACAGGATATAGGAAGATTGCACCCCAACGCACTCTGTATGATAAACTCCTCAATAGCATGATCAAAAGACGTATTAGCTTCAGCCGGTGAGTATATTAGGTTATCCTTGATGTTGTTTCCCAGCGATGACATCGAAGCACAATAAATGAACACCAGATAAAGATCTGTGAAAGGTACAGCTGTATCAGGATACCGCCACTCACCTCCCGATGTGATCATAAAACATTATCAGATTACCCAACTCGCCGAGCAATGAGGAAAAATATAAAGAAAAGGGACTCCCGATATTCTAGTCATACAAACATTCCCTGACAAGAACCTAAATCCCAATATGAGAAGTCCGGTGGCAGATAATAGCAATCCTATTCCAGGTGGCCTCCAAATCAGCTATTGGAAATATAAGTCGTCATTCCCTCGTTCATGAACCACGTAAAAACATACAACCTGGGTTCAGAAGGAGCCGTAGAAGGATTCCAGATAGCCGTCTGTGTCAGAAGAAAGAGAATAAACTAAAAGGAAAAATCTACCATCCAAAGATATGCGATCCTGATGAAGATAATTCCTGACAAGTCATAAAAGTAAAAACCATCCGATGTCTCTGCTTCCGTAAATGGAGATCACATCCATTCCAGAGAGCTGCCTAGGGAAGAGGAAAATCCCTAAAAAAAAACACTAAAGGACTCCCACGAAAATACAGCCTCTTAAAGAAGACCTAATAGACTACCTAACAATAGTCCTCGGGGTGGTCAGCATTCATCTCCGCATCAAGTGATCAAAGATATTTTCATCATGACCACGTCACAGGTAAGTCATCGGATAATTTGAAATATCCCGTGAAAAAGGATAATCCGACGCTGATCAAATGGAAAGATCAGGCGAAATGATTCTCCATCGATGATCAGTAACAGCAACAGCAGCAGAGGCATCCAGGGATAGCCCACCACCTACCAACAAAGCAACATCCAAAAATTTTGCAAGGTTGGTAAATGGTTATGAAATTACACCAATAACTCCAAAGACAATCCCAAGTGTTGGTTCCTGGAAACTCAGAGACGATAGATTCCAAAGAAGAGTCGACCGAGGAGGACTGGACGTTATGAGTGGAATCCTCCTTGCTATACATAAAGCCTATGTTGCTTATATATAGTAATGAATCTTATGTATTCTATAAGAAGCATATAAATAACCTGACACTGTTGTGATAGCTAAACCTCACCAGATGTAATCACCAGAAACCCGTAGGTAATGACCAGTGCCAAGGTCATGCTCGAAACTGTTATGTCGTCAACGAAGCTGTAGGTCCAGCACCTACCCAACCTATCTCAGCCGATATCACCATCGATCACGACAATGTTGTGGCTGCCGTTGATACAGTATCTCAGTCAATGAAATACCTCTGGCTCCTGCGACTACCCTGTTTCTCCTTTCCTTTCGTTTTGACCAGGGTGCTCTGTCCTCCTTTTTTCTTTTGATCTCCACCCAGATGAGAGAACCAAACGAGCTCAGCCATGTATATATATGTTTTTCGACATGTGTGAATGCAATGTCCAACACCCATTATTTTTAGTCAACGTGTATGAGAATGTTATTTAATTCGATTTGTAATGGATCCAAAAAAGAACTGAAGCCGACTTACAACTTAGGTTAAATAATTGATGTTGGGTGGATTTTTAGTATTGAATTTTTTTAAGTTTAGGAAATAAATATCTTAGGACTTAGGGTAGAAAGGTAAGGTTTTTAATGAAGTTAGGGTCAACATTGAAGGGTTTCATGCACAATTAGGGTTTTATTAATAAAGGGTTTTATGGGTCATTTTTGGATATCAATATTTAGGGATACAGAGATATTATCAACATTAATGGTATAGATAAAATAGGATAGTTATTAGTTATGACATATGGGACTAAGTATTAGGGTTAGGGTTTTATTTTAGGCATTAACTAGGGTTTAAGGATTCTTTATCATAGACTTAGGATTTAGGTTTAGGGTTTCATGGAAGGATTAGAAAAGGTTATGGTTTTATATGAAAGGTATCCATACTTGGAACTTCTTCAATAATTAGGGTTTGGGGATGATTAGTGTTAGTTTTGCATCATTATGTAAGGCTAGGGTTTCTCTAGGGTTATGGAAATATCACGAAAGGGTTATTAAAGCATCACAAGAATATTTTCCATCTCCAACATGCCATATTGACATCAATGACAACCTTGACCAACACTTCAACCCTCCAATAAAAAATGTGCAATAGCTATACCAAAGAAAAATAAATTATTATGACATTCATGGTAGAACCTGGGCATTCTCTTCTTCCAGCACCAAAAGGTAGCATTCTCAAGTCTTGGTTACCTGTTAAATCTATAATAGTATCATGAAGATGCACACCTAATTCCTCCATAAATGTCTCACACTTTGGGGTTCCTTCCTATATGCCATACATTCACCAATAACATCATATTCTTGGGTATATAGTATCCTTATACTATCACATCCTCCACAAACTCATGGGGAAGTTCCAGCAACCCCTTGGGTATAATCATAATGTATTTTTCGCCATGTACTAAAGGTATTTCATACTTACAATAAAATAAAATGAAGTAGGGCCAGGAGAAATACAAATATCATTGCCTTCATGGTTTTTGGTGTGATTTTGATCTCCATTTTATCAGTCTCAGCTATATCAAGAAACACATTGACAAAATCTTTAGTGTGCTCTATATTTTCACTTGTCGGGACATTCGAGGTTGTGGGGGAATTAGAAGGTTTTCCATGGTCCTTGATCTTTATTCTGGTTGATAAACTTATCTGAAGTAACTTGGCTCTGATACCAATTGTGTTAGGTCCCTATATTACTAATATAGTCCCTTATTGTTGTTAGTGTAACCCCCTTATTGTTATTGTTGTACCCTTGTAACCCTAATATTGTTATTATTGTACCCTTACATTATTATTGTTAGGTCACCTAGGATTATATTGTGATCACATGGACTCCTATATATAGAAGGAGGTTTTTTCATCTGTATCATCCAAGAATTGTTCATTTATGTAATGTATTGGAGGTTTCCCCCTTGAAGTGGCTGATTTCTAAGGCGTTAATCTCTCTGTTCTTCTATTTTTGGAGCTAGTTTCATAACATTTGGTATCAAAGCTTTGGATTCTAAGGTTTCGCTGCTCCAAACAGGTCATCCTGGAATTTTCACTATAAAAAAATTTATACGAAGGTTCAAAAGCTGAAGTTTTAATGGAGAGAAGACGAAATCCTCAGGAATTTCGTGTAAATATTTCAGATCTTGGTTCGCAATATTTTTGGAGATATGATCTGTGGAAGTTAGGGTTTTTTCAGGCTCCCGAATTTCACCTAAAACAGGTCATCGTGGAAGTTTCACTATAACGTTTTTTCTACTAAGGTTCAGAAGCTGAAATTTTTAAAAAGCGAAGCCGAAATCCTAAGGAACGTCGTGTAAAAATTTCAGATCTTGGTTTGAAATATTTTCGTAGATATGATCTGAAGAAGTTAGGGTTTTTCAAGGCTCCTGAATTTCATCTCAAAGAGGTGACCGTGGGAAAATCGTCATAACTCTCTCTCTGAGCATCAGATTGGATTTATTTAAAAATTGCCACAAGTAAACGGACTGTAGTTTCCTATATATCAATATCATAACCGAAGGAGGAAACAGTGACATGTGGCACGTCATACAAGTTCACTCTACTGAAATAGACCATAATTAGGTCATTGTGGGAGATTGGGCATAAATTTTCCTTCAAGAATCTAAATCAGGCCAGACCCATGGAATTTGAAAGAAGCTTTAGAGGGATACTACAAGGCTGAATTTCAGATATTGAAGATCCGCAATTACAAAGATAATTCAGTTTCATTATCAAGCTCTTTAAAATCAAGAAAAAGATGTGTATTTTTTTTCAAATTGCATAAGTCGTGTGTGAAAAATCAGTTTGAATTGATTCCAAGGGCATATTGTAGAATAGATGTCAGCATTGGTTTCTTAAATGCCCCCCTAAAAATAATTCAACACCCATCAAGCATTTATAAGGCTCTATTATGACTCATGAAGACGAAGAACTGCAACATGATATGTCAAAATTACAAGAGAAAGTGCACTAAATTTCTCTCTCGCAAAGAGAAACAAAAAATGAAATGGAAGTTTTGAAGAAAGACGTAGCCTATTAGGGGAATTTTGAGGTCTAAAATGGGTCTCCTAAGGAAAATGTACAATCAAAATTCACTTTATGAGAACCAATCACATTTTAGGGGATGGCATCATCTCTAATGGTTGAAGTGACATTGCTTGAGTTAAAGGTACTTACTTGTCACATTCTCAATGGTGGATAAAAACTCATGGCTAACCATGTTAGTGCCCTAAGTACTTTTAAAATCAAAGTAAAATACTCATAATAAATGTCATTTCACACTTTCTAAAAAAAATATAGTATTGTCATTTCATATTTCTTGAAAGAAACAATGCATATTCCTATATATTTATTATATTATATTATATTATATTATTTTTATATAATATATTAATTACATGTTATTATACAATTTAAATAATATAAATTTTAATTAATAGCATATAATATAATTAAGAATTTATAAATTTCTATTTATATTTTATTTTAAGTTGTTTAAGTGCAAAGGACAAATGCATTAGTTGTTCAATGATAATGACTTTTTCTTGAAAAACTCATTCTTATTTATAGTCAAATCATTACAATTTTTTTATTAAATTTATTTTGGTACAACTTTTGAATTGAATTTAACTATGGTTACATGGATTGTGGTGCAAAAAGTGAATTGCAAATTCATAAATATTATTTTATTGGTTTAACTATTATTTTATTATTTCCTTAGGAGGCCCATTTTAGACCTCAAAACTCCCCTAATGAAGCTAAGATAGATGGTTTGAATAAATGCATGGAAGCTAAGATGGATGGCATGGAAGCTGGCATGGAAGCTAATATGGACGACATGGAAGGTTTGACAAAGTTGATACAAGAAATGTTTCCTAAGGGCGAAAATATAGTAGAGGAAACTCATGATGAGAACAAAATAAATGTTAATCGTGATTTTATAAATGCTAATGTTGGATGTAAGAACCACCATATTCCAAAGATGGATATGAGAATTTTTTATGGCAAGGATCCCTTAACATGGATACTACAGATGGAGCAATATTTTGATCTCAATAATGTGCAAAACATAGAAAAGGTACGCATTGCAACTTTACATTTAGAACAAAATACATTTGTATGGTATCGATGGCTTTTCTCCCGTAAAAAAGTTGTCACTTGGTCAATTTTTACGGAGGAAATGATAGGTCATTATGAGGATACAAAGAGAAACACCTTCTTTAGCCAATTGATAAATCTCAAACAAAAGGGGTCAGTGGTGGAGCACATTGAGGACTTCCAAAAATTGAATATAAGGGTAATTGATATTCCAAAGGAACACAAGATTGATGTCTTCATAGGGACTTTAAAGGATAACATCCAACATCAAGTTCGCATTTGGGAATCTGATTCATTGGAGAACACATTCAGATTGGAAAGAAAAATTGCATGTAAAATAATGGCGACAAGGAAGCTTACCACTCACATCTATAAAGATGGAAGTGTTGCTACTCCTAGACTTCCACAACCTACAAGGTTGACACCACAACAATTGGAAGAAAAAAGAGAAAAAGGGCTTTGCTATAGTTGTGATAGCAAATACACTAAAGGTCATAAGTGTGCTGAGAAGAAATTATTTTACATAGATTGTGAAGAGGAGGAAGAAAATGAACAAGAAACTTCAAAAGAAGAGGATATAGACCAGGAACCAACCCTAGAAGAAGAAGGAATGAGTCCGACCATATCGTGTAATGCATTGGCAAGTATTACCACTCCTCAAACTCTCAAGATAGAAGGACATATCAAGAAGAAAAAGGTAATAGTGTTGATTGATTCGGCTAGTACCCATAATTTTATCCACTGTAAGGTAGCCAAGGAATTTAATTGTTTCCTATACCCAGCACAAAAATGTCAAGTGATGGTTCCAAATGGAGGAACTATAAATTGCTCTGGAAAATGTCATAATTTCAAGCTAACCATGGGGTAATATGTATTGAATAGTCCAATGTTTTCCATTCCAATGGGAGGTGTTGATGTTGTACTAGGAGTACAATGGTTACAATCTTTGGGGATGGTAGCTTTTAATTTTCAGGAACTTTTCTTGAAAAAAAATTCGGAAGGAAAGGAAGTCGAATTGCGGGGTATCACAAGGAATTCAGGAAAGGAAATAAGCTCTAATGTCATGAAAAAGATTCTGAAGAAAGAACAACGAGGCGTAAGCACAATTATGCTCAGTAGAAGTTCTAACATCAAAATCATCTATTTCTCCAGATCTCCAAAATGTCTTGGACAATCATTCCAAGGTGTTTAAAACTCCCAAAGGACTCTCACCTATTCGTGATCATGATCATGCTATTCATTTGATTCCATGAAGTGTTCCTCCAAACATCAGGCCTTACAAATATCCTTATGTCCAAAAGAGCGAAATTGAACGTATAATTGCATAAATGTTAGAGGCTGGTATAATTCAACCTAGTCAAAGTTCTTTCTTTGCTCTAGTATTATTGGTGCACAAGAAGGATGGATCATGGTGCATGTGTCTGGATTATATGGAGCTCAATAATCTCACTATTAAAGATAAATTTCCCATTCCTTTGATTGATGAATTATTGGATGAATTACATGGAGCGATTTATTTTACAAAGTTGGATCTTCATTCAGGGCATCATCAAATTAGAATGAAGATGGAAGATATTCCGAAAATAACATTTCGAACTCATGAGGGTCATTATGAATTTTTGGTCATGCCGTTTGGCTTTACCAATGCACCTTCTACATTTCAAGGGTTGATGAATTCCATTTTCAAACCCTTCCTTAGAAAAATTTTGCTAGTATTTTTTGATGATATACTAATCTACAACAGGTCTTGGAAAGATAATGTTCAACATGTTGACAGGTGCTCACTAAACTATTAGAGGAAAGTAGTCTAATACTGGCTGTGATGTTTCTTTGGAGTACAAGAGGTGGAATATCACGGGTCATATTGTATCTCATGATGTGTTGTTAAGATGAACCCTAACAAAATTAAAGCCATTAAGAATGGAAAGTCCCCAATATCTGTGGTTATGTGATTTCCTGAGGTTAAAGGTATTATGTAATTTATTAAAATTATGGGAGAATAGTAGCACCTCTAACAACATTATTGAAGAAAGATGCATTTTCATGGACTCCTGAAGCAACTAAGGCCTTTGAACATCTTAAAGAGGCAATGTACCTAGCACTGGTCTTAGCTACGCCAGACTTCAAAAAAACATTTAATGTGGAATTGGTATTGTTTTAATACAAGAAGGAAGACCCATTTCTTTTAAAATTCGTCCAATCAAAGGAAAGTATTTACAAAAAGCTATTTATGAGAAGGAAATGCTGGTAATACTACATGCACTAAAGAAATGGTGACCTTACCTAATGGGAAGACACTTGAAGGTAAAAATGGATCATGATAATATTAAACACTTTTTGGAACAAAGATTATCTTCAGAAAAGCGGCAAAAATGGGTCACAAAGATGTTGGGTTATGACTTTGAAATCATCTACAAAAAATGGAAGTTAAATGTTGTCGCAGATTCACTCTCAAGAAAGGATGAAGAGGTGGAAGCATTGCTTTGTGTCATTTCTATTATCCAACCAGATTGGATAACCAAAGCAAGGGATGAATGGAAGAAGGATGAAGAAGTGTGGACACTCATTCAAAAGTTGCAGCAAGATCCTAGTACATCTGATACATTTAGTTGGAAAAATGATTCCTTATGGTACAAATATCACTTATATATTTTTAATAATTCTCAACTAAAACAAAAGATTCTTTTGGAATTGCACACTTCTCCTTTAGGAGGACACTCAAGGTTTTTAAAAACTTACCACAAGGTGAAGAAAGAATTTTTTTAGGATGGCCTTAAATCAAATATTCAAAATTTTGTGGTGGACTGTTTGGTTTTCCAACGAAATAAAGTTGAGATAGTTAAGACCCCGGGTCTTCTACAACATTTATCCATTCCAAGTCAATGTTGGGAGGAAATTTCAATGGATTTTATTACAGGTTTACCTAAGTCTAATGGAAAGAGTGTCATCATGGTGGTAGTTGATAGACTTACCAAGTATGCACACTTTTGTGCATTATCTCATCCATTTAAAGCAAGTACAGTTGCTATTGCATTTATGGAAACAATTCAGAAGATACATGGAAACCCAAAGATTATTGTAAGTGATAGAGATCCCATTTTTCTAGAAATTTTTGGATGGAATTATTTTCTTGTTTGGGTACTCAACTATCTCATAGCTCATCTTATCATCCTCAATACGATGGTCAAACTGAGATAGTGAATAAATGTTTGGAAGGATATCTTCGTTGTTTTGTATCTGATAAGCAAACACAATGGGTCAAGTGGTTACCTCTCGTTGAATGGTGGTATAACACTTCCTTCCATACTGCAGCAAAAATGACCCCATTTATGGAACTTTATGGATATCATCCACCGTCCATCACATCATATTTAAGAGAAAATTCTAAGGTTTTGTTGGCTCCTCGTGATTTGCAAGATTGGCAAGAACAACTCTGCAGGGAACCACATCAAACCACTTTGGAGTCCAAGGACCTAGCCTTCCTGGACTCAGAGAGGTCTCTCTTTATGTTTGTGTTTGCAAATGATTTATCTTTATGCTTATGTTTTCTGATTTTAGGCTAGTTATGAAGTTCTAGGACTATTTTTTTTGTTAGATTGATTGATTAAATGGTTGGCTTGATTAATTGATTGAGTGTTTCAGTTGAATAGATAGGCTATGAGAAGCATTAATACATTTGGCTATGCAGTCATAAAAGGATTTAATTGTTCATCAACTCTGCAAGGGTTTCCATAGGGCAAGCTAACTATATCAAATGGATCTCTTTAGATTAGATGGAATATGAAATGACAGCAAGTTGTGAAATCAGTAAAACTAAAAGGAAATTAAGAATCCTTTAACCATACTTCAACGAGAAAAGTCTTTTAGGCAACTATTTAAGAAAAACCAAAGGACAGGGCAAACCATAGACTTCTTTGGCCAGACTCTACTAAGAAAACCTTAAGACAACAATCCAGCAATCCTATGATTACTTTCAGACAAAGAAAACATTCAAGATAACAGTGAGTGAAACTAAAGAGTAATTAAGAATTCTTTAATCAAACTTCAAAGATCTCTAAAGCAATATTTTAAGCAAAACCAAAGGACAGGGTATACCATAGACTTCTTTGACTGGACTCTACTAAGTAAAATTCAAAGAGAGACCTGGAAAATAACATTTCAAGCAAAACCAAAGGACATGGCATACCATAGACTTCTTTGGCTAGACTCTACTGAATCATTTTCAAGGCAACAAGCTAGGTGGAACTAGGGAGCAATTAAAAATTCTCTAATAAGACCTTGCAGAAGAAAACATCAAGATGAAAGAAAGCGGACAGAATTAAGGTGCCAAGACAGCATATCTTAATCTAAATTTTTTGTTCTTTTATCAGAGAAATGATGGACAATATGGAAAATAGAAGGAAAACATTGGAAAAGAAGGATAACATCACCATTAACATAGTTCATGAATCCTGTGAACGTGCTTGTATTATTGAGGTCCAAAACAGTTATAATGCTCCAGTACAGTGATCTCTACAGCTCAGAGTCTGATCAAATCTAGCCTAGCAGTCAATCCTCTAATCGGGAAGTTAACACACTAACCAACCAACCACAACAATGAACAATACATGTAATATTTATCTGCAAAATGAGGAGGTGATCCTAAGCTAGGGTTTCAGATTGTAGTTATTACAGAGTAAATGTTATTTTGACCTTTGAGACCATGTAAGGCCCAAGGAAAAATATCTGTGACTGACTCACTATAACAATAACTTCTAACTTAACTACAGAGCTAATTTTAGGATATTTCTGAATTTAAGGCTTTTTCATTAACTTTTACAATAACTACTGAGTAGCTGGGAAATATCTCTAACTGTTTCAATAAATCTGGTTGCCTTTATTTGAGTAAAATAAGGCTGCAGGTGGAAATTTGTTTGTTGAAGAAGTAAATGTTGTTTGGCTGTAGCATTCGGATTTGTCCTCTGTGTTAATTTTCTTTTGATTTATCCTTTAAACCCTAATTTGAACTTTAAACTTGGATTTGTCTCTTGTTGTCTATCTCACTGTTTTCTCCTTTATTCTGCCTTTTATCTCTTATCTTTCTTTTAACTGTCTTTCCTTTAACCTTTATGCATTTTCCTTTAATCTGTGATTAACCCTTTAACCCTTCCTCTGACCGTGTTTCTTCGTTTGCCTTTCTTTTCTGCGCAGCTATGGTGAAAGCTCTTCTTTTCCTTTACTTTGTCTCTTGGGCCTTTGATTGAAACTTGTCGCCCTGAGAATGCTTGAATGAATCTCAATGATCATGATCCAGTGATGATCTTGTTGATCTTGTGTTTCTGGTCCCTTGGATAGAAACAAGTCATCCCGGATCGTCATCCAGAGGACCTATTTAAATGATTTTTGGATGTTGGAATGCAATTTTCGCATTCATACCTCGGCTACCTGCACATTAAAATCAATTAATTAATTTAAAACCTACAGTGGTGGGTTTTCTAGGTTTGTTTTGGATTATCGGGCCTTTTGGAGCATTTGAAGAGGTTTCATGGTGGCTGCGAGGCTTATCGTAAAGGCAAAGGCCTTTGGAATGTTTGAACGGAGTACTGGTTGCGGGTTTTGGCAGGAGGGAGAAAGGGGGTTTTCACACAGAGCATGGGCGGTGAGGCGGTATCACCCACAGGGATGCGATTCCATGGGATGGGCGTCGCGTGGCAAGAGGTACAAGGGCGAATACCGCCCATTTCGCGAGGATTGGATAAGTTAAACGTCGGGCGGGGGATGGTGCAATAACGATTGTAGACCGTTGGATCTAGCAGAGGTGATCCAACGGTGATCGAGGTATTGGATCAGCGGGCTAGTTCAAAAGGTGGGGCCCGAAAGTAATACGTTGCGGAGGGCTTAATGTATGGTGGGGCCAGGGTATATAACGAAGTGGCAGGTATATTTATAAAGGTGGGGGCCTAATAAGAAAGGAGCCCGAGGCAAGAATATAAGCGAGGGCGCTTAACAATAAGGGTGGAAGGCAGGTTTATATGGGCAGATGGTAAGGGTTTTAGAGTGGGGGGCTGAAAAACCTTGAGAGCGAGGGTTTGGTATTTAAAACACAGGTTTTAATTATAAAAAGGAAGCGCGGTATAATATAAAAGGGGTCAGGTAGCTTAGTACAATGGGTTCGGGTAGATTAAATAAACAGAGTTTTATTTAAAATAATGGGGCCCGAATGATGAGATTTTAAGTTTAAAACAATGTGAAAAAGGACTTTTTACGTTGTTTTAATGGAATAAGGGAAAATGATGAAGGTGAGGGGGTTTAGTGGAGAAAATGGGGCTTTAGGTAGGGAAAGAGGGTGAGAACGAGGGGATTAGGTCGAAACATAAGTTTTCAGGGTAAGGGGGTAATTTAGAGAAGGAAAAATGAGATATAGTGAAAAATGTTTCATGAAGATAATGATGGCAGTGAGATTTCTGAGAATAGTTGATAGTCAAGGAATGTTATTTTTAGAAGATTGTAGAAAATCCATAGTCGCCTAGTGATATTGTGAATACAGGAGACTAACAGTGGCTCCAGCAAGGGAGGGCAGCTCCTTTAGGAGGTGTCAAGAACCTCAGATTCCAGATCTCTGGTCTTTGTAGATCAGTGCCTTGTATGTGCTTGACAGATTTTTCATTCTGCAATTGTTGATCTGTTGAAATCTTTTGCAATTTGTGACCCTTTAACATTGAAAAGTATACTTCCTACAAACAAACTCTGCCTACCCATCATTCTAGTCTATCATTTTTTCTTCATTTGGGTGCATTTAGACTGGCCAACCCTTGATATTTTTTTTCTTTTGAAAGGAAAAACTATCTATTTCTACCCTTATACCATCCAAAGGCTCAGATTAGACTGATGAGCTCTTTATTCTCTACCTAATCTATTTATCTGTCAAGATTAAACAATTTGACAGATTTTCATTCTCTAACTAACAGTAAGAAATTTAAAGCATGACTAAATCAAGATTAAGCAGCTTGATTGTCATGGATTGTGGCATTTTGACAAGCTGCACACAATATTATTTTGCAAAAGTAAAATTGAAACCAAGGGCTTTGATCTGGAATTTTCATTCATCCCTTCCTTCTCTTTTTTGGTTCAGATTTTTAGATTTTGGAACCAATATCTTGTTCTAAAGTAACTGATAAGCCAAGTTTAAACAGTTTGGCAGATCTGCATTTTCTATCCTATCAGTAGAAATTCAAAATTTGCTCAATCATGATTAGGTTGTATGATTGAACAAGACTTCCTTTTCAAAAATTAGTGGCACTTGGACTTGCACACTTTCAGAAACATTCTTTTTTGGTATGGGGATTTATCTTTTCTTTTATCTGCCCTCTTTTCTTCTTTTCTTTATTTCTTTTTATGTCTATTTTTCTAAGATTTTGTTTCAGCAATATTATATACAATGAAGAAAACTTTAAACTGAGATATTAAACTGAAATAATGCTTGAGCATCCTACCACTGACAGGACCTCCAAATAATTATGTTCCATCCATCTCTTGCAGGAAAAATGCATTGTTACTCCTTGCTGAATGGATGATGTATGGACCTTTCCATAGATTGTCAAATTTTCTATGCTTGCCTTTGTCCTCTCTTCTTGAATCCCACTTCAGCACTTTGTCTCCAATGCTGAAATCATTTGCCTTGGTTGTTCTGTCAAAAAGCTTCTTGATGTTTTCTTGCACTTGTTGTATTCTGTTGTACACTTCTTCTCTGGTTTGTTGCAGCTGGACTTTTTGGTTTATTCTCCTTTGCATATCATTTTATTCAGATTGCACTTCTTGAATAAGCTTCATTATTTGCACTCCCAAACTTGTTGGGAAGACTGCATCTGCTCCATACACTAGCTGAAAGGGTGACATACCAATTGATTTTTTATTTGTTAATCTGTCTGCCCATAGTGCATGTACTAGTTTGTTGTGCCATGATTTCTTGTTTTCTTCCAACAACTTTTTAATGATGTTCACCAAACTCTTGTTTGAGGGTTTAGCCAACCCATTACCTTGAGGGTAATAAGCTATAGAATGTCCCAATGTAATCTGATATTTGTGGCAAAATTCCACCATTTTCTTGGATTTAAAAGCAACAGCATTGTCAGTAATGATTTTCCTAGGACATCCAAACCTAGATATAATATGGTTTTCAAGGAATTTGGTAATTACTGAGTCTATGTGTTACACAGTAATTTTTCACCGTCCCTGCAATCCCCATCCCGCACATTGGAGGGCTCATTTTGTGACCTGTGAGTAGTGACATGGCTTGAAACCACTTTCATGACGTCCCTCTCAACAAGAGCTTTCAATGCCCTGAAGACATCTCCTTGTGAAAAACCCTAAAAATGGCCTTTTTAGCATTGGCGCGAGCAGGCAGTTCAGTACCCGTGCCAATGGGGAAAATACTTCAAAGAAGCTGCGCCAATTGGCGCTCTGTCCCAGAGTCGCACTCGCGCCAGCCAATTTAAGGATTTTTTTTTTTTAATAAATGGCGGAAGTTTCGTCCTAACTAATCCAGGAACTGATATCTATCTTGAGTTGGGAAGTTTGGCTACGGATTTCCATAGAGAGGAAGTGGTTTGCCACCTCTCATGGAAGCTTCCTTGATGATAGGGCCAATCCCATGATTATAGGGATCCCAACTCCCCTTCCTCCATCTATAAAAGCTTGCCCATCTCCATTGCAAGCTAGTCTTCAAGTTCACAATTTCCAAGAGCCTTATGCTACAAGAGCCTCCATAATTCCCTTAAGGCCAATTTCAAGCAAGGAGACTATCGTCAAGAGCTGAAGAGAGGTTTTTCCCATCCTTAACAGGCTTTTTGAGACGTGTTCTGCTGGCGACCCTCTGAAGGAGAATGCAGCGTCAGAACTATGGTTGTAATTTTCCTTTGATTGATTATTAATGAACGACTATTGGTTATGGTTCCACTCTTGTCGTTATTTATGATGATGATTTATGTCCTTTATGACTGACATATAGTTGCATCTATTGGATTTTACGCTTGCGTTTGTTTTTTTTCTCGCATGTGCAGGTGTCCTATCACGGAGATCGTGGGGATCATGATCTGCCATAGCTAAGGAACGGGAGTGCCACCTCTTCTACAAGCAACATCGTTGGATTCCAGGTAAGCCTTCATCGCTAGTTGGTTTATTTGCAATTAGGAACCTGCACTATAGCGTGATTGATTGTTGCTAGACCCGGTCTGGGCTAGTAGGGATCGCCTCTGTTCGTAGAGGGGATTTACCTCCACAACAAATTGGCGACTCCACTGGGGATCGTTGGCTTGTTGTCGTTCGTTTTATAAGCTATAGACGGAGCCTGAAGTTGGCCAGATAGCCTTCAAAACGCTTTTGCTCTGCAATTGCGAAGTAGATCAAAGCTGCTTCAGTTAATCTCCAGTTTAGTTTGTAAACTTAACCCTTTGAGCATTGTCTTATCTTTTCGGTTGATTCTTGATCCTCCTTGCTTGATCAGCGCTTTTGGGCTAGTTCTTTTTGTGAATTTGGGTCTTTGATAGCTTGATCATCACTGGTCTGCTTGTTGGATTGATTTTTTTGTTTTTGACTGAGAGACTCGACTGGCGCGCTTTTTGGCTTGACAATCGCGCCCATTGGCGCATGTTGCTTGTGTATCACTCGCGCCAATTCCTTTATGGTGCTAGTTACAGCCTCACAGTCGCGCCAATCCTGTGAGCTGCTAGGGTTTGCCCAGTTTGGAGCTTCCTAAGCCTGATCTATGTGTTTGGTCTTGATTTTTCCACTGTTTGAGTCTTTTGGAGCCTTGATTGACTGAGTGTTACCTTCATCCTTTGGTTGTTTGCCCATTTCCATCGATTTTTCATTCTAGCCCTAGGTCATCTAGGTGCTTTTGTTTTTCGAGCCTTCCTTGGGAGTTTTCGGTTCCTATTGGTTCAGTCAACCTTGTGATTGCTTCTTTGCATTCATTTGGTGTTTTTCTATTGTCTCATCGCGTTGTTTGAGTGATCTTTCTCTTTTCCTTTCAAATTCCGCCTTGTCTCGTTTGGGCCTATATTACACAGCTCATTTTGAGTCTTTGGGGATACTTTTCATTTTGAGGGACTTTTGGTCGGTTTGAGGTCTGATTGTGATTGCTATTGAGTGACATTTGTTTGTTCTTCTCTCTTATCATCATTTCTCGAATCGCTCTTGCATTAGTTTTCATTTTTTAGTGCACTTTGCTTTGAAATATTGAAAATATAAAATAAAAAAAAATCTCTTTTGCTTTGAGTTAGTTAATGTGAATTAGATCTTTTCGGTGTTGTTAGTGATTAGTGACTTTGAACGAAAATCTTTTAGTTTTCATTAGCTGCATTAGAGGTATCATTGGTTGTTTTCTGTTCATTTCATTGTTGTGTGAAAAGCTCTCAACTCTCTCATAAGTAGCTTTCATCCAATGAAATGATATACTGTGGCATATAGATTGCATTTAAGAGATTTTGAGACATTACATTCGCTAGGGCCTGAAAACTGAAACGTAATTGAAGATAAACTTTAAAATTTACTCAATTTACACTAAGGCAGCATTGAAATCTAACGAAACACATTTAGAGGTCTAGGCTAGACATGTGTTCCGACGTCTCAAAACCTAGTAGCTGTTGTTTGCCTCTTGGCTTTAGACAGCGCTAGTACGGACTTGTGCTCCCCGTACCGTCGTGTATATTAAGGGAGACCCCACTAGGTTTCAATCCTTTATCCATAGGAAGCCGAGTCTTCCGCCCTATACCCGTGATACACCGGACACAGCATTCGGGGAGATTGCCTGCACATATGGAAAGTCCTTGGTTGATTTCTTTTTCATTTTGAAACCAAGGTGTCTATTGCAATTCACAGTTATTTGGTACACCCTTTGCCTAGTATTCCTGAGTAGTCATTTTGATCCTATCTGACTCCCTAAATTTGAAAGGATCACCAAGCGCTTGTCCTTTCACGCTTGTGTCAAATCTGAAAGAGATAGAGTCACCTTTTCAACTGTTTCTCGACTCTTAAAACATGAAACGGTGAAGTTTCTTATTTTTCAATGTGGTAAACATTAATCACCCGCGATCACACGCCTTGTTAGATTCTGGTTGTTGACCATTTGATTGTGTGTCTTGACTCTTTTTTAGCCCGTGTGTGTGTTTGATATTTTTCTCTTGTCGTTACTACCACAGTGGCGGAACCCTCGGTTTCGTCTACTGGTAGTCCATATACGGACGATTCATCAGAGGTTTCTCAATCCTCTGTTGAACTTCAGCAGCCCTTTGTTTCTGAACAACCCTTTGGGGGATCAGTTGAGTTCAATTGGCCCTTTTCTAACCCTTGGTCTGAATTGAGAGTAGGGACTGAGTTCCTTTCTCTTACATCGAGTTCGCCTTTCATAGCTGTTGTTTTTCCTCCTAGTCCTCGCCGTCTATTACAAGATCTAGCGGTAGGCTCAACCATGAGTGATTCCAGTGAGGAAATCCCAACGTCCGGTGAAGACTATCAGCTCTTCCCATGAATATTATTTCCAGGAGACAACTCTGAACCAGTTGTTACGTCATCATCTGGTCTCTCATTGCCAGCAGGGTATAGATCCTTGGGTCAGATCATTTCTGCCGCAGCCTCTATGGGAGTGTCAGCTCTTTCTACAAGGCCGGTTGCTCCTTCATTGGGGATGTCTCCTCAGACACTCGTCACTTCTGTACCCACTCGGCCCACTGTCTGTGTGGCCGCATTTGCACCCGCTATCACGACACCCTCCGCGAGGGCTATGCCGCCTCCTGAAGACGTTTATATAGTGACTGTTATGCCGGAGAACATCTCTTCGGAGGAGTATCGGTTGTCCCTACAACAACCGAACTCCGAGGTTGGACCGTCCTCCCAAGATCCCAACCGCTCTTATTTTTCGCACTATGCATAGGATGGTACACCCGTGTATGCTTTTCCAGGTCAGTATGATGAGCACGGGGACATTTTACGTATACCTGCTCTTGAGGCTCACCTCCATGCTCAAGGTTTACCTTATAACCAGCCTTATAACCCGCAAGGGAAACCTTTCCAAGGCCAACCTCCGGGACAACCTGGCTATCCTTATGACCCACAAGGGCAGCCCGTGCAAGGCTATCCTGCGGGCCAGCAAGGGCCATCATATGGTCCACAAGGACAGTATTACAACCCTTCCGGTCTACTTGTGCAGCCTCAGCCGAGGTACCAACCAAGGCCGGTATATGGTCCTGGGGGGAAAATCTAGCCTTCTCAACCCATGCAACCTCAGTATCCTGTTAATCCAAACATTGCACACCAGCTAGGACCATCTTATGGTCCTGCTGCAGGTCAACCCGGTTACCAGCTGCCACCTGGCTCCATTCCTCCACCAGGCCAACCGGTCTATCCGGCACAACCTGGTGTTCCGCCTCCAGGCCAACCGGCTCATCCGGTACAACCTGGTGCTTCTCAACAGCCATGTCAACTTGCACAACCGGCTCAACCTGTCCACCCGAGTCAACCTGTTAACCCAGGGCAGCCCCCTCACCCACGTCAGCCTGCTCAACCAGGCCAGCCTGTCCATCCTATTAACCCTGCACAACAGCCGACTTATTCGATGCCGCAGCCAAATCAACCGTTGCACCCTAAGTACCAGGCTCAGCAGGGTCCCACCTACCAGCAGCCCACTCAACCTCAGGGTGGCTACTATTCTCATGGTCAATACTGACCAAATTATAGCCAGCCCCAAGGGTCTAACTATCGTCCTCAAAAACCCAGTTATACCTATACTCAGCAGCCGAATCCAAATGCTGCTTACACAGGGCCGACTCCTAATCAGGGTCCATACTCTGGTTATCAACCCCCATACGTTGGTTACCATCAACCAAATCAGGTTGGTTATAACGCCTATACCCCCTACAGTCAGAATCCTCCTGGATAGAACCCATGGGGGCAAGGATATTCCCAACCAGCGTGGAGTACAGGTACTGGTCCTTACCCAGGGCCAGGTATGCTGTCTAATCCGCCATTGTCGTTTCTGGCTACCTTGGAGCTACCGAATGTTTCAAAATTAACGAATGATCCAATACTGCATAATCCTTATTAGCCTTCGATTCCTACCAAGGTGCCCAGCGATTGCCCCAAGTTTGAGGGAAAAGCTGGGGAGGACCCCCAAGCACATGTGATGACCTACCATCTTTGGTGTTCATCCAACTCTTGGGTGGATGATTCAATTCGTCTATGCCTCTTCCAATGCACTTTGACTGGCACTGCATCTAAGTGGTATATCGAGTTTCCCCGTGGCATCTTTCAAGATTTTAATACCTTAGCCATGGCTTTTCTGACTCATTTTCAGTTACTGGTTCACTATGAAGCCGGGACGCACCTCCTAACTTCTTTGAAACAGGACAAAGCCACCCACATTTCTGATCACATTCATGAGTGGTGACGTCGTCGTAGGCTGATCAAGTTTCATATACCTGATCAGATACTAACTCATTGGTTCACCACCTCCTTTGTTAACAAGATCACCCAAGATATTGCTATGGGAGCGTGTGTGACTGAAGAACAAGCCATAGCGCGTGCCCAATATCTGGATCTGGTATACTCACAGTCCGGCACACTATACGATATCTTGCCTGATGCTCCACGGTCTGGAACCTCTAAAGCTCCACCTACCTCTACGGTGGATGGTGTTATTGGTTCCGTGTCTCAGAATTCGAAGAAATCCTCGAATGGGAAACAGAAGTCCAACTCATCTAATAATTCTGCTCCTCCCGCCCCTATCGATTCTGGCAAAACTGCAGAGGTTAACGTCGTTCAGGCCAATCCTACGAAGAAAGCCTCCAAGGGGAAAAATAAGGGCAAAGGTAAATCCAAAGCCAGAATCCAAACCTCACACTGAGGATGGTTCTTAGTGTAAACCGAAGTACCCCTGCCTCATTTGTGAAGGAGACCATTATACCAAGGATTGTCCACGACGATCTGAAGTTAGTCAACTTCTCAAAGGCTCTAAAGGGACTCCGGTAGTTCTTAAAGAACCATTCCCATCTCAGCAGACCCAAATGGTTGAACAGCCTTCACCATCTGCACCATTTGGGTCCCAAGTTTTTATGATGAATGGTGCTATACCTATCTCTATTGCCACATGTTCGAAGGATTACAACGAATCACGGCAGGCACCTGGGAAGGCAGTTGTGGATGGACCACCTCCCCCACCTGTCTCTGGTTCGTTGGAAATGAAGAAGCCTACTCCTGAACCTGTTGTGAAGCCACCTTCTAAAGGTGTTTTACGAAGATCTTCTTACAATCTGAATGCCCGTGCCACTCAACACTACAGTATTGTTGAGGATTTGGCACAGGCACCGTCTTCTATGTCTGCACTTGAAGTTATTTAGAGTTGTCCTTCGCAACAGAAGGCTTTGTTGTCTGCAATCGGTGGCATTGATCCCACCGATTCAAGTCTTCTCACCTTCGACTTAGAGAATTTCACCCCCCGACTTCCACATCAGATCGCTCTTGTTATTCAAGTCGGGATCAACGGTCTTAACATCCATAGGGCCTTTGTGGATGAAGGTGCCTCTACCTGTGTAATGTCGTCCGCTTGCTGGAAAGCCATTGGCTCTCCAGCCCTTTCATCATCTCCCAATGCCCTAGAGGCATTTGATGGTCAGGAATCCAAACCCCTGGGTGTTCTCGAGAGTTTAGCGATTACTTTACAGGGGAAGACAGTCAATGTAGAAGTGGAAGTGGTTGATGCCAGGCTCAACTACAATATACTTCTCAGCCGCAGCTGGACTCATGCCATGCTATGCATGCCATCCACCCTCTTTTGAATTCTTAAGTTCCCTCACGAGGGCAAAATCGTTACGGTGGATCAGTTGTCTTTCTTCACCTCTACCTCTGAGAACAACGTTCCGTACGTGGATCAGATCCCAAATCCCCCTGACAATGTAGGACCTGGTCTCTTCAAGGACCCCATCCTCATGGGTATTTTTCCCGCACCACCACTGCACACCGCTCAAGTTAACATGATCTCCAGGTCTGATGACCCCTGGCTCATCCCTACGCCTGAGCAGGTGCTTGAGTTTGGAGAATCAATGCCCTTGACTCCAGTAGAGATTAGCTACTGTGAAATTGTTGTTGCATCTGATCCTCCCCCTCCTCAGCATGCTCCTTCGAGCATGGCTCTCGACATCTATTCTCAATCCCCCTGGCTTGGCGAGGTCAACTCCTCGGATCCTCTTAAAGAGACTTTTCCTTCCGATGAAGCCATTATTGAAACCATGTCTCTTGAGGAGCTACCTTGGGGCGATGGACATCATCGTTCCTCTTTCATGCCTAGCTTGGGGGCAATGTCAGATTGTCTGGAGAGTTTCGGATCTCAGGTTCCTACTCCTCCTCTCCAAACGCCTATCTTGACGCACGAGGTTCTTTCGGAAGGAAACCTGATTAATATCACTCAAACCATCCCGATCAACATCTCCGTTAAACCAGGGATCGTTGAGAATATACACGTGGGAGTGACTTTTTCTCCTGATGAGATTCAAGTCTATACTGATCTTTTTAAAGAATTCAGAGATGTGTTTGCCTGGTCCTACGAGGAAATGCCTGAGATTGACCCCAGTATCGTAGTGCATGAGATTCCAACCTACCCTGGTGCAAAGCCCCTGCGCCAACGCTTACGCCCAGTGCATCCTCGCAAAGCCGTTGCAATTAAGGCAGAAGTTGAAAAACTTCTGAATGTAGGGTTTATTTATCCCATCCCCCTCACAGAATGGGCTTCCAACATTGTCCCTGTCGATAAAAAGCAGGGTACTATTAGGGTCTGTGTTGATTATCGCGATATTAATCGTGCTTGTCTGAAGGATAACTATCCCACTCCGTTCATAGACCAAATTATCGACGAATGTGCCGGAAGTGAGATTTATTCCTTGATGGACGGTTTCTCGGGGTATAATCAGATCAATATTTTACCTGAGGATCAACACAAGACCGCATTCATCTGTCCGTGGGGTACTTTCGCTTATAAAAAGCTCTCATTCGGCTTGAAGAACGTTGGAGCTACTTTCCAGCATGTGATGTCTTACGCTTTCCATGACATATGCCATATCGTTCAGCCTTATCTGGACGACTTTCCAGCTCATTCAGCTAGGCGACAGGACCACCCTGAACACCTCCGCCAGATTTTCCTTCGCTGCAGGCACTACAATATTAGGCTTAATCCTCATAAATGCGTCTTTTGCATGGATTCTAGCCATCTTTTGGGATTCATAGTCTCCAAAGATGGGATTCGCCTTGACCCTTTAAAGGTTGAGGCTATCATCAATCTCCCATCACCTTCCTCGTTATATCAGTTGCAGAGTCTGCAAGGAAAAGAGAACTTCCTTCGACGCTTTATCCCGAACTATGCCGAGGTGGCCAAAGGATTCACGTGCCTATTAAAGCAGAACGTTCCCTTCCATTGGGATGAAATTGCTCAACAATCCTTTGAGAAGCTGAAGACGTTACTCTTTAATGCTCCTTTGCTTCGTCCTCCGGACTACCACCGTGATTTCACTTTGTATCTCGCCGCCGCATTTAGCACCATAGCCATGGTTCTGGTGCAGGATGATGATGATGGTAATGAACATGTTGTTTATTATCTATCACGGAACCTTCTCGACACAGAAATGCATTATGCTCACGTCGAGAAGTTGGCGTTAGCCGCAGTACACGTTGTGCAGCGTTTTCACCACTACATCCTCTTGCGTATGATAACAGTGGTTTTGGATTGCAACCCCATGACATATATTCTCTCTCGACAATTACTGGGGGGAAAATACTCCAAATGGATCGTTATCCTATAGGAGTTTGACTTAGAGTTCACTACTGCTAAGTCAACCAAATCACTTGTTTTCGCGGATCTTATATGCTCACTCCCGACAGACTCCACTCCTTCACATTCTGAGGATCATATCCCAGACGAAACTCTTTTCCTTATCAGTACTCGCAACCCTTGGTATGGCGACATAATTGTGTATCTTTAGACCTCCACATTTCGGTCTGAGTTGACTAAAGATGCCCGACGTCAAGTTCGGCATCAGTCTCAACCCTACTGCATCGTAGGAGATACTTTATACCGCATTGGAGTAGATTCGGTGCTCCGTCGGTGCCTAACCTTGGAAGAGGCTGAAAGGGTCCTAAATGACTGCCACAGTGGTGCCTGTGGTGGACATATGTCTGGATATGCCACTGCCCAGAAAATTCTACGAGCAGGTTACTTCTGGCCGTCCATATTCAAAGACTGTATCGTTGCAGTCCGTAAATGTCACGCGTGCCAGGTGTTTCAGCGCAAGATGCGCGCGCCACCTCTCCCTTTGCATCCTGTTATTACTGTCGGACCTTTTTCAAAATGGGGCATGGATTTTATGACGTGTAACCCTCATTCGGCCGGGGGGCATGCGTATATAATCGTCGATGTCGACTACTTCACCAAGTGGGCCGAAGCGATGCCTACACTAGCTGCCGACGATAAGACAGTTGCCTAATTCATCTTCAACCACATCATTGCACATTTCGGGGTCCCTCAGGCCATCGTTATTGACCATGGTACTCATTTTCGAGATTATATGATGGCCGAGCTGACTTCAAGATTGGGCTTACGCCACGATAGCTCAACGCCATATTACCCTCAGGCAAATGGCCAGGTTGAAGCAGTGAACAAGGTTCTGGTCACTATGCTTCAACGAATAGTAGGTATTCACAAATCCAATTGGCACCTCCAACTGTTCTCAGCTCTATGGGCATACCGGACATCTGCAAAGAGTGCGACTGGATTCACGCCATTTCAATTGGTGTACGGTTTGGAAGCAACTCTTCCGATTGAATGCGAGATTCCTTCTTTGAAATTAGCTGTGGAACTTCTACCTGATACTTCTGCTGAGGAAGAGCATCTTTTGTATCTAGAACGGTTAGATGAAACCCTCCATTTAGCTACTTTAGTCATTGAAGCACAAAAGAAGCGGGTCAATGCTCACTTTGATCAATCAGTCTCTCCACGTTCCTTTATCAAAGGGGACCTCGTCCTCCTATACGATCAAGCACATGACAAGCTTGGGGCCGGTAAGTTCCAACCTATGTGGCATGGGCACTACATATTAAAACACGTTTTGAAAAATGGGGCTTATGAGCTTATATATTATGAAGGATTTCCGCTGGCGCAGCCGAGAAATGGGTTGTACCTAAAAAAATACTACGCCTGAAGTGATTTTTGGTGTGGTGTGTGTACATAGGTGTGTGTTTTTCATTTGTGTGCATGTGTGGTGTGGTGTGCGATGTAAACATCTTTCTGTTGATCGAGTCTTCCGGATTGTGCAGATGTCCATCAATCCGTTTGTTGGTTTCGCGAATGGTGCCTCCCGCAGTACCAGGAATCTGTCTTCGGCAGCCTGGGTAATCTACGATCCTTCTGGTGAGTCGGTTAACCTGCAAGGTGTGTGTCTGGGATGTACTACAAATAACATCGTGGAATATAGTGTTGTATTATAATTATTAACTGAGGTTGTAAACCTTGGTATCCGTGAATTACTTGTGTACCTAGACTCACAACTTGCAGTATTACAGCTTAACGGTCATTATTCAGTCAGAAACCCATCCATTTTACGTCTGTATCTGTGTATTCGTTTATTGGAAAGAAATTTTGACTATATCACATATCAACATATACCCAGGCACATGAATACACTAACAGATGTAGTAGCTAATTTGGTTTTATATAAACATTTGCGCAATTTGTAAAACAACATCACATGTAAAAAGAAAGATCCATCCAGAAATAGATATGTATATATATAGATATCGAAATTTTTACATAGTGTGCATCGCATAAAATCAAAAAATATATATTCGTCTTAATACATCCGGAGACGACATGTCTCTAAAAAAAAAAAAAAAAATATGCATGAAATAAACCCTAGGTGTCTAATCTGCGTGGTGCTCATGATAACAAGTCACCGCACGCAATAGCTGTCTCAGGATACGATGGAGGCGATTAGGCACTCCCACCGTATGTCTCTGGTATGATAGTGGGACATCTACCAGCCGAGCGTAGTCTGGAATCCCCCGGGCGATCCCCTCGAGGTTCTGGATCAACTCTCCCCCCTCGGCACCCTCCGCCTGAGGGTCAGCTGCGGGCTGAGTTCTCCGTGAGATAGGAGACATACTGGCAGGTCGCTCTGGGCCGACATATGCATGTATAGAACAACTGTCTTTAGAACGAACATGTATTACCAAAAAATCATAGATGCATAAAATAAAAAAGATGGTCTTACCCAACTCCTCGTCCCAATCATCTCCCTCCGGGAGTGGAAGATCTGGATCACCAGTGAAATCGGTTCTTGCATATGGCCAGTCTTCGACTACGATCAACTAACGTCGTAGCCACCTAAAAAACTCCGGCCTCTAGGACATCTATTGGCCTCCCCCCGCTCTGGGCATTAGTGCTGCCCAGCGAGCCATTCTCAGCTCTCGTGGTATCGGCTCAGCTACTATGGCCCCTTGGCCCTGGAAGATTGGTAGTCGTTCCAGAATGAACGATAACAAGATAGAACCGTAGCCAAACTATTTTAGTTTGGCTTGCTTGCATTTTGTCAGCTGCCTCTTCATGTTGACTGTCACTGCTGTGGCCCAATCAAACAGTGTAGGACTCATACACTCAGAGGCGAGTATGATTTGGGCTTTGGTGGCTTCATGCGGAGCCTGCGCTCCTGCAGCACGTGTAATGGTGTGAAACACTACTCTGAGTGCTAGATCCTCGATAGTATGAATGTCTACCTTTCCACTTCCTGATCCAGTTTGTGCCCCTGGGCACACCCTCGCCATTACCTGCTCCATATTTTCACCTGATGGTCTACTCCCTGTCAATATGGGCACTGGACCTCTGCGCGATAATCCGGTTATGAAGTATACGTCAGAAACCTCCAGTTCCAATACCTGATCCCGCAGCTTGAACACTTGTTCTTCTACATCCCAAATATTGATTAGGTACTGTAGAAGCTCAGGTTGAGCTCATAAGCAAGGTGTCAGGAAGAATTTCTTTAGCCCACAATTTCTAAGAGCATTCATACAAGTTTCATTCTCCATGGCTAATTCATCCTCTTCCCTATGCTCCCGCTCTCTCCATTCAATCACCATTTTGCTCGGTTGCCTGCATCAACATGATCAAAACCCTTGATTAGATCTCTGTCATGCTTAAAAATTCACATAAGTTACTCATAATTCAGAAATTTTGGGCGAAAAATTTAGTTCCGCCGTTGGCGCGAGCCATGTGTATATAAAAGCCCATTGGCGCGGGTCCGTGCCCGATACCCGCGCCAATGGGCGGAGCCCTAAATTTTTAAAATCCTTCCACGGAAATCTAATGAGCAATGGAAAACTATGAAAAAATGGATTAAAATGGAGTATAGGGAATCGCCTCTTACCTGGAACAGACGGGAATCTGAATGGTAGTCTGGATCGGTCGCAATCGCTGTCAGAAGTTTGCACACAAAATGGACCACTATTGCTCTCCAATGAGGTAAATAGTAAAAGTAATTTTATTTTTACCATTTGAGACTTATTTATAACTTTTTGAACTCTAATTAGGTTTAAAAAGTCATTTTTATTAATGTTTTAATATACTTTGTCAAAAATGGATTTTATACTTGCCTCGATGTGCAGTAACAGGTTTTTACGCGACTAAAACGGTGAAACGAGTTGTATTTTATACTTTTTCGGACTCGGTAAAAACACGAAAAAGTCACTCTGGAGTCATCTTTCAGCTCTTTTCTGACTCTCTAAACATGAAAATATTTCCGAGGCCCTTATCGTTTCGATCTCGTTAAAATGGCTGCGAATCGACATCCACCCAGTATACGTTTACCCCTTTTTCGGGCTGGGATGGATTATTTATGAAAAAGGAATACCCTAGCCTATCACGACTAGGAGGTTTTCTCAGATATTGTTTTCTACCTTTTCGGATCTGAGGAACTATTTACGAAAAGGGACCTCTGGAGTTTACTTTTCAGCTGTCTTTTCAAACTCTCTAAACATGAAAAGGCGCCGAGTTCTTCCTTTGTCAGACTCGTTAAACCCTGATGACATCGGATTCAGTCGAAATGATGCTACTTGAGTCGCTCCTCCCTAGGGCTCGTTAAATGTACTAGGATGGACTTACATCAAAAGCATATGTTATCCCCTTCAAGCTTGTTGTCAAAAATAATTGGGGTACTCGCCAGAAATGGCAAGGGAAAAATGGAACCAGCATCATTATCGTGTCGGCAGTATGTCGCTCTTGAACATGGCACTTGTCTGCATTCGTGTCGGGTTGGGGACATCTCATCTCGTTTTCTCACTTGCCTCCGTGGGTTTGGGTAATCCCTTTTGACCTCTCATCTTTTCTTTGCCTCATCACCATGACCTCTGATCCGTTGATGTCAAATGCTGCCAAAGCCACTGTCGTGTCGTTTATATGTTCAAGAGAAGTTGACCTCTACAAATATCAAACTCCCTCTGATTCTCATCTGATCACGATTCACAAAAACATTATGTTTCTCTGTCTCGTGTCGATGATGTGGGAAACACTATGGCCCACCTTCGATCAAGGTCACTTCCTGTCGACTCCAGCTCATTATCCGGGAAGCTGATCTAGAGACTCCCTTTTGGTGCCTTGGAGCCTGCATGCCTCAATGGCAAGTTCTTCGCATTTGACGCGAGGTTTTCATCATTGGCCTCCGATCGAGTGATTCTGCGGGTGTTCGACGCCAGCTCATTGATTCACATGCCGTAGATTGTACCTGTAGTACCTTGAGGGCCATCGTCATTATTGGTGGTACCTCTCGCGTCTGTTAATAGCTTTCATCATTGGCTGGTAATCAGACGATGTTCTTGCATGTTCGACTTCAGTTCATTTATTCGCATGCTTGAACTTGTACTTTGTTCGGGTTGAGATGAAGCGCAAGACCCTGGGTTGTGTCTATTGTAATCCAGGCTACGATTTTGTGGATTATTATGATTGGTTACATGACTCACTTACTGGATGGTTGCGACCATACCTGAGTCTATTTATCGATCCTCATTGGATGGCTGCGTCCATACCTTGGATCTGGATTATTGTATACTCTGTTATGGATGGCTGCGCCCATACCGCATATATATCATGTATCTGAGATATCAGTTGTATTTCTTCGCGCAGGTTTTCCGACGGCAGAGTTTTCAGTTGGACACGTTCTCGTAAAGCATTTCACCCCTCTCTCTGTCAGGCCTCATGCTTTAGGGGGCATCTATTACACAGTAATTTGTCACCATCCCTGCAATCCCCGTCCCGCAAATTGGAGGGCTCATTTTGTGACCTGTGAGCAGTGACATGGCTTGAAACCACTTTCATGACATCCCTCTGAACAGGAGCGTTCAATGCCCTGAAGACATCTCCTTGTGAAAAACCCTAAAAATGGCCCTTTTAGCATTGGCGCGAGTAGGCAGTTCAGTACCCGCGCCAATGGGGAAAATACTTCAAAGAGGCCGCACCAGTTAGCGCTCTGTCCCAGAGTCGCACTCGCGCCAGCCAATTTAAGGATTGTTTTTTTTTTAATAAATGGCGGAAGTTTCGTCCTAACTGATCCAGGAACTGATATCTATCTTGAGTTGGGAAGTTTGGCTACAGATTTCTATAGAGAGGAAGTGGTTTTCCACCTCTCATGGAAGCTTCCTTGATGATAGGGCCAATCCCATGATTATAGAGATCCCAACTCCCCTTCCTCCATCTATAAAAGCTTGCCCATCTCCATTGCAAGCTAGTCTTCAAGTTCACAATTTCCAAGAGCCTTATGCTGCAAGAGCCTCCATAATTCCCTTAAGGCCAATTTCAAGCAAGGAGACTATTGTCAAGAGCTAAAGAGAGAGGTTTGTCCCATCCTTAACAGGTTTTTCGAGACGTGTTATGCTGGTGACCCTCCGAAGGAGAATGCAGCGTCAGAACTATGGTTGTAATTTTCCTTTGATTGATTATTAATGAATGACTATTGGTTATGGTTCCACTCTTGTTGTTATTTATGATGATGATTTATGTCTTTTTTGACTAACATATAGTTGCATCTACTGGATTTTACGCTTGCATTTGTTTTGTTTCTCGCATGTGCAGGTGTCCTATCACGGAGATCATGGGGATCGTGATCTGCCAGAGCTAAGGAACGGGAGCGCCACCTCTTCTACAAGCAACAACGTTGGATTCCAGGTAAGCCTTCATCGCTAGTTGGTTTATTTTTAATTAGAAACCTGCACTATAGCGTGATTGATTGTTGCTAGACCCGGTCTGGGCTAGTAGGGATCGCCTCTGTCCGCAGAGGGGATTTACCTCCACAACACTATGGCAGTTCTAGAAGGGATGGTCTCTATCCACTTTGTAAAGTAGTCAGTTGTAGTTAGGATCCATTTAGGTTGGGAAAAGGAGGCAGGGTGGATTTCTCCTATGAAATCTAGGCCCCATTGTTGAAAAGGAGCTTCAACAGAAATTGGTTGTAAAGGCAATGGCAAGAGTTTTCTTTTACCCTAAAAAATTTTGCATTTATGACAGGCAATCACCATTTTATGGATGTCTTAGAAGAGGGTGGGCCAATAGTAACCAACTCTAAGGATCTTGTTGATAGGGTTTTTCCAATAGAGGTGGCCTCCACATTCTCCTTCATGAAACTCGTGCTTGATTCTATCTACATCTTCTTTAGGCAAACATTTAAGCAATATACCACCGGCATTTTTCCAATATAAAACTTTATCTAAAATGCAGAAATTTACAGCCTTTAACTTTAAGAATTTGGCTTTTGTTTTGGACAAACCAGGAGGAACATTCAGATTAATAAGCACATATAATATATCAGCATACCATGATGAGTTCAAAAATGTTTCTTCAATAGGTGGAGTTGCCAGCTCCTCTTGTTCATCCAATGTATTAATCATATTAATGTCCAGTGCTTGAAAATTTGTTTTAACCATGAGTTTAGCCAGTCCTTGCCCTTTGATTAGTTTGGTGGGCTTGATTTCCAGATCACATTCTAAGATAACAGCAATCCACTTACCTCTTTTTCCATCAGGATCTTGTGTCAAGATGTCTTTAACCACTAAGTAAGGTACGAATGCAATGATGTGTGAATGCAAAATGTATACTCTGAAATCTTTTAGTACTTTGACTAAGGCAAAAGCCTATTTTTCCATGATATTTATTTCAGAGGTGCATCTCTCAATGCTTGGCTGAAGAAAGCTATGGGTTGCTCTTGTCCTATTATGTTCTTTTGTAGTAAGACAACCACAACTATGTGTTCTGATGCAAAGGAGAAAATGAAAAAATCTTTGGTGAAGTCAGGGCTAATCAGGACTGGTGTTTGTGTAAGTGCTTGCTTTACCAAGTCAAAGGATTGCTTTTCATCTATGGTTAATTTGACTCATGTTTCTCTTTTCAACATATTAGTAATGTTTCTTAGAAGTTCTGCAAGGTTTGGTATGAACCTTCTCAAGAATTTATCTTTCCAATGAAAGATTGCAGCTCTTTGATGTTTCTTGGGTGACTGATTTGCAATATTCCCTCCATCCCTTTTGGGTCAATCTTAATCCCTTCTTCAGATATGATGTGGCCTATAAGTTTCCCTTCTTGGAGGCCAAACAAAGTTTTCTTGGGATATAAAGACAAACCATACTTTTTGCACTTTTCAAAGACCTTTCTTAAGTGAGCTAGTTGTTCTTCATCAGTTTTTGAATAGACTGTTATGTCATCAAGATATATCACAATGAAGTAACCTATTTCTTCTGAGAAAGCAATATCCATAGCTCTTTGAAAAGTGGCCCCAACATTCATTAACACAAAAGGCATTTTGGCATACTTGAAGGTGCCCCAGGGTGTGGTGAAATTTGTCTTGTGTTGATCATTTGGGTGTACCAGCACCTGATTGTACCCTGAGAAGCCATCAAGAAAAGATATTCTTTTTGAGCCTACTACCCTTTGCAGTAAGTGATCCATTTTTGGTAAAGGGTAGTTGTCTTTCAAGGAGGCTTTGTTTAAATTTCAGAAGTCTATGCATAGCCTAATTTCTCATGTTTTCTTCTTTACTGATACAAGATTTGAAACCCATTCTGAGTATATAAGTGAGACTATTATTCCAACACCATACATTTTTATTATTTCTTTCTCAACCAATGGAAATTGCACGGGGTTTATTCTACGCAATTTTTGTTTAAAGGGTTTCTGGTTTTCTTTGAGAGGAATCTTGTGCTGAATTATCTCAGTATCATATGACTTTATATCTTCATAGCTCCAAGCAAACACACTAGTAAATTCTTTGAACAACTCAATATATTTCTGTTTTACAAGATCTGGCAGTGTTTTTGATAGCTTTATCATTTTGGGTTATTTTTCACTGCCTATATTGCATTCTTCTATATATTCTTCAGTGGATTCTATTTTTGGCTTTTTAGCAACATCATTGAAATCAAAAAAATTTTCTAAAGGGACTAGTCCTTTTGGCAAGGTATTATCTTTGATTTGCAGCACTTCAAAGTTTTCTTTTTCCGGATCTGCACAAAGTTCTATCTTATGGGGTTCATCTTCTTCTAACAAATTTTTTTCAGCATTATTAGGGGGCTTTGGTTTGTATGTTTTTTCCTCGGCAGAGTAGTCTTTTTCATGATCTGAGTCTGAATTTGGCATTTCAAACTCATTTCTGGACTGCAGGAAATCTTCAATCTGTTTATCCCCTTCAAAAACTTGCCAATATTTTATGTTATCAGGGACAGTTGGTCTATATTTGACTTGTATTGTGTATTGTTTATTATGATAAGATGTTTGACAAGTACTGGCTGAAAATGCTAGTCCATTAGCCAGGGTGTTCTGATTTCTGGGAACAAAGGCAAGATCATATTCTTTGAATTTTTTTAAGAGGTCAAGGGCATCATCCCTATATGCTCTTAATCTAGGATGTTTAGTTGAATATTCTCCCTTGATCTGCCTAATGACTAGATCTGAATCCCCATGGACTGCTATCCTTTTGGCTCCTAATTTATTTAGTAATTGTAGCCCTAAAAGGAGTGCCTCATATTCTGCTATGTTATTTATACATTGGAAATTCAGCCTATATGAATGACCTTCTGCATGATTTTTCTCTGTGTTGTGTACCCAAACACATACTCCTGAACCAGTTTTGCCACAAGAACCATCAAAGCTCATGCTCCAAAGAGGTTCAATCTCAAGTTTTCCATTATGTTCAGCATTATGTTGTTCATTGTAGCTACCACTATGTTTGTTGTTATATTTTTCTTTATGGTCTCTATCATGTTGGTTATTTTCTGTTGGGTCTTACTATTCTTTCTCCTCCTCTTATGTTTCCTCTCTTTCCACTAATGTTTCATTCTTTGCTACTTGTTCATTAATTTTTTAATCATTGTAAAGGATAAATGAATCAAGGTCTGTGTGGACAGAATAGAGAGGGGAATTATTGGGCTTGTCTTGATTGTTGACCATGTATTTCATATGAGTTTCCCTATACATTCTTCTTGGTTGACTAAAGACAGGTATGGTAGCATAGGTCATGTCCATTTGGTAGCATAGGTCATGTCCATCTCTCCATGATCTTGAAAGGAGCATGCCATATTTAAGAGGAATATCAGCCACTAAAATATCCATTACTAGGCTCTTGGCTGGTATTTGTGCTAAATTAACACAAATATCTTTGATTAGGCCTAGACATTTAACTCTACTGGAATCAAAAGAGTATAAATCTTTGTATGGTCTAGTTATCTCAAGGCCTAGTCTTTCCATTACTACCTTTGGCATAAGGTTATGTGAAACTCTTGAATCTAATATGGCATTGTGGAGGATTTTATCATGGATATTCAGACTGACATAAAATGGAGGGACACCTCCCTCTTGGAATTTACCCTCTACTTCTGTTCGAAACAAAATTTCAGGTTTGTCATCATTTAAATTTACAGAATCGACATTTTCTCCTACGTTTAAAGCTTTCAAAACTTGGGGTTTATATACATCTTGAGCAACTAATTCAGTAAGAGGTATGGAGATTTTTATCTTGGTAATTTCATTCTCTATCCTAAAGGGCGTCTGTGCTTCTAGCAAATTTGAATCAGCTTTATCAGACATTGTTTTTACAACAATTTTAGCTTGCTGATTTTTATTGGGGAACTCAGTTGAAACAGTTTTGTTAGGGCTACTAGCTGGATTTCTAGTGCTGCTTTGGTCACCACCATGTTGGCTGTTTTTGTCTCTATTTTCTCAGAAGTTTCAGCCGCTATGTTTGGATTTTCTGTTGTCTATTTAGGAATATTTTCAGGGATCTTCCTAGTAGAAATTTATGGGTTCTTCCTCTTGGGAGTGTCTTGGGTTTTCTTTCTTCTGAGGTCATACTTCCTATGTACTTCCATTATGGCATTTTCAAAGCCTTGCTTATAATCTTCGGATTCTAGGCTTTCTTCTTCAAATTGAGTTGGGTAAAACATGCCTTGCTCTTCCTCAGTGAGGAAAAAAGTATCCTCATTATTGACTCCCATTAAATTGATTTGACTATGTTCTGGATCTTTAATTACCCCCTCATCCTCATCAACATAGTTTTTTTTGGAAAGGAGGCCTGATTTTCTGATCAGGTTCCCATTTTTCTCTTTGTCTTATTTGAGGGGGATTTATGCTAAAGTTTTGGTTTTGGTTCCTATTTTGAGGAGCTGTTTGGTTTTCTCTGGGGTAAGCTCTCTCATTCATGCTTACTCTTTCCATCATCCTTTCCATGGTCCTAACAAGGCTATCAATCTTAGATTCAGATGTAGAGGCTGCGGCCTCTTCCTTATATGTGACTCTTTTTTTCATTTCTCATTCTAGCCCTTTTGGCAATCAGATTCGCCTCTACACTTACTGCACCCCTCTACATGTCTTCTAATGTGAGAGGGTCTCTTTCTCTTAGTTGGTAAGCTATCTCTGGGTCAAATCCATCTGGAAATTTCATCAAGGCTAGACCTTGTGGAGGTTTCATGTAGGTAAGGAGAGCATTATATACACTATTGAACCTAGTGCAGTATTCTTGGACACCCTCTCCAACATTTCTTTTAATGTTTTCATATTCAAATAAGATTTGGAGAGGGTTCTTCTTGACTTCCCATTTGTTTAAGAATAATTGATGAAAATCAGGGAGGTCATGTATACTATTAGGGGTTATGCCTTTAAACCATTTTCTTGCTTCTCCCCCTAAACTTTGAGCAAACAATCTTAGTTTAACAGTCTCATCATCTATTTCTTGTCTGTCAAAGTAGTCACTCATTCTATCCACATGTAGTTGAGCAGTTAGAGGACTACTCGCATCATATAAGGGAATCTTGGACTGATAGTCCTGTGGAAGAACTGCTAAAGGAAATGGTAGGACTAATGGGGCACACCATGTTGCCATGGCTGGGGGATGGGGAAACAAAGGTGGGTTAACAAGAGGAGGTGGAGGATTAAATGGAGGAAGGTGAAAAGTAGGTGTATGAATGGGGTTTGAAGTTAGTACAACATGGTTTTGCTGTAAGGTGGATGGGTCTAACACTATCTGGGTTATCCAACTCTGAGATCTAGTCCTAGACAAGCTTTGTTCTAGGGGTGAGTCAGATAGGATATTCTGCAAGTCTTTAAGGTTTTCAGGTAGGGAACTTGATTTGTGGATAGGTCTGCTGACAATTGGGTTTTTAGATATAGGAGACTTCCTAAGGATGCTTTTAGGATTGTCAACTATTGCAAGAGGATTTGGGTCTGGATGGGATCTGGTACAGATTCTTCTAGAAGCTAGAGTTTAGACCCAAAACTTCAAAGAGGTTGAAATTTTGTATAACAGATTGAAAAACAAACCAATATGTGAAAGGAATACTTAATCCACAAAGTATTCTTGACTGGGTTCTGTCGAGGTTTAATGATATCAGGATTTCTCATTAATTTCCCAATGGAGTCTATAGAAAATCCAGTGGAGTCAGCAGGCCTACTAAAAACTAATGGAGTCATCAGGTGGAGGATTTTTAATTGTTTTGAGGTTGGTCTTTGTCCACCATCAGCAACCATATACCATTCTTGGCTAACACTTGATTCATATAAGTTTGAAAGGGGTTTTCTAAGTTCTTGAGAAAAATTTTAAGCTATTAATTACTCAAATTCCCCAATACGATCGCCATTATGTTGGCTCCTTGTGATTTTCAAGATTGGAAAGAACAACTCTGCAAGGAACCACATCAAACCACTTTGGAGTCCAAGGACCTAGCCTTCCTGGACTCAGAGAGGGCTCTCTCTATGTTTTTGTTTGCAAATGATTTATCTTTATGCTTATGTTTTCTGATTTTAGGCTAGTTATGAAGTTCTAGGACTGTTTGTTTTGTTTAGTTGATTGATTAAATGGTTGGGTTGATTAATTGATTGAGTGTTTCAGTTGAATAGATAAGCTATGAGAAGCATTAATCCATTAGGCTATGGAGTTATAAAAGGATTTAATTGTTCATTAACTCTTCAAGGGTTTTCATAGGGCAAGCTAACTATATCAAGTGGATCTCTTTAGATTAGATGTAATATGAAATGACAAAAAGTTGTGAAATCAGTAAAACTAAAGGGAAATTAAGAATCTTTTAACCATACTTCAACAAGAAAAGCCTTTTAGGCAACTATTTAAGAAGAACCAAAGGACAGGGAAAACCATAGATTTCTTTGGCCAGACTCTACTAAGCAAACCTTAAGACAACAATCCATCAATCCTATGATTACTTTTAGACAAAGAAAACATTCAAGATAACAGTCAATGAAACTAAAAAGCAATTAAGAATTCTTTATTCAAACTTCAAAGATCTCTAAAGCAACAGTTTAAGCAAAACCAAAGGACATGGCATACCATAGACTTTTTTGACTGGACTCTACTAAGTAAACTTCAAAGAGAGACCTGGAAAATAACATTTCAAGCAAAACCAAAGGACAAGGCATACCATAGACTTCTTTGGTTGGACTCTACTGAATCATTTTCAAGGAAACAAGCTAGGTGGAACTAGGGAGAAATTAAGAATTCTCTAACCAGACCTTGCAGAAGAAAACATCAAGATGAAAGAAAGCAGACATAATTAAGGTGCCAAGACAGCATATCTTAATCTAAATTTTATGTTCTTTTATTAGAGAAATGATGGACAATGTGGAAAATAGAAGGAAAACATTGACAAAGAAGGATAACATCACCATTAACATAGTTCATGAATCCTGTGAACGTGCTTGTATTATTGATGTCCAAAACAGTTACAATACTCCACTACAATGATCTCTGTAGCTCGGAGTCTGATGAAATCTAGCCTAGCAGTCAATCCTCTAATCAGGCAGCCAACACACTAACCAACCAACCACAACAATGAACAATACATGTATTTATTTGCAAAATGAGGAGGTGATCCTAAGCTAGGGTTTCAGATTGTAGTTATTACAGAGTAAATTTTATCTTGACCTTTGAGACCATGCAAGGCCCAAGGAAAAATATCTGTGACTGACTCACTGTAATAATAAATTCTAACTTAACTGTTGAGCTAATTTTTAGGATATTTCTGACTTTAAGGCTTTTTCATTAACTTTTACAATAACTGTTGAGTCGCTGGGAAATATCTCTGATTGTTTCAATAACTATGGTTGCCTTTATTTGAGTAAAATAAGGCTGTAGGTGGAATTTTTTTTGATGAGGAAGTAAATGATGTTTGGATTTAGCATTCGGATCTGTCCTCTATGTTAATCTGCTTTTGATTTATCATTTAAACCCTGATTTGGCCTTTAAACTTGGATTTGTCTCTTGTTGTCTGTCTCACTATTTTCTCCTATATTCTGCCTTTTATCTCTGATCTCTCTTTTATTTGTCTTTCCTTTAATCTTTCTACATTTGCATTTAATCCGTGATTAACCCTTCCTCTGACCATGTTTCTTCGTTTTCCTTTCTTTTCTGTGCAGCTATGGTGAAAGCTCTTCTTTTCCTTTACTCTGTCTACTGGGCCTTTGATTGAAACTTGTCGCCCTGAGAATGCTTGAATGAATCTCAATGGTCATGATCCATTGATGATCTTGTTGATCTTGCGTTCCCGGTCCCTTGGATAGAAACAAGTCATCCTGGATCGTCATCCAGAGGACCTATTTAAACGATTTTTGGACGTTGGAATGCAATTTTCGCATTCATACCTCAGCTACCTGCACATTAAAATTAATTAATTAATTTAAAACCTGCGGTGGTGGGGTTTCTGCGTTTATTTGGGCTTATCGGGCCTTTTGGAGCATTTGCAGAGGCTTCATGGTGGCTTTGGGGCTTATCACAAAGGCAGAGGCCTTTGGAATGTTTGAACGGAGCAGTGGTTTCAAGTTTTGGCGGGAGGGAGAAAGGCAATTTTCGCATGGAGCATGGGCGGTGAGGCGATATTACCCGCAGGGATGCAATTCCATAGGATGGGCACCATGTGGTAGGGGGTACAAGGGCAAATACCACCCATTTCGCAAGGTTTGGAGGCATTAAACGTCGGGTGGCGGATGGTGCGATAACGATTGTAGACCATTGGATCTGGCGGAGGTGATCCAATGGTGATCGGGGTATTGGATTAGCGGGCTAGTTCGAAAGGTGGGGCCCGGAAGTAATACAGTGCGAAGGGCTTAATGTATGGTGGGGCCAAGGTATATAACAAAGAGGCGAGTATATTTATAAAGGTGGGAGCCTAATAAGAAAGGAGCTTGGGGCAAGAATATAAGGGGGGGCACTTAAAAATAAAGGTGGAAGGTAGGCTTATATGGGTAGATGGCAACGGTTTTAGAGAGGGGGGCTGAAAAACATTTAGAGCGGGGGTTTGGTATTTAAAACACGGGTTTTAATTATAAAAAGGAAGCAGGGTATAATATAAAAGGGTGAGGTAGCTTAATACAATGGGTTCAGGTAGATTAAATAAAACAAAGTTTTATTTAAAATAATGGGGCCTGAATGATGAGATTTTTAGTTTAAAACAATGTGAAAAAGGAATTTTTACATTGTTTTAATGGAATAAGGGAAAATGATGAAGGTGAGGGGGTTTAGTGGAGAAAATGGGGCTTTAGGTGGGGAAAGAGGGTGCGAATGAGGGGATTAGGTCCAAACATAAGTTTTCAGGGTAGGGAGGTAATTTAGAGAAGGCAAAATGAGATATAGTGAAAAAGGTTTCATGAATATAATGAAGGAAGTGATATTTCTGAAAATAACTGATAGTCAAGGAATGTTAATTTTTAGCAGATTGTAGAAAATCCATAGTCACCTAGTGATACTGTGAATACAAGAGACTAACAGGTTCAAGCAGTGGAAGATCACATCGAGCATCAACAAGAAGTTCTCCAACTCTTAAAGGATAACCTAAATTTGGCACAAAATCGAATGAAACAACAGGCAGATCAACATCGCAGCGAGAGAAGTTTTGATGTAGGAGACTGGGTATTTTTATGGCTACAACCATACAAACAAATGTCCCTCAAGAAGGCTAAGAAGGATAATAAATTATCGCCACAGTACTATGGTCCTTACAAGGTGTTGCTAAAGATTGATACTATGGAATGCAAATTGGAGCTTCCTGCTTCTTTGCGAGTGCATCCAGTTTTCCATGTTTCATGCTTAAAGAAGGTTATAGGTGACAAACTTCCAGTTCAAACAATATTGTCAGAACTTGATGAGGAAGGAAAAATCATATTGGAACCTGAAGCAGTCACGGAAACAATAACTTAACAGCTACAAAATCGATCAATTTCAGAGTATCTCATCAAGTGGAAGAACTTACCCACTGAAGATTCTACATGGGAGGATGAGAATTTTATACGGAAGCATCTAGAGCTACTCAAGCGTCGAGGACAACACTTTTTTGAAGGAAATGGGCATGTTAGGTCCCTATATTACAAGTATAGTCCCTTATTGTTGTTCGTGTAACCCCCTTATTGTTATTGTTGTACCCCTGTAGCCCCAATATTGTTATTAATGTGCCCTTACATTATTATTGTTAGGTCGGCTAGGATTATATTGTGATTCCATGGAATCCTATATATAGAAGGAGGTTTTTTCATTTATATCATCCAATAATTTTTCATTTATGTAATGTATTGGAGGTTTCCCCCTTGAAGTGGCTGATTTCTAAGGCGTTGATCTCTCTGTTCTTCTATTTTTGGAGTTGGTTTCATAACAAATTGTTAGAAACTAGGACAATACTAAGATGGATCGTGAATCAATATTGTAGGAATTTTAAAACTTTCTTTCACATGCAATGATACTAGGTAACCAATAAACTTTCAAGAAATTAAATTATATGAGCATGGAATAAAATAACTATGTATCATAATGAGAACACACAAATTCTTTAAATGTTTCTTTCAATTTATTCACAATGCAAGCAAAAATTTTCTACTACAATTTATATGGATACAACTAGCAGGAAGCAACTACTCCCTGATTTATCAACTACAATTGAAAGGAGTTACAACCCCTAAGTTTATCAACTACTGCTGAAACTAGATTCATCCCCTAAATATTTTCCAACGACTACTGGAAGGAGCTACAACTTGCATGACCTTAATGATTAATCCTTCATACAATTTTCAAACTCAAATCATGAAGCCATTACCTTTTCCAAAACAAATCAATTTGTATCTCAAACACTCACCAAAGCCACCATTAGAAATGCACATGCAATTGCTCACAATTCTTTCTAAATTGTAATTTCAACTATGCTTATAAAGGAATTTGGACTGATATTTTTTTATATTGAATTTTAGTTATCTCCAACTCCTTGCTTGCATGAATATTTTATTTTTCCTTTCTCTTGCTTCTATAAATTTATCTCAATATGTTCTTCAAATCTTCAAACTCTACTTTATTGTATTCTCTAAGAAAAATTGAGTTAAACTTCTATTTTCATTAATTATGGCAAGTTACAGGATTTAGCAGAGGTTCTTATATTTTTAGCGAGATACAACTTTGGTTGATCTTCCAAATCTTCCTTTAAACTTGTCCGTGCCCTTTTATTTTAACTCCTAGTGCCAAACTATTATATTTGGCACAAATGCCAAATTTCAAGTTGTCGAATCATTCATCCGTGTATGGCATATAATGCCAAAATTAGTTGTTGAATAAATATCCATGGGATATTTTGTTCTATTGCCTTGAGGGCTAACTCTTAGCTATTGGACAAGCCCAAATCCTTCTAAATCAAGACTGTTGATATGTAATTTATACTATAATTAGCTTGTAGGCTATTGATCACAATACAAAGAATCACAAAAAAACCATGTCCTAGACGCACTCTCTGTTAGTTGACAAAACTATCAATCATCAGAAATAGATCCATCTCCCGGGATTGTCATCCTAGACATTTCCCTTTGTATGATATTGTTTTTCTTTTGAGATCATTTCTTCCAGGAATTTCCTTCTAGGTTATCTTTCTAGCTCTATGATTGTCTCGACTCCCCATCTATAGCTCTCGCACGCACGCACATGTTATTTCCTCTGGGGAAGTTGTTGATATTTGTAGTTTGGGAAGTACTCTAAACCCTAGGTTAGAGGGTTTTGGAGGAATTGGCACACTGTTGGTGAGGTAAATCCCCTCTGCGGACAGAGGCAATCCCACTAGCCCTAGAGTGGGTCTAGCCACAAACAAGACACGCTATAACATCAATTCCTAGTTAAGAATGGACAAAGACTTGGTAGATCACTTACCGTAGGTCCTACGCTGTTGTGTCATCCGGAAGAATGGCTGCCTCTCGTTCCTGATTTGACAGATCATGATCCGCTTGTTCTCACGCCCAGATACCTACACATACACAAGAAACGAAGATGATACACAACATACTATTTCTCATTCCTAACTATCAGTCAGTCGAAGAAGACTAAATCAAATGCGTCAAATAAACATAACATAGAGATGGAATCAATATCATAGTAGAGTATATTAAATTAAAGAAGGAACGTTGCGATCTCCTCCAGTAGGGTTCCAGCAGAGCACGTCTCACAAAGCTCGTCGAGAATTCAGATGGGACTCTCTCTATAGGATCCTCCTTGGTTCAACCTTCTTTATAGCGATTACTCAGCTATAATATCTCTTCTCCAAGTTCAGCGTCTTGGCTATATGTTTAGCTAGCTATTGTAAAGGGAGAAGGCTTGTTTATATAAAGGGAGAAGGAGAGGTTAGGAGCCCTATAATCGTGGGGGGAGTCCTATTCTCTAAGAATGTTCCATCAACCATTTCCTAAAGGAAGAGATATGTGGCTTATCGAGTTTAACCACTTGCAATGAGTCATTCCTGAGGTGGTTAAAGGAAACTTCCACCTCCATTTGTTAAAAAACATTCCAAAAAAGGCTGGCGTAGGCTCAACACAAGGACAGAGCGCCAGCTGGCGTGGCCTCTAGTGAAAATATTCCCCATTGGCATGAGGGGTGAACTGGCTACCCACGCCAATGCCAAAACATAGGTTTTTGAGTGCTTTCTGAGGAAATGTTCAACAGGAGAAATCATGTCCTTATGCAGAAGGATGCAAAGAAGGAATTTGCAGAGTATGACACTGCTCATAGGTCACGAGAAAGACCCTCCAATATGCGGGGCGAGGGATTGCAGGGACTGTGACAAAATTTTGTTGAATAAATGCCCCCTAAAGCATGAGGTCCGAGAGAGAGGGAGGAGTGAAATGCTTTATGAGAACACATTCGACCAAAACACTGCTGTCGAAAAACCTGCAAGTACAAATACAACTGATACATCCGATATATGACATGTGGCATGGGCGCAACCATCCATAAGAGAGTATATAAACAATGAGATTCGAGGTATGGTCACAGCCACCCAGCAGTAGGGATCAATAAATAGACTCAAGTATGGTCACAGCCATCCAATCAAAAGAGTCATACAATAAGTCATAATAATTCACAAAGAACCCACAACCTAGATTTTATTAGACAAAACCCAGGGTCTTGCGCTCCATCTCGACCCGAACATAGTACAAATTCGAGCATCCGAATATGTGAGTTGAAGTCGAACATGCAAGAACATCGTCTGATTACCAGCCAATGATGAAAGCTGTTAATAGACGTGAGAGAAACCACCAATAATGACAATGGCTCTCAAGGTACAAAAGGTACAATCCACGGCATGTGAATAGTGATCTGACGTCGAACACTCACAGAGTCAATCGATCGAAGGCTAATGATGTGGACCTTACATCGAGTGCGAAGAACCTTCCATTGAGGCATGCAGGCTCCAAGGTACCTGAAGGGAGTCTCTAGATCAACTTCCTAGATAATGAACTGAAGTCGACAGGAAGGGACCTTGATCGAAGGTGGGCCATAATGTTTCCCACATCATCGACACAAGACAGATGAATATGATGTTTGTGAGTCAAGACCAACAGAGAATCAGAGGGAGGTTGAAAACTGCAGAGGCCAACTTCTCTTGAACATATTGGCGGCACGACACTAGATTTGGCAGTTTTTGACATCAAGGGGTCTGAGTTCATGGTGATGTGGCAAAGAGTAGATGAGTGGTCAAAAGAGATTACCCAAACCCATAGAGGCAAAAAAATAACGAGATGAGATGTCCCCAACCCGACACGAATGTAGACAAGTGCCATGTTCAAGAGAGACATACTGCCAATTTGACTACGATCTTGGTTCCATTTTCCCCCGCCATTTCTGGTGAGTACCTCTTTATTTTTACACAAGCTTGAAGAGGATAGCATGGGCTTGTCATATAATTTTGTCCTTCGAACAAATCCAACCTAGTACATTTTACGAGCCCTAGGAAGGAGGAACTCGAGTAACGTCATGGTGACGAAATCCGATGTCATCAAGGTTTAATGAGTCTGAAAAAGGGAGAACTCGACATCTTTTCATGTTTAGAGATTTTGAAAAGAAGCGGAAAAGAAAACTCTAGCAGGTCCCGTTTCGTAAATAGTCCCTTAGATCCGAAAAGGTAGAAAACAATATCTAAAAGAACCTCTTAGTCGCAATAGGCTAAGGTATTCCTTTTTTGTAAATAATCTATCCCAACCCAAAAAACGGGTAAATGTATAGTGGGTAGATATCGTTTCGTAGCCAATTTAACGAGTTCCAAACGACAACAGTCTCGACAATATTTTCAATTTTCGAGAGTCAGAAAAGAGCTGAAAGGTGACTCCTTCTGGAGGAATGAGTGGTATTAAGAGTAGCTATTGGTTCCAGTAATGGTGGAACTACTCAGAACAAGATAAAGTTCAAGAGGCTGGCTAACAAGACCACTCATTGCAGCGTTTCCTCGGGAATGGGTGAAACAACCAAATGAAGGCATATGATCGGCCAAGAAGATAGGGACGATGGAATGAAAAAACCAAGGCTCATCTAGAAAAACAGATTGATAAAATGGCAATCACGAGAGGTAAAATGGGAATGGTTCATTTTTACACAAGCTTGAAATCAAGAAACTCTGCTTGAAGTTGGTTTTATTTTTACACAAGCTTGAAACAAAGATAAACTATGCTTGAAACTAGTTTCAGTTTTATACAAGCTTGAAACAGAAACAAACTATGATTGAAAAACAAGCATGCCCCCCAGCATGGTGACTCAATTTGAGGTGTACATGCCCCCCAAGCTTTAGTCCATAGGAAATGGAGTGAAGGTTCAAAAAACGAGATCAAGAGAAAGACTCGACTGGGATTTTACGAGATCTAGCAAAACTCGAATTGAACGAAAACATGTTTCATTGTTTTAACGAGGTTGACACATTGAAAGAACCATCCTCGAGACCTAATTCATTTTTTAACAAGGTTGACATAGAAGACAAACTATCCTCGAAAGTGCTTGTTTCATTTTTAAGGAGCTTGACACAAGAAAACGAATTGTGCTCCGACGAACTTTCATTGCGACGAATAAGAGGTCATAGATTCCAAGGGGTTCGCCTCTGGTGGGAGAACAACATCTTGAAAATTAGGACCCAATGCCCCCAGCACACGATGCACAATGGCACCATCACTGATTATGGGCACAGGAAAGGTGGCCACATAATTAACCTGTGGCAGTGATAAAACCGGCGGATAAAGACCCGGAAGGGATGATGGTGGACCAAATGTCATGTCAGGACCAACGAATGAAAGCTGATCAATGGTCACGATCCGACCTTTGTGTGGAAAATATATCACACGAAAGAGGGAGGAGACAACTGCCCCCATGACATAAGTATAGTCGCGCCCCAAGAGTAAATTGAAATCTAAGGGGCCTGGAACAACCATCACATCTATATGGATGGTTTTCCTTCCCAAAGTAACAGGCAACTTCGAAAGGATCCCTAACGGTTGACTGGTTCCTCTGTTAAAAGCCAACAGATTCTGGGTAACAGGCATAAGCGGTGGAGAACTAAAAGCTTGCCAAGTAGTTGAAGACAGAATACTAACAGACGCGCCTTCATCTATAATAGTGTTGGGTACAAGCAGATCAAAGGTTTGTACCGTTATCTCGAAAGGCACATAAGACGGAAGGCGGTATCCGGCAAATCGACTCCAATCAAAGGAAGCAACCAAACTACTTGGAGGGGATACCATCGAACTGATATGGTTTTCCCCCGGTGTTACCGGAGCAAGAGGAGCACTCTCCTGGACTTCCATCATGGGAGTAGGAGGAGCAACTTCTTGAACTACAGGGATGGATGAATCTTTCTCCAAGGCTGAAGAATCTAATGAAACAAGAAGAACATGGGGGGGATGAGATCCACTCTCAATGGAAAAAACCTGATGGACCATAGGTGGAATCAAGTCGATCGATTCCACGTCCAATGGTTGGTCGGGAACGGATTCCTGAATTTTCATTTCCGGGGGAGCAGGATCGACCAACAATGATGCTTGACTGATCGTGGAATCAACTAGCAGAGGACTCGAAGAAAGCTTTTGGTAACTAGCCGGAAGGCAGGGTGCAAAAACAGTAGAGTTGTCCAACACTCTCTTGGCTTCATCCATGTACGGACAAAGGTGAATGGGATGATGCCCTTCACACAACTTACAGGGATTGGTAATCATACCCTGTTTCTTATGCGTCTTACCAAAGCTAGTTGAAGATGTGTTACCAATATGACTTTCAGAAGCTAAAAACAACGGCGGACGACTGTCAAACCATGTGTCAAGTACCTTTGGAATGCCAGGGCAGTCTCAAAGCAGATGGTTACCTTTGCAGAGCATGCAAGGGAATTTGACTTTTCGTGGAAGTTTGGATGGTTCCATAAGGGAAGGTTTCTTAAGCGCAATAGCTGCATTATTAGCCTATCGCTTATCTAAATTCTTCTTCTTTGTCTTCTTCTTCTTATTCTTAGCCACCTGGTTACTAGAATCCAGACTCTCACCAGGCGAAGTAGAAGAGGAGGACGAAGAAGGAGAGAGGTCCACTTTAGAATTAGCATGATGTTGTTCAGGTGGAGGAGATGGTCGAACAGAGGCCGGAGCGCTCGGGACCACCGAGGTTGAAAATAACCACACAGGCAATCCAACAGTTAACCCAGGAAGGGACAAAGTTTCCATATAAGGAGCACCAACGTTCCCAAAATCAGGAAAAGGACCAGGATTCCGTTCGGAAGGGATTCCTAGGTTAGGGAACCCCGAAAATGTTGCCATCAAAAGCAACTTTAAAACAACACCCTAAGGAAACTAACTTTAACCAGGAATATTTCGTGGACAGTTAATTTCTAAGACATTGAAACAAAACTTTGTTGTTTCATATTTTAAGAGTCGAGAAACAGGCAAAAGGTGACTCTATCACTTTCAGGTTGAAACGAGCATGAAAGGACAAGTGCTCGATGATATTTTCAAATTTATGGAGTCAGTAAAGATCGAAAATGACTGCTCAGGTAGTCTAGGTAAAAGGGTGTACCAAGTTCCCGTGAACTTCCATATACACCTTGGTTATAAAACGAAAGAAGAATCAACCAAGGACTTGACATGCGTGCAGGTAGTCTCCTCGAATGTTGTGTTCGGTGTATCACGGTTACAAGGCGGTAGACTTGGCTTCCTACGGATAAAAGGATTGCAACCTAGAGGGGTCTCCCTTTATATACTCTACGGTACGGGGAGCGCAACTCTGCACTGGTGCTGTCTGAAGCCAAATGGCGAGCAACAACTGCTAGGTTTAAAGACGCCAGAACACGTCTCTAACTTAGACTACTAAATATTTCGTTAAGTTTCAATGTTGCCTTCGGTTAATTAAATGAATTTTAAGTTGATCTTGTATTTATGTTTCAATTCCAAGGTCCTACCAAATGTTGGATCTCACAAAACCCTGAATGCAAGCTACATGCCATAAAATACCATTTCGTTTAATGAAGAGCTATCTACGAGAAGGTTAGGAATTTCAAGCGATAGCAAATAATGAAAACACACAGAAGCATTCACTGCAAAACCTGATGCAAACTAATGAGGACGGAAAATCTTTCCTAGAATGTCGAATGCTAGTTATGCAAAAGATTTTCCAATTCTACGATGCAAACAAAAAATGCAAGCACAAAATATTTTTTTGATTTTTTCAATGTATTAATAGAGCAAATAGTGCACTAAATAACATGAAAAACGAATCTTCACACTAGTTCGAGAATGCTAATGCAAGAGTCGAAGTGAAACAATTCAATCAACTCACAAGCAAACAAAACAAAGACTCAAACCAGTGTCACAATCTCTCAAATCGAAGAAAGATTTCAAAACGGACCCATACAAGCAATGTGAGCTATGCTTGGAGTGACAGGAAGCAACACTGAATGAAAGAGACAAGACTCACTCAAGACTCATTTCACCAAAAGCAACCACTCAAAATGGATCCAGGGAGTTGAATGCAATCAACCAAATAACGAAGGTGACTGCGAAACAAGAGACCCAAACTCCAACAGGAGGCTCAACATATCAAAGCACTAGAAAGCCCTAAAGCCATGATGTTGAAAGAAATGGACAAACAACCGAAGGAAGAAGGCTAATCATAGTCACAAACAAACCCAAAGCATTCAAATCAAGTCAAGAAAACACCCAGAGACACCAGGATGGACCAAAAACTCTAGAACAAGGAAAACCCTAGCACCTACAGGAATTGGCGTGACTGTCTGGCTGTAATCCGCGCCAGACAGGGGATGGCGCGGGTGATAAACTGGCAACTCGCGCCAGTGGGCGCGACTTTCAGGCTAGAAACCGTGCCAATTAAGCCAACCTTGAAAATGAAAATTTAGAAAAACAGAGGTCAAAACTAATCCTCTAGGGCTGAACAGGGGCCTAAGACTCAACAAAACAATCCAAAAAAGGCAAGCTAAGCAAGCAAAGACCAAGAAGAAGATCTAATAGATGAAAGACAAACTTGCATTGATCCCCAGTATGGTCGCCAATTTGTTGGTGAGGTAAATCCCCTTTGTGGACATAGGCGATCCCACCAGCCCTAGAGTGGGTCTAGCCACAAACAAGACACGCTATGACATCAATTCCTAGTTAAGAATGGAAAAAGACTTGGTAGATCACTTACCGTAGGTCTTGCGCTGTTGTGTCATCCGGAAGAATGGCTGCCTCTCGTTCTTGATTCGACAGATCATGATCCGCTCGTTCTCAGGCCCGGATACCTACACATACACAAGAAACGAAGACGATACACAACATACTATTTCACATTCCTAACTATCAGTCAGTTGAAGAATACTAAATCAAATGCGTCAAATAAACATAACACAGAGATGGAATCAATATCATAGTCAAGTATATTAAATTAAAGAAGGAAGAGTACAACCAGGCTTCGATGTTGCGATCTCCTCCAGCAGGGTTCTAGCGAAGCACGTCTCACAAAGCTCGTCGAGAATTCAGACGAGACTCTCTCTATGGGATCCTCCTTGGTTGGACCTTCTCTATAGCGATAACTTAGCTATAATATCTCTTCTCCAAGTTCAGCTTCTTGGCTATATGTTCAGCTAGCTATTGTAAAGGGAGAAGGTTCGTTTATATAGAGGGAGAAGGAGAGGTTAGGATCCCTATAATCGTGGGGGGAGTCCTATCCTCTAAGAATGTTCCATCAACCATTTTCTAAAGGAAGAGATATGTGGCTTATCGAGTTTAACCACTTGCAATGAGTCATTCTTGAGGTGGTTAAAGGAAACTTCCACCTCCAATTTGTTAAAAAACATTCCAAAAAAGGCTGGCACGGGCTCAACACAAGGACAGAGCGTCAGCTGGCGCGGCCTCTAGTGCAAATCTTCCCCATTGGCGCAAGGGGTGAACTGGCTACCCACGCCAATGCCAAAACATAGGTTTTTGAGTGTTTTCTGAGGAAATGTTCAACAAGAGAAATCATGTCCTTATGCAGAAGGATGCAAAGAAGGCATTTGCAGAGTATGACACTGCTCACAGGTCACAGGAAAGACCCTCCAATATGCGGGGCGAGGGATTGCAGGGACGGTGACAAAATGTTGTGTAACACACACAAAATTGACATGTGAGCTAAGAACCCATGCCTATGGGCTTTGTGCCCAAGCATTTGGGTGTGAAACTGTGATTTGAATTTATGTTTTGAGTGATGGAGATGATAGATGACTTTGAGAGCAACCGAAGGCAACGAAAATCATCAAAGTCTGAGGTGTCTATGATGAGATATGCATTTTTCTTTGTAGATGGTGGGTTTTGTGGCACACAAGTCAAGTCAACTTGGTGTATTAGAGCACCACATGACATGTTGGAGCACAACACATGAATCCCTTGTATTTGTGTATGAATATAAGGTGATTTCAATTTTTTTTCACACATCCAATGAGCATCTAATATCAAGATTCAAGTATACATATACATTTTGGACAGCTAGTTAGAGGCAGTTTGGAGGCAAGGAGGGCAAGCATCTTGAGGAGTATTTTCTCTAGGTTTGGGTACAAATTTATCATGGAAGAAAGCTGCAAGCCTAGGGAAACTTAAGTAAGGGCTAGAAGGATTGTTTCGACAACTTTTCTTCTATGAATGGGTGTGTATTCCTTTCCATATTCTAGCCGCAGATCAAAGGTGAGTTTAAGGATGGTTTGTGCATGTGTTAATGGTATTTTGTACTCTAGTTTTGGGCCATAGGGAAGGCTGCTATAACATCAAGTTGGAGGCACTTGTGGAAGGGCCGAGAGGCCTAGTTTAAGTCCTCTAGTTCAACTGCAGTCAAGGATATTAGGACGAAGTCAAGGAGAGCAGGCCATAATCAAAACAAAGGGTGTAACCCTTGCTTGTGGGAAATTCATGTTGTTGGTACAAGACTATTGTAGGATGCATTGAGGAGAAGCCTCAAGCCCTAGATCAATTTTGGATGCCTAGAAATGGATAGAAAAGGGAGAAACTCATTGGAAGAAGGTTACATAGTGATTTGAGCATTGGTTTAGGGTTGGTGTGCCCTAACTAGTCTGATTGATGCACATATCTCAAGGACATGAGGACAACAATAGTAACTTGCATTGATGGTTGGATGTTAGATGGATGAGTGTCCTAGTAGAGGACATAGTGTGGAAGATTTTTAGCAGCTAAGAGGAGGGGTGATCATAGTGAGTGGATGCCCTAACCAGTGAGAATATGCAAAAACATTGCATTGGACATTAGTGGTCTATTGGAGGGCAGCATGAGAGTTGACCAAGTCTGGGCCTAAATAAGGTAGAGTTGGAGCAGACTAAAGAACAACTTGGGAGGATTGTAGAGGCTTGCTTCAAGCCCAAATTATTAATTCTCTTGAAGGACTAAGGGATTGTTAGATGTGGCAAGAGAAGAAGCTCAAGGTTCTGATAATCCAGAAGCAATTTGAGTTTCCCTAGACATGCCTTGTGGAGAAGGACATCTACAACAAAGGTTGGGAAGTCCTCCTAGCCCATGTTCATTATTAGAGAAGGAATTATAGTAGTAATAGGCGGCAGCCCTCTCTGCTCTATGTTAGTATTCATTGGAGCAACATGGGAAGAATATAGTGGGAAGAATTCCTTGAGTAGTTGAGGAACAACAATGGGCAGTTGAGAGTTGTTCACAAATGAAGTTGTGAACAACTCGACAAGAGTCTCGATGTGTTGATGCATTGAAGGACTAACGGTCAACGAGAGAGCAACTTGAAGTTGAGATTCAGTGGCCAGATGGACTTAGTACATTGATAGAGGGAAGTGTTGTAGATTGAAATTGAAGGACTGGGTAGATGTGTACAAGGTATGACTGAGAGGAGCTAAGAGAGTGCATTACAACTATGGTCAAAGTATCTTGTTTAGGGTAGAATGGTGGTCATCACGACACTCACCAAGCCCTATTTGTTGTTGTCTTGTATAAATGGATGTATGAGGGACATTATCCCTAATACAGGAGCCCTAGACTGTTGTATTATTCAGTCGCATTAATATAATGAAGATTGGGTTATTGTACATCATTTATGAAAAGTTGGGTATAATGTGTACACTAGTAGATTTACTATTGTTTCTAATTCCATTGTGAAAAATAGACTTTTTGTGATACTTGGTTTGGTAGCGCCAGTGATTTAAGATTCTATCCTAGACACCAATATTTTGGGAAAACAATAAAAGTTTCTTTTGGTACCCGGATTTAATCACCCACGCATATTTTTGAAAACTTTCGGGGAAGTATCCAAAAATACTGAAATTGCCTACCATGTGTCCTCCCTTATACGTCATGTTGATCTCATCACCAATGAATTAGATGTTTCCATGAGTCACCCAGAAAGGAGAGAGAAAGGGTCATGGCCTTTGGGTTTTTCGTTGAATTTATTCATTAAAATTTTAATAAAAAACCACTGAGTTCAACCCCTTTATACCTCTGCTACACGGCTCTCCAGCTCCCCATATTTAAACCCCATGCACTCATGTTGTTTCTTCCAGGAAATTTTTAGTCGGGATGAGTCAGCACTGGGGACCATCAATGCTTGATACTCTACGCCAATAATAAAGACTTATGTTTCATGTTTTCATACCACATTTTCCCTATTCTTTAGATAGCGGGTCTACCAACTTATTCCGCCTCTTTTGGAAAAATTTCAAACTAAACATAACCTTCTCCAATGGGTCCTCCAACACCTTAACTTTGCAACTTTGACTTTCAGGGTCCCTGCTTTGACTGAATCTATCCTTCAATCCAGGAGACTATTATTAAACTTCCATATACCACTTGAAAGCTCTTTCATAGGTCTAGCCATCTGAGGGGGTCCCAACCGTGTTTGAAGAGATCTTATGAGATATAAATGGATTCAAAGTCTCTACATCATCAACACCTTTGCCTTTACCATTCTTTGAGTTGTTCTTCATTTTTTTTGCATTCTTCTTTGTTGTTGCCTTCAACCTAATCACCTTTTTCATGAATGAAAACACATTTTTAACACATATTTTGTTCTTGAGTTTTTGCTTTAGAGTAAAATTTGAAACCCAACAGTATGCCATCAACCAATGAAAGTTATTTTCTTGGCAAGAAAGAGAATTAACAGTATCCCCATAAAGAGTCTCTTTATTCCTTTTACTTGCCATTCTTTTAATCTTTCCAATGCACTTTGATATACATGACACTTCTAATCATGCATTATGAAGTGTCTTAGTTGTTTAAAGTCATAATTGATGAATGTTATTTACTTAAACTTCTCTTTGTCATGTAACATCTTCTTTGGGACATGGGAAAATCATAATTAGAAGTTAATTGATTGCATGTATATCCTTTATGAAGATACATAGTACTGATTCACATTACACCAAATTTCCATCTATTAATTTATATCGGGTTCTCTTAAATGCATCTCAAATTTCTAAAGGTGCATTAAGCATATTTCCATGAATTTCACTAATTAGACATTATAGAGATCACTCTTATAAAACTTTCAATAGTAAAGTGGAGGATTATTTAGTGTGTGGAGTGTGGAAGTTAGGGTATGAGGAGGAATTGTTGTGTGGAAAAAAGGTTATAGGGAGGAAAGGATGTGTGGAAGAATGAATACTGAAGTCTTTCACACAAACGGATTTTTTTTAAAGTTGACATAGTTGTGTAGAAATAAGTATTATATAGACTGCAAAAGTTTTTTTTTTTTTTTTTTTGAAGAGATGGATCAAGCACAAGTCTTGAAAGTTTAACTAAATATGAGATATTTATTGCTTGACAATGATGAGCCGAAATATAACTTTCTTATGAATTAATGGAAAAATAAAATAAAATTGAATGTTATGGATGAAGGATAAAAATGAGTTAATAACTATTACATCTCTCTAAATTAAACAAATCATTTTACACTTAATATCTTATACCATCCTTTAAGATGCAATCATAAACCATAGCATTATTCCTTTATTCCATATCTATTTTGACATATTTTTACTAAAAGTGCTATTTCTTTTTCTTTTTATCTTGATGTCATTCATTATTTTTCTATTAAAAGTATCAATTCTTTGTATCATCATTATTTTCCTACTTACAAAGCCAATTTTACCATTTATTTTTAACCAAAAATCCAAACTCTTTTTAAAACTCTTTTTAAAAAGATATAAAAATACAAACCTATTACACTGCTTACGGATTTGAACATTAAATTTGTATTCATAAATATTATCATTTTTCTTACAATTTTGCCCCAACTTTATACTAATACAACATGTCATGCTCCAAACTTCCAAACCTATTACACTGCTTATGGATTTGAACATTTAACATTGTATTCATACATATTGTCATTTTTCCTTACAATTTTGCCCCCAACTTCATACTGACATCCTCCGATAATTTTAATAATCCATGTAAAAATATGGAGCCATGAATTTAAATCAAGAAAATTCAATGTGGCAAATTCGAAAGAAAATTAATAACATCTTATACCCCATCCATAAACATTAAATTAATGAACTTCAAAAAAAAATTACCAAATACGCAGCCACCGGTGATTACCCTCAGGTTTCTCACAAACTAAGCAAGGCTATTTACAAACTAAACACCATTGTTGACAACCCAAACTGAAAAGAGGCAACCAGTTTGAAATGAAATGAGAAGAGAATTCCATCCAGTATCTAAGAGCAAAGCCATCTTTATCTCTATGATTGATTCCTGAAAATATTCTGAAATTGAATGGATAAAAGTGAGATCAATGTTTTTTATCTTTCTTCTTTTTATCTAATTTCAAGAGATTCCTGGAATCCAGGATTGAATTTCTCTTCAGCCTCAAACTTGGCAGGACAAAAAGAGGAATTTCTCTCCGCATAGACGCTCCACACGCCTCCCTCATATCTAGGTGGGATGGATCGCCTTCAACCTTCAAGTCAAAAATGAGCAACAGCTGAGCCAATGCAAAAGAAATCATTATGATAGCCATGGAAGAACCTGGACATCCCCTTCTTCCAGCCCCAAAGGGTAGCATTCTCAAGTCTTGGGTACCTGTTAAATCCATAACAGTATCATGCAGATGCCCACCTAATTCTTCCATAAACCTCTCTGGCTTGAATTCTGAGGCGTCAGTCCCCCACACTTTGGGGTCCCTTCCTATAGCCCACACATTCACCAACAGCATCGTCTTCTTAGGTATATAGTACCCTTCTACTGTCGTAGCCTCCACAGACTAATGGGGAAGTGCTAGCGGCCCTCCTGGGTATAATCGGAGCGTCTCTTTCACCACACACTGAAGGTATCTCATACTTACCAAATCGGATTCCTTTACTGTGCGCTCTTTGCCGACAACCCATTCGATTTCTTCTTGCAATCTCTTCATTGCATGGGGATGCCTGAGCAGCTCACACATTGCCCATTCTAATGTATTTGCCGTTGATTCCGTTCCAGCTGTGAACATGTCCTGTAAAAATAATGCTATAAATTTTGAAGTTTTGGATTGAAAAATATATATATAATCAATTTTGAAACCCAGGAGAATTTAGAGTTGAACTGGTTTATGATGTTCATCATTTTCCTGAAACAAGTTCTAAACTTTAATATCTCCAAATTCTCTTGGATTTGGAAACAATTTTGAAAATTTCATCATTTTTATGGAGAGTGAGGGATTATAGATACATCTACTTTCAATTTAAAAACATTGATATCAAAAACTGGGAATGGTGTCTGTCTACTCAAGATAAATGTATAGATGGGCAAAATTTCTCCAAAGTAAGAGGGCACGAAGAAAACATGTATATTTTATATATGGAGAAGCATGATGAATATTTTACCATTGACGTTGGGATTTATTGGATGGGAAGTTTTTATCAAAACAAAATGGATTAGTCTGGAAAAGATACAGATACAGGGATATGGAGATGCAAAAGGTATTATTAATTGAACTTTAAAAACTATACAAATTTCAATCTTCCGTAAGTATCTTCCCACCTATTCAATTTCACCATATCTACAAAGAACAATACTAGACTGCATACCTATTATCCAAGCCAGGCATCACAAAAAAATATGTAAGTTTTGTTTCTCAGCTTTTGAACAAGGTGTTAAGGTTAATGCTAGCTGCATTAACTATTTATAAAAGACAAATATTCAGAAGAGACAAATACTGCATAGAGGAGATTTTGATTATTGTATTTTGAAATATTATGCAATCCATTTTTGTAATGATGGGGCATATGGATGCTATTTCTATAAAGCTAACAATAATGTGTCAAAAAGACTCAAAATGTAAACAAGTTCTGGGAATACATAAATAAGAAAATAATATTAGATATGATAGATATAAATAATAGGCATAAGACCAAACGAACACAAGCATATGTACTATCTTTCTCCGATAAAGATTTTTTAAGATGAACTGATTCTCTACTTTTTCCAGAAAAGAATTTTTATTCCATACTTCTTCAGCGAAATAGACTGTTTCTCTACTTTTCCAGCAAATATTTTGTAAATAGATTAATTCTCTACGTTTTCAAAGAAGACGGATTGTTACCTGGAATATAAATGGATTGATTCTCTACGTTTTCAAAGAAGACGGATTGTTAATCTAAATCTTTTTTATAATAGATTGAAACATTTTAACATACAAAAATGGTCTTAGTTTGAATCCTATGCAATGTTTTTTTTTTTTGTTTTTTAAAGAGATTTCCTGAAATTTGAAGTTTTAACTAACCGAATCTAAATTAAATACCCTCAAAGAATCGTTTATACATTTATAAAAATATTTTAAATAATTATATCATGCAAACAAAATTATATTGTAAATTCAACCCAATCATATATATCCAGTGAGTCGGGGTCCGGGGATGGTCTGTTGTCTTGTCTTCTTCCCTATCTAGTTAGAAGCTCAGGTTATGATATGTTTGTCTTATCTGGTTAGAAGCTCAGGTTATGATATGTTTGTCTTGTTTGCTTCCCTATTCTTACCTGGTTAGAAGTTCAGGTTATGATATGTCTGTCTGTAATGTAATTATCTAATTTAGATTTTTCAGAAAAGCAAATAGATGTTGTTCATAGAAATGGCTAATTGTTATCTCATTAGAAACTCAGGTTATGATATGTTTGTCTTGTCTTCTTCCCTATTCTTACCTGGTTAGAAGCTCAAGTTATGATATGTTTATCTGTAATGTAATTATCTATTTTAGATTTTTCCCTGTAGAAACTCAGGGGAACTCAGGTTATGATATGTTTATCTTGTTTTTTTCTCTATTCTTTCCTGGTTAGAAGCTCAGGTTATGATATGTTGGTCTGTAATGTAATTATCTATTTTAGTTTGTTCAGAATAGCAAATAGATTTTTCACTGAGGAGAACTCAAGTTATGATATGTTTATCTTGTCTTTTTCTCTATTCTTTCTTGGTTAGAAGCTCAGGTTATGATATGTTTATCTGTAATGTAATTATCTATTTTAGTTTTTTCAGAATAACAAATAGAAGTTGTTCATAGAAATAGCTAATTGTTCATGAACATGAACATAAGTAGTACCAGATTGATACAATCACAACCATACATATATTAAAACAATAAAATCTTGTAGGATCAAGAGCCATACAAATATCATTGCCTTCATGGTTTCTGGTGTGATTTTGGTGTCCATTTTATCATTCTGACCTATATCAAGCAGCACGTCCACAAAATCTTTAACCTGCTCTGTCTCTGCCATTGCCTCTGCCGGGGCATTCGAGGTCGCGGGAGCCTTGGACCTGCAACAATCAACATGGTCTTCTATTATTTTCTCTGCGAATGCATCGAATGTTTTGCTAGCTTTCTCCATGCGCCGGTTGATACCCTGCAAATCAAGCCTATCCAAATATGGAATGAAGTCCCCAATGTTAAATGCTCCCGCGGTAGTTCCAGCCTCCAATACCAGATCCCTGAATCCCTTGCCATCGGCACCCAAATCTTGGTCAGAAAATTTCTTGCTCGCCAGTATTCGCCAAACTATGTTGGAGGCGAGGGTTGAGAAGGCCTTGCTAACATTCACGGCCATGGCGCCGCTCTGACTCTCCTCCCAAATGGAACGGATCATGACACACAGCTCTTCCTCCCGCACATTCTTGAAAGACTCGATTCTTTTGGCAGTGAGAAGTTCTGTTACGCATATCTTTCTCGTTTGCCTCCAATAGTCTCCATATGGAGCGAATATCACACCCTGGAAATTGTAGGCGAAGTGTTTTCCTGCAGCTGTTGCAGGTCTGCTGGCAAAGATCAAATCATGGGTTTTGAGAAAGTGTTGGGCCATCTCAGAGGAAGAAACGACCACGGCAGGAACAGAGCCCAAACGCAGAAACATGATGGGGCCATATTTGTTAGCAAGCTCTTTGAGAGCACGATGAACAGGCAGCCTCAATTGGTGAAGATTTCCGATAATTGGCCAAGGATAAGGCCCTGGAGGCAATTTCCTTCCGTTTCTTCTTCCCTTGTGCAGTATCCAGTACACAAATGCCAGAATCCCAAGTCCAATAGCTGCAGATTGACTGAGAGTTCGAAACAACTCGTGAAAATACATATCGAACCGTTCCTCTTTCCTGGTAAGTGAATTGATTACAGAATTGTTTAGAAATTCAGTAAGAAATTACAAATTTGAACCCGGAATTCTCCACAATTAGACTGACCCAAAAAAAAATCCCAAAAAAAATTCAGAGAACTAAATCTATTTATACATTTAAAATCAAATTCATGGTAAGTGAATCGATTACACAATTTTCGAATTACAGTAAGAAATCACAAATTTAAACTGTAAATTCTCCCTAATCAAAAAATCCCAAAAAAAATTTGAACTCTAAAATCATTTATGCACTTAAAATCCACTTGTGAAAATCCCTGGTAAGTGAATTGTTTATAGAATTGGTTCGAAATGGCGCTTCACAACAATCTGTTTGTGGGTGTGAAGCGTGGTTGCTGATATCGCCTCATTGACCCATTGGTTCGGTGGTGAAGGAACTAATATGAGTGCGGAAGTGGTGGTTTTATGGGGCTTATTATGGTTCGCTTCAATATACAGCTCTAGGTGTTTAGTGATTTGAAGGTACTTATTGAGCATCTCATCAAGGGATCCAATCTCTTCCCTAGCTATCTTGTGACTTGGTTGGCGCCCATAACAATATTAAGAGATAACAATATTAAGAGACTCTTTTTGTAATATCAACTTTCAGCACATATTTCGGGAGAAGAATTTCCAGGCAGACAGGTTATCTACAAAAGGATTGATGAGGGTGTTTGGTATTATGCATTATAAACTGGTGGATGGATTGATGGGGGCGTTTGGTATTATGCATTATAAACTGGTGGATGTTGAGGGACAAGGAGCAGTTGGCACTGTAAATTTTTCATGATCTCTATTTTGCTCATTTTGTTGTTTTCTGGTCTATGACAGGTTATCGTTTCCCAGTGATGTTTTATTGGGGACATTACCTACGTCTTTCGGGAGCAGTTGCTTTTTCTGTGAATGGAGGTATTTGACTTCCTGTTTGATGATAAAATGCAATACATGTTTCTCAGATGGGCGACTGTAATGAACCCCCGTGTTATTTTTCTGTAGATTGCCCTTATTGGGTTGACTGGGATGATTTTGATCCAATGTGGACTTACTGTATTGATCTTTCAGCATGTTGATAGCTAGACTCCATGCCAATGATTTTGAACAGACTTGTATGAAAGGTTTTTGTCTATTTAGACTTTTCGTTTCGCTGATCACAGAAGATCATTGTATGACAGTCAAAAACAGTTTATTTGAACTGGCACATCATATAAGCCAGAGTTTTTCCCTTTTGAAAAAAAATAGAACTGGTTTGAAATTCAGTAAGAAATTACAAATTTAAATTGTGAAAATCCCTGGCAAGTGAATTGATTATAGAATTGGTTCGAAATTCAGTAAGAAATCACAAATTTAAACTGCGAATTCTCCGCAATCAAACAGACTCATAAAATTTTCAGAACCCTAAATCCATTTAGGGTTTTAAAATCTAACTTGTGAAAATACAGTTACCTTGTAAATGAATGGATCACACTTACATATGCTATTACAAAGCTGAGTGAGAAAACTATTAGGAGAAAGAAGCCCAAGGATCCTCCAGAATTCAAAGCAGCTGCATGCATTTTCAGCTTCAATGCACATGTCACTCCACCTGCTTCAGGATGCCGATAACAACCCCGTGATCTTCAATTACATCAAGTGGTCACAATTCGCTTGAATCCAAATTAATATGTTTGTCTGTAAGAACAATGTATAAATTTGTACACAAAGTCAGTAATAAGGAAGTCCATTACAGTAAAATAATTAGAATAAGTAATATCCACTGGACGCATATACTTTTAAAGGAATCAATATGCATCCATCGACATTATATATTTAATGTATTATGTTATTAATGTAACCTGGTTCGAAATTTCAAATTTCAAATTTATTAAGCCTTTTCATTGAAATTTGGGTTCCCATGTGTTTTTTATTTATTTATTTTGTTTTATTTTATTTTGTTTTTAAATTAGTAATTTTTTTGAGAATATGAAATAGTGGGTAAGTCCAATATATTAGATATCATTTAGCAAGATTTGAGACATCACTAGGGTGGGGGAGACACTATTCAAGTAGGGGAGTTTTATAGCAATAATTTATGACTTATGATTTAGCAAGAGTAGAGAGTTTAAGAGGGCAAGAATTTATGACTTATGACTTAGCAAGAGTAGAGACTCTAAGAGGGCAAGAAACCTTATCACAAGGAGTCAAAGATGCCACCTAGGGATTTGAAACCGGTTAGAAAGGATAACATCACATGGTACAACTACTAGGTAGTCCCACCAAGAGACGAAATTTAATGGAAATGACAACTATGAGATTTAAACAGGTTGAGGGGGTTGTTCAGGGGTTGTTCTATTGGCCATAGGATAAAGGACACTCAAGATGACACTTTCTTGATTACCATCATTTTGTTGTGGGAGTTGAATAAAATTGACTCTAATGCTTCCCCTTATTTGGTTTAAATTGCCATGTATTCAAAACTTTTGCCATTAATTTTTGCAAAAAATTTATTGCTTATGTTTCTTAATATTTTTGAATCATAGCTTTTTAAAACATATTTTGTGCAAATTCACAACATATAAATGTAAAAGAAAAGAGCACTGAATAACTAAATTTATTAGTGAAATTGTGATAAACAATAGCTTGCTTTGGTGTAGTCTCCCTTGCATTCATTTCTGAAAGGCTAAGATAAGGGGAAAAATAATCATAATTATGGAAAAAACAAATCTAAGAAGGCTTCGGAAAATCCTTCAATTTGGAATAGTGGCCATAAACATGTAATTTAACAGCCAACAATTTATAATAGATAAATTAAATGTTTACATGTCAAATTTACTGTTTCAATTTTTTTTTATCCATCACATTTGCAGAATTTTTATTCAACATTAATTATGTTAAAACGTTAAAAATGTTTCATATTATAATGTTTTATTTAAAATATGTTTTTGATTGTATAAAGAGATTTAGTTATCTAAAAAATCTTTGAGGATACTTAATTTTGATTTCAGAAAATTACATAATTAAAACTTAAAATTTCACGTGGGTCTGCTCGAGATTGACGCCTGCATTGAATATGTCCCTCAGTATTTGTCATATGGCCATCTAGGTTGACGAAATAGGAGCATTGGTGGCGTTAGCCATTTGGATTTAATTGAGGTAGGCAATAATCTCGTTATGGTCCTCATGTTTTTCTTTGAGGACTAGGCCCAACATAGTTTTCATGTGTTAGTGAAGGGTGATAGAGTTAAAATATTGGCTCCATTGTCCCTTAGTGTGGCTAGGGTCAAGGACCCAACCAACAACTTCAAGTTCAATTTCTGAATTTGAATAAGCTTGATGGTCAGTGGTGGTCAAGCCCTCCAAGTTTTGAATTTCTTCTTGAGTTTCAGGTGGAGTGGCAAAGTGGAATATTTCAGCAACGGACTAAGATTAAGATTGGGCTTTGGGTCTGCTAAAGGAGCCACGACACCAAAACCTACATCATGCGCACATCCTTTGCCTTGGCATGGTGCTTAGGTAAGGACATAACTTAGAGTTGATAAAGTCCATAAAATGGTGAGAGCTAATGAGCCAGTAGGCGGTTAACCAAAATAGGGAAAAGTGTAATGTGAAGAGCAAAGCCCAAACTAACTAGAGGAATTAATAATGAAACAACTAGATAGAGGAAATATAAGGGGAAAGCTATGGGAATGGAAGGGGACCAAAACAACCTAAATTATACTAAGAAAATATAACTCAATATTGCCACCCTACATGCAAGACTTTGAATTCCAACATATATAAATAATCAAAATATAATTGTTGAAGGTGTTGACTAGATTAGTATTTACCGAGTTGTTGGTGATGTGTTTTCTCTAGTCATTTTTCATCATAAGTTTCTACCCTCCACAATATTGGACAACTCTCCTTCCCAACTCATTCTCCTTTGAGATCGCACTATAGTTATAAGTTATCCTCCTTGTTGTAGAATGAGGACTATGGAGGACTAGGCCATGAGGGCCTGGGCCTTCCATCAAAAAATTACTGAAAGCCCAGAATTTGTAGGGGAAAAAATCCCACTTGTAGCCTTGAGTAGATGTGGATGTGGTAGAAAAGGGTGGGTTGACGATGATTTAGGTAGGAACACATTGAGGATGTGAAGGTTTCCATATTAATTTTCTTGGGGGTTGAGGCTTGCAACATGTGTGATTGCATGGGAGGGAATGGCCACACCATCCCCCCTCTTTAATGTTGTCAGAGGAGGTGGAGTGGTAGGCCTGCCCCCCACCCCCGCTATCTTGTCTTTCCGCACACCCATCGAGGTATTTTTGGATACATCTTATTTATTGATTAGATTTTATTTATTTTATAGATTTATTTTTATTTAATCAAATTGTTTGAGGTAATTTAAGATTTATGAAGGCTTCAATTGAATGGAAATGGTCTTGCTTCCTTTGATTTTTGGAATTCATTTTTATCTTTAAATTATCTTATTTATGTTGTTTTTCTATCCCTTTTTTAGGGGTTTTAGACATGATACCTTATGGAAGTCTAGAGGATGTGTCTCATTTGACATAAGTGAATCTTTATCCACATCACATCACTTACAAGAAGGGATAGATGCCTATTTCATTGTTTTAGGTTTTGATTGTTCTACATCCTTCTTAATAATAACTCCTTAAATATTCATCTTAAAGCAAATCTAGCCTTTAGGTTTGTCTATTTTCCCTTTTAAATTAAGAGATGTTAGTCTTTGGAAACACTTGCTTGTAATGGTTCATCTCTAGAGAAACTTTACATATAAATCCACTTTTGAAAATGTTAGTGAGAAACGATTCCTTGATTTGTGCCTTAATCAAAGGAACCATAACGAGTTTCTCCTTGAGCATGCACAAGTTCCTATGAGTTAGGAGCTAATTCCTAAAAATTAGGACAAGTTCCTAAGATTTAAGGCAAATTCTTAAAATTTAGGAGTGCAAGTAGCAATTGACTAGTGCTAATGAGTGGAATGTATGCTGAGCAGGTAAATCCCCTTTATGGATAGAGGCGATCCCTCTAGCCCTAGGGTGGGTCTAGCAACAAGGGAACATGTTGGTCTGTCAGAATCATAGCTTATAAATGAAAAATGAGATGGGATAGATGACCTACCTTGGTCCAACGCTCTCGTCGTAGCTTGTAGCAGCGGTCCTCTGATTTTTGTCTTTACACGTAGCGGTCCTTCACTGATAATGTGAGTGTACTTGCACAAAGATTAAGTGAATGGTGACAGCATACAAAAAAATATTTTCATTTATAGTTATTCAATTGGTCAAGGAGAATCAAACATTTTGTATGTAATTAAACACAAAATTGGAACCAAAAAACTAGTCATGTATTAATAATAGAGAAAAGAATTTTATAACCTTAATGCCTTGATGTTGTAGCCTCCTTCGACGGGTTCAGTCGGGCGCATCTTAAGCATTCGTCGGGGATCAAACTTGATGAGGCAACGGGCCTAAACTCTCTCTCAACAAGGGGTTCTTCTCTGCCTTCTCCTACACACCAGCTATAGTAAGGACTGTTTAGCTAGCTGAAAGAATGTGAGAAGGAAGTATTTATAGGAGAGGAGGAGGTGGTTTTGGATCCCTTATTAGGTGGAATAGAGGTCTTATCCCTTTGGGGAGTTGTACAATTGTAGGAAACAAGAAGCCAAAGGGAGGACTTCGACGTTATTCATTCGAACAAACCATGATGACTCCGTCACGAAGTAGTTAGACATGGAAACTTAGTTTCTATTTTAAAAAACTTTCCAAAAACAGGTCGGCACGGGTGCCCCACTAAGATAGAGCGCCAATGGGCGCAGGGCCCAATATTAATTTATCTATGGGCACGAGGCCATAACTGCCTACCAGCGCTGACCCAAAATCACATGTTTTTTAGAGTCTACTTGAGGAATGATCAACAGAGGAAATTTTCTTGCATGCCAAGGGATGCAATGACACTTATAGCAAGGTTTTACAATACACAGAAGTCAGTGAAACGGTCCTCCAATGTTCGGGATGGGGATTGCAAGGACGGTGAAAAAATATTGTGTAACATATGCCCCCTAAAGTATGAGGTCCGAGAGAGAGGGAGGGGTGAAATGCTTTATGAGAACATTCCCAAACCAAAACGTCGTCGTTGGAAGTCCTGCAAGAACAAGTACAATTGATATCTCTGATACATGAATATGTGGTATGGGCGCAACCATCCATAGTAGAGTACATAAGATCCCAGGTATGGGCGTAGCCATCTAGTAAGAAGGATCATCAAATAGACTCAGCTATGGCCACAGCCATTCAATCAGAAGAGTCATGCATATAGTCATGATAAACCAAATCGTCTTGTAGGTTGGATTTTATCAGACAAAACATAGGGTCTTGCGCTCCATCTCAACCCGAAAAAGTAAAAATTCAAGCATGCAAATGAGTGATTTGAAGTCGAACATGCAAGAAATTCACCTGATTACCAGCCAATGAGGAAAGTTGGTAACATGCGTGAGAGAAACCACCAATAATGACAATGGCTCTCAAGGTAAAACTAGTACAATCCACGAAATGTGAACAGTGAGCTGGAGTCGAACATTCGCGAAATCACTTGATCGAAGGCCAATGATGAGGACATGTCGTCGAATGCGAAGAGCTTGCCCTTGAGGCATGTAAGCTCCAAGGTACCGGAAGGGAGTCTCTAGATCAACTTCCCGGATCATTAGGGGAATTTTGAGGTCTAAAATGGGCCTCCTAAGGAAAATGTACAACCAAAATAAACTTTATAAGAACCAATGAGATTCAAGATGATGATGTCAACCATGGGGGATGATTCACCATTTTTTAAGTAAAAGGGTACAAAGATTAAAAAATAATAAAACTACTTTTTCAACTCGTATTTTCAACTTATCTCCCAAATTTTTTACTGAAATTTCAAGTGGAAGTACTCATTGGATGCAAAATTTAATTCCTCATCCAAAGAGTACCCATGTTGCATACTTTCGATGGATCCTGCTACATAAAAAATGAGAAATACATGAAAAACGTTATTTTTCATGTATTTCTCATTTTTTGTGTAGCATGATCCATAAAAAGTATGCAACATGGGTACTCCTTGGATGAGGAATTAAATTTTGCATCCAACGAGTACTCCCACTCGAAATTTGAGTAAAAAATTTGGGAGATAAGTTGAAAATACTAGTTGAAAAAGTAGTTTTTTCTTTTTTCCCTCTAAAATTTAATGATGTAATCAAATATTATTTTATTACTTCCACTATTATTTTATAATTTCCTTAGGAGGCCCATTTTAGACCTCAAAATTCCCCTAATGAATGAGCTGAAGTCGACAGGAAGTGATCGGTCGAAGGAGGGCCATAATGTTTCCCACCTCATCGACACAAGACAGAGGAATAAGATGATAGTGAATCATGACTCAACAGAGAATCAGGGGTTGAAAACTGCAAAAGGAAACTTCTCTTTAACATATTGATGACACGACTTCGGAATCTGGCAATATTTGACTTCAAGGGATCTGAGGTCATGATGACGTGGCAAAGAGTAGATGAGAGGCCAAAATAGATAACCCAAACTCATGGAGGAAAAAATGACAAAATGGGATGTCCCCAACCTGACACAAATAGCAGACAAGTGTCATGTTCACGAGCGACATACTACCGACACGACTAAGATCTAGTTCCATTTTCCCCCACCATTTCTGGTGAGTACCCCAATTTTTTTTGGAAACAAGCTTGAATGGGATAGCATATGCTTGTCATATAAGTTTGTCCTTCGGACAAATCCATCCTAGTACATTTTACGAGCCATATGAAGGAGAAACTCGGTTGCATCGTGGTGACGATTTCCGATGTCATTTAGGGTTTAGCGAGTCTAACAAAGGAAGAACTGGGCATCTTTTCATGTTTAGAGAGTTTGAAAAGAAGCAGAAAATAAAACTCCAGTAGGTCCCTTTTCGTAGGTAGTCTCACAGACCTGAAAAGGTAGAAAACGATATCTGGGAGAACCTCTTTGTCGCGATTGGCTAAGGTATACCTTTTTCGTAAATAATTTGTCCCAACCAGAAAAAGGGGTAAATGTATAGTGGGGAGATGACGTTTCACAGCCTTTAACGAGTACAAAACGACAAGAGTCTCAGCGATATTTTCAATTTTCGAGAGTCAGAAAAGAGCTGAAAGATGACTCTAGGGGGTGACTTTTTCGTGTTTTTACCGAGTCTGAAAAAGTAATAAAATATAACTCGTCACTTCATCATCATCAGTTTTAGGACCTGTTGCTACACAAGAAACACACGTAAAACCCATTTTTTGAGATAAAATATTAAAATAATAAAAAAATAAGCTCAAAAACCTAATTAGGGTTCCGAAAAGGTTATAAAATGACAGAAATAGTAAAAATAAATTATTTTTCACCTTTTCACCTCTTGTGAGCATTTTTACTATTTTTCACTGTGATCTTGTGGAGCTGGCAGCGGACAATCCAGGAGACCAATCGTGAATCCGTTTTCTTCAGGTAAGAGCTCTTATCGTTGCCTGCATTTTAAATCAAATTTCATTGCCTTCATTTCAATTTTTCATATTTTTGGGGAGATTTTGTTCAAAGTTGGGTGTGGCGGTCGGCAGGGATTTCGAGCACGGAGTCGCACCAACCCGCCTAAAAATTCAGCGGGGAATCGCCAATTGGTGCTGCTGTTTTTAAAACAGCCTCGTCAATCACCACAACCAAATTTGCTCCAAAATTATGATAAATAGCCCATTTTAATCAATTCAAAAGTTGGTAATTTGACTAGTGAAAGCCCTAATGATGATTTTGCAGATGTTTGAAAGAAAAAATGGCCATTGAATGGAAGGAAAGAGAACACAAGGAGGAATATGACCAAGCCATGAGAAGTGTAAGATGCATGGATGCCCTAAGAGATTGTGGGCTCTTGAAATTCTTCATGGCACTGTGTCTGCAAGCTCAACTAGAGTTACTACAATATCTTATCAGTGTGTGGGACACTAATCGAGAAATATTTATGATTCACGATAAAGAGTTAGAGATTGAAGTATCTGACATATATTTCATCACTGGATTATCACGGAGGGGAGTAGCACCGATCCTGACAGGTACCCAGCCTACGATGGAAAACATTAGCATGCTCATAGACAGGGTTTGTCGCAAGGCAAGGAAAGGACCAAAGAGTGGGAAAGTGGATATTCAAACCAGTCCCGATTTGGCACTAAAGGTAGTGTTGCACACCATCACATGAATTTCTGGATCTCAAGCCCCTCATGAAGCCACAAAAACACGGCTTCTACTTGCCGTGGATTGTATGGCCCCAACCATTTTCAACTGGGCGGAGGCTGTAACAATCAACTTGAAATTCCAACTGACAAAATGCAAGAACGGAAAGCTTAAACAATTTGGTTATGGGTCCATCTTGGTACCGTTCATCTTGGAACGATTGCCAATATTTCAACGCCAGGAGGTGATAGTCCCTGCACCACCATTGCGAGAGCCATGGATGGTTCGTTGGGTGGCTTTGATGCCTAGAGCGGGAGGTAGTCAACAGATGTCGTGGAGACCAGAATTATTTGACTGGCTCCACCGACAACTCGTTGTCATGGAGGACTGGCCCTATACTAGCACAGACTTCATGGGTGATGCGGATCTTCCACTCCCAAAAGGAGAGGATTTGGATGAAGCATTGGGTAAGACTCATTTTTTTATTTTGATGAGTATTATGATTTTTTTGTATTATATGTGTTCTAATGTTTATCCATGTATCGCAGATGTTGGCCCAGAAAGACCTGCAGGAATGTCCCCTATAGCACGTAGAGTTCCGCGTGATTTCAAGGCTGCTCCTCATGGTGAGGGAAGCGAGGAGGAGGATATCGTAAGAAACCTGGAGGGACTCACCAGCTGAATCCCAGATTACGTGAGATTTGATGATGTTCCTCGTGCATACTAGAGGCACACTGCAGGGGTGTTTAACCATGTCCACCACTTATTGAGGCGGCTTGTGCGTGCAATGACATGCTACCATGACCATCATGTTGATTAGAAGCCTAGGCTTTTATTTCTGCATATTTTTTTGAGAGACATGATGTCTCAGGATGTAGCCAAAACACACATATTTTTTGAACTTATGATGCACGAGGATGCAAACACTCGATATATATATATATATATATATATATATATATATCTTATTATGTGATGATGATGCTTTTGCAAATTACGAAAATGTCTATCTAGTACAATATTGGCTACTGCATCAGTTAACGCATTCATTCGTCTAGGAATATGTTGATATGTGATGTAATCAAAACTCCTTTATTATAAATGAACACGCAAATACAACCTTAAAATCTGAGGATTTCTAACAGAATAATGCCCATTAAGCTGAAGAACCACAAGCTGAGAGTCTAGGTTAAAAATTAATGCACGAATGTCGAGAGCAATGGCCTCGGTTAAGAGTTCAATGACAGCACTATATTCAACGACATTGTTTTTGTTCATCCTAGACAAATACCTTGAAGGTCTATTAACTCACCATTAGGATTATAAATCACCCAGGCTGTGGAAGACAGATTTCGAGTACTGCGGGAGGCACCATCCACGAAACCAACATAAGGAGTGACAAACATCTGCACAGTAATCAACAACATAATAAGTAGGAAAAACTTCTCGCAAAGCACACCACGCCAAAACGTACAAAAATGAAAAACACACTTATGTACAAAATAACATGCACGAGAAACTCATGCATATTATTTTTTGAGCTACAACCCATTTTTGGGTTGATTCAAAGGATAGCCTTCATAGTCAATTAGCTCATAAGCCCCGTTCTACAAAACGCACTTAACGATATAGGGCCCATACCACATGGGTTCGAATTTTCCTGCCCCCAGTTTATCATGAGATTGGTCATAAAAGAGGATGAGGTCTCCTTCTACAAAGGTACGAGGGGAAACTGTCTGATCAAAATGAGCTTTGACCCACTTTTTCTGTGGTTCTATGACAAGAGCAACAAAGCGGCGAGTTTCAGTAGGCCTCTCCAAATATAGAAGACGCTCTTCTTCTCGCGAGGTATTAGGAAGTAATTCAACAACTATCTTGAGAGAAGGGATTTCACATTCAATTGGAAGGGTAGCTTCCAGACCGTAAACAAGCTAGAATGGAGTGAATCTGGTTGCATCCTTCACCGAGGTTCGACAAGCCCAGAGAGCTGAAAAAAACATGAGATGCTAGTTAGACTTGTGCATCCCAATCGTACGCTGAAGCATAGTGACTAGAACCTTGTTCACGGCTTCAACCTGGCCATTGGCCCGAGGGTGGTATAGAGTTTATTTGTTGTGACACAAAACCAACTTATAAGTCAACTCAACCATAATGTAATGACGAAAATGAGAACCATGATCGGTGAAAATGGCTTAAGGGACACCAAAACTGGTAATGACATGATTGAATAGAAATTGTGCAGCCGCCTTACCGTCAGCTGTGAGTGTAGAAATTGCTTAGGCCCATTTAGTGAAGTAGTCAAATCTATGATAATATAAGCATGCCCCCCAGTCGAGTGAGGGTTACACATCATAAAATAGATGCCCCACTTCACAAAGGGACCAACGGTAATGACAGGATGGAGGTGAGCGGGTGGTGCACGCATCTTGCGCTGGTAAATCTAGCAGTCGTGACACTTATGGACAACAACAATGCATTCTTTAAAAATGGTAGGCCAGAAATATCCAGCACGAAGAATCTTTTGTATAGTAGCATATCCAGACATGTGACCGCCACAAGTGCCAGAGTGGCATTCATTGAGGACTTTTTCAGCCTCCTCGAGGGTTAAACACCGGCAGAGAATAGAGTCAGCTCTAATGCAGTATAGAATATCTCCGACTATGCGATAAGGTTGCGAATGATGGCGGATGCGTCAACAAGCATCCTTTGTCAACTCGGATCAGAAGGTGGAAGTCTAGAGATAGACTATGATATCATGATATCACCGTACCATGGGTCGAGGGTGCTAATGAGAAAAAGGGTGTCGTCCGAAATGCATTCCTCAAAACCAGATAGAGCAGAGTCAGAAGGTAAAGAGCAAGTCAAATAAAAAAAAAACCAATGATTTCTTTGATTTGGCAGTAGTGAACTCCAAATTGAACTCTTGGAGGACAACAATCCACTTTGAGTATTTTACCCCCAGCAATTGTCGAGTCAATATGTAGGTCATGGGGTTGCAATCAATAATCACGATTACTGTGTGTGGTAGAATATAATGGCGAAAATGTTGGACGGCTTGAACAACAGCCAACGCCAATTTCTCGACATGTGCGTCATGTGTTTCAGTATCGAGAAGATTGCGGCTCAAATAATAAATGACGTGCTCGTCACCATTATCTTCGTCCTGTACCAGAACCATGGCAATAGTGCTAAATGCGGTAGCCAAGTAGAGGGATTAATTGTGATGATAATTGGGAGGATGCAACAGAGGAGCATTGATAAGCAATGTCTTCAATGCATCAAAAGTTTTTTGGGCGATCTCATCCCATAGGAACGGGACGCTTTTCTTAAGTAATCTCGTGAAGCCTTTGGCTACTTCAACATAGTTTGGTATAAAATGACGTAGGAAATTAGATTTCCCTTGTAGACTCTGCCTGATGTAAAGAGGAAGGGGAGGGGAGATTGACAATAGCTTCGACCTTTAGGGGATCGAGACGAATTCCATCTTTAGAGACGATAAACCCTAGGAGTCTACTGAAATCAACGCAGAAGACACACTTATGTGGATTGAGCCGAATGTTATAACGTCTACAGCAAAGAAGTATTTGACGGAGATGATCTGGGTGGTCCTTACATTTAGTAGAATGAGCCGAAAGGTCATCTAGGAAAGGTTGAACAATGTGCTTGATATCATGGAAAGCGTACGACATTGCTCTTTGAAATGTGGCCCCAACATTCTTAAGGCCAAAAGGGAGCTTCTTGTATGCGAAGGTACCCCAAGGACAGATAAAGGCAGTCTTGTGTTGATCAACTGGAAGAATATTGATCTAGTTGTACCGAGAAAACCCGTCCATAAGGGAAAATATCTCACTCCCATCACATTCGTCAATGATCTGGTCAATAAAAGGAGTAGGATAGTTATCCTTAGGGAAATCTTGTTGATATCATGGTAATCCACATAGACATGAATAGTACCCTGCTTTTATCCACAAGAACAATATTAGAAACCCATTCTGTCAAGGGAATCGGATTAAAGAAGCCAACTTTAAGAATTTTTTTAACTTCTCCCTTGATGGCAGCTGCCTTTCTAGGGTGCACAGGACAAAGACGTTGGCGAACAAGCTTTTCTCCTGGATAAGTAGGAATCTCGTGCATAGCTATACTTGGATCGATGTCGGGCATTTCTTCATAATACCAAGAGAAAACGTCTCGAAACTCTTGGAAGAGACTAGTATAGACCTCTATCTCATCAGGAGAACAGGTCACCCCAATGTGGATGTTCTAGACAACCCCCAGTTTAACAGAGATGTCAATAGGCATCATTTATGTAATGTTTCCCAGGTTACCTTCTGCAAAGACTTCATGTGTCAAGATGGGCATTTGAAGCGGATGGGAAGGAGCTTGGGAAGCGAACTTCTCAAGACAAGTAGACATGGCACCAAGGCTAGGCATAAAAGAGGAACGATGATGACTATTGTCCCAAGGAGGATCCTCAAGAGACATAGCTTCCACGATGGCCTCATCAGTGGGAAATATCTCATTTAAGAGATCAGGAGAATCTGAAGCATTGAGCCAAGGTGATTGAGAATACATGTCAAGAGACACACTCAAAGGAGTATGATCAGAGGGAGGAGGAACTGAAGCCGAAATAAGTTCACAATAATCAATTTCAATTGGGCTTAATGGAATCGCATCACCAAACGACTCACCCTGCTTGGGTGAATGGATGATCCATGGATCAGAAGACTTGGAGATCATGTTGACCTGAGTGGTGTTGGGCAGAGGAAGAGAAAAAAGACCCATAAGGGCAGGATCTTTGAAAATACCTAGTCCTATGCTCTCATAATGCGTAGGAATATGATCTACATATGGAATGTTTCTCTCGGAAGACGTGGAAGTGAAAAAGGACAACTTATCGACAATGATGATCTTTCCTTTGTGTGGAAATTGAAGAACATGAAAGAGAGTGGACGGGACGCATAGCATGGCATGAGTCCAACTGCGACCAAGGAGAAGATTGTAATTGAGTTTTGCATTAATGACATCAACCTCAACGCTAATCATTTTCCCTCCTAACGTAGTAGGTAAACTAGAGAGAACACCAAGAGAGCGAGATTCTCTTTCGTCAAAAGCTTGTAAAGTTTTTGGATATTGATTGAGGGCTAGAGAACCAAGGGCTTTCTAGCATGCTGAAGACATGATGCACGTTGATGCACCCTCGTTCACGACCACTTGATGGATATTATTTCCATTAATCCCAACTTGGATGATCAGTGTAAGCTGGTGAGGGAGATGCAGGACGAAATTTTCCAAATCGAAAGTGATAAGGCTAGAATCGATGGGGTCAATTTTTCTAATGGTAGATAAAAAATCCTTTCATTGTGACAGACATCTCTGAAGGACTTCCAACGCAGACAGTGCGGATGGCGCCTGAGCCAAACCCTCAAAAATACAGTAATATTGAGCGACATGAGCATTTGGGTTGTAGGAAGACCTTCGGAGTACACCTTTATAATGTGGCCGTACAACGGGCTCAATATTGGGCCTTTCGATGTGAAGAGGACTAGAAGCAGGCGGGGGAGGAGGACCATCAACGATCTATTTCCCCGCTGCCTGATGCGGTTCGGTATAATATTTTTATCGGGTAGTGATAGAGATGGGTGCAGGATTGTTCATCATGAAAACCTGAGAGCCAAATGGGGCGGAGGATTGAGGTTGCTCCACCATCTGAGTTTTTTTGTGATGGTAATGGTTCTTTAAGAACAATCGGAGTTCCTTGAGTGCCTTTGAGCAGTCGACTCACCTCGGCCCGTCGTGGACAGTCCTTGGTATAGTGCTTATCATCACAAATCATACAAGGGTACTTTGATTTGTGTTTTGAACCATCATCAACATTAGGTTCCGGAGAATCCTGTTTCGAGGTATCGGCTTTGGCCTTACCTTTACCCTTCTTATTACCCTTGGAAGATTTATCCGCTGGATTGGACTGGATGACATTCACTTCCACAGTCTTACCAGGATTCTGAGGTGGCTGAGAAGCAGTATCAGTGGAAGAAGTAGATTTTTGCTTCATAGGATTTGGAGAAGAATTTTGAGAAGTTTGAGACACAGAACCAATGATACCGTCGACAGATGGCGTCACCGGTGCATTGGTAGTTCCATGTCACGGAGCATCGGGCAAGAGTTCATACAATGTGCCAGACTGAGATTACACAAGATCAAGGTACTGGGCACGCGCAATGGCTTGTTTCTCAGTAACACATGCCCCCATAGTGATGTCCTTAGCAATCAAACAGATAAAAGAGGTAGTGAACCAATTAGTTAGAAGTTGATCAGGAAACACAAACTTGATCAAACAGCGACGCCACCTCCATTCATGAATATGATCAAAGATATGAGTAGCCTGATCTTGTTTCAAGGATGTGAGGAGATGTATCCCAGTTTCATACCGAAATGGTAACTAAAAGTGTGTGAGAAATTCCATAGCAAGAGATTTGAAATCTTTAAAGATGTCGCGAGAGACTTCAATGTGCCATTTTGTAACGGCACCAGTGAGAGTCCTTTGGAAAATACATAGTTGAATTGAATCGTCAACCCAAGAGTTAGAGGAGCACCAAAGATGGTAAGTCATAACATGTGCTTGGGGGTCTTCGCTGGACTTGCCTTCAAACTTGGGACAATCGCCAAGGATTTTAGTTGGAACTAGAGGCCAATATGGATTATGAAGGATAGGATCATTCGTAAACTTTGACACATCGGGCAATTCTAGCATAGCAAGAAAAGACAATTGTAGATTGAAAGGCATTGCAGGCCTCTGATAAAGACCCATATTGGGATTCCAACTAGGTTGGGAGAAATTCTACCCCCATATGTTTTGTCCTGGAGGATTTTGTCCATAAGGGTTATAAGCCTAATAATTCTGCCTATACACCAGCTGAGGACCAAGATATTGATTCTGAGCAAACCACTAAGGTCATGTCTAAACAACATATGGATTTTGTTGTGGAATGTAAGCAGTGCCTTGGGGTGGACCTTTTACCATCTGAGATTTCCCTTGAGGAATATAAGGTTGGCTCTGGGACTGCACGGGTTTCCCTTGGGGTGCAGGTTGACCCAGATGCTGCGGTTGAACAGGCTGCCCCCAAGGTACAGTTTGGACTAGGTGTTGGGGTTGGACAGGCTATCCCTGGGGGAGAGGTTGCCCAGGATGTTGAGAGCCACTAGTCCATCCCTGAGGAGTAGGTTTTCTCGATGGTTAAGATGAGTCAGGTTGCCCCTGAAGACCAAGTTTGCCTGGCTGCGACGAGCCAGGTTGCCGCTGAAAAACAGGTTGGCCCGACTGAGCAGTAGAGGGTTGACCTTGTACAAAAGTTGGGCCTTGCTGAATGTAAGGCTGGTTTTGTTAGACAAAATATTGTCCCTGAGATGGATAGGTTTTCCCCTGGGGAACATAATATGCTCCCAGTGGAATATAAGGTTAACCAACAGGACCATAGGGTTTTCCCTGAAAGGGTTTTCCATGCAGACCATAGGGTTGTCCCTGAAAGGGTTGTCCTTGTGGACCATAGGGTTGTCCCTGAAGGTATGTGAACTGGTTGGGGTAAACCGGCACTTGAGGTGTTTGAACTTACAATGGAACTGGTGGGTTAGGCTCATGTAAATAGATGTGATTTCCGTGCTCATTGTAATAATGTGGAGGATTGATGGGAGCTTGCATCTGCTAAGAACCCTGAGGGATATAATTTTGTTGCTGTATGGCCAGCATGTACTGATCGTACGCCAAACCTTCAGGAATTGGATTGGAAGAGACAGGCGCACTACCAGTAGGTTGGACTCCCGAAACGTGAGGCTATGATCCACTCACGGCGGGCCCAACAGGTATCATGGAAGCGATTGGAGTCGTCCCACGAACAACAAAATATGACAGTAATGACAGAATCATAATAACAACCGGTGCAAATGAAGCCACACAGATAATGGGCTTGGTTGGGACAGACGTAATGATTGTCGACATAATGGGAGTCGAGGGGGATGCACCCGATACGAACAACCCTTCGAGGGAGTTGATGTACTCGACCATATCGGATTCTGATAAAAATATGTAGCACCATAAATGATCTGACTCAACGAACGATAACTAGCCAAGAGTGATAAAGGCTGTGAGGATACATAAGGAAAATTCTCCGGAGAAACTTATAGCCTCTCGTAGAAATATAAGTCTCTTCACTACTAATGGGAATCGTAGCATCCATGTCGCATGAAGACATGTTTTCGATGAAAAGGCGATGAGCAGTGGCAAGTAAAGCATGTGTTAATGGCAATTCAAGTGGTTATGAGGCAAGCGGTTCTGAGGTAAGAGGAGGATATTCTTCTTCATCCCTGAAACTGGCCCAAATGTCCAGAGGTTTCCAATTGATATCAAATGGTTCCTGAAGAGGAGATCGAGTAGAAAGGGGTAGAATACTCGGACTAATAGAACACCAGTAACCTATATGCCTAGTAGGCTGAGATGCCTCTGAAGAAAATTCAGGAGAAGGATCTCCACTACAAGGTAATGAAGGGGATGATGAAATTGGTGGTTCCGCCACTGTGACTTTGTCTCAAAAGCAGGAGAGAAAAGAGATAAGAGATTCGAGGCTTCAATACCAAAAACTAAGGAATTACTTAAGAACAAGACAAGAAAATATCTTTAATGGGCGTATGATCGTAGGCAATTCATTTTATGACATTGAAACAAAAATCTACCTTTTTATATTTTAAGAGTCAAGAAAAAGGCAAAAGGTGACTCTAGTCACTTTTAGATTGAACGAGTGTGGAAGGACAAGTTCTCGATGATCTTATAAATTTTAGATAGTCACGGAAAGATCAAAATGACTTCTTAGGAAATCTAAGAAAGAGGGTGTACCAAGCTTCTGTGAACTGCAATATACACCTTGGTGATCAAATGAAAGAGAAATGACCTAGGACTTAACGTACATGTAGGCAGTCTCCCCGAATGTTGTGTTCGGCGTATCACGGTTACAGGGCGACAGACTCAGCTTCCTATGGATAAATGATTGCAACCTATGAGGGTCTACCTTTATATACTCGACGGTACGGGGAGCATAAGTCCGTGCTAGTGCTTTCTACTGCCAGATGGAAAATGACAACTACTAGGTTTAATGATGCCGGAACACATCACTAGCCTAGAACTCTAACTGTGAGCGTTAGGTTTCAATTCTTCCTTAGGTTGATTGAGTTCATTTTAAAGTTGATCTTGAATTAATGTTGCAGTTTCAAGGCCTTACCGAATGTAATCTCAAATCCCTAATGCACAACTACATGCCAAAGAAAATCATTCCAATTCGATGAATAGCTAGCTAAGAGAGGGATAGTAGTTCACAACGAAGCAGCAATCAATCGAATACAAGAAGAATTTTTCCTAATGTATCTAACACAACCAATGCAGAAAATGAAAAGATCTTTCCTTGTTCACTTAAAGCTACTAATGAAAACCAACGTTTTTCATTTCAAACCAAGAGAAAGAATGCAATTTTTTTTATTTTAGATGAATGAGAAGCAAAATTCATTGTTACACTAAAAGACCAAATGAGTACTAGTTTTGAGTCACTCGAACGAAATGATAAAAAACAAAGAGACCAATCCAAAGCGAATGTAAAACACACTCAAAACATAGACTCATTCCTTCAAGAAAAATAAGACTTTCAAATCGACTCAGTGAGAAATGTGATCTCTGCTCAGGGCGACAGAGGGAAGGTCAAACAGACACCAAGATGATAGTTTGACGACCCAACGACATGTAGAATCGAAAGAAAAGATCAAACAATCAGTCGACAAGCTGAAAAGATAAAAGACTAGACTGACTCAAACTCAACTCAGAAGGCTCAGTGAGGAGGTAGCTGAAAAAGTGACAAAAGATACCTAGAAACCCTAGGATGCCAGAACCACACCAATCAGATGAGGGGCAAACAACTAAGAAGAATGAGACAGGGAAGTCAAAACAATTCAAATGGACTAATTCAAGAGGAAAAAACCAATCTAGAGGCAAGACACACTAGAAAAAACTTAGGGAAGAGGCCCAAATCCAAACCTACAGGAATCGGCAGAACTGTTTAGTTGTAATCCAAGCTGAACAGGGGAAGGCGCACATGTAAAATAGGTAACAAGCGCCAATTGGCGCGACTGTTCAAGCAACAACAATGCTGAGCTAGAAAGCTATGGCAAGGATAAAAGGCCACTGAGAAAATGCCAGACTTAGCACTTTGAGACTAAGTATGATGGATGGAAATAGTCAAACAAGCAAAACAAAGTAGAAAAGTGGTAATATGACCAAAGTCGGATAGAGAAGAAAAATACTAGACGAACAACGAGAGACGGAAAACACATTGATACCTAGTATGGTCGCCAACTTGTTGAGAAAGTGTTGGGTCTCGTAATTGTCACATTTTTATCATGTTTATCCTCGCCATTCCTCGCATTCCATCACCTCATTTAACCATTCATCATACCATTTCCATGGGTTCACCTCATTATTTTCCAATTTATTTATTTTTAATATTATAAGATAATTTATGATTAATTATTGGTAAAATAACATATTTCATTAATATCTCAAATGTGGATGAGCTTTGTAATGTGTATGATTATTTGGAAGGATTATTAAAAAATATTCTCAAATATTTCCTCCACCATTTCAAGAATTCAAAGGATAATTGCTCAAGCTTATTCCAAGGAGAAGATCATGGAGATTCCAAGGAGGAGATCATGGAGATTTGGATAACATATCTCATCCAATATTTGTGAGAGATGAGTGAGGATTTGAAGGGATCATATTTTGTAATTATAGGGATATTGGTTGAGAGAAAAGTGGATTTTTAATTATGAGTTGCTTATCTTGTTTTCAAAGCACCCATGTATAAAAGAGAGTACTCTCTCTTCATTTTGATTTGGAAGAAATATGTAATGGAATAGATGATAGAGATGATATATGATAGGAATAATAGGTATGATAGAGAGGAGATTTAGAGTCTAGAATAAGTTTTGGTTTTGTAATATTTCATTGTTCTTCTTCATCATTAATATATGCTGACACAGGGTTATTCTTCACATGTTTTTTTGTCTCTTATACAATTTCACATTTCCAGTTTTTGATATGATGAAGTGGTAATGTTGTTGGAGTAGAATTGTTGAGGAAGGACTATCAGGTTCTCCTAAGTTAGGAGCCTCTTCTCTCGCTTTTTACACATCACAAACTACTGCCCTTTAGTCTCTCTTCTTAAGGACAGTAATATGGGGAAGGACGAACAGATTCTCCTAAGTTAGGAGCCTCTTTTTTCGTTTACTGCATCTTGAATCATAGACTAAAGCATTAGAATAGGCTAATTTAACTTTAGTCTTGCATTTCCAGTGCATGTGCTTCATAAGTCTATGAAACCCTCAAATTGATAATTTATGTTAAGGAAATTATTTGACGATGATAGTTTCGTCCAACAACAGGTAAATCCCCTCTGCGGGCAGAGGCGATCCCTCTAGCCCTAGGATGGTTCTAGCAACAAGGGAACATGTTGGAGTTTCGGACTCCTAGCTTATAAATGAAAAATGAGTTGGGATAGATGACCTACCTTGGTCCAATTCTCTCATCGTAGCTTGCAGCAGTGATCCTTTGATCTTTTTCTTCACACGTAGCGGTCCTTCAGTGATAATGTCAGTGTACCTGCACAAAGATCAAGTGAACGGTGACAACATACGAAAACATACTTTCATTTATAGCTATTCGATTAGTCAAGGAGAATCAAACATTTTGTATGTAATTAAACACAAAATTGGAACCAAAAAACCAGTCATGTATTAATAATAGAGAAAAGAAGTTTACAACCTTAATGCCTTGATGTTGCAACCTCCTTCGTCGGGTTCAGTCTGACGCGTCTCAAGCATTCTTCGAGGATCGAAATTGATGAGGCAACGGGCCTAAACTCTCTCTCGACAAGGGGTTCTTCTCTGCCTTCTCCTATGCACCGGCTATAGTAAGGACTGTTCAGCTAGCTGAAATAATGTGAGAAGTAAGTATTTATAGGAGAGGAGAAGGTGGTTTGGGATCCCTCATTAGGTGGAAGAGAGGTCTTATCCCTTTGGGGAGTTTCACAATTGTAGGAAACAAGAAGCCAAAGGGAGGACTTCGATGTTATTCAGTTGAACAAACCATGATGACTCTCCTCACAAAGTAGTCAGACAAAGAAAATTTGTTTCTATTTTAAAAAAAAATCCAAAAACAGCTCAACGCGGGTGCCCCATTGAGACAGAGCGGCAATGGGTGCGGGGTCCAGTGTTAATTTATCTATGGGCGTGAGGCCATAACTGCCTACCAACGCCGACCCAAAATCACATGTTTTTGAGAGTCTGCTTGAGGAATGATCAACAGAGGAAATTTTCTTGACATGCCAAGGGATACAATGACACTTATAGCAAGGTATGACAATACACAAAAGTCACTAAAATGGTCCTCCAATGTTCAGGATGGGGATTGCAAGGACGGTGACAAAATGCCGTGTAACAATGTCAAGTTTATCATCTTCTAGTTTGAGTTATTTTGGGTAAAGGGCGATTTAATTGAGTCAAGATCCTAAATTATAGGAAGGGTGAGTTAACACAACCAGTGAGTTTTTGTTAACTAGTCAATCAACAATTCAACTTTCCTCAAATAGAACTTGCCGGTAATAGCCTAATTGAGTGCTTATAATGAGGAACGAAGGAATAATTTGATCATTGTCTTGTGAGCACGAGTTGGTGATACAAGGAAGTAGAGAGCATAGATTGGTTCTTTTGTGTTGAGACTTGTGTAAGTTTGATAGAGAGCAAATAGGGATCAACAATCTTGCAAGGGTTTCAAGCTTGGTTCAAGGTAGGAAAATAAGGTTGTTTTCAAATTGAAATAAGTTGTATTTGTAACAGATCTAATGCTCAATTTCTATTAATAATCAAGCAGAGGGTTTTCCCAGTTGGGTTCCCTAGAAATAAATTTGTGTTTAATTGTGTGTGAATGTGTCTTTATTTCTATTCCTATTCTGCTGCAAATTTGAAGTAGATAAATTATGTGTTTTAGTGAAAAAACTAGTTTTCATTTTTCAGATTGTTCACTATAGCAGTTGCAGAATTTCAAGAAAATTCTACATGGTATTAGAGCGAGTACAAAATTAAGCCAACATAGGTTGACAAATCCATCTCAAGGGACTCAATCATAGGCTATGAAGTAACCAGATATGGTCGCAAACCCTATAGAGTTGATCTAACGTGAAGAGAGGACGATTTATGTTCCGATCTCTTGTGATCTGATAAGGCTTAGATAGGGAGAGTTGTTGGCCAAGTATTTTATGAATTTCTATGCAATCCAAATACTTTTTTTATTTGACCTCAGGAAATTTTTGATCCCTAAGATAAGGGTTGTGACTTCTGGGGAAACGTTTTGGATGGTCGCATGCGTAGTATACTACAGAAAAGAAGATTGCATACTGTTGTGGCTCAACATAGAAAAAGGGATATGGAAGAAGTGCTTAACACACATATGAAGTAGTACTAGAGGTAGATTTTAGGGCAACTCTGAGGCAGCCCTAGGAGCCCTAAAGTGGGCCAAAATTATGAGTTCATATGCACATAAAAATGACTTTATAAGATGAAGGTAGCATCAGATTAAGGTACATGGATTTACTACTTCATGTTGGTCATTGCGAGGATATGGAGAGTTGGTTCTAAAGTATTTATAATAACAGATCTCGAAGCCCTAGTTTAGGTGTTCTTAATGCATGTGGAGTCACCATGGATCAACCCTTAAGTTTGTTCCAATAGTGCGTGCTAGGGTATAGAAGTGGGGTGCATAATTAATGGTAGTAGGGTTGTCATGAAGTGTTGAGAAGAGGGCAGATTCAAGAGTTTTTAAAGGATATTTTCAAGGTGTGAAAAACATATATTTATATACCCTAGTTAGGGTTTCCTTCTAAGGTATGCTTCCACTAAAAGGCCATTTTGTAGGTTTTTAAATTTGATCATATTTTCTATACATGAGAGAGAGGAGAGGGACCCTAATAATGATACATATAGACAAGGAATAGTGGTTGTATTGTGCAGAGATTCTATGTATATGCCAGTCCTGAAGTAGGTCATTTCCATACTCTATTAACTGTATAAAAGTGTGAATTTATGGGAAGATTATATGGTCGATACAATGAAGGGAAATATGGGTCAACGTGGAGCAGTCTTAGTGGAGATATATTTGCATTGAAGTAGTTGGAATAGATTGTTCTAAAGGAGTTAGGACAGTAGATTTGATAAGCCCTAGACTTGTGAAATTTGAGGAAAAATTTACAAAACACGGGGCAGTAAGTTTATAGCCCTAGATAAGTCACTAAGATGGCTATAAGTGGGAATATTGGAAACTGTGAGCACTTTTCACAAATTAATTTGTGAACAGTGCATGAACAATGTCGGTTGCAGTGCATGATCTAGTTCGTATTTGGGACAGAGTTATTGGTAGCATGTGTACATGTGGGAGGATTTTAAATCCCTCAGTACAGTTCAGAGGGAGAAACCTTGAGTAGTAAGGAAGGAAGTTAACAAAATAGAGAAGTGATAGACTTACAAAGCATGGTGGGAAAGAAAAAGTCTTCAAAGTAGGTTCTGGGGTAGAACGTAGGGAATCCTTCTAGTTTAGAGGGAGGAGCTATATAAGTGGAGAACATGGTAATGTTGGAGACAGATCCAGGTGGACAAGGTTCTTCCAAGAACACCTTCCTCGCTAAGAGGGAATGTTGAAAATGTTAGTGAGAAATGGTTCCTTGATTTGTGTCTTAATCAAATGATCAGGAGATCGAGTCTCTTGTAGAAAAATGCTCAAAAATGAAGTTGCTCAGAATTGGTCCGAACTAGATCGACTGGAAAGAGCTTGGAAAAATGATCCTGTAGACGTGAACGGCACTGAAAACCGACTCCGTATGAGAAATTTATTCAGCTTTGAAGTTTGCCAATTTCAATTAAAAAATGGCCAAATTTGACTTTATAAAAAAAAATTATTGAAAAAAAATATTCCACAGAATATTCTATAGAATATTCTAAGAATATTCCATGGAATATTCCACAGAATATTCTGAGAATATTTCGCAGGCAACCAATGGAAGGGCGCCACGTGGCCCCAAGGTCGAATGAATTGGCGTTTAAAATCTATTTGGTGCACATGGCAGGATTTGAACCCGAGTCGGGTCGAAAACAATGGAGCAGCCCGACCATTAGGCCAGAGCAATGGTTCTTGATAAATGGCGGATCAAACATATATTTAAAGTTTAGTTTTAAATTGGGCGGGGCCAGAAAGGGGGCCAACCCCTAAGGGCTAGCCCCCTCCGCATAGAACCCACAGCACAATTCAAACGGTGCGCAACTAACTCTGATGGATACGTTAATATTTATTGTAACCGTTTAAAACATGTGAACGAGGTTATGGTGTATTAACGTTTCGGTTTGAAAACCGTAAAGTTCTAACCATTAAATCGCGGCGGGTTGAACGGGTACATGTGACCACGTTCACAAAATTTAACTTAACCGCTCGATAAATTTGGAGCGCACCGCCTAATCTGGAGTTTGTCACCATTTTTAACTAGAGTTAACTCCAGTTCTCCACATTTAGTGGAGTTTTTTTAGGTGACACTGGGCAAACTTTAGTTAGTCATAACTTTGGCTAGGGAAGTCCATTTGGGACGAATTTTTTTTTTGATTTTGGGGTATTGAAGCATTATGGAGCTTTTGGGACAGGTTGTAGAGCCATCAGGGTGCTCTATCAGTGATTTTACCAGCGATTTTGGTTGTGGAGCCACTAGGGCCTAATGAAAGATCAACTGTGTTGGACTATACTCATCCATTGGAGGTGAATGAATAGTCGATTTATACTGATTTCAACCTTCTTTTTCTGAATTTGTAGCTTATTTTTCCTTTTGAGGCTTTCTACATAGTGTAATTTACATTTTGAGCATTAATGAAAAAGGGAAAAGCCTAATTAGAGGCTTTTGGACCCAGCAGAGGTAGCCCAAGAGAGGGGTGAAATACTTAAACAAATGATTACTATTATGCTGTGCATTTTTGCTGTTATATTTCAGATTCTGCTACATTAAACAATAAATTTTCATAAGTACACTTTTGCCAAGCAGACTTATACAATGAACAAAACTCATTAGTTCAACTTCAAACCACATTACTTCATTTGCAGAATACTTAAACTTGCTTATTCACACATAAAATTTTGATTAATGAATACTTTGCATAGAAACAAATACTTTCATTGATCGGATCTATTTCAGTGTTTAAATTTTATTTCTTTAGGCAAATCCAGTTTGTGGGCCAGGAGCTTCTGGTTTCATCCTTTCTAGTAAAGGTGAAATAACCAGTAAAAGCCCCCTACTGTCAATCTCTGTATAAGAAATACTTTGTTCTCACAATTTTGGATCATCAAAGGAGCCACAACAAATTTCTCCTTAAGCATGCAGAGTTCCTATGAGTTAGGAGTCACTTCCTAAAAAGTAGGATGAGTTCCTAAATTTAGGGTGAATTCATAAAATCTAGGAATGTAAGTTGTAGTTGACTAGTGCTAATTAGTGGAAGGTTAAGTTTATTGTCTTCTATTGCGAGTTATTTTTGGTAAACGACGAGTGGATTGAGTCAGTCTCTTAAATTATAAGAAGGATGAGTTAATATAACGAGTGAGATTTTGTTAACTAGTCAATCAAAAATTCAACTTTCCTCAAATAAAACTCGCTAGTAATAGCCTAATCAAAGTGCTTATAAGGATGCAAAAGTCACAATTTGATCATTGTCTTCTGAACATGAGTTAGTGAAACAAGGTAGTAGAGAACAAAGGTTGGTGCTTGTGTGTTGAGGCTTGTGTGAGTTTGATAGAGAGAAGATAGGGATCAACAATCTTGCAAGGGTTTCAACCCTTGTTCAAGGCAGGAAAACAAGGTTGTTTTTAGATTAAAATAAGTTGTATTTGTAAGAGATATAATGCTTAGTTTCTATCAATAACCAAGCAGAGGGTTTTCCCAGTTGGGTTCCTGTTGTAGCGGCTACAACCTCCCTCCAAAATTTTTCTTATGCTTAGATTTTGGAGCCTAACCTTCTACTCACAAGCTCTTATCTTGCACTTTTATCAAGTATTCATGTTATGATTGAGACTTATCCTTTTCATCTTCACTTATGTTCACTTGTTTTCACACTTAATTTATCTTTCTAAGTCACAATCTAACCTCATAACTTGGGCTTGTATCAGTTCTGGGCTTGTCTCCAGAAACTGCATAATCCATGAGGGCAAGCCCAACCTTGATGATTGGAATTGCACAATCCTAACTGGAAACTCTGCTTTGAGCTCAAAAATTGTGCAAACATGGATGACAGCCCAACACTGAGCCCAAAAATTGCACAGAGCATCCCTTGAGCCTGTGCAATGCACTAAGATGGAAAGTTTCCCAATTCCCCAAATTTGCGCAATATTTCCTGATAGTGTGCATGGAAATTTTCCTAAAAAAGGAAAAAGCTAAAAATCTAAAAATTAAAAAACATCCCTAAAAGATATGGATCTATTTTTAGTTTCCCAAAGGAGGCACACTTGCTATTTTTAGAAACCTCCACCAAGCATCGCTTTTTCCTTGATTTTAGGCATGCACATCATAAACCCTAAATCACTCAAATCTATTTAATTGAAACCCCTGGATCTCATTTGTACACTCAATATTTGAGTTCTAGCATTCCCAAGGAGATCAAGGAACTTCGGTGAGGTCATTGTCGCTTTTTCAGGTGAGTTTCGCTTTTATTGTATTTTGTCGCTTTTTCTGTCGCTTTTTGTCGTTTTTCTTGTGTGAGTGTTGTTTTTCTTATTTCTCTTCATGACTGCTGTGATTTTAACTTTCTTTAGCTTCTAGAAGTGTTGTTTCAAGTTGTTTTTTGCCTTTCACAAGTGTCGCATCGATTTCTTTGTTTCTACACCAATGGTCGTCGTTGCGGCGAATCTCCTCGCTGATTTGATTTTCTTCCCATTTATTCAGTTTCTACACCTGATCTATCTTGATTCATTCATACTTAGTCAAATTTTCACTCAATATCACACCATCACTTAGATCTGCTCATTTTTCACACTTCCATTGGGCATATCTACACTTTCCTTAGTCTATTTTCACTTTGCCCAACTGGCACCGTGAAATCCTAAGGCTCAATCCAAGATCTTAGCCTCTAGAACTGTGTAGTGTTCAATGAAGGTTGGCCAAAATTCCCATTGAAAAGTTATAGGACTCAACTTTCTTCCTTGGCCACTGAGACTGTGCAATGCACAGTCTCTCCCAGTCCACTACAGAGGCGGGACTACGTATTGCACAGTCTCAAGCCTCGGGCTTCATCCTTGGTTATTGGGACTACGCAGTGCTCAGTTCCCACAGGAAGCCAATCCCTCTTGTTGTTTAAAATTTCACAATCCCTCTCATCAATTTCCCTGTTTGTTGCTTGATCATACCTTGAAAGTAGATTTTCTAAATACTGATGTTTTCTTATGATGAGTGTATTTTATGTTCCACATGTACCATAGTTGTTGAGCACTTCTCTCCAATAGTCATTGTTACCATGGCACCAAAGAGAGTTGCTTCAAAAGAAACCACTTAAAGCAGTACTGGGGAAGTACTTGAGAAAGCGCCAATTAACTTGTCAATATATGGGGACACCCAACTATTTATACAAAAGGAGTCAACACTAACATGGAAGATGGTTAAAGACGATTTTTCAAAGGACTTTGAGGTAGATCTAGAGGACCAAAATGTTTATCTCAACATCCAACGGTCAAGATTATACAGGGTTACATGCAAATATCAAACCTTCCCATGTGCAGATGTCATCATCTGTATTATTTCACACATTGATGAGAAGACCATGACATTGATTAGTGCCAGCAAAGAGAAGCTTGCTACCTTTCTGGTAGAAGATTATCAGCACATGTATCATCTTCCTAAGTTAGTAAATCTCATGGACTCATACTTATATGCTACCCACGACTATATGAGTAAAAAAATATATCATCAAAGGCTAGGTGAAGGAGCCATATAAGTTTCGATAGACACCCACCCATTCATACAAGACAAAGTCGCTCAGGAAGGCCTACCAGCTCTTGGTTATCTTGGCTTGCAGAATCTAGGGTCAGCAAAGCACGAAGACATTTCCTGAAGGGTGGGAAATCTTATTGAACCAAGTGGTGAATAATGGGAAGCCGTTCAACTGGTTAGATTTATTGGCTCATTAGTTGAGAGCCCATGTAGCACAAGCCCGAGATCCTCCCAAGGGAAAGAAAGAAAGGTTTTATATGTCTACATACTTACTGGATGTGATCTGTGCACATAATCAAATTTCTGGCATGAACTAGACATGGACACCACGAGAAAATTTCGTGCATATCTATTGTAATTTTCTTTCAAATTTCATCCATAGAGGAGTTATAGAACAACTAGCAGATCACTTCATCATTCCTCTATACAAGTTTATCTTTGAAGAAGACCCACATTGCATGTCACGAGGAGAAATGGAGGAAATATCAAAGATCACATATTGGTTTGCCTTACCAGATGCCAAACTTATTAGAGTGTTCGACGGACAGAAGACGTCGCATATTTTGCCAAGGTATGCCACCGACAAGCCTATCATGCAAGAAGTGTCATATCATCTCACCACAAGGTTGTCAGTAGCACTGCACAAGAAGAAGAAAGCACCATGGTCCACTCTTCCTTTGCAGATTAGATTATATGAGATTAATAATCTCAAAGTTGCAAATACCAAAGAAAAATCCATAGGAAATTTTGAGTTCAATACAAAATACTTCAATCCGTATGATCCAAGGGGAATTTGCAAGGACCATTGTGTGAGAATATATTACATTTGGGTCAATGGGGCATTTCATTGGTCAGAGGAGGATCCATGGAAGAATTGCTACAGTGCCTCCAGAGCCCGTGAGCCGGTCAGTATAGCTGGGACTTCACAGGCCACTCCATAGATAGCAACAACTCCAGAAGAAATGGCATCAGAAGGAAGTAGCTTGGTACATGTTAAGGGAAAGAGAAAGGTTTTTACTATGCAAAGGAATTACAAAGTTGGAAGATGAAAGCGGATTCAATCCTCACACAAGCAGCTTTAGAGGCAGAAGCAAAGAGGAAGAGAGAAAAGCAGAGCTTGCAGGAAGAAAGTAGAACAAGAACTTAGGCAAGAATGAGAGAAAAGAAGGAGAGAACAGGAGGAGTAGAAGAATAAAGGTAAGGCGTAATGGTAGGAGAAACAATGTTAATTCAAGTTGAAAAGCAAGAACAAAACTCACCAACACCATAGGGAGAGAGCAAACATAGAGGGAGAGAGCAAAAATATGCATGATCAAGAGCTTTCTCATGAAATTGAAGACTTGATTGAAGTTTTTGACATGGAGTTGGAACCGGAGCCAGGGGATGAAGATGTTGACGTGATTCCTAGCACAATGCAGGTCACCATTCAATCTCCACCACCTCCAGCCACAAAGTTAGCCTCGAGCAAGGAAGGGGACATAGTTCCTCTTAATGATGATCAAGTAATGGATATGTACAATATGTCATATGAAGAATTTCATAAGAGGATTGTACAAGTGCAGAGAAATGATTTTCTAGATGATCATGCATCACCTACAATCATTAGAGAAAGGGCGATAGTGGCAAACACCAGAAGGAATCCAAATTCCATTGCCAAAGCCAAATTGGCCTTCGCGGGTGTGGTGAGATCAAAAACTTAGTATTTTCTAGCCAAGAATAAGCAGTTGGTACAGAAACTACAGGTTTTCTAGCAAGAGATACAACAGCTCCGCGCAACAGCGTAGAATGCAACTTCTGCACATGTCTACTTAGGGGAAATTAGAGTGTGGATGCTTGGTGAAGTATCCACACTTGGAGAGGCCATGTGTGACCTCTATGAAAAGCTCATGACTGTACATAAGGTAGTTGTCTTCTTGCATAACTTGCAGCAACAGAACAAAGAATTTGTTAAGACTCTCAAGAATGTACAAGCTTCCATCACCGCCATGCAAGACTGGATAATGTGATACAAGGGGCCATCACTTACCTTGGTGAAGAAAATGAATCCGTAGGAAGAGCTACAAAAAGCGAGAGTTCAAATGTTTATCCATAGCAACAAGCATCTCGCCTCTTTCATTGGAAATATTCAGGCCTCATATGTACGTATATACAAAAATTTGGATTTAATGGTGGGAACCCACAAGATCCCATAAGTCAGCTCACTCATCGAAGCTAAACGCAATCATCAGGTTAGGCAGGAGATCGTAGAGTACTTGGAGCAACTGAGACAGATTGTCACCAAGGAGGATTTGGAGTTAAACATACAAAATATACATAACTACACTATTGGTCCTATCCAAATCAGAACAATGTTGCTCCTTCTTGAGAAAGAAGTTAATACTGGCTCCAAATCATTGTACTTGGATGTTATGAAGGCTAAAGTCCACTTCTAGCCTGACACCATCATGCGGTTTGGGGATGCCATCACACAATATTGAGATTGGCATCAATATGTGACTGAGAAGCATCAAGTAGAAGTTGTTAAGCTAGATTTCACCCAAACTCCAGTGTCATAGTGTTTTATCTTGTTAGGCTATTAATTTGTCTCTACCTTATTTTGTCTCATATGGGTACGAGTGGAAAATATAATGTTATTTGTAAAAGTGAAATTCCAAGTGTCCATATTGGAATGTGAAGAGTCATATTGTAATGTAATGAGTCATCCTATAAACAAGTTGAAGAGTCATGAGGGGATTCTAAGATTCATAAAGGGGCATGTGAAGAGGCACCCCCCTTTGTTATAAAAATGTCCTCATAACTCATGTAATGGGCTTTTGGGAGCTAATATTTTGGCTAGGCTTAGGCTTAGGAAGAGCTTCAGAGTTTTGTGAGAGCTAATATTTTGGCTAGGCTTAGGCTTAGGAAGAGCTTCAGAGTTTTGTGAGAGCCTTGGCTTCTCCATAGCGTAGAGGGAGTATACTTTCTTGGAGGAGCAGGTGTTGTTGACTTCACGTTCCACTATTGGGGAAAGTGGTTCGTTAATGGTGTATGTATGATTGAAACTTTCACTTTCAATAAAACCCAGAATCGACATGCTTTCATGCATATATTTTTAATATAGTAGGACTACTCCTGTTGTATTTGCGATGTATGTTATTTAACTTACACATATTCTTATGAACTATTCCGTTTGCATTTGTATGAATCTTGTTGGATGCGTGTTGATGTATTAATACATCACCTTAACTTGTGGACTATTTCACATGTTATTTCGTGTGATGTCCTTCTGCTTGTGTGTTCCTTCCAAGCTGCACATTATTACAGGATTATAAGGGGTGCACTTCCTTTTCCCTTCGTGTGTTGGAACCTCCATGCATCACACTTGAATTTCCACGAAGTCACACACTTGTTCTCACCAAAGACACCATGTACCACTCTATGCATTTTGCAAACCAAGGCTGATCATTAACACCCCACTACTGGGAATCCTACTCCAAACAGTGTGAGGTCTAGTTGGGACTTCATATTGGGGAGATCCCCTAAATGTTGGCGGGTCCAACACAGTCAATAGTTCCCTAGAAAAAAAAATTGTTTAATTTTCTGTGAATGTGTCTTTATTTCTGTTACTATTCTGTTGTAAATTTGAAGTGGAGAAATTTTTTGTTTAGTGAAAAAAAACTAGTTTTTAGTTTTCAAATTGTTCACTATAGAAGTTGCATAATTTTAAGGAAATTCTGCAATTATTATAATCCAATTTAATGATTCATAGGTCCATAAAGAATTATCATTCTCTATATATTGACTTGGTCAAATTAGCCTTTACTCAAGCCTAAATATTTACAAAGTTTTTTGCATAAGTCTTGTCCCCTTATTGATATGGTATGGTTCAATATTAAGAAAGTTTCCTAGGTAATTTCTAATTCCTTCTCATTTTGATGACATGTAAGTGGATGAGGAGAATGAATCATCTCACCAAAAACTAGAGATTTGAAATAGGTAATGTAGACAGGTTGAAAGCTAAGTAAGTGGGTTTGAATAAAGAGGTTAATTTTGCCCCAAAGTATGGTCCCTATTCGATGACCTTTTTGTGGTCTTCTAGAATGAAAAAAAGAAAGGATAAAAGAACTTCAGAGAAAAACTTGCAATATGGTCTAGTTGGAGTTAGCACATTCAATGAGAGTTATAAATGTCCACAGACCATTGAATCTACATACCATAACATCGTTTCTGAAGTTGTTGATAGGCATATTAATTATTAAAATCTCAATCTATAACATGTGCGCGCCTTCTACTTTCTTTACAATGAAGACTCATACTTAAGGAGTATTTGATTCAAAAGGGGAAGATGATATGTTTGGGATGTCTCTTTGAGAGAGTGAGGATTTGATCATATATGCTTGTTATTCCCCTCTAGAAGGGGGGACTTGTAGAGACTTTGAGGATGAGGTTGTCTCTTTTCTTTGAACCCTTCCTTACAAATGTAATATCATGAACATAGAGATTAATTCAATTTTGATGTTGTAATTAGTTAAAGTACAACCACTTCTCATTACTTCCCTATAAAAGATAATATTTTGTTCAATGAAAGTTAATGTCTCTTTATCCTAGATATTACCTTTAGATGTTGTCAACAATGTCAAACTCTTGATTTTTAAGGCAATAACGTGTTCAAAAAGGCTTTCACGAATATATGCACGCCTCTTCCTATAAAAGTTTTGTTAAATAATGGGTTTCCAGCCTCTAGCCTTCTTCACTTTCTCAATAGAAGTTCATTGTTTCTAAATTTTAAATTTAGATTCTTAAAGACTAAATTGTATAAATGTTTACAATTCATAAATTCAATTTATTTGTACACAAACTCCCTACCTTCTCTAAAAATATTAAAAGACAAATAATCCACTTTGTGTGAAATCTTAAATTCAAACTCCCTACCTTGTAGGGACCTTAAAGTCAAATTCTCAAAACTTAAACTCCGCACCATGGCTTGCCCAATTTAAATTGTTAAAAACCCAAACTCCCCATATTTAATTCAGATTCTTAAAAGCCAAACTCCCCACCTATACCAAATCTTAAGTTCAAATTCTTAAAACTCAAACTCCCCACCTTATTTTTGGAGTGATACATGTTTTATATATTAGGGAAACAGTGAAGTTATTACCAATAAGCTTTATACAAATGTTTAAATACTCAACATTGTTGTACTTGCTAGTGGTTTAGAAAGTGTTGAGTTATATCTTATTTCATAAAAATAAGGACACTTAATTGAATTATGATTAACCATATAATGGAATATGGTTAGGTCAAATCTCTTTAAATTTTTAATTAGAACTTGGAAAAGGGTTAACCAAATTTTAATAGCTAGTCATTGATGATTGATGTGGTTTGACAAGATGATCAAAATGTAAACCATATAGTCTCTTTACTTGGGTTCAAATCCTAGATGAAACACCCATTATAGTAAAGTGGTTTAGAAAAGTGTTGGGTTATATCTTACGTCATAAAAATAAAGGCACTTAATTGAATTATGATTAATGGAATATGGCTAGGTTAAATTATTTGAAATTTTTAATTAGAACTTGGAAAAGGGTTGACCAAAGTTTATTAGCTAGTCATTGATGTGGTTTGACAAGATGATTAAGATGTAAATTTTATACTCTCTTTACTTGAGTTCAAATTCTCCATGAAACTTTAACCCATTATAGTAAGGTTAATAGGGTAAACACTCCTAAAACCTGTTAATGTATTCTACATATCCTATTCCTTGTTAAATCATAAATTTCATACTCAATAATAATTACACAAGGTGTTCCTATGATGGGTTTAGTTGGGAAGATTCAACCAATAGTAGAGGCTCAAATTTCTTCTTCCTCTGTTCAACAATTTTTTAACATGTGGAAAAACACAACACTTCGAAAGTTTAGTCAAAACACAAGAATTAAAAGTTCAACAATATTTTTCTGGGACTCTTGATGATTTTGAAAATTATATCCAAAAATATTCTTTCTATCATGACATCCCAAGTTTTGAAAATTACATCATGATTCTTTTGGGTAATAATTGTGAATACTAAAAAAACTCAAGAAAAACAGAGCATCAAGATAGAAATGAGATATAGAAACTTTACTCTTATACAGTGAACATGATTTTTCATTAAAAAAAAAAAAAAACTCTTTTTATGATGGTTTTGAAATTAATAGCACATTACTACTGTTTATCTTGGTAATTATGGGATATAGGCAGTTTTAAATGCAATCTGCCATTGGGCTTTCTAAGGATATGCAGCTTTATCCGGCCTGGTCTCATCTCAGTTGTATATACACCATAACCCAAGGTGCCTGCCTATGGAGTCGTGACCATCTTCCTTATCTGTTGTGGTCATCGAGGTTTTTGGCAAAATTGTGACCTTGTTATATTCCAATCATTTTGATTGTTACTAAACCTTCTGGAGGCTTGAAACAAACCTGTGGTCTGCAATAAAATATCAAACTGTTGGGCATTGTTATGGTGATGAGTTGACATGATTTTGTTTTATCATTTGAATGGGAGTTTAGCATTCTAGTTAAAGAGATGGTTTCGAGGAGCATTCCAGTTTAATATCAAATTGTTATTCTTGCTGTAGTCTAAAAAACAATAGAATAGTCTAGAATCTGGCAAAGATTTTAAAAAAAATTGGCAAAGATTTATCAGAATCTTGTTTACAGTTGTTAAACATCAGTGTTTTGGGTGCCCTAAGAGTTTTTGATATTTTGGGTGCCCTAAGAGTTTTTGATAGTGCTGAATCTATTTCCACAATCAAAAATACAATTCAAACACTCCAACTACCTGATTTTTTGAATTTTTTTTTACAAGATTCCAGCAAAAAACTGCAATCCAAGCTATTCTATATGGGTAAACAACTTAGTTATTCTTTTACACCGTTACAATCTTTGCAGGTAAAAAATTTTATTTAGCAATTGCAGGCACTAATACCGAATATCTACACTTCCATTTATTAATGTTCGTTCTTTTTTTTTTTTTTTTCAGAAGAGACTTATTAATGTTCGTTCAATTCTCCATCGCTGCCATCTTTCCTTTTAAAATTTAGAAAATAGTATTTACAAATAGTCCTACATATCTTTTACTGTACAATGACGATACATATTAAGCATTTGCAGTTTTAGTGTTTCACGTCTTTTGGAGTTGAAATTTTGTTTCCCAAGGAACTTGGGAGTTTTTCAAGTTTCTTGTTGATATTTCTTTTACTTTCTGAAATTTGCGCTTTTTACAGTAAGTTAATTTTGCATTTTACTTGTCAGTTTTTTATTCTATTACATTTTACTTGTTAGTTTTTTATTCCTTAATACATTTAAGATGTGAAAAAAAATTACATTGCTGAAATTGTTGTTGGAGATTTGACCATGAAATATTTATGTTTTTAAATCTGTCAGGCTCGCATAAATTGGGAGAAAATAGCTTGTTTTTCAAATATTTAGTTTTTTGAATCTTTGTCTTGTGTGTCGTGTGGTAGTAACGCTAGCTTCTATGTTTAATTGCATTTGTTATGTTTTCTACACTTTTGGAAGGCATCAACAAAGATATCGAATTTTAAAAAGTATATTAGTGAAGTCCATTCTTATTATTTCGTTTCTGGTAGGATTACACTACAAAACATTCAAAAAAATGGAATCCTAGTGAGACCAAACCTAAATCTGATTAAGGTGAATTAAAACATCCATAGATATCTATGATATTTTATTTTATTTTGATTTGATTTAATTGAGGTTATATTAATTTGTATTGAAGTTAGAATAAATATGTCTTCTTTTTGTTTTAGGATTTCACTTTACCTTAATCATATTGTGTGAGAATTTTTTTTTAAATGAAAATATTTTCTAATTTTTAGAACTTATTTTTTTGGTATGAATTTAGTTGAAAAAATTAGATAAAGATTTTTTTTAGTTTAAAATCAATATTAAGAAAAAAATTTAGAGAATTTTTATTGTATAAAGTTCACAAGAATTTTTAAATTTGTTTGGATAAATTTAATTTTTTCACGGTTTAGAATAATTAAACTATGACTCAAAATAATCATATTATATGTATTTCACATTTATTTTCATATGCCTCTATTTTCTCTAGTATGAATAATATAATCAGCATAATATTAGTAAGTCTTTTATAATTATTTTACATAAGAAAACAAAGTATCATTAAAAATATTAATTGAGAATTAAAAAAAATTTAAAAGCTTTCTTAAATCTTTATAGTTTTGATAACCTAAACTTTGCTTGTGCAAATTTGGCCAATCATATCCTTTCATTTTCATCCTTTATAAAATAATTTCATTTTCATCCTCTATAAAATAATATTTTTGCATGTGACAAGATCTTACGACTATTTTTTAACTTGTGACAAGATCTGAGGACTGCACCACAATTTTTCCCTATGCTATTCTAAAATTCAACACACACACACACACAAAATCTGCCCTAAAAATTGTAATCCCACCATTATTGTCTTCTTCGATGACAAACTGATGCTTGAGTACGAGCAAGAAATAGATCATAGTGCACAAGGGAAACCTGAGGCAATTCCTATGGTTCTCTCTTAGACTCTAAAAAATTCCAGCAAAGGATTTTTATATATCATAATGGAACCCGATAAAAACCTAAAACTGTACCACCCAGTGTCGCCCCTATGATATCTGTGCAAATTCTGGAGAACTATTTTCGTCCTGATTTCATTTCTGATGGCTCGGCTGGAAACAGTAAGTCAAGTGGGTTAAGTGAAGATCTGACAAGCAGCATGCACAAGAAACAAATACTGACACTATGACAAACTTGGACACTCTTTAACAAACATTGGCATTGGCTTTTGTTAGGGCTCATAATTTTATATGTGGATGTTGGGATGCTTTTAAATAGAAAATAGAAGCATTTATTATATAATATATAACATATTTTGGAAAGAAAATATCTATTATGTATTGGTATTTTATGTATGGTTATTGGGATGCTTTTAAATATAAAATAGAAAATAGAAAATAGAAATACTTACTAAATAATATATAACATATTTGGGAAGGAAAATAACCACATGTATTGGTAAAATCATAGTTTTAAGTTCTAAGAGGTTGGTAACATTTAAGTTTTAGGAGGTTGGTGAATTTCTCACGTGAATACAAGACAAACTTGTGTTGTATTAAGTTTTGAGTTTTGTTTAGCGTTTCTTCAATGTAGTGGAAAAAAAAACCCAAATTGTACTACTATGAAACTATTTATTATTATTTTTAAATATAAAATATAATTTAATTGATTTTTAATAAGATAAAACTAAATGAAATGTGCTTTTCAATTTAATTATAATTTTTAATCAAAAAATTGTAATTGTTTTATGATTAATTGATATATACTTTTAAATCGAATAATTCTTTATTTTTACTAAATATTACAAGTATTTTACTATCAAATTTTATAAATGTATTATTTCTACTTAATTGCTGCAGCACATGTGGCAGACAAAAGACAAGGTCTCTCAACACTTTGTGCTTATGCATATGGATAGGTAACTTGTGAGCAGTGAATTTGTCTTCTGATATTTGTATTGGAGAGTTTGGCGGACCTTATGCACATGCATTCAGTAATAAGCTTTAAATGATCTTCCCAAATCTTTTATTTCTTCCATATACCTTTCCCCCTTAAAAACAAACAAATGGTTAAAAATAATCTAAAAGTTATACTTGAGATCATTCAAATTTAAAGCAATGGCCCAATGAAATTTGAAGCAATGTCTCAGTCAAGTAATATGCTAGTTTCTCATTTTGTAAACAATGCCACAATTTGGAAAAAGGAATTTCCCATTCCTTGATACAGGGGACTATGCCACCCTTTTTGCAAGCGAGCCTGTTTATTTGAAGCTTTTTTTGTATTTTCTACACTATACAACTAGCCTTTTCCTATCAAGCGAGCCAGGTTTATCAAGTGAGCCAGATTGTCTTTTTGCAATCGTGCGAGACTCTAACAAGCATGCCACATCCTTCAATTAACTTACAATCAGAGTAGTGGAGCGTTTCGGTACTGTTATGTGCTTTTTATTGATGGTTTTCCGATGCCTCATATGCTGGATCCTCCTATTTTGCTACATTATAGAATCATATGTCTGAGCCCTTTGACATTGTTATGGTTTTTTGCACTGCTAGAAGGGCATATACTATGATAGCCGGAGTTATATTTTCACTCTGTTCATAGAGCATATTATTACTCTACAGATTTTCTGAGTATTGTTTTTGGATGAGATTGTCTATTTGCATCTCGCTCCACGGCATGATATAGTCTTATCTCACAGCCATTTTTAACTGTTTTGTACTGACATATGTAACTGTCTTATTCATATAATACAATTTGTTTTTTTCCTTCAGGAAAAAAAATATTTGTGAATTCTTCCCTGGTATAATCATGATAATTATACTTATATATATTTGTATACATTTTAACTGGGAGATGCAAAGCCAAGCCGGCCGTTCCATGAAACCCCAATTCTTCTGGATTAATTATTATTTCATATCATATGAACTTCTATATTTTAAACCAATAACAGATGTTTCTCGTTCCTCGAAATCTGTTCTGTACCAGCGAATATTACGCTGTGCAAACCTCTGCTCCGTTGCAGGGATTCGAACCCTAGTCCGTTGGCTGAAAACGAAACGGTTTAAAGATAATTTAGAGCAAATTCATATCAACAAATATAAGACTGCTATAATGGAAGGGTGATGGATTTTTTAATTTATTACACAGATTTAAATTTTAATTAATTCGGTGAATCCCTATCACACTTTTAAATTGTGATTTTTTTTTAATAGTTAAAACTTTTAGGAAAGTATGTAGTGAATATGTTGTTTGCTGCTTCTTTTTTATTAATACTTACACATTTTAGAAAAAATAATTTGTTGTTTGGTGTTTTTAGGGGAAGGTTAAGAAAATTTTTAGCAAGTAAATTGTTCTTATATATTTTAAATTATTATATGGTAAATAATTAATTATTAATTTTTTAATTTATATTTTATATTTTAATATAAATTTTCCGGAAAATCATATAAGAATTTTTGGACCTACGCGTTTGGAACTACCAACTGTAATTCATTATTAACATAATGAAAATTCGCTGATTTGACATACACTTTTATACCAAGAGGAGAGAAGCAACCGTCAAAACCCAACAGTGAAAAATAAGAAAAATATAAAAGCCAAAAATAAAATTAACCCCAACATTAAAATTACAAAAGTTAAACAGTGAACAAAAAACTATAAAATATAAAAAGTTAAACGGTCCACTAAAAAGCTATCTATCAAAATATAAAAAAAAAACCAAAAATCTAACTACCCCACCTTAAAAGACACAATTTCAAACTAAAAATAATAAAAATTAATAAATTAATTAATTAATATTTTATTATTTTAAAGGTATTATGATGTTTAAAGTGTAATTAATTCGGCGAATCCCTTTCACACTTTTGAAGTGGCATCCCATTTATTTTATATAGTTAAATTTTTAAGAGAGTATACAGTGAATATGATGTTTGCTTATTTATAGTTAAATTTTTAAGAGAAAATTATAGGAATATGGTATTTGGTTATTTTTAAATCGATGGAAAAAAATTGATATATTGTAAAAATAATTTATTTATTTTAAAACTAATTTTAATATAGTAATTATGTAATATGGTGTTTGGTTATTTTTAAATAGATTGAAAAAAATTGATATTTTGTAAAAATAATTTTAATATAATAATTATGTTTAAAAATTATTATTATAATTTATTATAATTAATAAAAATATATAAATATTGCAAAATGTTTTAAGAGCACATTATATTATAATGGTGTTAAAATTAAATGATTACATATGAATAATATGTGGGAAGATTTTCTTTAAAGTTCATCAATTATTAATAACGATTAATGATTATATATGGTTATTTAAAATAAGTTTATAACATTTAAATTATTGGGAAAATTTTCAATTTGATGGGTGATTAGGGTTTGAGAATTTGAGTGATCACAAACTAGCACTGTGTATTCATTTATAAAAGAAAGATTTAGAATTATTCGTTAAATGACAATGAAACTAGTTTTTAAAGAATAATATTATTAAGATAATAAAATAGTTATTAAAAATATATAAAACAAATAAAATAGAGGAACAAGGAGCTGGGAGAGAATCATAGGGGATTATTAGGACTATATTAGGATTAACTAATTAGATGCTGAGAGTTAAAGAGGGAAAATTTTAGGCGCTAATATTTATAGGTTGGCTAATTTTGCATGTTTTTTCCAAAGCTAATCTAGAGTTTTTCTAAAATGATTCACCCATATTTTATAGTATAAAATTTAATAGATACTATATAAAATAATTAGATATTTGAATATTTATACAAATGTTTTACCAAGCATTTTACAATTTTCATATTAAGGACTAGTTAGATTCGCCAAGGTTTCTAAATTTTAAAATAAATTTTCATACTTAAGATTCAAGATAATTGAAAAATTAAAGGAAATGCCAATTAAATAATAATAATAAAAATAAATAATTTTACTATTAAAAGAAAATGGTTAAACCCCATATTTACATAATTAATTAATTAAGGGGTAGAAAATTAAGAGGAAAATGAGAATTATAAAAGGATTAAATTAATGGTAAGAAAGTCAAGAGATTTAAAGAAATTAATTAATTAAAGGGATGCAAATTAAAAGGAAATTGAAGTTAATACTAATAATAATAAATAGGACAAAGGAAATTTAGATAGCAAATAGTCAAATAACAAAAGCTTAAAAATTTGATGGTTGATAAGGAGAGAAAAGGAAATAACTATAAAAATTGAAAATGAAAGATTAAAATGTTTATTATTGGGTTAAAAATAAAATGAAAAAATGGTTAAATAATAAAATGAATAATTCGTTAAATAATTTTAACAAAGAATGAAGGAAAGGGAAGCAAGCAAGGAGGGTAAGGACAGATAAAGAAAGGAGATGAGAAGAAAAGCATAAAGAGATAAGGAAAAAGAACGGGGAGAGATAACTAATCAGTCACATGGTGGATAATAGGATGCCAAGAATGGCTTAATTTATAGTCATCTTCTCGATTAAAGCTTCCAGGGTTCTTTTCTATTTCAAGGGTCTCCCTAATGATTTTCAAGTTGTAAAAAGGAATAAAGATAAAAAAATTGGTTTGATTAAAACAAACAAGATGCTTTGAATTAAAAGAGTGCTCGGCTATGGCAAACTTTGAAAATTAGAGATGATTGGTGTCAGCAATATGTTCTTTAATTCGAGCTTTGAAGGAATGCCCAATTTGGCTAATATATGATTTTCCATATGAACAGGGGATTTGGTAAACCCCTAAATTCAACTTGGGGTCAGAATTATCCTTGGTTGACTAGAACAACTACTTCAAAGTTTTATGAGGTTTAAAAACGGTCTTCAACTTCTTTTTTAGCAAGAATTTTTCTATAACATCAGTGGTCCCTTTTATGTAAGGGAGAGAAACTTGACCCTGAGGAGGAGAGGAAGGAGGGCTAATAGATTTGGGTTTAGAGACAGCCTTGAAATATTTATTATTAATCTGAGAAGATAAATATCCATTACCTTTGAAGGCTTGGAATAGGAGGCCTTTCTCAGAAGGAAGGAATTTGGGGAGCATAAATTTTAAGGGCACGGGAAATAAGGGTTTTAAGAACACTAGAATTTTGGGATGGGTGGTGATGAGAATGAGAATGAAGATAACAATTAGTGTGTGTATTTTTTCTCTAAACGTAATGGGTCAGGATCTATCAGGAAGATGGGTGACAAGGACATCTAAGAAGGGTAGAGAATTATTAGCTTCAATTTCCATGATAAATTGAATATGAGGGGAAATGTTTTTAAGATGGGTGAGAAAGGCATCTAGAGTTGCTCTAACATGTTGCCAAATAACAAAAGTATGATCTACAAACCTAAACCAACATTTAGGCTTTAGATGCCAAGAGTTAAGAGCTTTAGCCTCAAAGTATTCCATAAAGTTGTTTGCCATGAAAGGAGAAGGAGATGAACCCATTGTTGCACCTTCAATTTACTCATAAATTATTCCTTTGTAACAGAAGAAAATGGATGAGAGAAATAGCTTAATTAAGTGAAGGGTTTTAGAATCAATAAGATTAGAAATCATATCAATGGCTTCAGAAATAGGGATTTTAGTAAAAAGGGAAACGACGTCGAAGCTAACAAGAATGTCATCATATCATCAACACAAATATATTTATTCTTATGAATGAAATCAGAGGAATCTTTAATGAAACTAGGGGTGGAACCCATAAATTTTTGAATCTTAGAGGCAAGATATTAGCTAAGAGTGTGGGTGGGGGGTCTTATGGCCCTCCTTTCTCTCCTCCTCGGGGCCAAATTTCTCTCCCTTACATAAAAGGGACCACTGATGTTAGCAAAATTCTTGCTACAAAAGAACGTGAAGACCATTTTTAAACATCATAAAAATTTGAAGAAGTTGCTCTGATGAGCCAAGGATAAGTCTAACCCCATGTTGAATTCAAGGATTTACCAAATCCCTTGTTCATGTGGAAAATCATACATTGACTAGAATGGGCATTCCTTAAAAGCTCGAATTAAAGAACATATTGTTGACATCAATCCTCCAGCTTTCAAATTTTTCCATAATCGAGCACCCTTTTAATTCAAAGCATCCTGTTTGTTTTAATCAAACCAAAATTATTGCCTCTATTCCCTTTTACAACTTGAGAATCATTAGGGAGGCTCTTAAAATAGAGAAGCATCTTGGAAAATTTAATCGAGAAGATGGTTATAAATTAAGCCATTCTTGGCACCCCAGCGCCAAGAATACCCAGCGCGATGCATGATCCCCCCTGCCACTTCCCCTGTGAGCGGAGGAATTGGCACGACAAGTGGACATATTAGAGTAGAAGCGAGGATTGCAATGCGAGCAAGGATAGTTTGGGAAATGACTGCAAGGAAGGGTGGCGGAGGGACAAAGCACAGAGAGGAACACAATATGAACACCGAAATCAAATGCAAAGAATGGAGAGAGGCTCGGGTATTCATAGGCATGGGAAGGAGGGCTCGGGTGAGATAGGGGGTGGGGAGTAATGAGCACTCAAGCGGGGGCTGGGGGTAGTTAAAATTGCAGGTGCTGCCAAACGAGGATAGGCCTTTTGGGCGGCTCAGCATGACATGCCTAGTACTTCCTCTACTATGATCACACAAAATGGAGGTTGGGTTCATGATTAGAGTCTAGACGTGGAGTATTGTGCTCCTGAATCCCTTCAGACCTGTCATGGTGATCTTGCCTCATAATGGTGGCGCACTCTGCCTTGAGTGTCCCTTGACTAAGCTCATCCCAAGACGTCGACAGAAGCCTATAAGAGCTCTCCACCCCTGCATTGGCCAGCTTGTCAGCCCGATAGTTTCCAAATCGTCTGACTGCCTGAAAGGTGATACCCCTGGAGTGATGAATTTGTGTCAAAATCCCGTTGAGGATCTTACTTAACCTCCAATTGTATGAAACCTACACATATGTTCTCCCGTGTTGTATTTTTCTGCAAACTTGGGTAGCGACAATCGAGTCTCCCTTGACAATAAGAGGCTAGAAGTTCTTGGCGCGAGAAATCTCAATTCTGTATACTAGAGCTTGGAGTTTGAACGTGTTGTTGGTGGAATGGCCAAGATTTTTGGCATAAACCCAGATGATTTTCCCTCTGGAATTCCTGAATACACCTCCGAAACCTGCTATCCTAGGGTTTCCTTTGGCGGCCCCATCATAATTTAGCTTCAAAGGTACAGACTCTGGGGGGAGCCAAGATTGATCAGGGCAATGTTTAGTGGGGGTGTGGGATGTCAGGGGAATGGTGGAGATAGGGATGTCCATCCATGAAAGGATTCGAAGATCTTCCCGGGTTAGAGGTTTGGTAGGAGCTTCCAGTTTCGATGGGTTGATCTATTTTCTGATCATCTATTTGATTGAAGAGATGGTTCTTTCTTCCATGTTGATAGTTCCCCAGAATGTTCTTTCATTCCACTCCTTCCACGGGGACCAGCAAATCATCCTTGGGAGGAGATTCTAGGCCCTGTTAATTGTGGGTTGTTTGGAGATGGTAGAGCACCAGAGTTCGATGGTGTTGAGAATGGAGGCAGGGTCTCTGTTGGCGGTATGGAAGACCAAAAAATCCCAATTCTATATTTTGTTAGCACACCTGCATTCATTTAATAAATGGTTGGTGGTTTCCTCATTGACACCACAGAGAATGCACCTAGAGGGGATGATGACGCCCTTCTTTATGAAATTATCCCAGTTTAGGATCTTCCTATGCATTATGAGCCAAAGGAAGATGGAAATTTTGGGCCATTTCTTTCTCTCCCATAGTATCTTCGATTACTTCTCTAGAAGTGTGGAGGTAGGAGATTCCAAGTAGCTATAGGCTTCTTTGATGTTGAATTTTCCAGCCGGATTCTTCCCCCATTTGAGCTTGTCCTCCCCATTGTATGTTCTAGTATGTCTGTGTCCCAGTTCTTCAGATAGTTTTTGTCATGCTTCAGGTTAAGCATTGTGATCCCACTCTTCTTCAGTGAGTCAGACCCTCCATCCATCATTTTCGTTGTTGGGATGCCAGTAGTGATTGACCTGAGTTTGTTTTTTCTTTCCATATTCACCTTAATTTGGTTGAATTGTTCACGATCCAATTTTTGGCACTGTTTCCATTCATCTCCATAGAACAAGGTTTTCTCTCTCGTGCTAATTTCCCAAAATCAATGGTTTTGAATTAATTCTCTGTTGCCCCAGGCCTGGTTCCAAATAGCAGATCCTTTGAGTTAGTATGATTCTTTCGTCGTAAAAGATCACTTTAGCTACACATAACAAATAGCCCTAACATTGATTATGGCTGCAAAATATCTTTAAGTTTGCTGCACAAATTCAGATCTAAGCACAAAAGACATTAAGCAGATAAAATATAACATGGCTCCATAAATCCAATGGACAAGACAAGAAGAATGTATTTAAAAGAATTTTGTATTATATTAAAGAATGGGGCACCTGAGAGGAAAACAAGAAAGGTGTCTTCTGGTTCTCCTCAGTGGGATGGGTTCTTGAAAGTCCTCAGTGTTTCAGATCTAACATTTCTCTCTCTTATGGGTGTAGAAAAACAAACATAGCAATGGGAGTTCACAAAAAAAAATGGAAAATGGTGACCAAGAGTAGATTCAGAGTGATCTAATGCAATGAAGGTGACTAATGAATGGGGAAAACCCCCCTATTTATAACAAAATATTGGGGCGGTCTAGAACTCGGTGCATGAATAAAATATTATTAATTGAATTCTAGAAGCACCTTTTAGGAATATTTTATTATATTTGTTGGAGGGAAAAGGATTCTTGACTTGGGTCAATTGATTTATTTATAAATAATAAATAAATAAATGATTTATTTATCATTTTAGGGGAATGATGGGAATATAATTAAATAAATAATGGTTTATTTGATTATTTATGGATGATTTAGTCAAATTTAACTAAGAATATTATTTAAATAATGATTTAAATAACTTGTTCTTAGGAAATAATTAAATAAATAAGGATTTATTTCATTAATTTCTTTGTTGTGGGTTAAATATGACCAAATAAGTTATTTTATGTGGTGAAAGCAATTTTACTTGGGGTAAAATTGGTCTTACATGGTGTACTTGGGTTCATCTAATAATAATAGGTTAGATGACCAAAAAAAGGGTGTAACAGATTGCCCCCCAACATACGAGTGTTAGGAGCAAATCGTATGACCGAAGTACGTTGTAAGAACTCAATCACTAGATATCAAAAGGGAAGTGAGAGAGAGAAGTGTAATGTGGTCTGATGTGCTAAAGGACTAGACCCTGAGGAGATGAGACTTACAGGTGCAACAAGTCTCTAGTGTATGAAGTGGTACCTATTCTAAAGGCGGCGGGGGAGGCATACCTATGCCCGCCGAGACAAAGTACAAAGAATAAAGCACCCGGAAAACCACGGAACGCAATAATGAAGCATGTGTTGGCCTAAACATGAGGCAGCTACACATCATGATGAATCCCACATACACGTGATGCCTGGAATAATCGTCAGGACTTATACAATAATATGGTAGTACATGAGATACAAATACACCCAAATGCCCCCTACACGTAGGGAAGGGCTCGCAAGCTCTGACTGATACATGCAAATCGAAGAGGCGCCACAAGCAGTTGAGGATGATATCATCAAATGGGAGGAGCTGCATTAAGGGCGGAAATGAGTTCATCCGGGCATGTGGGGGGCTACCTGTAGGGCCACCCCCTCATGAGGGTTGAGACATCTCACACACACCCGGGAATCACCAATAGTTGCTGCTGCATCACTGGACTATCACGATCATGTTGAAAAGAGCTCGAACCAAGGTACACTTCCCCCCAGACCTGGCTTCTGGAGTAAATGAGTTGATGTCGACAGAAGTAGGTCCGCCATAGGTGAGGCAACAATAGAATCTCAACTAAGGCACGGGAGAAAATGGTAGAGTGACTAACAAACGGACACTGATGATGATAATGAAATGAGGAATACTGAGTAGCGGATGTACGACTTCCCTTGTTAGAGCATCAAGGGTATGAACGGCTTGGCAGCGACTGACACACTATCATGATGGATAGGGGAAAATGGTACTGAAGGCCATAATGTGCAACACGAGAGAGGGACCAAGCAATGGAGGACTATAGTGGGATACCAAGGGACGCGAGATAGACTCCATGACTGATGATGACGCAACTCAAATGCTCTAAACAAGGGCGACTCGATGGTGCTGCCACACAATAAAGGTCCAATGGGGAACCATAAAAACATGAGTACAATAGGGTATCTCATGACGAAAATCAACACGAACAAAGACAAGTAAGGAGACAAAGTGGTGCCCCAAGTACAAGTGTCGTAAGTGAAGAAATTCGATTTTGAGAAGAGGTGAATAGATCCTTCATGGACAAAATGGGTCCTGGTGAAGTATCAAAAAATAAAAAACTGACAAATACCCATTTGAGTGCCTGGTGAGAGCTTTCCAACGGTGCGGACGGTGTGTCAAACGGGGCTACGGTTTGGTCACAGCGGGCGAAAGAAAAAACAGGGGTTTTCTTCTAATAAGGCATTTTCCCTCCAAAATAATTCATTTGCTTGTGTAGCTGTGGTGAATGTGGAGAGGAGAGAAGGCCCTAAATCTTGCGGCGATCGTAGCGGACAAATCGACCGTTGGAATTGCGATCCGTCAGTTGCAGGTAAGAGGCCTAATCCTAAGCTTTGTTTTTGATGGATTCAAATTGCAGATTAGGGCTTTAATTCTTGGTAACTAGCCCTAATTCATCATTATGGTTGGGTCACACTTTTTGGGGCTAAAGCTGCGACCTGGGACGTAGGTTTTGGCCTGAAAAGTGCGACCTGGCCCAGGTTTTGCCCAAAAAGTGCGACCTGTTAGATGTGGGGGGTTCAGTGCTGTTATGGGTGGAGATGTTGTTTTGATGGAAGTTAATGCAGTTTTGCTGATCTGGAGGCTGAAAAAAATGAGGTTTTTGTGCAGATATGGCAGATATACGGATCAAGTGGAGAGAGAGAGACTTAGGGACATTACGGACAAAGATTCAGGCGGATCAGGGTGTTCGTCGTGTACTGGCTAGGTATGGGGTGCTGAAATTTTTGGAGAACCCTTTGATGAGGGCTGGAGAGCCCTTGTTGGCCCGTATTATCAGTTACTGGGATCCAGATCAGGAGGCGTTTGTAGTGCACGGGCACAGGATCGAGCTTACGGTCCAGGATTTGTATTTCTTGACTGGTCTCCCACCATTAGGGATGGTGAGAAATACGCAGCTAGTGTTACCACGTGGGCATAACATTATGGAGTTTGTTGAGCGACATTGTTGACCAGGTGTCCGAGTCAAAGGGAATCGAATATCCATTGGTGATCTAGAGAGATTGGAGACCCGGGCAGTGGCCGCAGTAGTGTTATGGGTCTTGGGTAGCCAGGCGTTCCATCACATCACTGGAGGGCAGATGATGATCGTGGAGAGTGTCCTGAGTGGGACCTACTATGGGTGGGCCCAGATGATGTTGGTGTCGGTGAAATGACAGTTTTCGCTATGCAAGTGGCAAGTGAATCATGATTGCGCCTATGGGAGGATGTTGTGCTCTTTCTTCTTTGAGAATATCCCAACCTTTCGACCTCGTGTACAGTTGCCTGATGGAGGTCCGAGAGAGCCCCGGATGCATCGGTGGGGACGACTACTGTGTAGAGGAGGGGGAGGGGCGGTCGGAAGGGTGTTCTGACCAGAGTTCTTCGCGCATTGGGATCCAATGCCATTATACATAGACGATTATCCCTATAGTGGGATGAGTTATTGGGGAGATTCAGACTTGCCTCTTCCGCCGGGTCGAGTGTGGGGGCCCGATGGTAAGTGACAAGAAACTAATCTGTTAGGTGTATTTTAGAGTTTTGTGACTAGTATACATGATGCTAATCGAGATGTTTTGTGGAATGCAGATATAGCTTCGGTAAAATTGGCCAGATATATGGGACGACCTGCAGCGACAGGAGCTACAGGGGCAAGTGGATCAAGGACGGTGCAGAGCGAGGATATGGCTGCTCTGGTGGAGGACATTCGTCGTAGATGTGAGGGGCTGCTGACCGGTGTATCGGAGCGTGGTTGGCAGGATTTTGATGACTGACACATAGAGTTATGTATTGGGCTACCCTCGGAGTGGCGAGGTATCATGCGATGCATGGCGATGGCCGGTCAGGCTATGCGTGATCTACGAGCTGCGGGAGTAGAGCCATTGGCTCGAGATACTCCAGAGAGTGATTAGATGTAGGGCAGGTGGTGCCCCCCAGTGTCGATGTAGGGGCGAGTGGTGCCCCCCATTTTAGTATTTTGGTTATTGTAACATGCTATGGGAATGTAGTATGTTTCAGTGTAGATGGACTCTAAAAACACGTGTTATATAATATATGTGATGTATATGTATTTGGTTGATGGTGTTAAATGTTATTGTGTTGTGTGTGATATATGCCAGTCTAGAACATGGTTTGCGATTTTATCTACGTAGTGATTTTGATCTCTAGGTATATGGCTAAATGTAATGAATCTAAATTCACGTATCAAAAGTTGCACTCGTAAATATTTTCTAAACAGGATAGGGTTATGCACACGATAGACACCATTAAGTTGTAAGATGAGAAGCAGGGAATCTAAATGGACATGCAGATGGAGGATGTGATGAGAGAGAGCATCGGCTAAGAGACCACGAACTGCATCATATTCAGCCTGATTATTGGTGGCTTGACCAATGCAAACCCCATTTGCAAGAACAAGGGTATGCAAGGGGGTAAAAATGGCCCAGGCGGCTGAGGCAAGGTTTTGAGAATAACGAATAGCTCCATCGGCATAACCAAGGTAATGAGTGGATGAGAGGGTCAAGGGAATATCATCACAAGACGAGAAAAGGGAGGAAAAGTGGGGATGCATGTTGCGAAGTAAATCATAGATATGGATGGGAGTATCGGGATGATGGGAAGGCAAGGAAAGGTGGTGGAAACCACAAGAGGCTGCAAAGCTACCTAGATCATCGGTAGAGGAAGAAAGGTGCACATACGGGTCATTAGGGGAAATGACAGAAGAACAAGAAAAATATGGTCGAAGCATAAAGAGCCCGAAAAAGTGGCGGAAGGGGGATCAAGTGAAACAGACGGAGTGGATTCAGAGGGGATGTACTTCGAGAGGTGTGCGGATGATGATAGGTATAAGAGAGGAGCAGCAAATTCGGACATCTCAACATCTGGGGGAGGGATGTCAATGGTAGCCAGGGGATCCTCAAGTAAACTTGACGCATACTGAGCAAGGATGGGCGAGGCGGATTGATTTTGTTCAACTTCGTACTCGCGAATGACATCTAAAGAGGCTTGGTAATGCGTGAGGTGAGGGCAATGGTGGGAATAATGGCCATGGACACCACACAGAGCACATGGTTTGTTGGTGCAAAGAGTCTTTGGGTTCTTGGCTACGGATGAGGAAGAAACAGAGGTGTCAGGGACCGTAGATTCAGGGAACGCGACTTTAACCATGGGTTGGATACAGGGCAATTCAGGACAAATATGGGTGGGATGACCGATACCATCACACAAGGCACAAGGCTTGGTGGGTTGGAGAGGGGTAGGGTCAGGTGCGGTGGCCTTGTCATTGGATGCCCCCTTGCGAGTTTTTCGTTTCTTGCCAGTAGGTGTCGCAGCATTAGGAGGGTTCTGCGGAGGGGCGAGGGGCACTGTGGTGGTGGAAGGAGCGACGAGGATTGGTTGTAGGGGTAAGATACCAAACGGGAATTCCCAAGGTTAAATTAGGAAGGGAAAGGGAGGCCATGACGGGGACCGAATAGACGCCGGGGGGGACCAAGGAAAGGTATCTGACCGGTGGGGTAGTGACTAGGGGGGACGACTCCCATATGGTGGAGACCTGAGGGAACTGACTCAGGAGGGTAGGAAGGTTCCTGAGTGTGATGGGAAGGGCTAGGTGAAAAAGGTTTGGTTGACTAAAGCGAAGGGCTAGGATTAGGAGGCGGTGGGCGAGATAGAGGTTGCTGACTAGCCGAAGCAGGCTATGGAAGGCTAGCTTGAGACGATTGCATCTTGCAAAAATTCATTAAGCTGGGGTCAGAGACGGGAGGAGGGGGAGGACCAGGAAAATTTCCAAGCAAAGAGGAGTCTTTGTAGACGCAAGGGGAAACACTGGTCAACGAATCAACAGTTGGTTTATTGGTGACAGTAGAGATGGTGCACTCAGGGGAGGTTTGAGATTTTGGTTCATGGTAGGTCAATTGGTCAATGGTGACAATATTTCCATTATGAGGGAAAAAAATCTTACAGTGGACTGCGGACGGGACGATTGACATGGCATAAGTGTAACTACGCCCCAAAAGGATGTTGTAGTCAAGCGTCGATAACTTCAACGTCGACACAAATAGTCTTTCCAGGAAGGGTGATAGGACAGTTACGAAATAGGCCAATGGGCTGGGAGGCATGGCCATCCCATGCGCGAAGGGTGGTGGTGGAAGGGGCCAGTTCAGGGGATTCCAGTTTTTTCCAAACCAAAGTGGACATTACGCAAGTAGATGCCCCCTCATCAATAATACACCGAGCAACATTGGCGTTTCAGATTTTGACTGGGATTTGGAAAGCAACTGAAGGAGGAAGAGGGGGATAGTCTAACTGACGGGCATCAAAAACAATCAATTGGTCATCAGCAGGATCTACAGCGCCCACGGCAAATAGTAGAGCCCTCTTTTGAGAAGGACATGACTGGAGGAGTTCCAGTGTTGAAATGGCACCAGGAGATTGGGCCAGATCATGTACTATGCTGTATGAATGGGCAGTCTGACCAGAGGCAGCATTTCAGTGTAATGGTCCCTTAGGAGGCTTGGGATGAACCTCGGCTTTGGGCAGAGGGAGTTGCAAGGGACAATTGGGTGTCGAGAGAGGTTCCGTAGGACCTGATGATGGAGACTCAGAGACAGACGGAACAAGAGGTGTGGAATATTGACGGGACCGAGTTTGAAGGTTGAGGTTGACGGTGAGAGGTGGGTCAGAAGCCATCATGAGAATCTGGTAATCAGAGGAACCAGAAGGGGAAGGTTGAGTGGTTACTGGGACGTGAGGTGGTTGAGTGGCCACGAATCCTTGTTGCGGAAAAGGATTGGTAAACACAGCAGGTTGAGAAGTAACGAGGGTGGGAGGGTAGTAGGGGAGGAGTGTTGTCCCCGTACGGTGGCCTGAGAATCCCAAAGTTGCCGCATTTTTGGTAATAAGGGACAATCGTGAGTGTAGTGACCATAAACACCGCAACACAAACAGGGCTTATTGGTGTGAAGTGGCATGTCCGTCTTGGGCTAAGAGCCCTATGGCTGGTTGGTAGTAGTAGGGTCGATATGGGAAGGATTGGGTCCACGATTACCAGAAGCGGATTGATTGCCTCTTCTCCATCTTTGAGAAGGAGGAAAATTAGGTGCCCCCTGCTGTGCAAATACTTGCCCTGGAGGGGGTAGTAAGTGCGGTTGTGGGGGTGGAGAAGGCAAGGGAGTGGGAGGTCCAAATGCTGGAGGAGCTGGGACACCAGGTTGCGGATATGGATAAGGAGTAGGGTGGGCAGCAGTAAGGTAAGCAGGGGGGTGGGAAAAAGGAGGAGGCATGCCGTAGCCTGAATACATGCTGCCTAAAGGGGAAAAAATACCGGAGGGGATGGCCCCTAGAGGAAAACCATGGCCCGGAGGAGGTTGGGCAGAGGTATGTGACAGGGCTCCAATGATACCGTCGGCAGAATGAGATGCCCCCGAGGCATTAGGACCATTGGGTTTGGGAAGGTCAGGAAGGACGATATAAACATAACCATATTGGGCAGAGATAAGGTCATACTTCAAGGCGATTTGGAGGGCGGCTTCTTCGGTTTGGGGAAAATGGGATGCGACATCTTTGCCAATGGGAGGTAAGAGGGAGCGAAGGAACCAGTCCATGTAAACCCGATCTTCAAAGGGGGGAGCTCGACATAAGCTTCGTCTGCACCGCCATTCTTGGACATGAGCGGAAAGGCGGGTTGAGGAGGATTGACGGAAGGAGGTTAAAATCTCGGTACCAGTGTCGTATCGGAGAGGGAGCTGGAAATAAGATAAGAAGGCTTGGGCAATGGTCGCAAAGGTGGTATGGGAGGAGGTGGCCTATTCAACATACCATTTAGAAGCTTCGCCTGTAAGCGTGCGTTGGAACAATCTAAGACGGATAGAGTCGTCAGTAATGGAATTGGAGGAACACCACATATGGAAGGATCGGATATGGTTGGAGGGATCCTCACTAGCAAGGCCTTCGAACTTGGGAATGTCGGAGGGGAGCTTGGTTGGCATAGCAGGCCAACTAACATCGTGGCGGATAGGATCATTAATCAGCTGATTGAAGTCGGGGAGACTAAGGCCGGCCATATAAGGGAGTAATGGGGCAGTTGAGGTAGGTCCCGAGGTGGTTCCACTGGAAACAGACCCAGCAGTAGTGATGGGGTTACTGCTGGTGGTAGGCCTTGAAGTAGACATGGTGAAAGTGACAGGGGGAGAACCAGGAGGGGGAGAACCCGAACAATCAGAGGAAGAGTCGGAGTGCGGACTCGGGGAAAGACTTACTCGATGACGACGGGAAGGAGGAAGTCGACCAAGCGGAAACTGAGGATGAAGGCCAAGAAGTCTCCGGGAGAGGCGCCTTGGGGGCGCAATGATGACAGGAAGAAGATAAACCGACGAGGGCAGGGGGGGACAAAATCAAGTGAGGTCAAGGGCAGAGAGGTGCAGTGACAATTGATTTTAAAGTCTTTGCCAGGCGGTGTTAACCAGGCGCTTCTTCGCTTAGGGTTAGTGTGTGGCGTGCGTTAATTTTAATTTTTTAAACCCAGACGTTTTGAGAGTAAAAGAAAAAGTGTGATGTGTAATGGAAAAGAAATCTGCAGTAAATAAGACTGAAAGAACAGAAAATTAACAACTAAGATGCAACAATCTAACCCAAAAAGGCGGGTCTCTCAAAACTAGTCTACAAGAGGGAAAAACTAGGAAAAGCACGCTAAAAACATGCCAATAGATCTAAGGTCCGGAGGGACTGGGATCTAAAGGGTAAATCTGCGGAAACGTGGTGCAGATAACAGCAAAGAGGCAGAGGCAAGGTTGCTGCTAAAAAGGAGGGGATCAGCTAAAGATAGAAGAGACAAGGCGGAGGCCTTAGAAATGAACCCAAAAAAACTGATATGAGGTGGTTTTGAGAGGGAGAAGAGCTGATCTAAAGGGTTCTCAAAAGGAGGGATCGGATCGAAGAAAAAGAGGGTTGAAACTCTGAAAATTCAGACTTCTGAAACAGTAAAGACTCGTCCACAAAAAGTGGAGGGTACTAGAGCCCTAAGGGGCAAGATTCCCTCTTATTTGAGTGAAACAGATCAGAAACAGGTCCAAACGGGCAGAGACAGAGGCTGGAAAACCCTAACAGAAGCTTCAGACAAACCCAGAAAAAGTGCTGAAAAATTTGCAAAAAAAGTGCAGGTCGCAGGTTCTAACCTATTTTCAGTCCAGGTTGCAGGTTTGGGGCAGAAAAATGCGTCCTAAGGCTCAGGTCGCACTTTTTGGGCTGATAAGTGCGACCTGCAGATCCGACTCTCTCGGCGGCAGATTTCATAAAAATTTGTCGTCTCAGCTACGGCTGATGTCCGTCACCTACGCAATAAGGCTAGAAACACATGGAAGTTAAAAATTTGACTGTTTAAGGGTTTTAGGAGTAAAAATCACCATAAAAATAGGAAAAACAAAAAATGGAAGAGAAACCCTAGGGTCTAAAACAGCTGGATATGTAGGAAGATATAAAACGATAGCGGTCGCAAAAGAAAACCCGTGTGGAGTCGCCAATTGTTAGTATGATTCTTTCGTCATAAAAGATCACTTTAGCTACGCATAACAAATAGCCGTAACATCAATTATGGCTGCAAAATATCTTTAAATTTGCTGCACAAATTCAGATCTAAGCACAAAAGACATTAAGCAGATAAAATATAACATGGCTCCATAAATCCAATGGACAAGACAAGAAGAATGTATTTAAAATAATTTTGTATTATATTAAATAATGGGGCACCTGAGAGGAAAACAAGAAAGGTGTCTTCCGGTTCTCCTCAGTGGGATGGGTTCTTGAAAGTCCTCAGTGTTTCAGATCTAACATTTCTATCTCTTATGGGTGTAGAACAACAAACATAGAACTCAATGGGAGTTCACAAAACAAAATGGAAAATGGTGACCAAGAGTAGATCTAGAGTGATCTAATGCAATGAAGGTGACTAATGAATGGGGAAAACCCCCTATTTATAACAAAATATTGGGGCGGTCTAGAACTCGGTGCATGAATAAAATATTATTAATCGAATTCTAGAAGCACCTTTTAGGAATATTTTATTATATTTGTTGGAGGGAAAAGGATTCTTAACTTGGGTCAATTCCTTTATTTATAAATAATAAATAAATAAATGATTTATTTATCATTTTAGGGGAATGATGGGAATATAATTAAATAAATAATGGTTTATTTGATTATTTATGAATGATTTAGTCAAATTTAACTAAGAATATTATTTAAATAATGATTTAAATAACTTGTTCTTAGGAAATAATTAAATAAATAAAGATTTATTTAATTAATTGCTTTGTTTTGGGTTAAATATGACCAAATAAGTTATTTTATGTGGTGAAAGCAATTTTACTTGGGGTAAAATTGGTCTTACATGGTGTACTTGGGTTCATCTAATAATAATAGGTTAGATGACCAAAAAAAGGGTGTAACACTTTGAGCGTACCATTAAGCCTGATAATCTTATCATGATGGTGTGAGGAGGCGTATTTTTCCTTCCATAACTTACTCCATGGGGAGTGAGGTTTGGTAATCCATCTCCACCAGGTTTTTTCTCTCAAGGCCTTACCTAAGATTTTCGGGTCTTTGAGGCCTAGGCCACCTTCATGTTTGGGTTTGCAGGATTTGTTCCAAGCAACTAGCACCCATTTGCCTTTTTTATCATTTCCTTTCCATATGAGGCTCCTATATATACTTATGAGATGGTGGGAGATGTATTTGGGAGGTTCCAGGGCCGAATAGAGATAATGAGGAATGGCTTGCAGCACAGATTGAACCAAAACCAAACATCCAGCTAGGTTTAACGATTTGAAGGTCCAATTGGTTAATCGTTTTTCCAGCTTAGCAGTAAGGTTGTCCCAATTAGATTTGGCTAAAGTCTTGTCAGTGAGGGGGACTCGTAGCTATTTGGAGGGGAGTTTTCAAATTTTGAAGTCAAGAGTCCTCGCAATGTTTCTTTGGATTTTCATATTGGTATTTAGGAAAAACAATTTGGATTTCTCCGCATTAATGGACGTCTTGGAGGAATTGGAAAAATTCAGTTGAGATAGATTTAAAAGCGAGGGCTTCTTTGAGGGTGGGAGATCCCATGAGGAGGGTGTCATCCACAAATTTCCGATGGGTGTAGGGTCGTATAGAGTTGTAGATCTTGATGCCAGATATATCCCCCTTAGAGGAATCAACATTGATGGATCGGGTGAGACCCTCTGCCATGATAACAAAGAGAAAAGGGGAGATTGGATCCCCCTATCTAATGCCACGAGAAGTATTGAAGGTTTGGGAGGGGGATCCATTAAGGAGAATAGAGAAGAACGCCCCAGAGACGAGAACCATGATCCATTTGATGCATTCTTTGTTAAATCCAAAATCTTCAAGGACTTTCCTCATATAGTCCCAACTGATTTTGTCAAAGGCTTTGGAAATATCCAGTTGAATTTTCATTCCTAGTTTTCTTTGTCTTTGAGGGAGTGAATAATTTCTTGTGAGAGGATAATGCTGTCAAGGAGTTTTCTGCCTTCAACATATCCTGATTGGTGTTGCAAGATGAGGAGGGGCATAATAGTATTGATCCTGTTCGCTAGGAATTTGGAGATGATCTTGTAGATGTCGTTGCATAGAGCTATAGGTCTAAACTTGTCAGGGGAATCGACATTTTCCGATTTTGGTATTAAGGTGAGGAAGGTGGCATTCAAAGCTTTCAAGACCTATTTTTTAATGCGATATTCCTTGACAAGAGCATAGACTTCCTCCTTAAGCAGATGCCAATATACCTTGAAGAAGTTTATAGTAAAGCCATTTAGGCCTGGCACCTTCCCATTGGGCATGGACATGACCACATCTTCAACCTCCTACATAGAGTCTTTCCTCAACAACATTTGGTTATGTTCCTTAGTCAGGATGGTAGGGATGTGCTTCAAATTAGGTGGGAAATATTTCTTGGTCGATATGTTGGTGATGGATGGTCCATTATACTTCAATATTCTCCTTGGGCATGATTATCTGTGCTATGAATGTTGTGGTATCTACACGCTCTTGAGTGATATATTTTTCTCAAAATATAAGCATTGCCATTTTTTATATTCTTGCATCTAACCATCATTATCCTTCACCATCCTATTTTGGCTTTAGCTTAGAACACCCATTGGTATGTTCTTAGTGTTTGAGTAGAATCTACTCTATCAAAGATGAATTATGTGGAATCATATCCTCAATGTTAAACTTCTTTCAAGAAAGGGAATTTACACTCATGCTTTCCTTCTCAAGAATTTTTCCTAGCAGTTGATCAAGTCATTTCTCCAATTGGGGCATGGGATTCCTTACTTCCCCTGTTTATATTTGTATTTATGATTTATTGGATGTTAATTTGCCTTTCGAGGAGGCTTTCCTTGTAGAAATTACTATGGTTGATATATCATGGGAAAATATGCATCATTGGTCATATTTTCTTCCTTAACTAGAGGATTTATTGAATGGTTACCAAAGGATTCCTTGGCATAAGCATCGTAATGGGATTGAACTAAATAAATATAATGTGTAAACCACAAGGTTTTGTGGCTCCTTGTACCATAATGTACATATAAGGTTGTTATTTTCAAATTTTGTATTCTATAACACAAGATTATATCAAAGCTTTATGTATTAGATTTATTAATATTTGGCCTAGTGTTGCTAAATATGTCTACATGATTTTGAATACGTTTTCTTTCATATCTTCTAGGTTGATATGATTTGATAGATATTAGATCTTAAAACTGGCATATGGGTTAGGTTTCCTACTGTTGAAATTATGATTATACTAAGAGGGTGGGGGGGCGGGGGGGGGGGGGTGAATAACCATAATGGTATATTTTAACAATATTAATAATATAATACAATTCAAACCATTCAACACATCAATAACATAATAAAAACAGATGAACACCAAAAGTAAGTGAAAAACCTTAAAGGGAGAAAACCATAAAATATATTTGTCCTAATATCATTATGAACCAACCTACTATTACATTAATATACTAGCACCAACCATAAGGATACACCCATTACTAATGATTTACGGGCACTAATCTAAAGGAGACATTGGTCCCCTAATTTACAGGTACCAACCTAAAGGAGACCCATATCCCCTTTGATTTATAGGCACCAACCTAAAGGAGACATTAATCCCTTGATTTAAAGGAACCAACCTGAATAATCCTCCTATCCCCTCTAATTTACAAGAACATGAAGTAGATACCAATCTACTAATTTAAAGGTGCCAACAAAAAGGATGCTCCTATCCATTATGATTTACAGGAACCAACCTAAAGAAGAAACCTATCCCCTTTTATTTATAGGCACCAACCTGAAGGAGACACCAATCCCTTGATTTACAGGGACCAACCTGAAGGAGACTCCTACCCCCTCTAATTTACAGGCCCCAACCTAAAAGAGACACCTATCCCCTCTAATTTATAGGCACCAACCTAAAGGAGACATTGATCCCCTTATTTACAGGCACCAACCTAATTTGCCTATCGAAGTCATTTTTCATCAGATTTTTCAAACTTCATCCACAAGTACTCTTGTTACTTTTCACACCTATACTTCTTTCATCTCTGATATTCTCTTTACTAGCACAAATCATGTATTTTTCATTCTTTTTTCACGCTCTCTTTAGCATTGAGCTCTAATTTATATCCAACTATATCTTAGATTTGCAGTTAGATCTATTCTTTTATTTTTCTATGCGTAATTGACCCCATCATTGTGCTTCATTCTGCAATTTAACTTACTCAAACTTCACTTGCTTCAATTGGCTTACTCTTCTTCACTTGTTATATTGTTGTTTTGTCAATATCCTAACTTTTTGTTATTCCTTACATATTCATGGATTCATCCACTATTTCAATTGTCTTTATTTGTATTATAGTTTATGGTTTTTCTTTACTATGGTCATTGATCCATGGTATTTTTTATCCTTTGACCACTTCAGTAGGCTGAACTTGTTCACACATAGTGTTCACTTATTTTCCCAATTTTTTACACACAACTCTCTTCCTATTCATGTCAAGTTCATCTATCTTATATTTAGCAGTGCATGTCGTGTTTTGACTATGGTGAGAACCTTTTATTCATGTTTTTTCTTCCTTAGTTTCTTCTAGATCTATCTGGTTTAATATGACCCGTAAAGTGCTATTTATTCCTTATACATCCCTCTTGTCCAACCAACTAAGAGAAACTCACTTTATACCTTTAACATTATTTTTTTTCTAAGTTGGACTAATTATATTAATGAAACATAATATACAAGGCGAGTCTTGCCTCCAGAATTTCTATGTTAGCCAATTCTGGAGGCATTATGAGTCAAAAAGACAAAAAATTGACTGCCCCAGATGGGGAAACCGATCATGAAAGTGCTGCTCTCAATGGGGAAACCAGCTTCGTACAAAAAAGACTTAGAAGTTGACAAATTGTTCTGGAAAGACATATTAGCATAGGAAATAAACAAAACAGAGAAAAAAGACCTCTCCTTTCTGTAGTTGTGCTCCATGCTAGGTGTCAGGCTGCTTTTGCGGTGGCTCCTCCACAATGAGGCACATGTATTCTTCAGAGGAATCATCTACTTGCTTCAATTGATGGGCGGCGGGTTCAGATGTAGTAGCAGTACGAACTAAGATGGCGCTGCCCTTTCTACGTTCTTCACCTGACCATTCGGGACTCCCACTACCACTACCACTGCTGCTGGAAGAATTGGCATCAGGCTTGACCGGAAAGGCCTCTGATTTCGTCGAGAGTTTCGGAGGCACTGTAGCTATTGTGGATTTTCTTAGTGTCTTTCTGGTGCCTCTCCTTGTAAAAATTGAGGCCTCTTTTTGGAAACTGATTGTAATGGTGGTCGTGAGATGGGGTCTGTCCATTGCACAATTGTGATGAAACTGAACAGAATTCTCTTCAGGTAACAGGGAGCGGGGCTCAAAATGAATGTACAGAGGAGGTCGAGAATCCTGACCTCGTCCTCTGCCTCGGCGTGTGGAATGATACTGAGCAGAATTCTCTTCAGGCATCAGGGAGTGTGACTCAGAGTGAATGGAAAGAGGAGGACGAGACACCTGACCCTGACCTCTGCCTCGGCGACAGCACATTCTGTGCCTTCTTGGCATACTGGAGCAGGAAAAGTCGTTGGGGAGGCGAGTAAGCGGAGGTGGGGAGGCAGAATGAGTTGAGGGGTCGGCTTCCTGAGGTGAAGGAGAAAGTGAGAGGCTATAATGGAGACTGCGGATGAGATGGAGTTTTGGAGCAAGTGTGAGGCAACAATGGAGGTTGCAACGCCTCCTTGTGTGCGTTCAAGAGCTCGGCTCCGAGACAGTAGAGAGGTAGATGCAACAGGAGGGGAATAAATGATTTGAGGGACGCGAAGCCATTAAGAGTAATGTTGGGCGGCGAAACGGACTGAGAGCAGTAAAAGAGGTATGAGGTGAGTAGTTTGTTGCTTAAATGCATCCGGACAGAGCCCATGCGTGGCCATGTGGCTAGGCTATGTGGCGCACGCTGGGCCTGCCTTCTCCCTTCTTCGATTATACACCCGCATCCAGGGGTGTTGCTTCAATTTGCACCAGTTTAGTGCATTCCTGTAGGAGGGAAGCATCATTGATATTGGCTAAAGGACCCGAGAATAGGGTGTGGTTATAATCAACTCCTTTGTTTGCAAGGAGATCCACTATCTTATTTCCAGAGCGTTTGACATGCTTGAAGGAGATAGCCTGATGAGACTTGAGTCATTGTTCAATTTTCTCAAATCTTGCAGCAATACACTAGCTCTTGAAAACCTTGGAGGTTGAAGCACCCATGAGGAGATGAGTGGGCGCATTGATGAGGATTTGAGAGTCTCCTTCCACTTCTAAAGGGAAAAAATTGTGTGTCTGAGCTAATAGGAGTCCCTGCCAAAGACCTTCCAGTTATGCTGAATTATTTGAGTCCCATCCTATTGAGCCAAAGAAAACCTCAAGGGGAGTCCCTGCTAAGTCTCTGAATATGCCACCAAATCCAGCTGCACCTGGATTTTCTTTAGATTCGCCATCAAAATTTAGCTTGATCAGTCCCCAAGAGGGGGGAGTCCATGAGCTGGGCGAGTCTGGATGATTAGAGAGGGTGTGGGTGCTCAAAGGGAGAGTGGGAATGGAGAGATGAAAATTTGCCCATATGATGATCTCTGGAGGCTGATCTGGGATATCAGAGTCCTGCCAGTGATGCAATGCCAACGTTTCTTGAAGATTGATACACAAATTGGTCCAGATGGTGTCCAAAGGAGTGATTTGACTTTTGAATATTCTCATGTTCTGTTCCTTCCAAATTAACCAGAGCAGAAATCTGGGAAGGAGTATCCAAAGAGTATTTAGCAGCTTGCTATTGTAAGGTTCAGTGGTCCAGTTCCTGATGGTATTGATGATATCACATTTTATTCTGCTAGATCTTTTGCATATGATGTCAAATTTTTCCCACAGGTTTTTGGTGATCTTGCAGGTGTCCATTAAATAAGGGATATTTTCGGCGTGGTCTAGACAATTGGGGCATCTTGAGGGACCTATAAATCCTCTTATTAGAATATTGTCCCATGTGAGGATTCATTTTTTTCTTAGGAGCCAGAGGAAGGTGGAGATATTGGGCCAGATTCCTGGTCTCCATATTTGGGTCCAGATCATGTCCTTGGGATCTTGAGAGGTGGGGTAGAGCAAGTGATACGCTTCCTTGGTGGAGAAAGTACCATGAGGAGTGTGGCCCCTTCGAATTATATCCTCGTTTTCTGAACATTTGATCTTTCATTTACTTAGCTCTTTATCAATATCCTCGTAATTTTCCTCTGCCAGTTCTCTTCCCATTGTGCAGCTGGGATCCATTTACGGTAACACAAGATGGATGTGGGTTTCCAGAAGTTTTTGACTTGGTTGTACATTTGTGCTTGAAGAGCAGCTCGCCACCGTGGTCTTTGGAATAGAGCTACTAGTTTGGGCATTTTCTGCTAGGAATCCTCCCAGAAGTGAGTTTTGCATCCTGATCTGACCTCCCAGAAGCTATGCTCTTGGATGAGGGTTCTGTGCTGTTTGGCAGAGTTCCAAATAAGAGAGCTAGAGTCCACTGTGGTGAGTCTTATAAGATCTGTGGGCGACCTGTTGTTTGCGTATTTAGCTTTCCAAAGACAAGCCCACGGAGTATATGGCTTGGAAATCCACTTCCACCAAATACGTGCTCCCATAACAGCGTTGCTATGATGCAGATCTCTTAGTCCCAGACCACCATCCAATTTTGGAGTGCATACTGTTGACCACTTCACCAAAGCCTATTTTCGATTCTACCCTAACGTGCCCCAGAGGAAGTTACATTGCAGATTTTTAATTTTCTTGAGAACCCATTTTGGCGCTGTCAGAACTGAAAGGAGATACAGGGGCAAGGATAACCCCATTGCAGCAAAAATGACCCCATTTATGGCACTTTATGGATATCATCCACCATCCATCACATCATCTTTAAGAGAAAATTCGAAGGTTCAAGCATTGGAAAATCACATCGAGCATCAACAAGAAGTTCTCCAACTCTTAAAGGATAACCTGAATTTGGCACAAAATCAAATGAAACAATAGGCAGATCAACATCGCAATGAGAGAAGTTTTGATGTAGGAGACTGGGTATTTTTACGGCTACAACCATACAAACAAATGTCTCTCAAGCAAGCTAAGAAGGATAATAAATTATCGCCAAAGTACTATGGTCCTTACAAGGTGTTGCAAAAGATTGGTACTATGGCATACAAATTGGAGTTTCCTGCTTCTTCACGAGTGCATCCAATTTTCCATGTTTCATGCTTAAATAAGGATATAGGTGAAAATCTTCTAGTTCAAATAATATTGCTCGAACTTGATGAGGAAGGAAAAATCATATTGGAACCTGAAGCGGTCACAGAAACAAGAACTCGACAGCTACGAAATCGATGAATTTCAGAGTATCTCATTAAGTGGAAGAACTTACCCACTGAAGATTCTACATGGGAGGATGAGAATTTTATACAAAAGCAGCCAGAGCTACTCAAGCATTGAGGACAACACTTTTTGAAGGGGAGGGGCATGTTAGGTCCCTATATTACTAGTATAGTCCCTTATTATTGTTAATGTAACCCCCTTATTGTTATTATTGTACCCCTATAACCCCCATATTTTTATTATTGTGCCCTTAAATTATTATTGTTAGGTCAGCTAGGATTACATTGTGGCCCCATGGATTCCTATATATAGAAAGGAGGTTTTGTAATTTGGATCATCCAAGAATTTTTCATTCATGTAATGTATTGGAGGTTTCCCCCTCGAAGTGGCTTATTTCTAAGGCGTTGATATCTCTTTTATTCTATTTTTGGAGCTGGTTTCACAACACAAAATCTGCAGGGCTCCTTTCTGAATTGGGGATTAAAAACCCCTCTATTTTGTTGTGTAGGTTTCTTGTTATCCAATTCCATCTTTACTAATTTGTTTGAAATATTTTCAATGACCTTAGTCATGCCATCAATCCTTTGATCTTGTATTGACTCTTACTTAACTTTACCTTTATCTTGAACTAACTGCTTTTCTTGAGCTTTCCCAGCAGCAGTCATATTTGCTTCAATATCCAAAGCATCTGTTTGGATTTGTTCAAGAGTAGGGGACCTTATTTATCTCAAAGTAAAACTGAAATCTGATACAAAAGCTCTAGCAAAAACAACTCTTGCTCCAATAGGAGGAGGTTTTATCTCTGCAGGAAAACTATTGTACAATTTATTGAATATTTTAATGAAATCACTCATATTTTCATCAGGTTTTTTCTTAATAGCATTAAATTCTGGCAAAGAATAACCATGGTCTCTCTTTTCACCCCATCTTTGGATGAATTGTCTTTATAACTCATCCCAATCATTAATTGAGCCATTTGGTAACCCTTTAAACCATTTTCTTGCCTCTCCACTTAGAGACAGCACAAAAAGTCTCATTACTACATCTAGATGTTCAACATTAAAATTTTCGGCAAAAGTGAAAAACAAAGGCAAGTGTTGTTCTGCATTTATTTCATCTTCACCAGTAAATCTAGGAAGAAACTTAAGATACTCTTGAGGCATTGCATTCATTGGTTGAGGAAGATTTAATGGTGCATATCTGTTCATCAAGAAAGCAAGGGTTGCCATGTTTATGCCCTGATTGACTGCTCCTTGAGTAGTGGGAATATGAGTACCAGTTGCAGGTGTGGATGAATGGGGTGAAACAACTGATAAGGGAAGTGTTTGATAAACTAAAGCAGAAGAACTAGCAACTGTATTAGGCTGAGTTTCTGTAAATGTGAATGATACAGATTCAAAAGACTGCTCTTCTAACCTTGGTTCTTGGAAATGAATATATGGAGACAAGGATTCTTGTTCTGAGAAAGTGAGTTTCCGGGAAATATCCTTGGATGAATGAGTATGAGAACTGTTGCCAGGTGTAGGCAGTGTGGCATCAGGTGTAGAAAGTGTTTTTTTTTTTATTTCTAGCCGTTTTTAGAAACCAAATTTTATGGATTTGAAAGGGTAGGAATCTTCTGCTGAGAGGTATCTGACCTCGTATGTGGCCTCTTATAAGCCAAAATTGGAAAATGAAAACACAACTTTTAATATTTCCTCCTCTCTGAACAACCAAAGGAACTATAAACAAAACCCAGGGAAAAACTTTGCTTCTTCATCCCCGGTAGCGGCGCCAAAAAATGTTGTACCTTAAGAGACAATCCCTTAGTTGTGATAAGGAATCAGTGCTTAAGACATTTATATTATTATGTCATGGAAATATTTGTCTTTTCTTAATCACCCTCAAGCATTTATCATTAAACCCTCAAAGATCAAATATAATGAATGTCTCACAATGCTATCATTTGCTGATGTTGAATGAAATGACCAGAAGAAAATGAAAGAAAGAAGCCCAAACTGATATGCTATTACACAGAATATATCACCTCAAACTCCAGAAGAATTATATGAAGGAAATGGTTAAAACAAAGGAGTGCTAATTAAGGGTTTTAACTCTTGCTTACATAAGTAAAAAGAGACGTGCAGCTCATTACTTCATCTTATTCAAAGATAGAAAACACAAAATGTAAACTTGAACACATATCAACATAAACAGATGCCAGAAACGTGTTACTCATTCCTTAATCATTTGGAATCTTTGAGTACAAAAATTGCAGTCTTGAAGGTCCAAAACTTGGAGTACGGACAATTATTTTGGCTTGTGCCTCCGCATTCAATCTCCACCGCTCATCTGTGTTACTCCCGCAGTCAACCCAATCAACTGTGGAGGCACCCTTCATTTTAATTCATGCACTATTTGTGCCCGCGGGTTGAGTCCTTTGATCGGAGTTCAAGAAATCAGCGCATCCCGCTCAATAAAATAATCGACTTTTAATCTTCAAGTCAGGACCCACTTTCATAAAGTTCAAAGTATTTACACTTTTAACTCTAATGCAACGAACATAAATATTTTCATGCTAAAGTATAAAAAATTTAATACTTTTGTTAGAGTCAGCCTTTGCAGCTTTCCTTCAGTGATCAAACATGCTCTTACAAAGTGATTTTAAGATGTCAAGGTCAAATTTTGTCATTTCAATGAGTCTTCAAGCAAAATTTGGTCACTAGGCATTAGGTCTAGGGTTTGTTTTCACTCTTTTCAAAGTTGTCCAAATGTCAGTCCCATGTCACCATTAATTTAGTGTACCATCATTTAGAAGGTTTTCATCATCATGTCAAGTTCCATTGGGTCATTTTACAGCTTGTTCATGCTTCAGTTGTGCCTAGGTAAGGTCCATTTCCCTCTCCTAGGGTTTTGGAGGTAATTTCTCTTGGATGGTCAAATCATTAGAAAAACTTGTATCCTGATGTTCACACACCTTCCCCTATCCTTAATATACTTTATTAAACACTTCCCATCACTGAGATCCCCCAAATTCCTTATTTTTGCACAAATCCTAGTTTCTTGCCACGACTTGGCAATTTTCTAGGCTAGGCCTGTGTTTTTCCCTTTTGGACCCTTTCCCCTCACTCAATATCTGAGATTCCACTTTCCCCTACTTTCTAACATCCCCCCCTACTTCCCAAAATTTCCCCAAGAATTTAGAAGCCCCTTATCCCCTTCGTTTCGCTTCATTTCGACAAAATCCCTTGTTCCACACATCGGGATAAGTTTCACTCAAATGCTATTTCAGAGCAATAAAAGATGAATTTTGGAAAACTGAGAGAGGTTTTTGTCCAAAACATGCCAAAGAAGAAAAAAATCCCTCAATTTTTACACAGGTATCATGGTTTTAGAGAAATTTTAAAAATGCCGTTGCCTCAAGAGAATTGAATGCACCTCTGAAGTGACCTTGGGAAAATCAAGATTTCTCCTATCAAAAGAAAGTGACCTTGCCCTCTTCAGCTCCTTGTCGTTCTGATCCATCCATATACCCTATCAAAAGCATCAAGACTATTGCCTACCTCGCCCCAACTCGAATTCTGCAAAAATCTGGCCTTATCCCCGGACCCAAAATTGTTTTTCCCATTTTTTCAACAAAAACCCAAAAAATCAAAATCAAACTTTCCTATCTCTTTACTAGCCTAAAATCAGTATTTTTTATAAGTCATCTCAGCCCCTTTGAAGACCTTTTGCCGAGATAGACCCGGAGAGAGCCCTCTCCTGTCCTCGTAGGGCTAGCTACGAGGCTGAGCGTGGTTTGATGTAGCCTTGAGTTTTACATTATTTCAACCTAAGGTAGATTTGAGCACTAACATAGTGGCGACCATACTGGGGAGAAATTTGCTTATTACTGTCATTTGCTATAGACGGAGTCTGAAGTCACGCTAGGTAGCCTTCGAACTGCTCTTGCTCTGCGAGTGCATAGTAGATAAAAGTTGCTTCAGTCGATCTCCGGTCTAGCTTGTAATCGTAACACTTAACTTATAAATTTCCCCAGTACGTGTATCAAGTTCAGATCTGATGGTTGATGGTGGACAACGATCAGACATAATAAGGCTGAAATCATTCACCTGGCGACTTCATTCATTGAAAGATCCAAACAATCAATGCTTCATGGTGACTTCACTGCAGGGAGATCAGTAGCTGTCAGATTTTCAAGATGGACCGAATCACAAGAAGATACGTTCCCATGAGCCGAGATCACATTCCAGGTTTTTCGAATAAGATGCCCAAGGTAGATTGGTCAAGGAATCTGCCTACGTTTAACGATGATGGTAAGAAGGATGCTGCTTTACATCTGGTTAGATTTCACATGCATATTCGCAAGTTGAAGGTGGATTTTCTTGAAGATTTCTTGATGAAGATATTCCTGGCTACTCTGGAAGGTGAAGCCCAATCTTGGTATGAAAATTTTCCGCTGGCCTGTATTTATTGTTTAAAGGATTTTCATGCTCTGTTCATTGAAAGATATCAAGTATCTTATCCATCATTAAATTTAGTTCATGACTGTTGCAAACATGCTTCTACTTTTATTGAAAGCCTTGAGAAATAGTATGAAGATGATAATTTCATGGATGATGATATCATGGAAGCCCTATATGAAAATCCATTTCAGCAGCATAAAGACGATCATGAAAATTTGCAGCAGGATCAAGATTTTAGTGCAGTGGAAGATGAAGGAATTTTGCATCTTGACAGTCAACATGAATTACATGAAATGGATCAGCAGTATGAGGAAAATCTGTATACTCCTCCACTTGAAATCAATGAAGACAATCATTGTTTGAGCAAAAGAAAACAAAAGGTATTATCTCCTCTGTCTGAAGATGAGATAGATCAGCTATTGAAAGGTCATATTCCAGCTCAAGTTAACGCAGATCTGCAGTGTGCACATGGTCCAGAAGGTGATGGTGAAACTTCTTCCTTTTTTGAAAAGGATGACAGTCCAGTAAGCAGCTTTATAGATCAGCAGGTTGAAGTTGAAGTTTGCCATATGGTTGAAGATGGTGAAAGAGAAAGTCTCATTTCAGATCTGCCCACAGAAGAAGACAGCATGCAGATTGCAGATCTTGATAATGTCCAGTCAGTTACTTCAGATCCAGATTCAAATTGTAATGACCAAGCATACCTTGTGTTGAATTCTGAAAAGGAGAATTTTGTTGTTGAGATCATAGACAGAGTTTTTGATCCAAATGTTCTCATGTCATCAGAACAGAGCCTTCATAAAGAGATAATCCAGTCAATTAATGAAAAACAAGATGGAATTTTTGTTCAAGTAAGTAAATAAGTTCATTTGGATGAATCATTGGTAGATGATAGAGATATCATGTTTGAGCATCAGGAATCAGCTGAAGTTTCTTTTCTTATGCTTGATGAACGTAATAAGGAACATTATAATCTGGTTGTGATATCATATGAAGATGACCTACATTATATTCAGGCTACAGAAGATCAGATCATTCAAGATTCCCTTTCAGTTTCTTCTTCATATGTTTCATGTTTTGAAATGTTCTTTGAAAAGGAGAACTGCTCATCTACCTGTTCAGAGTTTTTTGAAGCCCAGGAGCATACTTTTACTGAAGTACATGATAAAGACAGATCAGAATCAGAAGAGAAAGACACCTTGTTTCTTCAGCAGGAGGTAAATCTTCATGTTTTTCAGGATCCAATGGCAGATTTGTTACAGTCAGCAGTGAAAGTGATTATTGCAGTGTTCAGTGATGAAGGAGATCATGGTCAACTATGTTTTTGGATGCCCAGTTATCAGTTTGTATTGTTGACCAGCAGATCTGATCAGGGAAATCAATCAAGAAGGCATCTGCTTGATTGGTTACATTGGCATTATGATATAGTTTGATGGTATATTGTCTTGTAAGAAACACAGGCGGTTATGTACTGCCAGCAAGCTTTAAATTTTAAGTTCAGGTTTTGAGTCAGTTTGTTAGAGTCAAGTTTTTTCAAGTCATTTCAGTTTGCCATCGAGTTGGTTTGAGTCAAGTTTTAATCAAGTTCCAGTCAAATAAATTAAGTCATCATTTTTGTGTCAATTTCTTGCAATAATGGATTCCATTGCCCAATGGATGGAAGCACTGTCTGCTCTCCCAAAGATCTGCCGTTCTTGGCACCTCCAAGGAGCTACCATCCCCATTGGAGCCAATGTTAGAGTCAGCCTTTGCAGCCTTCCTCCAGTGATCAAACATGCTCTTACAAAGTGATTTTAAGGTGTCAAGCTCAAATTTTGTCATTTCAATGAGTCTTCAAGCAAAATTTGGTCACTAGGCATTAGGTCTAGGGTTTGTTTTCATGCTTTTCAAAGTTGTCCAAATGTCGGTCCATGTCACCATTCAGCTGAGTGTGCCATCATTCAGAGGGTTTTCATCATCATGTCAAGTTCCATTGGGTCATTTTACAGCTTGTTCATGCTTTAGTTGTGCCTTGGTAAGGTCCATTTCCCTCTCCTAGGGTTTTGGAGGTAATTTCTCTTAGATGGTCAAATCATCGAAAAAACTTGTATCCTGATGTTCACACACCTTCCCCTATCCTTAATATACTTTATTAAACACTTCCCATCACTGAGATCCCCCAAATTCATCATTTTTGCACAAACCCTAGTTTCTTGCCACAACTTGGCAATTTTCTAGGCTAGGCCTGTGTTTTGCCCTTTTGGACCCCTTCCCCTCACTCAATCTCTGAGATTCCACTTTCCCCTGCTTCCTAACATCCCTCCCTACTTCCAAAAATTTTCCCAAGAATTTAGAAGCCCCTTATCCCCTTCGTTTCGCTTCATTTCAACAAAATCCCTTGTTCCACACATCGGGATAAGTTTCACTCAAATGCTATTTCAGAGAAATAAAAGATGAATTTTGGAAAACTGAGAGAGGTTTTTGTCCAAAACATGCCAAAGAAGAAAAACCTCCCTCACTTTTTACACAGGTATCATGGTTTTAGAGAAATTTCAAAAATACCGTTGCCTCAGGAGAATTGAATGCACCTCTGAAGTGACCTTGGGAAAATCAAGATTTCTCCTAGCATGGTTGGCTAAATGACTTGCTTGATGAGTCAAAGGCTAACTAGACACAAATATATTTCCAATGAGCTATCATGAGCTCAATTTGGAGTTGAGGAAGACCTTCAAAAGTTTACTGCAACAGCGCTCTTCCTTGAGGCAGCCTCATTCTGCTCATTTTGACAAGTTTTGGGAGATTTGATATCTGACAAGGAAAATGAAATCCAAATTGAAAAATTCCACTTGGGTTGGAAATTATACTCCAATATATTTCCAACGAGCTATCACACGCCCAATTTGGACACCGGGAAGGCCTCCAAAAGCCTCCTGCAAAATGCACTATGTAGTGCGCTACGCATATAGGAGGCGCGCTACGCACAAGAGGCGCGCTATGCATTGGGCTTCACCAGCAGGTGTAAATTTGCAAGTGCGCTGCGCACTGGGTAAGCACGCTACGCATATAGTCTCAGAGCCAAATTTTTTTGCCCTTGCGTCCAGTTTCATGCCAAAACGCCTCAATCGGCTTGCAAGTAGGTTCTTCACGATTGTTAAGTGATTTTTGAACATGATTGTGGTGTTTTCAAAGTGGGGAAACAAGTATTTGATGAGGAGAAATGTGTAAACCCTATGTCTATTTCCAAATTCATTTCTTAAGGGTTTTGAAGCAAATGATAATGATTGCGTGGGGGTTTGCAAACTTGTGTGGTTGATATATATGCTCATGCCTATATTGTCTGTGGTGTCCCTGCTCATTATTTGCATCATCCTCACGCCCTTTCTTTGCCATTACATCACTGCTGTCACTATGATTTCCATCTTCATTTTAGCACTGCTCATTATTCATGTTTTCACATAGTCTCATTTTCACTTGTCCATATCCTCCATTGACATTGTCGAAACCCTGTTGTCATTGCTATTATCTCACTATGGTTATTGTCACACTATTTCTCATTCTCCATTGACGAACAGAGTCCCGTATCCACTTCTCCCTTGACAAATCTTAACTAGCATTGCAAAAGGCTGTACCCTACACTACAATATTTTCTTCTCATTTGTCAAATCCTCTTACAATCAAAGCAGTGACTGTTTTTTCATGCAAACCCATTTGGCAGAGCCATTACCACTGTGATTTTCCTATGATACTTTCATACATATGTGACATATTTGGGTTTTGAGCATACACTGAACTTTTGTCTTCACTACACCTATATCAGCATATATATTGCAGACATCTTGTTTTCAAAACCATGTCAGAGACGGACTCAGATTATGAGCAGGAGTATGACAGTGATTCCACAGCAGGGCATTACTTGGGAGGATTTCATCTCCCGTGACTTCTTCACAGCGCCACAGCCGCCTCCCGAGGTAGTTTATGATGAGGGAGAGCCTTCACATCAGCCGGACATCCCTGAGGTCGAGCATATCAGTGCTCCGTTGTATGTGACATACCAGCGAGGCCACAGGACCTTATTTGCAGCTACACGACGAGTACTATCTCCACCCGGGGTGGAAAGGGTCTCGTTGACTTCATCAGCAGCGCGAGTATTATCTCCACCAAGGGTGGAAGGGGTCTCGCCTTCTACATCAGTGCAGGTACATTCACAGGATCAGGATAGAAACAAAGACATGTTCCGTCATATGAAAAATCATTATTGGGCCCGTAATCACGTTTGCAAGGCAAAAATGAAGATTCTGAAGAGGAGGTTGAGCATAGCACTAAAACGGCGGAAAAGGCCTGATCCACTCCGGATTTTGGCCGAGGCTTCGTTGGCTGGGCATGATACATGATGGAGGGTCTTTGCTCTAAATTTGAGCAAATTTGGAGAAGTTTTTGTCATTTTAAAAAATTTTGGTCTCAAAACAGATTTTTCAGCCATACGAGTAGCGCGTCGACGCGCTCACTTATGATTGGGACACTTGCTGGAGGAAAACTTTATATTTTTTGGTTTTTCATGGTAATTTATGCATGCTCCAGTATGGCCAAAGCATTTCACCAAGTTCTGGATGATCAAAAGGGCCAAAAACACCATGAAAACCACCTTTCTGCCACCTTTTGCACCAGCAGGAAGTACTTCTGGGAGAATGAAGTTTTGGAGAAGCAAATGAGCTCCAAATTGGGAAATTCTACTTGGGTTGGATAGCCAACATCCAGATATTTCCAACGAGATATCATGAGCTCAATTTGGATGCCGGGAAGTGCCCCAAAAGTAGGCTGAAAGATGCGCTACGCATATGGCTCAGGCGCGCTACGCATATAGATTTTTGGCTGATTTTTCATTTTCCAGCTCAGGATTTCGGCCAGTTGGACCAGTTTTGCTTGTGGATGTAATTTTTGAGTTATCTTGATGTAATATTATGGTTGTCATGTAACTTGGACTCATTTTTACCTATTCTAGATGATTCACTCCTAAAAAAGTAAAAATCAAGTGAAAGAATCAGTTTCCTTCCTTTTAGAGGCAAGTTGTTTGGCTGCCTATATTCTAGCTCCTTGTTTAGAATTTGTTGGAAATGCTCCTAGAAGGAGGAATTCGACCCCTAGAGGTGTGGGAAGGGGTTAGGATGGTCTATATGATGTAATTTCTCAATCATTTTCAGAGGTTGGATAGGTTGGACTCTTGGGAAGACTTTGGCACACTATTGTACATATTTTTCATATTTTGGCTAAGGAAAGATCAGAGGTTTTGCAGCACCTGTTGGGATTCTTGTGGCTTTCAGTTCTTGATGGTGTTTTCTCTCAGTTTATTGTAATTTATTTCATGTTTAATGTATGTCATTCCCTTATTATGCTTCTGAAACTAAATGAATGAGTAAATGAGGTTGAATCCATTGATTTCAGTGCTCTGCCTTTGAATTTGTTTAGTTTTACATGTTTTCGCCTGTTTGGAGAGGATCCACGTTCTCCCTTGCCCTCTTCAGCTCCTTGTCATTCTGATCCATCCATATACCCGATCAAAAGCATCAAGACTATTGCCTACCTCGCCCCAACTCGAATTCTGCAAAAATCTGGCCTTATCCCCGGACCCAAAATTGTTTTTCCCATTTTTTCAACAAAAACCAAAAAAATCAAAATCAAACTTTCCTATCTCTTTACTAGCCTAAAATCAGTATTCGTTATAAGTCATCTCAGCCCCTTTGAAGACCTTTTTCCGAGATAGACCCGGAGAGAGCCCTCTCCTGTCCTCGTAGGGCTAGCTACGAGGCTGAGCGTGGTTTGATGTAGCCTTGAGTTTTACCTTATTTCAGCCTAAGGTAGATTTCAGCGCTAACAACTTTAACATGCTTTAACAATTTTATATTTTTTTGTATTTTCAAAATTGAAAATAAAAGGATATTGCAAATGATTCACAACATATATCTTGGATTGAATCGATATAACAATGTACTAAATTTAAATAGTAAATCACTTCTACAAATATTTTGTGGAATTAAAAACACAATCGCCAATCACATGAAGTAAAGAAGAATCAAATCACACACAACACAGATAATTTCTAAGGGAAAGATTGCTGCTAAAAACCCCACTATCTTCTATTGTATATTCAGCATGGATCATGAAACAATTACATACAAAACTCTTCTCACAATATCCCTCCAGTACTCAGCTAATTGTCTCACATTGTCATACAAAAACTTACCAATACTTATCCAATTTACTGCCTCCAGACAACCTTCCTTTCTTGTGCAATCCCTGATGAATGCAACCCTAAAAGATAGTAATTCTGGCCTTCCTTGACCGTGCAAGTATCATGGGCACTCCAATGGGTGTTTGGTTGCATGTGTGAAACCCAAAAATCCTAAAACTAATAGTCAACTTCCCTTTCACCTAGATCTCAATTGGGTCTCCACTCGATCTGACATGCATGAAACTAATAATAGTAAATCCTCAGTTTCATGTGAGATCACTGATTGTGAATTAATTAATATTTAATTCACTTGATCTCTCACTAGTGTATCTTTAGTTACAACTAGCACAACTGAGTTTAACTCACTTAACTGAGTTAAATTGATTACAACTTGCATTAACTAATGCACCACTGCATTTTGAACTCTGTTACAACTAGAATTATTTTGCATGCCTCACCAACTACCTATAACTCGAAATCCACTAGCTAACTGAGTTTATCACTCTCAGTTAACTATTTCAAGTCATCATTGAGAATATATTACATTTTATTGTCCATCTTAATTAAGGGATAATTAAAATATACATGCACCCAAAAATAGCACTATGGGCCCCACCCTAGTGTAGGTGCTTAATGCACTATGCGTGGGTGCTAAAATTTTCTTGTTGAATCTCAACAATTTTCACCAACACTCAGCTTGGAATATGTGTCCCATGACCTTGGTCTTATTTTCCTTTATTAACTTTATTTACATAGATTTTTTACAAGGGTTGTTACATTTTTCATGCCCAATGTGTGTCCACGGTTAATCACCCACTCCATGATGTCCATTAAAACCTTTGAGTCTTAAAGAAAACCCCATTTCATAACTACATTAGCCTCAAACCACCATGGCTCTTCTTGAACCACTGCAAGGACCTATTCTTGGATTAACTGAGTTGATGCCTCTACCTTAGCATAAACCTAAGCACCTCCCATCCCACCTTGAATGTCTTTTCCCTAGAAACATCACAAATTTTTCTTAACCATCATTCCAACCCTAAGTAATAAAACTCATGAACTAGACTGTGTTATGTGCCATGAAACTATAAAAAAGATGAGAATTAGAGCTTGTGATTCTTGAAAATGCACACATTTGAGATAGTAGGGAAGAGACATCTCACTCATAGATAATGAATATAGAAGGGGCTAGAAGAGAACAACAATGATGGGGGAAACTGATTCGGTGGATCAAATTTATGCTCAAAATTGAAATTTGTTGTAATGGTTCAGAACTAAACAAACGTGTATATCTCGTCATTATGAATCTAACGCAAGTCATTTCACAAAAACCGACATCGTATGCTCCTGTAATTGTGTTATGTTCATTTTTGGAAACAATAAAAATTTTGGTTTTTGGATGTACAGGGTTGCATAGTCAGCATTCTATATTGCTGACTAGGCAGCTGACTGGTCCTCCATTAGCCAATGTGGGGTCGACACTTGGCACTGTGTGATTGGTTCAAGTTTGGATGGTTTTGATTGGTTAGTGGCATATTGTGGTGGCCCAATGAGGGAGCGCCACATGGGCCAATCAGTGGCTGCCACGTGGCCTCCACTCACTAGTCCAAAATTTTGTTAAGGGGCTAGAGTGGACCTAGAGATTTGAACGTGCGATCTATGAACAAGTAACAACAACCTCTTACCATCTCCAGTATACGAGTTTCTTAACCATATTGTTCTTCACTCATATTTAAACTTTGTTGTAAATCCATGCGGGGTTGGGACTGGGGTTAACCCCCGACCCTGGTCCACAAAACAGGGTTAGGATTGGGGTTAACCCCCGAACCCAATATACAGACCAGGGTTAGGGGTTAACCCCTGCCTGGATTATGTAACATGCTCTATAACCTAACATCTGGGCATGGTATGTTATATCGACAGAGCAAACGATGTATAACCCAAACCATAAACCATATGATATGGTTGTTAACCAAAGTCCAATGCGAAATATTCCAGCACCATTTTCATAACCCAAAACCATATTACAACTCCATTTACCCAAATATCAAACCAATATTTAACTCAGTGATCGGGTGGGATTCTAACTCCGGTTTCAACGTGTTCACATGCAGCAGCTAGCATTAATGCCAAGTCTCGTTTGCGGTGACAGTTTATGTTACCACGGAAGGTCGATTTGTTCACATGTTAAACCATTAACATTTTATGTTATGTCACAGTGCTGAACCACATGTAGGTAGAGGAACCTATCGGGGGCAGGGTTCTGCTAACCCAACCCGGCCATAACCATAGGTAATTGCCTAGGACCAGGGTCAACCAACCGGCGGGAAAACACATGAGATCAATGATGGGAATCATGTGATGTGGTGCATGTTTTGACTAGATAGTGGGCCTCACTAATGCGATTAAGGAGGCTACAATTTTCCTCCTTACCGATGAAAATTCTACTGGCGTTGGGCCAAAATGTCGCCCCACTATGCCGAACAAGGCACAATTTGTCGCTTAGTGCCGAAAAAGGGGAATTTGTAGAACGAATAGCAGAGGAACTTGGGGAGATCATAACTTTTGCAGCTTTTGGCCTTTTTGGGAGAAGAAAGAGGCTAGACAAGGGGTTTTTGATAGTTTGGAAACCATTAGAGCTATTAGTGAAGCCATTTGAGCATTGTAATATGATGTAAACACCATTTTTTGAGCATAATGAAATAGACCCAACCATTGGAAGTTGGACTAGGAGACGTAACCTAGGAGGAATGAAATCTTTCATCATTTGTTGTGTTGTGTTTACTTGTATGGTGATGTTGTCTCTTATTTTATGCAAAAAATGAAATTTTATTTAAATTTTATGTGCTTAATAATTTGACATAATAGGTTTAAAAACCTAATTTAATCACTTTCAAAATTTACATATCCTCAAGATACTTCATATACAGATCAATTTGGTATCAGAGCTTAGGTTTTCTTTGTTGTTGTGAGGGTTTAATTGTTTGCAAGTGTATGTGATGCTTACAACGTTAAATCTCAAGATAGGAGAAGGAAATCTTGTGGTTGCAAGTCCTCAAGTGAGGTCAAGGACAACGAGGGCAAGTTTGCCAAAATCTCTACAACAAATTCCACCTCAAGTTGTAGCTGAAGCTTTAACAAGTATGTAACATGAAGGAGAGCCTGGAAATATGTCAGAGGATGAAAAGGTTTTAAGAAAATCATTATTTGATATGATATAAATGGTGAAATCTCTCTATTAGGAGAGAAACACAAGGTTGCAAGGTGAAAGCTCTAATCCTCCAAAGGGAGAGAAGTCTTCAAAATAAGATGGAGGAGATAGAGAGAATACTCCAAAAGGTAATGGGAATGGTGACAAACCACCTCTGACACCACCATTCTCTTCACCTCCATCCTCACCACCATATTCACAATCATCTTCTTCTACAACCAACCCTTCACAATCACCTCCACATTATCCAAAAGGTCATGGTAAAACTCCATTTCTAAAGCTTGACATAAATTTTGATTTTCCTATGTATGATGGAGAGGTAAATGTTGAAATATTAGAAAATTGGGTACGTCAACTTGAAGTGTATTGCAAGATACAAAGAATCAAGGATGATGACACAAAGATTCATCTTGATTCACTACAATTGGAAGTGCTGCTCTTATTTTGTTGGAAGCCAAAACTCAAGAGGACATGAAGAAACATGGTAAGGTCTTAAACCTCTTGGAATGCTTTTGTTGCTTGTTACGCGTCATTTTGTCACCATGACATTTAGCTATTCATATGGTTCTATCACCATCCATATCATTTTCCCTTAGAGGTCAAAAATACTCATGTTCCCGAATCAAGTCTTGGAAATTGGAGAAAAGCTCTGTAAAACACTTAAAAGTATACCTGCGCGGTTTTTCTAGCCTTTCCCTGTGCATGCGTTGATGTTCCTTCCATTAGCTGCGTCGACTACTCCATTGTTTTCCACTAAAACTTGCGCACCCCTGTGAAAAGAAAGTAAAAGGAAAAATTAACTTCTATAATCCTAGTTGGTCGAATATTCTCCCAACTGGAAGCCTCTAGAGTCGCGCCAGTTTGAGATTTATTCATCTACTCATGGAGCTTATCCCTTTGTCCAAGGAACTAAAATCCCTTCATGAGAGGAATCCATCCCCCTCTTCATGGAAATAAAACTACCTCCATTTTCCTATAAATTGAGCTCAAGTTTCACGTTGAAGGGTAGATATCAATGTTATTAGAGACTGATCTATATAGTTTCTAAGTTGAAGAGAGTTCATAGAGTGCATACTTTCTACACTAGTGAGTTGTTGTTGACACACTGAAGATCACACCTTTGTGTCCATAACTTCATGTTGGTTATTATAGAGAGGAAGTCTTATCAAACTGAAGGAGAACGATTTCTTAGGACCCCAGGATAAATATGTACAACATCAAGGCATCTGGTTGTAAGATTGCTCTTTCTATTTAAAATAATACATATGGATCTCTTTTTCTCGTTGTTTTGTTTCTATATTTATGGGAATAATGCAAATACTTAGACTCCTTGATCACTAACTTGGATTAGTAATTTTTGATTATTATATATTGCAAATGATTTGATTATTTTTCTTGTCTTTGATTGCAGGTTCTACTCATTGGAGAACTACTTTGGAGCGACGGGACAAAGGGCTACACCAGAAGTTTGGATTTCAAGGTAGGAGCATGTCCTCTCTACTTTACTATTATAATGATCTTAAAATACAATTAATCTAGAGAAATAGGTATTCAAATGGATCTTTGTTTCTAGTTACTCGTTGGGGTACCAGGGAGATCGTTGTTGTCCACAAGAGGGATTAATCCTCGTAACAAATTGGCGACCATACTGGGGAACTAGAGCTTAGTTTTCTTTGCTTATATTCAGTTTGAAACTTTAGTTTTTTTATTTTGACTTCTCTAAGTGTGGTTGGGTAGATAAATTTTAAGAATCCCTGGAAAAGAAAGCTTTTCGTTTATTTTTTCCAAATTTTTCCTAGCCTGCGCAGTTTTCTATAGCAAACAGAGTGACAACCTGCGAAACTTTTAGTTTGATCCAGTGCACATGTGCACTTTTAGTTCGATCCAGTGCACATGCGCACTGTATTCAACTAATAATTTGCGCACCCCCTGGAAAATTTCGATAAAATTAAATTTCTCTTTTTCAGAGCCAGATAACCTTATTCTTCAAATTTTCCCTGATCCATCTTAGTTGTCAGATCTTGTGTGAGAACTCATTTTTAGAAAAATTTAGTTTTGTGTGATTTCTCATCCTGTTTGCATTTTACAAGTTAGGGTTTGCCTTGGTTTATTATTGCTTTGTGTGGAAGATACCTTGATTTTCCTCAGCTTACTAGTTTCATGTTTTTCTCTTCTTGAGCCACCAGGATTGTAGCCAACCTTACCTTAATGAATATTTGTTCCCTATTCATTTTCAAAATCGGAAGAGATTTTAGCTCACTGAAGCCTAATTTAACACCAAGCACTCTTGGATGATTTCATTTCTACTGAGATAAGTGGAAACCTTCTTAGTCTGATCACAACTAAGATAAATCATCTTCAAACATTCATAAGTATCCTAGTTAGAATTCAGAATTAGAATTTTGTTTTGATTTTGATATTTTTACTTTTAGAGTTTTTTAGGAATTGTTTTCTTTTGGGAATTGATTGTTTGTTGAATTTTTGTTTTCGATTTGATTGTTCAAGGAATTTTATTCAAAAAGAGAAATTGATCATTCTTGCAAATTTAGTTCTTGATGAAATTGTATTCTTTTGAAAAAGGATTTTGTTTATGGATGAAGAAGTTTTTGTTTTGAAAATTGATAAATCTCTCAACTTTCTCCTAAATAGAATTCATTGAAAAGAAAGAGTTGCATTTCTCATATAGATGCATTTAGAGTATTTTGCATCGGGTCACAACATCATCAAAGTTTCAATTTCATATCCTTTGTGTTAAATAACAACCAAATCAATACATCCCCTAATAAAATCAATCTAGACATTTTTACATTTTCTAGGGCTGATTCCACCGACATAAATTAGGCTAGTGTTTTGGAATAGGTTGTAATAAACGTTCCAAAGAAGCTTAAACAAACAAGTAGAATCTTGCAGTAGGGAAATCCAATTGTTGAATTTTTACTTTGGGAAGCTCTTCTTAAAAGAGTCAAACACGAGATCATGTTCGACCTAGTGAGGTAATCATACCTATCTCATTGGCAACGATAGAAGATGTGCACGTAATACAAATGGTAAACCTTAGATTAACCATTATCGAGGAGCCTGGGGTCACTTGTTTGCAAACCTTGGATTTACCATGTCGAGGAGCCTTCAAGGGGATTGAGCTTGATAACCTTCCCTTGCGTGTATATCAGATCATATATTGTTCCCCAGGTGCATTTTTCTCTGTTGGTGACCATAATATTTAGGATTTTTCCCAATGTGATAGTGGAGGGAAGGTCCCACTGTACCTAGAAAAGACATCGGCTACTCACTTGGACTTTCTGGAGGGTACTCTTCACTTAGAGATGGAATAAGTGGAGGGAATTGCACTGTAATGTTTCATTAAGCAGGTTGTCAGGGTAATTGTTCCAACCGCCAAGTTTTCCACATTAACTTCTACGACGTTGAATTTCATCACCAACTAGTGTTTTTAGCGTGGAAACATACTATTTGTGCGTGGTTTCTCTCTTATATTTTGTAGGCGTGTGTTCAAACTACTTGTTTTCTTAGCGGTTTTAGGTCAATTTTGTTGAAACAATTTTTGATTTCGTGTGTTAAACATTAACCGTGGCTAAATTACCGTGACACTCTCGTAGAATGCAGGGGAAACCCCCTAAGTATACACCAAGTCAATTAGAAAATCTTAAATCTGAAAGAGGTCAACAATCAGGAATCGGGTCTACTGAACAAGGGGAAACATCTGTAATAATGCATCCCTATTACGAAGTAAATCAACGTCAGACAGTAGGAAGAAATCAAGAACAACCAGAAATTTCAGAATTAATCATAGTTGAGTCTACAACTCGTGAAATATCAGATACTCAACTTATTGAACCCGAAATATCTGACCCTGAATCTGAATCTACTTCATCTGAGTCAACTTCAGATTGCATAGCCCAAACCCTTGGTCGTCCTCGTTCACCTCAAGTGAAGCTTCGCATTACTGAGAACCTTCCTCTTGGCCTGATTAGTATTGAAGATATTACTGACATGAAAGAAGAGATCACAATTTCTCCGCATTAAGATTTAGATCTAAGGTATAGTGAATTGATTTTCCCTTACAGTCCTTTTAAACCAGACCCTTAGTATCAACAATTTACCGACTTTCTACATAGTACTGGTCTCAATTATTCACCACACTGCATTCCTTTTTACTCCATACTGAGAGGTAGTTACATGTCTTCATTAAGCATGTCAGGTGAGTCATCCAAGTTTTCTTCATCGCCATAAATTTTTTTGTATGATGGTCCATCAGCTCCTGTTGGATACTAGTCGCTCTCTGGTAATTTCTCAGGAGCATCTCCCTCTTCTAAAAATCTTACACAATCAACTGGTCTTAATGAATCTAATACCAAAAATTTGACAATGGAACAAGTCTATATGATGACCGAAAATATTCCTTCAACTGACCCTCAAGGTAGAAATTTACCGCCTGGGGGGCAAAATACTCCTCAAGGACAATCTATTCAAGGGAAGTACCCTATGCCAGGGCCACAGCCTATTCAAGAGTAGTACCCTATGCCAGGGCCACATCCTATTCAAGGACAGTTGCCTCATCAAGGGCAGTAGTCTTATCAACAACAACCATCCTTTCAATGAGGATAACCCTTTACTAGAAATTATCCAACAAATTATCAAACTTACAATCCAATACCTCAAACCGGTTATGGTCAACCTTATGCACCACAACCTTTAATGGAAGCTCCTTATCTCGACATTAATACAGTGTGGAACCCGTTGTTGAACCAAAAAAAATTTCCACCTACTGTACAAGTACCTTATAATCAACCTGGTTAGCTAACTGGTCAATTTGGTTATACCCAAGTCCAACAACCTGCCCATCCCACACTTCAAATTTCACCTCAAGTATCTTTACCTAGTAGTCAAAAAGTTGGTCCGAGTAACCCAAAACCTCTTGTCCAATATACTATGCAAACTTCTATTCAACAACCAAGTACACCTATCCTTGGATTTTCCCAAGTCTTTGTTGCTACAACCCTTCAAACAACGGCATCAACTGTAACATAGGCAATCCCTCAAGTCACTACTCATCAAACTGGACCTGTGGTTCAGTCTACTGTTCAAACCTCTGCAATACAACTTGATGCAACTACAATTCCAACAATACAACCCTTTGTAGGTTCGTTTGTGAACCAAACTTTTCAAGGGTAGTTTAAATATGGACCAACAAGACAAAATCCAGTCTACCAAGGTCAACCATACCCTGGTTATACATATTGTTAGAAAATTAAATATTACAGAACAATGAAACACATAAAATATGCGAAAAATACAAGCTCAAAAAACACATAAAACCAGAGAGACACAGATATACGTGGTTCACCCAGTTTGGGCTACGTCCACCCCGAACAGCCAGTCCTTCCTTTATATTATCCAACAAAATGAAGAGACAAAACCTACAGCAGATCTGCTGTAATATCCTTTGTTCTATCTCACAGTCTCCCTCTCTGTTTCTCGCTCCGAGAATACACTCATAATACACAGCTGCAATACAATACCCTCATATATACAAGGGGTTGCCTTCTAGGGCAAAAAACCCTAATCTAAACATAACTTCTACCGTCAGATCATTTGCCTAATGAACGGCCCATATTGACTAGAAATCACTATACTTTTACAAGGCAATTTTACATCTGTTTTTAGCTTCGGGGGCGCTGCCCCCGAACCCCCGCCAGGGGGGGGCTCCGAAAAGCGCTGCCACCCCCCCTTGGACCCCCCACGGCAGCGATTAAATTTCGGGCGGCGTTGCCGCCCCTTTTAAGGTATAGGAGTCCAATTCTGTGATACAAAGTAAACAAGATAATCAGGCTCCACACCCAACACATATCAAATACCATCTCAACCTCAGTTTGGTATGGCTAACCCTGGATACCCCAGAGGTATTCCAATCCCATCTGTACATGTTATTCCAGGCTATCCCAGATATCCTCCTCCAGGTACTGGTATTGTTCCTCAAGGTTATCATTTTTCTCAACAAGACCCTAACCATCGGTTACCATTTATTGCAAATCTAGACTTTCCAGACTTGTCACGCCTCACGAATGATCCAATTTATTATCTTCTGTTTTGGCTGGCAATGCCAACTAAGTTTCCTAATGATATACCTAAGTTTGAAGGAAAATCAGGAGAAGACCCCTCAAATCATGTGATGACTTATCATATTTGGTGCGCATCCAACTCCTTAATCGATGATTCCATTCGATTGAGACTTTTTCAAAGAACATTGATAGGCTTAGCTACAAAGTGGTCTATTGAATTACCACGTGGCTCTTTCAATAATTTCAACGCATTAGCAATAGCTTTACTAACTCATTTTCAATTTCCAATCCGTTATGACAATGGCACGAAACTCTTAACTTTATTAAAATAGAGTACGTCTACATACATTTGAGATCACATATATGAATGGAGACGTAGATGACGTTTAGTGAATTTTTTCATTCCGGATCAAATTTTGGCAGAATGGTTAATTAAATCACTACTTCCAAAGATCACTGAAGATGTAGCCAAGGGAGGTGTTGTTACAGAAGAACAGGTCATAGCTCAAGCACAGTACTTATACCTTGTATACACACAGTCTGGTACTCTATATGAAAAAATTCCTGACTTGCCACACCCAGGTCAAATTACTACAACTTCTTCTGGTTCTCATTATGCAGATGGTGTAATTGGTACAGTTAGTGCTACAAAGAGTAAGAAGAAGTCATCTAAACCTACTTCGCCCATAATAACTTTACCAGATTCACCTAAAGGATATTCTTCCCTTGAAACTTCTTCTGACATTCACGTTGTAGATTCATCCACGACTAAAGCTAAAACTAACAATGAGAAAAAATGAAAGAATAATAAATAAATAAAAAACATCTCCTAAAGAAAAAACAGAAAAAACTGAACCAGCTGATGAAAAGCGGAAACCTCGTTATCCTTGTCTTATCTGTGACGAGAAAGTATACCAAAGAGTGTCCCCATCGGTCCAAGGTATCCAAATTTATCAAAGTTTCACCCACACCTACTGTTTTGAAGGATCATTTTCCCTCTCAAGATAGTAAAATGATCGGATCTTCTTCCAATTCATCAGCAGATATTTTAATGATGTCTCAGGTCATGGTTGTGACACGATCTCAAGACTATGGATCTAAGAGTCCTATAACTGGTAAAGAGACTGAAACTTCTAGTCAAACACCAAACATACCTCTTTTAGTTTCCGAACCACTTCAAATCGAGAAACCTAACCCTGATTTAGTGAATAAATTGCCTGCTAAAGGTGTACTTCGAAAATCAGCTTTCAATCCACATGCAAGAGTTGCTCAGAATTACAACATTGTTGAAGATTTGGTGATATCCCCTTCAGCAATGTCGGCCTTAGAAGTGCTACAATCATGTCCAACACAAAGGAAATTACTATTATCAACTATTGGAGTTATTTATCCTCAAGACTCAAACCTAATGGTCTTTGATCTCAAAATTTTTGTACCTAGACTCCCTCATTTAAAGGATTTTCAAATTCTAGTATTAGTCAAATCAAGACAATTTTTTCATACTGTAATTGATGAGGGGGAAAATACGTGTATAATGTCGTTAAATTGTTGGAAAACCATTGGTTCTCTAGCACTTAACCAATCACTGAATATCCTTAAAGCCTTTGATGGAAGAGGTTTTCATCCATACGGGTTAACCTAGAGGTGGAAGTTGTTGATGCCCATCTTGATTACAACCTTATTCTGGGTCGTAGTTGGTCTTACGCAATGACCACTGTTGTTTCATCCGTATTTCGGGTAATCATGTTTCCTCACAAAGGAAATATTGTTAGAGTCGATCAGTTTTCATACTTCTCTTCAGATCCTACTTCTACAGATAGCATTCAACATGTCAAAAGATCAATTATCCCATACGAAGATGTTGGTTTAGGATTAATGAAGGATTCTTCTCTCAGGGGAACTTTCACTATACCCCCACCCAACGTACCACGAATAATTTCCAATATTAATATGATCTCATCAAGCACAATACCATTTTATGACACATGGATTGTGCCTTCAGAATCATAATTGGAATATTACAACAGCAAGATGCCTTTAAGTCCTTTTGAATCTAAATATGTAGCAGTACAATCATATTCTGAAACCCCATCAACTTTTCCTGATCAAATGAATGTGATCAACAAAGAATCATCTTCTCTATCGAGCTCAACCTTGACATCATTTTAGGATCCCTTTCAACATGTATTTGTAACTGATGAAAGTATTCGGGAAATGTTGTCATCAAATGAATTACCATGGCATGATACACATCATCAATATTCTTTTTTGCATGATCTTGATAATCTTGAAAATGATTTTTCATCTATTTTTACAATTGATTATGTCAAGGGACCACAAAATCCCACATCGATTACACATTCAGATTCTGAGACAAATTTTGGAAATATTTCTACAATAGTTCCTATTGACATATCGATTAAACCTGGAATTATTGAAAACATTCATATAGGTGCTTCTTGTTCGATGGAAGATATTAACACTTACAAAGCCCCATTTCAAGAATTATGAGACATTTTTTCCTGTTCTTATGAAGAGTTGCCAAGTATCGATCCTAAGATTGTAATTCATGAAATTAAGACATACCCGGATGCTAAGCCTATTAGACAGAGATTACGTTTAATACATCCGTGGAAAGCTGCAGCAATCAAAGCTGAAGTTGAGAAGATATTATGAGCAGGATTTATTTATCCTATTCCTTTGATAGATTGGGTATATAACATAGTTCCCGTTACGAAGAAACAAGGGACTATCAGAGTATGTATCGATTATCGAGACATTAACAAGGCGTATCCAAAAGACAACTATCCTACACCCTATATTAATCAAATTCTTGATGATTGTGCCAGAAACGAATTATTCTCATTTATGGATGGTTTTTCTGGCTACAATCAAATCAACCAACATACTCCCTACCGATCAACCGAAAACATCATTTATATGTCCTTGGGAACATTTTCATATTGCAAGCTACCTTTTGGACTAAAAAATGATGGTGCAAATTTTCAAAGAGCTATGTATTATGCTTTTCATGATATCAAACATATTGTATAGCCTTATCAGGACGACTTACCTGCTCATTCTTTACGTAGAGAAGATCATCATATACACTTACGAGCTATCTTCATGAGATGTAGGCATTACAAAATTCGTTTGAATCTACACAAATGTGTTTTTTGTGTACAATCAGGACAATTACTTGGGTTCATCATTTCGAAAGATGGAATTTGTGTGGATCCATCGAAGGTTGAGGCTATCATCAACTTACCTCCTCCTTCCACTCTTCGCCAACTCCAGAGTTTGCAGGGGAAACCAAACTTTTTACGTAGATTCATCCCAAACTATGTTGAGTTAACAAAAATTTTTACCTGGTTGTTGAAACAAATGCTCCATTTATTTGGGATGAGATTGCCGATAAATATTTTGATGCACTTAAAAACTTGTTGACCCATGCACCATTATTGCATTCGGCCAATTACCACCAAGATTACTTTTTATACTTAGTTTCCTATGATTTCACGATCAGAATGGTTTTGGTTCAGGAGGATGAATCTAACAACAAACATGTGATCTATTACCTAAGTCGGAATCTACGGAAATAAAGTATTAACATGTGGAGAAATTGGCCTCGGTGGTAGTTCAAGTTGTCCAACGATTCTGTCATTAAATATTGTTACACAAAACCACAATGATATCTAATTGCAACCCGATGACCTACATATTGACAAAACAATTTCTCGGAGGCAAATACTCCAAATGGATTGTTATCCTGTAAGAGTTTGATTTGGAGTTCGAGAAGTCCAATTCAAAGAAAGCACTAGTGTTTGCTGAACTTATGTGTGACTTTCCCAATACTGAGTCTGAAACGGAGGCAGATAATCCTATCGCGGATGAATCTATGTTTCTAATGAGTACTTTAGATCCCTGTTATGGAGATATCATTAAATATCTTCAGACCCAAACCTTTCGCCCAGAGCTTTCACAATCAGATCGACAGAGAATCTGATACCAATCCTAGTAATATAATATTGTTGGGGACACTCTTTATCATCGTGGTGTGGATTTTGTTTTTCGATGTTGCATAACTTACCAAGAGTCTGAAAGGGTTTTGAATGATTACCACTCTGGAGCGTGTGGTGGTTATATGTTTGGGTTTTCCACAGCCCAAAAGATATTACGCGTTGGTTATTTTTGGTCGTATTTATTCAAATATTGTATCATCGCGGTTCGAAAATGCCAAATTTTTTATGAAAGATGCGTGCACCTCCAACTCCTCTTCACCCAGTCATTGTTGTCGGTCCTATTTCCAAATGGGGCGTCGATTTCATTACATGTAACCCTCACTCGGCCTAGGGGCATGGGTATATTATTCTCGCTGTAGATTACTTTTCCAAATGGGCTGAGGCGCTGCCTACATTCGTGGTTGATGGAAAAATTGCAGCTAATTTCATATTCAATCATGTGATTTCTCAGTTCGGTGTCCCTCAAGCTATTATTACGGATCATGGGAGCCATTTTTGGAATATTATGATGACCGAAATTTCTGATCAACTTGGCCTATGCCATGATAATTCTACCCCATATTACCCATAGGCTAATAGTCAAGTTAAGGTTTTCAACAAGGTTTTAACCACCATGATTAAACGGATTATCGGGACTCATAAATCTAATTGGCATACCATGATTTTTTCGGCATTATGGGCATACAGTACCTCTGCAAAAACTGCTACAGGGTTGACTCCTTTTCAACTTGTCTATGGTTTAGAAGTTGTGTTACCCATTGAAAGTGAAATACCATCACTCAAGTTAGCCATTGAATTGTTACCAGCTACCTTTGAGGAGGAGAAACACTTTCTATACCTAGCACAATTATATGAGACTTCGTGCACCGCTGCATTGGTTGTCGAAGCTTAGAAGAAACATGTTAAAGCTTAGTATGATCAAAGTGTTAACCCTCGCATTCATTTAAAAGGTGACCTAGTTTTAGTATATGATCAAGCTAACAACAAGCTAGGTGCTGGTAAATTCGAACCAATGTGACATGGTTCCTATATTGTCAAGCATGTGCTTGCAAAAGGAGCCTATGAATTAATTGATTATGATGGGGTCTCTTTAGATAAACCCAGAAATGGTATTTATCTTAAGAGATATTATGCATGACTTTCCGTGTGAAGATCTCACTTGTACAATAGTTACATTTTAGAAAAATGTGCCTTATATTAGACAAGTGTGCCTAAATTATTTTTTGTTGTTACTATTATCACTGCTTATCTTGATTACTCTTGATATTGCAGATGTTGACATCCCTTCAAACTTATATTGGTTTTGCTGATGATGCCTGTCGTAGTACACTGAACATCTCTTCTGCAGCTTGGGTTATCTATTCACCCACTGATGAGTTAGTTTCTATTCATGGGATATGCCTTGTTCAAACAACGAACAATATTGCAGAATATAGCGCAATCATTGAGTTATTATCTGATGCCATTACATTTGGTATTCGACATTTGATCATTAGGTTAGATTCACAACTCATTGTAATACATTTAAATAGAGTTTATGCTATTGGAAATTCAGTGTTGTTAAGATTATTTTTGAAGGTTCGTCTCTTGGAACGACAATTTGATTATATCGAATATCAACATATTTCAAGAAATTTAAACACATTGGCTGATGCATTAGCTAATTTAGTTTTAAATAGACATCTGCAACATTAACAAAGTAAATCAAAACAAAATTCAATCCATGTCGAACAAGATACTCAGAAAACGAAAGTAGCAATATCATTAGGATAGATAAGTTTGTGTCAAAAAATATTACATCATCTATGATCATATATTCAAACACCGTATGATCTAAAAGATATTGATACAAAAAATAAAATGTCGATCTAAATTTACCATCAACTATCCATGATGATGGTCATGATAAAAAACTATAGAATGCGCCACCTTGCGCAGAAATCTCCTGAGTGGACCTGGAACACCAGTCACGTGTCTCTGGATCCTGAGAGGGATATCATCGGTTCCTGTCTCAGGAATATCAATGGTTAAACTCTCAATTTTGTGCTCCACCTGCCAGGATATCTAATGCATCATCCCTTGGGGGTACTACGGGTTGTGCCTCTCGCCTGTTAAATCAACGAAGCACTGCTGGTCGTGTCGAACCGACATCTACATTTAAATTTTTTGTCAGTATTGGACGATAAAAAATCAAATAAAAATTAGATTAAAAACTTCAAAATGATTCACTAACCTGTCCATCCCACTGTTCCCCTGGTGGCAAGGATGTTTCAGGATCACTTCTATAGTCCATTCCCACATAAGGAAAATCTTCAATAATGAAGATATGGTTCCTGAGCCACATGAAATAATTGAGAGTGAACCGAACCACTAAACCACCCTTGAAACCATGGCGAGGCATCAGTGCTACCCATCGCACCATATGAGGTTCTTGAGGACTTCCAAGATCTACTGGAATCAGTTGAGGAGCAAGGAGTGGGATTCTCTCTAGAGAAAATGAGATAAGAATGGCACCTTATCCGAATTTTTTCAACTTCCCATTTATTTCTCTAGTTATTTGGCCCTTCATATTGGCCAATACTCCTTCACTCCAGTTGAATATTGTCCCTCTAAAACACTCAACTGCAGTTTTCATTTGTGCTTTGGTAGCCACAAGAGGAGCTGCACTCTGGCATAACCTGGTCACTATGGATGCTATGATTTTAAGCTCCAGATGCAAGATGGTTTGGATGTCTATGTGATCTTCCTTCAACTTTGAATTATTGCTACAATACTGAGCCTTGTAGCTAGCAGTGGGAATACCTCCTTGTCTAGTCCCAAATAAGGAAATTTTTCTCCCTCTCTGAGGTAATCCAGTAAGAAAGTATATGCCTTCCGGCTCAATCTAAAGCTAGTGGTCACCGATTATGAAACATTGATCTTGCACTTCCCATGCATTCACAAGCCAAGTCATCGACTCAACTTGTGCCTTCATGCCCCGAATTGACAAGAAATTGAACAACCCACAATTTTTTAATGCACACATGGTTGCTTGATCATCCATGGATTCGTTATCCATGAGCTCATGTTCTTGTTCCTGCCATTATAGCATGATTAAAAGGCCTACAAATCAACAAATTAAACAATTAAAATCAGTTGGAGGAAACTTGAACCATTTTTTATGAAGAAATATAAGTTTTCAAAAGATCATGGTGCCTCCGCAGGTTTTATGTGTAGATAGTGCGTTTGTCCGCATGCGCTCCACACAAAACCTGCGGCGTCCTGATGATTTTTCTTTTAAAAAATCGTCGGGGTGCACAGTTTTCACACAGAGAAACCGCTCACCCCCAAGAGCGGATTTTGAAACGTATTTTTCTCCTAAAAAATTCTATGAAATCTTAAAATAATAAATGAAAGGGATGAAAACATAAACAAGGATGATGTGGATTACCTGGTTCTAACGGTTCGCAAAATGAACGGTCGGTTCTTCTAATATCAGCTCCGGAAGTTTTTGGTCAAAAGCTCTCTATGCAATGTTCTAAAAAAAAGGCGAAAATGACTAATTTCACTCCTTTTAATAGTTTTTAATGAATAAAATAGTATTATTTTATTTATTTTTACTTTTAAAAGGTCAAATCTAAATATTTATACTTTTTGAAAGCAAATATTTGTAATCATTTGAGTTTTTGTGCAGGATATAGGAGTTTGGTGAAAAGAATTTTTTTGACATCGAGTACACTTTTATCACTTTTTTGGGCTATGTAAAAATACCAAAAAGCGAAACCCTGGAGTACTCTTTTAAGCCCTTTTCATACTCTCGAAACATGAAAAGATCGCCGAGTACTTGACTATTTGAACTTGTTAAAGTAAATGAACAGTCGTCCATTCAGTATAAGTTTACCCCTTTTCCGGACTTAACTGGACTAATTACGAAAAAGGTATATGTTGGCTAATCATGGTCAATAGATTTCTATCCTGCATTATTTTATCCCTTTTCGAGCTTGAGAGACTAAAATTACGAAAAAGAACAAACCATGGAGTTTACTTATGTTTTTCTTCTGACTCCCTAAAACTTAAAAACGTTGAGTTATTCCTATATTGGACTCGTTAAAATTTAAGGATACAGGACCTGTCGATCACAACAGGACTGAACCACTCCTTCTTAGAGTTCGATTTTAATACTAAGATGGACTCATCCAAAGGATGAGATTACACAAACAAGAAAATTTTATCCTCCTCAAGCTTGAAAAAAATAAAGATGTACTTTCCAGTAATGGTGGGGAAAAAGAGAGAAAAAGAATCCAGTTGTCGTCCTTATTTTAGAAAGTAGCATGTCACTCTTGAACACGAAAATTTGTCACACTTGTACTTAGGTTTGGAAATCCTTTGTCTAACAGTTAATTGAACCACATTGAAAGTATTCAGCCGGTTTATGGGTATTAGATTTAGGCCAAATGTCGCCAAGCCATCTACAGTGTCGTTATGTGTTTAAGAGAAAGTTCTATAAACCGTTCATTGCAAAAATTTCTCTCTATTTGCGTTGACTATCCCTAAGTCAATCCTTGCAAAATATTTCTTCAAAACTTGATCTAATGGTTTTGAGTCATAGGCTTTCGTACAACAAATCACTTTATATCGACATCAGCTCATTATCTAGAAATTTGATCTAGAATCCTATCAGTACCTTGGGATCGGCATGCCCTAATGGCAGGTTTCTCGCCTTCGATGATAGGTTTCATCATTGACCTTCGATCAAACGATTATATGAGTGTTCGACTGCAAATCATTCATTCACACTTCATAGATTGTACTGAAGCACTTTGAGAGTCATTTTCATTATTGGTGGTTTCTCTCACACTTGTTAACAGTTCTCATCATCGACCGGTAATCAAGTGGTTTCTACCATGTTCAACTTCGACACAATCAATCACATGGATAGATTCGTACTAGTTCGAGAAGCGGAAATCAAGACCCTGGATCTAGTTTCCACCATCTAGGCTGCAAGGAGTTTTATTATTCATGATACAATAGACTACTTATGACAGATGGATGTGTCCATATTATGTCTACTTTTGATGTAATATTGAAACCATATTTGTACCAGAACATTTAGTTAGTTTTGATATGAGTATGGGTATGCCTACCTCAACGACGATATATATTTGCATTGAATGTTTTTACAGGTTTTCGACTAGCGTCTCCAATCCAATCCTCAGAATGATAAAGCACTTCACTCTTTAGAAAAACTCTCAGGCTTCGCACTTTAGGGGGCAATTTGTTATACATAATTTTGTCACCATGACATTTGACTATTCATATGGGTCTATAACCATCCATATCATGTTCCCTTAGAGGTAAAAAATACTCATGTTCCTGAATCAAGTCTTGAAAATTGGAGAAAAGCTCCGTAAAACCCCTAAAATTATACCTGCACGATTTTTCTAGCCTTTCCCTACGCATGCGCTGATGTCTCTTCCATTAGCTGCAGCGATTACCACACTGTTTGCCACTAAAACCTGCACACCCCCGTGAAAAGCAAGTAAAAGGAAAAAGTAACTTCTAGAAGCCTAGGTGGTTGAATATTCTCCCAACTGGAAGCCTCTAGATTCGCGCCAGTTCGAGATTTATCCCTTTACTCATGGAGCTTATTCCTTGGTCCAAGGAACTCAAATCCCTTCATGAGAGGAATCCATCCCCCTCTTCATGGAACTGAAACTACCTCCATTTTCCTATAAATTGAGCTCAAGTTTCAGGTTGAAGGGTAGATACCAATGTGATTAGACATTGATCTATATAGTTTCTAAGCTGAAGAGATTTCATAAAGTGCATACTTTCTACACTAGTGAGTTGTTGTTGACACACTGAATACCACACCTTTGTGTCCATAACTTCATGCTGGATATTCTAGAGAGGAAGGGTTATCAGACTGAAGGAGAATGATTGCTCAGGACCCCGGGATAAATTTGTACAACATCAAGGCATCCGGTTGTAAGATTGCTCTTTCTATTTAAGATAATACATATGGATCTCTTTTTCTCATTGTTTTGTTTCTATGTTTTAAGGGAATAATGTCAATACTTATACTACTTGATCACTAAGTTGGATTAGTAATTTTTTATTGTTATATATTGTAGATGCTTTGATTATTTGTCTTGTCTTTGATTGCAAGTTCTACTCATTAGAGAACTACTTTGGAGCTATGGGAAAAAGGGCTACATCAAATGTTTGGATTTCAAGGTAGGAGCATGTCCTCTCAACTTTACTATTATAATGTTCTTAAAATACACTTAATCTAGAGAGGAGGTATTCAAATGGATATTTGTTTCTAGTTACTCGCTGGAGTACTAGGGAGATCGCTCTTGTATGCAAGAGGGATTAATCCTCGTAACATTTCTACCTTGAGAAGATAATTTTATCCATTAGAATACATGCAAAAGGCTATAATGGACTAGCAAAACTTTAGGCAAGTCAAAGGACAAAGTGTACAAATCTATACTCAAGAATTTAAGAGAAGAGCACTAATATTGGGTGTAGATTTGACATCTCAAGAAACTTTGTTGAAATACATTGGAGGTTTGAATAGTTACCTAATAAATATGATTCTCATGTTTAATTATTCAAATTTAGATGAATTTTATGTTCAGGCCACACATCTAGAGGCAAGTTGGAATCATGTTTCAGATGAGACAAATGAGAATACCTTTGAGTCTGGAGAGAAAGGAAAAGTTAAGGTCAAGGGTAAAGGTAAGAAGAATGCATCCATTGAGTTAGAGAAAGATAAAATCACATGAAAACAATATTCCAAAGATGGAAATGATGAAGATCATTACTGGAAACTTCATCTAGAAATGAGACCTAAGAAGTTGAAAAACAAGGAGAAGGAGAGGACAACTGCAACAATACAATATGATTTAGGTTCTGATTCAGGAGATGAAATAAATATCACAAAAATGGGTTGGAAAGGTAAGGACATTTCAAGTACTAGTTCTTCAAGTTGTCTAAATGATACTCTAGATGCAGAAACAAGAATAGAGTGTTTCCATATTAGAGTTGTTTCAAAACATACCAAGATTGACACACTGTTTGATAGTAGTTTACAAGCAAATCCTATTTCAGAGGACATTGTAAAGAAGTTAAATTTAGATACCATTCCACATCCTCGACCCTATTCTTTAGGATGTGTATGTAAGAAAGCAAATTTGCAAGTCACAAGAAGTTGCATCCTTAGATTTTCAATCATTGAAAATTTTCTTGATGAAGTTTAACTTGATATAATTCCACTTGATATTTGTGGTGTTGTTTTGGGAAGCCCATATATTTATGATAGGAAAATAATGTTTCATCTCCATGAGAATAAGTACCACTTTTTCAAGAATGGGATTGAGTACATTGTTAGTGTTAGCCAGCTATAAAATTTGTTATATCAAATGCTGGCTAAATCATTTTTTGAGCCTTCAAGAAACAAGTTTTATTGCTAAAAAATGTTATCTCTTGAAGACTCTTGAAGGCCTCATGCCTCTGTCCAAATCTTCACTGTTGTCCCCTTTTTATACTCAGAAATTCTACTGATTTCATGAGACAAGACTGCTGCAAAATCATCATTTTTCCCCTTCCTTCACTCAAAACTAACCTTCATTTGCTCCCCTTTTTCTCCATAAAATTCCTCTATTTTTCATGATTCCCCTTCTTCCATTCATGAAAATCATTTTTACATAGTTTAAAACTCATTTTTAAACCATACCGAAGCCCCCAAAAATCCATTGAAAAACTTGAAAATTTTCATAAAAAATACATATTTTTTGTATAAAAGCTTAAGCCCCTAGGGCTAAGCCTAAGCCACTTCCCCTCCATGTGCCCGCACCCTAGAACCAGGTGCTAGAGCCTTTCAGCGCTTATCGCATCGGAACAATACGCAGCGCGCAAGTCTTTTTGCCTCACAAGTTTTCCGATGCGATTAGCCCTTTGTTTCATAACCCCTGGGAATATTACATTTCATAAAGACCATGAGCCCGCAGTCAGGCACCAACCATTTCATACGTATGTCCCGCCCCGATGCATGTTAACCTTTGTTTATATTAATTTTTGGTTTTCATAAAGTGTAAAGTGTTTCCGCCGATACAAGTTATGAAGAAATCTCCGCCGTTGATCTTGGACCGATCAAACGGCCTGCACATCATCGCATCAACAATATTCAAAAGCGTGTTCTCGCGGATGTTGTGTCTCCCCTCCGATTGACGATTCCCCGATCTGTCGTCATCCGTTGATCTCCTCCTCCCTTTCCTTTGATCCAGCATCCCTCGTTCACTCTGATCACAAGTGTTTCCCTGCCTTTTGAACCCCCCCGATCCATCCTCCACCATCGATCTGATCTGCAGATCGATGGCCCCAAGATCATCGCATCTGAGTTTTTTTCTGTTGGCTCGTTTAAAACGTTTAATTCAAAACCGCCGATTGCGATCTCCGATTCATCTCCCACCGTCAATCTGATCTGCAGATCGACAGTCTTCATCTAATCGCATCGGATCTTTTCATCAGGTGCGTTTTTAACTTTTCCTTCTTCACCCCGCTGATTGCGATCCTCCGATTGGATATAGACCGTCCACGTGTCCAGATCGGACAGTCCCAGATCTTTTCCTTCATGGTTTCATCGCCCTCCGCCTTCCACCAAAAGGTTTTCAACACAAAACTCTACCGTTGATCTCGTCGGGTGGATCTCATCCGATGGCTATATTCCTCCCGAAGCCCACTGTGATTTTTTCATTCATTTCTTCTTCTGCCAAAGGTTTAAAACCTTATTTCTTTGCATTTTCGCCATATCCCCATAATGTGACCATTTACATTATGATTTCTCCCGATTATTCCCAACCGTCGATCTCTGCGCGATCGACGGATCTGACTTATTTTCTCCCTCCGCTCTCCTTTTCACCTGCTCTAATAAATCTACACCATTGGATGATGCCATCCAACGGCCACGCTCCTTCCCACGCCTTCTAAGCAGTTTTACCCACAGAACGCAGGATTTTATAAATATTGTTCATATTTTGCAGGTTTCAAATTTTTTTCCCATAATAATAAATGAAAATAAAGTCGAGGGTGACGATCCTATGGACTTCTGTTTATCAAAGGGAAAGAACCACAAGGGTTCAAACTCCACGTCTCGTCAATACTTCATGGGCATTTATGCCATATGAGCCCTGTGCGGCCCTGCACATCAACAAGACACACAACGATGCATTAAATAATTAAGAGAGTATCAGTGTCAAAGACAAAACACATCAAAACAGAAGATTGAAGACAGTTTGGGGATTGCAGCTAAGATTGATTATCAAAAGCCTAATCCTCCAAATTAAAACAAAATTAAAGACAAATCAAAGGATCATCAAACAGAAAGGCCTCCACTTCCACAACAGAGGTCAATTGATTCCTTTCAGCTACCACAAAGCCACCTGTTGCCTCAAAGCATTCAAACAGAGTCCGAAGTTATTGAGAAGAGAAAATATATTTGCCTCAGCGCAGCCCAAATAGTTAATTCTTCCAAAAAACTTAATGCAAAAATATCAACAGAGTTACTACAACATGACACAGAGCCTTAAAAGTCAACAAAAGCTCCCACCGAGCTTAAATCTTAATGTAAAACATTTAATACAGAGGACACATATGTAAGCTTCTTCATCGAGCCCCTCAAAGGCCGAGAAGCCTTCAGTCTGTATTAAATTCCCTGGGATATCTTTTATCCTCTCCCACCTCCTCATTTCATCTATAAATATTCCTGTAGAAGATGAGAAAATGTTGGTTGCTGAACTTTGAAATATACTTGAGCTCAAAACGCCTAGTTGTAAATAGTGTTCACTGGCTCTTGAAGCTCTGTTTTTGATTAGATAAGTTAGGCTGAGAAAAGTGAAGATGATTGCTAAACTGAAACATTGGACCTGAAGACTGTAACTGGTTTGACATCAATAACAAGCTGTTTCTTTGGATCCTGGTCTATATCACTGGTGAAGTGCCCCTTTCTTTGTTATTTTTTTTTCCTTCTATGTATGCCATATTGTTCACTATTCTCTGATAAAGAACAACAATTATAGAGTTAGGATTTACTGTTTACCAGTACCCTTCTCTGAATGATAAGCTTTATCTTTATGTTTTCCTCCGAAATTGTTTATTTATGAAGTATTCAATACAGTCTAAGCAGCTAGGAATGCTGACGTTCCCCCGTGAAGAATGTTATCTTCATTATTTGCTTATTAAAGTTAGACTAGAAAAGTGATGGTGTGCCCTGTTTTCTAGCTTTTATTTCTCCAAAGGCAGATTCTGAAGGTTTCCCTTGGTGTTGGTTGAAAGCAGACCAAGTTTAAAAGTACCTTATCTGATCTTAATGTTACATCTTGTTTTTCTTATGTGTTTTCATACTTTCTGAAGGTAATTATGCGGATTACCGGATTGTTTGTTAATTAAGTTGCTTTAATACAAACTTTCCCAAGAATTCTATGGTTAGCCCTGTCCTTGGTTGGTTTTAAACAGTTACTTAAGAGGCTTTTCTTGTTTGGACTGACTATAAATCCTTGTTGAAATTATTATCAGTTTCCATCTCTCCAACACTTTATTGTTTCCATTCCATCATTTTAATCTCAATAATCTTGTGATCTAGATGACTTGCCCCTTGGATCGCTCTTGATGTTGTTGCTCAATTAAAGCCCTATTATAACTCCATAGCCCAATGGACTAAAAACTAGCGTTATATCTATCTTTTTAGCCAAAACTTGTTTTGATTGATTGCAACTTCACACCTTTGAAACTCTTTGCATTTGGAACTTTTCACTCAAATAATAATCATGCTCAACCATCCAACAACAAAACAAAACTGTCGGCCTTCATAACTAGCCTAATATCATTACACAAAACTTCAAAGACAAATCCATCTTTTCACTTATTGGAGAGATCCCTCTCCGGATTCAGGAGGGCTAGATCCTAGAATCCCAAAGTGGTTGAAATAATGTTGTCCCTGCAGTCGGACTTTTGCCAATCTTGCTGATTACAGGGAGCTAACATTTATGGCGACTCCGCTGGGGAGTTTGAGTTATTTTATTTTTGAATACTTTAAATATCTCAGAAATCCCTTTACTCACTAAACATTTGGAATATTGGCCAACTGAGCCACCAGCAACTAACATTTCTGGTGACTCCGCTAGGGACCTTTCTGAGCAATTTTCATTTTAAGGTAATCATAGGATATCATAAATTTGTTTCAAAGAACATTTGCTATATTAACCAGCTGAGTCACCAGCAACTAACATTTCTGGCGACTCCGCTGGGAAGTGAGTCGAATTTTGACCTTAGGTTCCCTTAAAAACTTCATAAAACCTTGTGAGTAAAAGCAGCCTTTTCAAGCACTTCCAAGTAATGGTAATCATGGTAAAACTTGTTTGAATCAGTGACAAGCTAGGCAAACCCTAGGATTCTCATAAGTCTTTATCTAACCTTGAAAAATCAGTTGGATTAGCCATAAGAGTAGACTGTCTTTGTCTCATAACCGTAGCTAAGTTGTGAAACAGATCTGGGACACTCTTAGAAACCACACAACTGAAAAATAACTCAGAAAACCCAAAAATATTTCAGATTGGAATTCAATAAACATGGTGGTGGACCATAAAACCTTTTACCTCCAAAAGAGCTAAAAACTTCCACTTGGCGACTCCACAATCCTCAACAAACCTTAAGACTCCACTAAGAAGAACCCTCATCATTGTAATATCATTCAAACTCAGTTAGAGGACTGTACGATTAAAATTTGTGTAAACAGATTAGTTGACCTTTTAAAGACTGTCATACCTGGTTGAACGTTTCTTGTTTATTTGGGTCTGAAAAACACAGCATAGTGGCTCCTAGAAAGATTCATACTAAAGCCCATCCTGACCCTAACCCACCTGAAATAGTTGATAACGCAGAAAGTATCCTTAGGAAGTTTCCTAAGATAAAATCTTCAACTGTTTTCAAATCACCCTTGAGAGATAATTAAGTTCCTAAAAATCTTTCAGCTCTACACGAATCACAAGTTGACTTAGTAAATCCCTTTAGAACTAGGTCATTTGATGATATAATTCAGCTAGATTCTGAGTCTTCACTTTCATCTCCTGAAACAAGTGAACATCCTAGTAATAGAGAAACAACACCACCTGATCTACATTCCTTTTCCAATTTAGGTGTTTCTCATCCAAGATCAGCTCAGCAATCTATTCCTGGTACTTCCACATCCATTCATACTGTGTCCACTGTCCAAACCACTCCACTTCAGCCCACTTTCCCTTTTGTTAATCCACCTCTTGTAAATGCACCCCCTCCACATATCATGGCAGCATGGTATGCTCCCTTAGTCCTTCCTGTTCCCTTAGTCAATCTTCCACAGGACTATCAGTCCAAAATTCCATTATATGATGCTAGTAATGCTACAACTGCTTCACAACATGTGGATAAGATGAATGACTACTTTGACAAAAACGAAATTGATGATGATTCTGTCAAACTGAGACTGTTTGCTCAAAGTCTGGGGGGAGAAGCAAGAAAATGATTTAAAGGCTTAACCCCCCATAATATCAATGATCTCAAAGCCTTCCATCAGAATTTATTAAACAAATGGGAAGTGAAGAAGAATCCTCTCCAAGTCCTTTCTGATTACAAGAACCTCCATAGAGACACTGGGGAAAGTGTGCAAGCTTACTGCACTAGATTTAATAGTGTGTACAATGCACTTTCCCCAGATCTAAAGCCTCCACAAGGCTCAGCTCTAGACAATTTTTCTAAAGGGTTTGACCCTGATATGGCCTATCAGCTGAGAGAGAGAGATCCTGCAACTCTTGAAGAGATGAAAAAAGGTGCTCTTGCTGTGGAAGTCAATTTGATGGAGAAAAGAGCAAGAATGAAAAATGAGAAGAGAGTATCCTTCAGGGAAGAAAACACGAGTATCCTTCAGGGAAGAAAACACACCTTCTACTTCCAACTCAAAGATGGAGAGAATGATGGAGGAGATGATGAAAGAGATGAGCATAATTAAGAGAGCACAAGCAAGCCAAAACCAAATTGCTCCTCAAATAGAAACCAGAACCAGAATCAGAATTTTAGAAGGAACCAACCTCCAAACAGACCTAGGGAAGATGATCAACAGATCACTCCTCCCTTTCATCAAAACTATGTGAGTGAGGTTGAGGAAACAAATGAAATAACAGAGGAAGATGATATCAACATGCTGGGGGTAGATAATGATGACTTTGAGATTCATTATGACAGAAAACAAGGTCTTTACACGCCTTATGATGACAAAAGGGATGATGATGAAAATTATTATCAAAACATTGGAAATGTCATCATAGAATATCAAAGAGAATATGACCTTAGAAGTAAAACCAGTCAACAATCTCCCAACACCAAAACCTCTGACAAATCTTCACAAAACATCACTGCAACCAAGCCTAAAGTTGTCAAATAAAAGGACAAAACAGTAGCTGTAAATTCTGATAAAGGTAGAGAGAAAGGCACTCAAAACGTTACAAAACAGAGTGCAGACCTTAGCAGTACTAACACTTCAGCTAGTACTCCTGTGAAAACAATTTTGTCAAATGTAAATAGAACAAATCAGCAAGCTAATGTTACTGATAGACTGGCAACTAATAAGGCTGAGACAAGTTCTTTAAAGAGTCAAATTCCTTTCAGCCTAGAGCAGGAAATTTCCAAAATTAAAATCTCTGTTCCCTTGACTGAGTTAGCTGCCCAGAATGTATATAGGACCCAAATTTTGAAGGCTTTAAACATTGAAGAGAATAATGACACTGTCAATCTTAATGATGACCAGCCAGAGCTTATTTTCGGTCCAAAGATTGAAGGTAGATATCAAGAGGGACCGGTTCCTCCCTTTTAAGTAAGTTTAAATGTTCATGATAAGATCTTGCACAACACTATGCATGACTCAGGAGCTTCTCACAATTTAATGCCAAAAGCTGTAATGGAGAGCCTGGGTCTAGAAATCACCAGACCTTATAAATACCTTTACTCCTTTGACTCAAGCAGAGTAAAATGTTTAGGATTAATCAAAGATCTTTGCGTTAACTTAGCCCAAATTCCAGCCAAATGTTTGATCATGGATATAGTTGTGGCTGATGTGCCCCAAAAATATGGAATGTTATTATCTAGGTCTTGGGGGGCTAAGTTACAAGGGACTATGCAAATGGATATCACCTATGCGACCATCCCTATGTTTAAGCAATCAAGAAGGCTTTACAGGGAGTCCCATATGCAGTACATGGTTACTAGTCAAGACAGACCGTAAAACTCTCCCCTATATTCTGTAAACACAGGCCTTGATTCATTTATCCTTTTTAATGATGAAATATTGGATGAACAAGTAACTTTAACAGAGTTAATGGCCGATAGAGAGGAGGAGGTAAACATCACAGAAATGTCTAAACAGTTTGTTGAACCCGTGAACTTTATTGAAGCAAACACAGGTCTTGAACTACAAATCATGCATCCATCGCTTTTTAACCTTGACGGTCAAGAAAGCATTCCTCAGCTTATCGAGAAACTAGAGGAATTAAAATGAATTCAACTAAGCGCTGATGTTCAAAAACAAACCGAAAGCACGCTTGTTGAAGAGGATAGTGACCTAACTGTCGAACCCAAAACTAATCCTCTGTGGAGTATGAACTTCGACGGATCCTGCACTAGGAACAATGTTGGTGCAGGGGTTTGGATTCGCAACACTAAGAATAACCACACAGAAATCCTTTCCTGTAGATTAAACTTCCAGTGTTCGAATAACATAGCGGAATATGAATCTCTTCTCTTAGGCTTACGTTTGTTGAAAAAATTAGGAGCCAAAAGAATTAGAGTGCATGGGGATTCAGAATTAATCATTAGGCAAGTCAACGGGGAATACAATGCAAATCATCCCAAAATTAGGGCCTGCCGAAACGATGTCATGGACCTTTAAAAAAATTTCAAGGAGTCCAAATTGATTTTTGTCCCAACAAAAAGAAATATTGTGGCCCACAATTTAGCCTTTGCATCTAGAACATGCTTAACGCCATATGAAACCAAAGACTGCACAACTCGGATAAAATTTAGACCAGCCGTTACTGATAACGAAAAATATTGGCAGGTGTTCGACGGAGACAAACAAATAGAAGACTTCATGCAGTTCAGAAACGAATTCGAACTACCAAGTTCAGATTCATATTATGAAACTGACTGCCCTAGTGAAGAAAATTTTCTTGATGAAGAAGAAAGGTCTCCTGAACTTGCTAATATAAACCCGTTATCTAGCAAACTTGAAAACGAAACAGAGATGAATGCAGAGTTTGAAACAGAGGAGTTAGAAACCCTGCACTCTAATGATGAAAGTTTTCCAAAGGGTCTGGCACCTTTAGAAGAGTTGTTTGATTTTAACGATGTGGCCAAGAAGCCAAAACTAGAACCTGTAGAGACTGAAGTAGAAGAATGCAATATAGGCAGTGAGAAAAAACTGAAAATGATTAAATTGTCTAAGACTCTACCAGCTCACATTAAACTCAAATATATAGAGCTATTTAAAGAGTTTTCTGATGTTTTTGCGTGGAGTCACGAAGATCTTAAATCCTATGACACTGAAATAATACTACACAAAATCCCTCTCAAGGAAAACCAAAAGCCCTTCAAACAGAAGCTGCGCAGAATAAACCCTGTTCAGTTACCTTTGGTAGAGAAGGAGATTAAAAAGATGTATGAGGCTGGTATTATTGTCCCTATTAGGTATTCTAAGTGGGTGTCTAATCTGGTGTCGGTCAGGAAGAAAACGAGGGAGATCAGGCTTTGTATAAACTTTAGAGACTTAAACAAAGCTTCATTAAAAGACAACTACCCTTTACCTAAGATGGATCATATTTTACAAAGGGTGGTAGGGTCTATGCGAATTTCTTTGCTTGATGGCTAGTCAGGGTACAATCAGATCTTAGTTCACCCTACTGATCAATTAAAGACAGCCTTTACTACACCATGGGGCACTTTCATGTATGTGAAAATGCCCTTTGGTCTAATGAATGTTGGAGCAACTTTTCAGAGAGCCATGGACATAGCATTCTCCAAAGAGCTAGGCTACTTCATCATTATATACCTTGATGATGTTACTGTGTTTTCAAAGACAGATGAAGAGCACTTAGAACACTTAAGAAAAGTTTTCGAGAAATGCAGAAAGTTTGGGATATCTTTGAACCCTAAGAAGACACTTTTCGGGCTCCAAGAAGGTAAACTTCTTGGGCACATTATTTCAGAAGAGGGTATTATGATAGATCCAGAGAGGATTGAGGCCATATTGCAAATATCTCATCCTCGAAACATCAAGGAGTTGCAATCTTTCATTGGAAAGATTAACTTCTTGAGAAGGTTCATCCCCAACTTGGCTGAGCTCCTCAGGAACATTACAAACATGTTGAAGAAGGAGCAAGGGGTAAAATGGACCTTGGAAGAAAAGAAGTCCTTTGAGTTGGTGAAACAAGTGTTAACTAAAACACCAGTTCTAATAATTCCTGATTTTTCAAAAGATTTTTATATATTTTCATTTGCATCAGAACATACAATAGCTGATGTCCTTTTGCAGAAAAATCCACAAGGACAAGAGCAGCCTATTGCATTCTTCAGCAAGGCTTTGAGAGATTCCCCTTTGAATTATAACATTACGGAAAAGCAAGCCTTTGCTTTGGTTAAGGCTCTGAAAGACTTCAGAGTATACATCTTGCACTCACACATCATTGCCTTTGTCCCAAATTCAGTTGTGAAAGACATTCTAACACAAGACCCAGATGGTAAGAGGGGTAATTGGATTGTTGTTATTCTTGAATATGATTTAGAGATAAAACCCACTAAACTCATCAAAGGCCAAGGTCTGGCTAGATCAATGGCTGAATCAAATTTTGAACTTCTTAATATTAATATGATTGATGTTTTGGATGACCAAGAAGGATTCTCAACTCCCATTGTTGAAGACCATTTTATGAATTCTCCTTGGTATGTTGATATTCTTTATGTCTTGCTTAAATTAAATACACCTCCTGGTTTGACAAAAACAAAGGCAAGGTTCTTAAAGTTGAAAGCGGTAAACTATTGCATTCTAGATAGATGTCTTTATTGGAAAAATGCAAGTGGTATATTGCTTAAATGTTTGCCTGAGTTTGATGCAGAGAAGGTCAAGCACGAGTTCCATGAAGGAGAGTGTGGAGGTCATTTATACTGGAAGACAACAGCCAACAAAATTTTGAGGGCTGGTTTCTATTGACCTACTCTGTTTCCTGATATACACAAGATGATCATTTCCTGCCATAAATGCCAACTTTTTGAAGGCAAAAGAAAACTGCTACCCCTACCTCTGCATCCAATCACTGTTGAAGCTCCTTTTCAATAGTGGGGACTTGACTTCATAGGAGAAATCCATCCACCATCGTCTGCGCAGCATAGATGGATTCTCACTGCCACAGACTATTTCACTAAGTGGATAGAAACCATACCTTGTAGGCAAGCCAATGATTCTTTTATTATAAAATTTATGGAGACTAACATTCTCTCTAGATTTGGTTGTCCTACCAAGATCATCACTGATAATGCAACAGCCTTTGGATCAAAGAAGATGGTTGAGTTATGTCACAAATATAAGATAACATTGGGGCATTCCACGGCCTATTACCCTCAAGGTAATGGACTTGCAGAATCCTCAAACAAGATTTTGTTGAACATAATCGAGAAACTGTTGGAGGACAACAAGAAGTCTTGGCACACAAATCTTGTGCATGCACTTTGGGCTGACAGATTGACATTGAAGAAATCTATTGGTATGTCACCCTTCCAACTTGTGTATGGTACTGACGCAATTTTTCCAACCAGCCTTGGTGTACCAGTTATGAAGTTGATTCAAGAGTTGCAAACTGAAGATAATGACATGATCAGAAGAATAAATCAGACCATTCATCTTCAGCAAACCAGAGAGGAAGTTTATAACAAGGCATTACAGAAGCAGAACAACATCAAAAAGCTTTTTGACAGAAGAACAAAGGCCAGCAATTTCAAAATTGGGAACAAAGTTTTAAAGTGGGACTCAAGGAGAGAAGACAAGGGCAAGCATGGAAAATTTGACAACTTATGGCTTGGCCCTTATCTCATTCATTCAGCTGCTGGTAACAATGCATTTTTCTTACAAGAGTTGAATGGAGCTGAACTGTTTGGGGGTCCTATCAATGGGAGGATGCTCAAGCATTACTTCTCTTGATCCATGTCATGTTTTGAAGCCTTTTTATCTTTTTTCCATTATAAATATTTCATCCACCATTGCATTCAAAGTTAGAAAAAATCAAAAGACAAAAACAATGAAAGAAAGAAAAGAGGGCGGATTGTAAAAACAATAAAGTACAGCCCCATACCAACAAAAAGAGAAACAAATCTGAAAGTGTGCAAGCTTAAATGCCGCTCCTGACAGACGAACTTCTAGTTAGTCAAACAGCGTAATCTTGACTAATTAGTTTTAAATTTACTGCTGATAGGATTAGTGAATTCGATTTGCCAAACTGTTTAATCTTGGCTTATTAGTAGGTAGATTAGGATAGAAATCAAAGGTTCAAACATGTTCAAAATCTAAACCTAATTTTCCAAAGAGAGATTACTCAAATTTGTTTTATTTTTTGAGTCAAAAAAGATGTAAAACTGGTTCTAATCAGCTCAAAATCTGAACCATATTATGAAGAAAACAACTCACACAGTAGTAAAAACAGAGCTGAAAAAGGATGAAGGAAGTGCTTTGAAATTTCAGATCTTAAGCCTTCCATTTTGATTTAATTTTCTGCAAAATAATATCTATGTGCAGCTTGTTTTTCATGCCATAGATCAGCATCAAATTAGAATGTTCAACCCTAAATTGAATGCTTTTCAATTTCTGTTATAGAATTTAGAGAATAAAAATCTGTTAGACTGTTTAATCCTAACAGATTGATAGATTAGGTAGAAAATAATATGGACTCAACTATTTAATTTGATTTCATGGAGAAATAAGGAGTAGAATTAGATTAGTTTTATGCTTTCAAAAGAATAAAATGTTGTGAAAAGATTTTTCCAATCCGAGTGCACTCTAAAGAAGAAAAAATGTTAGATCAGTAGGATTGGGTAGGTAGAAAGCTTATGTTGATGAAGATCCATTGTTTTCCATGACTACTAAACATATTTTCAGAGCAAGATCATCCCAGCAAAGGAAGGGCAACCCAATGGATGAGGCACTAACCAGCCTTCCAGAGGATGCAAGTCTGAAGTTCTTGATGCCTTCAAGAAGGCACCATCCCCAAGTGGAGCCACTGTTAGCCAGCTATAATTTTTTTTATATCAAATGCTGGCTAAATCATTTTTTGAGCCTTCAGGAAACAAGTTTTATTGCTAAAAAATGTTATCTCTTGAAGACTCTTGAAGGCCTCATGCCTCTGTCCAAATCTTCACTGCTGTCCCCTTTTTATACTAAAAAATTATGTTGATTTCATGAGACAAGACTGCTGCAAAATCATCATTTTTCCCCTTCCTCCACTCAAAAATAACCTTCATTTGCTCCCCTTTTTCTCCATAAAATTCCTCTATTTTTCATGATTCCCCTTCTTCCATTCATGAAAGTCATTTTTACATAGTTTAAAACTCATTTTTAAACTATACCGAAACCCCAAAAAATCCATTGAAAAACTTGAAAAATTTCATAAAAAATACATATTTTTTGTATAAAAGCTTAAGCCCCTAGGGCTAAGCCTAAGCCACTTCCCCTCCATGTGCCCACACCCTAGAACCAGGTTCTAGAGCCTTTCAGCGCTTATCGCATCGGAACAATACGTAGCGCGCAAGTCTTTTTGCCTCACAAGTTTTCCGATGCGATTAGCCCTCTGTTTCATAACCCCGGGGCATATTACATTTCATAAAGACCATGGGCCCCGCAGTCGAGTGCCAACCATTTCATACATATATCCCGCCCCGATGCATGTAAACCTTTGTTTATATTAAGTTTTGGTCTTCATAAAGTGTAAAGTGTTTCCGCCGATACAAGTTATGAAGAAATCTCCGTCGTTGATCTTGGACCGATCAAATGGCCTGCGCATCATTGCATCGGCAATATTCAAAAGCGTGTTCTCATGGATGTTGTTTCTCCCCTCCGATTGACGATTCCCCAATCCGTCGTCAGCCGTTGATCTCCTCCTCCCTTTCCTTTGATCCAGTGACCCTCGTTCACTCCGATCACAAGTCTTTCCCCGCCTTTTGAACCGCCCCCTTCGATCCATCTTCCACTGGCGACTGATCGTATCGATTTTCCCCAAGATCATCGCATCGAAATTTTTTTTCTGTTGGCTCATTTAAAAAATTTTATTCAAAACTGCCGATTGCGATCTCCGATTCATCTCCCACCGTCGATCTGATCTGCAGATCGACGGTCTTCATCTAATCGCATCGGATCTTTTCATCAGGTGTGTTTTTAACTTTTCATTCTTCCCCCCGCTGATTGCGATCCTCCGATTAGATTTGGAGCGTCCACGTTTCCAGATCGTACGGTCCCAGATCTTTTCCCTCATGGTTTCATCGCCCTCCGCCTTCCACCAAAAGGTTTTCAACGCAAAACTCCACCATTGATCTCGTCGAGTGGATCTCATCTGACGGCTATATTCCTCCCGAAGCCCACTGTGATTTTTTCATTCATTTCTTCTTCTGCCGAAGGTTTAAAACCTTATTTCTTTGCATTTTCGCCATATCCCCATAATGTGACCATTTACATTATGATTTCTCTCAATTATTCCCAACCGTCGATCTCTGTGCGATCGACGGATCTGAATTATTTTCTCCCTCCACTGTCCTTTTGACCTCCTCTAATAAATCTACACTGTTGGATGATGCCATCCAATGGCCACGCTCCTTCCCATGCCTTCTAAGCAGTTTTACCCACAGAAGACAGGATTTTATAAATATTGTTCATATTTTGCATGTTTCAAATGTTTTTCCCATAATAATAAAGGAAAAGAAAACCGAGGTGACGATCCTCTGGACTTCTGTTTATCAAAGGGAAAGAACCACAAGGGTTCAAACTCCACGTCTCATCAATACTTCATGGGCATTGATGCCATATGAGCCCTGTGCGGCCCTTCACATAAACAAGACACACAACGATGCATTAAATAATTAAGAGAGTATCAGTGTCAAAGACAAAACACAACAGAACAGAAGATTGAAGATAGTTTGGGGATTATGGCTAAGATTTATTATCAAAAGCCTAATCCTCCAAATTAAAATAGAATTAAAGACAAATCAAAGGATCATCAAACAGGAAGGCCTCCACCGCCACAACAGAGGCCAATTGATTCCTCTCAGCTACCACAAAGCCACCTGTTGCCTCAAAGCATTCAAACAGAGGCCAAAGTTATTGATCAGAGAAAAGATATTTGCCTCAGTGCAACCCAAATAGTTAATTCTGCCAAAGAACTTAATGCAAAAATATCAGCAAAGTTACTACAACATGACACAGAGCCTTAAAAGTCAACAAAAGCTCCCACCGAGCTTAAATCTTAATGTAAAACATTTAATACAGAGGACACATATGTAAGCTTCTTCATCAAGCCCCTCAAAGGTCGAGAAGCCTTCAGTCTGTATTAAATGCCCTGGGAGATCTTTTATCCTCTCCCACCTCCTCATTCCTTCTATAAATATTCCTGTAGAAGATGAGAAAATGTTGGTTGTTGAACTTTGAAATATACTTGAGCTCGAAACACCTACTTGTAAATAGTGTTCACTGGCTCTTGAAGCTCTGTTTGTGATTAGATAAGTTAGGCCGAGAAAAGTGAAGATGATTGCTGAACTGAAACATTGGACTTGAAGACTGTAGCTGGTTTGACATCAATAACAAGCTGTTTCTTGGGATCCTGGTCTATATCACTGGTGAAGTGCCCCTTTCTTTGTTATTGTTTTTTCCTTCTATGTATGCCATATTGTTCACTATTCTCTGATAAAGAGCAACAATTATAGAGTTAGGATTTACTATTTACCAGTACCCTTCTCTGACTGATAAGCTCTATCTTAATGTTTTCCTCTAAAATTGTTTATTTAAGAAGGATTCAATACGGTCTAAGCAGCTAGGAATGCTGGTGTTCCCTCGTCCTACTGTTTGCCTTAAACATTCTTCTTGAATGTTATCTTCATTATTTGCTTATTAAAGTTAGACTAGAAAAGTGATGGTGTGCCCTGTTTTCTAGCTTTTATTTCTCCAAAGGTAGATTCTGAAGGTTTCCCTTAGTGTTGGCTGAAAGCAGACTAGGTTTAAAAGTACTTTATCTGATCTTAATGTTGCATATTGTTTTTCTTATGTGTTTTCATAATTTCTGAAGGTAATTATGCGGATTACTGGATTGTTTGTCAATTAAGTTGCTTTAATACAAACTTGCCCAAGAATTCTATGGTTAGCCCTGTCCTTGGTTGGTTTTAAACAGTTACTTAAGAGGCTTTTTTTGTTTGGACTGACTATAAATCCTTGTTGAAATTATTATCAGTTTCCATCTCTCCAACACTTTATTGTTTCCATTCCATCATTTTAATCTCAATAATCTTGTGATATAGATGACTTGGCCCTTGGATCACTCTTGATGTTGTTGCTCAATTAAAGCCCTATTATAACTCCATAGCCCAATGGACTAAAAACCAGCGTTATATCTATCTTTTTAGCCAAAACTTGTTTTGATTTCTTGCAACTTCACACCTTTGAAACTCTTTGCATTTGGAACTTTCCACTCAAATAATAATCATGCTCAACCATCCAAAAACAAAACAAAACTGTTGCCCTTCATAACTAGCCTAATATCATTACACAAAACTTCAAAGACAAATCCATCTTTGCACTTATTGGAGAGATCCCTCTCCGGATTCAGGAGGGCTAGATCCTAGAATCCCAAAGTGGTTGAAATAATGTTCTACCTTTTTCATTCGAAGTGCCTTAACAAAACACCCATTCGCCATTAATCGAAAGCCCCATGGGCATGATTAATTATTTCTTTAATGATATTATGTTTTTTATATTATGATTGACATTATCATATTTAGATAATTTGAATTCAAATTTAATTATTTATTAATGATAATTACTATATTTATTATGTTAGAGTTGAAAGGGTTAAAAAAATAACATTGTATTAATAAACTAAATTAAAATTTTGACAAATATAAATCCATACATTCAAATTTAATAAAGCTCTAAATTACTCATCAAGAACATCTCTAGCTAATGCAGACACTCGCTTGCATTATATATCATTTTTTTTCAGGCTAAATTTTGGATTATGCCAAAAGATATAATAATGTTAAGCCTTCCCTGCCAGTGGTTTGCCACTAGGGAAACCAAACCACTAAAAAAACAACAAGGTGTTAGAAACATTATAAGTCTTTAGAGATAATTCAAGCTTTAACTCCCTATAAAGGATTACATAACAAGTAATTAACATAGAAAGAAGCCTGGGTAAATCTAGAAACAACCTATTAGACACGCTTATCAACCTTGAAGTAATATATCTAGTTGGAAAAAAAAATAAACAACACTGAGAATTTAAATCCACGTAAACTAAAGAGAGCTAGAAGCATCCAACTATGGGATTGGACTAATCCTTGTGGCTACCATTGGGACCATATCTAGGGGAAAAATGATCTTCAATGTGCTTCAGTTTGAGCCTCGTTTCCTTTTGATTGAGAACCGCCCAGTTCAAAATATGCAATATTTCGTCTTTGGTCTCATGCCTATTTAAGATGAATTTCCCCAACGACAATTTTACTTTCCAGTGTAGTTCAATTATGAGAAGACCCTAAATATGTCCTCCTTAGGTGTGTCTCAAATTAGGAACCTAATCAAATATATCAGCAAATACTTCATTTTCTGAGGCACGTGCCCTATCAATGAATACCTTTACCTTGAGCTCTTATAGTTCTTTACACAACAAAAATGGGGTTTGTTCCTCAAATTCACACACCAACACTTTCGCAAGTAGATGAGATATTGAGTGTTAATGATCCCTGCTACTGGTGCCACCCCTATACACCCAAGTCTTTTGATGCATCATATTTGCAGGCTCACCACCATTGAGAACTAGGTTTCAACCAAGAGTTAGAGCACTATGCAAAATGGGAGATAGGTGAGAATGGAAATTGGGAGGATATAAACACTTTTTGCAAGTAGGAAATGGGAGCAGAGAGAAACTTTGTAGTGATAAGGAGACCCAAAACTCTGAAGAAGGAAAATTGAGCAAACAGAGAAAGCCATAGGAAACTCAAACTTTGAAATGGATAAAAACCACAACAAATTTGGATTGGAGTAATGACTAGAGGGGGGGGGGGGGATGTGTGGTGCTTCGTGCATGATAATTCTTGAACACCAACCATCAAACCCCATTAAATGAAGCATAACCTTTCTCATAGACTTGATGTGAACTTCCCAAAGCCTCAACCATCCATCAACATTTAAGTTATGCATAGACCACATTGAAATAGGATTAGAAATGAGAGATGAGGTCCCTCTCCTCCCACCTTCAATACGAGAGGTGGCAACATCTGGTCTACTCAACACAAATCTAGAACATATATATATATATATATATATATATATATATTTTTTTTTTTTTTTTTTTCTTGTATGAGAGAGATATTGTCACATAACATTACATTAAAATAAATAAAATAATAGATTTTTTTAAAAATGTTAAAAAAAAATATTAATAATATAAAAATTCAATTTCAAACATAATACTTCAATGTCAGCCATAGATAAAATACTTCAATGTCCACTGTAATAACATACTTTTACAAATAATGTAATTGATAGTAAAAAAATTCCAGATTGCTCTCTACTTTTTTTGTATGTGGGAGAATTATAATTCCTTTACTACTTAGGATAGAGTTTACATGTGACATCCAAAATAACATCTCTACTTTGAAGAAGATGTGATACTCCTTCCATGCTCAATATAGAGTTGTCATGTAATATTTAGAAAAGATATATGAATAACAAAAGAAATATTTCAATGCTAGCCATAAATAAAATATTTCAATTGTAGGAATTTATAGGGTAAGTTCCTTGGATCAAACACCAAAGGTCACCGCTCACAAACAGATCACAGATCAGTACACCAGTATTTGACGTGGTTAAAACCCTCGAAGAGGGAAACAATCCACGGCTTGAGCCAACTCAACCAATTTAGGAAATTTATTAATATAAAGAAAGAAAATTTACATAAGCTTCTCTCATAAATGGTTACAGACAAATGACCCTCCATGCTCTTTAAATAGAGATCATAGACCAATCAGGTGTTAAGCCATGGATCAAGTGTCAGTAATACCGAGGAGAGGATTAACCGTCGGATCACTACATATCGTGACCATCGGATTATAAGTTACAAATGTACATAGTAAAGAAACACACTTTACCTAACTCTACGCTAGACCAAGTTATCATTTAACTATTTCCTATGTATCGGAATATCATGACATCCCCCTGTTAGGTCTCTGTAATAAGCAAGATTGGCAAAAGTCCGATCACAGAGTTAACATCATTTCAACCAACTTTGGGATTCTAGGATCTAGCCCTCTTGAATCCGGAGAGGGATCTCTCCAATATGTACAAAGATGGATTTGTCTTTGAAGTTTAGGGTAATGATATTAGGCTAGTTATGAAGACCAAGGGTTTGTTTGGTTTTTTGGATGGTTGAACATAGTTGCTGTCTGAGGTGGAAAGATCTATATGCAAATAGGTTCAAAAGTGAGAAGTTGCAAGCAAAAAGAGTAAGCTTCGGTCAAGAAGAAAGATGATGGCAGATTTTCAGTCCATTGGGCTATGGAGTCATAAGAGGATTTAATTGAAACAATCGGGTTCAAGAGTAGTCTATGGGGCAAGTCATCTATACTAGAGGATCTCTTTAAATTTTTGATTTATACTTGGAGTGATACATCAGAAAGGATAAAATAAACGAATTACGAGAAGAAGAAACGACCCCGAGAGAGTTCACGATAAGTACTTTGAAACTTCTTGACCTTTGGAAGGAGCACTTAAAGACACAAGCAAACTAGGATACGTAGAGTACTTTTGAAACCTGGCCGACCTTGATAAATTAATGAAACATACAAAGCAGAAACAAGATAACACAGAATGGTCTAAGATCTGATAAGTACTTTGAAACTAGTCAGCTTTTAACACATTCTAGGGAAACAATCAGACAGTTATGCAGACAAGTCTGGGACCAGGGCTAACCATATCTTCCTTCCAGTTCATCCTCACACAACATATATTGAAAGTAACATTTAAAAATAACATTCAGCTAAGACAATAAGACGAGGGAACGCCAGCAGCTCTGTACTTAAACTGAATTAAATCATTTCAAATAACACAGTTGAAAGAAAACATTTAAATAAAGATTTCTCAGCCAGAGAAGGTTACTGGTATACAATAGGTCCTAACTCTGTTTAAACTATTCTTTACAGCAGAAAATGAAAAAAAATGGAAACAAAAATAAAACACAAGTTACAGTAAGAACAACATCACCATCAGCATAGACCAGGATCCCATAAATCAACTTGTATTGATGCTTCAAACCGGTTACAATCTTCAAATCCAGTGTGTCAATTCATCTTTCTTTCAAAACCTATCTTATCTATTACAAGCAGAGCTCCATGAGCCAGTGAAATCCTATCTACAATCCAGAGTTTTCAGCTCAGTTAGAATTTCAATGCTTCAACAATTACATTAACAACCAACCCCTCACTCATCTTCTACTGAAGTATTTATAGAAGGATGAGGAGGTGAGATCTGATTAAAGATCTCAAATACAATTAATACAGAGTTGATGTTTTCTTGGCCCTTGTGAGGCTTAATGAAGAAACTATACAGGTGTTTCACTATATTAATTGGTTTACACTTATGAATTAGGCTCGGAGGGAGCTTCTGTTGACCTTTGAGGCTCTGTGTGATGTTAGGGCTACTCTGCAGACTTTCTTTCATTAAATTCCTGGAAGAAGTAACTCTTCGGCTGCTTTGAGGTAAAATATCTGACTTTGATCAATAAATTCGGTTCTTGATTGAATCCTTTGAGGCACAGGTGGCACTGTAGTCGCTGGGAGGAATCAATTCGCCTCCATCTGTGGCGGTGAAGGTTTTCTTGATAAAACACTTTAGATTTTCCTTTAATATGTGTTTCAGATCCGGGGATTAGGCGTTTGATAACTGTCTTAGCCTTAATCCCCACAAATCTGTCCACTAATCTGCTGTTCTGGTTCATTCTTGCGATCGATACTCTTCTTCTAGGTTTGTTCTATGCTTTCCAGGTTCAACAGGGGCATGTTGTATCATCGGCTCATGAAATCTTAATGGATACGTGATTTAACATCCTGTGGTTGATTTCTTTTGACAAATCGAAAGAGCGAGAGTCATCACCCTCGTCCTTCGAATCTTCTTCAGACATGGCGAAAAGAACCTTAGACCTGCAAAATACAAACAAAATTATGAAATCCTGCGTTTATATGGGCAAATCTACATCGGAGGGTGTGCGGAGGAAAGGGGCGATCGGAGCCGTCGATCGCACTGTGATCGACAGTCGGGAGTGATTGAGAGAAGTCAGCGGCGTGAATAGTTTTGACTGGGCAACGGAATCAAGGGACTGAACGTGAGCCATCGATCTGCAGAGATCAACGGCGGAGATTAATTTTCCGCAGCGCCGGGGCCTGGCTAAACCATATGCAACTTGGTTAAAGATCGGACAACTTCACCGAATGCCAGCCGTTAGATGCGAGGGGTCAGATCGGATGGTTGCCGTTGATTCCGCTGGGCGGTCATGGCCCGACGGATAACGCGCGGGGGACTGTCTTTACGCGATGGTTTTGGAACAGTGTCGGGGACACACGTCGGCCAGCGTATGGAATCGTTGGCCGACAGGAAAAAACCACCATCCAGCGAAGAGTGGTGCGGAATGAAACCGGTGGGATTTCAGAAAACAACGAGGGGAGTGGGGGCCACGGGCAAGTCGCGCTCCGCGTCGTTGATCTGTCGGGCGAATGGACAGCGGAGATGAACTACGGGGGGTCCAGGTGTACGGGCACGGGAATTTTGGAGCGACCCCCCATAGTTAATAACAACCGTTGATTTGAGTCGTCACCCATCCCGAGGAGTCAACTACGGGGGCTCCATGGCTTGACCCTACGGATAGATTAAAGCCCCCACAAGGGAAATGCTTCGGTCACGGCGTCGAGTCACATGGAGAGAAAAGGCGGTAGGGGCTTAGCCTGAGGGGCTTAAGTCCAGCGCATAGAAAAAGTGTGTTTTATATGGTTTTCAAGAAGATAAAGGCTTTCGGTAAGGTCAGAATAGTGGGTTTTAACCTTTTAAAAGGGATTTTAATGAAATGGAAAAGGGAGAGACATGAAAAAGTGGGGTTTTCATGGGAAATAGAGGATAGAAAATGAGGTTAGTGGTGGAAAGGAGAAAAAGGGAAAAAGGGTCCTTTGCAGAAGTATCCAACTGTGGATTTTATAGGATTTCAGCGGCTTTTGAAGTATGAAACAACAGTATGGGATATGGACAGAGGGAAAAGGTTGGGCGCCTTATAGAGACTTCAAGAGCCAACAATTTTTAGAGATGAAATTTGTTCCTTGGAGGCTCCCAAAAGTTCTTAGCCACCTTTTGGTATAACAAAATATTATGGGTGGCTAACACCCCCCTTAAGAACAACTTGGGATAAGATTGAAGGATGTACAAAGGTGACACAATAGTAGAAGGAAGGAGGCATTAGAGCCTATACCTCCTTAATGATAACTTTCTTGCACTCCAAGCATAGATCAAAGTTTGTTAAACTTCGCTTCTGTGAGAGCCTTTGTCAAGATACCAACAACTTGATCATTGCTTGAACAATAAGAACATGATCATGAATGATATTTTATGATGAAGTGTATGTGTAGCTCAATGTGTTTCATGTGCTCATTCTGAACTGGATCTTTGCATAGCTAAATGGAACTCTAATTATCACACCAAAGTGTAGTTGGATGTTGTTGATGAAGACCAAATTTGGACAGGATCTGACAAAGCCACACGGCTTCCTTGCTCGCTTCAACTGCACCACTATACTCTGCTTCTACCGAATAAAGAGAGATGGCACTTTGTTTCTTACAAGACCATGTAATAGGTCCAGAACCAAGAGTGAATACATAACTTGCAGTAGAATTTTGATCATCAGGGTCACTAGTCCAATAAGAATCAGTGAAACCAATCAACAATGAAGATGCTCCTGCACTGTAATCAATCTTGAACTAAATTGTACCTCAAATATATCAAAGTATTATTTTAGCTGCTTTCCAGTAACTTTCATGAGTTTTGTGCATAAAACGAGAAATAATACCAACAACAAAGGAAAAGGTTGGGACAGATATGGGTTAGATACAAAAGTTTACCAACAAGTTGATGGTATAAGGTAGCATCAACTTCAGGGGAAGTACAAGTGAATGAAATATTGACTCGAGACTGAAAGGAAGAAGGGGCTGGCTTGTAGTCTTCCATGTGGAAGTGGCGTAGAAGATCACTTGCATACTTGGACTAAGAAAGGGTAGTACCTTCTTTGGATTTAAAAACTTGACGACTAAGGAAATAATGCAAGTGTCCTAACACTACAAGGAAAAGACCCTCTAGCAGATGTTTTTGAGGAACCCCTTATAAAAATACCCCAGTCATCCGTTTCTAGCAGAGGTTCCTAAAGGAGGTTGGCGGGCAGAGGTTTTTGCGGATGTATTTTGTCCAGTGCTCTTATCGCCGTAAAACACACCGGTGCATTCAAGATGACAAAGCACCGGTGCGGTTAAAAAATTGGCACACCAGACACCGTGATCTCCATACACACCCGCCTGGTGCATTGTATTTCTGTAGAGTACCGATACTTTACATAACTTCCGCACCGGCGCCTCATAAAAAACGCGCGAAAACTGACACCCCCCAGGTCGCCCTTAAATGCACCGGGTCGCTAACGCACCGGATCGCCCTGAAATCCCTGCGCACTGGCACAGGGTTAAATAAATAAAAAAATTGCGGTAAAAAAACCGCACAAAACATAGGCACAGTGGGAACTGTGCGCTCCTAACACCCTCACCCGGTGCTTCATATTCCTGTACATCACCGGCTCCTTACATCTCTACTGCACCAGTGCTTTCGAAAATGTGCACGAAAATATATATCGCTCAGTGTGGAATAAAGAAAACGCATTGGGGTGCCCATAAAATGCGCACACCAGTAGATGGTTAAATAAAAAAAATTACGGCCAAAAAACCAGATAAAACATTGGCACACCGGAAACCGTGCGCTCTGTACACACCCGCCCGATGCCTTTAATTAAGGAACAACACCGGTGCGTGTCAACTCATCAGAACCGGTGCCTCATAAAAAGCGCGTGGAACAGAAAACTGCCCAGGGCGGGATGATGGAAACGCACCAAGGTCCCCATAAACTCCGCGCACCGGAAAATGGTTTTAAAAAAAACAAAATTATGGCCAAAAAACTGCACAAATCATTGGTTCACCGGACACCGTGCTCACTGCGTCTTATTACTGTAGAGCACCAGTGCGTTTCTTCTACGCCGCCCCGGTGCCTCCTAAAATCGCGCGAAAACAGAAACCGCCCAGGGCGGCATAGTGAAAATGCACCGGTACGCCAATAAAAACCCCACGCACCGGAGCAGGGTTACATAAAAAATAAATAAATAAATAAATAAAATAAAAAATAAAAAATTATGGCCAAAAGACCACATTTTTCACTTTTGTTAGTGCTACAGAGCTCTCAAGCACTGGTGCAAGTTATCCTTGTTTGAGCCACACTGACATCCATGCTCCCATTGCACTTATTGCATGTAATGTTGTTGTGCATTGCCACCAATCTCCAGCTTGAATTTTATTAAACAGTGGACAAATTTTCTTTTGCAAATTGTACAACCAATATGCCTCCTCGACGGGTAAATGTACAGGTATTTTTCTTGTTTTTCCATAATTAAACCTTTTAGTAGATTAGAATTTCAAAAAACCTTAAAATTAACTATTAAAAAAAAAAAAAAAAAAATTGTCGCGTGGTGCGCTCGAGCCGTTCAGCTCGCATCGGTTTGCTGTGCTGCCTGTAAATTTACAGGCCACACTGTGCTCGGTGCTGATGGTATCCACACCGGTTCTGGAGTGGTACCGCGAGGCACATTGTGTTATTTTAAAAAAATTAAAAAGTGCGGTGTGGTCGTTTACCAAGCCGCACCGTTGACAATGGTGTATCGCAGCAACTTGGTGCATTGACAGAATTATCCGCCCCAGGGCGCGTAATGTTTTCAGCGCACCAGAACCGCAATTCGACATTGTCAGAAGTTCGGGCTGGTAAACCGGTGCTAAGGGTATCTGCACCGGTTCTGGGGTGGATACCAAAGGCACACCATGTTATTTTAAATTTCTTTAAAAAGAGTGGTGCGGTCGGCTACCTGGCCGCACTGTTGACCTAGTTGAATAGTGGTGATGTGGTGCGTTGACTGAAATAACCACCCCTGGATGGCTATTTTGTTAGTGCACTGCTTACCATATTTGTCCTGGGTCAACGGTGCGGCCTCTTAAAATACCGCATCGACGACTATGTACGTTGGGAGGAGGGCGGTGTGCTGACTTAGCTATAAGCCCCAGGGCGTATAGTGAAGTTAGCGCACCGGCCTCCTGACACCACACATAGTGAACAATGTGCTAAAAACATTTTCTGGAGCACTGCTCCTGGTGTGCTGGATATCATTAGGTGCACCGTGTCTGGTGCGCTCTGTGGAAAGACGCACCGGGACCAGTGCGTGACTATGTTTTTGGCACACCGACTGTTGTTTTATTTGTTTTTCAAAAAATATTTGTATACGTATATTTGTAAATACATGTGTTATTTAATAAAAAAATTGTGTTTAATATGTCAATCATTCATAGATGTGAAAGGAGAGAAGAGGGGCAACAACAACAACAACAGGCGGAACAGTATAACATGGTTTTCCTATGGGAGGCAAGAGAGAGGGAGAGAGATGCGTACCCTCGTCCTATTACAGCAGTGATGTAGGGGCTCCTAAGGCAGGTAGGCCTCCTCAAGTTCTATGAGAAGGCTACTTCCCTAAAGTCCCATAGTTTTTTTTTGAGACATCTTATCCGAAGGTGGAATGCCCATCAATAGGATTTTCGGGTTGGTATCAACCAGTGGTACACACCCATTGAGGAAGATGTATATTTTATTACAGGGCTATCGAGGAGAGGGGTGGATTTTCCCTTTTTCCCTGAGGTTCCAGCTGGCTGCGTGGCAAGGAGTTAGTTAGTTTACTCCCAGAGATACATTGGAGCAAATTTAGTATCTCCTGCAGATTTTCAGGTCACTGGAGGGCAGTTATGTATTGGTGCGTTTGGTCGTGAGGAGGTCTAGTGTCTCTCACTTATCATTTCGACCATTTCGCACAACACCAGTGACGAGCAATGCATTAATTTCAAGCTTTTATATTATGTTGATTCTTTACTACAACAGCCATGACTTGTCAGGTGGTCTGCCATTTTTTTGTGACAATTATGTAGAACATTAGATAGATGTTGTGCTCATGCACAAGGGAGGGTCAACTTCCCTTTTGCTTCAGAGATTTTTGTTTATTTTTTGAGAGGTTTCCAGAGACGAGGCCTTCTTTTCTTCGGCAGCCTCGTAGGCCAATTACTGAGGCACGTATGTATATGTGGGGGAAGATGATGCCCAAGAGGGAGGAGACTCTTTTTCCAGCGAGGATATCAGATGATGCATTGGAGTTGCCAGCCAGTGTTGATGAGCATCCCTTCATTATGGTCCCCTGTCCTTATGCGGGGTTGGAATGGCGAGGGTGTGCCAACATCCTCTTCACAACTGATGAGCCACCAGATGATAGAGGTAATATTACTGTTTTATTTAAATTTATTCTAACATGTTCTTTAACTTGTTTTTATTAAATTGTGTAATGAAATTGTCTAATTATTGTTATGTATTTGTATATATTTTGCAGACATTAGCTCTTTTAATGGCGAGGAGATGCCACCACCACCACCTGATCTAGGTGTGGATATTGATGAGGATGAGGGCATGCCAGATATTGCCGAGGATCATCAGGAGGCTGGTGCAGATCAGAGACCTGCTCCTGCTGGTGCGTCGGTGCGCGGTCAACATCTTAGTGATGCTAGATATAGGATAGAGTTGGGCGACCAACTCATTGCATTCATTTTTGAGGCGGGCATCAATCCCGCTGATTTCAGGGACATAGAGGCCAATGATATGCTATTACGGATGTGGAGAGGCATGACACGTGACATGTACAACCTGATACATCATGTCGTAGGACTTACGAGAGCTTTTACGCGACTGAGGAGGACTGTTGCACATTAAGATCAAGCCGCAACACGTGATGGAAAGTCTGCGAGGTGCAATGTACCATCATCTCATGATCGTTCACCTCGCGCCGCGCCAGATTTTCATGAGCCTCCACTAGCATCTACCAGCAGTCATCATGGAGATGAGGCTGGACCATCGACCACTAGTACTAATATTGATGTTGTACTACCTCCAGCTGATCCATGACATTTATATTACAATTGTATATTTTTAACATTATTCAGTTATATATATATATATATATATGGTCCATGTATTTTATGTTCATGTTGTAGTTGTACTTAATTTAGATGTTGGTGATCATCATGATGTGTATGTTGTTAGGTCATGTTAGATATGTTTATTTAATGTGCAGCTTGCAGATAGATGTGTATGTAATAGCATGAGATCTATATTTGACATGAGATGTATATTTGATGTTTGTGTTGTACTAATGATGTTAATATATAATGTTAATTGTGTTTTTTTAGATGATCATGATCACGATGATGCAGTTAGTGATTTTGAATGTGTTTTTTAGTCAAATATGATGTTTGTGCAATGGTTATCATGAACGTGATGTTTATTAATTAATTTAATAACAAATGATCATGATATTGTAAATTTGTAATATTTGTATTTAAAATTATAAAATTGTAATTGTAATGGTATATATGTAAATTTCTAAAATTGTAATTGTAATTGTAATTTTTAAATTTGTAAAATTGTAATTGTATATATGTAAAATTTTAAAATTGTAATTGTAATTGTAATTGTACGTGAAATTGTAAAATTGTAATTCTAATTCTAATTATAATTGTAATTGTATGTAAAATATTTGTAAAATTTTAATTGTATTAATGTGAAATGAATTTATTAAAATTTTTAAATTAATAACATTTAATATAATTATTAACGTTGATAAAATTTAACATTCGTAATGTTCATTGCAGTGTACTGATTATATTTCTAATTTATATAAAGGGAGTACTTTATGGTAACTTACCTCAAAAGTTCTGAGAAACATGCATTCGACAAGCCAAAATTTGCTTTCAAGTTGTACAGTAACATCGTTGTCCCCAACTGGGTAGACTTTGACTGATCGCCAGGTCCAAAGAGAGGGGTGGTGGAAGAAAATTTAAGGCTTTCGAAAAAGGTGTCAGCGATATGAGCATCATCCCCTAGATGATCATCATTTTGGAATGCATCTAACAACATTGTCTCCATGGCGGTCATATCCCTTAAGTAATCATCCATACCAACCTCTATTTGATTGCCTCCATTGCCAGCTTGTGAAGAACTACTATTGATGTAGTCATTCCTAATTGGTGAATCTGGACGTAGCAGGAATTGAATCGGTGGTTGATTCAACCATTCTTGGTATCTTTCCTCTCCGATTTTTTCTCTTAATTCATTCTTCTCTCGATTTGACATTGTCGTGGGGTGCAACGAAAGATGGTAGGTAGGTCGTTCATCATCACTAGAATCCTAATAATAATAATAATAATAAATTGAACATGATTAGTACAAAATATATGATATCAATTAGTAACCACGTTGACAATATTTAATCAATATATATACCAAACAATTATAATTATAACTACCATCATTGTCCCAGTATTGTGGCTAGAAGATGCAATATTGTTACAATTGGCAGGGTGAAGTAGCTGTCCATTTTCATCTACCAAATGTGCCTTGCGGTATGCAGCTCCTGATAAGAACTTCCAACATTTTGGAGCAGTTTGAATATTTTATGCATCTGAACTCGATGCTGAATCTGTATGAACCTGCAAATTTGTATACATTACAAATTTAATTAAGTTGTGCATGATTGACTACATGGATAAAAAACATATATAAGTTCAATTAGATAGTGAAAAAATAAAACAAATCTAAAGTAAATATTACATCTCCACATGGATAGGGAGAACTCCGCGATGGACTTTGAGAAATATTATGGAACGAGCTGGATTTTGAAGAATTGTCCATTTCATATAATATATGATATTTTCTCCCTACATTTGAGCAAAACAACAATAAATTTTGGTGCACAAACCTAAATGTAATTCCGGTGCGTAATGTACATATAACCGCACCGGTGAGTTTTTTTTATCTTGCGCACCGGTGCCGTTTCATAACATGACACACTGGTGCAGTTCAATTAAATGACGCATCAATAAACGAATAACCACAAATAAAAAAAGCACAACCCTATTTTCTTTAAGTGAAAAAAAAAACGGTAAATTGAAAAATGGGCGGCAAAATATTTTTGAAAATCTAATTTCATAAAAAATTTCTTTAAATACTAAACACTTTTCATTATTTCACTATTTTTGCAAAAAAATTCAGCCAGAGATTTGCAGGATACATACCTGGAGCAAACAAAGCACGATAGCACTGTGGAGTAGGGAAATACGTTCAAAAAGAAGTATTCAGGCAATCAGAATTCCAAACCTTTAGTGATTCAAACCCTGTACCATAGAATTTCAAATGATGTGAGTAAAGTTTATTGTTCTTTTGTATTTTTTTCTACAGTTTTTTTTATGCAGTAAAATAAGAAATCAAAGTCTATTGTTTTTTTTACTTTTTCTGTAGTTTTTTTTTATGAAGTAAAATAACAAAATCAAAGCTTATTGTTTTTTTAACCCCCCCCCTTTTTTTTACCGTTTCTGCAGTTTTCAGAAACGAAAATAAAAAAGAAATCCATTTTTAGAAACAAAACCCTAGATTCTTTTTGTTTCTGTCCTTTCTTCTCCCTCTTTCTTTTCAATTTAGATTTATAGGGTTTGTATAGTCATAAGACATCCAACCCATGGGACGACTTGCATATTTGGATCCCAATCCATATTGGCCTTTACGTCAATCTTAAAAAAATATAGATTTTTTTTCGTCGGTGCACTCTGCGTAACATAGCACACCGGTGAGCTCGGTTATACCAGCACACCGCGAAAGTACAGAGATAAAAAATAAAAAAATAAAATATGTTTTTATCAGTGCACCATATGTAACATATGGCGCCGGTGCACTATTTCATTATGGCACACCGCAAATGTGTTGTTTTGCAAAAAAAACCATTTTAGAAACAAACCCTACATTCTTTTTGTTTCTGCCCTTTCTTCTCCCACTTTATGTGATTTCAAAATTAGGGCTTTTCAATTTATATTTATAGGGTTTGTATTGCTAAATATAAGTCTAAGAAATCCAACCAATGGGAGGACTTACATAGTCGTATCCCAATCCATATCGGACATTGCGTAAACTAAAAAAAAAATTGTCGGTGCACCGTGTGCGGCATAGCGCACCAGTGCGCTCTATTATCCAAGCGCACTGCACAAGCATTGTGATAAAAACTTAGAAAACAAAATATTTATTCTCAGTGCACCATTTGTAAAATATGTAGCTGATGTGCTATTCCATTATGGCGCACAACGAATGTTTCGAGAAAAAAAAAACAAAAAAAACAAAAAAAACAAAAAAAAACAAAAAACAAAAAAACAAAACCTTGCATTCTTTTTGTTTCTCCCATTTCTTCTTCCTCTTTCTGTGATTTTACAATTAGCGCTTTCAATTTAGATTTGTAGGGTTTTTATTTCTAAATATAGACCTAAGACATCCAACCGACAGGACGATTAGCATAGTCGGATCCCAATCCATGTGGGCCCTGGAATGAATTAAAAAAAAAAAAAAAAAAATTTATCGGTATGCCTGGAGTAACTTAGTGCACCAGCACTCTGTATTTTACAAACGCACCGCATAAGTAATGTTATATATATATATATATATATATATATATATATATATATATATATAATCGGTGCGCCATATGTCAAATATGGCACCGATTTATGCTAAAAAACTAACACTAGACGTTTTTTATTATTTTATCATGGTTAACCGGTGCGGTCATTGACATGTAACGCATTGGTGCTTCTTGTTGACATAGAGCATCATACGGTCTATTATACTGTTTTTGCGGTGTGTTTGGAAGAGAGCCACGCACCGACGTCGATGCGTACACCATGAATGGCGCACTGGTTTCTTGAGGATTTTTTTTTACTTGAAAAGTTGACAATTTATTTATAAATATATTATTGAATGACATGGTACAGGTTTAAGATTGATAAATAAATGACTGACAAGAGATCAAGTAACAAAAATACTGATAATACATCAAAAAAACAAAAAAGTCAAGTTCTTTGTTAATTTTTTACAAAAAAAATATTTTTGAACTATATGTAAGTTTAACTAATATGTATTGTTTACTGTGTATCATGCAGAGCCACAAAATGACGAAGCTCGATAAGATTATTTCTGATCTAGGACCAGAAGAGAGTAAAAGCTTAATGGAAAAACTGCAAAAGGATGAATCATGTGAATGAAAAAATACTATCGATCCAATATGAGTTTCTTTTTTTAGTTTTCATTAATAATATAATTAAAATTATTAGATAACATGTGTGAAAAATTCTATTAATTCACATCTGTTTAATGTTCTACAGGGACCGACAACTCAGAAAATGAATGTTGTTCTAAGAAAAAAAATAAATAGAACATGCAAATGAAAATGAATTGCTCCTTAGCTCATCTGGAGTGGTGCTGGAGGTTAACGAAAGGGAGAAAAACTTTTACAAAAGTTTGAGGGATCTAGTGGAACGAATGTATAGATGTTCTTTCCACTTACAATACAAAAACCAATCCAATGATTCCAAGAACCAAATTTTAGCTAAACTACAGGAAGAGTTTCCAGAGAATTGGTCAATGAGACATGTCAGATTTTCAATAGCAAAAACGTACAACAACAAAAAAGAAGGAATAAAAAAGTAATATTCTTTTGAATGTTTGTCTAAAATTATTTATAAATATCACTTTTATTATACTTACTTTTCATATATCAATATAAAAATTAAATAGTTTATTGTCATGTTACATTTTCAGGAAGATTATGAAAATCTCAAAATATGAACGAGCTGATATCAGAAATATGCCAGTAGGAATGTTAAAAAAGGTGTACAAGGAGATGGTCAAAGAAATGGACAAAATTGCATCGGGGGAGGAGCCATGTCGATAACAACGTGCTTCAAATGTAATATGTAATCATTGAATTTTTCGATCATTAGGTAAAATAAATAAACAATTTAGTATTAAATATTAATTTTCAAGTATTTTCTTGCAGAAAAGAAAAGAAAATGAAACCCATTCAGCACATAAAACAGGACGACAAGGAAGAAAATGATTGATATCTAAGTTTGTGAGTAATTGTTACTTACCTATAACAACTTAACTAGATTTCATTTTTGTATTTTTTAAGTTGTTTTACAAAAATCATCATTGAATGTCTTCAAACAGGTGCTAACATACAAAGAAAAACCATCAGAGGAATTGATTGAAATTGGGTTAAATATGGATTGTGCATATATGTTGGCATATCATAACCTAATTGTGGAATTTGTAAGCATTTATCGATCTTGTTTTACTTAGCTCTGTCTATAATTAATAGAAAAAATAAATCTTTTATATTAAATATATGATTTGTTATGGGGTATAAAACTTGCAGGAAACAAAGTATGGCATTGCGCCAACAGATCAAATCTTGAAAGATGGCATGTTACATGGTTTTGAAAGAATGTGTATAGTTTATGAGTCAATTGTTGCATTGGTACGTCATTTCTTTTCAATTTACATTGATGTATATTATTTAATATTACAATTTTCATTATTCTCACCAATGTATATACACTCATTACAATTTATTTTTATGTTTGTAGATGGAAGGTGAAAAAGAAGAAAACAATCAACACCGTGAATAAAACATTCCTGAAAATAACTCGTCATGGTAGTAGCTCTAGCAGTGACAACAGTTCAAGCAAAGAATGATGATCACTATGTTTGGATATCAAAGCAAGGCGTTGCATTTTTTGAAAAATGTCTGTGAAATCATACATTTTCTTTAATGTAATGGACATAGTGTCCCAATTGAAAGATAAAGGGATACCAATAACTGTCCCATTTTGTATGACAAAGAATGTCTTATTCATATATATATATATATATATATATATATAATAATAAATGTTTTAATTTATTCTATTGCGTTCTCTATTGTCGCTATTGCGTTCTCCATTGTCGTTCTCAAATGCACTAATAAAAATTTAATTCATATGAATATTGTTATAAAATATATATGTGTCGACTTTTGATGAATAATGAATTTAAAAAAAACCACAATAATTATGATATGATATAACAAATTAATCCAAACATCACATTCAAATCCATTAATAAAAATTTAATTAATATGAATATTGTTATAATATGTGTCAACTTTTGATGAATAATGAATTTAAAACAATCACAATAATTGCACTGTCACAGGTCAATGTTTCTAAAAAATAAAAAATGAAAACCGGTGCGTGTATTCTTATACCAGTGCACTTGTATTCTTAAGCGCACCGGTACGTTTTACAACCTATGGGCACTACACAAATACCAAAACCAGTATAAATATCGAGGCATTTGTGCAGTATGGTGCTCCAGTGCATTTATGTCTATATACGCACCGGTGCCATTTTACGACCTATGAGCACCGCACGAATACCGATACCAATTATAAATATCGGTGTGTCTGTGTGCTACTATGCACTGAGGCATTTTTGTGTCTATACGCACTGGTGCATTTGGATGACCCATAGGCACCGCACAAATACCGAAACCAACTATATATCTCAGTGTATTTGTGTGATACTGTGCACGAGGGCATTTATGTGTCGATACGCACCGGTGCATTTGTATGACATATTTGCACCGCACGAATACTGATACCAATTGTAAATCTCGGTGCATTTGTGTGATACGACGCACCGGGCCGTTTCTATAAGTATACGCACTAGCGCATTGATACGACCTATGGGCACCGCTCAAATCCCAAGACCAATTAGAACGGCCCCATGCGTTATATCACCAACACTACGCCCGATGTTGTTTTATACCTTACCAGCCCGGTGCATTCTCCTTCGATCACCCCGAGGCTCTGGCTACAATTACGCACTGGTGCATTAAATCTTGATTAGCACACTGATGAAAAAAACATCCATAATAACCTCCGGTCGCCCTTTTTTTTAATTGTTTTGAATTTCCGTTAAAAGCTCCACCAAAACCTCCATACCCATAAACAGATGTGGTAGCATATGTTTTTTTGACAATTTTGGCCAATTTTATAACATTAAAAACCTCCTCTATAACCTCTGCTAGAGGGTCTTTTCCTTGTTGTGTAAGTCCGTCATTTCAAACTTATTTTTGAGGCTAGACTTCACATGGTTTATATGGTTGGGATCACTACCAGTAAGGATAAGATCATCAACATAGAGAACACGGATGATTAAGGACTTACCTACTTTCTTAATGTAGAGAGTGTTGACGGAATGACATCTAGAAAAGCCATTATTTAAGAGAAAGATATCCATTTTGGCATACCAAGCCCGAGGGGCTTGTTTGAGACCATAGAGAGACTTCCTAAGGCGACAAACAAGGCTAGAGTAGTTTTGGAGAAAGCTAGGGGGTTGTTCCATGTATATTTCTTCATGCAAATCCCCATGTAAGAAGGGGGATTTAACATCCATCTGATGGACTTCACATTTAAAGGAGGAAACAAGGGAAAGAACAAGGCATATAGAATTCATTTTGGCAACAGGTGATCAAAATCTGGATTAGGGGCAAAATTTTTCTAAATAATAAAAGTGCTTAGAATCACTCCAAACCCAAACGACCAGATAGGTCTCATCGCTAGGAATCTGGCGCACTTCATTTCACTCAAAACAGAGTTCGTATGAGGAATATAGAGCATGTTTTTAATTTTCCTAAATAGCTAAAAAAATTGCAGAAAAGGACAGAAAGGTGACATGGAAGCCTAGTCAACAAAAATGAATATTCTGGGAATATTTTTCCATTTTTCCCAATGACACTATGCCAAGTGTCAATCCATGGTTGGTTTCTATGTGGGTGAATTGTCACGTTTTTATTGGTTTAACTTTAAGCCAACTGGAAGAGGACACATGGCAAGCCCGGAGGCACGTGCCCCCCCCCCCCCCCCCCAAGACTGAAATTTCTTAAGTCCGAATCGAATTTTATTAATATATTGTGTGGAAAAAATTTATACATTGGGAAAAGGGCAGAGGTCGAGGTTGAACCCGTGACCTACCCCCACATAACACATGCTCTTACCAACATACCACACAACAAGATCTTAATATGCATAGGGCGAGACATTTATTTGAAGTTTGTTTTGGGTTTGGGCGGAGGCAAAAAGGGGCCAACCCCGTAGGGCCAAACCCTTACCATGGGACCATGCCCCAGAACCTATGGCGGAACACTATTTTCAATGGCAGGATTAAGATTTTTAATGGCGCAGATTAAACATTAAATATGGTTAATTAACCCATAAACATAATTACATGTGCTAATTCGAATTTAAATCAGATTTTTGTTAATTACGCACTTAGCGCTAAACTTCCAGTTAAATGTGCTTAACACTAATTAATCCTGAGATGAATTCGGCAGCCATTTTGGCGGGTCTGCTATTTTCGGTGCCAACTCCAAATTAGCGGAGTTAACTGGAGTTTCTCTAGATTTGGAGGAGTTTTCCTAGGGAAAACTAAAGAAGCCATAACTTTGGCATAATTCGACCAAATTAGGCTCAGAAAGAGTCAATATTAGATGATTTGGATGCTCTGAGCATGATGGTGCAGGTTTCAGAGGCGTTGGAGCAATTTTGTAAGTGTTTTTTCCACTTTGAAGATTAAAGAAGCTCATGGCCACCAGAAGAGGAGGTCATGCCTAGTCCACTTGAAGACCATTTTTAGAGCTTGAAGAGTTTATTTTGAGGTTTTTGGGTCTTCTGAATCTAATGGAGCAGGTTGAAAAGCCATTGGATCATTGTAGGTGCATTTATTCAGAGAATTTATCATTAATCCAAAGAGGGCCTAGCCTGTTGAAGCAGGTCCATGGAGATGTAGCCCAAGAGGGGTGAATTTCGTTATCAGCTACTGAGTAATGTGTTTATTGTATGTTATTTCTCTGCAATTTAATTTTTGTACATGTGTTTTTAACAACTAATTAAATCATGAATTTCTCATTAAAAAAACATAAAACTTGACACATAAACCCTTTCACAGCTTCCTAATTTGAGACGATCCTAAACACACTTATTTAATATTGATGAGGGAGATAGGACAACAAAACTAGTTTGCCCATATTCAGATTAATAGGGGAAAATGTTTCAATATAGTCAATGCCTTCAACTTGTCAGAATCCTTTAGTAACAAGACAAGCTTTATGTTTATCCACTTTTCCATCTGGTCCAAACTTTGTTCTATAAACCCATTTGCATCTAACAAGTTTTCTTCCCTTTGGAAGAGGAACAAGATCCAAAGTATTGTTTGCCAATAAGGAACGATATTCTTCATTCATAGCTGCATCCCAATATGGATGATCTGAAGCTTCTTCAACGGTGTTTGGATTAGGATTTTATGGAACTTGAGCCAATAAGGAAGAGGCTCTGTCGAACAGAGAACGTGTACGACGTTGATCTGCAGGGTCACCTGCAAGAGAACCTGTTGCATCCCGAGTAGAGCAGACCCATTTTGGAAGGTGTGGAGCTAAAGGAAGATCCTAAGGAGGTGGAGGAGGATTGTCATCCTCGCTATCATCATCCGAACTAGAAGGAATGATGTCAAAAGTAGAAGAGATAAAAAGAGGTGGCACATATGCCGAATCAGGTTCGCAAGCCAAAGGTGGCACACGAACCAATCTAGGTGATCCAGGTAAATTTTGCTACCCTTTAAACCAATATCTTTAACTTCAAGATGAAATAAAGAATTACATGTAAAATTTAATCTTAACCATGTAACTTAAAAGACATGAAACAAGAAGAGACAAGCACATAAAATCATGCAAAGAAGACAAGAAAATGATATCGAAGTTTGTCCAGGAGGGACTACGTCTCCGGGCCCTGCTCAATTAGTGGGGAGGCCCTCTTTCATTAAGTGGAAAATAAAATGAAAGTACAAGAATCAATGCAAAATTACACCCTTATACCTCCATAGCTGAAAGTGGCCGAAAATTGGAGGCCCCTAATGAAGAAACGAACAACATCGTTGGATTCCTGTCACCGAGAGGTGTAAAATCCATATAAAAATTTTCTGATTCTGACTCTGGGAAATTTTGGACCCTTTGGAAATGAGCTAAGTTCATGGTTTCGCCCCCTCCTTAAAGGCACTCAAGGTTCTGCCTCTGTCTCGTTCCCCATACCGCTCCTGGTCTGCCTGGGAGCACTTCTGAAATGAGAGTTTATAATGGTGTGTTTGGGCGAGCTCCCCAAAGGAGCCGTTGGGAGAGTTGGTTATGATCCATAATGGTGGGGAGGAGGTTGGGCGGTCAAACCCTGCCCCATCCCTTTTTAGGCATTCGTTTAATATATAACAATTTTTTTTTAAATTTGTCGGGCCGAGCCCGCATCGGGCGACCCGCCCATCGTACCTCTCGCTGACGGTTTTGTTACAACATATATATTTTTGGTGTGGGTTAGGGCAGTGGAGTTGATAGCCCCGCCCCACCCTTATTATATCACATATAACGATCGATGGGTGGGTCTGGCGGTGTCATGGTCGTCGGCCCATATCTAATTTGATTTTATATATATATGGTTGGAGAAAGGGTGGGGGTCATGACCCGCCCTTGCCTTTTCTTTTTCTTTTTTTTCTTTTTTCTTTTTTTTTAAACAAACCCGCTTTTTTCAAATCTTCTCGATTTTGACCAAAGGAGTGCATTTAACTGTCCCACAAATTTCCCGAAATCCGGTGGCCGAGTTTCTGCGAAATTGTGTCCTCCTTAAGCCTGCCACCTCATCAATTCAACCCAAAACTTTGACTGCTTCTAACTTCTCCATACAGACTCGTAATTGAGTGTTGTCTGTGCCATTGTAATCAGAAAGATGAGATATTCAACTTGAAACTGAGTTTGCCACATTTCTGAAACTTTAATTTTTGAGCCTTCTCCTTAAGCCACTTTTACTTTGGACCTATATAATCCTCCTCACTCATTCCTCCCCACTAAGGAGCTTTTGGACCACCAAAAGCATTAACACACTCAGCACACTGTTTTTCCATTCAAAACCACACTTCCAATGACCTGCACGCAAGTCTGGTACAAAATTTTCAACCATGTACAAACCACACATGACTCAACAAACCTCCACTTGCCATGGGTTTATAGCACACACTCATTGGGAAAGGATTACATAATAGAAACCAATACCTTAACTATTCATAAGAAAAGGCCAAAAACATCATCGTTGCATTTTGAAGCGATGGGAACACATCATCACTTTTACATTCATTCGTAACGCATGATTTACAACTATGACCATAACATTAATACCTCTAAAAAAACCATCTTTTACTTAATAAATTAAATGGGTCATATCCCTATGGTGGATTTTCCTGTGGAATAGCTTCAAGGACTGGACTCTTCATGGGTTCTTTTTGGTCCTGACGTGTTTGACATGTAGGTTTCTGGGGTTCATCCTGGTTGTGATGATTCTTCTTCCTCCATACTTTATGTATCATCTTGGAACGATTTCCCTTGGTGTTCCTTCGATAAGTGTTCATGGAACCCTCACTATCGTTGGGCTGTGAGGAAGTGATTTCATCATATATCGTTGGTTGGTCACTAGCTGTGTTGGAGCTTTCTCCCACTTCCTTCCAGGTGTATCCGAGTCCTGCATGACACGTAAATTCCTCGACTTTGAATGGGTTTACGATGCCTTGGCCATTAATGTTAAGGCTCTTTCCTTGATACCCCATTTTCTTCAGCTATTTGGATCTGATCCCTATAGTATGTTTTTCAAAAGCAACGAATTCATCATCACGAAAAGTACATGAAATTGAAGGGTTTCTTTTTACCTCGGGTTAGCTATGTCATAACTTTTCTAAGGCCTCATCCTTAGCTTGTAACTGGTATAGTAACCTTTATTTTTCTTCCTTTAATTCCTGTAGGAGCCTCCTCAGCTCAATATTATCTACTTGGATGCTTTGGTTGATCTCCTCAAGTTCCTAGAGCCCTGTCGCAGTGAGTGTCCTTTTCATCTTTGGTACCATGTCTGTTGAAATTTTTGTTTCATCACCTGAATCAGAGCCCAAGTCTATGGGTCCTCCTATTGCGATCCCAAAGGCTGCAAGATTCATTTCATCGTCGGAATCAGACCCCGGGTCAATTGGTCCACCTCGTGAAAATCCTGCAAATGTGACCTTCTCATCTTCCTCTGATTCAAAATCTTGGTTTTGCTGCACAGTGGTAGCGATCTTCTGCTTCCCCTTTTTTCATTCCTCTCAGGTCTCAACTCAGGGTGCAGATTCTAGCAACTTTCCTCGTCATGTCCCTCTTTCTCACAATGTGTACAAGAGAGCTTTTCTCCCCTTCTTTTTGCCGTTACAATTCTTTTTGGGTGGTCATTTTGTTCATGTGTTCCCCGAATTTCTAGATGCATGGCCTTAACACTGGCCTCATTGATGGTAGGAGGCTCAAATAATAATAGTGAATGTCTTATGTAATTATGCAGAGAACCAATATACTCAGTTACAATCTCTGGTGAATCTAACAGAATACCCAAATTCAATGCTTGTTTTCTAAATTCTTCAGTGAAGTCTTGTACATTTTGACCTATGCTTTGCCTTAGGTGTTGTCAATCCATTAATGCCTTTTGCTTATGTCCCATAAGGTAAAATTGGTTTCTCAACGCAGAAACAAAATTTGACCATGAGGAGAGAAAGTTACCCAAATTTTGGCTGCTTTGCAATTTTCTCTCCCACCAGACAAGAGTGGTGACGTACAGCCGAAGAGAAGCCAACTGTATCTTTGCCTCATCCTCCTCGATCTGCTAAATCTTGTAGTAGACTTCAATCTGTCTAACCCAGTTAAGATTTTCTTCATTACTTTCACCATTATACATGGGAAGATCAAATTTGACATCTAATTTAAAGAAATGTTTCTTAGATGCATTTCCTGAATTCCTATGATGATGGTGATAAGAGGAAGAAGATTTTTCACTCGCAGGAGGAGAAGGAGGTGGATCTCCTCCATTATTTCCATGTGTTGAACCTCGTCCTTCTGAAGCATTCTCCCTTGCTTTCTCTAGTTTCTCAAGCCTTGAGAACAACTTCTCGACCCGATCTGCCATGGTGTAGAATGTTCTCCAGAAGTTTAGCTCCTCCTCATTTCTAATATCGTTATCCATGTTTCTTCTTCGATGCGCATGTCCCATTTCGGGATCAAAATACTTTAGTTTCCCTTCGCCTCTTCGTAGCCTATTTCTGGTTAGCATACAAACATGCAATACACATCTACAAAGACCTGCTCTGATACCACTTGATCTGGGTAAATTTCACTACCCTTTAAACCAAGATCTTTAACTTTGAGATGAAATAGAGAATTACATGTAAAATTGCATCTTAACCATGTAAATTAAAAGGCATGAAACAAGAAGAGAGAAGCACATAAAATCATGCAAAGAAGACAAAAAATTGATATCGGATTTCGTCCAGGAGGGACTATGTCTCCGGGCCCTGCTCAATCAGTGGGGAGGACCTCTTTCATTAAGTGGAAAATAAAATGAAAGTACAAGCATCAATGTAAAATTACACCCTTATACCTCCATAGCAGAAAGTGGATGAAAATTGGAGACCTCTGATGAAGAAACAGACAACACCGTTACATTCTTGTTGCCAAGAGGTGTAGAATCCATATAAAATTTTCCTAATTCTGACTTCGGGCAATTCTGGGCCCTCTGGAAATGAGCTCAGTTCATGGTTCCGCCCCCTCTTGAAAGGTGCTCAAGTTTTCACCTTTGTCTCATTCCCTGTGTCGCTCCTGGTCTGCCTGGGTGCACTTCTGAAATGAGAGTTTATAATGGTGTGGTTGAGCGGACTCCCCAAGGGAGCAGCTGGGCGAGTTGGTTATGATCCATAATGGTAGGGAGGAGGTCGGGCGGTTAAACCTTGCCCCCTCCCACTTTAGGCATTCATTTAATATATAATATTTATTTATTTATTTTTAATGTGGTGGGTCGGGCATGCATCAAGCGGTCTGCCCCCCATACCTCTCGCCGACGGTTTTCTTACAACATATATATTTGTGGTGTGGGTTGGGGCGTCGGAGTTGACAACCCTGCCCCACCCTTATTATATCACATATAACGACCGGTGGGTGGCTTCGGCATGGTTATGGCTACCGACCCATATCTAATTTGATTATATATATATGGTTGGAGTAAGGGCGGGGGTCATTGCCCACCCTTGCATTTTTTTAATTTTGTTTTTGTTTTTATTTTAAACAAACCCACTTTTTTCAAATCTTCTCGATTTCGACCGAAGGAGTGCATTTAACTATCCCACAAATTTTCCTGGAATCTGGACAGAGCTGATCAGAATCCGGTGGCCGAGTTTTTGCGAAATTGTGTCCTCCTTAAGCCTGCCACCTCATCAAGTCAACCCAGAACTTTAATTGCTTCTAACTTTTCCATACAGACTCAGAATTGAGTGTCGTCTACGACGTTGGAATCAAAAAGATGAGATCTTCAACTTGAAAATGAGTTTGCCACATTTATGACACTATTATTTTTTAGCCTTCTCCTTAAGCCACTTGTACTTTGGACCTGTACGATCCTCCTGGATCTCTAGGCTCGCAGGCTGATATATTTTCATCAAATTTTACATCTCTTCTAATGATTAAATTTTTGGATTTGGGTTGAAGAAGTCTATATTGTTTGACATCTTCAAAATATCTAACAAAAATGCAATTTTCACTCTTAGATTCTAAGGCTTTATGTTTCTCATCTGGAATATGGGCCCAAGCTTCACTTCCAAAAACACAAAAGTGAATTACATCTGGTTTGATTGAGCTCCAGGATTCTTTTGGAGTGATATTCCTTAAAACCTTAGTAGGAGTGCGATTTACTATGTAATTTGCATAGTTAATTGTTTCTACCCAAAAATTAAGAGTAAGTCCTTTAGATTGAAGCATACAATTAGCCATTTCTTTTAGAGTGTGATTCTTCCTTTCAACTAGACCATATTTTTGTGGAGTATATAGAACAACGTGTTGCATTTGAATGCCATGCTTAGTGCAAAAGTTGATAAATTTGTTGTTAACATATTCTCCTCCATTGTCAGATCTTAACTTAAGAATGTGATGTCCATATTGTTTCCCAACAATGGCCTTAAAGGCCAAGAACATGTTAAAAAATTCACTCGAGTTTTAAGAAGTATACCCAAGTGCGTCAGGAAAAATCATCAATGAAAGTTAAGAAGTACTTGTAGCCAGAGAAAGAAACAACTGGAAGTGGACCACATAAATCACTGTGCACAAGCTTCAAAGGGGTTGAAGCGTGCCAAGAGGCACATTTGTCAAAACTATCCCGATGATCTTTTTTTGAGTACACAACCGAAACAAACACCATCTCGCAAGATACCATAGGAAGATCTGTCACCATATTTTCTTTACATAGAGTTTCAAGAGAGCGATAGTTTAAATGACCAAATCGTTCGTGCCAAAGTTTGCTCACTTCATCATTATGAGCAACAAAAACAAACGGAAGACATGATGACCCAAAGTTGTAAAACTTATACAACGTTGTGGAATGATCAACAATGCTAGTTGCTAAAATATGTCTAGGATCTCTTAGGTTTAATTACAACATCATGAGGTGAGAATTCTATTGTTTTCCCTTCACCTGAATGAGTTACTTGATAAACAGATAGAAGGTTGCAGGACAAGGTAGGAACACATAATACATCATTAAACTGACCATTATCTAGATGAATGGTTCCGGACGCTACAACACTAAGAGATCTATCATCACCAACATAAATGATTTTGGTGTCACAATCATTTATAGAAGAAAACATGGCTTTATTTCTGGCCATGTGGTAAGAGGCTCCAGAATCAATGAGCCACTCATGAGAATGAGAAGAAGAAGATACATTCAATGCATAACCAGATCTTGATGCTTGACAACCACATGCATAAAGTGCCATTCCCGAAGATGAAGTTAAAGAGTTCTCCAAATGGATGTTGTGCTTCTTCATTGCTGCTTCCAAGGCTTCCATCTTCTTAAAATATTTTGACTCTACATGGCCACCACAGTTACAAAAGTTGCAATGTCTATCTTTCTTCTTCCCTTTGTTTTTATTCGCCTTATTAGTTTGTTGAGTTTATTTTTCAGTTAACGGTTGAAATTGCTTAAGACCCTTGTTTGATTTATGACCATTCTTTTTAGGATGTTGCTTCTTAGGATTTTTTGGATATGGTTGCTGCTAGGCTGTTAAGACTTTATTAGAAGAGTTTCCAATATTAATAAGACCAAGGTGTAAGATTTTTTCTTGTTCTCTTATCAAAGAATCACAAAAGACATCAAAAGAGGGGGACTTGTAGGTTGTCCCTTAAGAAATGAGGACTTCTCTAGTGGAATGGAAGGTGGAAACAAATACACAACATCTAGGGCCTAGTTCAGCAAGAATGGAATAGATAAGACTACCATCTTCATTTTTTACCTTACAACCTTCTAAAAGAAGTCTAAGGGTCTTGAATTTGGACAAAAAATCTTCAATAGAGGAGAAATTATTGGGGTCCAAAGTAAGCAACTCAATTTCAAGCTGGTGGGCTCTGATTTCATTTTGAATGCCAAAAACAATATTTAAATTTTTCATAGCTTCTTGAGCAATGGACATTCTTATCAACCCTCGTGCTTGATCTTGTTTATTTTCTCATTTATCCTTTTTATCTCCGTTGGTAGGTTTATATTCTTGTCCCAAGGCTATTTTATAAATCCCTTTACTTCTAAGTAAGTCTATCATGTAGGATAACCATTGGAAATAATTGGTGCTATTAAGAATAACCAGGCATGCACTTTCCATTTTAAAAAAGTTGAAGCTGAAAAGACTGAAACCAACTACTTCAATGGGAATATCTTGAAAAATTAGGCCGGTTAAAAAAAACAGCTCTGAAAACGGCTTCTGGATGAAGAAGTTATGCCTTTTTGAAATTTTTTTATAGTAGATGCTGAGTAGTTAGGTGCTAGGTTGAAAGTCGATGATGAAGCCATACTTAAAAAAAAAATTCTCCCATTTACAAGTTTAATATAATAAGCTCACTTTTTAAAATAAACACTACTTTATGTGACCCACTTTTATAAATAAGTGAGCGTCACTTTTACATGTGCTTTTTAGATAAAACCATTTAAAAAAAAAATGCAACTTGTCAATTTTTTTTTAAGAAAAAGTAACTTAACAAAAAACTTTTTAGAGAAAAAAGTTTGATAAATGGATTTGAACCAAAGACCTCTATTCTCATAAAGAAACTTTACACCAAGTGAGCTAGTAAAATGATTTTATAATTGTTTGAAAGGAGGAAGGTTTTTTTTTCCCCACAAAAAAAATAGCCGTGCAAAAAAAAAAATATACAAGCCTTACGACAGAATGTTAGATTTTTAGTTAGTTCGTTCGACAACTATATCTTTTTATCGTTTTTCCTAATTTCCTGAGATCGCGCAAAGTCACGGGGAAAGAGCATAAATATCAGAAAAACCTTGTCTTCTTGTTTCTAATTTGCTAGATCGCACACAACTCAGAGCAAAGAGCATACATAGAGAAGAGGGTATAGATGCGGTAATAAAAAAAGACTATAAACCGAAATAAACAGAGGGATTAATAAATATATCTGCAAAAAAAATGCTTTATACCTCCAGATCTAAAATGACATAACTTGGGCAGCCAGAAACCTTTTCGCATGAATCGAAAGGGGTTCCTCACTGTAATAGAGGCCCCGGACACAACAAAACAATTCTCTCGACCTGAAAGTGGTAAGAAACAGTAGATCTGAAAAACATCAGTCACATGCAATCAAACCAGCTTCAAATTTGGATCAATAATGGATGCGGCCTTCAAAACGGCTCTGATACCATGTAAGAATTTACAGAGTAAGTTCCTTAGATCAAACACCAGAGGTCAACGGTCACAAACAGATCACAAATCAGTACACCAGTATTCGACGTGGTTAAAAACCTCGAAGAGGGAAACAATCCACTGTCTGATCCAATGCGACCACTTCAGACAATTTATTAAATAAAGAAGTTTCAAATTTTCCTTAAATTAAAATTTCCTTGACATTTTTCAAGTTTTACATTGTAAAAGAAGTTGCACACACACATATATATAGAGAATTCTAGGATATATATATATATATATATATATATATATATATATAGAGAGAGAGAGAGAGAGAGAGAGAGAGAGAGAGAGAGAGAGATTTTATACTTTCAAATATGAGGGGGCATGATGTGGAAAATGACAATCATAAATAAAATATTTTCAATGTCAACCAGGGAAGTGAAAAAACATATACTCATCTTAACTTAAGATCTACCAAGCTCAAATCAAATCTCTCAAGTTGCAAATCTTTCTTCAAGTTTTACACTCAAAAAAATATTTGATTTGATTCCTCTTGATGCTTGATAGATTCATAATTAAGATGAATCTATGTTAGTTATAATTTGAATAATAATAATAATAATAATAATAATAATTATTATCATTTAATTTTAAGGTCTTGACCAAGCCAGACACCAAATTGGTGTATGAGACCCTCTTGTTTGTGGGACAAGAGACCCACCTCTAGGCATCAATTTGACTTTTAAGTTTACAAAGTCATACATACTCTAGCCCTCTGGTTTTGAACTTGTAACCTCTTAAGAGGAAACACATACTTTTAACCATTAAACCTTTCAAAATATATATAATTTTAGAAAATTTTATTATTTAATTTAATAATTATAAAATCAAAATTAAAATTTTAGATATAATTATATGTTTCTTATATAATATATTTTAATTAACCCTTTTTTTTCATAAAGAATATTCTTTAAATAAAATATTTTAATTATTATTTTTTAATAAAGAATAATCTTTAAATTTTATTTAGACAAGAAAAATAATAATATATATAGTGATATGAGCTTTCCTTTCCCCGGACTCTCTTCTCCATGTAAACCTTCTACTCTTTTCTTTTTTTTCAAAATAGTTAATATTTTTTTTCATTACATTTTATTTTTGAATAACCTTCTTTCTAAGAACCAATTATTAATCTAATTAAATATTTACTGTTCTAAAAACTAATTATTAATCTAATTAAATATATACTGAAAAGAAATGCTTCTTCTAAATCTTATTATTTCTTTTACCTCCAACTCACCTGTATGAAGAGTCGCATAAAATCCCATTTAAATAAAAACAACAAAAGATATTAGCTGGTTGATCATTAATCCTAATGAACTAAAATGTCAATTACAAAATACGTTCCACATAACCGAGTGAATTCCAAATCACCCCACCTCGCTTTTAAGTGCCGGTTATCATAAAGTCAGATGATAAGGCATTAGGTTGAGTCCCTAATCTTTCTAATCCATGTTTACCCATATTAAAGTAGAAATCATTTCACTTCAAGTTCCCTTCTTTATGTTCCATCATGTATTATATTAAATACGATAATTTACATTTGATTTAAAGTTTTAATCTTTTCCACCTGCTTTGACTGGCATTCCCTCCCTTTTTCCTTTGTATTGCATTTGTTCCAACCCACCAGTCATTCTCGATACTACTATTCCTCTGAAGTTTTATATCCTTTCGAGCTATTTTGGTTCATTTACTGACGAATTCCTGATACTTTTACTCCTCTTCGCATTTTGACATGCATTGGAGTGATTTTGATACTTCAGCACATTCTTTACTGAATAGTATCCGCATCAACCGCAGCACCCTGTCTGTTTAAAAAGTTCTTTGATGGGCATATTAGAATCCATTTTTGTGCTGTCTACCATCGGGGCATATTAGAACCCATCTGCAACAGGACCCTCTGTGTCTCCCATCTCGGCATATCAGAACCCATCTGCACCAGGCCCTGTGTCTCTGCTCCTCTTGCATAAACATATTTAACTCAGAACCAAGCAATTTCAATATTTTTCAATAACTTGCAGAGGGTTACTGTACTCGAGCAGATACCATGAAGGCCTTAATCCTTGTGGGCGGTTTTGGAACAAGGCTACGCCCACTTACTCTGAGCCTTCCCAAGCCTCTGGTGGATTTTGCCAACAAACCCATGATCCTGCACCAGGTTAACGCATGACCTTTATGGATTTGGTTGATTGAAGCGGGAGTTTATGCAGTTGGGTTATCGAATTTCATCATAATGTTTTTATTTCTGTTTGCAGATTGAAGCTCTCAAGGAGGCGGGGGTGGATGATGTTATATTGGCTGTCAGTTATCAACCTGAGGTATGCTATTGTTATTGAGTATGCACTGCAGCCATGAGTCCAAACTGGATGTGATTTGAAATTGGTTTGATTGGATAATAGACTGTTTTTTCCATGTAGGTTTGGTTTGCTTCAAAGTTTTAGGTGTGATTAATTGTATGTAAGGAAATAACTCAGTCCTCTGTTAGGTATTCATGTTCCTTCAAATCCTAACCCAGACGATTTTTACCCAAACTATTTATCTGTTCAATTTGTTTGTAATCCTTAAGGAAATTGACTGGTCCAATGGTTACTCTTTTGTTATTATTAGTTGGTAGTTTGTAAGTCTGATCCTTGATGGGCTGATAAGAAGTGGAACTAGTTTGGACACTGTACCATGTGCGCAGAAGAGTGTGTTTTGGGGTTTCATGTGAACTTTTGGTTCATTCACTTTCAGAATTTGCTATTAGTTTTTCTTTAATTTTAAAGTTGAGAATTTTACATTTTTGGACTAGTCGTGGACATAAATTTTTCAATATTTAAACCGGTTGCAGTCTTCACTGATGTATTATATTTCCTTTCTTTTTCTTAAATTTCTCAGTGATGGTTGGCAGACATGACTCACTCTTCTGTGTATTTCCGTACTGGTTGGCAATTATTTCGTAAAGCATACACAAACTTATGGGCATTAGTGTGTTTCTGTGTCTTGTTGGCAAAAACAATTCTCAGAAAGATCATGTAGACATGCATCAAATTTAAGGAAAAAACAAACTTTAAAGGTATATTTTTAGGAAACATAATTGGTAAGAGATGGTTAGGAAATGATGTGCATTCATAGGAGTCTCATTACTTGCAAATACGATAGGGATCCTAAGATTGGCTGTTGGCCCATAGAGGTACTCAGAAATTGAAAATCTGGTCATTTGTCTTTTTGGGGTACTAGAGGTTAGCATGACTTTGTTTTCCTCTCTTGCGATCCTTTTGCCTGCACATGTAGTTTTGAATGTAAAAATAATGATTTGAATTGCAGAGTATGATGAAGTTTTTGTCGGAGTTTGAAGCCAAATTGGGTATCCGAATCCAGTGCTCGCGCGAAATTGAGCCTTTGGGCACTGCTGGTCCACTGGCTTTAGCCAAGGACAAGCTTATTGATGGTTCGGGACAGCCAATTTTTGTATTGAACAGTGATGTAATCTGCGAGTTTCCATTGAGGGAGATGCTAGAGTTCCACAAATCATGCTGTGCAGAAGCCTCTGTAATGGTCACAAGGGTATGTGCTTTCAATTCTTTGCATTTCTGTTCTTACCTTCCAGTGGGAGAACATGTTCTTCCCTTTATGTTTCATTATGAGTTCTGTTTCTAGATTCATGATGAAAATATTTAATATATCTTTCTAGAAACAAGAGGTTTCAGGAACCTTTCTTTAATTTTGTTTGCCCTAAAACAGCCATGGGTGGATGAAGCTGAGAATAGCAACCTTTATCTCATATCGTCTTGAGGAGATCAAAGTTACCATGGCTCCCATTATTCCCTTTGTATCTTATATATCCCAAGGACTTCAAACCCATTGTTTTGTGCAGGTGGATGAGCCATCTAAATATGGTGTAGTGGTGCTTGATGAGGAGACTGGAAGAGTGAAGAGATTTGTTGAGAAGCCCCAGATGTTTGTAGGGAACAAGATCAATGCAGGGATCTACCTTGTAAACCCAAGTGTTCTTGACAGAATAGAACTGAAACCCACATCAATTGAAAAGGATATTTTCCCCAGGATTGTAGAGGAAAACCAGCTTTATGCAATGGTTTTGCCTGGTTTTTGGATGGACATTGGTCAACCCAGAGATTATCTCTCTGGTCTGCATCTGTATTTGGACTATCTTAGGACTAAGTCTGATATGCTTGCAAGTGGCTCTCAGTTTCAAGGCAATGTGCTCATTGATGAAAGTGTCCAAATTGGGGAAGGCTGTCTGATTGGTCCTGATGTTTCTATAGGTCCAGGCTGTATAATTGAAGCTGGGGTAAGACTCTCAAATTGTGCAATTATGAGGGGTGTTAGAATCAAGAAGCATGCCTGTGTCTCATGGAGCATAGTTGGCTGGCATTCAACAGTTGGACAGTGGGCTAGGGTAGAGAACATGACTATTTTAGGTGAGGATGTGCATATAGGTGATGAGATATACAGTAATGGTGGTGTGGTGCTGCCTCATAAAGAGATCAAATCTAACATTCTCAAGCCTGAGATTGTCATGTGAAAGGTTTTACTTTACAGACTGATATAGCGAAGTTGCACTTCATGGTTGTATATGATCGAATTGAGAATAGTAGCAGTTTGGTTTGCTACCGGACAATATACTCCTAAGTTTTGATAGAACCTTTGAAAGTTTAAGAGTGGTTACAATTTTCTAGTTTCAACGACTGAATAGATTTGTGTGGAATATGTCTACACTTCCACGTTCCAAATTTCTGGAGATATACATGTTTCCATTTCAATTAGGATCTATTGCATTTCCCACCATAGAATGATATGATTCTAAAGCTGGCTTGTTTTAAAGTTTACAGGTTGGTAATTATTGGCAACTTCTATGTCACATACTATGTACTTATATTGGACCTTTGAAAACAAGCATACTTCCCTGCATAGTTAGAATTTGTATTTTTTGTATCCCTAGCATTTTCGCGGTTACTTTCAATTTGATGTGTAGCCTGTAAAGTATTTTGCATAACAATTTGGATTTTTGCCTGTTAATATGTAAACTTCCTCCAATTTGTATTTCCATTTATTACAAGTTAAGGACATGTTTGTAAACCAGATTAAGCTCTCCATGCTGACTAATATTCACATGATTGACCATGATATTGAGGCCATATTCGCATTTTGTTAGAGATGAAGGGAATACCATGAATAAATTACAGGGATTTGTTGCTTCAAAAGAAGGTTTTGCTGCTCAAAAAATAAGAAAACCTTCGGAAACTTTTATGTACTCAATTCACGAACTAGATAGAACTTCTCAATATAAACTGAGAAAGGCTTTTGAATTTATTAACAAAGATTGGTAGGCATTAAGCATTAAATGCAATGCATCCTGGACGTTATGGATCCCATTGTTTAGATTGATAAAAAGGTACAAGGTGGATATTTATGTTACTCCATTAATATTAGAAGGTATTTAATTATGTTGTACGGGTTCACGAACTCAGGGGTGGGGTTCTCGAAACTGTCCCAGGTTCTCGTCCCCAAGTACCAGGGTCAGGTACGGGTTCTTTTAAAACTCACCCAAAAGACCCAGGTTCTACGAGTAAGCATCGGGTTCTTCGCAACCAAAATTTGGGTTCTTTTGTTTAATTGGGTGTGCCGAACCTCGACAACAAGTGCGTGGAACCCCGAAATCGGAAATGTTAGGGTCAATTTTTTTAATTGATTTTGTTTTAATTCTTTTCAAGCTCAGCCTTTTTACTTCTCTTTCTGCAATTTCGACCTAGAGATGACCACCGTAGATTCATTGTGTAAGTTGAATGTCATTACTATTGTAGCTATGTTAAGGTCATTACTATTGTAGCTATGTAGCTGGAGAGCATGCTGACTGAAGATCTAAGTGATGCTGATGACATGGCTTGAGGAAGCCATTGTTCACTATTTTGAAATTTCCTAGTTCATGTTTGGAGACACCTTAAGGTAAATTTTGAATGTAGTATGACAATGGACATATATCACGATTCTTATTAATATGTAAACTCCAATTTGCACTTGATATCAAAATAGAAATTTGAAATTTCAATGTGAATGTTGAATGTTCAATGATGTGCATGTTTAAATCTCTAAAGTTTAAATCATAATTATCTTATTTTCTTGTTTAATATTGGAAAATATACAAATTCACACACACACACACACACACACACACACACACATATATATACACACGCACACACACCCTGACGAACCCATGCACCTTGGTTGAAAAAGTGATGTACCTGTCACCGAACCCACACACCTTGTTTGAAAATGTGATGTACTTGTCACCGAACCCACGTTTTTTTGGCAACATAGGTATTTAACAAAAATCTAAACAAGGAAAATAGAGGCCAATTAATTCAAAGATGAATAGTTTAGGAAACCCCTTAATTTAAGAATTGGTTGGGCTTGGTGCTCCAATTATTGCCCTAAGGTTTTAAACTTAATTATCATTATTATCAAGTTTCATTGAAAAAAAGGACAAATAATCAATCAGGACAAGGACAAATATGGATGGGATTCTGGACTTCCAAAATTATATCCATAAAGATAAAACACAAACATTGTGTTAATGGGCAAATGTATATGTCCTATAGAAGGGCATCAATATTTCTGCAAAGGGTATTGATACTTCACTTGACACAACACTAGGTTTTGCATCGAGGTGCAACATAGATTGATTTCAGGATTGTTTCAGAGAGCTCTTGAAGGGCCATGGGTCAGTGATATCCATCTGGAATTGTTGATTTGGCAATTGGATTGCAGACCTTTAGAAGGTTGTTGCCCTCCTTTCTAGATTTGGTAGACACAATTTAGAAGGTTTTTAAAGCTTATTGAAGTTGACTTTACTGCGGATTCTGAATCACACTAGCAACCAGGGTTGTTGCATTAAATTTACAACTCTGTTTTCTTGGTTAAGGTTTTGAAAGAGACAACATCATATTTAGTTCTGGCTGTTCTAATTTATCACAAAGGTATTCGTGGGCTGCAATGGATGGTTGATCTCATACAATGTAATGCTTTTATGGTTGTGGCTGATCTCATACTTGATCCCTTTTTTCAATTTGGAGTATTTAAGTCCAGAAATTGCATGTGTGATTACTTTGGCACATGTCAAATACCAGAAGATCAATCTAGGCCAAATACTAGGTACTTGGTGAACTATAGTGAAAATTACATATTTTGCATAAGAGATTGAGATGCTTATGCTGTGTCCATGGTTGACCCCACCCATGTTTATGGTTTGGTATGAGTTTATTACATGTTGATGTTAAATTTTCAAGAAGGAAAATATTTTTGCAATACTTGGTTTATTTCTCCTACTTATGAGATAAGTTATTTACAGATGCTTCAGTAAATTTTGAAATAAACACATTTGCAGATCTTCACTATCATCAAGAGAATTAGAACAGAAAGATAAATTACACAAGTAGCACAATAGAAACAACCATATGAACACAGTTATTTTTTGGACAATTGTCCTCGGAAAAACCCAATGTGGGAAAACCGGTGCAGCAGATGAGGGTTTTGTATTTATCTTCAGAAATGGAAAGTACATTTACAAGAGTCTGATGAACAGAGAAAAAAATAACAAACACTTGGCTGAATTTTCTGGAACCTCTAGACAAATTTCAGACCCTCGGGGTGACCTCCTTCACCCTCTGCATCATACAATGTGAGAGTTCTGCGCAGTCTCTTCCTGGACTGCGTAACTCTACGTGGAGGGGGTCTTGCTGCTGATCAACTCACCCTTCCCTTCATTCTCTTGACTTTTGTTTCTCGATAACTAACTCCTCCCTCCTCCTTCTACTTCTGCAACCTTGCCTCTACAATCTCACCCATTGAAATCAAATTCTCTTACTTCAGAATCAATTTCCTTTGGGTACTGAGAGTGTCCCCGGCTTGATTTCCAAATGGCCCTCAAGTCTCCTCTTATAGTCCTCTAGCTGATGAATCAACTACCAAGATTATATCTTTAATCAATAGCTTAGATTAAAATATGACTTGATCTTCGTTTTCTAGAAGATTCACACTTTGCTCTATTAATATCCTTTAATTATTTAATTTCCCTAAGTTTAAACCTAGGGTCTGCATTAAAATAATTAATTATTTTAATAATGTCATATCTGAGTGGAATTTCCACAAATGATTTCTAATTTCTCTGGATAACTGTTGTCCAAGCCTCTCTACCAAAAATGAGACTTGGAACACTTCCCGATGCTATAGAAATCAACACTCCCTCTTAGCGAGGAAAGTGTTTAAGCAAGATACCACTGCACTGCTTTGAATTTATAATATTTGCTACGCTGATGCTGTCCTGGCTGCTGCCCCTCATCTCTGTGTTGTTGCTTCCTGTACTGCTGCCTTGTGACATTGCCTCTGCGACTGCCGCATTCGTACTACTACTCCCTCTTCTTTTGAAGACCACCCTTTCCTCTAATGGAAAGGGTTCTCGACCATCCTCATCTTCTCTCTGAAGTAAGTGAATTTGATCTTACTTAGAGCCTTTGTGAGGATACCTGCCGCCTGTTCTCCTGTAGGAGTGTATCGCAACTGTACTACTCCCCTTTGGACATAGTCCCTGATGAAGTGGCACCGAATGTCAATGTGTTTTGACTGGTCATGAAACACAGGATTTTTAGAGAGCTCAATGCAACTCTGATTATCGCACATAATCTCGATCGGTTCCATCCGCTTCTTGAGCAGGTTTAAGAGTAACTTGCGGAGCCATATGTCCTCGCGCGAAGCTGTGCTCGCTGCCATGTACTCTGCCTCGGCTGAGCTTAGTGCTACGAACTTCTGTTTCCTGTTGCACCAGGAGGTCATTCCTGATCCGAGACTGAAACGATACCCACTGGTACTTTTTCGATCCACCGTGCTTCCAGCCCAATCTGCATATGTGAACCCACTCAACTGGACCTTATTGCCCTTAGTGTACTTCAACCCATACTCGACTGTCCCTCGCAGGTATCTGAGAACATGTTTCGCTGCTGCCCAGTGAGCCCTCCTTGGTTCCACCATGAACTGACTAAGGGTATTCACTGCATAACAGATGTCTGGTCTAGTATTGACCAGATACATCAATGATTCGATGAGCTGTCTGTACAAGGTGGGATCAACCTCATCATCCTCCGTTGTGTCTATCTTCTTCTAGTTAGTAATCATTGGCGTGGCCATGGGTCTACAGTCTTCCATGTGAAATCTTTTCAGGATTTCTGTCATGTATCTTCCTTGCCCTAGGAAGATTTCCCCTTTATGCTGCCAGACTTCTAATCCAAGAAAATAGTGCATCTGCCCCAGGTCTTTCATGTCGAATTCTGTAGCCAGATTCTCCTTGCAATCTTTGATGATCTAGTCATAAACAGATCATCCACATAAAGTTCTAGAATAAGCGGTTCATCTCCTACTCTCAAGTAGTAGAGGTTGGGGTCTGCGTCACTCTTAACGAACCCCATCTTCTGGAAGTAGCTATTAATTCATCCATACCATGCTCTCGGGGCTTGTTTTAAACCATACAAGGCTTTCTTAAGCCTGCAAACATGAGTCTTCTGGTCATGTGTCTCGAAGCCCTCTGGCTGTTCTATGTACACTTCCTCCTCTATCACCCCATTCAAGAACGCTATCTTGACATCCATCTGGTGAATATCCCATCCCATCTGCGCAGCCAGAGAGATGACAGATTTGATAGAAGTGTAGCGAGCTACTGGGGCGAAGGTTTCCTCATAATCAATGCCTTCCTTCTGTGCATACCCCTTAGCTACAAATCTTTCCTTTAACTTCTCTATGCTGCCATCTGCAACATATTTGATCTTGTAGATCCACTTGGATCCTACAATTGATCTGTCCTGTGGTCTAGGGACTACTTCCCAGATATCATTTGTCATGATGGAGCTGTACTCCTCCACCATGGCATCCACCCTCACTTGATGTTGAGCTGCTTCCCGAAAGGTGGATGGTTCACCAACCTGAGCTACCAATGCCTGATATCTATCTAGCTGCTTCCTTATCCTCTTTCCTTCTCTAGGGGCTCGAACAAATTCTTCTGCATCCTTAAGAATTTGTTGAAGTTCTCTGCTCGGTCTTCCATCAGTGGTGGGCGGTCTTACCTGTTCTCCTTCCTGTTCTTCTTCGGAGGTGCTCTCCTTAGAATCCTTGTGCCTTGGAGAGGCACTTGACTCATCCTCTATAGGCCATTGAGGCTGTACTAGTGGATCCTCCTCAGTCTGTGTATCTGTGGCCATTTCCTGAGATTACCTAAAGGCTCTCTCCTCCAGGAATTTTACATCCCTTCTTATCACAATTTTCTTGCTCTCTGGAATATAGATGCGATATGATTTCGCATTCTCACTATAGCCCATAAGGAAACCCTTTTCTGTAGTCTGATCCAACTTCTTCCTATTTTCATCTAGAACGTGGCAGTAAACCATGCTGCCGAATATCCTGATGTGGCTCACTTCTGGCTTGCTGCCTGTGAACACACTCTTGGGAGTTACCTTCCCCAAGGCTCTACGAGGAACTATGTTCTGAATATATACTGTTGTATTGCAGGGCTCTGCCCATAAGAATTTGGGCATACCTTGGTCGTACAACATTGCCCTTGCAACTTCTATTATGGTCTGATTCTTCTATTTTGCAACTCCATTTTGCTTTGGATTGTATGGAGCTGTCCATTCTCTCTTGATGCATTCCCTTGCACAGAAATTGGTGAAGTCCTTATCGATATATTCTCCACCATTATATGATCGCAACTTCTTGATCTTCTTTCCCGTAGAGTTCTCCACCAATGCTTTGAAATCTTTGAATCAATCAAATACTTCATGTTTGGTTGTCAAAAAATAGGTTCAAGTTTTTCTGGAATGATCATCAATGAAGGTGGCAAAATATTTTGCACCACTGAGAGTAGTTGTGGACATTGGACCGCAAATGTCAGAGTGTATTAACTCCAATACGCTTTTGGTTCTGCTGCTGCTTCTTGGAAATGATGCCTTAGCGTACTTCTCTAGTACGCACCCCCTGCAAACTTCGTCTTTCTTCATGCTGAGTTCAGGAGCCCCTATGACAGAATTTTTGACAATCCCCAAGGTTCCATGATGTAGATGCCCCATCCTTCTGTGCCATAATTCATTCAGATCTTTGTTGTCTATACTGCCAATCAGGGCCACCAGAGATTCAAGATGGAGTTTGTTAGTCATCAATATTTTTCACTATTTGTAGATGACTATGAATTGGTTCTAGATTTCTAAAAACAACATTCTTCGAACATTGTGAGTTTTAGAAATCTCATTGCCTTCATTATCCTAATAGAAACTTTTTCACTATTCTATCATTTTTCCATTTCATGGTCACCCTCTCACTCCTAAAAAACTCCTTATGGGCTGGTGCCTCTCATCTCCATCCTTCTTTCCTACCTATGACCTCATTACTCTGTTTTTCCCTTGCCCATAACTCCACTTTCCATCTAGGGTTTCCCATAGCCTACTCATTCCCATGTTCTCCAAGTTTGTCAAGCATTGATGGTCTCAAAACTATCTCTGTAGGCTCTTTAGATAAATCAAGTACATTGGATTTTGGATCTTCAATACAACACTTTGACAAATACTTTGTTTTTCACTTGAAGCCTCCAAGCCAATTTTCAATCAAAGATCACAGTCAAAGGACCCTCCCACTAGGTCATTAAGGTTTCACAGGTTGTAAGGTCATCATTGATGTTTCAAACACTGCTTTTCTTATGTTAGACGCTGGCTTAGATGTAATAGAAAGCCAGCACATGGTTATTCAAGGAAGACCTGAAAATTTCCAAATAAGACTACCCTATCAGCTCAAAGTCTGCAAGAGGTAAATGTTAAGATTTTAACACTTCTGCAGGAGTGTTAAGAGGTCCATCAACAGAAGGAATTGATAAGGTAGATGGTCTGCTCCTAAGTCAAGACAACTCACAACAGAAGAAAGGGAAACAAGTTAGTCTTAAAGAGAACTAGGGTTTTGAGCTTGATAGCCCAATTGAATGCCAAAACACCAACCACTTGTAGAAATGACCTGAAGGAGACACAATGCCAAACATGAAGAAAGTCTATCAGAGATTGTTGATGAGATAAGGAAAAAGGTGAGGTGAACTAGACAGAAATGAATGACCTTGAAAGGGCTATAGAGAACTTAGAAGACAACACTGATGATTGTCTTAAAAGCACTCCAAACATCTAAGGTTTTGGGAAAGTGTTCAGTGAAGGTGAAACCATGAGATTGAACTCCATGATGACAGCAGAATAAGGTTTTTGAAGGTGTTGATATATGAAATCCTCCCAGAGGTGTTTAATGAGCTTGTTATGCCTCAAGGAGCAAAAAGAAGGTGAGAAGCATGGTTTGAACTCTATGGTGCAGGCAAAGGAGAGTTGTGAAGGTGTTACTTTGTGTTTGAATCCCAAAGGTGTCAAAATGAGCATATCATGCCTCAAGAAGAAAAATAACAGTCTACCTCAAATGATTTTAGTCACCTGCATGCAAACAAGGTAAGAAGGTTAAGTTGAGTTTCATGATGAAAATCACAGAAGATTTTGAAGCTGCTGTCATGTGTGATCATCACAAAATCATCAAAATAAACATGTCAAATTTCAAAGGGGAAAGCCAAGTTAGTGGTTTCAGTCACCTGCAATCAGAAGTGTCAAAGAAGGTTAGTGAGTAAAGGTGAGAAAAACAAGTTGAATATTGTAATGAAAACCACAGAAAGCTTTGAAAATACTACTGTGCAACCCTCCCAAAGTTTCCAGGGTGAATGTGTCATGCCTCAAGGAGTAAAAGCAGGGTCAAACTCATCATTTCAGTGACCTACAAAGTAAAGGTGTTAAAGGACATAAATAAGGCAAGGAGAGGTCAACCTCAATGTTTTTAAGTCACCTGCAAACCAAAAATATCAAAAGAGTTAGTGAGAAAGGCAAAAATAAAGTGACTTTGAAAACATTAGAAAGTGGGTTTATAAAGATAAATCAACATTCCTAAGTCTATAAAACCCCATTCTACACTTCAAACAACTCATTCTTCACTTGCAAAAGAGTTAGAGCATTCAGAGGAGAAAAAAGTTTGAGTTTTCAAGTCAATCGAGCAAATTTTTGTGGCGTTGCACGCTCAATTTGGCGCTGCACCCTTGGAAACCGGCGCTGCGCGTTTGGCAATTTCTCCCTGTGTATTTTTACACAGGCGCTGCGCGCCTGGCAAAGCACTGCACTCTTGCCCAACACCCACAACAAAGTTTTCTTTGGGACTGTGTGCTCAGGATTGAGCGCTGTGCGCCTGGGTCTGGCGTTGCGCGCCTGGCATAGGCGCTGTGCCCTTGGCCAGGAGGGCCCTCCAAGAAAGTTGACCATCCAAATCAAGTCAAAACGCCTCCAAATCTTTGCCCAGGGTATTACAATCATTGATAAGGGTAACTACCATCAAACACACCCATTTGCAAGCATTTTTGATGATTTAATTGCAATAAAATCAAACCCTAAGGTCAAACCTGATTTTTAAACCTTGAAAACACTGTCTGAACCTCACTCCATCTACCTATGAAGAATATCAGTTAAAACAAAGGGTAATTGCACAGCTGGAATTGTCATCAAGTTATTTAGCCTCTCATTCAGCCTAATATACCTATACACTCACTCATCTCATTCAAAAGCAGACTGCCATTCCATTACCCTCTTTCATATCAGTTTCACATCAGTGCTAGGGTTTCAAAGGAAGAGTGTTCAAAATGTCAGAAAGAGAGGACAGTGGTAGTGGAGGAGAAGGCCAAATGCCAAGAAGGCATGAACACAAAGGTGGAAATATCAACAGGTTTGAACCCCTCAACACAATAGAGCTAATGGCATCTCCCTTAACTGTTTCCTGCTTCCAACATGTAGGCTGCTATGAATTTTGTGAGAAGGTACAACAGGTGCAAAACCACCCTGACCTAACTAGACTCTTTATCATTAACTCGCATGACAAACAAGTTAACCTTGCAGGGGTCACCTTTGAATTATCTACTGATGCTATTGCCAATGCCACAGGCATACCTAGTGTAGGGGAGAAATGGTTCAAGCAAGCAAATCTTGACATAAGGTACTTTGAACCCTACCTAAAGCCTAGATACAAAGACCACTACAAACCCATCTTTCCTTTCTCACATTTGCTGGATAGATATGCACCTATGATGAGGAACATTATGAAGTATTTTACATGTGAGGGAAGGTTCTCCCGGCTTTACTCCTATCACATTAGGTTGTTTATGCACTTTACTAGAGTGAGGATGCTGCATATACCCGATTAACTCTACAAAAGCATTGAAAAAATGGCCTATATAGTACAAAAGAGAGACTATCCTCAGCAGATGCAAAGCCTTTTTCATCATTCTTTGATCAAGATGGTTGTTATGTATCAATTGCAACAGAAGGACATTCCATGGGAGACCTTCATTGCCAATGAGGTGTTCACCAATCCACAAGCCCATCCTTAACAAGATATGCCTTCCTCCTCCCATCCTCCCATTCCTACTTCACCATCCACACACATTCCTTCACCTCAGGATAATCCCCCCTCATCACCCTCTCACAATCCCTCACCATCCTTTCATGGCACTAGTGCATCAGACAGTGAGGAAGGTGACAATGAGCAATCAAATGTCAATGAGGGAGAGGGCAATGAGAAATCAAGCAATGATGAATCAAGTAATAAAGAAGAAGGAAATGGGGAGGCAGATGCCAGTGAAGAGGAAAGCAGCAAGGAAAAGAGCAATGATGACAGTAAGGAGGATGTCAATTAGACAAAGAGCAATGAGGCAGAGACCAACAGTGATGATGTTGGCAGTGATAAGGCAGAGAGCAGTAATGATGATGGAAATAGGCCAGAAAGCCAAGATATCAGTGAGGACAGTGAGACAAATGGTGATGAGGCACAAATTAGTGGATCAGAGAGCCATGATAGCAGCCATGCGAGCAGTGATGATACCAATGATGATGACAATCATGATGGCAATATGACAAGTGAAGGCACTGAAATGATCAAAATTGAACCTTTTTCTTTGATGTACCAAAGGGGAAATGGGTATGTGTTTGCTGCGCAAGGGGCCATGCCTTCTACATCATCTAAGCAGCGTGACAAAGGTAAATAAAAGGTCATTGATAAGGAGGAGGAAGACAAGCATGAGACTAAACAATAATTTCAACTCATTCACCTTGACAGTGATGATGAGAATGAGGCAAGGATCTCAAACATGCTGCTCCAAAGCAAGGATACCCAAATCAAATACCTACAAGCAAACATTGGTAGGGCCAAGAATGTAATCAAATTCTTTGAGGTTGAAAACAAGCAGCTGGAGGTAGAAAATGCTATTTATGAGATCAGAGCTATCAGAGTTCAGAAAGAGGCTAGAAAAGCCAAGGAAAATATAGATGATGTCTTGGGCATTCATGAGGGCACCGAAGAAGAGGAAGAGCAACTTCCTAGGAAAAGGCCAAGGACCATTGGCTTAAAGAAGGCCCTAGCCAAGGAAAAAGAGCAAGAGACAGCCTTGGCAGAGCAGCTCAGTCCAAGTGAGTTGCTTTCCATGGAAATTGATTATGATAGGGAATCTTGGTTGGAGAGGGCCAATGTACACCTAGAGGATCAGCTTGAGAGGAAAAAAAGAGACCTTGACCTTCAGAAGAAAATGACAAGGCGTTATGCCTTAAGAAACAAAATTGCAAGGGCCAAGCTCAAAAGATCCCTTGCAAAGATTCAAGCCCTCAAGGAGGCAAAAGATAAAGAAAACCTTGACATCCTTGCTAATGCATCCCTACAGGCATCCCAAACATGATTAGCAAGGCAAATTCAAATTTTGGCATCTTTTTGTAAATTTTAGTTTTTTACTATTTTGAAGGGCCAAAGGCGCAGCGCCATTGGCACTGCGCTCTTTTTTGGGGCAGCCAATGGAGGAATGGCTTACATTTTCATGTTAATCTTGCCAAGGAAATCACTCACAGAAAATTTCAGCTCATTCGGAGCAAAACTAGTTCTCCAAAAGTGCCAAAAACACTCCAAAAATCACCTTTCTGCCCTATTTTTAGAGCTGGCGCTGCGCCCTGAGAAGTCTTGGGAGAATCAGTTTTTGAGCAGACAAATGAACACCAAATGGAAAACTAAAGGTAGATTTGGAAACTAGACATGACAAGCTTTCTAATGAGCTATCATGGAGCTCATTTGGACACCCTAAAGTCCTCCAAATATTGGTTACAAAACATGCAATTTATCTACTACAAGCGCTGCGCCCTTGGCCTGGCGTTGTGCCCTTGAACCTTAGTGCTGCGCCCTTGCAAGAAAGTCAACAAAACACGCTTGGAGATATTTTGGAAGTTATTGAGGAGCCTCAAAGTCAATTTTTTGCCAAAGTTAGTTGAGGAGTTATTTTTGCATTTAATGAATTAGGATATTTGTGCCTTGGGCTTTGCATGGTCTCATAGGACAAAAATGACATTTATGAGTAATTAATGGTTTCTAAAACCCTAGTTAGGGTTTTGATCCTCCTTTGCAAGTTAAATACTGCATGGAGGCCTCATTGTACATGTTGTTTGGTTGCTGAGCTTAATATGATATATACTTTGAGTTTATTAATGAAATTGGCTGTGGAGTGTTGTGATTGCTTTGGATTGAGCATCAATGGATCAAGCACATTCCTAGGATTCATGAGCTCTGTTAGATGGTGATGTTATTCCACTCTTATTAATATTTTCCTTTGTTTACATTATGTTCATGGTTTACTGATAGAAGAACAAACTTTTTAGAGTAGGATATGCTTTCTTAGCACCCTACTTCTGTCTGCATCCTTTTATCTCTATGTTTTCTTCTTGGAAGTTTGATTAAAGAATCCTTAAATGCTCTTTAGTTTCATTGAAATGTTATCATATTTTCTCTTTGTTTGAAAGTAATATTCAGAGAATTCTTAACTGCTCTCAAAGATTACTTGTTTGTTGTTTTGAGGTTAGTCTTGTTCTAGTCTAGTTGAAGAATCCTTTATTGCTCTTCAGTTTACTATGCTATCATCCTAAATTTTTTTCTTGTTCTAGTATGTTGAAGGATCCTTAATGGCCCTTTAAACCTACTACATCCATAACTTCATGTTCATTTCACACTCACTAATTTACTTACTTAGATCCATTTGGCCTTGTTAACTTGCTCTATGAAACACCCTTGACCTATTGTTGTACTTTTCAAGACCTTTGCAGACTCCATAGCCCAATGGATTGATTTTCTCTTACTCTACCTATTCTTCTTGACAACCTATCCAACCAACCAAACAAACAAACAAATCCTATCACTATAACTAGCCTAAAATCAAAACCCTAAAATCAACTAAGTTACATCCTTTACACAAACATAGAGAGAGCCCTCTCTGAGTCCAGGAAGGCTAGGTCCTAGGACTCCAAAGATTGGTTTGATGTTACCCTTGTCTATTTGGTCACTGCCAATCTGCCAAATTATGGGGACCTAACAGAGTTTATATAGCTTGTGACTCCTTACTCCGATTTGTGCCTTTTTTCTCCAGTTAGGGTGTTTGACATACACCTTATCTTTAATAAAGTATATGACATAGCCCTTGTTCTGAATTTGAGGCACTGAGAGTAAATTCATCCCCAACCCTGGTACATGCAGGACATTCGTGGCTCGAATCTTGTTGCCAACACTTTCATGTCGTGTTCTCTCTGCATTTCTGCATGCTCTGGAGGACTGCGTGAACCCTTCCGAATGATGGATCTCTGGTCCATGGAAGATCCTCCCTTTCTGTCTTTAGCCCTTAGCTTTGATACCATGTTAAATTTTCAAGAAGGAAAATGTCTCTGCAATACTTGGTTTATTTCTCCTACTTATGAGATACGTTATTTACATATGCTTCAGTAAATTATGAAATAAACACATTTGCAGATATTCACTATCATCAAGAGCATCAGAACAGAAAGATAAATTACACAAGTAGCACAATAAAAACAACCATATGAATACAGTTATTTTTGGACAATTTTCCCCGGAAAAATCCAATGTGAGAAAATCGGTGCAACATATAAGGGTTTTGTGTTTATCTTCAGAAATGGAAAGTACATTTAAAAGAGTCTGATGAGTAGAGAAAAAATTAGCAAACACTTGGCTGAATTTTCTAGAACCTCCAGACAAATTTCAGACCCTCGGGGTGACCTCCTTCACCCTCTGCGTCATCCAGCGTGAGAGCTCTGCGCAATTTCTTCCTGGACTGCGTAACTCTGTGTGGAGGGGGTCTTGCTGCTGATCAGCTCACCCTTCCCTTCATTCCCCTGACTTCTGTTTTCCGATAACTGACTCCTCCCTCCTCCTTTTTCTTCTGCAACCATGCGGCTACAATCTCACCCATTGAAATCAAATTCTCTTACTTCAGAATCAATTTCCCTCAGGTACAGAGAGTGTCCCCGACTTGATTTCCAAATGGCCCTCAAGTCTCCTCTTATAGTCCTCTCGCTGATGAATCAACGACCAAGATTATATCGTTAATCAATGGCTCAGATTAAAAGATGACTTGATCTTCGTTTTCTAGAAGATTCACACCCTGCTCTATTAATTCCTTTAATTATTTAATTTCCCTAAGTTTAAACTTAGGGTCTGCATTAAAATAATGATTTATTTTAATAAAGTCATATCCGAGTGGAATTTCCACAAACGGTTTTTGGGTTCTCTGGATAACATTTGTCCAAGACTCTCTACCAAAAATGAGACTTAGAACACTTCTCGATGCTATAGAAATCAACAGTTGATTTATGTTGAAGAGTGGTAGGTGTGCATACCTTATTTGAACCTAAGGAATATATATTCTTATTTGTTGATCTCGCTCAAGCCGCACTAAGTGTCAACCCCACTTAAGCTATGTGCTATGTTTATTTTCCAGTTATTGAAACAATAATTCGTGTTCATAGTTATAAGGAACTATTTGAGGTTATTTGATCTCAGGCACAAAGAAGGTTGGAGGATGTTTAGCATAACAAGAAATTTGTTTATACAAATAATAATATAAATAAACAAGACACCATTGATGGAAATCACACCTATTAACATATTTATACATGGAAGAGGTATAATTATACAATTTGAGTTGGTTTAATGCTTAAGAGCATGTGTTTCTTCTTAGAAGATTACATCTTCAAATCGAGAGGGGAGGAAGGTATGCATACCTCAAGAAAGTTGAGTAGTCGAATCATTGTGTAGAGAGAGGTTCATACATTAATTTGGTGTTTGAGTAGGTCATAACTTTAAGATAAGATTATTATTAGTAATAATAGAATATAATAAAATATTATTAATAATTAAATCAGTTAAGATGAGAAGCTATAATATTGTCATTAACATGTTGCATAAGTTGACTTATGATAACTATTTACATCTTTTAAGCTAAGGTCAACTTTGATGGTGGATAAGGTTATAATTGATCAAGTATTAGAGTCACATTTGATCTTTGGTTTGACTCTTCTGTGTCAATGGCCTCTTAGTTACTTTCGATCTATACAAATTCAATTATGGAAAAATCTATTTTCAAAAGGTACACAAATTATGTGTAGACTTTGGTTGATTTTGTAATAGTCACTTGGTGTGCATATCTTTGCTTTTGTCCCTTATGTTTTCTCACTAGTATGGGCCTCCTTCATTGGGTTTTCTCTTAATTTATTTGTTATTTCTTGCTCTATTTTATATTCTCTTTCATATTTCTCTTGAAAACGCCACTCAATGCCTACTAATGCCACCAAGGCTTGTTTACATTGCCCCCATAATAGAAATATCCCTAATTGTGTTGACTTCATTGTCTCTAGTCTGTGAATCTCATAATATCTTTGGCTATTGATCCCTCACTATCTCTGAAGAAAGAGATTTAGAAAATTGGCCTATAAACTACAAGACTTTATTTTGCAATATGTTTAGCCTGTAAGCTAGATATACTCAGAATTTATGGCTTAGCAAGAGCCGAGACTCAACGAGGGTGGGGGAGCCTAATCCTTGAACCTTATCACAATAGACCAAATATGCCCCTTGTGGGATTTGAAAAAGGGTGGAGGGAATAACACCCCATTGTGCCAACCACTTAGTTGTCCCACGAGGAGACATGCTTTTTTAATAAACCTAGAGGAATTGGTAATTGGCCATAATTCCCTCGGTGAGGCTCAATTTCAAATTTGGTTGGCTACCACAATAACCCCCTAGATTGGTGTCAACAACATGTAATACAATTCCTAGTAGGAAACTTATGACTTAGAGGGTTTAGACATACATAGACACATACATGAGGGGGTCCCACTCATGGGGGCATCTAACCTTCTAATCTTATGTCAATGGTCCAAATTCTTGTTAGGGATTTGAACTTGGTTGGGGAGAGCGTGAGACCTATATTCTAACCATTTAAAGACCACCTTTAATTTTACGAATATGTTACCAAAACTCTGGTCTCTTACTCCAATAATTTCTGTAGTTTCATATGTTTTCTATTTTCTTCATTTGTAACAACATTTGAATTGTTTCATGACCTTTCCAAACCTTGTTTGTGTCTTTGTAACCATAAAAAAATATTATGTTTGTTGTTGAATATAGGATGTCACCCAATTAATTTTCATTAATGTGCTTCCATTCATTATAATGTTAAATATAATCAGTTATATGTATTTACAATATTTTCTCAAACTTGTTATCCCTTTGTCAACATATATAATGTCTTCTCCTTTTATATCATCGACATACATATCTTTGCATATATCTTTATTAGATCACGTTGGTTCTTTGTCCTTGCTTAGATCGTGTCTTTATTAATATTAGTATCAAATTCTTTTCTGCTATTCACACCCATCTTCCTTGTGGTTAGCAAGATCACATTGATTCAAAATAAAATTGTTATTCAATTCTAAATGTGATGTTTTCTATTTTAATTTTTGTTCCAAGTTACATGTCATCCAATCCCTTTTTCATTTGTCTATCCTTTGATTTATTTGCTAGTTTATAGAATACTCATAGCTCTTTTGCTTAGGTTTTTTTCAATTCCTTAACACCTTGTCACTCTTGAATGTTTGAGTATTGAAATAGGATTCATATTGATGTTTTTTTCTTTATTTGTTCTTCCATCTCATCATGAAAAAACATTCCTTAATGAATAAGAATTTTGAATATGACACTTTGCACAATATCTTGGAGTTTGTAAATTGCTCTAAAATAATTTACCTCTTTATCTATTTTCTTGATCTCTTGTTGTTTTTCTTATTTCTCATAACTACTTTGTGGGACACTTTCCAATGATCCAAGGCTTCTATTCATCACACTTATAGCCACCAACTTGCTAATTCATATTAATGTGTACTCATCAAATCCCTTGGCTTTCCCATTGTCTTAGGCACAACCACATTTACTACTAACACCTCGTTCAATTCATCAAATCCTAACTATACTTGAGCTCTATCCCTAGTCTTTTGAATTTCCCATTCATATGCAAAATGCTTTCTACTTTGGTTCCTATGCCATTTCTTTCTTTACCTTAGGAAATATTTTCATGGTGCTCTTGAAAATTTTCAATTTGTGTGTGCTTGTGCAATCATTGGGAGTATAACTACCAATACAAGTGAAGTGCACTCCATCTATTCTATCAATTCCATATCCTCTAGCTTGTTCAAAACTTTCATAGCCTTTGGAACATCTATTTTATTGGTTTTCTTCTATGTTACCCTCATCGATAAAGTTATCTTACATGGGATTGTCCCTTGTACAACATGCTTTATCCTTGTGGATAGGGATGTGTTCCTCTTCCAATTTGTCTTTATCCCTTTGTTCGCCTTCTTATTATTCTTCTAGGCTTCCTCCTTTTCCTTTGCTAGTTTTCCTCTTCCCTTCCATAATATTCTCGTGCACTCCTATTTCACCTTCCCTCACCTTGTTCAATATCTTCAGTTTTTCTTCTCTGACCTTCTTACATTGCTGAAATTTTTGCTTCTTGTGTTGGTTCTATTGTTTTTCTCCTTCAGTTTCTACTGTCTTATCTTTTCTTGGTATTTCTGCTTCATTTTTTTTTTCTCTTCGAAGTTCATATGGTGTTTTGTATAGTTTTCCACTGCATAGTGTTTATGAATTCAAGTTTTTTCTCTTCTTTTCCAATTTGAAATAAGATTATATGTGTGATTATCATTATTCCTTTTCTATATTGCATATACAACATTATTCATCATCTTCTTCCTTATGTAAGGAACATTAATAATAGTATGTGCTCATTTTGGCCTTTTTGTCCTTCATTCACTTCTTTCTTTCTTCCTTTTCTTTTTTATCTCTACTAAGTTTTTTCGTGTTTGTGGGGACCACCATCCTCATTGACATAGATTTGTCTAAGGTTGGATGATATAGCTTGTATAATGACCTTCTCACATGTCACTTTGGCTGTAATTCTTCCTCCCACCCCCTTAGACAATCCAGGTTGAATGGGAGGTATTATTTATCCTAACCTGACCTCCATGGTCTCATTATGGAAATGGGGTTACAAAATTTCCTCCTTCCCCAAAATTAGTGGAATCAACTTTGGGATTCAGTGTTAGGTCCCTATGATACTAGTGTAGCCCCCACATTGTTATTGTTTGCTCCATAGAAATCCACCATCGCTATTATTGTGCCCTTATATTATTATTGTTACACAGGCCCTAATTATATTTTGACACTTTAGACTCGTATATATACCATGGAGGTCCTGTCATTTGAATCATCTGAGAAATGTTCATTTATATGATGTAAAAGGAGGTTCCCCCTTCAAGTGGCTTATTATCTAGTCGTTGATCTATATTTTCTTATGTTTCTATGCTATTTTGATTTGGATACATAACATTTGGTATCAAAGATCTTGATTGTAGGAATTCACTGCTTCAAACGGGTCATTGTGGAATTTTTTCTATTACCTTTTTTTTTTATAATCTGTGAAGCTTCAAATCATGAAATTTCTACCATGTGGAGGAGATATATTGATGAGAATCTAGTTACAATTTCATACCTTGTGTTATCACACCCTAAATTTTCAAAATCATAACTTGAAATTTGTCAAGTTTGCATTTAGATTGGTTAGATTGCATAACATCATGAAATGATAAATTTTATGATTAGCATAAGTTTCAAATATTGTCTTAAGTTGGTAGGGATGATCTCAAGTCATATCAAAGGAACAAATCTTGAATAGATAATTTAAATCAACCTAGAGTCTCAAATCTAGCCACTTGTCAAATTTTTTCTGAATCTGCAGCGATTTTAGTTCTAAATTAGCAGATTTTGCTGTGGAAACACCTAGTAGTTCCATAGAAAAACTAACACTTGTAAAACTAAATGCGCTACGAAAGTTGTGTCACCTTTTAATGGTTTTCTGCATATTGATGAGTTGTTAAACTTTGAGGGTTTTGAGGTCATGCTGTCAGAATAGGATCATCATTGAAAGTCTTTGGCACATTTTGGCATTAACCACCATTTACTTAATAAATCCCATCTTATTTTTTTCAAGTTCATCCCTCATTTCTCACTCTTTACTTTACGCTCTTGTAAGCTTCTAACAAAGCAGCTTGCTGTCATCCGCATCTCCCGTAGAAACCCTGTGTCATGTCAGCCCTATTTTTCCATAACAGCTCTCTATCATCAAAGGCATTTTATTGAACAGGTGTAAGAATACAAAGAAGGCCACCACTGCAAAACAAGAAGAAATGGCCACACCAAAGAAAGTGAATAAAGGAGGTTTTCCATTCAGATACGAGCCTACAAGTCCAAGTTTAATCATGGAAGATCCATATTTCGTTGAGATTTTTACAAGAGCGGGCTGCATTCAGTTCTATCAAAAGTTGCAAGGTCATCATAAGCAGGTATCACAAGAATTCGTACTCAATTTCAAAGGAACATATACAAAGGTTGGTTTTCTTCATGTGCCAATTTCGCCTGATAGTATTTCTCAAGCAACAGGGATCCCTAGGATTGGAGAAGAATGGTTTAAAGCTACAAAGTTTAATTTGAGAAGTTGTGATGATTATCTAAAGCCTGAACATGTAGGGATAAATATGACTGTAGGGATTCCCAGAACTTTCCTTAGAGATAACTACTCTAAATTATTGACAGTCATACATAAATAATTTACATGTGAAGGCAGATTCCAAACAATTTACATGTATCACTTCAAGTTGTTACTTCATTTTACAGGGAAAAAGCTGATAGATATTCCTTTTTACCATTTTAGAAGTCTTGGAAAAATGGTAGACAAAGTGCAAGGTAGACCTGAAAGAAGTGAAACTTCCATCTTTCACCATGGATTGATGAAATTACTAGTTCTGGAAGAATTAAATAAACTAGACAGAGACTGGGCATCTTTCTTGTTTATGAATGGCTATGAAATGGATGTTTTATCTCCAAGAAAAGCATCTAAAATCAAAACTCCTTCTTCTAGGCAAGAGTTGAATGCTACTGCAGAATTAGAAGGGAATCAAAAATACAGTTTAAAATCTACAGCTAAACACATGGAGGAAGAAGCTAAATGCATCCAAGAGACAACATCACATCTGACAACTAGTAAGCAGTCTAAAAAGCATGTCATAATTAGCAAGACTAAACCTGCAACAAAAAGGTCTAAAAGAGACACAAAGGAAACTAGTGGAGGAAAAGGCAGGTTTGAAGACATCTTGGAGGCTATAGACATTGCAGAAACCCCTGTAGTGAAAGCAACTGAGGTAGAAGGATCTAAGGTCAAAGGGAAGGGGCTTATAGCCAAGAAAGTAGATTTTTCTTCAGAAGATTCAGGTTTCCTTTTTAAACCTAGAAAGCCTTTCACTAGATCACAGATTTATGAGACTATCACCATTGGAAATAAACAGCAGAAGGAAGATAAAGGAAAAAGGGCAGCAACACAAGAAGTCATAGTCATATCCCCTATTGAGACAAAGGTTACTAATGAAAACAAAGGTCAATATAAAGGAAAGAATCAGAAGAAATTTGAAGCAGATTTTCCAAAGGGACATCTTAAAGATAAGAAGGAAACAAACAAACAAAGAAAGGGAAAAGAAAAAGTCATAGAGAAAATTGAAAAAGAGGTTCTTGAAGAACAATTAAGAGAAATTAGGGAAGAGTTGTCTGAAACAAAAAGAGAGCTGGAAAGATACAAGCAAGATAGACAAATGATAGATGAGGTGGAAAAGAAAGTGAATGATCAGGTTACTCATTTTGAAAAGTCTATTGGAAAGGCCAAAAACTTGTTGAAGAAATCACAACCTTTACGCATCATGATGACACACACAAGGCAGAGAAATTTGTGGTTACAGGCAGAGAGGAAAAGTCTTCAGAGACAAGTCAAAGAGTTGAAAGAAAATATGGAGACGATGAAGACAAAATTAGAGAAGAAAGGTTTGGAAAGAGGAACTATGGAGAAAACTATTAAAACTGCTCATGAAGAAATTGCTGGTAAATAAGAAGGTAACAAGGGATTATAGACCTTTTTTGTCTTATATGATCATAATTTTTAGAGCTCAGATCCTAAGTTTTGTCAAATCTTTGAAAAGTTAGGCAATTCCGGAGCGTAGGCTAGGCTTGAAGCTCATTTTCTGCTGCGGAATTTCTGAAGAATACTTTTTGGTTTTAAGATACTTAAACTGATAGGGATGAAGAGCTTTGAGGGGTGTGTTTAATGGTTTTTTTATCACTTAACATCCTCCAATGTTCAAGAATAGCAGAGGATTACCTCACATCACCTTTTTTGTTTGTGCTACGAAACTAGCTATGAAAGTAGCCCAAAACTCTATTTTGATAGCAAGGTTACCTTTGGTGGCTAATTTTGGAAGAAGGAAGAAAGTAAACAGATATTTCAAAGCTGTTCTCAATAAGAATGGCAAAGAGTATCAGGGAAATGACAAAGAGTATCAGATTAGAAGTTCTAAGTGGAGATATTTTGTTTGAAGATACCAGTTCACTATGTTGCCATATCATCAAACTAACAACTCCTTAATAGTAGGCAGAGCAGTTTCATGAAGACAGCCAAAGTATTGCTTTTTTGTTTGTGGCCAACATGGTTGAAAGACATGATTCCTTTTGAGGAATATTTGGTTCATCTTTAGATTAAATGTAATAAGTAGGTGTTTGAGTCATAGTAGGACTCTAACTCCTAATTCGAAAGGTGTCAGTTCTAGTGTTAAAAATCTAGTTAGTGGTTAGATTTGGTGTCAGTAATAGAGTTTGATGGTCTAGCCACTCGGCAGATTGGATGTAAAGGCTATATGCATATAAGTAGTGAGTACTTCAATGTATGAAAGAGGGGGGGGGGGGGAATATCATTTCAGGAGACTATTTTTGCAAAGCTTTGGATTTACTGATATATACAGTAACAAAACAACTTTTCTTCACCTGATATTCTTAGTGTATATCAATGAGTTTATTTCCTATCTTTGAAATGTTTTTCTTTCATAGTTTAAGTGCTTATTACTCAGAATTCATGATTGTTCATGCTCTGACTTCCTTTAAGTATTAAGCTATGGTGAGATCTCTTTCAGTATTTTTGCTTTCAATACCTTGATGTCTCATTACTCAGAAGTCGTGTGCTACATGCTTTGACTTCCTTTGAACCTCAAGTTATTGGGATTTTTCTGAATGCGTTATTCTTTCATTGAAGTATATACAAGCCTCAACTTCCACAAGGAGAGCCTTTGTCATCTTTATCCCTGTCACTAACTCCATAGCCCAATGGTAGCAAGCCTTCATCTTTTCAACCTACAAATATACAAAACCAAGACATAATTCATAGAGTTAGCCATCTATCTTTATCATTAATCAATATCATTGACCCTTGAGAGAGCCCTCTTAGGCTGAGGGGGCTAAGCCTTAGTCACAAGATTGGAATGAAATAGTTACACTGAAGTTGTCTGATCAACAACCAATCAGGTATTATTTTGGTGATAACATTTTGGCGCTGTTGCCGGGGATCGAAGGTGTATATTTTCCCTGGGAAGAACGACAAAGTTTCAGTTCTAAGGTCTGAGAGGAGCAGACACTTAGGCACATATTGGCTATATTTCTTCTCTGGAAACTCCACACATCAAATAATCAATTGGAAGGTGACTCCATTGCTTGAAGATCAGTAGCTTGATGAAGTTTCAAGATGAGTTCCATTGCAAGAATAAATTCCAGGTATGCCCCTATGAATCGGTCTCACATCCTTGGTTTTCCAAATCCTATGCCAAAGGTTGAATATTTAACTATTCTTCCTATATTTAAAGATGAAAAGAAAGACAATGCTTCTCTTCATTTGGTTAGATTCCATATGCATGTACACAGTCTTAAGGTTTAGTTCCCTGAGGATTGTCTCATGAAGATGTTTATGGCCACTTTAGAAGGAAAAGCATGGTCTTGGTATGAAAGCTTGCCAAATGGTTCATTATATTCTCTTGCTGATTTCCATGTTGCATTTTATGAGATGTATGAAGAGTGTCATCCCTCCTTATTGCTGGTCAAAGACTGCTGTAAACATTGTGTGAGTTTTATTGAATATTTGGAGAATTGTTATGAGGATGATGAGTTCATGGATGAGGAAATTTTAGAGGCCCTTCATGGCAATCCCTTTCACCACCAAGAAGAAAGGATATCCTCCCTCTTGGATGAAAATGAAACCCAGCAGGATTTTTTTTATGAAAATTATGATACATCCTCTGAGTTTGATGAAAATTTGCAGCAGAATTGTCAGTATTTTGATTATCATGAGTATGAGAATCATTACAAACAACAAAAGGAAATACTGGAAGATAGTTTCTATAACCCTCAAGTTAAGGAAAGTGTTGATTTTTCATGTTACTTCTTGCATCAGTCTACATCAAATAATGATCACACTAATGAAGAAGCGGGTGAAAATTTTTCTTTATCCTTGTTTTCTAATCTGAAATCATTTGAGTGCAAGTCAGAAGTTAAGATTCAATTTGTGGATAAAGTTGCTAAGAACATTGAAAAGGACATTGAAGTTTTAGAAGATCAAATTCAACCTTATAGGCTTCATGATCAAGATCAGTCTTTTCAAAAGTTGTTAATGCCAGAAAACAAAGAGAGGGTGTTGCTACCTTTCTCCTTTGAGTTTGAGGAAGAATACACTGTTTTTGAAAATCAGTTTGAACAACAGTTTGATAGCACACAATTGAAATCTTGTGTGGCTGAGAAAAACATATATGAGTTGTTCAAAGTTGCAGAATGTCATGAGAAGCATCAAACAGATCATGTCTTCTTTGATCTTATAGCTGACTACATGGAAGAGTTCTACAGTCCAGATTTTCAATTATATTTTCATTATGAGGATCAGGTCCATTTTATGTTGCTTTGGCCTTTTCAGTACCTTGTTTACTGTTGGTTCAAGTGTAGTCAACAGATTCAAGTGTCAGATTAGATTAAGAATTGGCTTCATTGGAAGTTTGATGTTGCTTGAGTTTAAAATGGAGATTGCAGCTGATAGGGTAGGTAAGAGTGACTGATTAAGCTCAAAGTTGATTGAGCATATTTTTAGTGGTTACATATTTATGTCTTCTGCAGTGATCATCAAGCTTGAGCCCAAGGTGAAGGCCATAAGAGTTTGAAGAAGACTTGCCAAAATTTCAGAGTTTTTTATTCTAAAGGATGGATGGCACTGGAACTACAGGTTCTTTGGTATGCCACAGGGGCACACCATCCCAAGTGGAGCCACTGTTATCACACCCTAAATTTTCAAAATCATAACTTGAAATGTGTCAAGTTTTCATTTAGATTTGTTAGATTGCATAACATCATGAAATGATAAATTTTATGATAAGCATAAGTTTCAAAGATTGTCTTAAGTTGGTAGGGATGATCTCAAGTCATATCAAAGGAACAAATCATGAATAGATACTTTAAATTGACCGAAAGTCTCAAATTTGGCCACTTGTAAAAAAATTTCTGAGTCCGCAGTGATTTTAGTTCTAAATTAACAGATTTTGATGTGGAAACACCTAGTAGTTCCGTAGCAAAATTGACATTTGTAAAATAAATGCGCTACGAAAGTTGTGTCACCTTTTAATGGTTTTATTCATAATGATAAGTTGTTAAACTTTGAGGGTTTCGAGGTCATGATGTCAGAATAGGATCATCATTAAAAGTCTTTGGCATGTTTTGGCGTCAACCACCATTTCCTTAATAAATCCCATCTTATTTTTTCAAATTCATCCCTTATTTCTCACTCTTTACTTTACGCTCTTCTAAGTTTCTAACAAAGCAGCTTGCTATCATTTGCATCTCCCATAGAAATCCTCTGTCATGTCAGCCCTCTTTTGCCATAACAACTCGCTATCATCAAAGGCTTTTTTATTGAATAGGTGTAAGAATACAAAGAAGGCGACCGCTGCAGAACAAGAAGAAATGGCCACACCAAAGAAAGTGAATAAAGGAGGTTTGCCATTCAGATACGAGCCTACAAGTCCAAGTTTAATCATGGAAGATCCATATTTCGTTGAGATTTTTACAAGAGCAGGCTCCATTCAGTTCTGTCAAAAGTTGCAAGGTCATCACAAATAGGTATCACAAGACTTTGTACTCAATTTCAAAGGAACATCTACAAAGGTTGGTTTTATTCATGTGCCAATTTCACCTGATAGTATTTCTCAAGCAACATGGATCCCTAGGACTGGAGAAGAATGGTAAAAAGCTACAAAGTTTAATTTGAGAAGTTGTGATGATTATCTAAAGCCTAAACATGAAAGCATAAATATGACTGTAGGGATTCCCAAAACTTTCCTTAGAGATAAATACTCTAAATTATTGACAGTCATACAGAAATACTTTACATGTGAAGGCAGATTCCAAACAATTTACATGTATCACTTCAAGATGTTACCTCATTTTACAAGGAAAAAGCTGATAGATATTCCTTTTTACCTTTTTAGAAGTCTTGGAAAAATGGCAAACAAAGCGCAAGGTAGACCTGAAAGAAGTGAAACTTCCATCTTTCACCATGGATTGATGAAATTACTAGTTCTGGAAGAATTAAATAAAATAGACTGAGACTGTGCATCTTTCTTGTTTATGAATGGCTATGAAATGGATGTTTTATCTCCAAGAAAAGCATCGAAAATCAAAACTCCTTCTAGGCAAGAGCTGAATGCTACTGGAGAATTAGAAGGGAATAAAAAAGACATTTTAAAATCTATAGCTAAACACATGGAGGAATAAGATAAATGCATCCAAGAGACAACCTCACATCTTGCAACTAGTAAGCAGGCTAAAAAGCATGTCATAATTAGCAAGACTAAACCTGCAGCAAAAAGGTCTAAAAGGGACACAAAGGAAACTAGTGGAGGAAAAGGCAGGCTTGAAGACATCTTGGAGGCTATAGACATTGCAGAAACCCCTGTAGTGAAAGCAACTGAGGTAGAAGGATCCAAGGTCAAAGGGAAGGGGCTTATAGCCAAAAAAATAGATTTTTCTTTAGAAGATTCAGGTTTCCTTTTTAAACCTAGAAAGCCTTTCACTAGGTCATATATTTCTGAGACTATCACCATTGGAAATAAACAGCAGAAGGAAGATAAAGGAAAAAGGGCAGCGGTACAAGAAGTCATAGTCATATCCCCTATTGAGACAGAGGTTACTAATGAAAACAAAGGTCAATCTAAAGGAAAGAATCAGAAGAAATCTGAAGCAGATTTTCCAAAGGGACAACTTAAAGATAAGGAGGAAACAATCAAACAAAGAAAAGGAAAAGAAAAAGTCATAGAGAAAACTGAAAAAGAGGTTCTTGAAGAACAGTTAAGAGTAGTTAGAGAAGAGTTGTCTGAAACAAAAAGAGAGCTGGAAATATACAAGCAAGATAGAAAAATGATAGATGAGGTGGAAAAGAAAGTGAATGATCAGGTTACTCATTTTGAAAAGTCTATTGGAAAGGCCCAAAACTTGTTGAAGAAATCACAGCCTTTACGCATCATGATGACACACACAAGGCAGAGAAATTTATGGTTACAGACACAGAGGAAAATTCTTCAGAGACAAGTCAAATAGTTGAAAGAAAATATGGAGATGATGAAGACAGAATTAGAGAAGAAAGGTTTGGAAAGAGGAACTATGGAGAAAACTATTAAAACTGCTCATGAAGAAACTGCTGGTAAATAAGAAGGTAACAATGGATTATAGACCCTTTTTGTCTTATATGATCATAATTTACATGCAGGTATGTTCATGGATCTTTTTAGAGCTCAGATCCTAAGTTTTGTCAAATCTCTGAAAAGTTAGGCAATTCCACAGCGTAGGCCAGGCTTAAAGCTCATTTTCTGGTGCGGAATTTCCGAAAAATTCTTTTTGGTTTTAAGATACTTAAACTGATAGGGATGAAGAGCTTTGAGGGGTTTTTTTATCACTTAACATCCTCTAATGGTCAAGAATAGCAGAGGATTACCTCACATCACCTTTTTTGTTTATGCTACGAAACTAGCTACGAAAGTATCCCAAAACTCTGTTTTGACAACAAGGTTAATTTTGGTGGCTAATTTTGGAAGAAGGAAGAAAGTAAATAGATATTTCAAAGCTGTTCTCCATAAGAATGAAAAAGAGTATCAGGGAAATGACAAAGAGTATCAGATCAAAAGTTTTCTAAGTGTAGATATTTTGTTCAAAGATAACAGTTCACTATGTTGCCATATCATCAAACTAACAACTCCTTAATAGTAGGCAGAGCAACTTCATGAAGACAGTCAGAGTATTAATGTTTTGTTTGTGGCCAGCGTGGTTGAAAGACATGATTCCTTTCGAGGAAGATTTGGATCATCTTTAGATTAAATGTAATAAGTAGGTGTTTGAGTCATAGTAGGACTCTAACTCCTAATTCGAAAGGTGTTAGTGCTAGTGTTAAAAATCTAGTTAGTGGTTAGATTTGGTGTTAGTAATAGAGTTTGATGGTCTAGCCACTTGGCAGATTGGATGTGAAGGCTAGAGGCCTATAAGTAGTGAGTACTTCGATGTATGAAAGAGGGGGGGGGGGGGATATCATTTCAGGAGACTACTTTTGTAAAGCTTTGGATTTACTGTTATATACAGTAACAAAACAACTTTTCTTCACCTGAGATTCTTAGTGTATTTCAATGAGTTTATTTCCTATATTTGAAATGTTTTTCTTTCATATTTTAAGTGCTTATTACTCAGAATTCATGACTGTTCATGCTCTGAATTCCTTTCAGTATTAAGCTATGGTGAAATCTCTTTCAATATTTTTGCTTTCAATACCTTGATGTCTCATTACTCAGAATTCGTGTGCTACATGCTTTGACTTCCTTTGAACCTCAAGTTATTGGAATTTTTCTGAATGTGTTATTTTTTCATTGAAGTATATACAAGCCTCAACTTCTACAAGGAGAGCCTTTGTCATATTTATCCCTGTCACTGACTCCATAGCCCAATGGTAGCAAGCCTTCATCTTTTCAACCTACAAATATACAAAACCAAGACATAATTCATAGAGTTAGCGATCTATCTTTATCATTAATCAATATCATTAATCCTTGAGAGAGCCCTCTCAAGCTGAGGAGCCTAAGCCTTATTCACAAGATTGGTTTGAAATAGTTACACTGAAGTTGTCTGATCAACAGCCAATCAGGTATGATTTTGGTGACAACACCTTGGTTCGATATGTTTTTAGAGATATGGTCCAAGGAAGTTAGGGTTTTTATATGCTCCAAAATTCAGTCTCAAAATGGTGTCACAGGGAAAAACATCATAACTTTCTCTTCGAGCATTAGATTTGAATTTCATAAAAAGTGCCTAAAAGTGCACAAAATATAATGGTTCAGGTAGTAATATCAGGGCCAAAGGTTGAAACAGGGGATGTGACATCCCGTACAAGTTCGTTCTACTGAGCCAGTCTATAATCAGATCATAATGGGAGATTTGGCATAAATTTATCTTGAAGAATACAATCTCTATCTAACTAGTGGGGTTGGAAACAAGACACAAATAGGATGAAATTTCAGGCCTTGGGAGGCTGGAGTCACAAATATGCAACAGTTTCAAGGTCAACTAGATAAACAAGCTGAAAATCAAGCTTTTGAAAGGTGTGTTTTTTTAAATTTACATAAATTTTGTTTGAAATATCAATTTGTTAGGTCCATATTTTTATCACTCCTCCCTGCTTCCCAAGGTTGAGAATGGAGGTAAAGGAAGGTAACCATAGACCAACCGTTAGGTTAGGTAGCTAGCCTTACCAAGACCAGAGAGGGCTCTCTAAATGTCACTTTGCAGTCAAAGGGATGACTAGATATAATGTTTTAGGCTAGTTATGATGCTCAATAGATTAGGGTTTTTGTTTGTTTGGAGTTTTGCTGGATAGGAATGACAGTTAGGAAACTAGGTCTAGGTTTTTGGTCTGAAATCAAAGGTTTAGTTGCAGAGGTAAGGGTGAGGCTAGGTAGGTAAGTTAATAAGAATGATTAATTTGTCATTGTGTATAGAGTGTGTTGTACATTTTTACTTCTGCATGCAATTTTTCGGTCCGCCACCTTGTTCAATTCTCTATTACATCTCTGCCATGGTCAAAGCTCCATGCTCCTGTTTGCTATTATTGTCTTTGCCCAAAAATCCGTTTTGCAATGGTTAAAAACCCGCAATCTAAATTATGTCGGGCCAAAGACCCAAGGCCTTAGCCCTCTTACTGTTGTCACCACATGACTTGAGGCCAGAGACCGCAAGCTAAAACAAAAGGGGCTTATTGTTTTAATATTCGGGTGCAATGTTGGCCGTCCGATCCAGCTCAAATCAACGGAGCGGTGATCGTTTCATATGGAGGGCCCCGTGCGCGCAGAAAACCGGCTGTATTACCCCACACCGCTTACCCCAGGCTGGCGGTATTATCCATCGGGCCAGCGATTCCATTAAGAATATGCCGCGTGTCCCCCGGTACGGGCCATGAAACCACTTTCCCCGCGCATTAAAGCATGTACACTCGTTGGGCAGCGGAATCCGTCTGAATCGTCCGATCTACCGATCTCCATCCAACGGCAGATGCGTGCTAGAGTTGCCCACGCGTTATCACTTGTCCGCTATAACATAGGGCCCGCCATCGTGTCACTCTCACTCATTTCCACCCGTTGACTTCGCCACGCCGTCCTCCCACGTGTACGCTCCCGTGCACCCAAAACATTTCCCCCGTCATATATATATATATATATATGTGTGCGTGTGTTTTCGTTCATATTCCCCCATTTTATTTGTTCCCCCACGACCAAACTGTTTTACGCGCTTCGCCTGTTTACTCCATACCTCCATCGATTTTCTTCCGCCACCCTGTGTGTTCCTGTCCCCTGTTCGTGTCCACGGCGTCGTCTTCATCCCCGCCTCCATCTGTGTCGGCTTTTCTAATATTTTGTGGGTTTTGCAGGTTTTAAATATAACAGGAGGGCGTTTTAATTCGCTGCCTCTGTTGCAAAGGTTTGGGGCCCATAAAAGACGATTTCCTGTGGGCAGAATTTAAAGAGGAAGCCGAGGGTAGGTGTAAGAAATGACCGCCATTAAAGAAGACAAAGATGTGGGCCTACAGAACCCTCCAGAGAAATTCGCCCTACATTAAAGATCCAGGATTCAAATCCAAAGCTAAGGACCGAGAGTACAGTACAAAAATGCAGATTATTTCAAGTCTCTTACGACAGCAGATTTTCCCTCAGCTAGAGGCAACACACTGTATATATTTTATTATTTGTGTCATGTATATAAGGAGGTTTTAATCTCCCAGCATTTATTTCTTTAGACAGATTGTTAAGTACATTCATTTTATAGTCAGTCATTCATACAAAGGGCGCGAATGCTTTCCACCATTTTATTCAAATTGAGTCATTAATTAGGCTTCATCTGCCTCCTCCTCTAGAACTCTCTATCTTTCCTATAAAGGCCCGAAAAGAAGACATTGTAAGGGTTCCAGATTTCTATCGGCAAGCTGTGCAGTGAAAAGGCTTTTGCATACATTCTGTAATATTTCTGTATGAAGGTTCAGAGCCCGTAGGGTCTCAGTGAGGAGGAGTTATAACTGTAATGAGGATTCTGGTCTTTGGTATCTCACAGTATGTAATTTCTCTCATGTGTTAATACAATATCTCTTTCATGCTCATTATCTTCTTGTATCATGTTCTAGAATGCGAGTGGCTCACTAGTCTGCAGTAAGGATTCATCCTCGTTGATGCCCTTTCTGGAATTATTCAAGCGCTTTAAATAGGCCTAGTCATGGTATACTGCTCCATGTTCACTCTTTCCATATTTTCTGCTATATTAGTTTCTTGAGGAGGGTGCTTTTAAAACGCCATTGTCATATAAGGATTCATAAATTAGTATGCCCTTATATGGTTCTGTTGTGTATCTGGGTATCAACCTTATGTCAGCTAATATCTTCTTTATGTTTCTTCACTGCACTCATTTCCTGATATTTGATTTCTGTGATATATTATTTGAACCGGCCCTCTTTACAGCAAGCTGTCTCTTAACTGTCTGATTCCTTTGTATTGGAGTTTTGCATAATGTCCCTACACTGTTCTTATCTTTGTATCAGCTTCTGAGAGAGTTTGGTTCCATTTGAATCTATTTCCTTGTTTTAACAAGAGATAGTAGGGAAGCATTTGGATTGACAACCCAAGCTATATTACGTGTCTCCCTGCTATATAAGATGTCCTAGGCACTGGTCTATGGCAACTCTAGAATGTCTCTAGGGGGGTGAAAAAATCATCCACAACATCTTTCTGGCGCCGTTGCCGGGGAGCGAATTCAAGAATATCAGTTTCCCTGGGTCTTGACAAATTGTTTTCACTCTCTAATCAGGTGAGCACAGAGAGTTGAAGAGTTGCATATCTCTCACCTTGGCGACTCCACTGGTCTTTATTTGATAAATCTTATTGGTAGTCCTGGCTCCTCGTAAGCCACATTTGAGGTCAGATACAACTCAACTGAAAACACCCTACGTGTCTGACCCAGAGAAGATCATTCATAAAAGAGTTTGGAAAGAGAGGAAGTCAGCTCGCGCTGAAAACCCTGAATATTCCGTTGAAGATTATCCGCCCTCTTATTCTCAAGAAGTTAGAACAGAAAATCCCGAGTATTACTCCGAGACTCCACGTAGAGGAGGTACCTGGATTGAAGAAGATTCTTATCCTGCTTCTGAGGCTAAAGAAATTAAAGAGGTCACAGAAGTAGCTGTTGTTAACCGTGAATTATTCCCATCCACACCTCAGGCTTCTGTGCAATATATTCCCATTTTTATTCATACTCCACTTCCTCCTACTCCTCTCCCTTCATTTGTGTCTCAGACTGTTGTACAACCCCAACCTCCCCCAATGGCTAATGTTCCTGCTTTTCTATTGAACAAATATGCTCCTCTGGCCTTACCCCAAGTGCTTAATGATATGCCACAGGATTATTTGAAGATTCTGCCCAGATTTAATGGAGAAAATGAAATTGATGCTCAGAAACATCTCGAGACCTTCTGCTCTTTTGCAGAGAACTTAAATGTTGAACATTTGTATGTGGTCTTGAGATTATTTGTGCAGTCTTTGGAAGGTGAAGCCAGAAAATGGTTTAAGACATTGGGAAATCGTTCAGTGACTACCTGGGATGTCATGGAAAATGTTTTTCTTAGGAAGTGGGGAGAAAAGAAAGACCACGGTCAGTGTCTCACTGAATTTAATACTATGAAGAAGAAACAGAATGAGGGAGTGGCAGAATTTATTAAAAGATTCAACAAGTTATATCTGAGCCTGCCTCCTGAAGTGAAGCCCCATGAAGCTGCTGCCAAGATAATTTTTATAGCAGCCTTTGATTTTGATTTTGGTTTTGCATTGAGAGAAAGAAAACCTGCCACTTTAGATGATGCACAGTCGGATGCTCTGGAATTGGAAGCAAACTTTGCCTCCACTGGGAAATTAAAGGGAAAAATTGAACAAGATACCAGGAGAAAAGGCAAAGAAGAGGTTTCCACCTCTAATCAAGAAAAATATACAGATAAAATGGATGAAATAAGTAAAATGATAAAGAAGATGGTCAAGCTGGAACTGGAAGCTAAGAACGCAGCTCCCAAGAACTATTACAATGCTCCAAACAGAGGGTACAATCCTCAGTACAGAAGACCCCCATTGCAGATACTGCTGAGAGAAACAAAGGAACAACAAGACCAGGTACCTCATCCCTTGTACCTGGAAGGACCGACAGATGACTCCACTGGAGATGCAGCTTATGGATTAGAAGACTCAAATCTGGCTTTTTCAAATAATGATGATATGGATTGCCCATTACAAGATGAAGATGAAGAAGCAGAAATTGATCATTATTGTAAGCAATTTGCTGATTTCATGCAAGCACAGTTTAATGTCAAATATGATCTCAGATCATCAAGGAAGAGGACCAGAACTCAAGATCAAGAAGAAGAGCCACCTCAGAAAGAAGCATCTGCTCAGAAGGAATCAGCCACAAAGAAAAGCGTGGAAAAAGGTAAGAACCCTCTAAATGTTTCCCCGCAGTCTAATATTCAGATTCCCTCTTCTTCAAAAATACCCAGTCCTCTTAATGATGAGTCAGTGTCAAAAGAAATTAAGCCCTCAGCTGAAAATAAGAAGTCAAAAGAAGTAGTAATAGAAAAGCCCACATCTGCTTTCAATTTGCAAAAAGAACTTGAGAAGATTAAGATTCCTGTCCCTCTGACTGAGTTATTAAAACAGCCTGTATATCAGTCTCAAGTTACCTCTTTTATGCTTCCTCCTGAAATACCAATTGCACCTGATAGTTTAAATCTTCAAGAAGAAAGACCCATGGTAGTCTTCGGCCCACATGTCGAGGAGATAGACCCTTCTACTCCTCCCTTTTATGTGTCCCTAGTCATTCATGACCTGCTATTACATAACTGTATGTTAGATTCTGGGGCTTCCCATAATCTTATGCCTTTGTCTGTCATGGAGCAACTAGGACTAAAAATTACAAGACCATACAAAGATTTATATTCATTTGATTCTAAAAGGGTGAAATGCTTGGGAATGATTAAAGATTTAGTGGTCAATTTGGCCCAAATTCCAGCAAAGAGTGTGGTCATGGACATTGTGGTCGCTGATATCCCAGCTCGCTTTGGCATGCTGTTTTCAAGGTCCTGGGGTACCAAGATTGGGGGGTCAATAAAATTGGATTTAACATATGCTACTGTCCCAGTCTTTGGAGGTCAAGAAAGGAGGTTGTACAGAGAGACTAGATTTGTTAAAATGGTAACCAAGGCTGACTGCTCAGAGAATTCTCCAGTTTATAATAACAGAGAGGGAGAATTTTCATGTTTGATGTTAGAAGAAAACAAAAATTATGCTCATGAGCCCCTTTTTGGTCAAATCCAAGCTGAGCAGCCTAAAGGTGATCAGGAATCAGAAATATGGACTTTGCATTTTGATGGAGCAAACTCAAGAGAAGGCAATGGAGCTGGGGTATTGTTGATCTCTCCTATAGGAAAATGGGTGCCACTGTCTTTTAAATTAGAATATGAGGCTACAAAAAATGTAGCTGAATATGAAGCACTGTTATTGGGACTACAGACGGCTAGAAACATGGGCATCCAATGTCTGAAATTATTTGGAGATTCTGAGCTAGTGGTAAGGCAGATTAAAAATGAATGTCAGACTAAACACCCTCGGCTCAGAGCATATAGGAACGAAGTATGGGACATGATAGAAAACTTCTTCTCCGCATTTAACATACAGTTCATGCCCCGGGAGCAGAACAGAATAGCAGATTCTCTTGCTGTAGCTGCTAGTACATTTCGTCCTCCTCAAAATCCGCTTTTAAGATATGAAGTGGAGGTACGGTACAGACCATCCATTCCAGACAATATAAAGCATTGGCAGGTATTCGAAGATGATGAACAAATGAAGAGATTCATGGAGACAGTGGGAGAATTCGCAAATATAGAAATTGATGATGAGAGGGAGGAAGAAGCTGAAAATATTGCAGAAAACAAATGGGAAGAGAATATAGCAGGAAATAGAGTGCTGCAGCTGAAAGGAAATGTGATTCCTAGAGGGCTGGTGCCTCTAGAAAGATTATTTAACAAAAATGATATTCCTTTACATCCAAACAAAGTGACAGAAGAAGATCAAGTGGGAGATTTGAATCTGGGTACTTATGCTGATCCCAAAATTGTTAAATTATCCAAAAGAGTCCCATAAGAATACAAAGAAAAATATTTGAAGTTGTTTCAATCTTACAAAGATGTATTTTCTTGGTCCTATCAGGACCTAAAAACTTTTGATGTTAATATAATGCAACACAAAATACCTTTGAGGGAAGATGCAAAGCCTTATAAGCAGAAGCTCAGACAGATCAACCCTCTGCTGCTTCCCTCAATTGAAAAAGAAATCAAGAAATTACTGAAGGCCAAAATAATTGTGCCATTGAGGTACTCAGAATGGATAGCGAACCTTGTTCCTGTTCGTAAGAAGAATGGAGAAATAAGGCTGTGTGTAGATTTCAGAAATTTAAATAGAGCATCATTAAAAGATAATTGTCCACTGCCTAAGATGGACCACATCCTGCAAAAAGTGGTGGGAGCATCCAGAATGTCAATGATGGATGGATTTTCTGGTTATAATCAGGTGGTTGTATTTCCAGAAGACCAGAAGAAGACTGCATTTACTACGCCTTGGGGAACATTTATGTATGCCAGGATGCCATTCGGATTAATAAATGCAGGAGCTACTTTTCAAAGGGCAATGGACATAACCTTCGTTGGAGAACAGGACAAGTTCTTGGTGGTGTACCTTGATGATATCACAGTGTTTTCAAAGAACGATGATGAGCATATTGAGCATTTAAGAAGAACTTTTGAAAAATGTAGAAGGTACGACCTTTCCCTCAATCCTCAAAAATCTTTGTTTGCATTAGATGAGGGAAAACTCTTAGGGCACATTGTAACCAAAGATGGTGTGAGAATAGACCCTAAGAGAGTTGAAGTAATAAACAACATTCCTTTACCAAGAAATAAGAAAGAGGTACAGGTGTTCTTAGGCCGAATCAATTTTTTGAGAAGGTTTATTCCTAAATATGCTGAGATAGTTAGGCATATAACTAATATGCTGAAAAAGGAGAATGAAGTAAAATGGTCCCAGGAGTCCAGAGATGCATTCACAAGGATAAAACAGGCGTTTGCTGAAGCTCCTGTGCTAGCAGGGCCAGATTAAAAAAAGCCATTTATGATTTTCTCATTTGCTTCCCCTCACACAATTGCTGGAGTGTTATTGCAGAAAAATGAAGAGGGATATGAACAGCCTATAGCTTTCTTTAGTCAAGTACTTTATGATGCAGAATTGAAATATAATATATTGGAGAAGCAGGCATACGCCCTGGTAAAGTCCCTTAAATCTTTTAGAGTTTATATTTTGCAATCTCATATTACTGCTTATGTTCCCACAGCAGCTGTCAAAGACATTCTGGTTCAGGGAGACAGTGAAGGTAGAAGAGGAAGATGGATTGCAAAAATCCAGGAGTACGATTTGGACATAAAGCCTACCAAGTTAATTAAAGGACAGGGACTTGCCAAGATGTTGTCTGAATCTAATCATCAAGCTTTAGGCATCAATCTATTTGTGATAGCAAATGAAGAATCCGAAAAGGAAGAGGAGCAGCAAGGACTGGAGATGGCCACCCAAAAAATACATGTGAAATATCTAACTAGCCCCTGGTACAAAGAAATTGTTGAATATCTTTTAACACTTAGCTGTCCAACAAGGTGTGATAAGGTAAAATACAGAGCTGTAAGGATGAAATCTCAGAAATATGTAATTGCCAATGGACAGCTTTATTGGAGAGACCCTCTGGGTATATTACTGTTATGCCTCACAGAAAATGAAGTGCAGAATATATTGACAGAATTCCATGAAGGAATATGTGGAGGACATTACAGCTGGAGGGCAACAGCTCACAAAATCCTGAAGGCTGGTTTTTACTGGCCTAAATTGTATACAGATACCTTTGCTTGGGTCAGAGCATGTGACAAGTGCCAAAGATTCGCAGAAAGGCAGAAATTAGCAGCCATGCCCTTGATTCCTATTCATGTAAATGAACCATTTCAGAAATGGGGATTAGATTTTATAGGAGAGATACATCCCCCATCAAGTGGCCAATATAAATGGATACTAACAGCCACAGATTACTTCACGAAATGGGTGGAAGCCATACCTACCAGAAATACTACAGATGCTGTAATAATGAGGTTTATAGAGGATAATATCATATCTAGGTTTGGCTGTCCTGCTAGAATTGTAACTGATAATGCACAGGCTTTTAAATCTGCCAGATTTGTGAATTTCTGCCAAAGGTATAACATCATCCTGACTCATTCCACAACATACTATCCACAGGGAAATGGTTTAGCAGAATCTTCCAATAAAACCCTGGTGAGGGCCTTGAAGAAGACAATAAGCGAAAACCAGAAGAATTGGGACTCTCAATTAAAATTTGCGCTGTGGGCAAATAGGATAAACAGCAAAAGAGCAACAGGTAAGTCTCCATACGAGCTGGTATATGGAAGAGCAGCTGTTTTTCCTGTGCAATTGGCTTTGCCAGTAGCACGCTTTATGCGGGAAAGCCAGGAAGAACCAGATGATATGATCAGAAGAATAAATCAATTGGTTGAATTGGAGGAAACATGGAATCAGGTAGATCAGAGACTGATAGAATATCAGGAGAAAATGAAGAATGTCTTTGATCAGCATGCAAAGGATAGAAATTTTCAAGTTGGAGACCTGGTTCTCAGATGGGATGTTCGCAGAGCAGAAAAGGGCAAGCATGCTAAATTTGATCCACTGTGGTTCGGGCCATTCAAAATAGTGAAGCTTGGGAGAAACAACACGTTTTCTTTAGAAAATCTACAGGGTGATTTGTTGGATGCACCTGTGAATGGCCAATTCCTCAAGCCGTATTTCCAATTCTGACCCAGACTGGGAATGCCTGATTATATATACTATATATAAGTTGTTTTGCTTTTTATTTTTATAAAGGAAAGGAATGCTGATAATTACCGAAGTAGAGGTGCAGAGGAAACGAAGAGCAGAGTGAAATATTCAGCGGTCTGCGTGTTCTCGACATGTCTGAGGACGAACATGCCGTCCCCAGATGGAGCCGATGTTGTACATTTTTACTTCTGCATGCAATTTTCCGGTCCGCCACCTTGTTCAATTCTATTTCACATCTCTGCCGTGGTCAAAGCTCCATGTTCCTGTTTTCTATTATTGTCTTTGCCCGAAAATCCGTTTTGCAATGGTTAAAAACCCGCAATCTAAATTATGTCGGGCCAAAGCCCCAAGGCCTTAGCCCTCTTACTGTTGTCACCACATGACTTGAGGCCAGAGACCGCAAGCTAAAACAAAAGGGGCTTATTGTTTTAATATTCGGGCGCAATGTTGGCCGTCCGATCCAGCACAAATCAACGGAGCGGTGATCGTTTCATATGGAGGGCCCCGCGCGCACAGAAAACCGGCGGTATTACCCCGCACCACTTACCCCAGGCTGGCGGTATTATCCATCGAGCCAACGATTCCATTAAGAATATGCCGCGTGTCCCCTGGTACGGGCCATGAAACCACTTTCCCCGCGCATTAAAGCATGTACACTCGTCGGGCAGCGGAATCCGTCTGAATCGTCCGATCTACCGATCTCCATCCAACGACAGATGCATGCCAGAGTTGCCCACGCGTTATCACTTGTCCGCTATAACATAGGGCCCGCCATCGTGTCGCTCTCACTCATTTCCACCCGTTGACTTCGCCATGTCGTCCTCCCACGTGTACGCTCCCGTGCACCCAAAACATTTCCCCCGTCATATATATATATATGTGTGCGTGTGTTTTCGTTCATATTCCCCCACGACCAAACTGTTTTACGCGCTTCGCCTGTTTACTCCATACCTCCGTCGCTTTTCTTCCGCCACCCTGTGTGTTCCTGTCCCCTGTTCGTGTCCACGGCGTCGTCTTCATCCCCGCTTCCATCTGTGTCGGATTTTCTAATATTTTGTGGGTTTTGCAGGTTTTAAATATAACAGGAGGGCGTTTTAATTCGCTGCCTCTGTTGCAAAGGTTTGGGGCCCATAAAAGACGATTTCCTGTGGAAAGAATTTAAAGAGGAATCCGAGGGTAGGTGTAAGAAATGACCGCCATTAAAGAAGACAAAGATGTGGGCCTACAGAACCCTCCAGAGAAATTCGCCCTGCATTAAAGATCCAGGATTCAAATCCAAAGCTAAGGACCGAGAGTATAGTACAAAAATGCAGATTATTTCAAGTCTCTTACGGCAGCAGATTTTCCCTCAGCTAGAGGCAACACACTGTATATATTTTATTATTTGTGTCATGTATATAAGGAGGTTTTAATCTCCCAACATTTATTTCTTTAGACAGATTGTTAAGTACATTCATTTATAGTCATTTATTCATACAAAGGGCGCGAATGTTTTCCGCCATTTTATTCAAATTGAGTCATTAATTAGGCTTCATCTGCCTCCTCCTCTAGAACTCTCTATCTTTCCTATAAAGGCCCGAAAAGAAGACATTGTAAGGGTTCCAGATTTCTATCGGCAAGCTGTGCAGCGAAAAGGCTTTTGCATACATTCTGTAATATTTCTGTATGAAGGTTCAGAGCCCGTAGGGTCTTAGTGAGGAGGAGTTATCACTGTAATGAGGATTCTGGTCTTTGGTATCTCACAGTATGTAATTTCTCTCATGTGTTAATACAATATCTCTTTCATGCTCATTATCTTCTTGTATCATGTTCTAGAATGCGAGTGGCTCACTAGTTTGCAGTAAGGATTCATCCTTGTTGATGCCCTTTCTGGAATTAGTCAAGCGCTTTAAATAGGCCTAGTCATGGTATACTGTTCCATGTTCACTCTTTCCATATTTTCTGCTATATTAGTTGCTTGAGGAGGGTGCTTTTAAAACGCCATTTTCATATAAGGATTCGTAAATTGGTGCGCCCTTATATGGTTCTGTTGTGTATCTGGGTATCAGTCTCATGCCAGCTAATATCTTCTTATGTTTCCTCACTGCACTCACTTCCTGATATTTGATTTCTGTGATATATTATTTGAACCGGCCCTCTTTACAGCAAGCTGTCTCTTAACTGTCTGATGCCTTTGTATTGGAGTTTTGCGTAATGTCCCTACACTGTTCTTATCTTTGTATCAGCTTCTGAGAGAGTTTGGTTCCATTTGAATCTATTTCCTTGTTTTAACAAGAGATAGTAGGGAAGCATTTGGATTGACAACCCAAGCTATATTACGTGTCTCCCTGCTATATAAGATGTCCTAGGCACTGGTCTATGGCAACTCTAGAATGTCTCTAGGGGGGTGACAAAATCATCCACAACAGAGTGAACTGAGAGGGAGTCATAATGAGCATTAAATTGAATTCATTGATTAGAATAAAATAGAGAATTTCATGTAAATCTTATGAAAAATAGGGCATGGAAAGCATGTTTTCTGTCAATAAAATGATAAGAATTAGCATAAAGATGCATATATATGAAATGTGAGTGACATAAAATTAAACATCACGAGTTTATAGTGAAAAAAAAATGCTCAAAGGCATACCACAAGAGTCTCAATGCTATGTCTGCAACATTGTCCTTGATTTCATTAGCAAAAGCTTGTACAATAGCTCCACTGAAAATAACAACTAACCAACCTCTAAAATGACTTGAGGTGGACTAATTATATAAAATAGAGTTCATGACACCTCATAGGGTCGAAATCCTATCAAAAAAGCATCATAATTACATCAGATGAGTCACTTCCTAAAATCTAGGGAAGTTAGAAACTAATCCCTGAAATTTAGCTAAAGACTAGGAGTGTGTGTTTCCTTCATTAAATTACATGTTTCCTCATCATAAGAGGAAAAAACAAACTCAAATACATCAAATGACACCTCATGGCACAACTAGCATCGAATTCTAAAGTTTTCATGGCATGACAACTATCTGAAATGAATCCTATGAAAAAACGTAGCGCCTCTAGCAGAAGCATCATGCCTGTCTGGCGGAAATGTTGCGCATGTTCAAGAGTGATTTTGACCCACTCAGGAGCATCCAAATGAAAATATGAAAGCTGGTATGAGTATCCCTCTGAGTCTAGTTTCCAATGCACCTTGAATTTTTAGAAAACACCCACAAGTAGACCTCTAAAAGTGATTTTTCCCAACCTCACCCCAGAAGCGTCGCGCCTTGTCAAGAACACTGGCAAAAGCATGGAAAAGAGGCAGTTTTTTGACTTTTTCTCCACAACCAAGGGTTGAATGAAAAACCAAGACATGATCTGAAATGTGCAGGTAACAAGGCATCCAACCATGTCAACCAATCTTCATTTGGGTGCTCTGAGAGAAAGCGTCGCGCCACTGTGCGACACTTCTGTAATGACCCAATTTTCCAGATTTTCCAAAATTTTTCTATAGAAATAGGGCTCAAATATGGATCAATATCTCTCAAACCATAACGTTTTTTGGAACACTGAGAGATGTTTTTTTTTTCCTTTGGCATATAATGAACTAAAACCTCCTCTAGTTTTCCAAAATACTTTCCCATTTGCTCAGAATCCAAATTTGAAATTGATCACTAAATTTTTGCAGAAGCATCACACCACTTTATTAGAAGTGTCGCGCCACTTTGATAGGGAGTTTGGAGGCCTTCCTAGAGGATTTTTGGGATGCAAGTGGTATGGTTGGAAAGCTTAGGATGTATGATAAAAAGTGGAATCATCAAGCACTGCAAACCCCTGATCCAAACCCCTGCTCAAAACCCCTGAAAAATTGACTTGAAGACAACCTGTTCAAAAGTCCAGAAAATGACCTGGAGAAACTATATTTTTGGATTTTTTCTCAAATCATAACACCTGTGTATAAATTGAAGGATTTTTTTGTTCTTTGGCTTATGATTGATAAAAACCTCTTTCACTTTTGTAAAATTTATCTCCGTTACTTAAGAAACATAGTTTGAAGCAAAACTATCACTGTGTGCACTTTAAACCCTTGCAGATGATCACAAAACTCTGAAAATGATGCTATGGGTCTGAATTGACTCAAACCTGGAAACTTGCCCTCCTTTGTTTTATTTTATTTTTCTCATTGTGAATGGTGTTTTTTTGTATGATAGAAACCCTAGCTTGATGGGAAGGAAGGAAAGGGTGGAATCTAGGAAAACATGGGAAAATGGGGCAACAAGTTTAGGGAGGGAAATGGAGGGGATAGGAGTTAGGGAAAAATATGAAAAAAATAGGGGAGATAGGGGAGTGTTTTAGGAACATAGTGCAAGCTGAATTCCTTGAAATGGATAAGGGAAAGATGGTAAAAATTCTAAAACACAGTCCTAACCCAGAATCTCTACAAAAACACAGCGTGGGCTAGGGTTTTAGGCGAAAATGAAAGAAATGAGGGAGATGAATGTGGGAAATGGTTTGTGGAGGTGTATGAGGTGTGTAGGAAGGTGATAGGGTATAAAAACCATGAGTTTTATCACTAAAAAAAACCAAACACCAAAGAAAGCAAAAAACGCAGTGAAAACCCTAGGAGAGGGATTTCACCATTTTCTAAAGAAATTGAGCTGAATGACATGTGATGGATGATCACTTATTGAATTGGAAGCCTTTGAAACTTGTGAAATGCTGAGTTGACTTCTCGTTGCTCCTTTGGCTTTATTTTCTATTTTTCTAAATCTCATGATGGTGACAATGGTGATGACATGACTCCCATGCAGCTTTTGATGACATGAACAAATGATGGTGCCTCAAATGTAATATTAGACCATGACCTAAATGATGGTATATTAACTAATTCATGACCATAAAAAATTCAATGAATACTTGACCGAAATGAGTGATGATGACCACGAGTGAAGAAAGGGAGCGACGCTGACCTAGAAAAAAACCAATGATTAAATTTTCTTTGAAAACTTATTCGAAACTATAAAATTTGACCTAGGACCCTATCAACTAACCTTGAAAGAGTACATTTGATCACTGGTGACTGACAAACACTAACACCTATACTACTAGTGTATCCCCTTTTTTTTATTGTTGTGTAGCCCCTTTATTGTTATGGTTGTGCCCATGTAGTCCCCATATTGCTATTATTGTGCCCCATAGAAGACCACTATTGTTATTGTTGTGCCCTTACATTATTATTGTTCTGCCGACTCTGATTATATTGTGACCCCTTAGACTCCTATGTATAGAAGGGAGATTTTGTCATTTGAATCATCCAAGAATTGTTAATTTATGTAATGTAAAGGAGGTTCCCCCCTAGAAGAGGATAATTTTGAAGTCGTTGATCTATATTTTCTTATATTTTTTGAGCTAGTTGCATAAAATTTGGTATCAGTGTTTGGGATTCTAGGGTTTCGCTTCTTCAAACATGACATTTTGGAATTTTCACTATAACGTTTTTTCTACGAGACTTCAAAAACTGAAATTTTTACCACTTGGATTCAAAATCTTGGTGAACTTCGTGTAAAGATTTCAGATCTTGGATCCCTATATTTTTTCAGAGATATGATCTGAGGAGGTTAGGGTTTCTGCAAGCTCCAAAATTCAATCTCAAACATGTGACCTAGGGAAAATCACCATAACTTTCATTTCAGACATCAGATTTGAATTTTGTAAAAAGTGGCTGAAAGTGCATGAGCTGTACATTTTCATGTAACAATGTCATGGCTGAAGGTCAAAACAGTGACACGTGGCACTCCGTACAAGTTTTCTCTACTGAACTGGTCTATAATCAGGTTATTGTGGGAGATCGATCATAACTCTTTCTTGAAGACTCCAATCTTGGTCTGACTTGTGGGGTTGGAAAGAAGACTTGTGGGGTTGAAAAAGAAGAAATGAATTTGACCATATCTTGTAATGCATTGGTAGAAGTTACTACTCCTCAAACTATAAAGATAGAAGGACATATCAATAAGAAAAAGGTAATAGTACTGATTGATTCAGGTAATACCCAAAATTTTATTCTTTGTAAGATAACTAAGGATTTGAATTTCTTTCTATATCCAACACCAGAGTGTAAAGTGATGGTTGCAAATGGAGGAACTATAAACTACTCAAGGAAGTTCCATAATATCAATCTAATCATGGGGTAATATGTATTGAATAGTCAAATTCTTTCCATTCCAATGGTTGGTGCTGATGTTGTACTAAGAGTCCAATGGGTACAATCTTTGGGGACGATAAATTTTAATTTTCAAGAAGTTTTCTTGAAATTTTTCTAGGGAGGAAAGGAAATTGAATTAAGGGGTATCACAGGTAAACTTGGGAAGATAATAAACTCTAATGGCATAGAAATTTTTTTAAAGAAGAAACAACGAGGGGTAATTTCAAAATTATGGTCATTAGATGTTCAAACATTGAAGTCATCCATTTCTCCAAATATCCAAAGAGTCCTTGAAAATCATTCCAAGGTATTTGAGACTCTCAAATGTCTCCCACCTATTTGCAATCATGATCACGCTATTCACTTGATTCCAAGAAGTGTTCCTCCTAACATTAGACCTTACAAATATGCCTATGCCCATAAGAGTGAAATTGAACATATGATTACAATAATGCTAGAGGCAGGTATAATTCAACCTAGCAAAAGTTCTTTCTCTTCTCCAGTAGTATTTACACACAAGAAAGATGAATCATGGCGTACGTGTTTGGATTATAGAGAGCTCAAAAAGCTCACTATTAAAGCTAAATTTCCCATTCCTCTCATTGGTGAATTATTGGATAAACTACATGGAACAGTTTACTTCACCAACATTAGAGAAATTTTGAGGTCTAAAATGGACTTCCTAAGAAAAATGTACAACCAAAATAAACTTTATAAGAAATAATAAGATTCAAGATGATGATGTCAACCATGGGGGATGATTCACCATTTTTGGGGTTAAAAATTAAAAAGATTAAAAAATAATAAAATAACAAAACTATATTTTCAACTTATCTCCCTATAGTTTTTCTCGAATTTTGAGCCGGAGTACTCATTGGATGCAAAATATAATTTTTCATCCAAGGAGTACCCATGTTGCATATTTTCGATGAACCATGCTACACGAAAAATGAGAAATCATGTTTTTTCATGTATTTCTCATTTTCGTGTAACAGGGTCCATTGAAAGTATGCAACATGGGTACTCCTTGGATGAGGAATCAAATTATGCATCCAACGAGTGTTCCCACTTGAAATTTGAGTAAACCAACAAGGAGATAAGTTGAAAATACGAGTTGAAAAAGTAGTTTTTTTATTTTTTCCGTCTAAAATTTGATGATGTAATCTAATCTTATTTTATTATTTCCACTATTATTTTATAATTTATTGAGGAGGCCCATTTTAGACCTCAAAATTCACCTAATGGATGGATCTTCCTTCAGGATATCATCAAATTAGAATGAAGACATAATACATTCCGAAAACAACATTTAGAACTCATAAAGGTCATTATGAATTTTTGGTCATGCCTTTTTGCCTTGCTAATGCACCTTCCACATTCCGAGGTTTGATGAATTCCACTTTCAAACCCTTAGAAAATTTATGTTAGTTTTTTTTAATGATATACTAATCTACAACAAGTCTTGGAAATATCATGTTCAACATGTTGACGACATGCTCAAAATATTGAATGAGAAACAATTGTATGCACAACCCTCCAAATATTTATTTGGGGTACAAGAAGTGGAATATTTGGGTCATATTGTATCTCATGAGGATGTTAAGGTAGACCCTAACAAAATTAAAGCCACCAAGGAATGGAAAATCCCCACAACCTTAAGCCATCTTCAAGGATTTCTCGGGTTTATAGGGTATTATCACAAGTTCGTTAAGAATTATGGGAAAATAACACCTCTAACAACATTACTGAAGAAAGATGCATTTTTCGAACTCCAGAAGAAACTAAGGCCTTTTAACATCTTAAAGATGCAATGTGGTGAGCTCCGATCTTAGCTACACCAGACTTCAAAAAAACTTTTATTGTGGAATGTGATGTCTCATGAAATGGTATTGGTGTTGTTTTCATGCAAGAAGGAAGACCCATTTATTTTGAAAGTCGACCAATCAGGGGAAAATATTTACACAAACCTATTTATGAGAAGGAAATGTTGGAAATACTACATGCCTTGAAGCAATGACACCATTACGTAATGGGAAGACACTTCAAGGTAAAAAAATATCACAATAGTCTTAAATATTTCTTGGAATAAATATTATCTTCATAAGAGCAGCAAAAATGAGTCACAAAGATGTTGGTTTTGACTTTGAAATCATTTAGAAAAAAGGGAAGCAAAATGTTGTTGCAGATGCACTCTCAACAAGGGGTGAGGATGTGAAGGCATTGCTCCGTGCCATTTATATTATCCAACTTGATTAGATAACTGAAGCAAGGGATGAATGGAAGAATGACGAAGAGGTGTGGACACTCATTCAGAATTTGCAGCAAGATCCATTGCTTTTGATACATTTATTTGGAAAAATGATTCATTATAGTACAAAGATCGCTTATATCTATGTAATAACTCCCAAATCAAACAAAAGGTTTTTTTTGGAATTACACACCTCTCTTATAAGAGGGCACTTAGGATTTTAAAAAACTTACCATAGGATCAAGAAGGATTTTTTTTTGAGATGACCTTAAATTTGATATTCAGAAGTTTGTGGCAAAATGGTTGGTTTTCCAACAAAATAAAGTTAAGACAATTAAAACCCCGGGTATTTACAACCATTAACCATTCCAAGTCAACATTGGGAGGTCTGAATGGATTTTATCGCTGGTTTACCCAAGTCTGAAGGAAAGAGTGTCATCATGGTGGTACTTGATAAATTTACCAAGTATGCACACTTTTGTGCACTATCTCATCCTTCGAAATCTAATACTTCCGCTACTGCAATTGTGGAAACAATTCAAAAGCTATATGGAAACCCAAAAATTATTGTAAGTGACAAAGATCCCATTTTCATTGGAAAATTTTGGATATAATTATTTTCTTGTCTTGGCACTCAATTAGGTCATAACTCATCTTATCATCCTCAATCTGATGGGAAAACTGAGATAGTGAAAAAATATTTGGAAGGATATCTTCGTTGTTTTGTATATGATAAGAAAACACAATGGGTCAAGTGGTTACCTATGAAAAAATGGTGACTTCCTTCCACACTGTAGCAAAAATGACCCCATTTATGGCATTTTATGGATATCATCCACCATCCATCACATTGTATTTAAGAGAAAATTCTAAGGTTTAAGTAGTGGAATATCACATCGAGCATTAACAAGAATTTATATAACTCTTAAAGGATAACCTGCCTCTAGCATAGAATCGAATGAAACAATAGGTAGATCAACATCATAGTGAAAGAATTTTGGACATTGACGATTGGGTATTTTTACAGCTACAACCATACAAACAAAGCTCCCTCAAGAAAGCTAAGAAGGATAATAAATTATCACCCAAATACTATGGTCCTTCCAAGGTGTTGCAATAGATTGGTACTATGGCATACAAATTGGAGCTACCTGCATCTTTGAAAGTACACCTAATTTTCCATGTTTCATGATTAAAGAAGGTTATAGGTGACAAGCTCCGAGTTCAAACTATATTTCCGGAACTTGAAGAGGAAGGGAAAATCATATTGGAGCTTGAAGCAATCAAGGAAACAAGAATCCGACAACTATAAAATCGATTAATTTCAGAGTATCTCATTAAGTGGAAGAACTTACTTGCTGAATATTCCACATGGGAGCATGATTATATTATACAAAAGCACACAAAACTACTGAAACATTGAGACACATTTTTCTTTGAAGGAGAGGGGCATGTTAGGTCCCTATAATAATATTGTAGCCCTAATATTCTTATTGTTTTCCCCATAGAAACCCACAATTGTTATTGTTGTCTCCTTATATTATTATTCTTAGTAGGCCCTAGTTATATTTTGACCCTTTAGACTCATATATATATACCAGGGAGGTCTTGTCATTTGAATCATCCAAGAATTTTTCATTTATGTGATGTAAAGGGAGGTTCCCCCCTCAAAGTGGCTTATTATCCAGTCGTTGATATATATTTTCTTATGTTTCTATGCTATTTTGATATGGATACATAAAATTCACCATTTTTAATGAAATAAAATTTGTCGAAATCTAATACCCAATTCAAAGTTATGGATGTTTAAAGTTTTGGCTTAAATAACCCCTCACCACATCAACAAAAATGCCACGTGGAATCCCCTTTAAATAGCCTATGTGGTGTTGTCACCTCACCAGTGGTCCCCCGTCGTGGCCCATGCATTTTCAATGAGTCACCACACCATCCTTGCTAATAAAGGTTAAGCTTCCATACCACCAAGGCGCGACAGGATTTTGAGAGAATTTCTCATTCCTGAACCCCATTAACTACAACCTACGCATTCTCAATCTATTACTACAATAAGAGACCCTGTAGTGCAACGAATATCTCTCTCGTCAATTGCTGGGAAGGTTTTGTTGGGTGCCAGTTTTGCACCCTTTTCCTACATTTGTTTTCCCTATTTTTCCTCATGACTATAACCAATGGGACTATCTTTGCCTCTTTTTCCTACCTTTCTATCCTAACTTGTGATGTTTCACCTTATTTTCATTACTCTGCCATTTCATCAATTATTATGATATATCGTGCCTTTTTATGAATAATGGAGGATGACTGTTTGGAGAAGATCTATGGTCTTTGTGTTGTCTTTCTAGATGTCATTTCTAGCACCAAATATCCTGAGCACGAGGTACAGAGGAGCAGTTAAGGGTGTGTTGTTACAACGAGATTTTTACACCATGATGCTGTTACACTTCGTTGTTACAGACCTGCCAAAAAATTGTTGTTACACTCTGCTGTTGCAGACCTGCTGGTGAACTGCTGATACAATTGTACCACTGACTATATATTGTCAATTCCTGATGCTGACCTATCCCTTAGCTATTACGCTACAATTGTGGTTTTATTGCAATAGCTGTAGAAGTTGTTTAGCATTGTATTTTTGGATAAAAACCTATGGGAAGTTTTGATTGTAATCTATAATTTTCTAGTCAGATTTTTATTAAGAAGTGGTTATAACCATATGCATTCTATTTCGATTAGCATGAGAATCATAATATTCTCATGACTAATCTATCCCTTGATTTTTTGAGATGTAACCACTATATAGTTCTCGGCCCTAGAGGTCGAAAGGTTAGTAGAGAACAACATTATTTTGGCTCTGTAATTTTGCTCATATTAATACAGATTATCCTGTTATTGATGTTACATGCACTATTCAATTTAGTTTCCATTAAGTTCTTTCTCTACCTGCGCCTTGCTAGGGAGGGAGGGCCCTACTTCGTAGCAGGGATTGCGGTGATTAAGGTAGTTGTGTATATGTGTTTGTATTTCGATTTATGTATTGGTAGAGGTGTTGTTGTTGTTGTTTCAGCTGTGAATATATCCGCTTCAATTTCAATATTTTGTATGCTGTTACACATATGAGATTAGAGGTACCAGCTGGATAATTATTGTGTGGTGCGCTAGAGCAGATTAATTGAAGTGTGATTACAGTCTTGTAGATCATTTTATTTCTGCATGAGTGATTTACTTCCAGCATTTACTTCAGCAATGATTTCTTTTAATTGGAATTGCTTCTGGTTGAGTGCATCGGCATGGACAGTGCAACTGTCATTGGAATAAAAGATGTCCCTGGATTGATAATTTATGTGTAATGTTTAGTCATTCAATAGTGATTAATACAACCCAAAATTTTGGCGCCATTTCCAGGGATGGCAGTGACAATCCAATCAATCAGAGTTGTTTCTTAGAAGTGCAATTTCCGTGTGTATTTATAGTGTCTCCAGTGACACAATTTCCGGGAAGTAAGACAATAGGTAAGAACCTGCGCAACGCTCTAACGAACTCGAGCGGGATCACCAATGTCTTGCTGGGACACTTAGGAGATTGAATTTCTGAGCATTTCGTTTTTTAGAGTGTCTCCAACGACATAATTTCTGGGCAGTAAGACAAGAGGTAAGAACCCGCGCATCTCTCTAATGAACTTGAACGGGCTCACCAATGTCTTGTTGGGACACTTAGAAGTTGAATTTTTGGGTGTCTTCAGATATAAAGTTGTTGGGCGGTAAGACGAGAGGTAAGAACCTGCTCATCGCTCTAACGAACTTGAGTGGGCTCACTGCTGTAGAAACTGAAGCACTTATAGGATGAATTAATACACATAGGGCCCATGTGTGCTGGTAGGATGACATCAACATCTACAAACACCCCCCACTCTACTGAATATAGGAAAGATAGGTCGTAAGAAGGAAAAGAAGAGTGTAGATTTGGGAAGAAGGAAATTCTTTGGAGATCTAATCTCAAGGGCAAAAAAAGAAACAATCTGCATCATACAAAGATAATAGGAAGACAAGACCACAAAAAGCAGCTACCATATCAAAGCCGGGGCCATTGGTGTCTTCCATGTTTGGACCTCACCACCCTTCGAACATCATATCCACTCCTGATACCAAGACTCTAGATTCAAAACAACAGTGGAGAATCATTGATCAGGATCTGAGAATTGAAGGACACGGAGAGACCAGTGGGGAGCATCAGGGACCTGAGGAACAACATTTAATTGATCATCATTTGGGCGCTGGTAGTGTTGTTAAACAGTTGGTCCTGGAATAGCCTAATCCTTTTATTTGTCAATCTCCAATACACTCTAAGGTCAGTTCATCCCATCATGAAGAATCAGCCATGGGGACGAGAATGTCAAGACATATTAGCTCTGTTACTTTTGAATTCCCAATAGTAGTAACATGGGATGAGGCTCCTATGAAAAATATTCCTTTATCATCCCTACCATCCTTTCAAGGGATGGATGTTGAAGACCCTAATACCTTTCTATTCGAATTCGATGTGCTGTGTAGAGGTTATGACTACACTTCAGATGCCCAAAAGCTGAAATTATTCCCTGCTACTCTGAAAGGAGCAACATTAAGATGGCTCATGAGACTGGGTGTTGGCACGATTCAAACCTGGAATGGCATGAGGGAGGCCTTCCTCTTTAAGTATCAGTATTACTGTCAAAACAGGGATTTGAAGGACGAGATTTTTAGAATTGCACAGAAGGAGGAGGAAAGCCTGGAAGACTATATGGAGTGATTTCACTGCAATTTACAAAGGTCTAAGTTCAGTAACTTAGACCCATAAATTCTAAAGCCAATATTTTTAAGAGGTATAAGAGATGATTGTCTGGAGCATTTAAACCTATTGGGAAAAGGAGACATATTACAAGAACCGCTTGATGAAATAATGAAGCTTTGCCTGCGTAGCTCAAGAGGATCGGTCAAAGGGAAAGTTTCAGTTCGAGATCCTTCAATCCGGATACAGAAGTGCACAAGTGGAGGAGTAACCAGAGCAGAGATCAGAAACTTATTTGAGGATTTTAAAACTGACCTCCTTAGCACTCTCTCTGCCCAGATCACTACAGTACAAGTCAAGAAAGCACAAGCAGAAGCTGAAGTAGCCTTAGCAATATTCTATCCCCAATGCAAAAAGAAACATTTGGAAAGAGAATGTGGACTGAATAGTGTCAGCCTGTGCAACATCTGTGAGTTGGCACATTCTACGAATTAGTGTCCCAAATTGCCCAGACTGAAGGCGTTACTTCAAGAATCAAGCGAGGATGTTCAATCTTCTTATTTCATCAGATCAAAGAGACCATGGAAGCCGTGACCTATAGGTATGCCTTTAGATTTTTCCTCTTTTTATCCTTGGAATAATGTTTATAATAGTCAACAATATCCATGGAAGTATCCTACTCCTTCCTCAACACAATTCCCTTCACCATGGAATCAGTGGTTGTCTCCTCCACCAATGCAATATCCTCCATCACAACCCAATCCTTGGGGTCAGAACTAGAGAAGTAATGGCCAAGGTATAGTACCCCCTCCAATAACAATACATTAGCAGCAGTTACAACTGCCTTCTATTCAAAATCCTACACCTTTTGTTCGACCCCAATTACTTGTGAAACCTAACCCCAATCCAAATAATAAGGCAGCCAAGAGCAAGGATGCTCCGGTTACCCTCCAGACTTATCTTATTACTCCTAGTGGACTTAGCGAGGTTTAGCTTCGATCAGGGAAAGTAATTAGATCTGAGCATACTCCCATTATTACTGAAGAATGAATCACCTAGGAAGGATATGGATGATTTTGAGGCAGTTGTTACACATGTAACATCTGATACAACACCTACTGTTACATATGTAGCAGCCATCTCGGGAGGATCTTCTATTCCTACAACAACTAGTGCATATCTGATAGCTGACTCAACTGTTAGCATTCAGAATCCTCCATACCCTCAAAGATTAACTAAAACTGGGCTGGTCTCACAACCTGAATCCAAATTCCTCAAGGAATTGCAAAATTTTTATGTGCGAATTCCGATGTTACAAACTCTTAAGGAAGTACCTATCTATGCTAAAACAGTGAGGGATCTATGCATCAAAAGACTTGGAAGGAAACCTAAATACCCTGCTACTATCCATGTCATGGGGAAATTTTCTGATCTCATGATTGATCAACCTTTGTTGACTAAATATAATAATGCAGGGAACCCTACAGTGACTTTCCATATTGACAATCTGCCTATAATCAATACTTTGATTGATCTAGGGGCAGTTATTAATGTCATAAATAAAGACCTCTTCATCTCCGTAGGACTTCATGGACTTAGACCTACACTGACAATGCTTGAATTAGCAGATAGGTCCCGTGTCAAGCCTGAGGGAATGATAGAAGATGTGGTTATCACTGTGGCTTCCTGGAATTATCCGATTGATTTTCTCATTTTACAAACCAAATCCAACCTGGGGGGTCATCCTTTAATTTTGGGAAGACTGTGGCTAGCCACTACAGACACATATATCGGATGTAGGTCCGGATCTATGGTGATCTCAGATGGACAGGCCACTCAGAACCTAAATCTTTATCCCCCAAAAAAACCTCATATGGATTCGAGTAGTCCCTGGTGGGACGAATTTGCACCTGAATCTGATCTTTCCCTAACTCTTATCACGCTTGGAAATGCACAATACTTTAAGGATGAAATAGAGGACAATATCATTAGTGGTTTTATTAGTAATTCACTCTTTGTTGCCTCCATTAGAGATTTGGGGGAAGAAGATGAGGTAGATGATGCAATTATTGAACGTTTGAAAACAACTTCACATACTATCAACAATCCCGTTGAAATCGAACCTGGGAATGTTTAAACATCAATCCTAACTTGACTGCTGAACAAAACAGATTGCTGATACAATTGTTATAGAAATACAAAAAGGAATTTGCATGGGACTATACGGATATGAAAGGAATCCATCCTGGCCTATGCACTCACCACATTTACCTTAAAGAGGACTGCAAACTAGTCAGACAACCGCAGCACCGAATGAACCCCGCACTTAAGGAGATAATGAAAGAAGAATTGCAGAAAATCATTAATGCTAATTTCATCTACCACATTTCTGACAGCCAGTGGGTGTCTCCGCCTGTCATAGTTCCGAAAAAGAATGACAAATGGAGAGTCTGTGTTGACAATAGAGAGCTTAACAAGGCCACTCAAAAGGACCATTTTCCTTTACCATTCATTGATCAGGTCTTGGATACTCTTTCTGATAAAAAAATCTTTTCATTTCTAGATGGGTTTAGTGGCTATAATCAAATACAAATTACCCCGAAAGACCAAGACAAGACAACCTTCACTTTCCCATGGGGTACTTTTTCATACAAAGTCCTTCCCTTTGTCCTCTGTAATGCACCAGCAACCTTTCAGAGGGAAATATTGGGTACTTTTCTGATCTTTTGAATGACTGCCTTGAAATATTTATGGATGATTTTACACCCTATGCAGATGCCTTTGAGACATCATTAACTAACTTGCAAAAAGTGCAGGAACATTGTGAACAAACTAATGGTTCTCTGATCATGGAGAAATGCCACATGATGGTGACCGAGGGAATTGTGCAGGGGAATTTCATTTTGGCAGATGGAATTAAGGTAGATCCTGTAAAAATTTAGGTAATCTTGAAAATCCCGACCCCTAAGACTCCAAAAGAGGTACATAGTTTTCTGGGACATGTAGGATACTACAGGAGATTTATAGAGAAATTTTCAAAGATTTCATCTCCTCTATTTTCATTACTCATGAAAGATGCGGAATTTGTGTGGAAAGGGAAGTGTGAGCAGGCATTTTTAAAGTTGAAAAATGTGTAACAACAACACCTGTTTTACGAGGACCAAACTGGGAATTTCCATTTCATATTTCTACAGACGCATCTGACATAGATGTGGGTGTTGTTCTGGGGTAGATGGAGGAGAAGAAACCTTACACCATTTATTACATCAACAAGAACTTAACTCCAACAAAACTCAACTACACTGTTACTGAGAAGGAATTCCTATTAGTAGTGCATGATATCAACAAATTCTGGCACTACATCACTGGGTACCAAGTAATTGTACACACTGACCATGCTACAATTCGATTTTTGATGAACAAAACTATTACTAATGGTAGAGTTACAAGATGGTTATTGTTGTTACAATAATTTGATATTACTATTTTAGATAAACCCGAAAAAGATAATGTAGTTGCTGATTTTATTTCTAGATTAACTATAAGTGATGACTGCACTGCCACTGAGGATTCTTTTCGAGATGAATATATTTTTTCCATCTCTACTCACTCACCATGGTATGCTGATATAGCCAATTACCTTGCTGCAGGAAAATTCCCACACCAATTGTCTCCCAGGGAAAGGAGGAAGATTATACAACAGAGTGCTACCTACTCCTGGATAGAAGGAAATCTCTATCACACTGGGCCAAATTTTCAGATTAGGCGATGTGTTAGAGAAGATGAGGTATTTGAGATCTTGAAGGCTTCTCATGAGTAACCTTGTGGAGGACACTTCACTGACAAGAGGACACGACATAAAGTACTCTCAACAGGGTACTACTGGCCAACTATATTTCATGATGCCAAGAAGTTCGTGAAAGGATGTGATAACTGCCAAAGGATGGGCCAGCCTCTAAAATCAGATGAGATGCCGTTACAACCTCAGATAGTGATAGAACCATTTGATAAATGGGCCCTAGACTTTGTGGGGCCAATTAATCCTTCATCACAGCAAAAATTATACATATTGGTCTGCACCGATTATGTCACAAAATGGGTTGAAGCAAAGGCATTAACTAGAGCAACAGAGCAGGCTGTTTCAGACTTCCTATTTGAAGACATTTTTTTTTCGCTTCAGGATACCCAAAGAGATAGTGACAGATGGGGGGCCTTAGTTCACATCTCATTTGATCAAGAAGCTGGTTGAAAAGTATGAAATTCATCACAGAATCACTTCACCATATCACCCACAAGAAAATGGTCAAGTGGAAAGTGCCAATAAAGTCAAGGAGGGAATCTTAAAAAAGACAGTAGCCAGCCATTGAAGAAACTGGGCCGAGAAACTTCCAGAGGTACTGTGGTCTTATAGGACAACATGGAGAAATACTACAAGTTTCTCACCATATGAATTGGTGGATGGTAAGAATCCTCTATTCCCCATAGAGTTTGAAATAAAGACATTAAGAACAACATTGTAGGTCGATTTGGATTTGAGTATGGCACAGACACAAAGAATAAACCAACTCAATTAGTTGGAAGAGAAATGGTTGGTTGCTATTCAACAGACAAAGATCATTCAACAATAAAGAGCTATATGGCATGATGGGTTTTTTAAGAAGAAAAAGTTCCAGAAAGGAGATTGGGTTCTTTTATATGATTCAAGGTTCAAAGATTTCAAAGGCAAGCTCTGCACCAGATGGCTAGGTCCTTACGAAGTGGACAGATTCCTTGACAATGGGACTGTATAATTGGTCACCATCGACAGTGCTAAGACACCGTTACTGGTTAATGGGCACCGTCTAAGGTTATATCATCAACTCGCTTCGAAGGAATCATTTGTCAACATTGTTGCGGACTCTGATCTTCATGTTATGACAGCAGGGTAACATTCTCTTGTGTAGCTTGAAAATTGAGATTCCAATAAGTGCAGCAGTTGAAAACCACCCTTGTGGCAACTGTTATACCTGTTAAAAATAAAATAAAAGAAAATAAATAAATAACAAAATAAAAAGAAAATAAAACAAAAATAATAAATCTAACTGTGAAAACCCCTTTCCGGGGCGTAGTCAGACAATTGGTAACAACTGAAAACCACTCTTGTGGCAGTTGTTACACCCATATTTTTCTTCCTGAAACATCATATTCCCTTCCTGATCTATTTTATAGGATGATGGTATTCATTTAATTTTATTTTCTGTACCAATTTCTCCTGATTATTATGTTTTTTGAAGAATATTATAAGGGTTGTCTTGGCTGTTACACATGTAACAACTGACAAGCACGAACACTGTTTCTTATGTTTCATCCCATAACAACAATAATCGTGCCAGCCAAATGCAACAACACGAGCGCTACAAGTAAAACACCGCCAATTCGAAATATTCCTCCACGTCACCTTAGGTATGTCATTCAAAAGGTAACGTTATCATTTATGATTTGGTGATTATTGGAAAAAATATTGATATTCGATGACGGCTGTGGGTAGCCGTCACCATTAATACGGGGGAGGGGATGTGTCTTGAAATCATTGCAAAAATCCGTAGTCATAAAGCTCTATCAAATTCGCATGCACCCAATTAATAACACAAATGTCAATGATGAATAAATCCAGTTGGAAAAGAGCGTGTGTACTAGAACCCATTACTTTCCATAACAAGACATTTATGAAGATTAGTGTGAGGTACGATTCGGTAATCCGTAAAATTTGTCACCTCCCATCAACCTCCTCGACTAAAACCTTGTATCCTCATTGCAAACTCGCCAATTGGGATAAGCAGAGACGCCGAGAAGCAGTGAGCAGTGCAATGACATTACAGAGGGGCTGAGCAGCAAGAAGCAAATTAAAAAAAAAACAACAAGATGGGTGGAGCAGTCGTCAGGCACGAGCCGGATTCTATGGACGCCTTGCAGAATTTTCCAGAATCCTACCATATATTCAGAGACGCCGGATGGATTGAGTATTTCGAGAAGCTATAAGGCTCAGATGACGTGGTGGCAATCAAATTCACTAAGAATTTGAACAACAATCAGACCCAAGTTAGGGGCCTGCAAGTTGAGGTGACTGAAGAGGTAATTGCCCGGGTAACTAAATTTCCATTAGAGGGACGGAGGTGGTTTAACAGAAATATCAATGATCTCTCCTTGAAAGAAGACTTCCTAGAAGGAGAAGAAAAACTAGAGAAGAAAGGGAGAGGAATTGACAGGTTGTTGCTTCCTCAGCCTTGGGCAGATGTCACCCTGGGTTTAATTAAATATATCATTTGTGAGGAAAGATCCACGATAGTGTTTATCTATCAATTTCATCTACTTAATCACCTTCGACACAAACAAAAGATTAATCTTCCATTCTACTTGTTAGGGAACATCAAGCATATGGAGGCAACAGTAAAGACAACAACACACTCGGAAGCATGTGTGACCAATCACAGACTCATCAAATTAATCGTGCTAGATGCCCTAGGCTAGCAAGGAAAAACTTGGGAAGAATTCAAGTGAAAGAGGCCAAGGACAAGCCGTGGGAAACAAACCATGACTTCAGGAGGAAGTCAGGCAGAAGCGGAAACCCAGACTCGGCCTGCTAAAGTTAGAATTGGGAAAGAACCTAATGATGAACCAATTGGGGATAGGAGGCCAAAACAAAGTGTGAAATTTAGCATACCTGCAGAACCTTTGCCTACGGCCAGAAAGCAGACAAAAGCAGAAGTATTAGAAGAAGAAAGGCAACCCTTCTCATCAGGTAAGTACGAAACTCATGTCCTATTTTTAGAACTCGAAAATATAAGAAAGGAAAATGAAGAATTAAAGCGAAAATTATCTGAGGGGAAGGAAATCCTGGTGTCTGTATGCACTACATGTTTTCAAGAATTAAGAGCAGCGGGATATAAGTTCTGTAGAGAAAACATCAGCCCAATGGAAACAGAAACAGAACGACAGGAGGTTGTTACACAAGAACCTGCAGAGGATATTACTGTTACACAAGAACTAGCAGTTAAAGAAGAGCCTCCTATAATAATTGACCTAGAAGTCGACCCACAAGAACCAGTGGAGGCCACTCCTATTGCAGAAGAAACAACAATGGACACAAAGGCTACTCTAGGTGGAAACGAATGGGGCTAACACACAAGAACCCACCGAGGAAGCTGCTGTTACACAAGAACCAGCAGCAGAGGTGGAACAACCCCATTTAGCAAAGGCTGCTACACCCATTATTGATGAGGATATTGAATGCAGAAGAACACTAGGTACCATCTCGGGATGTAGTTATGAGAAAATCTTGTTAATTTCCGAATTACAAAAGTGGAAACATGAAGCAATCTCCCTTCGGGAGGTGATGATTTTGCTGAAAGAACATCAAAGAGAAATAGACACCTTACATGAAATATGGATGAAAGAATAGTTGAAGAAAGGATGGGAGAATTATAAGAAGAAGGAAGCTCTGAAGAAATAGGAGGAACAACTGCTACTATTACAACAGCAGGTTCAAAACCTTACCATAGACAAGAAAAAACTTCATGAGCTCGCCCTCAATTTGCTAGGGTGTAGGCGGCCTTCCCCATCCTATCCTATTTTTCTATGGGAACGTTACTTCCTGTTCCAGATGAAATCCATTATGGAGGATAGACCCTATTTATGTTCTTCCACTCAGACATTTTTAGATGTGTTCCGTGCCTCCGATTTCGATGAGAAAAGCCTGTTGTGTGAGTTATTCTTACACAATATTGTTTGTGAGCATGTGAGTATGCAGATGGTTGTGACAATATTCTCATATATGGGGGATATTCAGTTGCAAGATTTTGTTTCCTTCATGAAGAATCAGATTGAGTGGCATTTGGCCATCAAATATATGGATGCTAATGAGGAGAATATGGTATTATGGGTCCAGGAAGAATCGGGACGGGCTACCGAGTTAAGGTGAGAATTCAGGAGAATGTTGAGTACTCTTGGGATAAAGGAACCGGCTACCACTTACAGAAGAAGGATTGTGAACTTCTGCCTCAATCAACTCTCAATGATGAAGAGTCGAGCTTTGACTGGGTGCTTGAAATGTACAGAAGCCAGCAGTGCTGAGCTACTGAAGGGGGAACCGTTCTCATTCCAGAATTTCGTGGTGGCTGTTACACATGTACCCACGTATGCATAGATCGTATAATCCCTTGGTGCTTTGTGGATCAGATTGAGATTCAAGTTTCCTTTGATCTGGATGCCAATTTAGGATTATGAAAGTAATTATGAATTGAGTAAGTATGAGTCAGAGTCCTGGGTACGACAGATGATGGCCAATTATGGGTACATGTCTGCAGATGAAGATACAACTGGCGCTTATGATCTCACCGACCTGCACCGGAGATATTCCCATGAGAGATGAGTTTACATGAGGACATTGAAGTGTTTCAGTTGGGGGGAGATGTTGGGTGCCAGTTTTGCACACTTTTCCTACATTTTTTTCCCTATTTTGCCTCATGACTATAACCAATGGGACTATCTTTGCTTATTTTTCCTACCTTTCTATCCTAACTTGTGCTATTTCACCTTATTTTCATTACTCTTCCATTTCATCAATTATTATGATATATCGTACCTTTTTATGACTAATTGAGGATGAATGTTTGGATAAGATCTATGGTCTTTGTGTTGTCTTTCCAGATGTCATTTGTAGCATCAAATATCCCGAGCATGAGGTACACAAGAACAGTTAAGGGTGTACTGTTACAATGAGCTTTTTACACCATGATGCTGTTACACTTTGCTGTTATAGACATGTCGACAAAATGTTGTTACACTTTGTTGTTACAGATCCGCTGGCAAACTACTGATACAGTTGTACCGCTGACTGGATCTCGTCAACTCCTGTTGCTAACTTGTCCTTTAGCTCTTACGCTACAGTTGTGGCTTTATTGTGATAGCTATAGAAGTTTTTTAGCATTGTATTTTTGGATAACAACCTATGGGCAGTTTTGATTGTAATCTATAATTTTACAGTCAGACTTTTATTAAGAAGTGGTTATAACCATAAGTATTCTATTTCGATCAACATGAGAATCATAAGATTCTCATGACTGATCTATCCCTTGATTTTCGTAGAAGTAACCACTATATAGTTCTCGACCCTAGAGGTCAAAAGGTTAGCGGAGAACAGCATTATTTTGGCTTTGTAATTTTGCTCATATTAATACAAATTATCCTGTTATTGATTGAAATGTGTTATTCAATTTAGTTTCCGTTAAGTTATTTCTCTACCTGAGCCCTGCTAGGGAGGAAGGGCCCTCCTTCTTAGCAGGGATTGCAGTGATTAAGGTAGTTGTGTATATGTGTTTGTATTTCGATTTATGTATCAGTAGAGGTGTTGTTGCTGATGTTTCAACTGTGAATATATCCGCTTCAATTTCAATATTTTGTATGTTGTTACACATATGAGATTAGAGATACCAGCTAGATAATTGTTGTGTGGCTCGCTAGAGTAGATTAATTGAAGTGTGATTACAGTCTTGTAGATCATTTTATTTCTGCATGAGTGATTTACTTCTAGCATTTACTTCAGCAACGATTTCTTTTAATTGGAATTTCTTTTGGTTGAGTGTATCGGTACAGACAGTGCAACTGTCATTGGAATAAAAGACATCCATGGATTGATAATTTATGTGTATTTTTTAGTCATTCCATAGTGATTAATACATCCCAACAGGTTTCCCATTCCCTAACCTTCATTAACCCCGTGACCCTTATTTTTGAAGCCTCCCATGGTTTGTGAACTTTGATGAAATCACATTGACTTCATGTTACTACGCGCCTTTCTATGAAGGTGCCATGTGTTAGAAATATACATGCCAATTGACCACCCAAAATTACCATTAGTGCTTGCCACATATCACACTCATTACGTGACACGTCAACTCCTCATCCACGTCATTCTGCCACTTAGGCCTTACCTGGGCCCTGACACTCATGAAATTAGCAGTTCACTGTTATAATATTTTTCGTAGTTCCTTTTGGGGACCACTCCTATGGCACCCACACATCATTGCACCCTAGCCCAACATTATGACACAAGGCCTTCCGGTGACCTGCGATCGTGACGTGAATCTTCCCCGTCCTCTGATGGAAGAGTTTTTTTGTCTCATAGCTCCTTTCTACTAGAACTGTTGTGGAACAACACACCCACTCAACTCATGTGGTGTGACAAAAATTTTATTTGTTAATTGAAATGAGGAAGATCTGTCGAATTCCCTTCAACACTTAGAGAATTTCCATGTCTATTCCTTCAGAGCTATATCAAAAAATATGTTCATTAACCCTCTATACCAACATCAGGGGACATTATTCCACTTTTTCCCATCATCACTAACAAGCCATTGTAAACTCTTACTCGAGGAACGCATAAGTAGTTCTACAATCTTATTCATCAATGAATAAAAATTCATGGAATTACTAAGTGGAATCAGGTTGATGAGGTGCCAGGAGACACGAAGGTATCCACGATTGATGAGGTGCCTGGAGACATAGAGGGGTCCATAGCTGTGACCAGGTTTATAGATGATAGATGCCCACAAAAGTTTCATCAGTTCCAGACTGACCTTCTAGCATTGAGAAAGAAGGCCATGACAGTACGAGAGGTCATTGAGTAGGAGAATGAGGAGCTAGAGGGCATGAGAGCAGTTTCTCCCGAGTGAATGACCAAATTGAATCGCATTGGGGGACGACTGGATTCCCTAATGGTACAACTAGGGTACACATTGGAGCATCAAATCATCCCTCTTCATACATAAATATATGGGGCTTGTAGCATAAGTAGGTTTCCTCTACACGTTGGAGAGGGAGAGGAAGAGTCACCTCAACATATTTTATGTGTTGAATAGGATGTTGAGATGAGGTGACATGATTTGCGTAGGGTTCAAAATTCATAGGATGGAGGGATTGTTATATATATGGGAGTTAATGCATTTGATGCCTCTCTTGGGGTTGGATGGCGAGGTATTTTAAGTTGGTACATGGTTCAGTGGGATAGGATTATGGATATGGTAGTAGACCGTGGTGAAGCTCAATAGGATCTTCCAAACATTAGGGATACCAGAAGCCCAAACTGGCATTTGGATCCAGGTGGGATTACCTATCATTTACCAGATATGTTGGTTGAATATGACATTGGTTGTATAGTTTACCTTACAATTGAGCGCCCACATTCACTAGGGGAGTTTTAGTCAACACTAATGGCTAGTTAATTTATGGACAAACCGCTTAGATTGTCTTGGTATGGTGGTTGTAAACGAGATCACAGGATGATCAACATACTCTGGCAGGAGTTTGTCGAAGGTGGCATTAGTAGGCTACCAAACAATGCCTTATATGGGGCTGAGGGTTCTCCCTAGTTATGTGGGGCGCAATGGTCAAGGAGGAGAAACATAGTGATGACATCACCACTAGTACATCGAGGGATTCACCTCTCATTTCTCTCTGGGAGGGTTTGGAGGTGAGGCCCATGCATCAGAGGGTATGGTGATGTGATAGTGGAGGTGGCAATGCTAGTAGGATGAGGGCCGACATGTAATATCTCAGATTTAGATCACAACACCCAGTGGTGTGTAAGAGCATATAACGTTGAGCAATGGTTTTCAAGTGAGCACGATGGTGCATGGTGATGTGCTGCGATGCATGGATTTACATCATGGAGTAGGTGTATCAACTCATATCGCAATGATTATGCACAAGGAGTATCAGGTATAGTGACACAAGAAAGACACATGAAAATACAAGATTGTACACCACTAGTAGGGGATATATAGTGGTGTAAAAATATAGGCCACAATGTATAGTGGAATGCTGAGGAGTATGAGGATACTTGGTGGTATGTAGGGGAATATAGTGTTGTATGGAAAGGTCTAGGAGTGTTGCCTCCAAGAAGACTTATGGATGGGGAAACCAGGCATAGAATTGGGTGTAGTTCACCCGGGATCGATGAGGATGCAGATGAGCAGCATTTGATGGTATCCATGGGGACTCACACACATGTCCCTATTCTACATCACTTGTAGGCATATATGATTTGGTTGTTGCCCCTTAACACTCTAGGTATGAGAAGCAGGGTGCGGGGAACTCACCTGAGATATTTGGATGGGACTCAACGCACCAAGGGAGAGACTTCTCAACGGTTCCATTGGTTTAGGGCACGAGATGATAGGTAAAATTTTGTGGAGTGTGTGGTTTGTTGCATAGGTAGTGTATGTTCCACCTCGAGTTCTCACTTAAGGGGGTGCATGATGCATTTTTGGAGAGGAACTCTTAGGTGTCATAAGAGGATATACAAGAGGTGGTTGACCTTACTTACAGGTGGATGTTTCATCTCCAAGCAGTATCGAGGTGCACTTTTTGGAGACAAGATAGTAGATCCCATGGTGTGGTATGGTAGGTTCAGAGAAATTTTGCATGCACTAGATTGATTCATGATGATTGGAGTCTATATATCGACTGCATGTAGGGATAAGAGATGTGGGGCATGTGGATTTTTGTAGTCATAAGGACTACGCTACAACAAATCTGGTTATGGGATCGAGGGATTCATTTGGATAAAAGGCCACTCCATTTTGTGTGGAGTAGGACCATAATAGATGGTGATCTAGCTCACCTTGGGGTTGACACATGGGCGATCGCTGAGGCCTCCAATGTATGGTGAGTTAGGATTTTTTGGCTACAACTTAGGATCTAGATTAACAATGGCTGGGTAGATATTGACATCATAGAGATACTTGGGTAGGATGAGCTTGGCCTTTGTCGGTATTTCACCACTAGGTTTCAGTGGAGGAGGATACAATGTGCACATGATGGGTAGCCTATTAGAGTTAGAGTGGTGCAATGACAACATGGTGGGACCCTTTTGAGACTGTTAGGTATTTGTAATTTGTCAGATTGGTAAGACCAAATAAACAAGGGTAACATCAAACCAAATTTGGAGTCCTAGGACCTAGCCTTCCTGGACTCAGAGAGGGCTTTCTCTATATAAGTGTTTGTGAATGATATGTCTTTATGCTTTTGTTTTATGATCTTAGGCTAGTTATGAAGTTCTAAGCACTTGTTTCTTTTGATTGAATTGATTGATAGGTTGATAGATCAGTGGTGTGATTAATTGAGGGAGTGTTTCAACTGAATAGATAGACCATGAGAAAAATCAATCCATGGGCTATGGAGTCATAAAAGGATTTTATAGTTCATCAACTCAGCAATGGTTTTCATAGGGAAAGCTAGCTACATCAAGTGGAATTATTAGATTAGATGGCATATGAAATGACAATAAGTTGGGAAAATAGTAAAATGAAAGGGCAATTAAGAATCCTTTAACTCTACTTCAACAAGAAAAGCCTTTCAGGTAACTATTTAATAAAAACCAAAGGACATTGCATACCATATACTTCTTTGGCCAAAATTTAATAAGAAAACCTTTAAGACAACAATCCATCATTCCTAAGATTACTTTCATACAAAGAAAACATTTGAGATAACAATGAGTGCAACTAAAGAGTGAGATAAACCTATCTTCTTTAAACAAACACTCTAAATACCTTCAAAGCAACATTTTAAGACATACCAGAGGACAGGGCATACCATAGACTTCCCTGGATGGACTCTACTAAGTATAATTCAAATAAATGCCTTAAAAATAATGTTTCAAGCTACACCAAAGGACAGGGCATACCATAGATTTCTTTGGCTTGACTCCATTAAATAATTTTCAAGACAACAAGCTAAGTGGAACCAAAAAGCAATAAAGAATTCTTCAATCAGACCTTGCATAGGAAAACATTAAGATAAAGAATGCAGACATAGACAGGGTGCCAAGACAACATATCCTACTCTAAAATTTTTGTTCCTTTATTAGAGAAATAATGGACATAATGGAAAACATAAGGAAAAAATTGACAAAGAAGGAGAACTTCACCATTAACATAGCTCAAGAATCCTATGAACGTGCTTGTATTATTGATGATCAAAACAATTTGTTAATTTCTGCTCATGTTCTATGCCATTTCAGATTAGGGCATAATACTGAAGAAGATAGAACATACTAAAAGATCGATAGAAGACAAGCCAAAACAGAGATAGGAAATGATGACGTTACGGCGATCAACAGGATGCTTCTACCAACAAAGTCTCCAATAGGTCATTCAGCCAAACGTGTCACACATAACCCCAGAACAACCCAAACAAAGAATACACAGCTCCAATGCCATCAAGAGAGAGATAATTCCTCCACACCAATGTGTATCAAATGAACTCCAAGTCTCTCCAATATATAGGAATCTTTGGGGGTGTGTGACACGTCCTTTAAGACATTTAAGTCAATATTTTATTCCAGGCCGACCCAGCACATAAGTGGAATAAATTCAAAGTACATGTTCTGCTCATCAGATCGAGATGATCTTTAGATCAATCTTACACCTCTCAGGAATCAAAATAAATATTAGATCACGTCTGTACGAAGCGGCACAACCCCGGAGTTTGGACCTAGTTGTCCAAATTTAACACTCCTCTCAACTAGGGAGAACTCCATCCACCATTGCAATCAAACATCGTGCGTCATCCCACCATAACTTGCTTGGTTGGCTTCTTTATTTCAGAACAGTAGTGGGTCAGTCACAAAGACATCATACCCGGTAAGCAGTTCATTCGGAAGGTCCGAAACCTCTAGCCAGGACTCACAAAAAGAGTCTCCAACCAACCCGAAGTTGGTTCATCGACCCGAAGTAGGCGAGAGGTCCCAGACCTCACTAAGCCAGTTCGAGGATCCGTGGTTGGACCGTCACCATCCTAAGATGAGAGCTGCTGACAGTTACGATCGTCCTCCGATCTTTTGCTACTAGTCTCTAGCCTTTCCCACCTCATTGGCCAAATGAGAGGTACTTCCCATGAGTTCGAAACTCCATGGGTAGGATGCGTGCGGGGCACAGATCAGAGAGAGGCGAACCAACTCAATATCATAACGGTGGGCGAGAGGCACCATAAGTAGCATAGCTACGAAGAGTTATCCCAGCCCCTTTGGCTCCCAGAGCTCATCGTCCAACAGGACACTCAGAATAGGGTCATTCCATGATTACAAGATTCTCATCGAAGTTTAGGAACATGAACTTCCCCAAGGGCATTGTCAGAATATCCGTGACTTTCTCATCAGTTCCTATATGATCGAGCCTTACGGTGCCTCATTTTACCATATCTCAAATAAAGTGGTACTAGCCATCATCATGCTTGGATGGATCATGGAACACCGAATTCTATGACAAACGAATCCCCCTTTGGTTATCACAAAGGATAATGGTGGAATCTAGCACATGCTTGAACATCTCACTGAAGATATTTCACAACCAAGTGACTTCACAACGGAGCCCTTATGTTACAATTTGTTCGCAAAGGCGATTACTCGAGCTACCGACTTTAGATTCTGCGGCGGTCTACATGTGAGTAGCATCCGAGATGTGCTCTTGTCCTCCACCACATTGCACCGACCTGTGACCTTCGGTATCGGTATATCCATGGAGTGTCATACTCTCGTGATTAATATCCCCCGGCCCATGGTCTCGTGCCTCGAGAGATATTTGAAGTTTCTTGGCACCAACCCAGTGAAAATGATAAGGCTCAACCATCTGTTGACTCAAAGTGTTCACTGCAAAACATATATCCGGTCGGGTGTTCACTAAGAACATCAAAGCTCCTATGAGTTGACGATACTCAGTAGGATTGGCCAAGATAGGCCCAGCAGCGCTGCCACTCAAATTCTTAAAGTTGAGTTCCATGGATTTCTGATCATCATCTTTAGAAACTTCATAATGTTTCCTTGAAGAAAAAAATCTGGCAGTCTCTAGTATAATCAGCGATGCCCCAGACATCGGTCCTAGGTCCTTCATCTCCGAACTCGACGGCGAGCTACCTCTTGCCTTTGATGAATGAGAGGTCGGCACAATCGGGAAGAGGTCATCCACACTCTGACACACGAGAATGAGAGTTTTCCCATCGAGCAACCAGCAGAGTAGAGGTCCGGCTTGGTACGCCGAGTGAAGCCCGAGCTGTCGTCTTCTCTATCCTCTTGTGCCCAAACAAGGGGTGCTTGTTTCAGCTCATAGAGAGCTTTCTTCAACCTGCAGACATGGGTGTCCCGATCCTAGACTTCCAACCCCAAAGGTTGCTCCACATATATCTCTTCCTTTATCACACCATGCAGAAAAATGCGGTCTTCACATCATCTGATGAAGACTCCATCCTTGCGTAGCAGCAAGGGCTATAATAGATCGAATGATGGTATCTCGAGCCACAGGTGCAAATATGTCATCATAGTCTATACCTTCCTCACAAGCAACGAATCTTGCCTTGAACATTTTTAGCCACTTCCAACAGATCCATGCTTGATCTTGTAGAGCCATTTCAAGGTGACAACTGCTTTGTCCTATGGTCTTGGGACCACATCCAGGCATCATTCTTCATAATGGACTCATAGCTTCTTTCCAGACTTGATGCTTTACGACTTCCTTAAAGGATTCAAAGTCAGATGAACAATAGTACTCATGGCTACTAGATACCCTTGGTATTTATATGGCTTCTTGGATTTCTTCCAGAATTTCCTGCTCTGAAGCCATATGTCTTTGAGCCATGAGGATCTTCTTTCATTCAGTAATGATATTCGCTCAGGAGCATATACAGATGTATCTTCCTCTTAATGTCAGCTTCTCTCTCGAGAGAAGAAATCTATTATAAATGAGGGCATCCCAGACACCAACTTCAAAAGGGGTCTTATTCTCCCACAGTCAAAGCCATCCAAACAGGCTTTGTTGATTATGGTTCAAGACTCTAACAACGTGGCTGAAAATTGCAAAAAATTTCCTAGTTCACACTTCAATTTAATACTGTCACAAGCTTATAGTTATTATGAATCTCGTAGACAAGGGTGTATGTCTATGTCACTGTCATAATGACAGTGACATAGACTCACAGATTTAGCTCCTCAAAATGGCCGTTACAGAGATACCTTCTGAACTTGCATCACAGTTTTCTTCATCATTAACAGTAGTGAAGATTTCAAGCTTATAGAAATTACCAGGTGATTTGTGGAGATCTGCTGTAGCTTCCTCAACCAACCCTCTAAGACTTTCTTTACAGAGCTAAGGATCCAATATGCCTTTTATTCTGCATTTGAGGTGTTCATCTACAACATCTGTCATTGCATTTTGATTCCAGATCTGCCCATTAGCAGTGAATGGTGACTGATCTAAGGCTCCAAGGCTTCAGATCTCAGTTCTGCAATTTGACATCTGTCAAGACACTTGCTAGAGTCACTGCCACTAGGTTGAGTTCAGTTACAACCACTGTCACTAGACAACATCATCATAATATTGTACAATGAGGTACTGCACTGCCCCTTAAGTCATCATAGAGATACTAACACAACTGTCATGGGGAAACTGTCAAGGCAGTGTTGCAATTCAGCCTGAAAATAGTGAAATTCCTTGACATGAAACTCTGCATATTCACTTTTCTTTCCAGAACATTTCATACTGCTTTTGCCCATGTATCCTTCAGATTCTTATGCATATAAAATGTTGTCAGATTAATGTCACCATAGGGCAAGTAAGTTTTCTGCAGTACAAACCTTGCAATTATGAATAAGATCTTGCACGTACAACATTCGTCCTCTCTTCTGAAGAATAAGCTCAACCACATGCACAAGAAAATATTATGATAACAAGGTATGAGTTAAATCGTCCTAGAAAGACTGACTTAAGCACCTCTCAGTGATTGCTTTAAATTTCCATATTCTAACTCCTGGCAAGTGCCCCATGCTCGGGATACATTTTAAGAAGTGCTTGGTTCTGATATCTCAGGAATGACTACAGCTCTGTATAGTTGTTTTATAGCGCCTGCATCTAATAACTGAGAACTGCCTGGTGGTCTTGAATGACGTTTCAAAGAAGCTAATTCTGAAGCCTGAGCAAGAGTCAACCCTCGTAAAGCTTGTTTTGATGTGACTGTTCCTGATGTGCCAGCTTCAGGTGCCCGTGAAATACCAACCCTCAATGGTTTTTTTTTTTTTCAAATCACTGTGTTTATCATTGTTTTGAGTTTCTCCAAATTAGACAGCACAGATAGATCTTCTCCTAAATAAATACCATTGCTTATTCAATAACTATAGACATGCGTGGATGTCATATTCGGCGGCGTAAACCACTGGACACTGTAATATTGTTCCTTGGGAACGCCGCCATGAGTAAATGCTTCGACATCCAATACAGTGGGCTCACTTGACGTGGCTGCTGTTGCTACTGCTGGTTGTGGTGCTTTAACAGTTGTCCTTGTGCAAGCTGTTCTACCTTTGGGCGGATTATCTGCCATTATAATACCTCTGTCGCTCGATTTTCAAATTTGCTTAACTCGTGATAAACCCTTGGCTGGTTTCTACGCAATTGATCGATTGTAGTTCGGCTATAACGAGCTATAGTAAAAACGCAGTGTTAAGGCAAACTTGAATTCCTTGCGGTATTTTCTGTAACTATCCTTAGTTTTAAAGTGAAAGGAATGATAAAATTCGAGACTGCGGTGCCTTCCAGAGTCTGCTCAACCCTAGTCTTAGTCGTGTTCACCGTGAATTCGCTAGACTTGCTGCACACTTGCCGAGAAATCTCTGCACAATCAGCGACCGTATTCTCTTCCACATCCGAAAATTCGGCGAAGGCAAATGGCCAGTACAGATTATAGGGTATAGCGATGCCACTGTGGGATTTCCTTTTAAAAATTCTTGTTGTGTACAGTGTTTATTCATTTGCTTAACGTGCAGTTTCTTCCGGCAACCTACAGCAGCCGACGATGACAAAATAATTTGGGGACTTGAACTTCAGCAATCGTCTGTCGGCTTAAATGCTCTGTAAAATAAATTCACTGGACTGGATAAACACCAGCGTCGGGCTTTTCATGCTGATCAGAACTTCCAGAGAACCCAACATCAGTAATCGTAGATAATACATGTATTTGCCCATATTTTCCAAGTGCAGTAAGAAGATTCCACTCGCTCGTCTAGCAATTCGAAAGAATAAAAGACGCGGTCCCCCGCAATTAGGGTCAAAACAACGACCCAATTTCTGCTTAGTAACGGCAAGAAAAACAGCCACTTGCACGCCTCTGCTTGGGAAAACTTCCATAGCTTTTCCGGTCTCCGCCATAATCAGGTTTGAAAACAAGTTTCGCAGGATTCAAAGAACTTTCTGCTTTTTCTTATTTTCCCCATTCTCGGCTTCCGCCTTTCATTTAGCCGTCAATGCTTCTGGGAACTTCTGTTTGGCCTTCAACCAAGGCCGCAAACATTTCAGCCTTCCAGCTACCCACATATGGTAGCATTTTGTATATATGTACCTCGGCCAACTAGCTCAGCAAGCTAGCCCTCAAAAACATCCCTTCTCAAATCCACAACTTTTTCCATGCAGATTAGGGCAGATTTTTTTTTCTTCACGCTAATTAGGGCAGACTTTTTCCACGCTAATTAGGGCAAACTTGCTCAGCCTAGGGCATTGTCTTCAACCAAGCCTCTGATACCATGTTAATTTCTGCTCATGTTCTATGCCATTTCAGATTAGGGCATAATACTGAAGAAGATAGAACATAGGGCAACACAACCCGGAGTTTGGACCTAGTTGTCCAATTTTAACACAATTACATTACTCCATGTACAAGAGACTTTGCAACTCAAAGCTTTCTCAACTCCAGCCTAGCAATCCATCAACTAGCTCAACAACTAATCAGTTCAACAACTACTCAACCAACCCACAAAAACTATGAAGAGTACATGCAATATTAATCTGCAAAATGAGGAGGTGAACCCTAGCTAGGGTTTGAGATGTCTTTTATTACATAGTTAATGTATTTTTACCTTTGAGACCATGCAAGGCCCAAAGCAAAATATCTAAGACTCATTTATTGTAATAATAAATTCTAACATAACTACTGAGCTAATTTTGGAATAAGTTTGAATTTAAGACTTCACAATAAATTTTGTAATAACTCCTGGTAAGGGTGCAACTCCAAGGTACAGGGGCGCAACGCCTGTGCAAACGCACATCGCCAAGACTGAGAAAATGGCGTGTTTTGCAGCTAACTTTTGGAGGCCTTCCCGGTGTCCAAATGAGCTCCATGATGGCTCATTGGAAATTTCTCTGAGTCTATTTTCAAAATCTACTTTCACTTTCCAAAATGGCGCCCATTTGCCCTGTCAAAAACCTGTTCTCCCAAGACTTCTAAACACGCAGCGCTAGTGCCAAAAAGAGGGCAGAAAGGTGATTTTTTGGTGGTTTTTGGCCTTTTTGAGGGACCAGTTTTGCTCCAAATCTTGTGAAACTTTCTGAGGTTGATGTAATTTCCATTAGAACCATGAAAATTCTGACCTTTTACCATTTTAGTCCCCCAAAAAAAAGCGCAGTGCCAGTGGCGTTGCGCGTTTGGCCAATTTTCTCCAAGCCAAACTGTCAAAAATTAAAAATGTGCACAAAAGTGCCAAAACTGGAATTTTGCTTGCTGATCAAGGCTTAGAGGCTTGGAGGAACACTTCAGCAAGGATATTGAGATTCTCCTTCTCTTTTTCCTCAGTCAAAGCTCGAATCTTTGCATGGGCTCGTTTGAGCTTGACCCTTGCAATCCTATTTCTCATGGCATAATGTTTTACCATCTTCCTCTGCAGATCAGTGTCTCTCTTTGCCTTCTCCAGTTGACCCTCCAAATGCAAATTTTCCCTCTCAAGCCAAGACTCTCTATCCTTGCTAATTTCTATGGCAAGTAGCTCACTTGGAGTGAGCTGCTCTGCCAATTCTGCCTCTTTCTTCCTTTCTCGGGCTAAAGCCCTCTTCAGTCGAATGGTCTTCGGTCTCTGCCTAGGAAGTTGATCTTCCTCATCATCATTGTCATCAAAACTGCCCAAGGTCTCATCTAGGAAAGCCTTGGCCTTTCCTACCTCTCTTTGAGCTCTGATTGCCCTGACCTCACTGATGGTTTTCTTTGTCTCCAACTGTTGATTCTACAACTCAAGAAAGTGAATCACATTCTTTGCTCTACGAAGATTAGCTTGAAGCTCACTAATATTGGAATCCTTGCTTTTGATAAACATATTGGTGATTCTGACCTCATCCTCACCATCAAGGTCAATCAACTGAAACTCCTGCTCAGTTTCATGTTTATCCTCCTCCTCAACCATGATATGCTCTGTAACCTTTTCCTTGCCCTTATCAACCTGTTTTGCTGATGAAGAAGGCATGGCACCTTTCACCTCAAGTGAAGCAAACGCATGCCTGTGGCCTCTTTGATAGGTCAAATTAAATGGCTCAATATCATTCATTTTAGTGCCAGTTGTCTCAATGTCCCTTTCACTGCTTGATGCTTTGGTATCAAGATATAATGGTGAAGGATTGTGAAAAGGTGATGAGGGAGGATCATCATGAGGTGAATGGATGTGAGGGGATGGTGATGCATGAGTAGTGGGATGTGATGGAGGAGTGGATATGGGAGGATGAGAAGATGAAGGAATATCTTGTTGATGATGGCCAAGTGGAGTAGTGAAAACCTCATGGGCAATGAAGGTATCCCATGGAATGTTTTTCTACTGTAGCTGATGCATGACCACCATATTGATGAGTGAATGATGAAATAGGCTTTGAATTTTCTGATTATAATATCTCTTTTGCACAATGTAGGCCATTTTTTCAATGCTACGGAAAAGATAATATGGTATATGCAACATCCTAACTCTAGTGAAATGCATAAGAAGACGGATATGGTATGAGTAGAGGTGGGAAAATATTCCCTCACAAGTGAAATACTTCATTATTATCTTCATCATGGGTGCATATCTATCAAGAAGATGAGAAAAAGGGAATATGGACTTGTTGTGATCTTTATACCTAGGTTTGAGGTATGGTTCATAATAGCTCATGTCCAAGTTTGCTTGTTTAAACCACCTCTCTCCCACACTAGGTATCCTTGTAGCAGCTACAATGGCATTGGAAGACATCTCAAAGGTGACCCCGACAAGATTGACTTGCTTGTCATGTAGATTGATGATGAACAATCTTGTTAGCTCCGGGTGTTTTGGATTTGCTGCACTCTCTCACAAAAGTCAAAACAACCCATATGTTTAAAGTAAGAAACAGTGAGAGGAGAGGCCATGAGTTCCCTTGTATTGATGGGTTCAAACCTATTTATCTTCCCTCCCTTATGATCATGTCTCCTTGGCATTTGTGCCTCACCAACCATGCCACTGTCTTCTTCCTATGAAATCTTCAAATTCTGATTTGGAAACCCTAGGGTGGAAGTGAAATGAAATGAGGGGAAGGGAATGAAATGGTAGTTTGAACAAATGAAGGGAATGAGTGAAGGGGAAAAATATATGAATGTAAACCCTAAATCAATTAAATTACCCTTTCTGTGACTGGTATTTTGTTTAGGAAGGTGAAACAAGGGTAAAACAATGATCTCAAGCTAAAATTTAGGGTTTCTTTTAGGGTTTGATTTCCATTGATTAAATAATGACAAAGATAAATTAAAAATGGGTTATGGTATGAACTTACCACTTAACAGTGCTTTGGAGGACTTTGGCAAAGTTTTGAAAAAGTTTCAAACTTGTTTGGATGGCTTGAACCCTTGGCAATCTCCTTTATCTAGGCGCGCATCGCCACTAGCTAAGGGCACAACGCCTCTCCAAACGCGCAGCGCCTCTTGGCAGGTGCGTAATACCTTCACAAAATACACGGGAGTCCTATGAGGTAAGGGCGCAACACAAGTCTACAGGCGCGCAACGCTAATGCAAATTACACGGGAGTCCTCTGGCAAGGGCACAATGCCACTGGGTAGGAGCGTAGCGCCGGTGCAAACGCGTAGCGCCAAGGAACTTAGCCCGTTTTTGCTCAAAAAACTCACAAATTATTCTCTTCTTGAAACTTCTGATGCTTTGCAAGGCAACAATGGCTCTTTTGAAATGTTTAATGGGCTTTATAGGAAAATGGAATTTTGATTTAACTTTGAATACCCACTTTCTAATCTTTTGAAGTCTTTTTTCTTTTCTCACTCATTCTCTTTGACACTTTTTCTTTGTAGGTTGCTGAAGTCATGAAGTTGGCTTTTCTTTTGCTCATTGAGGCTTGATATGTTTATTTTGATAGCTTTGGGATTTACATAAAGTAGCATCTTCAAAATCTTCTGTAGTTTCCACCATAAGACTCAACTCATATTTTCCATCCTCTCTGGCCACCTTTTTCAAATCCCTAAGTGCCTGCAGTTCTTTACAACAATCATCAGTGTTTTCTTCTAAGTTATCTATAGCCCTTTCAAGTTCATTCATTTCTGTCCAGTTCACCTTACATTTTTTCCATATTCCATCAATATTTTATGATAGACTTTCTTCATGTTTGGCCTTGTGTGCTTCCTCCATGTCATTTTCCTGCAAGTAATAACTACTTTGGCACTCAAATGGACTATCAAGTTTATAACCCATGTTATCTACAAGACCAAGTTTTTCCCCTTTCTCTTGCTATACATTTTTTTCATTTAGGAGTAGACAGTCTACATCATCAGTACTTTCTGCTGATAAATCTTCCAACACCTCTACAGAAGTGCCAAAATTTTTCCTATTTTTCTCACTTGTAGGTTCTGAACTGTGAAGATAATCATCCTTGGAAATAGCCATGTCTTGACATTATATTATATCTGAGCCAAATTCTAGCAAAGGAAAAGCAGTGCCTAAAACATCCAAGGATGACCTTGAAAAAATGTAAAACCCTAATGACCGAATGGGAGTGATTTTTGACCTGATTTTGAATGAAATTCAACTTAAAAACTTTCAAGTGAAAAGAGCATTTCCAAAGTGCTGTTTTGCTCAAGGGGACATGGAAATGAGTTAGCAAAAAGAAATATTAGAGGAAGGATGGAGTTCATTGACATGGGAAAATGGGGAAATGAGGTTTTAGGTAGGAGAGAAGAATGAAAATGAGAGGAATAAGCCCATAATGGGTTTATTGAGAGGAACAAGGTGACTTTGAGATGGAAAACTGATAGTTAGGGAAAAAGGTTTTATGAAGATAATGAAGGCAGTAAGATTTCTGAAACTCAAGATATTCAAGGAATATTGTTTTCAGAAAACTATAACAATTCAATAGTCATCCAAAGATAGTGAAAAATACTGATGACTAACAGAGACTACCATGGGACCCGAGCATCACATTACTGTATAACTCAACGAACTTTATTGATGAGATAACTACTATAAGATGAGATCATTCAAATCTTTCATTGGGCTTTGGTGACTCATTGATGGCATGTGGGATTTCATTAGCATGGTCGGTTGCTCAGCAAGAGGATATCAGGGGAAGATTTTGTGGGAGAGACTTCAATCCCACGAGGATTGGGTTGTTCTTGGAGTGCATGAGGTGGACTACTCGGTATGGAAGCTTCATGGGGATTTGGAAAAATTTCTACATTATCATGATGCTCTACCTTTTGATAATATTTAGAGGGATTCTAGTACCTATACCTGGATGGAAAACGAGTGGAGAAATGGGTGCTTCACTTTAATCAGTATGGTTTGAGATCCTAGTATCGAGGGATTCCTTCATGACCGAACAATGAAGAAAGAGAGAATGACACAGTGGTACATTTGGGACCCTGGTATTATTGGTAGTGACAGTGGTGATCGACAATAAGAGAGAACACTTGTTCAAGCATTTCTTGAGGACAAGAAATTTATGGCAGGGAGGATTGTCATGTCCCTAATTAAAAATTTTGTCAAGGAAATTCTAAATTTTGGTAATTTTGGCGGCTAATATAATATTAGATAAACAAAAATTAGGAGAAATAAGTTGTGGAGGCGTTAAATAAATTTTTGGAAAAAAGGAAAAGGTTGGGACTTAGGAAGAGAAGAAAATTAAAGGGAAGATAAGTTGTGGAGGTTACCAAAGGGAAAGTGAACCAAGGGAAGAATCAAACCACGGTATCAGAGCATGGTATGAGCGAAATCGAACCATGGTATGAGGAAATGAAAGAATCCATAAAAGGAAGGCTAGAGGCTCAATTTGATCATTCTATTTTGGCATTTTATTTATAATTTGGAAGGTTTTATTGCGCTGCTAAGCCATGTCAACCAATGTTTTTTAGCACAGGGATTTCCTAGTAGAAAATCCCAACTCTATTTTGGTGAACCTAGAGTGTCACCCTAGGAGATAAATTTGGAGCTGATTGGATATTTCTTTTCCTAAATGTTGTGAGCCATTTCCTCTCTGCAATAGGTGGGATAAATATTTTTAAGAGGACGCAGTAACAGAAATAGAATTACTTGGAGGAGGAAATTGCCAAGGAAATTTGCATGCCTTTCACTTAGAGGAGGACAAATTTCCTTATGGCGTTTCAGAGTTTGAGAATGTTTCATTTGTATGGGTCAAATTCTTCCTCCTTAGGGCCTTCTTTGGGGTTTTTCTAGGCCGTTTTGTTGGGAAATTGTCAAGAAACTTGGTGTCGGGAATTAGCTAAAATTACTCTCTACCATTTCAAAGCTATTTTATTAGATATTTATCAGTTATTTGGTGGAGTAAACTGGAGCTAATTTGTAGTAGATATTCTTAGTGGGACGTAGAACCCATTTTCTGGGAATTTTGTCCAAATTTGGGTATTTCCAAGTCAGTTGGAATTAGCCCAAAATATTTTTGTGTTTTTGTGGGTTTTTTGAGTTAATTTGGTATACTTTTCTGAGAAATTTTGAGGGCCAAAACAAAGGGTCAAATCTAGCCAAAAACAATAATATTTCCAGAGCAGGGCACAATTATTTGGGGAAGCCATTCTACCACTTAGGTATGTGAGATTTTTATGGGTTTTGTTAGTTGGGGTGTGAGAAGAATTCCCATAAATTTTTAGAATTTTTGGAGCATTTTTTAGAGGTTATATTGCAGTTTTCCTCCTCCAACAACAACAATAGCATAAATTTCTGGGTAGTGCGTTTGGGTAGATTGGGTTGTTTTAGCTCCATATCTCACTTTGTTTCTCACCCGGGTATTGCATGTTTGCAGAATCAATCCCAAGTTCTATCATTTCACTCCATTATACTCAGTCTGTTATGAAACCAACTCCAAAAATAGAAGAAAAGATAGATCAACGCCTTATAAATCAGCCACTTCGAGGGGGAAAACTCCTTTACATTACATAAATGAACAATCCTTGGATGATAAAAATGAAAAAAACTCCTTTCTATATATAGGAGTCCATGGGGTCACAATATAATCCTAGCCGACCTAACAACAATAATGTAAGGGCACAACAATAACAATAGTGGTTTTTATGGGGAAAAATAAAACAATATGGGAGCTACAGGGGTACAACAATAACAATAAGGGGGATACACTAACAACAATAAGGGAATACACTAGTAATATAGGACCTAACACAGTCCCAAATTGAAAATCAATAAAATGGCTCAACACTATTGCCTTATTTCCTTGGTGTATTGAATTGTGTTTGCATGGTGTATTTTTAATTGTTGTTGCTAGTTCATAATTTGGAATTTGATGTTAAGTTCCCAATTAGGAACATTAAATAAAATTTTGGGGATTCCTTGGTGGAATTCTATGATGAATTCTTCTTGGTCGTCTTGGTTAAGCTTGGTGCTTGGAGGGAGAATTTATTGGGTAATATTTCCCACTGTGAGGCTTGAGGAGTACTCGGAAGACACCTAAGGCCAACCAAAACTCTTAGATCTACAATTATTTGAAACTTCATGGATAAACTAATTGGAAGCCTTGGAAGGGTAATGGAATATCCTAAAGGAGTGCAATGACAAAGAAGGGGGCACCTTACCTTGGGTTGTGTAAGCAATGGACTTCATGTCTGTAGTTAGGGAGGTTGTTCTAGTTAGTACATGGCCTAGTATTTGTTTGGTATAGACTGTTCCATAGTTGACTCTAGGTGAGATTTTACCCTTGTGGAGTCATAACCCAAACTTTGGAGTTACCCATTACTAAAATATTTAGAGTAGTTGGGTTAATGGTTGGGTGGAACATCTAATTTATATAGTGAATCGATGGATAACTACAAAGATAAGTGTTCCTGAGCTATTTAGTTGGTGTAATTGTCTTGCTAATTATTGTTGTTAATTTTTTAATATGTTGCAATTAAATATATGTGTCTAAGTCATTTGCATGATATTGTATATCATTAGACTTGCACATTTATGACATTTACAGGGAATGATTACCTACAAGATTTCCATTTATGCATTCGACGATTTGTTTTCAATTAAAGAAATCCATGTATATCATGGATAAGTGGTTGAAGGGTGGTATATACCTTGGTACAGTTGATGGAAAGTTTACCATTTATTTAGTTAATGGATGATCAACTCAATTGATAGTTGATGGGCAATTGATGAGAAATGGATTCTCATGTCTAGTTGATGTGTTATTTGTCCTCATTGATCACTGGGATAAGTCAACCTCTGGAGATGAATAATGGAGGAAACAATTAGTATCATAATGGAGAGAGATAAATAAGAAAGTTTTTTCAAGGTGCCTCGTACTCTTGACAATAGATAGAGGGTGTCAGGTATGCTACAAAGTGGTATTAAAGTGTCTGTTTTAATGTCGATCCTACATGGGATAGAGATAATACACAAAGGATTGTAGTCGGCTTGAAATATACAGAGGTATGAAATCGACCAAGTTTTAGAATTGTTGAGTTGACCATGGAGAGTTGGAGGAAAAATATATGGTTGATTATATTGCATATTTAGACAATTTGCGCATTATAGTAGTTGACTAGTATTATGGATTTTAATTCAATTGGTGGTCGATTAATTTGACCACCAAGTCAAATCATATTTATATTGAATAACATAGTATATTGGTTGATTTGACCAAATGATCAACTAAATTTTTTGGTCAAATTGTTAGTATACTTGACCGATGGTTGATTGGTTAGTCAACTATGTTAGTGATTGACTGGTTAGTCATCCAAACCACTAGTCAAATGGTTAGTTATCTCAATCGAGAATCGAATAGTTAGTTGGTCTGATCGATGGTTAACTATCTAGTTATCCTGATCAATGATCAAATCGTTAGTCAGGTCAATTGCTGATCGACTGGTTCATTGGAATGAATGATGGTCAAATGTACTAGTTAGTTGGATCAATTGTTCATTGACCTCACTAATGTGTGACTCAAATAATACATTTGTTGAGTTAACCTAACGATTGACTAAATTGACCATTTGGTCAACTCATATTGGTATTTGATTAGTCTATACTTTGGTCAATCCAACTTTATAATCACCCAAATCATCTATTTAGTCGACTAATCTCTACAATTGACTAACATACTACAGTTGTCAATTAGTTGGTTTAGTTGATGTCTTAGTCTATTTGAGTGGGTGAATAAAAATCATCCACTAGTATAGATTTGGGTTATTAATTCAATAGAGAACATCCCAGAAGGTTCATAAACCATATAAGTACCTGAGATGTCACCACAATAGCCAAAATAAATGGTTTTTGCTACGACTGTTCCTATCATTTTCAGGTCATCAAATTCTAGGGAATTTTTGAATCCTTAAATGACGTTTGTAGATGTTAAAAATTTCAAGGATTATATAACAAACACAATCCTAGTTATGTCAAATGAAATATATTGAAAAGACATTTCCAACAAGATATTGCAAATGTGAATTGGAGTTAGAATATAGAAGTTATAATTAAAACACTATAGAGGAAAAATTAGGGATCAATCAACTTCTGGGAGGCATAACTCCTTGTTCAAAACATTGAATTTCCGTTGAGCCTCTAAAATGTCATCTGCTTTTACCCACATTTCCATCATTTTACCCTCATTCCGTAGCTACATAAACCTACATTAAGTAACCATTTTCATGAACATATGAGTTTAGCATTATATTTTCCAAAGTCATTTATTTTAAGTATTTTAATTTAATTTGTGATTAAATATTATAAAATTACCATGTTTTCATATATACATAAAAGTAGTATAAGTTTTGTGATATTGTAGGTTCACTTGGAGATTCTAGAAGGGTCCTACTTGGCCTCCTAACTACAATTTCGAATTTCAAATTCCAACTCATGAGGATTTGTAGAATATTTGAAGAAGATATGGATCATTAAGCTAAGCACATAAAAAGGAGAAGAATCATGGATGTTTTGATATGTGTCCTTATCAAAACTATGAGAGAATTTGGAGAGGATTTGTATCTTATATTTTTAGGAGACTGGTTGTAACCAGATGAGATAAATGTGGATTTAGGAGAGATTTGAGGATCTATAGTTATCTTCAATTTTTTGTATAAATAGGAGTGCACCCTTCATACAAGGGGTAGAAAATGGTTTGTGGAAAATTGTTATTTGTTAGAGATTAGAGGTAGCTAGTGGCTAGTTGATAGTTGAAGGTTCTAAGTTTCATTCAAGATGTCATTTATAAAGTGAGGAGAGAGAATTCTTGTAATATCTTGTAATCATTTTATGAAATAAATACCACCACTTTGATCTCCAAGATGTGATAGTTGTTCGGTGTGCTTGTTGAGGAATGGAAGGTCCCCATCAACCCCAGTTTGCATACCTTTGTACATATTAATAACATACTTTAGTTATGTTATTTCATTTCTTTTCAACAAGTGTGTTTTTTCCTTTCAACCAAGTGTGATTTACTTTTCAGTAGGTGTGAGTGTGATTTCAATTCAACATTTCATTTATGCAAGTGCATTTATGCAAGCGTGGCATGATTTCAATTATGAAAGAGTGGAGTGACTTCAATTATGCAAGGGTGGAGTGATTTCAATTATGCAAGTGTGGTGTGATTTTATTTATGAAAGTGTGGTGTGATTTTAATTGTGCAAGAGTGATTTCAATTTCATGCAAGTGTGTTTTCCTTTATGCAAGTGTGATTTCAATTTATTTATGTTTGATTTGATCTAGTTCGAATTATATTGATTTAATTTGTTTTTAATTATTTTTAATTTCATTTAGATTAATCTAATATAATAAATAATCACCTAGTACATATAGTACATGTATACCTTGTCAGTTTACGAAACCTCGGGTTGATAAGTAAATGACATGGATTTAACTAACCATTAAATCACCCCACATTTTGGCGCTGTTTCCTGAGAGGTATAGATAGGTGTTTATTTTGAGGTTTATAAAATTCATTATAGTTGCATTCATTTTTAGATACATAGCTAAAATCATATTAAAATCATTTTGCATATTAAATTTTAAAAAAGAAAAACAAAATTGTACTAATATGTGTGTGCAACAGGAAAAAATCAACTAGTTGGAGTATTTCACAGGTAATTAAGAGGTTGAAGAATGTTCTTCTTTATTTACTTCTTGATTGCATTATCTAAACAATTGGTTTTTCATGCTTTGATTATTTTTAATGCATTCTTTTCTAACCTTAGCATGAATGTAATTTTAATCATGTCACACACATGGTTACACCAGAAATATGCATACACTTGATCAATTCTTCTATTTCCAGTAGAGTAGAGTAGGTAATGAATACATTCAAGTTTTGAAATGTTTTTTTTTATTTATATTTCATGTTATTTGAAATTTTATTTTATTTGGTGGTGCAGTAAGAGCCACCCATATCACTAATGATTTGTAGGAGGATGAAGAAAGAGAAAGAATATTTGAGAAAAGAGGAGAACATATAGAGTTTTGAGAGTCACAATCTGAACTTAGAGATAAAATCATTGTGTTTTGTCTTTTAAATTTATCATTCCAATTGAATAAATAGCTTTAATATTGCTGAATATGCTCTCTTCTTGTAATCCTTGCGATCTGGAAGATCAGAAAAGAAAATTGAACCAAGTAAGTTTTAAAATTTTTCAATAAAAACTGGATAAGAAATATAAATTTGTAATCAAAAGTATAATTACAGACCTTTAGAAAGTTCAAACAGAAAAAATTATGCCTTCAGGAGATCTAGCGTTGTCGAAAACCCCTGTTTTGACTCTTTTTGCACCTCATTTGGCTAAAAATTGAGAAATATATGGTTGTTTTAAGTTTCTACACGCTGTTAAAAAGCCTACAATTCGACCCAAACCCCTTCGATGCGCCTAGAATCGGGAACGGTGTGCAAATTTGACCTTCTCGAACGACGGGAGAATTTGTAGGACCGTTAAGATAAGTCCCCCAGTTCCACATCTGTGGTCATATGGGGAGTCAACCAACCAGGGGCTAGGGCTTAGCCCTGCCCCTTCCCAAAAATGGCGTGCATTAAAATTTAAAAATAATTGTGGATGGTTAATTTAACAAGGAATCTGGTAGCTTGGTTGGTAAAGAACTTTGGTTGAAGGCAACAAGTCTTGGGTTCAATTCCTGTTGAGGCTCTTTTGACCTCACATAAATTTTAGACCACCAAGAAGATGCCATGTGGCAACCAATGGTTGGTCCACATGGCACTCTTCTATTGGGCCACCACTACAAACCATGAACCAATAAAAAACAACCACATGTCAACCAATGAAACAGTGACACGTGCTAATCACACATTGGCTGATGAGACATAGTAAACTTGCACAATCAACTTGCCACGTCAGCTTACATACTAATGATTGGGCGTACCTGCAGCCCAAAATTCATTTTTTATCTATTTCATAAAACGATTAGAATGCGGAAATTGTCTTAGGAAATTAGCCAAAAGTTACTTGGACAATTTGATGAAAAAATTGGATAGACTACCTAAACTTCAAGAGACCATATCTTTTAGCCTAGAACTATGACTTGGGAAAATAAATAGTCAATGGAAATCTATTGAAGAATAGATTAAATTTGTCCACCTAGAATTTAAAATTGGGTAGTAGAAAATCTACAAAAATCAATGAAGAGGGAGAAGTCAGAGGAATGCAAATCGCTGAGACAAACACAAATTGTCATGGACAAGATAGAGCATAGAACCAAGGGTTGGTTGAGACATTGAGAAATATAAAGATGGAGGTACTTGGGTAAAATGTTAAAAATAAGATATTTATGAAATCCCAACAAGAGGACATCTTATTAATACACACATTTTGCAAGGACTAAATCATTTGCAACAAAAATAGATTAGAGTGCTAAACCTAGGAAAGGTAGAGGAGAGGATAAAGGAGAGGATATCAAAGATGCAAGGGGATCTAGGATCGCAAGTATGAATCAATATCACTCTCGAAATCATTCAATAAGAAGAGGAGAGACATATTATAATAGCAAAATCCCATAATTAGTAAATAACCAAAGGAGGAAGTTTGAAAAAGGTGAATTGTAGGGGGGATGCAGAAAAATAAAGGCTGTATTTTTAATAGAAAACATAAGAAGGGAAATGATTCAGAGACTTGGCAATGAGTTGTAAATATACTCATCTAATGTGTATTCTAGAATAAAAATCTATCACTTGCAAGACAAAGCATCCATGTGGTGGGACCATCTTAAATAGGTCAACAAATTGTATGATAAGAAGATAATTTGGAAGCAATTTAAGATTTAATTCTAAAATAAGTATCTATGGGAGCGCTATCATGACTGAATGATGAAATAGGTATTTTAACTTAATCTTGGAAATATGAAAATGGAGGAATATGAGAGGAAATTCCTTTAGTTGTTGAAGTATGTTGAAATTATTTAAGATGGAAAATTCAAAATTGGCATAGGTTCCTGAGTGATTTTCCTCCATACTAAAGTGACAAGATCAAGTTTGGTGAGCCTAAGACCTAGAAAGAAGTAATAATAAAAGATAAATATTTATATAAACATAAAAAATAAGTCACCATTCCAAAAGAGTTGGAATGATAAGAGGAAAGCAAAGATGGAGCAAAGGAAGAAAGGTTACAAGTGCTCAATTTTCACAAAAACCTCTCAAACAAATTACCAAACACAATACACACCTAGGGAGCCAAATAAATAAGACTTACTGGGAAACAGGCCAATATATCCACCTATTAAGTGTTGGGGTTGTGAGGGAGATCTATTAATTTGGCATCTCAGGGAAAAAATCCCTCCATTGGACAACCTTCCTCATCAAGAAATACCCCTCCTAGCCCTTGGAAGAATTTAATTGGTTAAATAAAAATATAATTTTATATGGAAACCCATATGTACACAAAAGGACAGGTTGGTCCTAAAATGAAATTGGACACCCTTGGAAGCCTATAAATACAAGTCAAGTAACCCTCATTTGAACATCATCATCAAGCATTGTCTTATTCTCTCTTCTTTGGTTTGGCTCGTAGAGGTCTAAAATTAGTTTGCAGATATTGGTTCTTATAGGTCTAAAATTCCAGGGTCTAACGCTCGTATGTGTGGATTAAGGTTTTGGTTTGTAACCTCAAAGTTGTCACATGAATTTTTTGGCTGTAGTCACATGTATACAAGCCTATCTGTATAACATGAACATTTTATTTGTGTGGCTGAGACCTAGGGTTTCTGGTGATAGTTGATCACAGGTTTGAATGTTACTCTGATCAATATATATATATATATATATATTTGGGTAAGTTAGGCTAAACTATATTAATTCAAAGAGAAACATTACATAGACGATAGGCTAATATGGTGCACAGTGCTTAACCAATCCCAGCCTTTGATGCTTTCAGAGTAGCGCAAGTTTGGGGCTCCCTCTTGGGAGGAAACTAACCCTTAGATAACATCATACAGTAAAAAATTACAAGGTGTGCCATGACACCTGAAAAAGAAAAATGTCTACAATATGTACTGAATTAACAGAAAGTAAAAAAGAACTGAGCAGCCACGCAATCATAGGGTTCCTTCATCATCCTCAGAAATATGGTCCTCCTCCTCAATACAACATCCGTACTCTTGCGCTACGACCTCCTCCTCAGCAGAAGGTACACGCGACAAATTTATATTAGTTGCGCAGAGTATGGGTGCAACTGGGTACTTCGCATTAGGAATACACGTTCAAACACCCTTCGAGTCCATGATCCACACATTAGTGTCCTCCCCTTAGGCCTCTTGTACCAGGAGAGACCTAGTTTTGCGGGGAGTAGGTTGCTATGGTTGCGCAATGGTGGATTTCCTGGGACCCCTTCTGCCCGTTTGACTCTCCTAAGCAGGGGCGGTCTCCTCCGAGGTGTTCTCATAGCGCTGAGGTGTATCCTTGGCATGGCTGCCAGAAAAGGAGCCCTCGATGGATTCCAAACGATTTTTTTGGCCTCACTGATAGCGTCCCAAGAATGCGCCTCTTTGGCTACCCCTGATGGTATTTTTTCATTGGCGCGGAGCCATGGGGAGGTGAAATGACAGAGAGGTGGGGGCCGGTCCATAGACGGTGACTTTCTCTTCAGGGGAGCGATCAACAGAGAAGCAAAGCAGGGATGTGCGTGATTGAGAACTGTGCAAAAGGGGAGCTCCCAAGGGGGGGGTGCGCAGTGAGGGATCCTGCCTCTGTGTGCGCGCAACAGGGTGAATCTGTAAAGGCGAGGAGATCCACAGGGGGACACGCAGCTAGGGGGAACACCATGAGGAGTGCACAACGTGGAGGGGAGAAGCAGGGTGGGTTCTTAGCTGCTTAGCACCAATATGGAGGCGCGCAGGAGGGATGGCGTGCAACTGGTTGAACTCACGGAGAGACTGAGCCAACAACATAATGGCAAGGTGGGAAAAGAGGGATCTAGAGTCCAAATGGAGGATGGCACAATGAGGAGAGACCTTGCCTTTTGAAGAGACCTGTGCCACAAGCACAGATGCTATGCGATTTTTTGACACGATTTCGAGTGCAAGTTGGAACAGTTCTCATGGTGTGGCACTTGATTCAGGGTGTGGCAGGAGATCAGGTGCATCATGGATCTCATGTAAATTATTGTAGAGAGGAGGTACCACATCATTTCAGAGTTTGAAGTTTAGGACTTCGTCAGTCTGTGCATGGGATGAACTGATTTTGCTCATGCGCGTCATGTCACTCGCATCCGGGGACTCTGATCAATATTATTGTTGGGCTTATATCTTGGATATTGTTTGGTTGATTTTGTTGGATAGTTTTGTCTCATTGTACTCCTTGTTGAAAACTCTGTGACAATCTAATAAAAGAAGTATTTCAAAAGGTTTCCCCCTTGTGGGGTTTTCCTTGGTCATTGACCAAATCCGTGTCTCTTGTTGATTTTGTCGATTTTTTGCTATTTTCATTTCATTATTGTTCTATTTACAGTTACTATTGATTGATGAAATAATTAATTTCTATTGAGAAGATTGTTAATTGAAGAATTTAATTGGGCTAAAGTAATTTAAACAACATAGAACAATGCTAAAATTAACATGGAATCAGAGCTAAGGTGAAGAGAAATCCCAAAGGAGACAAGAGTTGAAACAACCATCTTTGGAAAATTTGAAGGAGCCTATTTAATCAAGTCAAGTTATCATCCTCTTACTTTAAGGAAAATTAGAAGTTGGGTGACTCATTTAACTTTGTTTCTTGGAAGATCAGGTTGGAAATTATACCTGATGACAATCATATCTGGGAATACATACAAGGAAAATTACCTTAGCCTTTGGAGAATGCTTTTGTTGCTGCTAAGAACAAGTACAAGAAAGGTGAGTTAAAAGAAAATAAATTTATAGCTGATGGTTTACAAGATCATTTACTTGCATATGTTGGAAATTTGAAAACGTCTAAGCATATGTATGATAAGCTAGTTGGCATGTATGAAGTCAACAATGTGAATTAAATCATCTCCTTGAAATATCAACTTAAATATATGAAGATGAATAAAGAAAATTTTGTGAAATCCTTCATTATGAGGATATATCGTCTTTGAGATCAATTGCAGAGAGTTGGGGAATTTGTATATGAAAGGGAATTGGTGGTGGTAACCCTTAGAGGTCTCCCTCCTATTTGGGAAACCTTTATTAAAACTATAATCAATATCAAAATTTTCCCATAATTTGATGAGCTCGTTGGAAAAATCATTCAAGAAGAATAAAGGATGAACTCAAGAGGAAATATAGAAAAGCATGAAGAAAGAGAACCTGCTACTTTCATCACTCATAACAAGAAAAATAAATGAAAAGGAGGCTCATCAGGTTCAAGGAAGCCTCCTCCTCAAAATTATAATAGAAGGAATGGAAGAGACAGTGAATCATCACACATTAACTGCTAAAATTGTTACAAGAAAGGTCACTATGCTCGAGACCGGCCTGAGAATAACAATGCTCCACGATACAACACTAGAAGAAAAAACAACATGTTTAATAATCAAAGAAGAGGAGATGATTAGAGGAATAATCGTAATGGAAGAGATGAAAGAACAAGAAGAGGAGATGATCAAAGGAATAATCGTAATGGAAGAGATGAAATAAAAAGAAGGGATGCTCTAACTGATCGCGATGAAGACTACCGTCCTCAAAAGAAGTCAAGAAATTCCAGATATGAAAGTAATACTGCTAATCAATATGAATATATCCTTATTTATGCACTTTCTAGTTCCTCTCCCCCGGATACTTGAGTTGGTTGATTGCTAGTGGGGCCTTTCATAATTTCTCTGGGTGTAAGGGGGTTCTCTCTAATTTGGTAGAGAGGGAGTCAAATTTGAAAATTATTCTTGGAGAAAACTCCACTCATCCCGTTAAGGCATTTGTTTCTATTAAATTTTACTTGGACTCTGGGGAATCTGTTTTGCTCCATGATGTGATGTATGTGCCCGAGTTGAAAAATAATTTGGTATTTATATCTGCCTTAGAGGAAAAAGGGATGAGGGTTTTCTTCATCAAGAGAAAAGTAATTACTTGGCCAGTGGGATCCCCTTTGAGATATTCTTTCACATTGGGATCTAGATTCGAAGGAATCTAAAAACTCGCTGGAAGGCCCCTACTAGAAATGATACATCTTACTAATCATCAAAGTGAGATGTGGCACCGTATGTTGGCTCATATTCACTATGAAGCTCTTTTGAAATTAAATTTGTCTCTGGGATCCCTGATGTTCAAGCCCATCATGATAGAGTACATCCAAGATGTGCTAGTGGGAAGAAGACAAGGAGACCATTCCCCTCTAGTAAGAATAAGGCAAATTACATCCTCCAACTCATTCATTTCGACATATGTGGTCCACTGCTCATACATTCACTTGGTGTCCATCTCTATTACCTAACATTCATCGATTATTTCTCAAGGAAGACTTGGATATGTTACTTAAAGCAGAGGGATGTGGCCTTCAATTTGTTCCAATACTTCAACGTTTTGGTCAAAAATCAAATAGGGAAGAAAATTAAGATCTTTGGGTCTGATAACGGTGGAGAGTACATTTCAAATTAATTCATATATTTTTTTAAGAAGGAAGGCTCAATAAGGACACGATTTTGCCCTATAATTTCGAACAAAATGGAGTGGCTGAGAGAAAGAACAAGTCTATTATAGAAGTTTCTCGAGCAATGCTTCGTGATCAAAAGCTACTGAAGTTCTTTTGGGGTGAAGCAACAAACATAATGGTATACGTGGTGACTCATCAAGCATTGGACAATAAGACTCTCAAATAAGTATTCATAGGTTTCAAGCTCGAAATTGGTTACCTCAGTATATTTGGTTGTCCTGCATATTTTCATGTGCCGAAAGAAAAAAGAAACAAGATGAAATCCATTGGAAGAAAAGGTACTTTTTTTGGGTATTGTGAAGATTCCAAAGCATTTCAAATATATATTCTTGTCAAAGGAAGGTTGAAATAATAAAGGATGTAATGTTTGATGAAGTTGTTACCCTTGGGAAAGCAAGGGACCTTCCTTCGCCTCGTCCTCCTGAAAATAAGAGTGATGATATGGATATTCTAGAAGGTCCTTCTGTACTTGAATCCGAGAGAGACATTGCTGATGATCCCTTGGAGCCTATGGACCCCTTGGATCCTCCTCCATGTGATCCCTTTGTCAGGAAGAGGCCACTTCGACTTCATGACACATTACAGGATTCCAAGAGATACATTCCCACCAGAGGGACTTTCGGAGAAAGTAAGAAGCTGTGTATGTACTAGGGATATGTTGTATCAATAAGAAATAAGATTCAATCTGAGCCTCCCACATTTGAAGAAGTCATAAAATAAAAATTATAGAAAGATACCATGGCCAAAGAATACAAATCAATTATGAAAAATGACATATGGGATGTTGCGCCGAGACCAAAGAGAAAACTTGTCATGACTTCAAAATGGCTATTCAAGATCAAGCATGGGGCCGATGGAAGTATTGATAAATATAAGGCAAGGTTTGTGGCAAGATGATTCTTCCAGAAAGAGGGAGAATATTATGATGATATATTTTCTCTTGTAACCTGATATACCACCATTCGTTTGATAGTTTCCCTTGTCGCAAGTCCAGGATGGACCCTTCATCAGTTGGACATAAAGACAACATTCCTCCATGGCATGTTACAGGAATAATTTTACATTGAGCAGCCATCGAGATTTGAAGTAGAGGTTCGAAAGATACATGTTTTCAGGTTGAATAAGGCATTGTATGGCTTGAAGCAAGCCCCCAGAGCATGGAACACCTGCATAGATAGCTACCTGTTGAAGCTTGGATTCAAAAAAATTGGTTCTGATCCCAAACTCTACTTCAAGGGGGTCCAAGGTATGCCTTTGATTTTAGTTTTACATGTTGACAATCTATTTATGAAAAGTAGCAAGTCCCTGATAATCAAGTGTAAGAGGGAGCTAGCCTCTGAATTCGAGATGAAAGACCTTGGACTCATGCACTACTTCCTAGGCCTTGAGATGTGGCAAAGGCCCAATGAGATTTTCCTTTCACAGGGAAAATATGTCGTGAAGTTACTGGAGATATTTGGAATGGCAGAATGCAAGTCCCTTCCCACATCGATGGAAATGAATTTCAAGAAGCTATGTGGAGAATATGCCGGACCCGATTTGGTGAATCCATCCAGGTATATATAGTTGATTGGGGCTATGATGTTCTTAGTGAATACTCGTTCAAACATATGATATGAAGTGAACACATTGATTCAATTTATGATTGAACCTATCCACACACATTGGGTTGCTTCCAAACACATTTTGAGATACTTATGGGATGATTACCCTTGGTCTAAGATATTCTGTCAGAGATGTTTGACTACATGGATATACCAATGCTAAATGGATAGGAAATGTTGCTGACATGAAGATCACTTTTGGATGTTGTTTTAACCTTGGATCTGCCATGATATCTTGGATGAGCAGGAAGAAAAAGTCTGTAGCTTTGAGTACCATTGAGGCATAGTATATTTCCACTAGCATGACTAGCTACAAAGAAGATTGGTTGAGGAAGCTCTTTAGAGAGTTGTTTGAGTAGGTTCTAGACACTACAATGACATATTGCAACAAGAGTGGGATCCGATTGGCAAATAATCCCATATTTCATGATAAGTCCAAGCACATAGAGATCATATATCATTACATTTGAGACATGGAGCAAAGAGGAGTCGTCTAACTCCATCACATATCAACGTATGAGTAGATTGTAGATATTCTCACCAAGGATTTTCCAAAAGGGAATTTATTCTTCTTTAGAGAGAAACATGGATTGATAGATGCAACCCCTCCTGAAAAGGGGCATCCTTGACCAAGAACACTGAGCATAGATATTCCCCTTTGGTTGAGCTCCCCAAGGAGGGAATGTGGTGCTGAGGGAACTTTGGACAATAGGGTACATGGTACCTACTCTTGTAGTAGGTTTTGTATCTCCCCTATTGTTATCCATCTGGTGTGTGTGATCCTTGTCCGTTTTGACAAGTAAAGTATCTCCCCCTATCTTGATTTATGCAAAGTATACCCCAGTTGGCATCATACCTACAAGCCAAGCTTGTTGGTATTGTTCCTCCCCGTTTGGCCAACGGGTTGAGGAGGCTTGGGGGTGTGTGATACTTACCTTTGGTAATTCAGGTATCTAAACCAAGCTCGTATTATGATGGAGGTATTCTACTACGTGACTCTTGAGGGTCATTTCTAGGAAGAGCGACAAAAAATAGGATGGATGTGAACCTTAACTCTTATATAACAACTTTATCTCTCCCATTTATTGCATAATGGGATGGATGTCATCCTTGCTTGGTAAGTTGTATCTCTCCTATTGATCGATATAGGGTGGAATCCATATGATCCCCCATGAGATGACTTGGGGCGAGAGTGTCAAATGAATGTTATAGAAGTGGCACCAAATAAATATCAATCGAAGGTTAGATGTATGATCATCACACCTATTAGTGCCAGTATTTTCATACTTCCATCAGTGATAAAAAATACTCTTTTCATATCATTTTAGGAGTCCCACTCAAAATCTTTTAAACATTCCATTAGGTCATGTCAAAAATTCACTCACTCATGGTAGCCCGAGTCACAAATATCACTTCCAAAAATTTATACTTGCTGGCCCACCATTCAGGTCTTTCTGAGCATAAATCAGTCTTGAAAGTCCATTTCATAATGGCATTATGTCAGTCAAATTCATCATGGAGTCTGGTCATCCAAGGTCCCATTAAGTCATTAAGTTTAATTTTCCAAGGTTCAATAAAGCACCATTTCATTTGCATAAGGTTAGCAAAAATAAAGAGAGTGATCCAAATAATATTCCTTCATCATCTGAAAAGAACATGTCAACATGAAATATGATCTCCAAGGAAGATTTCCAAAGTTTTAAGTCTCCTTTGAAGTTATGATTTTATTCTGTAATGTAATTTTATTCAAAAACATAGATGTAATTTATTTCTATTTTAATGTAATTTTATGTTCACTATATGTAATAAGTACTATTCCCAAGCTGCCAATTCAACTCCGTATGCCAAACTGAAAACCAAGAAAAAGCAATCAAAGAATACCAAACTCTAGCACATCAACCTGTAAAAGACAAAGTCAAAGTGTAAAAGGTATTTTCAAAAGTTTTCAAAGGTGAAATAAACATTAGAAGGTGGGTTTAAAATGAAAAGATTAATTTCACACAAGTATAAATCCTCGATGACATCAAGGGAGACCTCATTTGTCTCTTACTACCATCAAGCAAACTCAGCAAAACAAGGTTTTCAAGTTTTTTGGGCCAAATCAGCAAAACAGGGGAAGGCGCTGCGCCTTCCCCTGTTTTGCTAATTTGGCCCAAAAAACTTGAAAACCCTGTTTTGCTGAGTTTAAGTGAGGGCGCATTCCCTTCTGGCGTTGTGAATTTCCTCTTGGCGGTGCGCGCCTGCCAAAGAGAGGGCGCGCCTGTGTTTGGCGCTGCATGCTTGCCCAATATTCTTCAGAAATTTCTAGGAGGGCCTCCAAACATCAAAAATCACCCTCCAACCTATCAACACTAGTTATTCACACCTCCAAACAAGAAAGTAAGTTACAAATTGATTCACTCCTCTTCATTAAAGTCATTTTGGATGTGTGAGTTTGTTAAAATAAAATTTTGTGTCTTCTTTGATTTGAAACCCTAGTGTTCCTAAAAAACCTAATTACACTTCAATTTCAATCATTAAAACTTTGACCCTTCCCACATTGCAAATCTACCCTTTCCCAAATCCCTACAGTGACATTCCCTTTCCCTAAGCCTTCATTTCCTTAAAAACCCTAAGCCCTAGCTACACTATTTACCTAGGCTCCCAATTCCCTACACTTGTGATAAATTCCCTATTCCAAACTCTTATATATACCTACTCCCTATCACATTCCCTAATTCATACATCCCTACCCCTATCTCTCTCAATTGCCCTATCCCATTCCCTAATCCTAAAAATCATATTCCATATCATCCATAGTTTTCGAATCGGACCAGGCCTGGTTGACCGAGTCATTAGGCTTACTGGTCCGACCAGGCAGAAGAAACGTTCAGTCGGCCGATTTTTGTACTGGCTAGGCTGACTCGGTAACAAACCAGCCGACCAGGCCTGGTCCGAGTTAACTCGGCCTAGCCAATTCCGCCAGCCGGTGGGCCCAAAAAAACGATTTTAATGGACTTCAAACCCAATTTAATTCTCCTATTAGGTTTGTTTTAGGTTTTCTAACCCCTCCCCATGCTATTTAACTAACCCAACCCCTCTCAATACCTCACATCTTTCTCATTCAATTTTCTTGAGCATTTGTGAGAGTTTTCTGAAGAGTTACGGAGTTGGTTTTGGAGCAGCTTTGAGGAGTCTTTTGGGCAAGCTTTGAAGTAGCAGTGAGGAGCTTATTGGACAAGATTTGGAGCAGCATTGAGCTAGAGGAAGCTAGAGGCTAGAGGTATTTATTTTTTCTCTTCTAAAATCTGCCTTTGCTTGTTTTATTTATTTAGCAAATCTGAAAATGGTAAAACATAGTTTTTGGTGAAAGAAATGAACATAGAATGAATATTTTTTGTTTTTGTTTTCATGTTCAGATTTAAAATTTTTATTTCCAAGTCAAAAACTCAGTCCAAAATGGCCCCTAGAACAAAATATGCTGCTTGGGCATATGCTGAAATGGTTGGTGATCAAATGTTTTGCAAATTTTGCAAGAAAAAAATTAAGGAGGGTGGAGGGGGCATTCATAGACTGAAACTACATTTGGCCGGTGTTAAAGGCCAAATTACTACATGTGAAGCACCAAACATTGGGGAAATTAGGAAGCAGTTGAAAGAACAATTTGAGAAGTTTGAGCAAGAGAAAAATAGGCAAAAAGAAATACAGGCTGAAATTGGGAGGAAGAGGAATCTACAACATATGATGGCTGCCAACTCAAGTTTTGAATATTTTGATTATGAGGGTTCCTCATCTATCCCTTCCATTGATGCATCAAAAAACCCCTTTCTCTATGTTCCTCCCTCTATGGAGTCTATTTCTGACAAGGGTAAGGGTGCAATGAGAAATAAGGGTACTATCAAAATTTTTTTTGTGCCCTCATCTCCCTCTGATAGTGCAACTGCATATGGTCCTAGTCCTCCAACTGTGTAGCCCACTTTAGATGCTCATTGGAAAAAAGAATTGAGAGATATTTCTTGTGAGTACATTGCTAGATGGTGGTATGATGCTAATATTCCCTTCAATGCTACTCGTTCACCATATTATGAACCTATTTTTGATGCCATATATGCTGCTGGAAAGGGCTTCAAACCTCCTACTATGCAAGGGTTAAGAGGATCTTTTTTGAAAAGAGATATTTCAAACATTGACGATTATTTGAAAGAGTTCAAAACATCATGGGCACGTACAAGATGTACCATCATGCTAGATGGATGGACTGATTAGAGGAACCGTACCATCATAAACTTTCTTGTCTTTTGCCCACGGGGAACCATGTTGCTAAGATCAGTTGATGCATCTAATAGGGTGAAAGATGCATAGTTGTTGTTACAGCTTTTGGATGAGGTTTCTCAAGAGGTGGGGGTGGCAAATTTTGTTCAAATCATCACAGAAAATGCCTCTAACTATGTTCTTGCTAGTAAATTGTTAGAGGAAAAACACCCAACCATCTTTTGGACCCCATGTGCTGCACATTGCATAGACCTCATGCTTGAGGATATTGGAAAAATAGACTGGATCAAGAACACTTTAGAGCATGCCAAATGCATCACAAAATATATTTACAATCACTCATGGATTCTGAGTTTGATGAGGAAATACACAGTGGGCAAGGAACTTATTAGGCCTGCCATCACTGGATTTGCAACACATTTTTTGACATTGCAATCTATGTTTTCCCAACATAGAAACTTGAAAAAGATGTTTTCTAGTGATGAATGGAATGAATGTCAGTGGGCTTGCAAACATGATGGAAAAGATGTGAAAAGTAAAGTCAATGAAGAAATATTTTGGAAAAAGGCAGCAGAGATTGTGAAACTTGCTGAGCCACTGGTTAAGGTGTTGCGCTTGGTGGATGGGGAAATATTGGCTATCGGCTTCATTTATGAGGTTGTGGATCAAGAAAAGGAGCAAATAAGGGAAGCATACAAGGACAGAGTGGCTAAGTATGGCCTATTTGGGAAATCATTGATCAAAGATGGAACCATCAACTCCATTGCCCGATACATGCAGCTGGGTATTTTATGAACCCAAGGTATCATTATAAAGCTCAGGAAACAAGAGATTTGACTGGGGAGGTTAGAGATGGATTGATTGACTGCATTGATTGCATGATCCCCACAGAGAGTGAGCAGTTGAAGATACACAAGTAGATCACTATGTTCAGCCAAGCCACTGGTACCTTTGGCAAGAACCTTGCAAGGATTGCAAGGGAATCAGATGAGCCAGGTAAACAAAAAATTTCAATTTTCAAATTTATATTTTATAATTTATTGTTTTGTATAATTATTTATAAAATTATAATTTCAATTTCAAAGTTGGATATAAATTGTTGAGCTAACTGAAACTCATTTTTTGGAGCACAATGGTGGGAGGCATTTGGTAGCCACTGTCTTGAATTGCAGAGGTTTGCAATCCACATTTTGAGTCAAACTTGCAGTGCTTCTGCGTGTGAGCGCAATTGGTCTATCTTTGAGAGGATTCACTCAAAGAAGAGAAACCGCTTGGAGCAAAAACAGTTAAATGATCTAGTGTATGTCCAGTACAACCTTCGACTAAGATGCAACCAATTGCTGAACAAAAGACCTGATTCAGATCCCATTGTGTTGGAGGATATTGATCCAACATCAGATTGGGTAGTGGAGTATTATCCACCAGAGTTTGACATAGACGGGGAGAGTTTGCTTGAATTCGATTTAGAGATGGAGGTGGCTATGCTCAATGTAGATCCACTAGTAGTAGACCCAGTCCCAAGCCATCCAGTTGTCGGTGCAGGCACTTCCTCTAGTCAGCCACGACAAAGACGCATAACTCGTCTATCTGATTCTCAATGTGGTAAGGGCAAGGGTATAGATTCAGTTGAGGATGTTGATTCAGAGGAGGAGGCAGAGCGAGAGTTTTCCTCCTCTAGTTCAGAGTTTGAGGCAGAGGACATTGGCTTGTCATAGTCAGATGACTAGCAGTAGTTACTAGTTAGTAGTGACTATTCATGTTTTTTTGTAGAGGCCATTTAGAGCCTCCTTAGTTACGTTTTTTGTTTTGATCTCTATATCATCATCATGTATTGGTCCTTGGATAGTGCACTGGGTGCAATTTTGATATAATGGATATATTCATGAGCCTACTTTGATCATATCTTGTCTGTTGTCTATATTGTAATGCTTTGTGTTTGAAAACATGAATAAAAATCTTTAAATTTATGCTTTTGTACAAAAAAAAATATTTAATGTATTTTTTACAAAAATTGAGTCATTGAAACCGAGTCGATCGAGTCATTACCGATTCGGAGTCCGAGTCGGAGTCGACCCTCGGCCTGGTAGCTGACCGATTCCGTTTTTTAAAACTATGATATCATCACACTTCCCTAGGGTTTTGACACTAAGACATCATGGTAGAAGACCGACCATACAATGAGGGAGAAGAAACAGAGGGGAGGAGGCCACATAAAGGGGGAAGAATACTCAGATTAGAGCCAACAAATATCAGGGAAATTTTGGAATCTCCTATGGCTGTGACATGGTTCAAACATGTTGGATGTCTTGAGTTCTGTGAGGAAATTCCGAGGGTCCAACACCATGCTATGTTGACCAAAATTTTCATCTCTAATCTCCATGACAACCAAGTTACTCTTGCTGGTGTCACTTTCACTATGTCAACTGCCATCATCTCAGCTGCCACCGGGATCCCTAATGTTGGGGAGAAATGGTTCAAATAGAAAGAATTGGATGAGCATAACTATGAGCCTTTCATCAAGCCTAGGTACGAGAATGAGAGAAATAGGCTTTTCCATTTCTTTTACCTCCTGCAGAGATATGCTCCCATGATGAAAATAATCATGAAATACTTTTCATGTGAAGGTAGTTAGATTTTCTAGATTGTATGCCTATCACATCCGGCTACTTATGCACTTCATTAGGCTAAATATGCTCAACATACCCTACTACCTTTTACGGAGCATTGACAAGGTAGAATTTATTGCCCAGAAGAGAGAGTATGAAAAACAAATGAACAATCTCTTTCACCACTCCCTCATCAAAATCATAGTCCTCCATCACCTCAAGAAATTGAACATTCCATGGAGTTCATTCATAGCTGATGACATATTCACTGCTCCACCTATTCAGCATGAAAAAAATATGCCTTCATCATCTCATCCTTCCACTTCCATTCCTCCATATCAGCCCACAATACATTCATCATCAATAGATCAGTCTTCTTCATCTACTTCACCATCATCATCTCCATCCCACATTGAGATTGGGTCACCTAGGAAAGTTGAGATCAATGAGCCTAGGGAGGCTAATGTGGCTAAGATAGAGCCATTGGAAAAAACATATTAGAGGGGTCATAGGCAGGTGTTTTCTCCACAGATTGTGGAAGGGGCCCTACCTTATTCACCAACAAAGCAGGTACAGAAGGGGAAAGAAAAGATGGTATAGGAGGATGAACATGAGGCAACCATTCATGATGAGGATGACCTCCATGAAACATAACATGATTTTGACCTTGTTGACCAAGATGAGGATGATGATGATGAGATCACTAGTGTAGTCATCAAGGGGGAGGATGCCAAGATTAGAGAGCTCCAAACTAATCTTGACAGGTCCAAATTTGTCATAAACTTCCTTGAGCAGGAGAACTAGCAGTTGAAGACAAAGCATGCCATTGATAAGGTGAAATACATCACAGCTCAAAGGGAGGCAGAAAAAGCCAAGGTTATGCTAGATGAGACACTTGAAAAGTATGGTTTTCTTGAAGAACAAGAAGAACAAGCACCAAGAGGAAAACCTAGAACTAGAGGGCTGAAAAGAGCTCTAGCTCTAGAAAGAAAAAAAGAGGCTGAGCTTGCTGATCAATTAACCCTAAATGAACAACTTCCAATGGTGATCAATGAAAACTAGGAACCATGGCTTAATAGAGAAAATCAACATTTGGAAAATATTTTGGAGAAGGAAAATAAAGACAATGAAATATTGAGGAGGAAGGGCAAACATTATGCCCAAAAGGAGAAAATTGCAATGGCCAAGCCCAAAAGAGCCAATGCAAAAATTGATGCTTTGACCATGCTATAGGAGAAAAGAAAGTTGGATATCCTTGTAGAGGCTTCACTCCAAGCCTAGCACATCATCAACAATCATTTCAAACAATTTTGAAGATTTTTGGGTCATTTTTACAAATTCTGTGTTTTTTTTGAGTTTTTGGACAATCAAGTCATAGAGACAAGTGTCAAAGGTGCAACGCCCTTGGTGCTGCACTATTTTTTGAGCCATATTTTGAGAAAAATATCACCACCACCGGATGCAAAATGGCCAATACATCTCAGAAAACCACTTTGCAAGCCTTGGTTTGCAAAAAAAGCAGGCGAAAATGTCAAAAAACCGCCAAAAAATCATGTTTCTGTCTCAAATTTTACCGTGGCGCTGTGCGCTGAGCATTCTTGGGAGGATTGAATTTTGGCAAGGCAAATGAGCTTCATTTTCAAAATTGGAGGCATATTCAGAAACAAAACTTGAAGGGCTTTCCAACAAGCTCTCTTGGAGCCCATTTGGACACCTGTAGCCTAGTAAAAAACAACCTGCAAGATGGAGGGCACATTTACCAAAGGGAGGGTGCGTTTACCAAAGAGAGGGCGTGTTTGATAGTTTGTTGATATTTTCCCAATTTCACTGAAAATTTTACTTTTATCTTTGAAATTATGATTTCACTTATTTAATTGAGCATGGTAAATGTAAATATGATTTGGATAAGTTACCTAGGGGTAGATTCATGATGTAAATGTACTCATCAAAGTCAAATGAATCAGTTTCAATGTAATTAGGGAGGAGTCACTTAGAGCTCCCTACACTCTAGCTTTCACTTCAGAATTTTGTGGATCTCATCCTCAACTCAGGAATTCGACCCCTGAGGATGAGAGAATGTAGTTTTGATGTCTATATATTCCCTTTCTTCACTCTTAGCAAGGGTTGGAATAATTTGGATTTTGGCATATTGATCAGAGACTCTATTGTAATCATTTTGGCAGAAGCTTAATAAAAGTGTTGTAGCTATTTCTTTGGGATACCTGAAGTATGTATGTTTGGATTTTTTTTTTCTCTGTGATCATTTGTATGAATTTTTTGTAAGATCATAAACATTTCATGTCTATTATATGATCAATTTCAAGTTGATAGGTAGAATACATGTTTTTCATGCACTGTTTTGGGAAATTTGTCATAATTTGTCCATTTTCTCCAGTTTAGGAGGAATACAACTCCTATGCTCTTCCTAGCTCCTCATCAGTTTTAAATCATCTCACCAAATCACCTTTAAGTGCTAAACCTTCGACCTACCTTGCCCCATCGAATGGACTGCAATTCCATCTCATTTTCCATGACCTAATCCCCTTGACCTAATCCTCATCCAGCAAGCCCAACCCAACCCCAATCAAAACAAAACAAACCCTTCTGCACTTCATAGCTATCCTAAAACATTTTCATCCAGACCTCTTGGTTGTGATTTTTGTGGAGAGAGCCCTCTCCGACTTGGTAGGGCTAGATACCAAGTTAAAAGGTTGGTATGTGGTTACTTCTGTTGGGATTCCTTCTTCAACCTTAGGAATCTGGCGGAGTGATAACATACTGGCGCCGTTGCCGGGGAAACGACGGATCAGATCTTCCATTTGAAAGAACGACAAAGTTTAGATCTGTATATTGATGGTGAACAACGATCAACCAAAAGAAGGTTGTGCATCATTCACCTGACTACTCCAGTATCGAAGAATCCAAAGGTTCAGAATTTTCATGGCAACTCCACTTTTCAAGAACCGGTAGTTTGAAGATATTCTTGGTGAAATCATTTTTATTAAAATGGATTCGATTGCTCGAAGGTATGCTCCTATGAATCAAGCTCATATTCCTATTTTTCCGAACCGTATTCCTCATATATATTGGAAATCAGGACTGTCAAAGTTTAAGGGTCAGGATGGTGAAGACACTAGTTTGCATTTGGTCAAATTTCATTTGCATATTAATAGACTAAAGATTGAGTTTCCTGAATATTGTTTGATGAAGATATTTATCGCTACCTTGGAGGAAAAAGCGAGATCATGGTATGAGAGTCTACCATCTGCTAGTTTATATTCTCTAAAGGACTTTAATTCAGTTTTCTTTCAACATTATCAAAGCTTCAATTCTTCCTTGTCGATGATTGATAATTGTTGTGAGATCTCTGATAATTTCATTAAGTTTCTTGAAAATTTGTATGGGGATGAAGAGTGTCTAGATGATGAGATCATAGAAGCCCTATATGATTTTTCCTCCCAACAAGAATCAATAGCTTCCTCCTTGGATAAAAAGGACCGGGACCAAGAAAGAGAAATGCCAATTCCCAATCTTGAAAGTGAGAATCTTCAAGCCAATGTTAAATACTATGAAACTCATTTTTCTTCTTTTACAAGAATATGAGATAGATCAGCTCTTGAACAATCATATTACATCCCAAGCTTATGCAGGTTTGCAATATTTACCTAGTCAAGAATGTGTTCTTGAAAATTCTTCCATCATTGAAAATGAAAATATGAGTTTAAATGATGATAGTAATGAGACTTATGAAACTATAAAGGAAGTTGTTGTGAGTAAGCCAATTTGTGATGATGATTTCCTGCAAGGAGATCAGCTAACAGAGACTGTTGTCTTTCATGAAGAGGATTGGGTTGTCATGTTTAACAATCTTGAAGAATGTTTTCTGTTCAAAGATGATTTAGAATATGAATTTGAGGAGTATGAGCCTAAGAGAGACAGTATGACAGAGATAGAATCAGAGTTTCCCATGCTTGAGGAATTTACAGCCAACACTCAGATTATAGAAAGTCATACTTCCCTATGCCTTCCTATCGATCAACAACCAAGTGTTCTTTCGGATCAGAATGAAGAGTATGCTTGTGTTTTTTCTGAATCTCAAGACAAGGTAACATTTCATATTTTTGAAGATGCTTTACTTATTTGCTACAGTTATCAGGGAAGATGTATTTTCTTGCTTTCATGGACCAAAAGCACATGTTCAGTGAACACTTAGAGTGGCATAGTTTTTGTTTTTTCTGCCTGCTCGAGGAAAATGAGAGCAGAACTTTAGTAAGCAACCATCTCTTGGATTGGTTACACTAGAAGGATCATTTCACCTAATCAACAATTATGCAACAGATTAGAGTAGGTTGGTATCATTTCAGTTTGATTTGATTTTGTTTTCAGCAGAAAGTTTCTTTCAATATTAAGTTTTTTGCAAGTGTGAAGTAGAGAATCTCTGGAGTTTGGAGCCCGAAGTGAAGGCCATGGAGCTTCAATGATTTTGTGCCATTTTCAAAAAGTCCAGGTTTTGGTCAAGTAAGTCAGTATTGAGTCAATTTTTAGTCACTTGATTTTGCATTGAGTTAGTCTATTTCTCCAAGTTATTAGTTTTCAATTTGAGTTTTCGACCGTATTGGCCCAATGGAAGAGGCACTAATCTGCAAAAGCCAGAGTTCTGTGGTTCTTGACACCTCTTTCAGAGCTATATTCCCCAATAAGGCCAATGTTAGTGTCAGTATTTTCATACTGTCATTAGTGATAAAAAATACTCTTTTCATATCATTTTAGGAGTGCCACTCAGAATTTTTTAACCATTCCATTAGGTCATGTCAAAAATTCACTCACTCATGGTAGCCCTAGTAAAAAATATCACTCCTCCTCAAAATTTATACTTGTTGGCCCACCATTCATGTCTTGTTGAGCATAAATCAGTCTTGAAAGCCCATTTCATTATGTCATTATGTCATTCAAATTCATCATGGAGTCTGGACATCCAAGGTCCCATTAGGTCATTAGGTTTCATTTTCCAAGGTTAAATAAAACACCATTTCATTTGCATAAGGTTAGAAAAAATAATGGGAGTGATCAAATAATATTCCTTCATCATCTGAAAAGGACATGTCAACATGAAAGATGATCTCCAAGGAATATTTCCAAAGTTTTAATTCTGCTTTTAAGTTATGATTTTATTCTGCAATGTAATTTTATTAAAAAACATAGATGTAATTTATTTCTATTTTTAATGTAATTTTATGTTCAATATATGTAATAAGTATTATTCCCAAGCTGCGAATTAAAATCCTTATGCAAAACTGAAAACCAAGAAAAGAAATCAAAGAATACCAAAATCCAACATCATCTACCTGCAAAAGGCAAAGTCAGGTGTAAAAGGTATTTTCAAAAGTTTTCAAAGGTGAAATAAAACATTAGAAAGTGGGTTTATAATGAAAAGATTAATTTCACACAAGTATAAAAGCCCCCATGACATCAAGAGAGACCTCATTTGTCTCTTACTACCGTCAAGCAAACTCAACAAAACATGGTTTTCAAGTTTTTTGGGCCAAATCAACAAAACAAGGGAAGGCGTTGTGCGTTTGCTTAAGGAAAGGTGCATTTCCTTTTGGCACTGTGCGTTTCCTCTTGGTGCTAAGCGTCTGTGTATTGTGTTGTGTGCCTTCCAAAGAGAGGGCGTGCCTATGTTTGGCGTTGCGCACTTGCCCAATATTCTTCAGAAATTCCCAGGAGGGAATCCAAACTTCAAAAATCACCCTCCAACCTCTCAACACTAGTTCTTCACACCTCCAAACAAGCAAGTTACAAATTTATTCACTCATCTTCATCAAATTCATTTTGGATGTGTGAGTTTTTTAAAATAAAATTTGGTGTCTTCTTCGATTTGAAACCCTAGTGTTCCTAAAAAACCTAATTACACTTCAATTTCAGTCCCTAAACCTTTAACCCTTCCCACATTGGAAATATACCCTTTCCAAAATCCCTACAGTGACATTCCCTTTCCCTAAGCCTTCATTTCCTTAAATTAACCTAAGCCCTAGGTACACTATTTACCTAGGCTCCCAAATCCCTACACTTGTGATAAATTCCCTATTCCAAAATCATATATATCCCTACTCCCTGTCACATTCCCTAATTCATAAATCCCTACCCTCATCTCCCTCAATTACCCATTCCCATTCCCTAGTCCTAAAAATCATATTCCATATCATAACACTTCCCTAGGGTTTTGACACTAAGACATCATGGCAGAAGACAAACCATACAGTGAGGGAAAAGAAATAGAGGCGAGGAGGCCACATAAAGGGGGAAGAATACTCAAATTAGAGCCAACAAATACAATGTAACTTTTGGCATCTCCTATGGCTGTGACATGGTTCAAACATGTTGGATGTTTTGAGTTCTGTGAGGAAATTCAGAGGGTCCAACACCATGCTATGTTTACCAAAATTTTCATCTATAATCTCCATGACAACCAGGTTACTCTTGTTGGTGTCACTTTCACTATGTCAACTGCCATCATCTCAGTTGCCATCGGGATCCCTAATGTTGGGGAGAAATGGTTCAAACAGAAAGAATTGGATGAGCATAAATATGAGCCTTTCATAAGCCTAGGTACAAGAATGAGAGAAAGAGGATTTTCCTCTCTTACCTCTTGGAGAGATATGCTCCCATGATGAAAATAACCATGAAATAATTTTCATGTGAAGGTAGATTTTCTAGATCGTATACCTATCACATCTAGATACTTATGCACTTCACTAGGGTAAAGATGCTCAACATACCCTACTACCTCTTTCGGAGCATTGAAAAGATGTCATTTATTGTCCCGAAGAGAGGGTATGAAAAACAAATGAACAATCTCTTTCACCACTCCCTCATCAAAATCATATTCCTCCATCACCTCAAGCAATTGAACATTCCATGGAGTTCATTCATAGCTGATGAAATATTCACTAGTCCACCTATTCAACATGCCCAAAATATGCCTTCATCATCTCATCCTTCCACTTCCATTCCTCCATCTCATCCCATAGTAAATTAATCATCATTAGATTAGTCTTCTTCATATACTTCACCACCATCATCTCCATCCCACATTGATACTGGGTCACCTAGCAGAGTTGAGATCAATGAGCCTAAGCAAGCTAATGTGGTTGAGATAGAGCCATTGGAAAAAACATATTAGAGGGGTCATAGGCAGGTGCTTGATCCAAAATTGTGGAAAGGTACCTACCTTATTCACCAAAAAATCAGGTATAGAAGGGGAAAGAAAAGATGTTAGAGGAGGATGAACATGAGGCAACCATTCATGATGAGGATGACCTCCATGAAATAGAATAGGATTTTGACCTTGTTGACCTATATGAGGATGATGATGATGAGATCACTAGTGTATTCATCAAGGGGAAGGATGCCAGGATTAGAGAGCTACAAAATAATCTTGACAAGTCCAAATTTGTCATAAACTTCCTTGAGTAGGAGAACCAAAAGTTGAAGACAAAGCGTGTCATTGATGAGGTGAAATACATCACAGCTCAAAGGGAGGCATAAAAATCCAAGTTTATGCTAGATGAGACACTTGAAAAGTATGGTTTTCCTGAAGAACAATAAGAACAAGCACCAAGAAGCAAAACTAGAACTAGAGGGCTAAAAAGAGCTCAAACTCTTGAAAGAAAAAAAGAGGTTGAGCTTGCTGATCAGTTAACCCTAAATGAACAACTTGCAATGGTGATAAATGAAAATTGGGAACCATGGCTTGATAGAGAAAATCAACATTTGGAAAATCTTTTGGAGAAGACAAATAAAGACAATGACATACTGAGGATGAAGTTCAAACATTATGCCCAAAAGGAGAAAATTGCAATGGCCAAGCTCAAAAGAGCCAATGCAGAAATTGAGGCTTTGACCATGCTAGAGGAGAAAAGAAAGTTGGATATCCTTAAAGAAGCTTCACTCCAAGCCTAGCACATCATCAACAATCATTTCAAACATTTTTTAAGAGTTTTGGGTCACTTTTACAAATTTTGTGATTTTTTTGGGTTTTTAGACAGTCAGGTCACAGAGACAAGTGTCAAACGCGCAACGCCCTTGGTGTTGTGCTCTTTTTTGAGCCATATTTTGAGAAAAAATATCACCACCACTAGATGAAAAATGGTCAATACATCTCAGAAAACCAATTTTCAGGCCTTGGTTTGCAAAAAAACCAGGTGAAAATGTCAAAAAACCACCAAAAGATCATCTTTCTGTCTCACTTTTGACCCTGGTACTGTGCACTGAGCAGTCTTGGGAGTATTGAATTTTGACAAGGAAATTGAGCTTCATTTTTAAAACGGAAGGCATATTCAGAAACTAGACTTGAAGGGCTTTCCAACAAGCTATCTTGGAGCCAATTTGGACACCTGTAGCCCAGTAAAAAACAACCTACAAGATGGAGGGCGCGTTTACCAAAGGGAGGGCACGTTTACCAAAGAGAAGGCGCGTTTGATAGTTTGTTGATATTTTGCAAATTTCACTGAAAATTTGATTTTTATCTTTGAAATTATGATTTCACTTATGTAATTGAGCATGGTATATGTAAACATGTTTTGGATAAGTTACCTAGGGGTAGATTCATGATGTAAATGTATTCATCAAAGTCAAATGAATCAGTTTCAATGTAATTAGGGAGGAATCACTTAGAGCTCCCTACACTCTAGTTTTTAGTTCAAAATTTTGTGGATCTCATCCTCAACTCAGGAATTCGACCCCTGAGGATGAGAGAATGTAGTTTTGATGTCTATATCTTCCCTTTCTTCACTCTCAGCAAGGGTTGTAATCAGTTGGATGTTGGCATATTGATCAGAGATTCTATTGTAACCATTTTGGAAGGAGCTTAATAAAAGTGTTGCAGCTATTTCTTTGGGATACCTGTGGTATGAATGTTTGGCATTGTTTTTTCTCTGTGATCATTTGTATGAATGTTTTGTAAGCTCATAAGCATTTCATGTCTATTATATGATCAATTTCAAGTTGATAGGAAAAATACATGTTTTTCATACTCTGCTTTGGGAAATTTGTCATAATTTGTCAATTTTCTTCAGTTTATGAATAATACATCTCCTATGCTCTTCCTAGCTCCTCATTAGTCTTAAATCATCTCACCAAATCACCTTTAAGTGCTAAGCCTTCTACTTACCTTGCCCCATCAAATGGAGATAAATTCCATCTCATTTGCCATGACCTAGTCCCCTTGACCTAATCCTCATCCAACAAGCCCAACCCAACCCCAATCAAAACAAAACAAACCCTTCTACACTTCTTATTTAGCATAAAACCTTTTGATCCAACCCTCTTGGCTATGATTTTTGTGGAGAGAGCCCTCTATGACTTGGTAGGAATAGATACGAAGTTAAAATGTTGGTCTGTGGTTACCTCTGTTAGGATTCCTTCTTCAGCCTTAGGAATATGGCGGAGTGATAACAAAACCATTAAGATTAAGTTTTAAAGTCATCCAAATATGATTTTTCTATCTATTAGATGTCATGGAATTTGTACGACATGGCCCATTTAAAACTTGCTCTAGAATTTTTAAGACCAAATGGAACATTTAGTAAGAAAATGTACCGCAAGGATAAATAAAAGTTACTTCATGTTTATTTTCTAGTTTGAATTGTGTTTGGTTAAAACTATAGAAACCATACATTAATTATAAGATTTCACTGTTGACACACTCATCAATGATCTAATCAATGAATGGGGTTGCATAATTTTTCTTGGGAGAAGCACTATTCAAATCCCTCTATTGAACACAAACATATATAGTGCTTGTTTTTAGTGATTGAAACAAGGTTTGAGACCCTTTCCATTAAAGGAACTAGATATATGAAACCAACCTTCATTATTTTTTCAACCTTTGCCTTGATGGAAGATGCCTTATGAAGGTTTGCTGGCTAAATATTTTGTTGAACTAACTTAGCTTTGTCATACTTCTTAATTTCATGTTAGATACTCTACGAGTCAATGCCTAGCATATTTTCATAGGACAAAGCAAATACGTCATGGAATTATTTGAATAAGGTAGTATAAAGTTTGATTTTCAAGGAGAATAGTCTACACCTATGAGGATGTTTTCCACGACACCTAGCTTCATACCAATGTCAATGGGTATGGTTTTTGATATATTTTCCAAATTCCCCTTTGAGTAAACATCATGTAGCATGATGTAATATTGTGACCACTCAATAGGGCCAAAGGAAACAAGAATTTTTGAGTCATTATCTTGTTGTTCACAAAATGTATAAAAGATGAATGATCGTGAAGTTCCTCCCAAGAATGATCATGGATAAACATGACCTCCAAGATAGATTCATTAGATGATAAACATGACCTTCAATATAGATTCATTATGCTCTTCATAAGATCCTAATTCTAAAGGAGCAAGAACCACTTAAGGGTTTGTAAACCCATGTGATCCACTAGTAATGAAAGAGATCATATTAACATGAATGACAATGGTAGAAGTATTGAGGGGGATTGCAGGTGGAGGAAAGCATTGGGAATACACCAATAAGTGAAGAATTTTAAACATTCCTGCTCAACATTTGTGGTATAATGAAGAGAATCAACAACAAATGGAAAAAAGTGCTAGCAATTGCTGTTTTATCGACCATGAAAAAAGAAAATTGGTAAATCATGAACATTTTTCCTTCATGGGGAAAGTGTAGAATTTTAAATTCTCACAAAACAACGACCATCATGGCATAGAGCCAATTTTGACTAAGAAGAAAATCATAGCATAATGGGAAATCAACTATTTTGACTTCAATAGTTACACTTTTTCCCTCAAGATCAATAACAAATTTTGGGAGTACTCATTTATGTTGGAAAGTGTGGCCATCAAATGCCTAGAAAGTGGTGTTAGACTATACAAGTGCTAGGGATCCCATTTCCCACTAGCGTGAGGAGGAAAAAATACAAGTGGAATCTCCTTCCTTGGGAAAAAAATATGTTGCAAGAGCCTATATTTACTTGTGTCTATGTCAAAAGTGATGAGACTTGTATTTGATGTATCTACCCTACTGATTGTAGTCAACAAGGCTTTACATTACATGGGGAAACTTTGTAAAACCTATAAGGAAGACTTGACACATGGTACCTAGTCCAAGTCCTTCACAATAATATAAATATGGGTAGTATGTGCATGGATATTGTGAGTCGACCGATAGAGAACACCATTTTTGGAGGGTGTATTACCATTCCTAGTGGTTTATCCATCGAAAGAGCCACTAGGTTGAGTAGGGATCATTGGTTCCTTAAAAGAAGGACTACTCTCATGAGACAAATATCTCTTAGCTTGTGTATTTAAAAGAACCACCTCATAAAACATGAAAATCCTTTCATTTGATGGGCCTCCTTGATGATAATAACCTATCATGCCCCTTAATGGAGGAGCAGGATAGTGTGAAATCATTTTTTTTTTTGGATGGGGAATCGATTGGTTTACATATAAATTTATTGGGTAGAGCCATGTTGAATAGAGAAGTGATGAATCTCATTCATTCTTGGGTACTCGTGACTAAGATGGTCTCCCTGAAAAATGTTATAAGGAAACTTGTTCTTTCTATTTTTCATAGCAGTGCCTACACCCATGATGGCTTGGTTTTGTTGATCCCCTTCGTATTTTTTAAAGTATTTTATGTTTATTTTTCTTCTTTTTTCCTCTAGGTTGATGAGTTTTACTTAATGAAATGGATTGTATCAAATGAATCTTGGAGGTATGCTTAGGGACTATAGCAGTTTGAATGGTGGGAAAAATAGTTTGTGGGGTTTTATGGCACAACTATTTGCCCCAATTGCACAACTAACTAGCTTATAATTTTAGTAGAATGGAACCAAAAATGCCATTGGTTTTTGGTCCTAGGTTGGGTTGAGTAGGAGCATTAGGAATAATGTCATACAATATTCCAAACTAAGAATATATCAAGTCAAGATGATTGTTTCCCTTTCCATCACAATATCTTTTCCAATATAAGGTAACAATGATTAATTAAATCAATATTTGAATAATTAATAATAAATTTTAACATGGATTAGTCATTTACACCACCTTCTCTCATGAATATGATAAAAATTGTGTGGAAGTTTCCTATTGAGATTTTGATCGGATATCGGTTCCATTCTCTTATTAAAGTGGTAATTGACAATGTGTTAAGTATATTATGGCCAAAGAAGGGTAGTCATGATATGATGCCCAATTGAGTTCAATATACCATTTTGTGACATCATTGGTCAGAGTGCATTGGAAGAGTCATAGAAATATACTATCATACACAAACGAGTTGGATGGACACCACAAATTATAGGTGATGATATGTGTTGTGGGATTCTCTCTCATATTTTTGTCAAACTTCGAGATATCAGAGGGAAATTTAATAATCATGGGTGTCCATTTGGGGTTATGACATATGGGATCATTGTTTAGTTGATCCAAATTTGGAAAATAAAGCAATGTTAGAAATGGTATCTAATTATGATCAAATGGAATTGGGGAAGGGATGGAATCCTAGAAAGACGTTGTGATCCTATGATACACGGACATCCAAAGGTTGAATAACTATCAAATGGATTATTTCTCTCAAGGTTATAGGGCCTTGGAGAAAAAAATATACTAAAAGGATAATTTCCCTTAGGAGGGTTTCCTCAAGGAATAAATGTACTCCCAAAGGCATGCCTACCAATGGGACCATATCAATCCCTGGGAGAATGAATTCTTGGAGCAAAAGCACCCCCAAATGTAGGGAAACATGTGGAGTAAATAATACTGACTAGGAAATTTTCCCTAGATGTATGGGCACTCTCTAAGACAATAGGGCCTCTAGGGAATAAAATTCCTCATAATTATTGATTAGAGCATGGAGTATTAAATCTTATGAAGGAATTACTGCCATAGAATTTCTAGGAACAAGAACATACCTTCCCTGAAGGCTCCCTCTAAAATATGGTCCAATGCTTGGTAAATGTATTTTTATTATTGGTACAACATAGTTAGGTGGAAACCACTTTAATTTGTGTTGTAAGATTTTATTTTTCCCCACACCAATTACAAAACCAATGGAGGGTGGAAACACTAAAATACTAGGGAAAATAACAGAGGTTATTGGTACAACCAATGGAATAACCAACAAGGAGAAGGTGAATGTGATAGATGTAGAGGGAGTTTTTCCTATCGCACTCTTCAGAGGTAATGAGAACATCACAAAGGAGATGCATGAAACACTTGATGAGGAATATCCCAACTCTCTAATAATAAATGCTCCACTCTCATTAGACATAGAATGCGAATTATTAAAAAGTGAAAAAGGGTCACTAAAAATATCTCTCAACTTAAGGAGTACACATTCAAAAGGACTAATCAAAGGAGGATTAGCATTGACTAGTGGAATTTGATCTACCACTTCAAGAATTAATTGTTCTTACACTTTCGAACCAATGATGGCCCTTTTAGGCTCTACCATGTTTGTCTACTAATGAAGGATCTATCCTTTTCCTTTGTAAGGGTGGACCTTCCTCTTCTAGTGGAAGGTTTTGTAGTCTATGATAATGATGAAGAACTTGATTTGCCACAATGAATTAAGATATTTATGAATGAAACAAAGAACGCTATGGAAATTTAGACTCAGATTGAAGTGCTCACTCCCAACAACACTAAAATTGCACAACATAAAAAACAATGGATATAGGGGCCTTCTAAATATCATCCTAGGAGGATAAGGGCCCAAGTTTGCCAACAAAGGTAACAAAAAAAATTACACTAACCTCCCTATACTAGACTTTAATAACACAAGTGACCCCAAAAGTAGCATGGTTATTCACTCCCTAGGAGCATTGATACGGTGATGTAACATTTGTCTTGGGTACTACAAGTAATTCCTATGTGTAGTCACCTACGTAAGGTTGACATAAAGAATTATCAATAAGGCACCACCTCATAATCCAATGACCAGGGGAGGACAGGCATGGGTCGGGACCACATGCATAGGCAGGGAATGTATGCTTGAAACCTCATCAAGGGCTCTAATGATAACTAGTTTTGGTTTTACATCCTTGGAGTGTTTAATCTCTAATCCTATTATAAGGCCCTGCATGAAATTCTAATGTTGGCTTGCTACAAACATAAAAAAACCTCTAGCAAATTTTAATTATTTTTTTTTAAGCTATTTTTACTCAAGGGTATGGAGTAAAAATTAGTGATATGTAAATGACTTTTTAAAATTTAATTATATGTGACAAAAGATGATAAAATAAATAATTCTAATTCAATGAAAAGTAGCTACATAAATGAGGAGATATCTATTTATATTTCAAAAACTAGTTTGAGACCTCACACACTCTCAATATGCACTTTGAATCAACAAAGCATTTTGAAATAAAATATAATTCAAACACTTAAACATCCAAAGAAGACACCAATGAAGTTTTGCAAGAAAACAAACACAAAATAATTAATTTTTTCTTCATGGAATGTCAAGATTTAACCTATCTAATGAGGAAAAAAAGGAAAAACATATAGCCAACAAAAATAGTTCAAGTCTACAGGACAATGGTGGAAACCATGAAACAAAGGCCCCAATGCTTCTCCAATGAAGGACACCCAAACCAAATGCAAAATATAGCCAAGAAAACACAATTTTACCAATTTCTCTTTGAATGCAAAGGAAACAAGTACTAATCACTCATATGAATCACAGAAATAGCTCTTAATACCTTGTCTAGATCCCTATTCAACAAACATAGACTCAAGCTAGCAAAAACAAGAGAAATGCACCTAAAGGTACACCTAAGAGGCACCAAAATCCACAAATGCTTTTTTACATTTAGGAATAAGATGATATTTTGAGAGTAATCATTGATGGATCTATCCCTATAGAGGCCCCAAAATCGAAACAATAGATCAAATAGAGGAAAAATTCACAAAATTCATCAAAATCCCCCACTTATAGGCTTTATTACTATGTCTAAGTGGACATTGAGTGATGCATCACTACTTGCAATCCTGCAATAAGCGATGTTCATACTATAATTACTCCGTGGATTATGATACATAGTAATGGAATCAAGGTTTTTCCTTCAAATCTTGACCAAATTTGATAAATTAGTTGTGATATCCCTGACTTGGAGTTTATACTGTAAATTTTTATATGATTAGGCTGTTTACTGTCTTGATTTTGAAAGACTTATTTGAAAATTGATTTATCAATGTTACATCACTGATAAATAGTTTATGTAAATCCATGTTATTACGTTGTTAATACAATTAAAAGAATATGGAAATTAATGTTGAAGCTACACTTGGGAAAGAGATAAAGTTGCAAGTTATTGTTGGAGATTGATTACCCTTATTTATTAAGTCGTAGGAATTTAATATAAATGATTTTATTATTAATGATAATGGAAGATTGATCAATAACTTCCCTTAAAGACATGGCCTTGTCTCTAAGAGTGGGGAAGTGAGGCTCATAAATGAGCTAGTAACTGCCTGCCACTTGGTGGTTGAGGTGGAGGTAGTTACAAACTACCAAATATTTTGGTAGTGGGACATGGTTTTTGTCTTTTGCTGGAAATTTATTTATGTAATGAAAGAACCTAGTGAGAGGCAAAAAGTGACGAAATCAAGAAAAAAGAAAAAAGAAGAAGTTGCAGACCTTAATGCTCGGGGGGACCCTTTTTGGAGAAAGGAGTCAAAGTTGGGCGGAGTTGGTTAACTCCAGTATTAGTTTCCAGATTACTTTTTTCAAGTTAGTATTCTAAAACTCTTAACATGTGATTATTTTATGAACTGAAGTTGTAAATGCTTAGTATCTAATTTTTTTTTCAATAGAAAATACAAAGTTGAAGTACTTTTCTTCGAATATATATATATATATGCATGCTTAGCACAAAAAAATTACAAGTTGTTAGAATAAAAAACTGAAAGTGTGTAATTTCTTAAAGAATTACTCTCTAATATATATACAATGAAAGAACATTTTTTAGAGATCAAATGTGAGTGTGAACAAATGAGATGCTGATAATCAATCTTGGCTAGCCTAGAGTTATTATACTTTCTTATATATGTATGCCAGTTATATTGACCTTAATAAACAAATATAGAGTGAAATTTAGTTAATAGTAGTGTATTCAAGTAACAATATAGTCTAAAAGACATTATGAAAATAAAAATGTTAAACCCATAAAAAAAATTCATGGGATAATCTGATGAAAAATTAAGTTACGTATATGGAGAAATTTATGGTACAAGTAATGTACAAGAGGTTGAAAAGAACTGAAAAGTTTAATAATAAACAAGGAACAAGGGAAATTAATCACTAAAAGAATAAATCTAGGATAGTAAATCCTTACATTGGGTACAAAAATAATCCTACAGTAAAATTTTGGAAATATATATATATATATATATATATATATTAAAACACTTTATAATGATGAGCTGTAGACATTTTAAATATGCAATATAGAGACAAAAGTATAAGAATGTTTGATGAAAACATATATAGTTATTAAATTAAAAATATTAACACAATGTGTTCATCATTTATGATTACATTACTTAGTTTGCAGTATTGGGCAAGAACGACCAACATAACAATAACTAAAGTATAGTTGTCCAATATTTTGGGTTGAAGGTACCCTTAATAGAGTTACAAGTTAGACTTAAAGCCTATAAAACATAAATGTTCTAAAAGGAAGTAATTATAAGAAAACAATTTATGAATTGAATATATAAAGACAAGAACCCTAACATCTAGTTCTCGAACAAATAAGTCACACATAAGCAAAGTAACAACTAGGAGTCTTGGAAATTTGACCTGGGTAGAGGAAGTACAAAGTTTCTTATGCATCAGAAAAGACCCAAACTTTCTTGCTAAAGGAAAAAGTTCCAATATTTCTCAAAGGATTTTATGTTACCTACAACTATTAGAGAACAAAATCCTAAGTTATAAGTCTAGTAGACATTAGAATTTTTTTTAGGTCTAAAATGAGAATCCTATGGAATATTATAAAATAATAGTGGAAAAAATAAAATAAGATTAGATTATATCATCAAATTTTAAAGGGAAAAAAGGAAAAACTATTTTTTCAACTCATCTCTCTACGATTTTACTCAAATTTTGAGTGGGATCACTTGTTGGATGCATAATTTAATTATTCATCGAAGAAGTACCCATGTTGCATACGTTTGATGGATGCTGCTACGCGAAAAATGAGAAAAGATGAAAAAAAAACGTGATTGCAATCACGTTTTTCATGTAGAAGGGTCCATCGAAAGTATGCAACATGGATACGCCTTAGATAAGGAATTTAATTTCACATCAAATGAGTGCTCCCACTCGAAATTTGAGTAAAACCGTAAGGAGATAAATTGAAAATAGGAGTTGAATATATATATATATATATATATATATATATATATATATATATATATATATATATATATATATATATATATATATATATATATATATATATGTATAATTTTTTTACTTTTTTATTCCAAAAATGGTGAATCCCATGGTTGACATCATCATCTTGAATCTTATTGGTTCTTATAAAGTTGATTTTGGTTGTACATTTTTGTTTTGAGACTCATTTTAGACCTCAAAGTTTCTCTAATAAATATTTAAATCAAAATTGAATAATGATAAGTAAGAAAAAATCTCATTTCTAAAATTTACTTGAAGGAATAACATTCAAGAACATAACACCATAATCTAGCCATTAAACCATCAGTTTTATGGTAAAAAAAATTAATAATTATTATAAAAATGGAAAATCTTATGATAGGAATTAAAAAAATAATGTGAAAAGAAGAAATATGAGCATGCCTATAGGATTAAAACTCTCAAGAAAAAATTACAACCGGATTTATATAATATACACTCTAAACAAAGTTTTTTTTACATCCATTTAAATTTAATTTATACCAAGGACCAAGGGGACAATTTAATGCCAACGATTTTATAACTAAATAAATAGTCATTCAGGGTTAGCGTTTTAATTTAGAAACCTATTTACAACATTACCAAAACAAAAGAGAATGAAAACAAAAATAAAGCACTTCGATTCTTAAATAAGTTACCTACGTAGAGAAAGAACCATTTTACAAGAAAATTGGAAATTTGATGAACAAATTTCATCGGAAAACAAAAGCTAGAGCCAGTAATGGAAATATCCAGGAAGATCATTGATACCCTACATTGAAATGAAAAGGTTAATTCTATGGCTATTCAAATCCACGAAAGAAAAATAGTATATAATCATTAGTATCCGAAGTTACATTTCTAGCGGCATTGAAGCTAACAAAATCTTAGCAGAATAAATTATGGCCCAAAAAGTTGAAGCCTGACAACCAAGGTAGAAACCCTCAAACTAAACTTGGATGTGGAATTAAAAGGCTAAGTTAGTATGAAAATCCCATAATTGAAGGTATAGAAAGAAATATGGAATATGAGTAAATTTCTCTGAAATTAACCAAATATACCTATATCAGTTTCCCCAAACAATGGACACATATACCTATATCAGTTTCCCAAAACCCTAAAACCCTATATCCATGGTACAATGGATAATCATTACAATCAATACAACCCTAAAGCATATCGACCATTGATTAAAAAATCCATCATCATAGTTATTGAGATTAGAGTACACGTATTACAATGTGGCATATTGTTCTATATCCATGGTACAATGGATAATCATTACAATCAATAAAATTCTAACAAGTAGTCTTTAGTGCGACTTTTTGAAGGCTTTTTAGGTGGATTTTTCCTGTCTAATTTCTCTAAAATCCAGTAGGAATTTATTGAAAACAGAAGTTTGATGGGTAACCTCGCACAATCTAAGTGCTCTAGGGGTTTTTTAGGGTGCTTAATCCATATATACAGTCAAAAAACTAGTTTAAATAACATAAATCAAGATTTTATCTCAAATTGTTTCACCAGATTTTGGCACCAGAAACTCCAAAAAGTTGCACTAAAGACAACTCCAAAACCCTAAAGCATATCGACCAATGATTAAAAAATCCATCATCATAGTTATTGAGATTAGAGTACACTTATTACAATGTGGCATATTGTTAAAGCTCACACATTTGGGACCGCAAACATTTGAAAATGCATGTCATCACAAAAATAAAAAAGCATATGATGGTATATGAATATAAAAAGAAAAATCAACTTAATATGTAGCAGGCCAAAGATTAATTTAAGCAATAGATTATCAACCCACCATCACTATTTATGAAATATATGCGCAAACCCTTCTATGGGTAGATTTCAATTCCATAGTTTTATAGCATGCACATATAGCAAATGTACCATAGGGTATAGGAAAACCCTTAGTAAAAATAAAGTTCTAAAAATGTAAAGTGAAAATGTTTAGTGGTATGAATGTAAAACTAAAAGAAATAACTAAAAGGTACATTGAAGTTGTGAAGTTTAGTCCTAGGCTTAACACTGTGTTTATGTGTGTAATAATTTTAATGAAGGATTTAAGAACATTAATTGCTTTGGTAATTAGAATTACGATCATATTAGTGGTAAAATTAAGGGAGACCATAGTTATTTTTCTATAAATATATTGATATATGAAACCTCAATATTCAACAAATGAAATACACTAGAAACAAATGAGGAGTAAACTCAAGATAAATAAAATGAAGGGGATTTTGTATAATATCTAAGGTTAGTTTATAATGGCGTTCTATGGCCAAAAAATATTAATAGTGAATAGGAAAATAAAGATGAATTATTATAGTATAGATGTAAACAATTATTGTATGAGAATTTTAGTTAATTATTTTTTCTTTTTAGAGTGTTTTGCGAGGTTCATTACTTTAGGGGTGGATCTAGCCAAGAAGGTGTCAAAATAAGATAGTAAAGTACACATAAATACTCAAAAGGTTTAGAGAACCAATAATTAATGACTAATTGAGAATGAATCTAATAGGTCTGTCCATAGTGGCATTGTGTAGAATTATGGTGATAGAATTGCAATTGCTCAATAAATTTCAATCTAAATCAAGAGACACAATTCTACTCTACTGCTCATCGGAATTCAATTCAAAATTTAGAACAATAATCATAGACATACAATAAGTAATAACACATGTGCACAATATTTTTCCAGGGGAAAGTAACTGCTAAAAACCCCTTAAGTTTGCTTGCATTAATTAAATGAATAGAGATGTATTACAATTGCTAGCCCAGTCTAAGCTCAACCTGCAAGTGAATAACCTATCTATCCGCTCAATGAGAAGCTCTGACCTAGACTTAGTCAAATTTTTCCTCAGCTTGAGCCCGTATTTCATTGCACAAATCTTGAGGAATTAGGCCCCTATTATTTAGGAATTTTCCTCCAATTGATTGTGGAATTCCCAAGGTTGATCATTTGGTTACATGCAACATTGGTAGACTCAAGACTAGTCTCCAACTGATGCTACACTTTCTTGGAATCTCCACCACAGCTAGGGAACATGAATTCTTTGCATGCACTAGCTATTTTAGGTTGATTGATCAGTTAGTTGGATGATCACTGAGTTAGACTTATGTCCCACTGCACAACTGATCTTCCACTAGTTCTATGAACAGTTAGAACTATTTTAATGGAAAACAACTTGAAATAACTGACCTTGATTGCTACAAATTCGAAATCACACATGCTTAACTGAACTCGAAGTCCTCTAATTCGAATTTACAGAGTAAACCAAGTGACACGAGCATGTCACACAAGTTAATTGCATCAAAGTTGTCTGCTGATGTGGAAATTCAAATTTTCTCAATTTGACCAAGGCAAAATCAAATTGATACTTTCTTGTTGCATTTCTCAACACTCCCTCTCAGCAAGAAATGAACTATCAATCACCCCTATCTTGCACCTGTAGAACTCGAATTTGGCTCTTGACAAGGAATTTGTCAAAATGTCATCATTTTGTGCCTCTGCTGGAATGTATTGTAGCAACATTATCTGCCTCCACACACAGTCTTGTAAATTATTATACCAAATATCTATATGCTTGGATCGATTATGAAATACCAAATTCTTAGAGAGCTTAATGCAACTCTAATTATCACAATAGATCACCATTGGATCCATCATCTGACCAAACAATCTCACAAGTATCTTTCTCATCCAGATCATCTCAGATTATCTCACATACTGCTTGACTTGCAACCATGTGTTCTTCTTCTTCAAAACCAAGGTAGAAACCCTCAATCTAAACTCGGAAAACATGTAGAATTAAAAGGCTAAATTAATATGAAAATCCCATAATTGAAAATATAGAAATAAATATGGAATATGAGTAAATTTCTCTGAAATTAAACAAATATACCTATATATCAGTTTCCCCAAAACAAGTGGACACATACAACATAACAAATTCCACTTTGTAGATCAACTACAGGAGACTAGTGAAGGCCAGAGTCCTCCATTGTGGTAGAAAGATTTAAGGCAAATACTGACTTAAATCGAGCAAAGCTTTGTCCATATACTAAAGCATATCTACCATTGATTAAAGAATTCATCATCATAGTTATTGAGATCAGAGTACACGGATTACAATATGAGTCCACGTGAAGGATGATGGTATTCAACATTGTGGCATATTGTTAAAGCTCCACGTTTACAAGTGGGCCCACAAACGTTTGAAAATGCATTTCATCACAAAAATCGAAAGGCATAATTGCAAATGCATATGATGGTATATGAATATAAAAAGAAAATTCAACTTAATATGTAGCAGGCCAAAGCCTTATTTAAGCAATATATTATCAACCAACCATCACTATTTATGAAATATATTCGTAAACCCTTAGATAGGTAGATTTCAATTCCATAGTTTTATAAAATGCACATATAGCAAATGTACCATAGGGTATAGGAAAACCCTTAGTAAAAAATAACGTTTTAAAAATGTAAAGTCAAAATGTTTAGTGGTATGAATGTAAAACTAAAAGAAACAAGTGTTGCATGCAACCGGTAGTCCTTGCCGGTAATGTTGTTTCTTTGAATTAGGGCAAAACCAACTTGTGTGAAACAACCAGTTTATTTGTGTGAAAATGCCATGGAGGTTGCAAGCCAAGGCCATGGTCATCATTTCTCTGGAAAAGCAGAAAATATCTCCTCAAAATAAGAAAATATTAATCTTGATCAATTGGATTTGAAAGATACGGATAAATAACTACTTCTCACATATAGGCGCATATACAACTTCCATGCTCAAATCTCCCATTTCAATTTGGGTCGAATCTCCAATTTTAATTTGGGTCAAATATTTTATCCAGACCTTTTTAACAATATGGTGTCATACTCTCTTAAAATATAGCAGTCGTGAAAAATCTTAAGCGGATATTTATATTAAACATGAACATAATTTTTCAAAATACGTAATTTTCGGCTAAAAGAATATTAACCCATATAATACACTTTACTAAATCAATGAATTCCAACACAAATTATGATTTTCATTCATATACAATAGTTTTTTAAATCAAACATAGCCGATATCATTTTTGATAATTACTTGTAGAGAAACCTGAACTTAACAAATAAATATTTGTAGACTACCTTGGGAGAATATTTGAGTTTGTACCAATTTTATCTAGCGTACTCTAATTATTAATTTTTTTTTTTTTATTAAATATTTTTTTGTTTTTTTGTTTTGGCATATTTTTTTTTGTGAATATTGCTATAAGGTTTTAGAATTTTATTTTAAATAGGTTTAAAGTATATAATTTCACAATCTTGAAATTTTCTTGTGAATATTGCCACACGGTTTTAGAATTTGGTTTTAAAATTTTATTTTAAATAAGTTTAAAGTGTATAATTTTAGAATCTTTAAATTTTCTTGTGAATATTGTTATAAGGTTTTAGAATTTTATTTTAAATAAGTTTAAAGTATATAATTTCAGAATCTTGATATTTCAGTGATTTTTCACCAGAAAATGAATCTGTTTCTACATTAAAAACATATTATAAATAATAATAATAAAAAAATCATAATCTCCTCCAAAATAAAGTCCTTGCATCACACCTAAAGTATTATTACTTACAAATTCTTGCACAACTACATAGTTATTTCACCTCGCCCTTTACTTCGTTATATTTGTTCTTGTTCCTTGAGGTTCACCGTATTTATTTATGTCTTCCATTCCATTTCTAGTTCAATCAAGTGCCATTACATTGCGTGTTTTGTACCCCTTATGCGTTATTGTAATTTATTCTCAAAATAAAACCTAATTGATCAACCATTCTATGTCGATAAGGTGTCAAAATAAGATATTAAAGTACACATTAATACTCAAAAGGTTTATAGAACCAATAATTAATGACTAATTGAGAATGAATCTAATAGATCTGTCCATAGTGGTGTTGTGTAGAATTATGGTGATAGAATTGCAACTGCTCAAGAAATTTCAATCTAAATCAAGAGACACAATACTACTCTACTGCTCATCGGAATTCAATTCAAAATTTAGAACAACAATCACACACATGCAATAATAAATAACACATATGCACAATATTTTTCCAGGGGAAAGAAACTGCTAAAAACCCCTTAAGCTTGCTTGCATTAATTAAATGAATAGAGATGTATTACAATTGCTAGCCCAGTCTAAGCTCATTCTGCAAGTAAATAACCTATCTCTCTCCTCAGTGAGAAGCTCTGGCCTAGAGTTAGTCAAATTCTACCTCAACTTGAGCCCATATTTCCTTGCATAAATCCCGAGGAATTAGGCCCCTATTATTTAGGAATTTTCCTCCAATTGATTGTGGAATTCCTAAGTTTGATCATCTGGTTACATGATCAATTTGTTCACTCAAGACTATTATACAACTGATGCTACAATGACTTGGAATCTCCACCACAACTACGAAACTTGAATTCTTTGCATGCATTAGCTATTTTAGGCTGATTGATCAGTTAGTTGGATGATCACTGAGTTAGAATTCTGTGCCATTGCACAAGTGACCTTCCACTAGTTCTATCAACAATTAGAACTAATTTAATTGAAAACAACTTGAAATAACTTACCTTGATTGCTACAAATTAGAAATCACACATGCTTAACTAAACTCCAAGCCCTCTAACTCGAATTTACTGAGTAAATCAAGTGACACGAGCATGTCACACAAGTTAAATGCATCAAAGTTGTCTGCTGATGTGGAAATTCATTTTTTCTCAATTTGACCAAGGAAAAATCAAATTGAGACTTTCCTGTTTCATTTATCAACACTCCCTCTCAGCAAGAAAGGGATTATCAACCACCCCTATCCTGCACCTGTGGAACTCGAATCTCCCTCTTGACAAGGAATTTGTCAAAATGTTAGCATCTTGTTCCTCTATCAGAATGTATTGTAGCAACATTATCTGCCTCCACACACAATGTCGTAAATGATTATATTGAATATCTATATGCTTGGATCGATTGTGAAATACCAAATTCTTAGAGAGCTTAATGCAACTCTAATTATCACAATAGATCATCATTGGATCCATCATCTGACCAAACAATCTCACAAGTATCTTTCTCATCCAGATCGTCTCACATGTTTCTTGACTTGCAACCATGTATTCTTTTTCTGCCAAGCTGAGAACCACAAATATTTGCTTCCCATCGTATCAGGAAACTACTGCAAACCCAAAACTGAAAATTCCACTTGATGAACTCTTTCGGTTGATGGAATCCCTGCCCAACCTACATCTGTGAATCCACACAACTTCACTACCTTTTTCTGTATGTACCATAATCCATACTAGGTAGTGCCTCTGAGGTACTGTAAAACATGCTTAGCTGCCTTCCAAAAAAAATTGGTTGGCCTAACCATAGCTTGTTTTATTTAGTTGACTGCATAGCACATATCGGGTCATGTGTTCACAAGATACATCAATGAACTCACTAACTTCCAGTAATTGGTAGCATCCACTTCTTCACCTGAAGTGGCAGTATCATTCCTCCAGTTTGTCACTAGAGGTGTCTTCATGGGCTTACAACTCTCCATGCGGAACCTCTGCAATATCTCATTTGCATACTTGCCTTGAGACACAAACAATTCCCCATCGTATTGCCATACTTCCAACCCGAGGAAGTAGTGCATGATACCCATGTATTTCATTTAAAATTCCCTTCCAAGTACTCCTTGCAAGAGCTAATCAACTACTCATCACTAGTTAATATTAAATAATCAACAAATAAAACAATGATAAGTAATTTACATTCTACCAAAATATGATAGGGGTTCACACCCAACTCACTTTTGGTGAAGCCCAAACCTGTAATATAACTGTCGATCTTGGTATACCAAGCACATGGTGCTTGTTTGAGACCATACAATGCTCGTTTGAGTCTGCACACATGAGAATCATGATCAAATGCCTAAAAACCTTCTAGTTGCTCGATGGACACTTCCTCCTTAATAGCTCCATTGAGGAATGTTGGTTTTACATCAATCTAGTGGATCTTCCACCCCATTTGCGCAAACAGTGCAAGAATTGATCTAATGGATGAATACCTTGCTACAAGAGAAAATGTTTCTTCATAATGAATTCCCTCAACTTGAGAGAATCCTTTGGCCACAAATCTGGCCTTATACTTCTCTATGCTTTCGCTTGCTGTATGATTAACCTTGAAGATCCATCATGAACCCAAAATTGATTTATCTGCCGACAAGGAAAATTTTAGGGGCTAATATTCGCAGGTGGGCTAATTTTCCATGTTTTTTCAAAAAAATATATTCGTGAATTTCCATTTTTTTAGAATATGATTCACCCAAATTTTATAGTATAACAATATTTTACCTTAGAAATCACCAAAATTTTATAGAGACTATATATGATCCAATTTTATATTATTAAAATTGTATCGAAATTACCCAAACAACCAAGATGGTCATTTGGAATTTGGTAATTGTCGATTATGTAATAATTGACCAAGATGGTCATCAAATTTGTGATTTCAAGTGTTCGACATCGATCGACATCAACTGCAGTTTCGACACCAGCAAATATGTTTCAAAAGCGCCAATCAAGACATCTTCAAGTCGACCTGCGACAAAAACAACAAGTTTGTCAAAGAATTATCCTAAGTCTTAATTGTAAAGGTCAAAAATGTTTGTAGTCTGCTTTGTAAACCTTATTGGATAAAAAAAGATCCTAAGGTGAAAAGGACTAAGTTTAAATCTTAAGTCCTAGGTTTAAGTCCTAAGTTTTAGCGCTAAGGTGTCAAATGAAAATACACCTAGGCTTAAAACTAAATGATAGCGCAAAGACCATAAACCTTTGTAAACAAGGTTTGGATGTTTGGAGTAAAAACATGTGTAAAACCTTATTATAAGGTAGCGTGGTTATAAAGTCTTTATAAAGGATGCAGGAGTTTTTAAAACTTTAATATTAACACACAAAGTTATACAAACCGCGTGGGTTATGAAACATGTCGGAGTTTTTAACATATGAACAGGTTATGTAGCCAGCAGCAGAGAATAAGTTGTTATGTTGACAGCGTTTTTTGACCGCTAGATGCTAGAACTCGCGACAGAGCCATGTGATATATGTTTACCGTAACCACAACATTCACCACGTGAGGAGAAGACGTGTGAACAAATGCAACTTCAGTTTAAAAGTTATGTTGACAGGTATGAAGACCGCAACAGGGAAATGCCAAAGTTGACAATTGTCGTGTCATGTGATCAAATGCATTGGAATAGCAACAGATAAGTTAGACTGTTAGATGTTACATCGAACCCGCCCATCTGATCACACACAACGTTTATCATTTCCGCTCGGTGAGGCTAACCATCAGGGTTAAGGCCTATCATAAAGTTTAATATGGGTTTGTAAATTAAATAAAAACACAGAGTTTGCCAAAACCGTCGGGAAGAAGACCGCAACAGCAGGGACGTCGCCTGATCACATGCCATAGGCTTCTTCTCCGCCCGGTTAGATAACTCTGCAGATAAACATTTTAATATATGGTTCAAATATTGGTTTTCGAAATTATTACAGCGCTAAGGTTGGGGGATTAATCCCCAGGTGTATGTGTAAGTTAGGGATTCGATCCCTTAACATAAATGATTTCTCAACCAATTCCATAGTTGGCTTCGAAGCATTCGAGATCCAGCCATCTTGTCAGGAGAGAGTTTATCATGAAGTCTAAATAAGTTTGAAAATGGATATGTATGTTATCCAAAATCAAACAAACTTTATTATTCTCCCTATGTATAACAAAACCAATGAACCATTAAATTCGATGAATAAAAAATGAATCAGCAATATTTCTTCGAGGATATGAAGGGATTAATTTTCCATGTTTGATGAACTCTTCTTATAAAAGAGAAGAAATTTCTTTGTAAAGGGAGGAGTGTTGAGGAGAGTTTTCACTACTTCAAGAAGAAGTAGGCATTCTTAAGAAGATAGAAGATATAATTGGTGGAGAGTTTCTTGTTGCAGGTTTATTGAAGGAGAAAAGACCATCTTACTTGCATAAAGTCAGTATCGAAGTACGTTGATGATTGATGAGATCAACTTCGACTTTCTAAAACTCTTTCAGCCACCATCCAGTCAAAGGTCCATAAAGCTTCAGTTCCTCAGTTTGTTTTCAGTGTGCAAATCATCCATGTCTTTTCTTAATAGTTGAAAGAAAAGAGTTTATATCAGTTAGCCTATTCAAGAGATAGTCCATGTCTGCAAACATCAGTCGTGTTTCTTGACTGACACTTCTTTGTAGTATTTCTCTTAGCTTAAAGAATACAACGGACGCACACTTCTGAGGCGGACCCGGAGACTTAGACTAGGAGAGACAAACTCCATCACAAACTTCTTGTCTTATGGTATTTCTTATGTGATTGATGTGAAATTATTAAATCTAAACATACATAGATTATTTCATGTCTAAAAAGTTAATGCATATAATAACTGTTCGCTAATACTGCCATTCACATTTTGTACAAGGACTAGGAAAGAGTTTTGGGCAATTTCCGCATTTTAAGAACCCGAGTGTTAATCTCTATAAAGTTCTATAGACAGAGTCTGTAGAGGGCCAGGTAGCCTCTGGATCTCATCCTTTATTTAAAGGTGACATATCCAATAAATTCCCCTACAGTCTATCTCTGTATTAGAACTAAGTAACTTAGGTCATTTTCAGATCAAGTGGTATCGGAGCAGCTAGTTATTTGCAGGTACAATATGGGCAAGAACACTCGACAGCTGTCAAAGCTAAGGGAACCTCAAGAGTTCAATATGAAATATAGGCAGGAGAATGCTGCATTGCGGAGAATGGTGGAAGCGCTTGAAAGCCACAAACAAAGTTTGCGATCGGAATTAAAAGAATTGAAGAGAAATAAAAGAGGAAGCAACCCTCTTATGAAAGATGCAGCTTTCAATGGAAAAAATCCTACACTTTCTCTTCAAAGTAGTTCTTCTCTTTATTCCTCGCCAAAGTCAGCAAGGGAGGCTATAGGCTCCTTTTATAAATCTTAAGCAGAATACGATGTTGATTTGTTGATATCACCGGAAAGTGATTCAAAATCTGAAGAAGTTTCCAGTCAAAAACCAAGTGTGTTTCTTGAAAGAAAAGGCTTATCCATGATGAAAGCCATGGGATACCAAGAAGGCAAAGGCTTGGGAAGAAATGAACAAGGGAGACTTCTACCTATCACGGTACAAGAGAGACCTAAGAATCTGGGTCTAGGATTTCATGTAATAGAATGTGACTATTGCGGGAAGCTTGGTCACATCGCTGACCGATGTTGGTCGAAACATCCAGAACTTTTACCAGATAAGCTTCAAGATAGAAAAGGTAAGAAACCTCAGTCCTCTAACAGTAATGATTTTGATAGTGATTTCTTTTATCAAAATTGGATAATTGAAACAATATACTTGATCAATGTTTGATTGGTTAGTCAACTATATTAGTGATCGACTAGTTAGTCATCCAAACCACTAGTCAAATGGTTAGTTATCTCAATCAAGAATCGAATATTTAGTTGGTTTGATCGATGGTTGACTATCTAGTTATCCTAATCAATGATGAAATGGTTAGTCGGGTCAATTGTTGATCGACTAGTTCATTGGAATGAATGATGGTCAAATGTACTGGTTAGTTGGATCAATTGTTCATTGACCTCACTAATGTGTGACTCAAATAATACATTGGTTGAGTTTGTTGATCAATGATTTTCATTGATGTCAACCCAAGAAGCACCAAGGGCTACCCCAGTATTGAATGGGAATTTTGACCTACCAAATTACTATATCCTGGGTCAAGAATGCTTTTGATGGTTTCTACTTGTCGAGATGTTTCCGTTGATATATGGCATGCCACGTAATTCTTCACGGTTTGAGAGATATTCATGTTTGAAGTTTGTAACCCCAGTTAGTGGGCCAAAACCCCATGGGGTTGTGGCATGGGTCATTGAAAAGTCATAATTAATATTTTTAAGTTCCTAAAATCCCTCCCACATTCACTTATTGAAGCCCTTCTCAACCTAAGAATTTATATAAATTGTGATCCTCATATCCTCCTTTTGTAGGGATTTCACTATCTGAAATAGGTCATTGTGGAATTTTCGCTCTAAATTTGTTTCTATGAAGGTTCAGAAGCTGAAATTTTTATGAGGTGAAGCCGAAATCCTGAGGAAGCTCCTGTAAGTATTTCAGATCAAGGTGCACAATATTTTCGGAGATATGATCTGTGGAAGTCAGTGTTTTTGTAGGCTCCTAAAATTCATCTCAAAGACGTGACCTTGGGAAAATTGTTATAACTCTCTCTTTGAGTATCGGATTGGAATTATGTAAAAAGTGGTAGATAGTGCACAAAATGCAGTTTTCACTGTATCAATTTTAGAGTCGAATGAAGAAACAATGACATGTGGCACGCCGTACAAGTTCGCTCTACTGAAACAATCCATAATTAGGGCATTGTGAGAGATTGGGCATCACTCTCTCTTGAAGAATCCAAATTGGGTCAGACCTATGGCATTGGAAAGAAGATTTAGAGGACTACTACAGGGCCGAAAATCACATATTAGGGATCTGAAATAACTGAGATACACCAGATTCAATATCTAGCTCCTAGAAAAAAAAAGCTATATCATGTGTTGTCAAGGGCTGCAAAGGACCAGACTTTCTAGGGTAGCCAAGCAAAGCAAGGTGAAATAGAGGGTAGCATGAAAAGAGCAACAATCAAGGTGCAGAACAATATAAAGAAGTTCATCACATGAAGTCTTCAAGTGGGTAGCACTGCATACAATCACTGTAAAGGTATCATTGTACTAAGTCATTGTAAATACATTATTGTAAAAATTGTACTAGTGTCTATCTGCCAAGAGTTGAAGAGGCAGTGTCGAGAGGTCTAGGATGATCATTAGGTGGTTGTGTCATAGTTGGGGTTATGGTCTAGTGTGTCTTCTTCTTCTAAATAATTCTATATCATTGTAAAGTGGACCATTTTCCCTTGTACGGGAGTCCATTCTTATTTTATTCTTCTACAAGGTGGTAGGGTGAGTTGTAGCTCATTGGGTGTTGGGGCATCCGTTCAGTTGACTACTGAAGAATCTCAGGCATTGGAGCGTCCATCCAGTGGCTGCTGGAGAAGAATTCTTTTCTAGATTCTAGGAAGTTGGAGCTTTATTTTCAATTGGAGTTGAATATTAAAGAATTATTAGAAAAGCATTAGGTGGTTTTTGTTTCGAAGTGGGTTTCCACCTTAAAAAATTTTTGCATTTGTGTTTCTTTTGTTTACTACTATCATTGTACAAACACTGATAATAATTGAAGATTAACTAATTCTCTAATTGAAAGGAATACTGATTCACCCCCCCTCTCAGTATTTCCAACAATTGGTTTCAAAGCTTGGTTCCTTCAATAGAAGTTTAATAGTTGGAATGAGGTTATGGAGCATACCAAGAATGGTGTACCTATGTTTAATGAAAATAATTATGCACTCTGGAAAGGAAGAATTGAGGTCTATCTCTTTGCGCAAGGTTACGAAGTATGGGACACTGTTCAAAATGGATTTACATCAACCGCGGATGAACAAGGTAAGAAGAATTTGGTAAATGATGCAAAAGAAAATAATATTGTTATCAATGGACTTATTGAATTTACTTATCATAAGGTGTTGGGTTGTAAAACCACCAAAAATGTATGGGACAAGCTTGAGAATATATATGCAGGTGACTCAAATGTCAAAGAAGCAAAGCTTCAAATATATAGAGCAAAATTTGAGCAACTCAGAATGAAATAAGATTGCAACATTGCTGCATACTTCCAATACGTTGATGAAATAACCAATACTATTGAAGGATTGGGAGAGCCAGTTGACGAGAAGACTATTATACGAAATATTCTTAGAACGTTACCAGGGAGATTCAACCCAAAGGTATCGGTCTTAGAATACAATGAAAATCTAGACAAACTCAGCAAAGAGGAATTACATGGAATTCTCATAGCATATGAAATGAGACTTGATGAAGAAGAGGGTACTTCGCATCTAAAAACTGCGTTCGTTGCATCTAAGAAACCAATAAGGAAAAACAACCTTCAATTGAAAAGACATGCACCTGCAATTGTGAAGAAAAGGGAGATGATGAAGAAGGTCTTTCAGATGAAGAATATGCTTACTTTCCGAGAAAACTAAAAATTTGTAAGGGAAAATTCAAAGGTAAACTTCCATTGATATGTTTCGGCAATGGTGAGGTTGGACATTTCGCAGCAAAATGTCTGAACATAAGTGATGGAAACTCAAAAGGAAAGAAAGGCTTTAATAAATTCAACAAGCAAGAAAAAATGAAAGGATCCAAAAGGAACTTTCTCTCTAAAGAAGATAGCTCATAATTCGATGAAGACAGTGATAGCAAAGAAGAAGCTAATGAGAGAGTATTTTTTATGGCCAAGCACAATAAACAAGAGGCATCAAACAATGAAGAAGAAGGGTTGACCATAAAAGAATTTTCTAAGTAGGCAATCAGGCTTATAAAAGAGCTCAAGGCTGAGAAAATCCATTCCAATACTCTTGAAGAACAAGTTCAAGGTCTCAAAATTGAAGTTGAAGAACAAAAATGTATTGAAGAGTCACTTCAAAAGAAGTTGGAAGAAATCAACCAAGAAAGGGAAGCATTAGAAGCTGAAGTAGTCTCGTTGTGTAAGGAAGTGAAGACGGGAAAAAATGTCAAAAACTATGCCAACAACTCAAGGGCATTGGAAGAACTCATCAACAATTAACGATCTTACAACAAAAAAATTGGCCTCGCTTACAAAGAAGAAGAATCAAGACCTTCTACAACAAAATACAATGAACCTATGAGATCTGACATGCATGTAGACTTCATTGTACAAGATTCACAAGAACATCCTCGGAAGACAATTCCTCGACGAAGATATCCATCCAGGTACGGTCATATTTTTCATGGCTATTGTTATTAATGTGGAAAATTTGGTCATAAAGCTATAGAATGTCGCACATACCCTAGGAACCAATAAAATTCCAGGAGATCCTTCAAATATTAACCTCCCAGGGCTCAACGAAACATCAATAGATTTGAACATTTAAGAAATAATATGGAATTTTACAAATGTCAGAACTTTGGACACATAGCCAGAGACTGCAGACTTGAAAATCCTCCAGAAGAATCTTCGAAGCCACAGAATGAACGAACATGGAAGAAGAAGAAGATTGATAATTGTGCTCTCGCTCTCAAGGCTCAAAAAAATAAAGATGTGTGGTATGTTGACAACGGTTGCTCAACGCATATGACTGGAGATAGAAGGAAATTTGTATCTCTGAAAGAGAAGAAGGATGGAACCATATCCTTTGGAAATGATGGATCTTCAAATGTTATAGGATTAGGTACCGTCACTCTCGGAAGAAAATATGTTATAGCCAAGAATGTTCTATTGGTCGAAAACATGAATCACAATCTGCTCAGTGTTGGAAAAATGTGTGATCAAGGACACACAATGCTATTCAACTCCACAAAATGTGAAATCAGGAAAGGCAGGTATGGTAAAATTGTGGCTACAGCAAGTCGAGCTCCAAACGACATATATGTTTTGGATGAAGCAACTAAAGCATGTATACTAGCTAAAGAAGATGAAATTTGGTTATGGCACAAACGAATGGGTCACATAAACTTTGACAATATTGTAAGGATAAGCAAAAAGGAAGCAGTACGAGAAATGCTGAAAATCTCAAAACCTTCCAACACACTATGTGAGGCATGTTGGCATGGCAAGCAGAAAAAAGTCCAATTTAAAACAAAAGAACACTTTTCATCACATCCATTGGAATTGATACATACTGATCTATGTGGTCCTGTGAGAACAAAAGGCTTAGACGAAGAATTATATTTCATGTTAATGATAGATGACTATACCAGGATGACTGCCGTCAGTTTCCTAAAGAAAAAATCTGAAGCATTTGAGTGCTTTAAGATCTACAAGGAGTTGGTTGAAAATGAAATTGATTTGAAAATAAAGTGTTTAAGATCAGATAATGGTGGAGAATTCACTTCCAAATTATTTCAGAAATACTGTGACGAAAATGGAATAAAAAGGCAATTTTCAACAGCACGAACACCTCAGCAAAATGGAGTTGCTGAAAGAAAGAATAGAACTGTACAGGAAATGGGTAGAAAAATGTTGAAGGACTCAAAATTGGATGAAAAATTCTGGGTTCAAGCAATTGATACGACAGTCTTCATTATCAACCGAAGTCTTCTCAGAAATAATTGCAACAAGACTTCATATGAATTATGGAAAGGAAAACTAGCTAATGTAAAATATTTCAGAATCTTCGGAAGCAAATGTTATATCAAAAGAGAAGATCAAAATTTGGGTAAGTTTGAATCACGTGTTTATGAAGGTATCTTTGTTGGTTACTCACACAAAAGAAAGGCCTATAAATGTTATAATCTAAGACGAAAACAGATAGTGGAGAGCATAAATGTTACATTTTTTGAAGATGGTGTTCTAACGAATAATGATGAGGATCTAGAATCTTTGAAACTTGAGACAGAGGCTGAAAAAGACATAGATAAAATTCTAGAACAAGAAGCAAATATCAACCAGGAAGAAGTAAATAATGATCATCAAGATATACCAGAACAACAACAAGAAGCTCCTCCAAAGAGAACAAAAGAATGGATTCAAAAGAACCATCCACCAAATCAAATCATTGGTGACATAAATGAAGGTCGACATCTTCGTTCATCACAACAAGCTTACGTTGCTTTTCTAGCAACCTTTGAGCCTAGTAGTTTTGAGGAAGACAACCAGAATGAATATTGGGTAGCAGCTATGAACGAAGAATTGGATCAAATCGAGAAGAATAACACCTGGGAATTAGTTCCACGACCAAAAGATAAAAATGTCATTGGGACTAAATGGGTGTTCAGGAACAAATTGAATGAAGATGGAAAGGTTACTAGAAACAAAGCAAGATTGGTTTGCAAAGGCTATGCACAAGTGGAAGGAATTGATTTCGATGAAACATTTGCACCAGTTGCCAAAATGGAAGCCATCTGAATGTTTCTCGCCTATGCATGTTCAAGAAAAATCAAAGTCTACCAAATGGATCTTAAGTCGGAATTTATGAATGGAGAATTAGAAGAAGAAGTTTACATCGAACAACCTCAAGGTTTTCTACTATCAGAAAAAGAAGACTATGTTTGCAGGTTAAAGAAGGCTCTATATGTTCTCAAGCAGGCTCCCAGAGCATGGTATGCTCGTCTTGATGGATATCTACGTCAACAAGGGTTCAAGAAAGGTATTGTTGATAGCAATATTTATGTACAAATAGATAAAGATAATTTAGCAATTGTTGAGGTATATGTGGATGATATAATATTTGGTAGCAATGATGATCGACTAAGTAAGAACTTTTCTACAAAGATGAAAAGTGAGTTCGAGATGTCTTTACTTGGTGAGTTGACATACTTCTTAGGGCTTCAAATATCTCAGCAAGAGAAAGGAATATTTATATGTCAAGCCAAGTACATCAAGGAAATGCTCAAGAAATTCAAAATGGAAGATTGCAAACCCGTCCTTACTCCGATGGTAACAGGTTGCAAATTGAGCATAGACGACTCATCTAAGGATGTGGATCGAAGGTTGTACAGATCTATGATTGGTAGTCTTCTATATGTAATAGCCTCCCGACCAGATGTTATGCAAGTAGTTGGACAAGTAGCAAGATTCTGAGCAGCACCAAAAGAATCACAAATTATTTCCATCAAAATAATTCTTTGATATCTAAAGGGCACAGAAGAATATGGCTTGTGGTATCCCAAGGGTAACGATCTCATTATTCAAGCCTTTACAGATGCAGATTGGGCACAAAGCGTTGATGATCGTAAGAGTACTAGGGGAGCAACATTCTATCTATGTGGTTGTCTCTTATCATGGTTGAGTGAAAATCAAACCTCAATCTCATTATCTACAGCATAAGCAGAATACATTGCAGCGACATCATGTTGTACTCAAGTCCTTTGGATGAAACAAACTTTGCAAGATCTTCAAGTACAATTCAGTGAGCCTATTTCCATATTTTGTGACAACACCAATGCCATCAACATCTCCAAGAATCCTTTCATGCATTAAAAAAAAACACAATTCGATCAAATATCATTTTTTAAGAGAAAAAGTCACTGAAAAGAATATCAAACTTGAGTATGTTGGTACAAAACAACAAATCCCTGATATATTCACTAAACCTTTACCTCGTGAAGCATTTGAATATCTTCACCATAAGCTTGGGATTCTCCCAAGTTCTCATTAGATTATGCTTATTCAAAATATAAAATGGGAGTGGAAGTGTGTACAGGTCCGTAGGATGGTTGTGTGTCAGGGGGAGTTACCCTTTTCCATTGATGTCAAAGGGGGATAGAATGTTGTAGCAAGAGGTGTCATGATCGCAGGGGGAGTACTTGTGTTGCCATCAATGCCAAAGGGGGAGATTGTTGATCAGCAGTTGTCATTGATGTCAACCCAAGCAGCACCAGGGGCTACCCCAATATTGAATGGGAATTTTGACTTACCAAATTACTATATTCTGGGTCAAGAATGATTTTTATGGTTTCTACTTGTCGAGATGTTTCCGTTGATATATGGCACGCCACATAATTCTTCACAGTTTGAGAGATATTCATGTTTGAAGTTTGTAACCCCAGTTAGTGGGCTAAAACCCCATGGGGTTGTGGCATGGGTCATTGAAAATTCATAATTAGTATTTTTTAAGCTCCTAAAATCCCTCCCACATTCACTTGTTGAAGCCCCTCTCAACCTAAGCATTTATATAAATTGTGATCCTCATATCCTCCTTATGTAGGGATTTCACTATCTGAAATAGGTCATCATGGAATTTTTGCTCTAAATTTGTTTCTACGAAGGTTCAGAAGCTGAAATTTTTATGAGTCAAATTAAAAATCCTAAGGAAGGTCCGGTAAAAATTTCAGATCAAGGTGCACAAAATTTTCGGAGATATGATATGTGGAAGTCAGTGTGTTTGCAGGCTCCTGAAATTCATCTCAAAGAAGTGACCTTGGGTAAATCATCATAACTCTCTCTCTGAGTATCTGATTGGTATTATGTAAAATGTGGTAGATAGTGCACGGACTGTAGTTTTTGTTGTATCAATTTCAGAGATGAATGAAGAAAAAGTGACACGTGGAAAACCGTACAAGTTCACTATACTGAAACAATTCATAATTAGGGCATTGTGAGATATTGGGCATAACTCCCCCTTGAAGAATCCAAATTGGGTCAGACCTGTGGCATTGGAAAGAAGACGCAGAGGAATACTATAGGGCTGAAAATCACATATTGGGGATCTGAAATAACAAAGATACACCAGATTCAATATCAAGCTACTAGAAAAAAAATAAGTTAGATCATGTGTTGTCAAGGGCTACAAAGAACCAGACTTTCTAGGGCAGCAAAGAAAATCAAGGTGCAACATAGGGCAGCATGACAAGAGCAGTAATAAAGGTGCAGAAAAACAACAAGAATTTGATCACATGAAGTCTTAAAGTGGGCATCACTGCATACAGTCACTGTAAAAGTATCATTGTACTAAGTCATTGTAAATACATTATTGTAAAAATTGTACTAATGTCTATCTATCAAGAGTTGAAGAGGTAGTGTCAGGAGGTCTAGGATCATCGTTAGGTGGTTGTGTTATAGTTTGGGTTATGGTCTAGTGTGTCTTCTTCTTCTACATCATTCTATATCATTGTAAAGTGGACCATTTTCCCTGGTACGGGATTCCATTCTTCTTTTATTCTTCTACGGGGTGGTAGGGTGGTGCTAGGGTGAGTTGCAGCTCATTGGGTGTTGAGGCATCCATTCATTTGACTACTGAAGAATCTCAGGCGTTGGAGCATCCATCCAGTGGGAGCTAGAGAAGAATGCTTTTCTAGATTCTAGGAAGTTGGAGCTTTATTTTCAATTGGAGTTTAATATTAAAGCATTGCTAGAAAAGAATTAGGTGGTTTTTGTCCCGGAGTGGGTTTCCACCTTAAAAATTGTGTGCATTTGTGTTCCTTTTGTTTACTGCTATCATTGTACAAACACTGATAATAATTGAAGATTAACTAATGCTCTAATTTTAAGGAATACTGATTCACCCCCCTCTCAGTATTTCCAACAGAGTTAACCTAACGATTGACTAACTTGACCATTTGGTCAACTCATATTGGTATTTGATTAGTCTATACTTTGGTCAATCCAACTTGATAATCACCCAGATCATCTAATTAGTCGACTGATCTCTACAATTGACTAACATACTACAATTGTCAATTAGTTGGTTTAGTTGACGTCTTAGTCTATTTGAGTGGGTGAATACAAATCATCTACTAGTATAGATTTGGGTTATTAGTTCAATAGAGAATATCCCAAAAGGTTCATAAACCATATCAGTACCTGAAATGTCACCACAAAGCCAAAATAAATGGTTTTTGCTACGATTTTTCCTATCATTTTCAGGTCATCAACTTCTACGGAATTTTTGAATCCTTAAATGATTTTTTTAGATGTTAAAAATTTCAAGGATTATATAACAAACAAAATCCTAGTTATGTCAAATGAAATATATTGAAAATATATTTCCAACAAGATATCGCAAATGTGAATTGGAATTAGAATATAGAAGTTATAATTAAAACACTATAGAGGAAAAATTAGGGACCAATCAACTTCTGAGAGGCATAACTCCTTGTTAAAAACATTGAATTTCTGTTGAGCCTCTAAAATGTCATCCGCTTTTACCCACATTTCCATCATTTTACCCTCATTCAGTAGCTACATAACCCTACATTAAGTAACCATTTTCTTGAACATATGAGTTTAGCATTATATTTTCCAAAGTCATTTATTTTAAGTATTTTAATTGAATTTGTGATTAAATATTATAAAATTAACATGTTTTCATATATACATAAAAGTAGTATAAGTTTTGTGATATTGTAGGCTCACTTGGAGATTCTAGAAGGGTCCTACTTGGCCTCCTAACTACAATTTCGAATTTCAAATTCCAACTCATGAGGATTTGTAGAATATTTGAAGAAGATATGGATCATTAAGCTAAGCACATACAAAGGGGAAGAATCATGGATGTTTTGATATGTTTCCTTATCAAAACTATGAGAGAATTTGGAGAGGATTTGTATCTTATAATTTTAGGAGACTGGTTGTAACCAGATGAGATAAATGTGGATTTAGGAGAGATTTGTGGATCTATATTTATCTTCAATTTTTTGTATAAATAGGAGTACACCCTTCATACAAGGGGTAGAAAATGGTTTGTGGAAAATTGTTAGTTGTTAGAGATTAGAGGTAGCTAGTGGCTAGTTGATAGTTGGAGGTTCCATGTTTCATTCATGATGTCATTTATAAAGTGAGGAGAGAGAATTCTTGTAATATCTTGTAATCATTTTATGAAATAAATACTGCCACTTTTATCTCCAAGATGTGATATTTGTTCGGGGTGTTTGCTGAGGAATGGAAGGCCCCCATCAACCCCAGTTTGCATACCTTTGTACATAGTAGTAACATAGTTTAGTTATGTTATTTCATTTCTTCTCAACAAGTGTGTTTTTTCATTTCAACCAAGTGTGATTTACTTTTCATCAGGTGTGAGTGTGATTTCAATTCAACATTTCATTTATGCAAGTGTGGTGTGATTTCAATTATGAAAGAGTGGAGTGATTTCAATTATGCAAGCGTGACGTGATTTCAATTGTGAAATAGTGGAGTGATTTCAATTATGCAATGGTGGAGTGATTTAAATTATGCAAGTGTGGTGTGATTTTATTTATGCAAGTGTGGTGTGATTTTAATTGTGCAAGAGTGATTTCAATATCATGAAAGTGTGATTTCAGTTTATTTATGTTTGATTTGATCTAGTTCGAATTATATTGATTTAATTTGTTTTCTAATTATTGTTAATTTCATTTAGATTAATCTAATCTAATAAATAATCACCTAGTACATATAGTACAGGTATACCTTTTCAGTTTATGAAACCCCGAGTTGATAATTAAATGACATGGATTTAACTAACCATTAAATAACCCAACATTTTGGCACCGTTTACTGAGAGGTATACATAGGTGTTTATTTTGAGGTTTATAAAATTCATTATAGTTGCATTAATTTTGAGATACATAGCTAAAATCATATTAAAATCAGTTTTCATATTAAATTTAAAAAAAAGAAATTAAAAAAAAAAATTTGTACTAATATGTGTTTGCAACAGGGAAAAATCAACCAGTTAGAGTATTTCACAGGTAATTAAGAGCTTGAAGAATGTTCTTCTTTATTTACTTCTTGGTTGCATTATCTAAACAATTGGTTTTCCATGCTTTGATTATTTTTAATGCATGCTTTTCTAACCTTAGGGTGAATGTAATTTTAATCTTGTTACACACATGGTTACACTAGAAATATGCATATACTTGATCAATTCTTCTATTTCCAGTAGAGTAGAGGGTAATGAATACAATCAAGTTTTGCAATGTTTTTTTAGATTTCATGTTATTTGAAATTTTATTTTATTTGGTGGTGCAGTAAGAGCCACCCATATCACTAATGATTTGTAGGAGGATGAATAAAGAGAAAGAATATTTGAGAAAAGAGGAGAACATATAGAGTTTTGAGAGTCACAATCTGAATTTAGAGATCAAATCCTTGTGTTTTGTCTTTTAAATTTCTCATTCCAATTGAATAAATAGCTTCAATATTGCTGAATATTCTTTCTTCTTGTGCTCCCTGCAATCTGCAAGCTCAGAAAATAAAATTGAACCAAGTTAGTTTTAAAAATTTTCAATAAAAACTGGATAAGAAATATAAATTCGCAATCAAAAGTATAATTACAGACCTTTAGAAAGTTCAAACAGAAAAAATGATGCCTCCAGGAGATCCAGTGTTGTCGAAAACCCCTGTTTTGACTCTTTTTGCACTTCATTTGGCCAAAAATTGAGAAATATATGGTTGTTTTAAGTTTCTACGTGCTGTTAAAAAGCCTACAATTCAACCCAAACCCATCCAGTGCGCCTAGAATCGGGAACGGTGTGCGAATTTGACCTTCTCGAATGATGGGAGAATTTGTAGGACCGTTAAGATAAGTCCCCCAGGTCCGTGTCCGTGGTCATATGGGGAGTCAACCGACTAGGGGCTAGGGCTTAGCCCTGCCCACTTCCCAAAAATTTTGTGCATTAACATTTAAAAAGAATTTTGGATGGTTAATTTAACAAGGAATGTGGTAGCTTGGTTGGTAAAGCACTTTGGTTGAAGGCAACAAGTCTTTGGTTCAATTCATGTTGAGGCTCTTTTGACCTCACATAAAATTTAGACCACGAAGAATATTCCACGTGGCAACCAATGGTTAGTCCACATGGCACTCTTCTATTGGGCCACCACTACAAACCATGAACCAATAAAAAAAAACCACATGTCAATTAATGAAACAATGACACATGCTAATCACACATTGGATGATGAGACACAATAAACTTGCATAGTCAACTTGCCACGTCAACGTACAGAGTAATGACTGGGTGTACTTGCAACCCAAAATTCATTTTTTAGCTATTTCATAAAACGATTAGAATGCGGAAATTGTTTGAGGAAATTAGCCAAAATTTACTTGGACAATTTGACGAAAAAATTGGATAGACTACCTAAAATTCAAGAGACCATATCTTTTAGCCTAGAACTATGACTTGGGAAAATAAATAGTCAATGGAAATCTATTAAAGAATAGATTAAATTTTTCCACCTAGAATTTCAAATTAGGTAGTAGAAAATCTATAGAAATCAAAATAAGGTCTCTAGTGGCCTAAAGGGGAAAATAATGTCCATGGTGTTAAAATAATGCAAAGTTTAATATTTAAATATGATTTTATTACTATTTAATATAATTTTTGTATACTCATTTCAAAATAGAGGTACAGGTATACCAAGCATATCAGATTAGAGAAAAGGATAAGTCCAATGAGGACTAATGGCCTCGCAGATACTTAGGGTTACTATATCGATGAAGAGGGAGAAGTCAGAGGAATGCAAATTAGCAACACTGAGACAAACTCAAATTGTCATGGACAAGATAGAGCATAGAACCAAGGGTTGGTTGAGATATTGAGAAATATGAAGATGGAGTTACTTAGGTATAATGTTGAAAATAAGATATTTATGAAAGCCCAATAAGAGGAAATATTATTAATACACACATTTTGCAAGGACTGAATCATTTGCAACAAAAATAGATTAGAGTGCTAAACCTAGGAAAGGTAGAGGAGAGGATATCAAAGATGCAAGGGGATATAGGAGCGCAAGTATGAATCAATATCACTCTTGAAATCATTCAATAAGAAGAGGAGACATCCTATAATAGCAAAATCCCATCATTAGTAAATAACCAAAGGAGGAATTTTGAAAAAGGTTAATTGTAGGGGGGATGCAGAAAAATAAAGCCTGTATATTTAATGGAAAACGTAAGAAGGGAAATGATTCAGAGACTTGGTTGTGGGTAAAGAGAAAAAAATATAATGAGTTGTAAATCTACTCATCTAATTTGTATTCTAGAATAATAATCTATCACTTGAAAGGCAAAGCATCCATGTGGTGGGACCATCTTAAATAGGTCAACAAATTGTATGATAAGAAGATAATTTGGAAGCAATTTAAGATTTAATTCTAAAAGAAGTATCTCTGGGAGTGCTATCATGATAGAATGATGAAAGAGGTATTTGAAAATAAGCTTGGAAATATGAAAATGGAGGAATATGAGAGGAAATTCCTTTAGTTGTTGAAGTATGTTGAAATTATTTAAGATGGAAAATTCAATATTGGCATAGGTTCCTGAGTGATTTTCCTCCCTACTAAAGTGATAAGATCAAGTTTGGTGAGCCTAAGACCTGGAAAGAAGTAATAATAAAAGATAAATATTTATATAAACATAAAAAAATAAGTCACCATTCCAAAAGGGTTGGGATGATAAGAAGAAAGCAAAGATGGAGCAAAGGAAGAAAGGTTACAAGCGCTCAATTTTCACAAAAACCTCTCAAACAAATTACCAAACACAATACACACTTAGTGAGCCAAATAAATAAGACTTATTGGGAAAGAGGCTAATATATCCACCTATTAAGTGTTGGGGTTGTGAGGGAGATCTATTAATTTGACATCTCAGGGAAAAATTCCCTCCATTGGACAACCTTCCTCATCAAGAAATACCCCTCCTAGCCCTTGGAAGAATTTAATTGGTTAAAGAAAAATATAATTTTATATGGAAACCCATATATAAACAAAAGGACAAGTTGGTCCTAAAATGAAATTGGACACCCTTGGTTTGGCTTGCAGAGGTATGAAATTGGTTTGCAGATATTGGTTTGTACAGGTATAAAATTGCAGGGTCTAACGCTTGTACGTGTGGATTAAGGTTTTGGTTTGTAACCGCAAATTTGTCACATGAATTTTTTGGCTGTATTCACATGTATACAAGCCTATCCATATAGCATGAACACTTTATTTTTGTGGTTGAGACCTAGGGTTTCTGGTGATAGTTGATCACAGGCTTGAATGTTACTCTGATCAAATTTTTTTTTTGGGTAAGTTAGGCTGAAATATATTAATTCAAAGAGAAACATTACATAGGCGACATGCTAATATGGTGCGCAATACTTAACCGATCCCAGCCTTCGATGCTTTCAGAGTAGCGCAGGTTTGGGGCTGCCTCTTGGGAGGAAATCAACCCTTAGATAACATCATACAGTAAAAAATTACAAGGTGTGCCATGACACCTAAAAAATCAAAATTTCTACAATATGTACTTAAATAACAGAAAGTAAAAAAGAGCTGAGCAACCACACAATCATGGGGTTCCTTCAGCATCCTCAAAAACAGGGCCCTCCTCCTCGATACGACATCCATACTCTTGCGCTACGGCCTCCTCCTCAACAGAAGGTACGCGTGGTGGCTTTGTAGTAGTTGCGTAGAGTATGGGTGCGACCGGGTACTCCACATCAGGAACACACGTTCAGACACCCTTTGAGTCCATGATCCACACATTAGTGTTCTCCCCTGATGCCTCTTATACCAGGAGAGGCCTGATTTTGCGGGGAGTAGGTTGCTCTGGTTGCGCGATGGTGGATTTCCTGGGACCCCTTCTGCCCCTCTGATTCTCTTGAGCAGGGGTTGTCTCCTCCGGGGTGTTCTCATAGCGCTGAGGTGCATCCCTGCATGGATGCCAGAAGAGGAGCCCTTGATGGATTCCAAATGATTTTTTTGGCCTCACTGATAGTGTCCCAAGAATGCGCCTCTTTGGCTACCCCTGATGGTATTTTTGCATTGGCACGGAGCCATGCGGAGGTGAAACAACATAGAGGTGGGGGTCGTTCCATAGATGATGACTTGCTCTTCAGGGGAGCGATCAGTAGAGAAGCAAAGCAGGGATGTGCGCGATTGAGAACTGTGCAGCAGGGGAGCTCCCAAGAGGGGGGTGTGTAGCGAGGGATCCTGCCTCTGTGTGCGTGCAATGAGGTGAATATGTAAAGGCGAGGAGATCTAGATGGGGGCGCGCATCCAGGGTGAACAGCATGAGGAGTGCGCAGCCTGGAGGGGAGAAGCAGGGTGGGTTCCCAACTTCTTAGCACCAATATGGAGGCGCGAAAGGAGGGAAAAGAGGGATCTGGAGGAAAATTTGAGCAACAAGGGGATGACAGAATGAGGAGATACCTCACCTTTTGAAGACCTATGCCACAAGCGCAGATGTTGTGCGATTTTTTGACACGATCGCGAGTGCAAGTTGGGATAGTTCTCATGGTGTGGCACGTGATTTAGGGTGTGGCAGGAGATTAGGTGCATCATGGAGCTCATGTAAATGGTTGCAGAGAGGAGGTTCCACATCATTTCATAGCTAGCAGTTCAGGACTTCATCAGCTTGTGCATGGGATGAAACGATTTCACTCGTGCGCGTCATGTCACCCGCATCCAGGGACTCTGATCAATATTATTGCTGGGCTTATATCTTGGATATTATTTGGTTGATTTTGTTGGATGGTTTTCGCTCATTTTACTCTTTGTTAAAAACTTTGTGACAATCTAATAAAAGAATTATTTCAAAAGGTTTCCCCCCTGTGGGGTTTTCCCTGGTCATTGGCCAAATCTGTGTCTCTTGTTGATTTTGTCGATTGTCTCCTATTGCCATTTCATTATTGTTCTATTTTTAGTTACTATTGATTGATGAAATAGTTAATTTATATTGAAAATATTGTTAATTGAAGAATTGAATTAGGCTAAAGTAATTTAAACAACATAGCACAATGCTAAAATTAACATGGAATCAAAGCTATGGTGAAGGGAAAGCCCAAAGGGGACAAGAGTTGAAGCAACCGTCTTTGGAAAATTTTAAGGAGCCTATCTAATCAATTCAATTTGTCATCCTCTTACTTTAAGGAAAATTAGAAGTTGGGTGACTCATTTAACTTTGTTTCTTGGAAGATCAGGTTGGAAATTATACCTGATGACAATCATATCTGGGAATACATACAAGGAAAATTACCTTAGCCTCTGGAGAATGCTTCTGTTGCTGCTAAGAACAAGTACAACAAAGGTGAGTTAAAAGAAAATGAATTTATAGCTGATGCTTTACAAGATCATTTGCTTACATATGTTGGAAATTTGAAAAATTCTAATCATATGTATGATAAGCTAGTTGGCATGTATTAAGTCAACAATGTGAATGAAATCATCTCCTTGAAATATCAAATGAAAGATATGAAGATGAATAAAGGAAAGTTTTTGAAATCCTCCATTATGAGGATATATCGTATTTGAGATCAATTGCAGAGAGTTGGGGAATTTGTATCTGAGAGGGAATTGGTGGTGGTAAGCCTTAGAGGTCTCCCTCCTATTTGGGAAACCTTCATTACCACTATAATCAATAGCAATTTTTTCCCATAATTTGATGAGCTCTTTGGAAAAATCATTCAAGAAGAATCAAGGATGAACTCAAGAGGAAAGATATAAAAGCATGAAGAAAGAGAACCTAATTCTTTCATCACTCATAACAAGAAAAATAAACGAAAAGGAGGCTCATCAGGTTCAAGGAAGCCTCCTCCTCAAAATTATAATAGAAGGAATGGAAGAGACAGTGAATCATCACACATTAAATGCTACAATTGTTACAAGAAAGGTGACTATGCTTGAGACTGCCCTGAGAATAACAAGGCTCCACGATACAACACTAGAAGAAACAACAACATGTTTAATAATCGAAGAAGAGGATATGATTAGAGGAATAATCGTAATAGAAGAGATGAAAGAATAATAAGAGGAGATGATAAAAGGAATAATCGTAATGGAAGAGATGAAAGAAGAAGAAGGGATTCTCTAACTGATCATGATGATGTATAAATTATATAACATATGCATGTATATATCCAAATTCTCCTGATCTAACAATATTTATCTTCTTGCTAAATACAGAATCCTTCCACTGTTAATCTTTTGCGGAAATTTAAAACTCAATTGCAAACACATGAAGCAATAAAAACAATCGCCCATAACACAGTTGTTTAACGGGAAAGCCTGAAGCTAAAAACCCCAACTATCATATATTATGTATCATGGAGATCATGTAACAATCGCATACAAAGCTTAATACATCAAGCTCTCAGTACAATACAATCGTCACACACTATCATGAAGAAATATGCAAATCCATGCACTGATTTCTTGCCTGCTGATAGCCTCCCTCCACTGCGCAATCCCTACTGAAGAAGGCCCCTGAATGAATTTGAATTTTCCTTGCCTTGACTACGCAATCCTCATTGGCAACTCCAATGTGTGTGTGATGCAATTAGTGCATCACTATAGTCACAACGGATAGGCCATCTCACCCTTTCACCTACCTCTCCATTGGGTTTCCACTGGAACTGACATGCACTGTAGTTAACTGCTATATTTGTTCAGTTGATTAGTGAGTTATTATTTGTGAATTATTTAACTAATTAATTCACTCCACTCTCACTAGTGTATCATTAAGTTAGACTAGATACAACTAGCTCAACTAAGTTTAACTCCAATAACTGAGTTAAAATGAATAACAACTCCATGAACTACTCTTCCAACTCTGTCATAAATTTTCCACTTCATTTCTAACTGAGTCTTCCATGCATGAACCACCAGTAAACCCTAGCAATTGCGTAATTCCTTCAGCCCACTGATTTGCCAAATCTGTATACTGAAATAAAGTGCTCTAAGAGAATAAGTTGAAATTTAGAGTTTGATTATTATTGAGGGCTAATAATAATCGAAACATCTATTTTTAGATCGACGATCTATAAATATACTTCGCCCAATCTTGTAAAAATATAATTTCATCTATTTTTCCAACTTGACGAACCATCCACAAATAGCATCTTGCAACTTTTGAAATATGATCACCATGTCTAAAAATAGACTTGCACCTAAAAATAGCCTGCGGGCCCACTTAGTGAAGGTGACAGATTTTCACTAAGCTTCATCATATTGTTGAATCTCAACACTCCCTCTCAATAAGATAGTTATTATGCTTCACCCCGATCTTGCCTCTATGGTATTCGAATTTTCTCATGGTGAGCACTTTCGTCAGAATATCTGCATCCTAATCTTCCGTAGGAATGTAATGAAGCAACATGATCTTCCGCTGCACACAATCTATGATATGATGATACTAGATATCAATATGTTTAGATCTATCATGAAACACAGGATTAATCGAGAGTTTAATTCAACTCTGATTATCACAATGTATCACTGTAGGATCTAAATGTGAACCGAACAAACCGACTAGGATCTTCCTCATCCAGATAGCCTCACATGCAGCTTGACTTGCTGCCATGTATTCTGCTTCCGCTGAACTGAGTGCCACGAATCTTTGTTTCCTGTTGTACCGAGAGACTTCCGTAGATACGATATTGAGAATCCCTCTTGATGTGCTATTTCTATCTGTTGGGATGTCTGCCCAATCTACATCAGTGAAGCCATGCAACTTCACCTCATCCGTCTGTCTGTACCATAATCCATACTTAGATGTGCCCTTGAGATACCTCAGGACATGCTTTCCTGCCTTCCAAAAGAGCTTGGTAGGCTTAAACATCACTTTTGAAAGCTGGTTCACTGCATAGCATATGTCCAATCTTGTATTAACTAAATACATGAGTGAACCCACCAACTGTCAATAAACATTGGCATCCACTACCTCTGCTGATGTAGCATCCTCTTTCCTCTAATTTCCTGGAAGAGGAGTGTCGATAGGCTTGCAGCCTTACATGTGAAACTTCTCCAGTATCTCCTGGGCATAATTGCCTTGAGACAGAAACAGTTCACCTTCCTGATGCCATATTTCCAATCCAAGGAAATAATGAAGGAGGCCCAAATCCTTCATCTCAAACTCCTTTGCAAGATCTTCCTTGCATGAGTGTATCAACTGCTCATCACCCGTTAGTATTAAATCATCAACATAAAGAACAATGATTAAAAGCTTACCCTCCACCATAATTTGGTACAGGTTTGCATCTGCCTCACTCTTAGTGAAAGAAAATCCGGTGAAATAGCTGTCGATCCGTGTGTACCAAGCATGTGGTGCTTGCTTCAGCCCATACAAAACTCTTTTGAGTCTACACACATGCGACTCGCTACTGAAGATCTCAAATCCTTTAGGCTGCTTAATGTACACCTCTTCCTCAATTATTCCATTGAGGAACGCAGTCTTCACATCCATCTGATGAATGTGCCAACCCATCTGCACTGAGAGAGAAAGGATGGTCCTTATGGAAGAATACCATGCGACAGGTGCAAAGGTTTCTTCATAATCAATCCCCTCGATCTGTGAGAAGCCCTGGGAAACAAATATTACCTTATAATTCTCGAAGCTCCCATCAGCAGCTTGGTTTACCTTGTATATCCATCTCGAACCTACCACTGATTTTCCCACCGACCTTGGAACAATCTCCCAAGCATTTTTTCTGACAATGGAGTCATACTCCTCCGCCATGGCATCTACCCATGTGGGCTCCTGCGCTGCTTCTTGAAAAGAAGTTTGCTCTGTCATGATACACTTGCTCATAAGATCCATGTATCCAGTAAATCGGTTAGGTGACTATCTCTGTCTGCGCTGTGATGTAGGGACTCCTGCATTCTATGTCGCATCAAGCTTCAGTCTCTCAGCTTCTGTGGTACGCTTCATGCTAGTTCTGATGTTTGGTTCTGCATGAGTGGACTCCTCCACTCCATGAATCTCCTCCTATGGCTGATCCACATCTAGAGGCTCATATTTGGGAACAAGTATCTCCTCCTCTGCATGCAAGTGTAGCTCCCTCTCAAGCGACAACTTCATGGCTTTCACCTCATTGAATTTTATATCCCGTCGCACCACAGTCATCCGACTATCTAGAAAATACACACGATAATTATGGGGTGTTTCTATGTACCCCACAAATATCCCAACTTCGTCAAGCGCCCTCCAGTCTTCTTCCCTGGCATCCTCATTACATAAATGTAAACAAATGAGCTAAAAATATTCAAATGAGAAATATCGTGCTTCTTACCAAGAAAAGATTCTTCAACTCGTACTTCATTCCAAGTACTCCGTGAGGACAACGGCTTTTGCACATAAACCGCAGTGTTGCATGCTTCCGCCCACAAGTGCATCGATAGGCCCTGGTCATGCAATATAGCTCGTGCAACACCCACAATTGTTATGTTCTTCCTCTCTGCGACCCCATTCTGCTGTGGGTTATGAGGTGCTATGAGTTCTCTTCGAATTCCTTCTTTGCTATAGAAGTCTTTGAATTCGTTCAAGATATATTCACCACCATTATCGCTCCGTATAGCCTTCACTTGCTTCCCCGACTCCTTCTCCACCAATGCTTTAAACTCACAGAACTTTGAGAATGTTTCGCTCTTCTTCCGCATGAAGAAGATAAAAAATCTACAAGAATATTCATCAAAAAATATAACATAATACCTGTGTTTTGTCGCTTAGCAACCGGAGAAGGTCCACACACGTCTCGTGAAAGGTGGTCTCAAGGATCACCGAAGCATGGTTCTCCTTCTCATGAAAGGTGGTCTTCACAAACTTACCCATAGTACATCCCTTGCACTGATCTGACTGCACAAGAGTACCCTTGGGAAGTCTAGTATAAATATGCTGCAAAATCTTCAAGGTGCCATGGTGAAGATGGCCCAATATCCTGTGCCATAATTCGCCCTCATCCCAACTCACCACTTCTTCTGCTTTGCCCATCATTGTAGTGCAACCATCTACCTCTAGCTTGTAGATATTCTTAACTTGAATCCCTATCCTCTTGGTTTGACCCATTGTTTTATGTCGCAGGAAGGCTTTTCCATCGCTGAAAACAACGTCATAACCTCTGTCTTCCAACATCGCAATCGAGACCAAGTTCTTCTTCAGACCTGGAACATGCATAGCATATTTCAACAAAAATGGTTTACCTGAATCCCTCTCAAAGGTAATGGTCCCAATGCTGGTCGCACTGTATCGACCATCGTCGCCCATCTCTATATGCATTTGGAGGTCTTTCTCCTCCAGATCACTAAACAACTCCTTGTCTCCCGTCATATGGAAAGACACACCAATATAAAGATACCACACCGATCCCATTGCGCTTGTAACAAAGCATGCGATCAAAGAGAAATCAAGTTCAAATTACGAGGCTAAGGCCTCACCCGCTACAGCTCCAACAACCTTCTTGTTCTTCTTCTTCTGTGGGCAGTTAGTGGCGAAATGCCCATGTTCGTGACAATGAAAACACTTCACCTTGGACAAATCCTACTTCTTGCCTTTAGCCTCAGATTTGGAGTGGAATTTCTTCCCTTTCCCTTTCCTTTCTTTGGCAGCCAAAGTGCGATTCTCTTCATCTTCATTCTTCGATGAAGAGCCATCTCTGGAACTCCACCTTAACTCCTCCTGCACAAGAGCTGACCAAAGTCGCTCCCAACGCGGCAGTTTCTCCCGTCCATTGACAAAGTCTTCGTAGCTATGAAAACTCTTCGGAAGCCCAAGGAGAGCCAATCTCACCAATTCATCATCATCAACAGTAATCCCCACACTTCCCAGTTCATCCCTATAGTGGAAAAACTTCATGAGATATTTTGGAATATTGTCGCCCTTCTCCATTTTTATTTTTCTGAGCTTATCTTTCAGCGCCAACTTCCTCTGGTCGCTTCTGCTTTAGAAAAGTTCTGTCAGAGCCTTCCACATTGCAAATGGAGTGGCTTTCTTGTGAAGGCTTGACACAATATGTTCCTTGACACCTTCCAACAGAATTATTCTTGTCTTTTCTACCTTCTTTTGCCATGCGTCAAGTCCTACAGCATCGCTAGAACCAGGCTTAGGAACATCACTATCAATGAAATCCTTCAGTCCATTATCTTCCAGCACCGCCTTCATCCTATCCTTCCAGGCTATGTAATTCGAGTTTCCCTTAAAGGCATACTCCAATTGAAACCCATTGAAAGACATTTCAATGTATACTCAACTATTGCACCAAGAAATTTCTGCAGAAAATTCGAATTGTCCACCAGCACAAACTCAACAATTCTTCACAATTGCAATCTTCAAGAATTAACATTGCTTCGATACCATGTAGAAATTATATAACATATGCATGGATATATCCATATTCTCCTGATATAACAATATTTATCTTCTTGCTAAATACAGAATCCTTCCACTGTTAATCTTTTGCGGAAATTTAAAACTCAATTGCAAACACATGAAGCAATAAAAACAATCGCATATAACTCAGTTGTTTAACGGGAAATCCTGAAGCTAAAAACCCCAACTATCATATATTATGTATCACGGAGATCATGTAACAATCTCATACAAAGCTTAGTACATCAAGCTCTCAGTACAATACAATCATCACACACTATCATGAAGAAATCTGAAAATCCATGCACTGATTTCTTGCCTCCTGATAGCCTGCCTCCCCTGCACAATCCCTACTGAAGAAGGCCCCTGAATGAATTCGAATGGGCCTTTCCTTGACTATGCAATCCTCATTGGAAACTCCAATGTGTGTGTGATGCAATCAATGCATCACTATAGTCACAACGAATAGTCCATCTCACCCTTTCACCTACCTCTCCACTACTGTATTTGTTCAATTGATTAGTGAGTTATTATTTGTTAATTAATTAACTCATTAATTCACTCCACTCTCACTAGTGTATCATTTAGTTAGACTAGATACAACTAGTTCAACTGAGTTTAACTCCAATAATTGAGTTAAACTGAATAACAACTCCATGAACTACTCTTCCAACTCTGTCATAACTTTTCCACTTCAGTTCTAACTGAGTCCTCCATGCATGAACCCTTGGTAAGCCTAGTGCATTATTCCTTCAACCTTGATTTTCCAAATCGTATCTTGAAGAATACAAGTGCTCAAAGAATAAGTTAATATTTAGAATTGATTGGCTATTAGGGCTAAATAATATTGACACATCTATTTTAGATCAGCAGATCTATAAATAGACTAAAGCCAAATCTTCTAAAGAAATAAATTTCATCTATTTTTCCAACTTGATAGACCATCCACAAATAGAGCCTACTACACTTTGAAATATGATCACCATGTCTAAAAATAGACATAGTCTAAAAATAGACTTGCACCTAAAAATAGCCTGCGGGCCCACTTAGTGAAGGTGAATGATTTTCACTAAGCTTCATCATCTTGTTGAATCTCAACATATGAAGACTACCGTCCTCAAAATAAGTCAAGAAATTCCAGATATGAAAGTAATACTGCTAATCAATATGAATATATCCTTATTTATGCACTTTCTAGTTCCTCTCCCCCCAATACTTGAGTTGGTTGATTGATAGTGGGGCCTTTCATAATTTCTCTGGGTGTAAGGGGGTTCTCTCTAATTTGGTAGATATGAAGTCAAATTTGAAAATTATTCTTGGAGGCAACTCCACTCATCCCGTTAAGGGCTTTGTTTCTATTAAATTTTACTTGGACTCTAGGGAATCTGTTTTTCTCCACGATGTGATGTATGTGTCCGGGTTGAAAAATAATTTGGTATCTATATCTTCCTTGGAGGAAAAATGGATGAGGGTTTCCTTCATCAAGGGAAAAGTACTTACTTGGCTGGTGGGATCCCCTGTGAGATATTCTTTCACATTGGGATCTAGATTCGAAGGAATCTATAGAGTCACTGGAAGGGCCCTACTAGAAATGGTACATGATACTAATAATCAAAGTGAGATGTGGCACCATATGTTGGCTCATATCCACTATGAAGCTCTCTCGAAATTGAAGAAATTTGTCTCTGGGATCCCTGATGTTCAAGCTCATCATGATAGAGTACGTCCAGGATGTGCTAGTGGGAAGAAGACAGGGAGACCATTCCCCTCTAGTAAGAATAAGACGAATTACATCCTCCAACTCATTCATTTCGACATATGTGGTCCAATGCTCATACATTCACTTGGAGCCCATCTCTATTACCTAACCTTCATTGATGATTTCTCAAGGAAGACTTGGATTACTTAAAGCAGAAGGATGTGGCCTTCGATTTGTTCAAATACTTCAAGGTTTCGGTCGAAAATCAAATAGGGAAGAAAATTAAGATCTTTAGGTTTGATAACGGTGGAGAGTACATTTCAAATTAATTCATATATATTTTTTAAGAAGGAAGGCATCGATAAGGAGATGATTGTGCCCTATAATTCCGAACAAAATGGAGTGGCTGAGAGAAAGAACAAGTCTATTATAGGAGTTTCTCGAGCGATGCTCTGTGATCAAAAGCTACCGAATTTCCTTTGGGGTGAAGCAACAAACATAATGGTATACGTGGTGACTCATCAAGCATTGTACAACAAGACTCTCAAATAAGTATTCATAGGTGTCAAGCTCGAAATTGGTTACCTCAGTATATTTGGTTATCCTACATATTTTCATGTGTCGAAAGAAAAAAGAAACAAGATGAAATGCACTGGAAGAAAAGGTACTTTTGTTGGGTATTGTGAAGATTCCAAAGCATTTAAAATATATATTCTTGTCAAAGGAAGGTTGAAATAATGAAGGATGTAATGTTCAATGAAGATGTTACCCTTGGGAAATCAAGGGACCTTCCTTCGCCTCCTCCTCCTGAAAATAAGAGTGATGATATGGATATTCTAGAAGGTCCTTCTGTACCTGAATCCGAGAGAGACATTGTTGATGATCCCATGGAGCCTATGGAACCCATGGATCCTCCTCCATGTGATCCCTTTGTCCGGAAGAGGCCACTTCGACTTTGTGACACATTACAGGATTCCAAGAGACACATTCCCACTAGAGGGACTTTCAGAGAAAGTAAGAAGCCATGTATGTGCCAGGGATATGTTGTATCAATGAGAAATATGATTCAAGCTGAGCCTTCCACATTTGAACAAGTCACAAAATAACAATTATAGAAAGATGCCATGGCCGAATAATACAAATCAATTATGAAAAATGACATATGGGATGTTGTGCCGAGACCAAAGAGAAAATGCGTCATGACTTCAAAATGGTTATTCAAGATCAAGCATGGAGCCGATGGAAGTATTGATAACTATAAGGCAAGGTTTGTGGCAAGATTATTCTCCCAGAAAGAGGGAGAATATTATGATGATATATTTTTTCCTGTAACCTGATATAACACAATTCGTTTGATAGTTCCCTTGTCGCAAGTCCAGGATGGACCCTTCATCAGTTGGACATAAAGACAACATTCCTCCATGGCGTGTTACAGGAATAATTTTACATTGAGAAGCCATCAAGATTTTAAGTAGAGGTTCAAAATATACATGTTTTCAGGTTGAAGAAGGAATTGTATGGCTTGAAGCAAGTCCCCATAGCATGGCACACCTGCATAGATAGCTACCTGTTGAAGCTCGGATTCACAAAAATTGGTTCCGATCCCAAAATCTACTTCAAAGGGGTCCAAGGTATGCCTTTGATTTTAGTTTTACATGTTGATGATCTATTCATGACAGGTAGTGAGTCCCTGATGATCAAGTGTAAGAAGGAGCTAGCCTCTTAATTCGAGATGAAAGACCTTGGACTCATGCACTAATTTGTAGGCCTTGAGATGTGGCAAAGGCCCGATGATATTTTCCTTTCACAGGGAAAATATGTTGTGAAGTTTCTGGAGATATTTGGAATGGCAGAATGCAAGTCCCTTCCCACATCGATGGAAATTAATTCCAAGAAGCTATGTGGAGAATCTGCCAGACCTGATTTGGTGAATCCATCCAAGTATAGATAGTTGATTGGGGATATGATGTTCTTAGTGAACACTCATTCAAACATATGCTATGAAGTGAACACATTGATTCAATTTATGATTGAGCCTATCCACACACATTGGGTTGCTTCCAAACACATTTTGAGATACTTGCATGGGAAAATTACCCTTGGTCTAAGATATTCTGTCAAAGATGTTTGACTACATAGATATACCAATGCTAAATGGATAGGAAATGTTGCTGACATGAATATCACTTCTGGATGTTGTTTTAGCCTTAGATCTGCCATGATATCTTGGATTAGCAGGAAATAAAAGTCCATAGATTTGAGTACCATTGAGGCAGAGTATATTTCCTCTAGCATGGCTAGCTACAAAGAATATTTGTTGAGGAAGCTCTCTAAAGAGTTGTGTGAGTAGGTTCTAGACACTACAATGATATATTGCGAGAAGAGTGGGATCTGATTGGTAGATAATCCCATATTTCATGATAAGTCCAAGCACATAGAGATCGTATATCATTACATTTGAGACATGGAGAAAAGATGAGCTGTCAAACTCCATCACATATCAACATATGAGCAGATTGTAGATATTCTCACCAAGAATTTTCCAAAAGGGAACTTATTAATCTTTAGAGAGCAGCATGGATTGATAGATATAACCCCTCCTAAAAAGGGGCGTCCTTGACTGAGAACACTGAGCATAGATCTTCCCCTTTGGTTGAGCTCCATAAGGAGGGAATGTGGTGCTAAGGCAACTTTGGACAATAGGGTATGTCATCCCTACTCTTGTAGTAGGTTGGGTATCTCCCCTATTGTTATCCATATGGTGTGTGTGATCCTTGTTTGTTTTGACAAGTAAAGTATCTCCCCCTATCTTGATTTATGTAGAGTATACCCTAGTTGGCATCATACCTACAAGCCAAGCTTGTTGGTATTGTTCCTCCCCATTTGGCCAATGGGTTGAGGAGGCTTGGGGGTGTGTGATCCTTACCTTTGGTAATTCAGGTATCTAAACCAAGCTCATATTAGGATGGATTATTCTACTGCATGACTCTTGAGGGTCATTGTTGGGAAGATCGACAAAAAATAGGATGGATTTGAACCTTACCTCTTATATAAAAAGTTTATCTCTCCCATTGATTTCATAATGGGATGGTTGTGATCCTTGCTTGGTAAGTTGTAGCTCTCCTATTGATCGATATAGGGATGAATCCATATGCTCCCCCATGAGATGACTTGGGGCGAGAGTGTCAAATGAATGTTATAGAAGTGGCACCAAATAAATATCAATGATCATCACACCTATTAGTGTCAGTATTTGCATACTGCCATCAATGATAAAAAATACTCTTTTCATATCATTTTAGGAGTCCCACTCAGAAATTTTTAACCATTCCGTTAAGTAATGTCAAAAATTCACTCACTCATGGTAGCCCTAGTCACAAATATCACTCCTCCTCAAAATTTATACATGCTGGCCCACCATTCATGTCTTTCTGAGCATAAATCAGTCTTGAAAGTCCATTTCATTATGGCATTATGTCAGTCAAAATCATCATGGAGTTTGGTCATCCAAGGTCCCATTAGGTCATTAGGTTTCATTTTCCAAGGTTCAATAAAACACCATTTCATTTGCATAAGGTCAGCAAAAATAATGAGAGTGATCCAAATAATATTCCTTCATCATCTGAAAAGAACATGTCAACATGAAATATGATCTCCAAGGAATATTTCCAAAGTTTTAATTCTCCTTTCAAGTTATGATTTTATTATGCAATGTAATTTTATTCAAAAACATAGATGTAATTTATTTCTATTTTTAATGTAATTTTATGTTCACTATATGTAATAAGTACTATTCCCAAGATTTTAATTCAACTCCATATGCCAAACTGAAAACCAAGAAAAAGCAATCAAAGAATACCAAACTCCAGCATCATCAACCTGCAAAAGACAAAGTCAAAGTGTAAAAGGTATTTTCAAAAGTTTTCAAAGGTGAAATAAATGTTAGAAGGTGGGTTTAGAATGAAATATTAATTTCACACAAGTATAAAAGCCCCCATGACATCAAGAGAGACCTCATTTGTCTCTTACTACCATCAAGAAAACTCAGCGAAATAGGGTTTTCAAGTTTTTTGGGCCAAATCAGCAAAATAGGGGAAGGCACTGCTTGTTTTCTTAAGGGAGGGCGCGTTCCCTTCTGGTGCTGCGTGCCTGCCAAAGAGAGGCGCGCCTGTGTTTGGCTCTGCACGCTTGCCGAATATTCTTCAGAAATTTCTAGGAGGGCTTCCAAACTTATAAAATCACTCTCCAACCTCTCAACACTGGTTATTCACGCCTCCAAACAAGAAAGTAAGTTACAAATTGATTCACTCCTCTTCATCGAAGTCATTTTGGATGTGTGAGTTTGTTAAAATAAAATTTGGCGTCTTCTTCGATTTGAAACCTTAGTGTTCCTAAAAAACCTAATTACACTTCAATTTTAGTCCCTAAAACTTTAACCCTTCCCACATTGCAAATCTACCCTTTCCCAAATCCCTATAGTGACATTCCCTTTCCGTAAGCCTTCATTTCCTTAAAAACCCTAAGCCCTAGGTACACTATTTACCTAGGCTCCCAATTCCCTAAACTTGTGATAAATTCCCTATTCCAAACTCTTATATATCCCTACTCCTTGTCGCATTCCCTAATTCATAAATCCATACCCCCATCTCCCTCAACTACCCTATCCCATTCCCTAATCCTAAAAATCATATTCCATATCATGCCACTTCCCTAGGGTTTTAACACTAAGACATCATGGCAGAAGACTGACCATACAGTGAGGGAGAAGAAATAGAGGGGAGGAGGCCACATAAGGGGGAAGAATACTCAGATTATAGCCAACAAATAACAGGGAAATTTTGGCATCTCCTATGGCTATTACACAGTGCAAACATGTTGGATTTTTTGAGTTCTGTGAGGAAATTCAGAGGGTCCAACACCACGCTATGTTGACCAGAATTTTTATCTCTAATCTCCATGACAACCAGGTTACTCTTGCTGGTGTCACTTTCACTGTGTCAACTGCCATCATCTCAGCTACCACTGGGATCCCTAATGTTGGGGAGAAATGGTTCAAATAGAAAGAATTGGATGAGCATAAATATGAGCCTTTCATCAAGCCTAGGTACGAGAATGAGAGAAAGAGACTTTTCCCTTTCTCTTACCTCCTGGTGAGATATGCTCCCATAATGAAAATAATCATGAAATACTTTTCATGTGAAGGTAGATTTTCTAGATTGTATGCCTATCACATCCGACTACTTATGCACTTCACTAGGGTAAAGATGCTCAACATACCCTACTACCTCTTCCTAAGCATTGACAAGATAGAATTTATTGTCCAGAAGAGAGAGTATGAAAAACAAATGAACAATCTCTTTCACCACTCCCTCATCAAAATCATAATCCTCCATCACCTAAAGCAATTGAACATTCCATGGAGTTCTTTCATAGCTGATGACATATTCACTGCTCCACCTATTCAGCATGCCAAAAATATGCCTTCATCATCTCATCCTTCCACTTCCTTTCCTCCATATCAGCCCACAGTACATTCATCATCATTAGATCAGTCTTCTTCATCTACTTCGCCACCATCATCTCCATCCCACATTGAGACTGGGTCACATAGCAGAGTTGAGATCAATGAGCCTAGGCAGGCTAATGTGGCTAAGATAGAGCCATTGGAAAAAACATATTAGAGGGGTCATAGGTAGGTGTTTTCTCCACAGTTTATGAAAGGGGTCCTACCTTCTTCACCAACAAAGCAGGTACCGAAGGGGAAAGAAAATATGGTAGAGGGGGATGAACATGAGGCAACCATTCATGATGAGGATGACCTCCATGAAACATAACATGATTTTAACCTTGTTGACCTAGATGAGGATGATGATGATGAGATCACTAGTGTAGTCATCAAGGGGAAGGATGCCAAGATTAGAGAGCTCCAAACTAATCTTGACATGTCCAAATTTGTCATAAACTTCCTTGAGTAGGAGAACCAACAGTTGAAGACAAAGCATGTCATTGATGAGGTGAAATACATCACAACTTAAAGGGAGGTAGAAAAAGCCAAGGTTATGCTAGATGAGACACTTGAAAAGTATGGTTTTATTGAAGAACAAGAAGAACAAGCATGAAGAGGAAAACCTATAACTAGAGGGCTGAAAAGGGCTCTAGCTCTAGAAAGAAAAAAAGAGGCCGAGCTTGCTCATTTGTTAACCCTAAATGAACAACTTCCAATGCTGATCAATGAAAACCGGGAACCATGGCTTGATAGAGAAAATCAGCATTTGGAAAATATTTTGGAGAAGGAAAATAAAGACAATGACATACTGAGGAGGAAGGTCAAACATTATGCCCAAAAGGAGAAAATTGCAATGGCCAAGCCCAAAAGAGCCAATGAAAAAATTGATGCTTTGACCATGCTAGAGGAGAAAAGAAAGTTGGATATGCTTGCAGAGGCTTCACTCCAAGCCTAGCAAATCATCAACAATCATTTCAAACAATTTTGAAGAGTTTTGGGTCATTTTTACAAATTCTGTGTTTTTTTGAGTTTTTGGACAGTCAAGTCACAGAGACAAGTGTCAAAGGTGCAGCGCCCTTTGCGCTGTGCTCTATTTTGAGCCATATTTTGAGAAAAATATCACCACCACCAGATGCAAAATGGTCAATACATCTCAGAAAACCACTTTTCAAGCCTTGGTTTGCAAAACAAGTAGGTGAAAATGTAAAAAAACCACCAAAAAATCATGTTTCTGTCTCAATTTTGACCCTGGCGCCGTGCGCTGAGCAGTCTTGGGAGGGATGAATTTTGGCAAGGAAAATGAGCTTCATTTTCAAAACTAGAGGCATATTCAGAAACTAAACTTGAAGGGCTCTCCAACAAGCTCTCTTGGATCCAATTTGGACATCTGTAGCCCAGTAAAAAAAAACCTGCAAGATGAAGGGCACATTTACCAAAGGAAGGGCGTGTTTACCAAAGAGAGGGCGCATTTGACAGTTTGTTGATTTTTTCCAAATTTCACTAAAAATTTGACTTTTATCTTTGAAATTGAGCATGGTAAATGTAAATATGATTTTGAGAAGTTACCTAGGGGTAGATTCATGATGTAAATGTACTCATCAAAGTCAAATGAATCAGTTTCAATGTAATTAGGGAGAGCTCCCTACACTCCAGCTTTCAGTTCAAAATTTTGTGGATCTCATTCTCAACTCAGGAATTCGACCCCTGAGGATGAGAGAATGTAGTTTTGATGTCTATATCTTCCCTTTATTCACTCTTAGCAAGGGTTGGAATCAGTTGGATTTTGGCATATTGATCAGAGACTCTATTGTAATCATTTTGGCAAGAGCTTAATAAAAGTGTTTCAGCTATTTCTTTGGGAGACCTGTGGTATGAATGTTTGGCATTTTTTTTTTTTTTTTTTTTTTTTTTTTTTTTTTTTTTTTTTCTGTGATCATTTGTATGAATTTTTTGTAATATATTAAACATTTCATGTCTATTATATGATCAATTTCAAGTTGATAGGTATAATACATGTTTTTCATGCACTGTTTTGGTAAATTTGTCCATTTTCTTCAGTTTAGGAAGAATACATCTCCTATGCTCTTCCTAACTCCTCATCGGTCTTAAATCATCTCACCAAATCGCCTTTAAGTTCTAAGCCTTATACCTACCTTGCCCCCATCGAATGGACTGCAATTCCATCTCATTTTCCATGACCTAATCCCCTTGACCTAATCCTCATCCAACAAGCCCAGCCCAACCCAAATCAAATCAAAACAAACCCTTCTGCACTTCTTAGCTAGCCTAAAAAATTTTCATCCAGACCTCTTGGTTGTGATTTTTGTGGAGAGGGCCCTCTCCGACTTGGTAGGGCTAGATACCAAGTTAAAAGGTTGGTATGTGGTTGCCTTTGTTGGGATTCCTTCTTCAACCTTAGGAATCTGGCGGAGTGATAAAATATTGGCATTGTTGCCGGGGAAATGAAAGATCAGATCTTCCCTGGGAAAGAACGAAAAAGTTTAGATCTGGTTGTTGATGGTGAACAACAATCAGACACAAGAAGGTTGTGCATCATTCACTTGACTACTCCAGTGTCGAAGAATACAAAGGTTTAGAATTTTCATGGCGACTCCACTTTTCAAGAATCGATAGTTTGAAGATATTCTTGGTGAACTCACTGTTGTCAAAATGGATTCGATTGATCGAATGTATGCTCCTATGAATCTAGCTCATATTCTTGGTTTTCTGAACCGTATTCCTCATATAGATTGGAAATCAGGATTGTCAAAGTTTAAGGGCCAGGACGGTGAAGACGCTAGTTTTCATTTGGTCAAATTTCATTTGCATATTCACAGACTAAAGATTGAGTTTCCTGAAGATTTTTTGATGAATATGTTTATGGCTACCTTGGAGGAAAAAGCGAGATCATGGTATGAGAGTCTACCATCTGCTAGTTTATATTCTCTAAAGGACTTTCATTCAGTTTTCTTTCAACATTATCAAATATTCAATTCTTCCTTTTCGATGATTGATAGTTGTTGTGAGATCTTTGATAATTTCATCAAGTTTCTTGAAAATTTGTATGGGGATGAAGAGTGTCTAGATGATGAGATCATAGAAGTCTTATATGATTTTTCCTCCCAACAAGAATCAATAGCTTCCTCCTTGGATAAAAAATACCAGGACCAAGAAAGAGAAATGACAATTCCCAATCTTGAAAGTGAGAATCATCAAGCCAATGTTAAATTCTATAAAACTTACTTTTCTCCTTTTACAAGAAGATGAGATAGATCAGCTCTTGAACAATCATATTACAAACCAAGATAATGTAGGTTTGTAGTGTTTACCTAGTCAATAATGTGTTCATGAAACTTGTTCCATCATTGAAAATGAAAATATGAGTTTAAATGATGATAGTAATGAGAGTGATGAAACTATAAAGGAAGTTTTTGTGAGTAAGCCAATTTTTTATGATGATTTCCTGCAAGGAGATCAGCAAACAGAGACCGTTGTCTTTCATGAAGAGGATAGGGCTGTCATGTTTAACAATATTGAAGAATGTTTTCTGTTCAAAGATGATTTAGAATATAAATTTGAGGAGTATAAGCCTAAGAGAGACAGTATGACAGAGATAGAATCAGAGTTGCCCATGCTTGAGGAATTCACAGCAAACACTCAGATAATAGAAATTCATACTTCCCTATGCCTTCCTATCGATCAAAAACCAAGTGTTCTTTCAGATTAGAATGACGAGTGTGCTTTTGTTTTTTCTGAATCTCAAGACAAGGTAACATTTTATATTTTTGAAGATCCTTTTACTGATTTTCTATAGTTAGCATGGAATATGTATTTTCTTGTTTTCAAGGACCAGAAACACATGTTCAGTGAACACTTGGAGTGGCCTAGTTTTTTTTTTTTCTGCCTGCTCGAGGAAAATGAGAGCAGAACTTCAGTAAGTAGCCATCTCTTGGATTCGTTACACTGGAAGTATCATTTCACCTAATCAACAATTGTGAAACAAATTAGAGTAGGTTGGTATCATTTCAGTTTGATTTGATTTTGTTTTCAACAGAAATTTTCTTTCAATATTCGGTTTTCTGCAAGCGTGAAGTAGAGAATCTCTCGAGTTCAGAGCCCAAAGTGAAGGCCATGGAGCTTCACTGATTTTCTTCCATTTTCAAAAATTTCAGTTTTTGGTCAAGTAAGTCAGTATTGAGTCAATTTTCAGTCACTTGAGATTTCATTGAGTTAGTCTATTTCTCCAAGTTATTAGTTTTCAATTTGAGTTTTCGACCGTATTGGCCCAATGGAAGAGGCACTGATCTGCAAAATCTAGAGTTATGTGGTTCTTGACACCTCTTTCATAGCTATCTTCCCCAATAAGGCCAATTTTAGTGTCATTATTTGCATACTGCCATTGGTGATAAAAAATACTCTTTTCATATCATTTTAGGAGTCCCACTCAAAATTTTTTAACCATTCCATTATAGGTCATGTCAAAAATTCACTCACTCATGGTAGCCCTAGTCAAAAATATCACTCCTCAAAATTTATACTTGCTGGCCCACCATTCATGTCTTGCTGAGCATAAATCAGCCTTGAAAGTCCATTTCATTATGTCAGTCAAAGTCATCATGGAGTCTGGTCATCCAAGGTCCCATTAGGTCATTAGGTTCATTTTCCAAGGTTCAATAAAACACCATTTCATTTGCATAAGGTTAGAAAAAATAATGAGAGTGATCAAATAATATTCCTTCATCACCTGAAAAGGACATGTCAATATGAAATATGATCTCCAAGGAATATTTCCAAAGTTTTAACTCTGCTTTCAAGTTATGATTTTATACTGCAATGTAATTTTATTAAAAAACATAGATGTAATTTATTTCTATTTTTAATGTAATTTTATGTTCAATATATGTAATAAGTATTATTCCCAAGCTTTTAATTCAACTCCATATGCAAAACTGAAAACCAAGAAAAGAAATCAAAGAATACCAAATCCAGCATCATCAACCTGCAAAAGACAAAGTCAAGTGTAAAGGGTATTTTCAAAAGTTTTCAAAGGTGAAATGAAACATTAGAAAGTGGTTTTAGAATGAAAAGATTAATTTCACACAAGTATAAAAGCCCCCATGACATCAAGAGAGACCTCATTTGTCTCTTACTACCATCAACCAAACTCAACAAAACAGGGTTTTCAAGTTTTTTGGGCCAAATCAAAAAAATAGGGGAAGGCACTGCGCGTTTGCTTAAGGGAGGGCACATTTCCTTCTGGCACTGTGTGTTTCCTCTTGGCGCTGTGTGCCTGTGTATTGTGTTGCATGCCTGCCAAAGAGAGGGCGTGCCTGTGTTTGGCGCTGTGCACTTGCCCAATCTTCTTTAGAAATTGCCAGGAGAGCATCCAAACTTCAAAAATCACCCTCCAACCTCTCAACAATGGTTCTTCACACCTCCAAACAAGCAATTAAGTTAAAAATTTCTTCACTTCTCTTCATCAAAGTCATTTTGGGTGTGTGAGTTTGTTAAAATAAAATTTGGTGTGTTCTTCGATTTGAAACCCTAATGTTCCTAAGAAACCTAATTACACTTCAATTTAAGTCCCTAAACCTTTAACCCTTCCCACATTTCAAATCTACCCTTTCCCAAATCCCTATAGTGACATTCCCTTTCCCTAAGCCTTCATTTCCTTAAAAACCCTAAGCCCTAGGTACACTATTTACCTAGGCTCCCAATTTCCTACACTTGTGATAAATTCCCTATTCCAAACTCATATATATCCCTACTCCTTGTCACATTCCCTAATTCATAAATCCCTACCCCCATCTCCCTCAATTACCCTTTCCCATTCCCTAGTCCTAAAAATCATATTCCATATCATCACACTTCCCTAGGGTTTTGACACTAAGACATCATGGCAGGAGACAAACCATACAGTGAGGGAAAAGAAACAGAGGGGAGGAGGCCACATAAAAGGGGAGAATACTCAAATTTGAGCCAAAAAATACTAGGTAACTTTTGGCATCTCCTATGGCTGTGACATGGTTCAAACATGTTGGATGTTTTGAGTTCTGTGAGGAAATTCATAGGGTCCAACACCATGCTATGTTTACAAGAATTTTCATCTATAATCTCCATGACAACCAAGTTACTCTTGCTGGTGTCACTTTCATTGTGTCAACTGCCATCATCTCAGTTGACACCAGGATCCCTAATGTTGGGGAGAAATGGTTCAAACAGAAAGAATTGGATGAGCATAAATATGAGCCTTTCATCAAGCCTAGGTACAAGAATGAGAGAAAGAGGAATTTTCCTCTCTTACCTCTTGGAGAGATATGCTCCCATGATGAAAATAATCATGAAATAATTTTCATGTGAAGGTAGATTTTCTAGATTGTATTCCTATCACATCTGGCTACTTATGCACTTCACTAGGGTAAAGATGCTCAACATACCCTACTACCTCTTCTGGAGCATTGGAAAGATGGCATTTATTGTCCAGAAGAGAGAGTATGAAAAACAAACGAACAATCTCTTTCATCACTCCCTCATCAAAATCATAGTCCTCCATCACCTCAAGCAATTGAACATTCCATGGAGTTCATTGATAGCTGATGACATATTCATTGGTCCACCTATTGAACATGCCCAAAATATGCCTTCATCATCTCATCCTTCCACTTCCATTCCTCCATCTCATCCCACAGTACATTCATCATCATCAGATTAGTCTTCTTCATCTACTTCACCACCATCATCTCCATCCCACATTGAGTCTGGGTCACCTAGAAGAGTTGAGATCAATGAGCCTAAGCAGGCTAATGTGCCTAAGATAGAGCCATTGGAAAAAACATATCAGAGGGGACATAGGCAGGTGTTTTCTCCATAATTGTGGAAGGGTCCCTACCTTATTCACCAACAAAGAAAGTACAAAAGGGGAAAGAAAATATGGTAAAGGAGGATGAACATGAGGCAACCATTCATGATGAGGATGACCTCCATGAAACAGAACAGGATTTTGACCTTGTTGACCTAGATGAGGATGATGATGATGAGATCACTAGTGTATTCATCAAGGGGAAGGATGCCAATATTAGAGAGCTCCAAACTAATCTTGACAGGTCCAAATTTGTCATAAACTTCCTTGAGTAGGAGAACCAACAGTTGAAGACAAAGCATGTCATTGATGAGGTTAAATACATCATAGCTCAAAGGGAGGCAGAAAAATCCAAGGTTATGATAGATGAAACACTTGAAAAGTATGGTTTTCTTGAAGAACAATAAGAACAAGCACTAAGAGGCAAACCTAGAACTAGAGGGCTGAAAAGAGCTCTAGCTCTAGAAAGACAAAAAGAGGTTGAGATTGCTGATTAGTTAACCCTAAATGAACAACTTGCAATGGTGATAAAAGAAAACCGAGAACCATGGCTTGATAGAGAAAATCAACATTTGGAAAATCTTTTGGAGAAGACAAATAGAGACAATGACATACTGAGGAGGAAGTTCAAACATTATTCCCAAAAAGAGAAAATTGCAATGGCCAAGCTCAAAAGAGCTAATGCAGAAATTGAGGCTTTGACCATGCTAGAGGAGAAAAGAAAGTTGGATATCCTTACAGAGGCTTCACTCCAAGCCTAGCACATCATCAACAATAATTTCAAACAATTTTGAAGATTTTTGGGTCACTTTTACAAATTCTGTGTTTTTTTTTAGTTTTTAGACAGTTAGGTCACAGAGACAAGTGTCAAACACGCAGCGCCCTTGGCGCTTCGCTCTTTTTTGAGCCATATTTTGAGAAAAATATCACCACCACTAGATGAAAAATGGTCAATACATCTCAAAAAACCAATTTTCATGCCTTGGTTTGCAAAACAAGCAGGTGGAAATGTCAAGAAACCACCAAAAAATCATGTTTCTGTCTCACTTTTGACCTTGGCGCTGCACGCTGAGCAGTCTTAGGAGGATTTACTTTTGACAAGGAAAATGAGCTTCATTTTTAAAACTGAAGGCATATTCATAAACTAGACTTGAAGGGCTTTCCAACAAGCTATCTTGGGGCCGATTTGGACACCTGTAGCCCAGTCAAAAACAACCTGCAAGATGGAGGGTGCGTTTACCAAAGGGAGGGCGCGTTTACCAAAGAGAAGGCGCGTTTGATAGTTTGTTGATATTTTCCAAATTTCACTGAAAATTTGACTTTTATCTTTTAAATTATAATTTCACTTATGTAATTGGGCATGGTAAATGTAAATATGTTTTGGATAAGTTACCGAGGGGTAGATTCATGATGAAAATGTACTCATCAAAGTCAAATGAATCAGTTTCAATGTAATTAGGGAGGAGTCCCTTAGAGCTCCCTACACTCTAGTTTTCAGTTCAGAAGTTTGTGGATCTCATCCTCAACTCAGGAATTCGATCCATGAGGATGAGATAATGTAGTTTTGATGTCTATATCTTCCCTTTCTTCACTCTCAACAAGGGTTGGAATCAGTTGGATGTTGGCATATTGATCAAAGACTCTATTGTAATCATTTTGGCAGGAGCTTAATAAAAGTGTTGCAACTATTTCATTGGGATACTTGTGGTATGAATGTTTGGCATTTTTTTTTCTCTGTGATCATTTTTATGAATGTTTTGTAAGCTCATAAACATTTCATGTCTATTATATGATAAATTTCAAGTTGATAAGAAAAATACATGTTTTTCATGCTCTGTTTTGGGAAATTTGTCATAATTTGTCCATTTTCTTCAGTTTATGAATAATACATCTCCTATGCTCTTCCTAGCTCCTCATCAGTGTTAAATCATCTCGCCAAATCACATTTAAATGCTAAGCCTTCTACCTACCTTGCCCCATCAAATGGACATCAATTCCATCTCATTTGCCATGACCTAGTCCCCTTGACCTAATCCTCATCTAGCAAGCCTAACCCAACCCCAATCAAAACAAAGCAAGCCCTTCTGTATTTCTTATCTAGCCTAAAACATTTTCATCCAACCCTCTTGGCTATGATTTTTGTGGAGAGAGCCCTCTCCAACTTGGTAGGGCTAGATACCAAGTTAAAATGTTGGTCTGTGGTTACCTTGTTTGGGATTCCTTCTTTAGCCTTAGGAATATGGCAGAGTGATAACAACACCATTAAGATTAAGTTGTAAATTCATCCAAATATGCTTTTTCTATCTATTAGATGTCATGAAATTTGTACGACATGGCCCATTTAAAACTTGCTCTAGAATTTTTAAGAACAAATGGAACATTTTGTAAGAAAATGTACCGCAAGGATAAATAAAAGTTACTTCATGTTTATTTTCTAGTTTGATTTGTGTTTGGTTAAAACTATAGAAAGCATACATTAATTAGAAGATTTCACTGTTGACACACTCATCAATGATCTAATCAGTGAATGGGGTTGCATAATTTTTCTTAGGAAAAGCACTATTCAAATCCCCTTATTCAACACAAACATATATAGTGCTTGTTTTTAGTGATTGAAACAAGGTTTGAGACCCATTCCATTAAGGGAACTAGATATATGAAACCAACCTTCATTATTTTTTCAACCTTTTCCTTGATGGAAGATGCCTTATGAAGGTTCGCTGGCTAAATATTTTGTTGAACTAACTTAGCTTTGTCATACTTCTTAATTTCATGTTAGATAATCTACGAGTCAATGCCTAGCATATTTTTATAGGACTAAGCAAATGTGTCATGGAATTACTTGAATAAGGTAGTATAAAGTTTGATTTTCAAGGAGAATAGTCTACACCTATGAGGATGTTTTCCACGACACCTAGCTTCATACCAATGTCAATGGGTATGGTTTTTGAGATATTTTCCAAATTCCCCTTTGAGTAAACATCATCTAGCATGATGTAATATTGTGACCACTCAATAGGGCCAAAGGAAACAAGAGTTTTCGAGTCATTATCTTATTGTTCACAAAATGGATAAAAGATGAACGATCGTGAAGTTCCTCCCAAGGATGATTATGGATAAACATGACCTCCAAGTTAGATTCATTAGATCATAAAAATGACCTCCAAGATAAACATGACCTCTAATATAGATTCATTATGCTCTTCATAAGATCCTAATTCTAAAGGAGCAAGAATCAATTAAGGGTTTGTAAACCCATGTGATCCACTAGTAATGAAAGAGATCATATTAACATGAATGACAATAGTAGAAGTATTGAGGGGGGTTGGGGGTGGGGGAAAACATTGGGAATACACCAATGAGTGAAGAATTTTTAAACATTCCCACTCAACATTCGTGGTATAATGAGGAGAATCAACAACAAATGGACAAGAGTGCTAGCAATTGTTGTCTTATCGACCATGAAAAAAGAAAATTGGTAAATCATGAACATTTTTCCTTCATGGGGAAAGTGTAGAATTTAAAATTCTCACAAAACAACAACCATCATGGCATAGAGCCAATTGTGACTGAGAAGAAAACCATAGCATAATGGGAAATCAAATATTTTTACTTCGATAGTTACACTTTTTCCCTCAAGTTCAATTTTGGGAGTACTCATTTAGGTTGGAAAGTGTGGCCATCAAATGCCTAGAAAGTGGTGTTAGACTATACGAGTGCTAGGGATCAAATTTCCCACTAGCATGAGGAGGAAAAAATAAAATTGGAATTTCCTTCCTTGGGAAAAAAATATGTTGCAAGAGCCAATATTTAATTGTGTCTATGTCAAAAGTGATGAGACTTGTATTTGATGTATCTACCCTACTGATTGTAGTCAACAAGGCTTTAAATTACATGGGGAAACTTTGTAAAACCTATAAGGAAGACTTGACACATGGTACCTAGTCCAAGTCCTTCACAATAATATAAATATGGGTAGTACTTTCATGGATATTGTGAGTCGACCATTAGAGAACACCATTTTTGGAGGGTGTATTACCATTCCTAGAGGTTTATCCATTGAAAGAGCCGCTAGGTTGAGTAGGGATCATTGGTTCCTTAAAATAAAGACTACTCTCATGAGACAAATATATCTTAGCTTGTGTATTTGAAAGAACCACCTCATAAAACATGAAAATCATTTCATTTGATGGGCCTCCTTGATGATAATAACCTATCACGCCCCTTAATGGAGGAGCAGGATAGTGTGAAATCATTTTTGTTTTTTGGATGGGGAATGGATTGGTTTATATAGCAATTTATTGGGTAGAGCCATGTTGAATAGAGAAGTGATGAATCTCATTCATTCTTGGGCACTCGTGACTAATATGGTCTCCCTGACAAATATTATAAGGAAACATGTTCTTTCTATTTTTCATAGCAGTGCCTACACCCATGATGGCTTGGTTTTGTTGATTCCCTTCATATTTTTAAAAGTATTTTATGTTTATTTTTCTTCTTTCTTCCTCTAGATTGATGAGGTTTACTTAATGAAATGGATTGTATCAAATGAATCTTGGAGGTATGCTTAGGGACTATAGCAGTTTGAACGGTGGGAACTGTTAGCCACCTATAAAATTTGTTATATCAAATGGTGGCTAAATCATTTTTTTAGCCTTCAAGAAACAATTCATTTCCAAATTGTGAGTTCTTGAAGTCTTAATGATGTATCTTTATCCTTCAGAAAACCTTCACTATTGTTTCCCTCATAAACACTGCTGTTTACCAAAGGAAAATACTGCTGAAAACTTCCAATTTCCCTCATTTTCCCTTCTCCTTTTCCCTTCTCCATTTCATTCATAAAACATTTAATTTACCCCTCATTCCCTTGAAAATCCCTTTAAACCTTTGAAAATTCCTTTGGAAGGTTTAAAAACCCCTTTTTCCCCTTCTACCGAAAGCCAAAAAAGCATTGAAAACCTCTCATTTTGGCCTAAAAACTCATTTTTTCTACCAAGGCTTTAAGCCCCTTTAGCCTTAGCCCCCAACCCCTTTTTTCGCATAAAACTGGAGCTGTGACTCACAGTTAAAACCCCATCGCTAATTGCAATCTGGGCGTTCTATGTTCCTTTTCGCCCTTTTGCATTCAAAAACTCTGATGCGATTTGGCCCTTTCCATTAAAAAGGCCCCCAATCCCTTCGTCTCTTCACAAAACCATAAGCCCCGCAACCGAGCGCTTAGAGGGTCCACACCCCCATTGTAAACCTTCATTTCTTTGTTTTTTCCTTTATATCTTCATAAAACCCGACTTTTCTATGTTTTGAAGAGAACCCGCCGGTTCGTTGTTTTAACGAAAACCAACCATTGATCTATTCGCCGATCGCCGATCGTCGGAATCTCGCATCGCAAATAAACAAACGAATCCTTTGCTTGTTCCCTTCAAATTTTCTGATGTGATTAGGCCTTAAGCCCCTTTTTGCTAAGCCCCAAACCACTTCCTCACCATATAACCTGCGCCCAGGACCAGGCGCTAACCCCCGAGCACTAATCGCAATCGGAACTTTCAACAAGCGCATTTATTTTTTTCTTTAAAAAATATCTGATGCGATGGTTATTTGGTCTATTGGCCTCCGCTTCATTCCGAGCCATTGATCTCTTAAGATCTAATGGTCAACGCTAATTACACTGTGCGCCCGTCCCCACTCTACATTACCCTCTGATTAATCGTGGGCTGTCAATCTGTTCCCAGATCCGACGGCTACCACGTAATCGCAAATCGTGCATCGGAAAATCTTTAAACCTCATGCCCTGTTCCCTCCGATTGCTGATTCCTGATTTATTTTCCACTGTTGATCTGTATCGCGATCTGACGGTCCTCATTTAACCTGCCAATCTTCTCCTCCGTACTCCCGGTCCCACCACCAACGCCCCTTTTCATTTCATTTTCAATATTTTTCTGTGTATTCGCCCCTTCACAAGGTTTTACATTTTTAGAACATCGCATCGGAATTTTTTCCCCTGGCGTTTTGTTACCCTTGTTTTCTTTCCCCCACCGATGAGATATGTCGATCGCACCATTGCATCGGCCTTCCTCCATCGCATCGCTCAAATCCATTTGTCCCTCCCATCGCTGTTCCCCTGATGCGATGAACTCCGATGGAGCATCCGTCGTCGATCTCTGTTAAAATAACCTAATCCAATGGCCCAGATCATTTTGCGACCCCAAACTTCAAATTAAACCTTTTTCGCTGCCGATAAAGGTTTTTCCCCATTTACATTATATTTTCTTCCATTTGCATTATATCATTTCCATTTCACCTTATGAAGCTCCCGATTAATCTTGGTCGTTGATCAATCTGATCTAACGACCCGGACTTAATCAAACTCTCATTCTACTCCAACCGCCTGTCCTTTGATCTCAGCAAGCCATCTTCGCCGTCGGAAGCTTTCATCCAACGACCATGCTCTGACCTAAGCCTCCAAAGCAATTTTTACCCAGCCACGCAGGATTTTTATAATTTTTGTGTATTTTTGCAGGTTTTAATGGTTTTTCCATTGTTTTAGAAGAAAATCAAAGGCCGGGGATGACGATCCCTCAGGCCACTATTCATCAAAGGGATCATTCTGCAGAGTTTGCATTATGATTTATCTATGCCTCATGAGAACTGATAACACTATAATAACCCTTTGTAAATGCTTGCGCAGCGACAAAACACAACAAACCTTAATCAAACAAAGAGTATCAGTGTTAAAGGATCTAGTCATAGCAGAGATGAAGAATTGAAGATTCTTAACACAGTTTTGAGGGATTACGGCCTAAAATCAACTATCTAAAGCCTAATCCACTAAATTGAATACAGTTTGAAGAACAGAAGACAGAAATTAGGCCTAATTATGCCTAACACACAGAATTAAAGCAAATCAAAGGTGTTTTAGGATAAAACAAAGAAATCTATCAGTTTGAAGAGCCTCCACTGCCACATTAGAGGCTAATTGAATTCTATGTGGCTACCAAAAACCACCTGCAACCTCAAAGTCATCAAAGGAGGCCTAGTTATTACTAGAAACAAAAGATATTTGCCTCAAGACAACTGAACAGTTATTTCAGATCAAAGGAACTTATTGCGACTGTCAACAGAGTTATTACAAAGATAAGAAAGAATTATAGAAGTCAACAAACTCTGCTAAGAAGATCGAACACTTAATAAAAACCCATTGATACAGAGGAAATATCTGAAATCTTCTTCATTGAGCCCCTCAAAGGCCAAGAAGCATTAAACTGTATTAATTAAGTCTATAGATCTTTTCTCTCATTTCACCTCCTCATTTTCCTATAAAATCTTCTTGAGAAGCACATTGTAAAGGGTTGGTTGCTAGACTTTGATATAACACTTGTGCTCGAAACTTTCTACATGTAAATAGTTTTCAGAGGTTCTGAAGCTCTGTTTGTGATCAAATAAGTTAGGCTGAGAAGAGAAGATGATTTTTGTACTGAAACATTTTACTTGAAGTATGTAATTGGATTGACATCAATATACAAGCTGATTCTTGGGATCCTGGTCTATATCATTGGTAAAGTACTTCTTACTGTGTTATTGTTTTCCTTTCATGTATGCCATTTTGTTCACTTATTCTCTGATAAAGAACATCAAATATAGAGTTAGGACTTACTATCAAAAGTACCCTACTCTCACTGATAAGATTTATCTCAATGTTTTCCTCCGAATTGTGTATTTAAGAATGACTTAAGTTAAGTGTAAACATTATGAAGGAATGTTGGTTTGCCCCTGCCTTGATGTGCAAAGCTTGAAAGGAAGTTCTTGAATGATATTTTCATTATTTGCTAAGTAGAGTTAGACTAGAAAAGTTTATGGTTTGCCCTGTCTTCTAGTTCTTTCTCCAAAGGTTGTTCTGAAAGTTTCCCTAAGAGCATGCTGAAAGCAGGTTTAGATTTAAAAGTATCTTGCTTGATCTTAGGATGAAATTTGTTTTCTTATCTATTTTCATCCCTTCTGAAAGTAATTATGTGGATTACTGGATTGTTTGTCTGATAAGTTATCTTTAATACAAGATTTTCCAAAGAAGTTTATGGTTAGCCCTGTCCTTTGGTTGGTTTTAAACGGTTGCTTAAAAGGATTTTCTTGTTTGGAAATACTGATGATAAATCCTAGTTGAAATTATTGTATTTTTTCACTATTTCAACACTCTTAATGTTCCATTCCATCATTTAAATCTAAAAGATATTTTGATATAGATGACTTGCCCCTTGGACCACTCTTGAAATTGTTGCAATTAAACCCTTTTATGACTCCATAACCCAATGGACTAAAAACCAGTTTCATATCTATCTTATCAGCCAAATCTTGTTCTGATTGCTTACACCTTCACCCCTTTGAAACTCTTTCATTTTAGGACTTTCCACTCAACTAAAAATCATGCTCAACCATCCAAAACCAAACAAAAACCCTTGTTCTTAATAACTAGCCTAATATCACACATAAAAGCCTTAAAGATAAATCAATATTTGCACTTATAGAGAGATCCCTCTGGATTCAGGAGGGCTAGATCCTAGAATCCAAAAGTGGTTCCAATGTCCTCTCTACTGTTTTAGTCTTGCCAATCTGCTGAAATTACAGGGAGCTAACAGGAACAATAGTTTGTGGGGTTTTATGGCACAACTATTTGCCCCAATTGCACAACTAACTAGCTTATAATTTTAGTAGAATGGAACCAAAAATTCCATCGGTTTTTGGTCCTAGGTTGGGTTGAGTAGGAGCATTAGGAATAATGTCATACAATATTCCAAACTAAGAATATATCAAGTCAAGATGATTGTTTCCCTTTCCATCACAATATATTTTCCAATATAAGGAAACAATGATTAATTAAATCAATATTTGAATAATTAATCATAAGTTTTAACATGGATTAGTCATTTACACCACCTTCTCTCATGAATATGATAAAAATTGTGTGGAAGTGTCCTATTGAGATTTTGATAGGATATCGGTTCCATTCTCTTATTGAAGGAGTAATTGACAATGCCTTAAGTATATTATGGCCAAAGAAGGGTAGCCATGATATGATGCCCAATTGAGTTAAATATACCATTTTGTGACATCATTAGTCAGAGTGCATTGGAAGAGTCATAGAAATATACTATCATACACAAATGAGTTGGATGAACACCACAATTTATAGGTGATGATATGTGTTGTGGGATTCTCTCTCATTTTTTTGTCAAAATTCGAGATATCAAAGGGAAATTTAATAAGCATGGGTGTCCATTTTGGGTTATGACATATGGGATCATTCTTTAGTTGATCTAAATTTGGAAAATAAAGCAACGTTATAAATGGTATCTAATTATGATAAAATGGAATTGGGGAAGGGATGGAATCCTATTCAAACCTTGTGATCCTATGATACACTGACATCCAAAGGTTGAATAACTATCAATGGATTATTTCTCTCAAGGTTATAGGGCCTCGGAGAAAAAATTCTACTAAAAGGATTACCCTTAGGAGGGTTTCCTCTAGGTATAAATGTACTCCTATAGGCAAGCCTACCAATGGGACCATATCAATCCCTGGGAGTATGAATTCTTGGAGCAAAAGCACCCCCAAATTTAGGGAAACATGTGGAGTAAATGATACTGACTAGGAAATTTTCCCTATATGTACGGGCACTCTCTAAGACAATAGGGCCTCTAGGGAATAAAATTCCTCATAATTATTGATTACACCATGGAGTATTAAATCTTATGAAGGAATTGCTGCCATAGAATTTCTAGGAACAAGAACATACCTCCCCTGAAGGCTCCCTCTAAAATATGGTCCAATGCTTGATAAATGTATCCTTATTATTGGTAAAAACATAGCTAGGTGGAAACCACTTTAATTTGTGTTGTAAGATTTTATTTTCCCCCGCACCAATTACAAAACCAACGGAGGGTGGAAACACTAAAATACCGGGTAAAATAATAGAGGTTATTGGTACAACCAAGGGAATAACCAACAAGGAGAAGGTGAATGTGATAGATGTAGAGGGAGTTTTTCCTATCACAGTCTTCAGAGGTAATGAGAACATCACAAAGGAGATGCATGAAACACTTGATGAGGAATATCCCAACTCTCTAATAATATATGATCCACTCTCATTAGACATATAATTTGAATTATTAAAAAGTGAAAAAGGGTCACTAAAATATCGCTCACCCTAAGGAGTACACATTCAAAAGGACTAATCAAAGGAGGATTAGCATTGACTAGTGGAATTTGATCTACCACTTCAAGAATTCATTTTTCTTACCCTTTCGAACCAATGATGGCCCTTTTAGGCTCTACCATGTTTGTCTACTAATGAAGGATCTATCCTTTTCCTTTGTAAGGGTGGACCTTCCTCTTCTAGTGGAAGGTTTTGTAGTCTATGATAATGATGAAGAGCTTGATTTGCGACAATGAATTAAGATATTTATCAATGAAACAAAGAAGACTATGGCAATTTAGACTCAGGCCGAAGTGCTCACTCCTAACAACACTAAAGTTGCACAACATAAAAAACAATGGATATAGGGGCCTTCTAAATATCATTTTAGGATGATAAGGGCCTAAGTTCGCCAACAAAGGTAACAAAAAAAATTACACTAACCTCCCTATACTAGACTTTACTAACACAAGTGGCCCCAAAAGTAGCACGGTTATTCACTCCCCAGGAGAATTGATACGGTGATGTAGCATTTGTCTTAGGTACTACGAGTACTTCACATGTGTAGTCACCTACGTAAGGTCGACCTAAAAAATTATCACTAAGGCACCACCTCATAATCCAATGATCAGGGGAGAACAAGCATGGGTCGAGACCACATGCATGGGCATAGAAAGTATGCTTGATACCTCATCAAAGGCTCTAATGATAACTAGTTTTGGTTTTACATCCTTGGAGTGTTTAATCTCTAATCCTATTATAAGGCCCTGCATGCCATTCTAATGTTGGCTTGCTACAAACATAAAAAAACCTCTAAAAAATTTTAATCCTTTGTTTTTAGGCTATTTTTACTCAAGGGTATGGAGTAAAAATTAGTGAGATGTAAATGACTCTTAAAAATTTAATTATATGTGACAAAAGATGATAAAATAAATTATTCTATTTCAATGAAAAGTAGCTACATAAATGAGGAGATATCTATTTATATTTCAAAAACTAGTTTGAGACCTCACACACTCTCAATATGCACTTTGAATTAACAAAGCATTTTGAAATAAAATAGAGTTCAAACACTTAAACATCCAAAGAAGACACCAATAAAGTTTTGCAAGAAAACAAACACAAAATAATTAATTTTTTCTTCATGGAATGTCAAGATTTAACCTATCTAATGAGGAAAAAAAGGAAAAAACATATAGCCAACAAAAATAGTTCAAGTCTGCAGGACAATGGTGGAAACCATGAAACAAAGGCCCCAATGCTTCTCTAATGAAGAACACCTAAACCAAATGCAAAATATAGCCAAGCAAACACAATTTTACCAATTTCTCTCTGAATGAAAAGAAAACAAGTACTAATCACTCATATGAATCACAAAAATAGCTCTTAGGACCTTGTCTAGATCACTATTTAACAAACATAGACTCAAGCTAGCAAAACAAGAGATATGCACCTAAAGGTACCCCTAAGAGGCACCAAAATCCACAATTTTTTTTTTTTTTTTTTAGGAATAAGATGATATTTCAAGAGTAATCATAGATGGATCTTTCCCTTTAGAGGCCCCAAAATCGAAATAATAGATCAAATAGAGGAAAAATTCACAAAATTCATCAAAATCCCCCACTTACAGGCTTTATCACTATGTCTAAGTGGACATTGAGTGATGCATCACTACTTTCAATCATACAATAAGCGATGTTCATGCTATAATTACTTCATGGATGATGATACATAGTAATGGAATCAAGGTTTTTCCTTCAAATCTTGACCAAATTTGATAAATTAGTTGTGATATCCCTGACTTGGAGTTTATGCTGTAAATTTTTAGATGATTAGGGTGTTTATTGTTTTGATTTTGAAAGACTTATTTGAAAACTGATTTATCAATGTTGCATCACCGATAAATAGTTTATGTAAATCCATGTTATTATGTTGTTAATACAATTAAAAGAATATGGAAATTAATGTTGAAGCTACACTTGGGAAAGAGATAAAGTTGCAAGTTATTGTTGGAGATTGATTACCCTTAATAAAAAGTCATAGGAATTTAATATAAATGATTTTATTATTAATGATAATGGAAGATTAATCAATAACTTCCCTTAAAGACATGGCGTTGTCTCTGAGAGTGGGGAAGTGAGGCTCATATATGAGCTAGTAACTTCCTGCCACTTGGTGGTTGTGGTGGAGGTAGTTACAAACTACCAAATATTTTGGTAGTGGGATATGGTTTTTGTCTTTTGCTGGAAATTTATTTATGCAGTGAAAGAACTGAGTGAGAGGCAAAAAGTGACAAAATCAAGAAAAAAGAAAAAAGAAGAAGTTGCAAACCTTAATGCTCGAGGGACCCTTTTTGAAGAAAGGAGTCAAAGTTGGGCGGAGTTGGTTAACTCCAGTATTAGTTTCCAGATTACTTTTTTCAAGTTAATATTCTAAAACTTCTTAACATGTGATTATTTTATGAAATGAAGTTGTAAATGTTTAGTATCTAAATTTTTTTCAATAGAAAATATGAAGTTGAAGTACTTTTCTGAGAATATATATATATATATATATACATATCGTAAAAAAATTACAAGTTGTTGGAATAAAAAACTGAAAGTGTGTAATTTCTTAAAGAATTACTCTCATATATATATATAGTGAAAGAACACTTTTTAGAGATCAAATATGAGAGTGAAAAAATAGAAAACAATGAAATGCTGATAATCAATCTTGGCTAACCTAGAGTTATTATACTTTCTTATATGTATGTCAGTTATATTAACCGTAATAAACAAAGATAGAGTGAAATTTAGTTAATAGTAGTGTATTCAAGTAACAATATAGTCTAAAAGACATTATGAAAATAAAAGTGTTAAACCCATAAATATATTTTATGGGATAATCTGATGAAAAATTAAGTTACGTATAAAGACATTATGAAAATAAAAGTGTTAAACCCATAAAAATAATTTATGGGATAATCTGATGAAAAACTAAGTTACATATATGGAGAAATTTATGGTACAAGTAATGTACAAGAGGTTGAAAAGAACTGAAAAGTTTAATAATAAACAAGGAACAAGGGAAATTAATCCCTAAAAGTAAAAATCTAGGATAGTAAATCCTTACATTGGGTACAAAAATAATCCTGCAGTAAAATTTTGGAAATATATATATATATATATATATATATATATATATATATATATATATATATATTTCCAAAATTTTACTGCGGAATTATTTTTATACCTAATGTAAGGATTTACTGTAGACATTAAAACACTTTAAAACACTTTTGTAATATATACACACATTAAAACAATTTATAACGATGAGTTGTAGACATTTTAAATATGCAATATAGAGACAAAAGTATAAGAATGTTTGAGGAAAACATAATATAATTATTAAATTAAAAATATTAACACAATGTGTTCATCATTTATGATTACATTGCTTAGTTTGCAGTATTGGTCAAGAATGACCAATATAACAATAAATAAAGTATAACTGTCCAATATTTTGGGTTGAGGGTACCCTTAATAGAGTTACAAGTTAGACATAAAGCCTATAAAACATAAATGTTCTAAAAGGAAGTAATTATAAGAAAACAACTTATGAATTGAATATATAAAGACAAGAACTTTGACATTTAGTTCTCGAACAAAGAAGTCACACATAAACAAAGTAACAACTAGGAGTCTTGGAAATCTGACCTGGGTAGTGGAAGTACAAAGTTTCTTATGCATTAGAAAAGACCCAAACTTTCTTGCTAAAGGAAAAAGTTCCAATATTTCTCAAAGGATTTTATGTTACCTACAACTATTAGAGAACAAAATCCTAAGTTAGAAGTCTAGTAGACATTAGATTTTTTTTTAGGTCTAAAATGGGAATCCTAAGGAATATTATAAAATAATAGTGGAAAAAATAAAATAAGATTAGATTATATCATCAATTTTAGAGGGAAAAAAGGAAAAAGTTTTTTTTCAACTCGTATTTTCAACTTATCTCTTTACGATTTTACTCAAATTTCGAGCGAGATCACTTGTTGGATGCATAATTTAATTATTCATCCAAGAAGTATCCATGTTGCATACGTTTGATGGACCATACTATGTGAAAAATTAGAAAACATGAAAAAAAAACGTGATTGCAATCATGTTTTTCATGTATTTCTCATTTTTCATGTAAAAGGGTCCATCGAAAGTATGCAACATGGATACTCCTTAGATGAAGAATTTAATTTCACATCAAACGAGTGCTCCGACACAAAATTTGAGTAAAACCGTAGAGAGATAAATTGAAAATACGAGTTGAATATATATATATATATATATATATATATATATATATATATATATATATATATATATATATATATATATATATATAATTTTTTTATTTTTTTATTTCAAAAATGGTGAATATTCCCCATGGTTGACATCATTATCTTGAATCCTATTGGTTCTTATAAAATTGATTTTGGTTGTACATTTTTGTTTGAGGCCGATTTTAGACCTCAAAGTTTCTCTAATAAATATTTAAATCAAAATTGAATAATGATAAGTAAGCAAAAGTCTCATGTCTAAAATTTAATTGAAAAAATAACATTCAAGAACATAACACTATAACCTAGCCATTAAACTATATGGTAAAAAAAATTCCAATAAAAAAATTAATAATTATTACAAAATGGAAAATCTTATGATAGGAATTAAACGAACAATGTGAAAAGAAGAAATACGAGCATGCCTATAGGGTTAAAACTCTCAAGAAAAAATTACAGCATGATTTATATAATACACACTCTAAACACAAAGTGTTTTTTACATCCATTTAAATTTAATTTATACCAAGGACCAAGAGGACGATTTAATGCCAACGATTTTATAACTAAATAAATAGTCATGCAGGGTTAGCGTTTTAATTTAGAAACCTATTTACAACATTACCAAAACAAAAGAGAATGAAAACAAAAAGAAAGCACTTCGATTCTTAAATAAATTTACCTTTGTAGAGAAAGAACCATTTTACAAGAAAACTGGAAATTTGGTGAACAAATTCCTTCGGAAAACAAAAGCTAGAGCCAGTAATGGAAATATCCAGAAAGATCATTGATACTCTACATTGAAATGAAAAAGTTAATTCTATGGCTATTCAAATCCAGGAAAGAAAAATAGTAAATAATCATTAGTATTCGAAGTTACATTACTAGCGACATTGAAGCTAACAAAATCTTAGCAGAATAAATTATGGCCCAAAACGTTGAAGCCTCAAAACCAAGGTAGAAACCCTCAAACTAAACTTGGAAACCATGTGGAATTAAAAGGCTAAGTTAGTATGAAAATCCCATAATTGAAGGTATAGAAAGAAATATGGAATATGAGTAAATTTCTCTGAAATTAACCAAATAACTTATATCAGTTTCCCAAATCAAATGGACGCATATACTTATATCAGTTTCCTAAAACCCTATATCCACGGTTCAATGGATAATCATTACAGTCAATAAAACCCTAAAGCTTATCAACCATTGATTAAAAAATTCATCATCATAGTTATTGAGATTAGAGTACCCGTATTACAATGTGGCATATTGTTAAAGCTCCACATTTGGGACCGCAAACATTTGAAAATGCATGTCATCACAAAAATCAAAAAGCATAATTGCAAATGCATATGATGGTATATGAATATAAAAGAAAAATCAACTTAATATGTAGCAGGCCGATTAATTTAAGTGATACATTATCAACCCACCATCATTGTTTATGAAATATATGCGTAAATCTAGATTTCAATTCCAAAGTTTTATAACATGCCCTATAGCAAATGTACCATAGGGTATAGGAAAACCCTTAGTAAAAAATAACGTTTTAAAAATGTAAAGTCAAAATGTTTAGTGGTATGAATGTAAAACAAAAAGAAATAACTACAAGGTACACTAAAAGAAACAACTACAAGGTACATTGAAGTTGTGAAGTTTAGTCCTTGAGGCTTAACATTTATCGTAATTACATAAATACATGTTTATGTTTGTAATAATTTTAATGAAGGATTTAAGAATATTAATTGCCTTGGTAATGAGAATTAAGATCATATTAAAGTGGTAAAATTAAGGGACACCATAGTTTTTTTCAATGAATATATTGATATATGAAATTCTACATTCAACAAATGAAATATATTGGTAACAAATGAGGAGTAAATTCAACATAAATAAAATGAAGGGGATTTTTTATAATATCTAAGGTTAGTTTATAATGGTGTTCTATGTCAAAAAAATATTCATAGTGAATAGGAAAATAAAGATGAATTATTATAGTATAGATGTAAACAATTATTCTATGAGAATTTTAGTTTATTATTATTTTTTTTAGGGTGTTTTGCGAGGTTCATTACTTTAGGGGTGGATCTAGCTAAGAAGGTGTCAAAATAAGATAGTAAAGTACACATAAATACTCAAAAGGTTTATAGAACCAATAATTAATGACTAATTGAGAATGAATCTAATAGATTTGTGTATAGTGGCGTTGTGTAGAATTATGGTGATAGAATTGCAATTGCTTAAGAAATTTCAATCTAAATCAAGAGACACAATTCTACTTTACTGTTCATCGGAATTCAATTCAAAATTTAGAACAATAATCACAGACATGCAATAAAAAATAACACATTTGCACAATATTTTTCCAGGGGAAAGCAACTGCTAAAAACCCCTTAAATTTGCTTGCATTAATTAAATGAATAGAGATGAATTACAATTGCTAACCTAGTCTAAGCTCAACCTGCAAGTGAATAACCTATCTCTCTGCTCAATGAGAAGCTCTGACCTAGACTTAGTCAAATTTTGCCTCAGCTTGAGCCCGCATTTCCTTATGCAAATCCTGAGGAATTAGGCCCCTATTATTTAGGAATTTTCCTCCAATTGATTGTGGAATTCCCAAGGTTGATCATCTGGTTACATGCAACATTTGTACACTCAAGACTAGTCTACAACTGATGCTACACTTTCTCAGAATCTCCACAACAGCTAGGGAACTCGAATTCTTTGCATGCACTAGCTATTTTAGGTTGATTAATTAGTTAGTTAGATGATCACTGAGTTAGACTTTTGTCCCACTGCACAACTAACCTTCCACTAGTTCTATCAACAGTTAGAACTATTTTAATTGAAAACAACTTGAAATAACTGACCTTGATTGCTACAAATTCGAAATCACACATGCTTAACTGAACTCCAAGCCCTCTAACTCAAATTTATAGAGTAAACCGAGTGACACCAGCATGTCACACAAGTTAAGTGCATCAAAGTTGTCTGCTGATGTGGAAATTCAATTTGACCAAGGAAAAATCAAATTGAGACTTTCTTGTTGCATTTCTCAACACTTCCTCTCAGCAAGAAACGAACCATCAACCACCCTTATCTTGCACCTGTAGAACTCGAATTTGCCTCTTGACAAGGAATTTGTCAAAATGTCAGCATTTTGTTCCTCTGTTGGAATGTATTGTAGCAACATTATCTGCCTCCACACACAGTCTTGTAAATGATTATACCGAATATCTATATGCTTGGATTGATTATGAAATACCAAATTCTTAGAGAGCTGAATGCAACTCTAATTATCACAATAGATCACCATTGGATCCATTATTTGACCAAACAATCTCACAAGTATCTTTCTCATCCAGAGTATTTCACATGCTGCTTGACTTGCAGCCATGTATTCTTCTTCTTCAAAACCAAGGTAGAAACCCTCAATCTAAACTTGGAAAACATGTGAAATTAAAAGACTAAGTTAGTATGAAAATCCCATAATTGAAGGTATAGAAATAAATATGGAATATGAGTAAATTTCTCTAAAATTAAACAAATATACCTATATCAGTGTCCCCAAAACAAATGGACACATACAACATAACAAATTCCACTTTGTAGATCAACGACAGGAGACTAGTGAAGGCCATAGTCCTCCATTGTGGTAGAAAGATTAAGGCAAATACTGAAATCGAGAAAATCTTTGTCCATATACTAAAGCATATCTACCATTGATTAAAGAATTCATCATCATCATAGTTATTGAGATCAGAGTACACGTATTACAATATGAGTCCACGTGAAGGAAGATGGTATTCAGCATTGTGGCATATTGTTAAAGCTCCACGTTTACAAGTGGGCCCACAAACATTTGAAAATGCATTTCATCACAAAAATCAAAAAGCATAATTGCAAATGCATATGATGGTATATGAATATAAAAAGAAAATTCAACCAACCAACCATCACTATTATCAACCAAAGCCTTATTTAAGCAATATATTATCAACCAACCATCACTATTTATGAAATATATTCGTAAACCCTTAGATGGGTAGATTTCAATTCCATAGTTTTATAACATGCACATATAGCAAATGTACCATAGGGTATAGGAAAACCCTTAGTAAAAAATAACATTTTAAAAATGTAAAGTCAAAATGTTTAGTGGTATGAATGTAAAACTAAAAGAAACAAGGAGAGCTGCAGAGCAGCAAGTCCCTGCCTTGGGTGGGGGACATTTATGTGAAAATCTAACGACCACAAATGACTTTTGATTGTAATCCGCTCAAAAGAGAGCAAGCCAGCAAGCCAGCCCAACAGTTCTTTCAAATGAATAACCTCATTCTAATTGTAGCCTTACAGACAGAGAAGGAAACCTTTGGGGCATGCATAACCTTATCACAATGAAATGACATAAATATTGTCATGCTTTAGTGTGTTACTACACGAAGGCCAGAAGGTCAGCTAACTCCTGCCTATACTCAAAGCTAGGAAAGGGAATGGTGTCTAACTAGAAATCGAAGCGAAATATCACGAGGTTCTTACTCCAGTATTGTATTGCCATAATCGGTGGAGCGAATAAATAAATATAGTTGTAATTATAAAAAATGTATAACACAAATGAATTTGAGTGTAATATATGTGTTTGGCTCATAAGGATGCAACTATGTTAAGTGACTTGTAAATAAACCTCTTACAGGATTAGCAGGAATTCGTATTTTGCTGCTATTGTTAATACACAGAAATATATATATATAGGTTCGACGAACTGTAACTAACATCTATGAGAATATATTTAGGACCCATAACTTTAGGAATGACAATATATATACACAATGATATGTGCAAGACGACATATGCATAGAGATAATATGAATACATTGAAAGGAAACAAATATCTAAAATTTAAATGTAAAATCGTAATTCAGAGAAAACCAGACGTCCATACACAAGTCGAAATTACAATTACGACATGCCCACTTTTATTGCATAAATGAAATGTAAATCTACCATTATTTATTTAGCCCAAGTCTGTAACGACACAATTAGGGCCATGAGAAAGAAAGAATACCTCAGTAACAAATTCATAAATGATAAAAAGAATATAAATCTATTAATACTGAGAGTACAATAAATTTCTGGAAATGTCTTTAGCTCAGAAAAGATCTCAACTCTGTCTAAATGCATAAGCCCTTTATAAAATTGCTATTAAATTTAAATTATACAAATATAGTCCATTAATATGCTTGGATTGTAAGTCTTGGCATCAAAACTAGTTAAAACGTAATCCTGGATCAAAGGGAAACTTGACTAAGGGTTTCAGTTTCAGTCTTAAAGTCACACACGAATCTAGAACAAATATGTCAGTCAAAGATTTATGTCCCACCAGAGGGATTCTTGACTAGAAGTAAATAACCATGAGAACCAACCGAGAGGATGACATAGCTGGTTAGACCCCGTAGAATGTCATTGAAGTGGTAGTTGTTGAATAAGTGAAAAGAGTTCATTGAAGTGGTAGTTGTTGAATAAGTGAAAGGAGCTCCAAGAATACCTGTGACAAAATGAAACAAAAATGCAACAAATAACTCATGGTGAATTTAGAGATGCTTAAAATGCACTTACCATAAATATTTGTATCTTTACAAGCTAAGAAGATGGTTATTACGCCCAGGTATGCATGTGAAACGTGAATATTCAAAGACATTGTTTATTGCTATTTCACTCATACTTATTTTATGATCATTCCATTTGCAGGGCCTCTTTTGGCAGGAGCCATCATAAGTTTTACACTTTGAACAAGAATATCATTAACACAAAGAAACTGAGCAGCCTCAGTTACAATCTGTGAAATAAGTGGAGACAGGTACGCTACACATGCTGCATATGAAACTTCCTGAAGATGAACATAAATAAGATGAAAAGAAGGATAAGTATAAGAGAGTGAAGCAGAATGGACACGACACTCATCTTCATATTGGCACACTGTATTGACTCTGGCTTGACGATCATAGTAAGAACTAGTTATGTTCCCTGGAGATACTTTGTCTAAAACTTTATATCTAAACAAGCTATGATACATCTAACTTGATGTATCTAACATTAAGATAGATCTAAACCTGTTAAATGTGATGTGTGTCATTTTCCAACTTACGATATAGTAAAACCAAGCGGAAACCATGATTTACGTAAAACCAAAATATGAACCATGATTATGCACTGAATTGCACCATAAGAAAAGGTTCGTTTTCCATAAGTTTTGGATCTAGCCGTAATTATTTGTACGATGTAGTGACTCACAAATCCTCTGGCTGGGAGCTCAGTCAATTCCAATGGCATGGCATGGGAATGAGTATGATGCCAACCCCTTCTATTGATTGCATTATGGGTAAAGTCTTATAAATATTTATGAGTTTTGGGAAGTTAGCGGCAGATGTGAAAAACCAATGCCATTTAATTCCATGGAAGAAAAAAATTGTGCAGTACCACCAGAGGTATGGTGTCCTAACCCAGGCAGGAAACCTTGATTTTCAGGGGGTAAGTTGGCAGGTGAAAGCACTGTGCGAGTCAAGACGACTGAAGGAGGCCATGGATCTGTTGCACGCGATAGGAATTAGAGCAGGTTTCTACGTATACACTTCCTTGTTGTAGGGATGTATCAATATGAAAGCTTTGGCACAGGGAAAGGAAGTTCACCTCCACATGATTGATTCTGGGTACGATCCTGATACATATTTATTAACTAAATTAGTCATCATGTATGCCAGCTGTGGAGATATGGAGAATCAGTGAACTTTCAAGCTAGCTTGAGTATAGGCAGGAGTTAGCCGACCTTCTGGCCTTCGTGTAGTAACGCACTAAAGCATGGCGATATTTATGTCATTTCATTGTAATAAGGTTATGAATTATGCCAAACTCACAAATTTTGGTAAATGATTAGCAGTAAGAGTGAATCCTGAAAAGATGAAAGACTAAAGAAACTTTTACAATATTTATATTATTTCATTGTAATAAGGATTTTACAATATTTAATATTATTTCATTGTAATAAGGTTATGAATTGTGCCAATTTCCATGTTAGTTTCATAACCCATACAACCAACGTGGATTACATGCAAAGACAACATGCAACCACGTGGATTACATGCAAAAACAACATGCAGAAACACTCGCTGAATTTTTTATATCAATTTATATATTTTTAAATTATGTACTATTGAAAACTTAAGATATGGGTTCAGTTGTTTATATTAAATTGTATATTTTAAAATTATATAATATATAAAACTTAACAAATGGTCTCCACATGTATTTCTACAGTTCGACTGATGCACATGTATTTCTACCGTTATGCTATACATGCAAAAGTGGAACCAGAAAACCTAATCAGGCGCTCAATTTGCACAAATTCGTTCACAAGCGATGAGAAACAAATGCAACAATGCATAAGAAATGCTTGCAAAGAATCGACTCTCGGCCAACAGTGCACACAGCTATCCCTCTTCGCCATCATCACCTCGTCGGAGGTACGATGACGTATGACAGCAGACATCGTCAGATGAAGAGTGGGTGCATGCAGAGATTCGACCCTCCACCGTCGCCCCGGAGAGTTTTGCAAAAAACTGTGTGGCTTCTGCTCTCTGTGCTATTGAGGCGCCATGGAGTTTTCTTGTTTACCCAGCTTATATATATTTCAGGGATGCTGCTCTACATGGGAACCATGTTATTAGATATGAGCCGCATCATTAAACATCTCCTGAAACCCGGATTGTTCGAAAACCTCTGACCCTCATTGCAAGCCGACAACGCCACGTACGGTGGGGTTCGTTTTCTTAAATTTTCAGTTATTTTTTGGGTTTTTCCGGAATTAAAATGCTGTGTCATTTTTTCCCTTTTCCAATTTTCTTTTTGTGTTTGAATCTAGATAATAGGTTCAATAATTACATATTTATTTAAAGCAGATCGAAATTTAGAGAGATTCCTTTAATTTTATAGAAATAGAAACACTATTGTGTAAGTGTTTGAATTCGAGAAAACACAGAGATACAGAGCGAACTTAGAGTTACAGAGCGTGAGATGTGAAATGAAACCCTAAGAGAGAATGGTGATGGCTAAATATCGACTATTTTTGTAATACAAGCCATATGGTCAAAGAGTAATCTGGGTCAAAGAGTTATTTGTTGGAGAGTAATCTGCTACTATATCGATTGAACCAAACTTAAAAGTTAAAAATCCTTTATAGCACAGATAATTACTAGTATTGAATCTCTGAGAATTTTCCTCTTGTTCCTAATTTTCTCATTGTTTATAAAATTAGTTGCAACCCCATAAACATCTTTTTGTTGAGAGAAGGAAAGACTCTTCAAAGAATTACAACACACAAGTATAAATATTTGTCAAAATTAGCTAAATTACCGCGAATTTTGTTTCTTTGCTTCTTATACTGCCTTTACATAGCCACAATTATGTAGTAGTAAGAGACTCACATGCTCAACTTGCAAACAAACCTGCAAATAAGAGGCAAACTCTCCATATGTAGAGCAACATGAGTGAACTAGATAATCGCTAGGTGCCCCGCCATGGCTTGCTGCTTGCTTTTGCTTCTTCGACCTGCTGCTGCAGCCATGCAGCCATGGCTTGGTGCTTGCTTTTGCTTCTCAGAATTACTGCAACCATGCAACCCTGGCTTGTTTTTTGCTGTGCTTCCCGCTGCCATCGCTTGCTTCTTTCTGTGCTTGCTGTTTGACCTGCTGTTGTGCTACCGCCTGTGCTTCATGGCCTAGTCCTGCTAGTGCGGAACTGCACCTGCATGCTTAGTAATTATGCAATGGTAAGAAACAATGAAGAGGGGGAGGGCCACTTGAAACCCAAGTACAAGTGGCTACACGATACTGTACCACTAGCCCGATTGCATGCAGCCTTCTTGATATTGACAATAATATTACAAGTGGAACATGAAATAACAGAGTTTGGAGTATGCTGTTTTTCACAAATTAATTTGCAAACATAAAATGTTTGTGAACTAATGTTAGCATTAGTTAATACAAACTGAAAATTCCTTGAGAAACTTTGTATCAATGGATATTTAGCCTAGGTTCCAATAGCCCTTGCCTCGATATGAGGCCAAATAAGATGGAAAATAACCATTCTACAACAATGCTCCAGCATTAATTTATGTCCTGGCTATCCTAACTTTTTATGTCCTGGCTATGTCTGGTTACATGCAAATTTTGTTCACTCAAGACTATTCTACAACTGATGCTACAATGCCTTGGAATCTCCACCACAACTACAAAACTTGAATTCTTTGCATGCATTAGCTATTTTAGGCTGATTGATCACTGAGTTAGACTTCTGTCCCATTGCACAACTGACCTTCCACTAGTTCTATCAACAATTAGAACTAATTTAATTGAAAAAAACTTGAAATAACTGACCTTGATTGCCACAAATTAGCAATCACACATGCTTAACTAAACTCCAAGCCCTCTAACTCGAATTTACTGAGTAAATCGAGTGACACGAGCATGTCACACAAGTTAAATGCATCAAATTTGTCTTCTGATGTGGAAATTCATTTTTTCTCAATTTGACCAAGGCAAAATCAAATCAAGACTTTCTTGTTTCATTTATCAACACTCCCTCTCAGCAAGAAAGGGATTATCAACCGCCCCTATCCTGCACCTGTGGAACTCGAATTTCCCTCTTGACAAGGAATTTGTCAAAATGTTAGCATCTTTTTCCTCTGTTGGAACGTATTTTAGCAACATTATCTGCCTCCACACACAGTGTCGTAAATGATTATACCGAATATCTATATGCTTAGATCGATTGTGAAATACCAAATTCTTAGAGAGCTTAATGCAGCTCTAATTATCACAATAGATCATCATTGGATCCATCATCTGACCAAACAATCTCACAAGTATCTTTCTCATCCAGATCGTCTCACATGTTGCTTGACTTGCAACCATGTATTCTTTTTTTTCCAAGCTGAGAACCACAAATATTTTCTTCCCATTGTATCAGGAAACTACTACAGACCCAAAACTGAAAATTCCACTTGATGAACTCTTTCAGTTGATGGACTCCCTGCCCAACCTACATCTGTGAATCCACACATCTTCACTACCTTTTTCTGTATGTACCATAATCCATACTAGGTAGTGCCTCTGAGGTACCGTAAAACATGCTTAGCTTCCTTCCAAAAAAATTGGTTTTCCTAACCATAGCTTGTTTTATTTAGTTGACTGCATAGCACATATCGGGTCGTGTGTTCACAAGATACATCAATGAACTCACTAACTTCTAGTAAATGGTAGCATCCACTTCTTCACCTGAAGTGGTAGTATCATTCCTCCAGTTTGTCACTAGAGGTGTCTTCATGGGCTTACAACTCTCCATGCGGAACCTCTGCAATATCTCATTTGCATACTTGCCTTGAGACACAAACAATTCCCCATCGTATTGCCATACTTCCAACCCGAGGAAGTAGTGCATGATACCCATGTATTTCATTTCAAATTCCCTTCCAAGGTACTCCTTGCAAGAGCTAATCAACTGCTCATCACTAGTTAATATTAAATAATCAACAAATAAAACAATGATAATAAATTTATATTCTACCAAAATATGATAGAGGTTCACACCCGATTCACTTTTGGTGAAGCCCAAACTGGTAATATAACTGTCGATCCTAGTATACTAAGCACAGGGCTTGTTTCAGACCGTACAATGCTCGTTTGAGTCTGCACACATGAGAATCGTGATCAAATGCCTCAAAACCTTCTAGTTGCTCGATGGACACTTCCTCCTCAATAGCTCCATTGAGGAATGTTGGTTTTACATCCATCTAGTGGATCTTCCACCCTATTTGCGCAAACAGTGCAAGAATTGATCTAATGGATGAATACCTTGCTACAAGAGAAAATGTTTCCTCATAATGAATTCCCTCAACTCGAGAGAATCCTTTGGCCACAAATCTGGCCTTATACTTCTCTATGCTTCCGTCTGCTGCATGATTAACCTTGAATATCCATCACGAACCCAAAACTGATTTATCTGCCGGCAAGGAAAATTTTAGGGGCTAATATTCATAGGTGGGCTAATTTTCCATGTTTTTTCAAAAAAATATATTCGTGAATTTCCATTTTTTTAGAATATGATTCACCCAAATTTTATAGTATAACAATAATTTACCTTAGAAATCACCAAAATTTTATAGAGACTATATAAAATCATTAGAAATATAAATATTTTTACAAAAGTATCGCCAAGACTTTTACAATTTGTATATTAGGGGACTAGTAATATTCACCAATATTTATAAACTTTAAGATAAATTTCTATCCTTAAAATTTTCCCTGTAGGCTGTGGTCTTGGGACTACTTCCCAAACATTATTCTTCATGATGGATTCATATTCTTCCACCATTGCATCAACCCAAATAGGTTTCTTTAATGATTCCTCAAAATAGGATGGCTCAGTCTCTACAAGCTCAACCATTAGAGCCTTGTAGTCAGTGTACCTCTCAGGTGACCTCCTTTTCTGTGCAAATTTGAAGGAGCTCCCACATTCTCCCTCACATACTGCACTAATATATCAACTCACATGGTTCTTTTTCTACATTCTCTGGATGGTTCTGATTGAGTGGATGTGTCCACTCTTTGCTCCTCAATTTGTGATTGCTCCACAACTTCATGAGGCTCCTCCTTTGGAGCTAAAAGCTCCTCTTCTAGTGGGATCTGAAGCTCCATCTCAAGAGAGCACCGCATTGCTTTCTCCTCATCAAAATTTACATCCCTTCGCACAATTTTCAATGTGAGGGAAGGTAGCTACACACCGTAATTTTGTGGAGTTACTGTGTAACCCACAAAACTCCCAACTTTTCTGTCGGTTCAAGCTTTTGTTGATCAGCGGTTGTCATTGATGTAAACCCAAGCAGCATCGAGGGCTACCCCAATATTGCATGGCAATTTTGACCTACCAAATTAATATATTCTGGGTCAAGAATGATTTTGATGGTTTCTACTTATTGAGATGTTTCCGTTGATATATGGCACACCATGTGATTCTTCATAGTTTGAGAGATATTCATGTTTGAAGTTTGTAACCCCAGTTAGTGGGCTAAAACCCCATGGGGTTGTGGCATGGGTCATTGAAAAGTCATAATTAATATTTTTTGATCTCCTAAAATCCCTCCCACGTTCACTTGTTGAAGCCCCTCTCAACCTAAGCATTTACATAAATTTTGATCCTCATATCCTCCTTATGCAAGGGATTTCGCCATCTGAAACAAGTCATCGTGGAATTTTCTCTCTAACTTTTTTTCTACGAAGGTTCAGAAGTGGAAATTTTTATGAGGCAAAGCTGAAATCCTGAGGAAGCTCCTATGAAAATTTTAGATCAAGGTGCACAAAATTTGCGGATATATGATCTATGGAAGTCAGTGTTTTTGCAAGCTCCTGAAATTCATCTCAAAGAAGTGACCTTAACTCTCTCTCTGAGTATCGGATTGGAATTTTGTAAAAAGTGGCAGATAGTGCACAGACTGTAGTTTTCACTCTATCAATTTTAGAGACGAATAAAGAAATAGTGACATGTGGCATGCCATACAAGTTTTCTCTATTAAAACAGTCCATAATTAGGGCATTGTGAGAAATTGGGCATAACTCTCTCTTGAAGAATAAAAATTGGGTTAGACCTGTGGCGTTGGAAAGACAACTTAGAGGAATATTACATGACCGAAAATTAGATATTGGGGGTTTGAAATATCAGAGATACACCAAATTCAATATTGAGCTCCTAGAAGGAAAGAAAAAACTAGATCATGTGTTGTCAAGGGCTACAAAGGACCAGACTTTCTAGGGCAGCAAAGCAAACCAAGGTGCAGCAGAGGGTAACATGACAAGAGCAGAAACCAAGGTGCAGAACAACAACAAGAATTTCATCACATGAAGTCTTAAAGTTGGTAGCACTGCATACAGTTATTGTAAAGGTATCATTGTACTAAGTCATTGTAAATACATTATTGTAAAAATTGTACTAGTGTCTATCTGCCAAGAGTTGAAAAGGCAGTGTTGGGAGGTCTAGGATCATCATTAGGTGGTTGTGTCATAGTTGAGGTTATGGCCTAGTTTATCTTCTTCTTCTACATCATTCTATATCATTGTAAAGTGGACCATTTTCCTTGGTACGAGAGTTCATTCTTCTTTTATTCTTCTATAGGGTGGTAGGGTGGTGCTAGGGTGAGTTGTAGCTCATTGGGTGTTGGGGCATCCATTCAGTTGACTACTGAAGAATCTTGGGTGTTGGAGCGTCCATCCAGTGGGAGCTGGAGAAGAATTTTTTTCTAGATTATAGGAATTTGGAGCTTTATGTTCAATTGGAGTTGAATATTAAAGAATTGTTAGAAAAGCATTAGGTGGTTTTTGTCCCGGAGTGGGTTTCCACCTTAAAAATTGTGTGCATTTGTATTCCTTTTTTTTGCTACTATCATTGTACAAACATTGATTATAATTGAAGATTAACTAATGCTCTAATTGAAAAGGAATACTGGTTCACCCCCCCCTCTCAGTGTTTCCAACAATTGGTATCAGAGCTTGGTTCCTTCAATAGTAGTTTAACAGCTAGAAGGAGGTCATGGAGCATACCAAGAATGGTGTACCTCTGTTCAATGAAAATAATTATGCACTATGGAAAGGAAGAATGGAGTTCTATCTCTTGGCGCAAGGTTACGAAGTATGGGACACTGTTGAAAATGGATTTACATCAACCGAGGATGAACATGGTAAGAAGAATTTGGTAAATGATGCAAAACCAAAGAATATTATTATCAGTGGACTTATTGAATCTGCTTATCATAAGGTGTTGGGTTGGAAAACCACAAAAAATGTATGGGACAAGCTTGAGAATATATATGCAGGTGACTCAAATGTCAAAGAAGCAAAGCTTCAAATCTATAGAGAAAAATTTGAGCAACTAAGAATGAAAGAAGATTGCAACATTACTGAATACTTCCAATATGTTGATCAAATAACCAATACTTTGGAAGGATTGGGAGAGCTAGTTGATGAGAAGACTATTATATGAAATATTTTTAGAACGTTACCAGGGACATTCAACCCAAAGGTATCGGTCTTAGAATACAGTGAAAATCTGGACAAATTCAGCAAAGAGGAATTACAGGGAGTTCTCAAAGCACATGAAATGAGACTTGGTGAAGAAGAGGGTACTTCGCATCTAGAAATTGTGTTCGTTGCATCTAAGAAAACCCATAAGGACAAACAACCTTCAATTGAAAAGACATGCACATGCAAGTGTGAAGAAAATGGAGATGATGAAGAAGATCTGTCAGATGAAGAATATGCTTACTTTACGAGAAAAATAAAAATTGGTAAGGGGAAATTCAAAGGTAAACTTCCATTGATATGTTTCGGCTGTGGTGAGGTTGGGAATTTCACATCAAAATGTCCGAACATAAGCGATGGAAACTCAAAAGGAAAGAAAGGCTTTTATAAATACAATAAGCAAGGATCCAAAAGGAAATTTCTCTCTAAAGAAGATACCTCATCATATGATGAAGACAATTACAGCGAAGAAGAAGCCAATGAGAAAGTATTGTTTATGTCCAAGAACAATAAACAAGAGGTATCAAACAATGAAGAAGAAGGATTGACCATAGAAGAATTTTCTAAGGAAGCAATCAAACTTATAAAAGAGCTCAAGGCAGAGAAGATCCATTCCAATACTCTTGAAGAACAAGTTCAAGGTCTCAAAATTGAATTTGAAGAACACAAATGCATTGAAGAGTCACTTCAAAAGAAGTTGGAAGAAAGCAGCCAAGAAAAGGAAGAATTAGAAGCCGAAGTAGTCTCGCTGCGTAAGGAAGTGAAGAAAGGAAAAACTATCCAGAACTGTGCCAACAACTCAAGGGCATTGGAAGAACTCATCAACAATCAACGATCTTACAATGACAGAACTGACATCGGTTACAAAGAAGAAGAAGCAGGACCTTCTACAACAAAACACAATGAACCTATGAGATCTGACATGCATGTAGACTTCATTGGAAAATATTCGCAAGAACAGCCTTGGAAGACAATTCCTTGACGAAGATTTCCATCCAGGTACCAACATATTTTTTTATGGTTACTATTATTCATGTGGAAAATTTGTTCATAAAGCTGTAGAATGTCGCACATACCCCAGGAACGAATACAATTCCAGGAGATCTGTCAAATATGAACCTCCCAGGGCTGAGCAAAACATCAATATATTTGAACATTTAAGAAATAATATTGAATGTTACAAATGTCGAAACTTTTGACACATAGCTAAAGACTTCAAACTTGAAAATCCTCCAGAAGAATCTTCGAAGCCACATAATGAATGAACATGGAAGAAGAAGAAGACTGATAATTGTGCTCTCGCTCTCAAGGCTCAAAACAACAAAGATGTCTGGTATGTTGATAGCAGTTGCTCAACGCATATGACTGGAGATAGAAATAAATTTGTATCTCTAAAAGATAAGAAGGATGGAATTGTGTCCTTTGGAAATGATGGATCTTCAAATGTTATAGGATTAGGTACTGTCACTCTCGAAAGAAAATATGCTTTAGTCAAGAATGTTCTATTGGTTGAAAACATGAATCATAATTTGCTCAGCATTGGACAAATGAGTGATCAAGGACACACAATACTATTCAACTCCACAAAATGTGAAATCAGGAAAGGCAAGTATGGTGAAATTGTGGCTACAGCAAGTCGAGCTCTAAACGACATATATTTTTTGGATGAAGCAACTAAAGCATGTCTAATAGCTAAAGAGGATGACATAATATTCGGTAGCAATGATGATCGACTAAGTAAGAAGTTTGCTACAAAGATGCAAAGTGATTTCGAGATGTTTTTACTTGGTGAGCTGACATACTTCTTAGGGCTTCAATTATTTCAACAAGAGAAAGGAATATTTATATGTCAAGCCAAGTACATCAAGGAAATGCTCAAGAAATTTAAAATGGAAGATTGCAAACCCATCCTTACTCCGATGGTAATAGGTTTAAAATTGAGCATAGACGACTCATCTAAGGATGTGGATCAAAGGTTGTATAGATCTATGTGTTATCACCAAAATCGTACCTGATTGGCTGCTGATCAAACAACTCAGTGTAACTATTTCAAACCAATATTTTGACTGAGGCTTAGCCTCCTTAGCCTGAGAGGGCTCTCTCAAGGATTAATGATATGGAATAATGATATAGATAGATGGCTAACTCTATGTGTCTTGATTTTGTATGTTTATAGGTTGAAAATATGGAGGCTTGCTACCATTGGGATATGGAGTCAGTGACGGGGATAAAGATAACAATAGCTCTTCTTATAGAAATAGAGGCTTGTATATAATTCAATGAAAGAGTGACATATTCAGGAAAATCTCAATAACTTGAGGTTCAAAGGAAGTCAAAGCATGTGATACATGAATTCTAAGTAATGATACATCAAGGTATTGAAAAGGAAAGTATTGAAAGAGATTCATCAAAGCTTAACACTTAAAGGAAGTCAGAACATGAATAACCATGAATTCTGAGTAATAAGAATTAAAACATTGAAGAAAACCTTCCAAAGATAGGACCCAAAAAATCATTTGACCATAGTTAAACACTTAAAGGAAGTCAGAGCATGACTAACCATGAATTCTGAGTAATAAGCATTACAACTATGAAAGGGAAACATTTCAAAAATAAGATATAAACTCATTGAAATACACTAAGAATCTCAGGTCCAGAAAAGTTAAATTGCTTCTGTATATATAAGTCAATCCCAAAATTTACAAAAGTAGTCTTTTTGATAACATTTTGCAACCCTTGATACATCGAAGTCTTCACTACTTATAGGCATCTAGCCTTTACATCCAATCTGCCAAGTGGCTAGACCATTAAACTCTGTTACTGACACCAAATCTAACCACTAACTAGACTCTTTACAACTAGGACTGACACTTTTCGAATTAGGAGTTAGAGTCCTACTGTGACTCAAACACCTACTTATTACATTTAAGCTGAAGATGATCCAAATATTCCTCGAAAGGAATCATGAATTTCAACTATGCTGACCATAAACAAGACTTTAATACTCTAACTGTCTTCCTGATGTTGCTCTGCCTACCATTTAGGAGTTGTCATTTTGATGATTTGGCAATACAATGAACTGATATATTCAAACTATATCCTTAATAGAATATTCCCACATAGAAAACCATTGATCTGATACTCTTTGACATTTCCCTGATACTTTTTGTCCTTCTCATGGGGAGTAGCTTTAAATATCTGTTTACCTTTCTTCTTTTTCCAAAATTAGCCACCAAAATAAACCTTGCTGTCAAGACAGAGTATTAGAGCTACTTTCGTAGCTAGTTTCGTAGCACAAGAAAAAAAAGGTGATACGTTGTGATCCTCTACTATTTTTGACCATTGGATGATATTAAATGATCAAAAACAATTAAACATAACCCTCAAAACTCTTCATCCCTATCAGTTTAAGTAACTTAAGTCCAAAAAGAATTCTTCAGAAATTCCGCAGTAGAAAATGTTTTTCAAACTTGGCATACGCTGCGGAATTTCCTAACTTATTAAAGGCTTGACAAAACTTAGGTTTTGAGGCTGAAAGGATCCATGAATATACCTGCATGTAAAATATGATTAATATAAGACAAAAAATATCTATAATCCATTGTCACATTCTTATTTACCAGCAGTTTCTTCATGAGTAGTTTTCACAGTTTTCTCTATAGTTCCTCTTTCCAAATCTTTCTTGACTGACTCTGTCTTCATCATTTCCATATTTTATTTTAACTCCTCAACTTGTATTTGAAGATTTATCCTCTGTGCTTGTAGCCATAAATTTCTCTTCCTTGTGTATGACATCATGATGCGTAAAGGCTATGATTTCTTCAACAATTGTTTGGCTTTTCCAATAGACTTTTCAAAATGAGTGACCTAGTCATTCACTTTCTTTTCAACCTCATCTATCATTTGTATATCTTTCTTGTATCTTTCCATCTCTCTCTTTGTTTTAGTTAATTCTTCCCTTACTGCTCTTAACTGTCCTTCAATAATCTCCTTTTCAGTTTAGTCTATGACTTTCTCCTTTCCCTTTCTCTGTTTGACTATTTATTCCTTGTCTTTGTTATGTCTCTTTAGAGAGTCTGCTTTAGATTTCTTTTGAAACTTTATTTTAAATTGATCCTTCTTTTCTTTGGTAACCTCTGTCTCAATAAGATATATGAATACAACTTCTTGTACTACTGCCCTTTTTCCTTTATCTTCCTCCTGCTGTTTATCTCTGAGATTGATAGTTGCAAAAATCTGGGATCTAGTAAAAGGCTTTCTAGGTTTTAAAAGAAAACCTGAATCTTCTAGAGAAAAATATAATTTCTTGGCTATAAGTCCCTTTCTTCTAACCCTGGATCCCTCTATCTCAACTACTTTCACTACAGGAGTTTCTGCAATGTCTATAGCTTGTAGAATGTCTTCAAGTTTTCCTTTACCTCCAACAATTTCCTTATTGTTTCTTTTAGACCTTTTTGTTGCAGATTTGGTCTTGCTATCTATGACAAGTTTGTTAGCTTGCTTGCTAGTTGCTGGAGGTGATGTTGTCCCTTGAATGAAAATAGTTTCTTCATCCATATCTTTAGTTATAGATTTTAAACCTTCTTGTTGATTCCTTTCTAACTCTGCAGTGGCACTCAGCTCTTGCTTAGAAGAAGAAGTTTTGAGTTTAGGAGCTTTCCTTGGAGACAAAACATCCATTTCATACCCATTCATGAAAAAGAAGGATGCCCAGTCTCTGTTCAATTTACTTAATTCCTCCAGCACTAGTAATTTCATCAACCCATGGTGAAAACGGAAGTTTCACTTCTTTTAGATCTTCCTTGCACTTTGTTTGCCATTTTTCCAAGACTTCTAAAAAGGTAAAAAGGAATATCTATCAACTTCTTCCCTGTAAAATGAAGCAACAACTTGAAGTGATACATGTAGATTGTTTGGAATCTTTCTTCGCATGTAAAGTATTTCTATATGAATTTCAATAATTTAGAATAATTATCTCTAAGACAAGTTCTAGGAATCCCTTTAGTCATTTTTATCCCTACATGTTTAGGTTTTAGATAATCATCACAACTTTTCAAGTTAAACTTGGTAGCTTTAAACCATTCTTCTCTGGTCCTTGGGATCCCTGTTGCTTTAGAAATGCTATCAGGGGTAATTGGAACATGAAGAAAACCAACCCTTGTATATGTGCCTTTGAAATTGAACACAAAATCTTGTGAGACCTGTTTATGATGACCTTGCAACCTTTGACAGAACTGAATGCAGCCTGCTCTTGTAAAAAGTTCAACAAAATATGGGTCTTCCATGATTAAACTTGGACTTGTAGGCTCGTACCTAAATGACAAACCTCCTTTATTAACTTTCTTTGGTGTAGCCATCTCTTTCTTGTTCTGTAGCAGTGGCTTTCTTTATATTTTTACAACTGTTCAGCAAAATCCTTTGATGACAACGAGCTGTTATGGTAGGGGATGGCTAGCATAAAAAGGGATTTCTATGGGAGATGTAAATGACAGTAAGGTGTTTTGGTAGCAGATTGCAAAAGCAAGAAACAAAGTATGAGAAATGAGGGATATCTTTGAAAAGGAAAATGAGATGGATTTCAAATGGTGGCTGATGCTAAAACGTGCCTAACTCTCGAATGATAACCCTACTCTGACAGCACAACCTCGAAACCTTCAGAGGTTAACCACTCATCATTATGCAAAAAATCATTATAGAATAAGACAACTTTCATGGTACATTTATTTTGACGAGTGTCAATTTTGCTACAGAATTACTAGGTGTTTTCGCAACGAAATCTGTTAATTTTGTACTAAAATCGCTGCGGAACCAGATAATTTCTGACAGATGGTTAGATTTAAGACTTTAAGTCACTTTAAAGTATCTACTCAAGATCTACACTTTTGATATGACTTGAGTTCATCTCTAACAACTTAAAACAAAACTTAAAACTTATGTTTATCATAAAATTTATCATTTCATGATGCTGTGCAACCTAACTAACCTAAAGACCAACTTGACACATTTCAAGTAAAATTTTGAAATTTTTTGGGTGATAACACTATGATTGGTAGTCTTCTATATGTAATAGCCTCCCAACCAAATGTTATGCAAGCAGTTGGACAATTAGCAAGATTCCAAGCAGCACCAAAAGAATCACATATTATTGCCATCAAAAGAATTCTTCGATATCTAAAGGGAAAAACAGAATATGGCTTGTGGTATCCCAAGGGTAACAATCTCATTGTTCATTCCTTTACAGATGCAGATTAGGAAGGAAGTGTTGATGATCGTGAGAGTACTCGTGAAGCATTGGAATATCTTCGCTAGAAGCTTAGGATTCTCCGAAGTTCTCATTAGATTTTCCTTATTCAGAATATAAAGGGGGAGTGGAAGTGTGTACAGGCCCGCAAGATGGTTGTATGTCAGCAGTCCACAAGATGGTTGTGTGTCAGGGGGAGTTACCCTTTGCAATTGATGTCAAAGGGGGAGAGAATGTTGTAGGAAGAGGTGTCATGATCGCAGGGGGAGTACTTGTGTTGCCATCAATGCCAAAGGGGGATATTGTTGATTAGCGGTTGTCATTGATGTCAACACAAGTAGCATCGGGGGCTAACCCAATATTGCATGGGAAATTTTACCTACCAAATTAATATATTCTGGGTCAAAAATGCTTTTGATGGTTTCTACTTGTCGAGATGTTTCCATTGATATATGGCATGCCACGTAATTCTTCACAGTTTGAGAGATATTCATGTTTGAAGTTTGTAACCCCAGTTAGTGGGCTAAAACCCCATGGGGTTGTGGCATGGGTCATTGAAAAGTCATAATTAATATTTTTTGATCTCCTAAAATCCCTCCCACGTTCACTTATTGAAGCCCCTCTCAACCTAAGCATTTATATAAACTGTAATCCTCATATCCTCCTTATGCAAGGGATTTCACCATATGAAACAGGTCATCGTGGAATTTTCACTCTAACATTTTTTCTACGAAGGTTCAGAAGCTGAAATTTTTATGAGGAGAAGCCGAAAACCTGAGGAAGCTCCTAGGAAAATTTTAGATCAAGGTGTGCAAAATTTTCGGAGATATGATCTGTGGAAGTTAGTGTTTTTGCAAGCTCCTGAAATTCATCTCAAATAAGTGACCTTGGGAAAATCGTCATAAATCTCTCTCTGAGTATCGTATTGGAATTATGTAAAAATTGGCAGATAGTACATGGACTGTAGTTTTCGCTCTATCAATTTCAGAGCCGAATGAAGAAACAATGATACGTGGCACGCTGTACAAGTTTGACATACTGAAACAGTCCATAATTAGGGCATTGTGAGAAATTGGACATAACTCTCCCTTGAAGAATCCAAATTGGGTCAGACCTATGGCATTGGAAAGACGACTCAGAGGAATACTGCAAAACTGAAAATAAGATATTGGGGATCTGAAATAACAGATATACACCAGATTCAATATCGAGCTCCTAGAAGGCAAGAAAAAGCTAGATCATGTGTTGTCAAGGGCTGCAAAGGACCAGACTTTCTAGGGCAGCAAAGCAAAGCAAGGTGCAGCAGAGGGTAGCATGACAAGAGAAGCAACCAAGGTGTAGAACAACAACAAGAAGTTCATCACATGAAGTCTTCAAGTGGGTAGCACTGCATACAATCATTGTAAAGGTATCATTGTACTAAGTCATTGTAAATACGTTATTGTAAAAATTGTACTAGTGTCTATCCACCAAGAGTTGAAAAGGCAGTGTCGGGGGGTCTAGGATCATCATTAGGTGGTTGTGTCATAGTTGAGGTTATGGTCTAGGGTATCTTCTTCTTCTACATCATTATATATCATTATAGAGTGGATCATTTTCCTTGGTACGAGAGTCCATTCTTCTTTTATTCTTCTATAGGGTGGTAGGGTGGTGCTAGGGTGAGTTGTAGCTCATTGGGTGTTGGGGCATCCGTTCAGTTGACTACTGAAGAACCTTGGGTGTTGGACCATCCATCTAGTGAGATCTGGAGAAGAATGCTTTTCTATATTCTAGGAAGTTGGAGCTTTATGTTCAATTGGAGTTGAATATTAAAGAATTATTAGAAAAGCATTAGGTGGTTTTTGTCCCGGAGTGGGTTTCCACCTTAAAAACTGCGTGCATTTGTGTTCCTTTTGTTTGCTGCTATCATTGTACAAACAATGATAATAATTGAAGATTAACTAATGCTCTAATTGAAAGGAATATGAATCAACCCCCCCCCCATACGGGAGAAGAATGCTTTTAAAGATTCTAGGAAGTTGGAGCTTTATTTTCAATTGGAGTTGAATATTAAAGAATTATTAGAAAAGCATTAGGTGGTTTTTGTCCCGGAGTGGGTTTCCACCTTAAAAACTGTGTGCATTTGTGTTCTTTTTGTTTACTGCTATCATTGTACAAACACTGATAATAATTGAAGATTAACTAATGCTCTAATTGAAAGGAATACTGATTCACCCCCCCCCCCCCCCCCTCTTAGTATTTCCAACGACTTCAACAACATTGCCGATGGAAATAGGAGGTGAACGTGACCTCAAAACAGGAACTCCAGCCCCAAAAAGACTCAAAAAACATGAAAAAAAACCCCAAAAACAAAAAAAGGTGTATTCAGAATGCACTTGGTCTTTTTTTTTTTTTTAGACGAAATTTCAGCATTTTATAAAATTATACTAAAAACAAAATTGTTTCTTGAAAAAAAGTTGAAAAAACACCCTCAAAACAAAACCAGTTGATGCTGGAATAACAAAAAAAAAAATTGTGTCATATTTTTGAAATTTTTAAAAATAGAAATAACATTTTTTAATTTTTAAAATTCAAACATAAAAAAAAACCTAAAATTTAAGAAAAAAATAAACTTAAAAAATAAAAACATTTTAAAGCTTAAAATTTAAAACTATATAGGAATAAAAAATAAAAATAAAAACAAAATAAAATTTTTAATTCAAACATTTAAAAAAACCTAAAATTTAAGAAAAATAAAAAATAAAAAATAAAAAATAAAAAATAAAAATTTAAAGATTAAAATTTCAAAATATATAGAAATAAAAAAAAATATTAAATTAAAAAAAAAGAGTTAAAAAAGAAAGAAATTATAAAAAATAAAATATAGAAATTAAATTTAAAAAAGAAAAAGAAAATGTTTATTAAATTAATAATAATAATAATAATAATTTTAAAATAAAAAAATAAAAAATTAAAGAAATATATTAAATTTTAATAAATTTAAAACCAAAAAAAAAAAAACATTATTGAAATTAAAAGTAAAAAAAATGAAAAATTAATTAAAAATAAAAAATGAAAAATAAAATACAATAAAAATATTAAATTTAAAAAAATATATATTAAAAAAAAAAATAGATTTAAAAAAATAAATTAAATTTAAATTATAAAAAATAAAATATATATATATATATATATATATATATATATATATATATATATATATATATATATATATATATATATATATATATATATATATATATATATATAAACTTAAATTAAAAATATATATATTAGATTTTATTAAATTTAAAAAAAAATGTTAATATTAAAATAACAAATTAAATTAAAAAAAAAATTAAATTTTAATAAATAAATGAATAAACAAATAAATTTTGAAATAAAAAATAAATTTTAAATATAAAGAAAAAAAAACATTGTTAAAATAAAAAGTTAAAAAACTTTAAAAATCAATTAAAATTGAAAAATTGAAAAAAATAAATTAAAAAAAATATATTAAATAAAAAACAAATTAATTTGAAAATATTAAGTTTAATTTAAAAAAAAAAATTCTAATTTTATTTCTCGAATCTAAGTTTCTGTGATCCATCATACAAATTAGCAGAATTCTTTCGGTAATAATCACATGACCTCGTTTTATTTCATGTGATTATTACCGAAAGAATTCTGCTAATTCTAATTTTAATTTTAAAAAAATATTAAATTCAAATGAATAAAAAAAAAAAAAAATTTACTAAATTTTAAAAAATTAAATGAAAAAACTAAACATAAAATTTAATAATAATTTAAAAAAAATTGAAAAAAAAAAATCAATTAAATAAAAAAAAAATACAAAATTTAATAAAAATTATTAACAAAATTTAGAAAAAAAAAATCAAAAAAACAAAAAAAAATTAAAATAATTAAATTTCAAATATAAAAATTAAATTAAAAAAAAAAAGAGAATTTTTTACCCCGATGCATTAAGTGGCTATTTGCGATCGGCCTAATTCAGTATGTGAATACGGCTAATGGGCGAGAAGCCGATTCGAAAATCCCCTCTTCTTGCATGAAGCGCTTGATTCTCGCCGCGGGAGGGCGATTCCCGGAATCTGCCTCCCGCGGTAGGAGGGCGATTTCCGGAATCGCCTTCCCGCCGCAGGAGGGCAATTCTCGGAATCGACCGCCTGTTGTGGGAGGGCGATTCAGGGAATCAAATTGGCCTCCCACAGTGGGAGTGCAATTCCCGGAATCGGCCTCCTGCTGTGGGAGGGCGATTCCGGGAATCGCCCTCCCACCGCGGGAGGCCGATTTCAGGAATCGCCCTCCCGCGGCGGGAGGATGATTTCCAGAATCGGCCCCCGCGGCAGGAGGGTGATTCCCGGAATCGGCCTCCCGCTGTGGGAGGGCGATTCCGAGAATTGCCCTCCTGCGGCGGGAGGGCGATTCCTGGAATCGGCCTCCCGCCGCGGGAGGGCGATTCCCAGAATCGGCCTCCCTCGGCGGGAGGGTGATTCCCAAAATCGGCCTCCCGCCGCGAGAGGGCGATTCCATGGCATTTTCACACAAGTAAACTGGTTATTTCACACAAGTTGATTTTGCCCTAATTCAAAGAAACAACATTACCGGCAGGGACTACCGGTTGCATGCAACACTTGTTAGTCCCTGCCGCCTGCGGCATGGCAGGGACTATAGTAATCGGAACAATGCTCCAGCATTAATTTATGTCCTGGCTATCCTAACTTTTTATGTCCTGGCTATGTCTGGTTACATGCAAATTTTGTTCACTCAAGACTATTCTACAACTGATGCTACAATGCCTTGGAATCTCCACCACAACTACAAAACTTGAATTCTTTGCATGCATTAGCTATTTTAGGCTGATTGATCACTGAGTTAGACTTCTGTCCCATTGCACAACTGACCTTCCACTAGTTCTATCAACAATTAGAACTAATTTAATTGAAAAAAACTTGAAATAACTGACCTTGATTGCCACAAATTAGCAATCACACATGCTTAACTAAACTCCAAGCCCTCTAACTCGAATTTACTGAGTAAATCGAGTGACACGAGCATGTCACACAAGTTAAATGCATCAAATTTGTCTTCTGATGTGGAAATTCATTTTTTCTCAATTTGACCAAGGCAAAATCAAATCAAGACTTTCTTGTTTCATTTATCAACACTCCCTCTCAGCAAGAAAGGGATTATCAACCGCCCCTATCCTGCACCTGTGGAACTCGAATTTCCCTCTTGACAAGGAATTTGTCAAAATGTTAGCATCTTTTTCCTCTGTTGGAACGTATTTTAGCAACATTATCTGCCTCCACACACAGTGTCGTAAATGATTATACCGAATATCTATATGCTTAGATCGATTGTGAAATACCAAATTCTTAGAGAGCTTAATGCAGCTCTAATTATCACAATAGATCATCATTGGATCCATCATCTGACCAAACAATCTCACAAGTATCTTTCTCATCCAGATCGTCTCACATGTTGCTTGACTTGCAACCATGTATTCTTTTTTTTCCAAGCTGAGAACCACAAATATTTTCTTCCCATTGTATCAGGAAACTACTACAGACCCAAAACTGAAAATTCCACTTGATGAACTCTTTCAGTTGATGGACTCCCTGCCCAACCTACATCTGTGAATCCACACATCTTCACTACCTTTTTCTGTATGTACCATAATCCATACTAGGTAGTGCCTCTGAGGTACCGTAAAACATGCTTAGCTTCCTTCCAAAAAAATTGGTTTTCCTAACCATAGCTTGTTTTATTTAGTTGACTGCATAGCACATATCGGGTCGTGTGTTCACAAGATACATCAATGAACTCACTAACTTCTAGTAAATGGTAGCATCCACTTCTTCACCTGAAGTGGTAGTATCATTCCTCCAGTTTGTCACTAGAGGTGTCTTCATGGGCTTACAACTCTCCATGCGGAACCTCTGCAATATCTCATTTGCATACTTGCCTTGAGACACAAACAATTCCCCATCGTATTGCCATACTTCCAACCCGAGGAAGTAGTGCATGATACCCATGTATTTCATTTCAAATTCCCTTCCAAGGTACTCCTTGCAAGAGCTAATCAACTGCTCATCACTAGTTAATATTAAATAATCAACAAATAAAACAATGATAATAAATTTATATTCTACCAAAATATGATAGAGGTTCACACCCGATTCACTTTTGGTGAAGCCCAAACTGGTAATATAACTGTCGATCCTAGTATACTAAGCACAGGGCTTGTTTCAGACCGTACAATGCTCGTTTGAGTCTGCACACATGAGAATCGTGATCAAATGCCTCAAAACCTTCTAGTTGCTCGATGGACACTTCCTCCTCAATAGCTCCATTGAGGAATGTTGGTTTTACATCCATCTAGTGGATCTTCCACCCTATTTGCGCAAACAGTGCAAGAATTGATCTAATGGATGAATACCTTGCTACAAGAGAAAATGTTTCCTCATAATGAATTCCCTCAACTCGAGAGAATCCTTTGGCCACAAATCTGGCCTTATACTTCTCTATGCTTCCGTCTGCTGCATGATTAACCTTGAATATCCATCACGAACCCAAAACTGATTTATCTGCCGGCAAGGAAAATTTTAGGGGCTAATATTCATAGGTGGGCTAATTTTCCATGTTTTTTCAAAAAAATATATTCGTGAATTTCCATTTTTTTAGAATATGATTCACCCAAATTTTATAGTATAACAATAATTTACCTTAGAAATCACCAAAATTTTATAGAGACTATATAAAATCATTAGAAATATAAATATTTTTACAAAAGTATCGCCAAGACTTTTACAATTTGTATATTAGGGGACTAGTAATATTCACCAATATTTATAAACTTTAAGATAAATTTCTATCCTTAAAATTTTCCCTGTAGGCTGTGGTCTTGGGACTACTTCCCAAACATTATTCTTCATGATGGATTCATATTCTTCCACCATTGCATCAACCCAAATAGGTTTCTTTAATGATTCCTCAAAATAGGATGGCTCAGTCTCTACAAGCTCAACCATTAGAGCCTTGTAGTCAGTGTACCTCTCAGGTGACCTCCTTTTCTGTGCAAATTTGAAGGAGCTCCCACATTCTCCCTCACATACTGCACTAATATATCAACTCACATGGTTCTTTTTCTACATTCTCTGGATGGTTCTGATTGAGTGGATGTGTCCACTCTTTGCTCCTCAATTTGTGATTGCTCCACAACTTCATGAGGCTCCTCCTTTGGAGCTAAAAGCTCCTCTTCTAGTGGGATCTGAAGCTCCATCTCAAGAGAGCACCGCATTGCTTTCTCCTCATCAAAATTTACATCCCTTCGCACAATTTTCAATGTGAGGGAAGGTAGCTACACACCGTAATTTTGTGGAGTTACTGTGTAACCCACAAAACTCCCAACTTTTCTGTCGGTTCAAGCTTTTGTTGATCAGCGGTTGTCATTGATGTAAACCCAAGCAGCATCGAGGGCTACCCCAATATTGCATGGCAATTTTGACCTACCAAATTAATATATTCTGGGTCAAGAATGATTTTGATGGTTTCTACTTATTGAGATGTTTCCGTTGATATATGGCACACCATGTGATTCTTCATAGTTTGAGAGATATTCATGTTTGAAGTTTGTAACCCCAGTTAGTGGGCTAAAACCCCATGGGGTTGTGGCATGGGTCATTGAAAAGTCATAATTAATATTTTTTGATCTCCTAAAATCCCTCCCACGTTCACTTGTTGAAGCCCCTCTCAACCTAAGCATTTACATAAATTTTGATCCTCATATCCTCCTTATGCAAGGGATTTCGCCATCTGAAACAAGTCATCGTGGAATTTTCTCTCTAACTTTTTTTCTACGAAGGTTCAGAAGTGGAAATTTTTATGAGGCAAAGCTGAAATCCTGAGGAAGCTCCTATGAAAATTTTAGATCAAGGTGCACAAAATTTGCGGATATATGATCTATGGAAGTCAGTGTTTTTGCAAGCTCCTGAAATTCATCTCAAAGAAGTGACCTTAACTCTCTCTCTGAGTATCGGATTGGAATTTTGTAAAAAGTGGCAGATAGTGCACAGACTGTAGTTTTCACTCTATCAATTTTAGAGACGAATAAAGAAATAGTGACATGTGGCATGCCATACAAGTTTTCTCTATTAAAACAGTCCATAATTAGGGCATTGTGAGAAATTGGGCATAACTCTCTCTTGAAGAATAAAAATTGGGTTAGACCTGTGGCGTTGGAAAGACAACTTAGAGGAATATTACATGACCGAAAATTAGATATTGGGGGTTTGAAATATCAGAGATACACCAAATTCAATATTGAGCTCCTAGAAGGAAAGAAAAAACTAGATCATGTGTTGTCAAGGGCTACAAAGGACCAGACTTTCTAGGGCAGCAAAGCAAACCAAGGTGCAGCAGAGGGTAACATGACAAGAGCAGAAACCAAGGTGCAGAACAACAACAAGAATTTCATCACATGAAGTCTTAAAGTTGGTAGCACTGCATACAGTTATTGTAAAGGTATCATTGTACTAAGTCATTGTAAATACATTATTGTAAAAATTGTACTAGTGTCTATCTGCCAAGAGTTGAAAAGGCAGTGTTGGGAGGTCTAGGATCATCATTAGGTGGTTGTGTCATAGTTGAGGTTATGGCCTAGTTTATCTTCTTCTTCTACATCATTCTATATCATTGTAAAGTGGACCATTTTCCTTGGTACGAGAGTTCATTCTTCTTTTATTCTTCTATAGGGTGGTAGGGTGGTGCTAGGGTGAGTTGTAGCTCATTGGGTGTTGGGGCATCCATTCAGTTGACTACTGAAGAATCTTGGGTGTTGGAGCGTCCATCCAGTGGGAGCTAGAGAAGAATGCTTTTCTAGATTCTAGGAAGTTGGAGCTTTATTTTCAATTGGAGTTGAATATTAAAGAATTATTAGAAAAGCATTAGGTGGTTTTTGTCCCGGAGTGGATTTCCACCTTAAAAACTATGTGCATTTGTGTTCCTCTTGTTTGCTGCTATCATTGTACAAACACTGATAATAATTGAAGATTAACTAATGCTCTAATTGAAAGGAATACTGATTCACCCCCCCCCTCTCAGTGTTTCCAACAATTGGTATCAGAGCTTGGTTCCTTCAATAGCAGTTTAACAGCTGGAAGGAGGTCATGGAGCATACCAAGAATGGTGTACCTCTATTCAATGAAAATAATTATGCACTTTGGAAAGGAAGAATGGAGGTCTATCTCTTGGCGCAAGGTTACGAAGTATGGGACACTGTTGAAAATGGATTTACATCAACTACGGATGAACAAGGTAAGAAGAATTTGGTAAATGATGCAAAAGCAAATAATATTATTATCAGTGGACTTATTGAATCTGCTTATCATAAGGTGTTGGGTTGTAAAACCGCAAAAAATGTATGGGACAAGCTTGAGAATATATATGCAGGTGACTCAAATGTCAAAGAAGTAAAGCTTCAAATCTATAGAGAAAAATTTGAGCAACTCAGAATGAAAGAAGATTGCAACATTGCTGCATACTTCCAATATGTTGATGAAATAACCAATACTTTGGAAGGATTGGGAGAGCCAGTTAACGAGAAGACTATTATATGGAGGATTCTTAGAATGTTACCAGTGAGATTCAACCCAAAGGTATCGGTCTTAGAATACAGTGCAAATCTGGACAAACTCAACAAAGAGGAATTACATGGAGTTCTCATAGCATATGAAATGAGACTTGATGAAGAAGAGGGTACTTCGCATCTAGAAATTGTGTTCGTTGCATCTAAGAAAACCAATAAGGACAAACAACCTTCAATTGAAAAGACATGCACCTGCAAGTGTGAAGAAAAGGAAGATGATGGAGAAGGTCTTTCAGATGAAGAATATGCTTACTTTACGAGAAAAATAAAAATTGGTAAGGGAAAATTCAAAGGTAAACTTCCATTGATATGTTTCAGCTGTGGTGAGGTTGGGCATTTCACAGCAAAATGTCTGAATAGAAGTGATGGCAACTCAAAAGGAAAGAAAGGGTTTAAGAAATTCAACAAGCAAGGATCCAAAAGGAACTTTCTCTCTAAAGAAGATAGCTCATCATCCGATGAAGACAATGACAGTGAAGAAGAATCCAATGAGAGAGTATTGTTTATGGCCAAGCACAATAAACAAGAGGTATCAAACAACGAAGAAGAAGGATTGACCATAGAAGAATTTTCTAAGGAAGCAATCAAACTTATAAAAGAGCTCAAGGCAGAGAAGATCCATTCCAATACTCTTGAAGAACAAGTTCAAGGTCTCAAAATTGAATTTGAAGAACACAAATGCATTGAAGAGTCACTTCAAAAGAAGTTGGAAGAAAGCAGCCAAGAAAAGGAAGAATTAGAAGCCGAAGTAGTCTCGCTGCGTAAGGAAGTGAAGAAAGGAAAAACTATCCAGAACTGTGCCAACAACTCAAGGGCATTGGAAGAACTCATCAACAATCAACGATCTTACAATGACAGAACTGACATCGGTTACAAAGAAGAAGAAGCAGGACCTTCTACAACAAAACACAATGAACCTATGAGATCTGACATGCATGTAGACTTCATTGGAAAATATTCGCAAGAACAGCCTTGGAAGACAATTCCTTGACGAAGATTTCCATCCAGGTACCAACATATTTTTTTATGGTTACTATTATTCATGTGGAAAATTTGTTCATAAAGCTGTAGAATGTCGCACATACCCCAGGAACGAATACAATTCCAGGAGATCTGTCAAATATGAACCTCCCAGGGCTGAGCAAAACATCAATATATTTGAACATTTAAGAAATAATATTGAATGTTACAAATGTCGAAACTTTTGACACATAGCTAAAGACTTCAAACTTGAAAATCCTCCAGAAGAATCTTCGAAGCCACATAATGAATGAACATGGAAGAAGAAGAAGACTGATAATTGTGCTCTCGCTCTCAAGGCTCAAAACAACAAAGATGTCTGGTATGTTGATAGCAGTTGCTCAACGCATATGACTGGAGATAGAAATAAATTTGTATCTCTAAAAGATAAGAAGGATGGAATTGTGTCCTTTGGAAATGATGGATCTTCAAATGTTATAGGATTAGGTACTGTCACTCTCGAAAGAAAATATGCTTTAGTCAAGAATGTTCTATTGGTTGAAAACATGAATCATAATTTGCTCAGCATTGGACAAATGAGTGATCAAGGACACACAATACTATTCAACTCCACAAAATGTGAAATCAGGAAAGGCAAGTATGGTGAAATTGTGGCTACAGCAAGTCGAGCTCTAAACGACATATATTTTTTGGATGAAGCAACTAAAGCATGTCTAATAGCTAAAGAGGATGACATAATATTCGGTAGCAATGATGATCGACTAAGTAAGAAGTTTGCTACAAAGATGCAAAGTGATTTCGAGATGTTTTTACTTGGTGAGCTGACATACTTCTTAGGGCTTCAATTATTTCAACAAGAGAAAGGAATATTTATATGTCAAGCCAAGTACATCAAGGAAATGCTCAAGAAATTTAAAATGGAAGATTGCAAACCCATCCTTACTCCGATGGTAATAGGTTTAAAATTGAGCATAGACGACTCATCTAAGGATGTGGATCAAAGGTTGTATAGATCTATGTGTTATCACCAAAATCGTACCTGATTGGCTGCTGATCAAACAACTCAGTGTAACTATTTCAAACCAATATTTTGACTGAGGCTTAGCCTCCTTAGCCTGAGAGGGCTCTCTCAAGGATTAATGATATGGAATAATGATATAGATAGATGGCTAACTCTATGTGTCTTGATTTTGTATGTTTATAGGTTGAAAATATGGAGGCTTGCTACCATTGGGATATGGAGTCAGTGACGGGGATAAAGATAACAATAGCTCTTCTTATAGAAATAGAGGCTTGTATATAATTCAATGAAAGAGTGACATATTCAGGAAAATCTCAATAACTTGAGGTTCAAAGGAAGTCAAAGCATGTGATACATGAATTCTAAGTAATGATACATCAAGGTATTGAAAAGGAAAGTATTGAAAGAGATTCATCAAAGCTTAACACTTAAAGGAAGTCAGAACATGAATAACCATGAATTCTGAGTAATAAGAATTAAAACATTGAAGAAAACCTTCCAAAGATAGGACCCAAAAAATCATTTGACCATAGTTAAACACTTAAAGGAAGTCAGAGCATGACTAACCATGAATTCTGAGTAATAAGCATTACAACTATGAAAGGGAAACATTTCAAAAATAAGATATAAACTCATTGAAATACACTAAGAATCTCAGGTCCAGAAAAGTTAAATTGCTTCTGTATATATAAGTCAATCCCAAAATTTACAAAAGTAGTCTTTTTGATAACATTTTGCAACCCTTGATACATCGAAGTCTTCACTACTTATAGGCATCTAGCCTTTACATCCAATCTGCCAAGTGGCTAGACCATTAAACTCTGTTACTGACACCAAATCTAACCACTAACTAGACTCTTTACAACTAGGACTGACACTTTTCGAATTAGGAGTTAGAGTCCTACTGTGACTCAAACACCTACTTATTACATTTAAGCTGAAGATGATCCAAATATTCCTCGAAAGGAATCATGAATTTCAACTATGCTGACCATAAACAAGACTTTAATACTCTAACTGTCTTCCTGATGTTGCTCTGCCTACCATTTAGGAGTTGTCATTTTGATGATTTGGCAATACAATGAACTGATATATTCAAACTATATCCTTAATAGAATATTCCCACATAGAAAACCATTGATCTGATACTCTTTGACATTTCCCTGATACTTTTTGTCCTTCTCATGGGGAGTAGCTTTAAATATCTGTTTACCTTTCTTCTTTTTCCAAAATTAGCCACCAAAATAAACCTTGCTGTCAAGACAGAGTATTAGAGCTACTTTCGTAGCTAGTTTCGTAGCACAAGAAAAAAAAGGTGATACGTTGTGATCCTCTACTATTTTTGACCATTGGATGATATTAAATGATCAAAAACAATTAAACATAACCCTCAAAACTCTTCATCCCTATCAGTTTAAGTAACTTAAGTCCAAAAAGAATTCTTCAGAAATTCCGCAGTAGAAAATGTTTTTCAAACTTGGCATACGCTGCGGAATTTCCTAACTTATTAAAGGCTTGACAAAACTTAGGTTTTGAGGCTGAAAGGATCCATGAATATACCTGCATGTAAAATATGATTAATATAAGACAAAAAATATCTATAATCCATTGTCACATTCTTATTTACCAGCAGTTTCTTCATGAGTAGTTTTCACAGTTTTCTCTATAGTTCCTCTTTCCAAATCTTTCTTGACTGACTCTGTCTTCATCATTTCCATATTTTATTTTAACTCCTCAACTTGTATTTGAAGATTTATCCTCTGTGCTTGTAGCCATAAATTTCTCTTCCTTGTGTATGACATCATGATGCGTAAAGGCTATGATTTCTTCAACAATTGTTTGGCTTTTCCAATAGACTTTTCAAAATGAGTGACCTAGTCATTCACTTTCTTTTCAACCTCATCTATCATTTGTATATCTTTCTTGTATCTTTCCATCTCTCTCTTTGTTTTAGTTAATTCTTCCCTTACTGCTCTTAACTGTCCTTCAATAATCTCCTTTTCAGTTTAGTCTATGACTTTCTCCTTTCCCTTTCTCTGTTTGACTATTTATTCCTTGTCTTTGTTATGTCTCTTTAGAGAGTCTGCTTTAGATTTCTTTTGAAACTTTATTTTAAATTGATCCTTCTTTTCTTTGGTAACCTCTGTCTCAATAAGATATATGAATACAACTTCTTGTACTACTGCCCTTTTTCCTTTATCTTCCTCCTGCTGTTTATCTCTGAGATTGATAGTTGCAAAAATCTGGGATCTAGTAAAAGGCTTTCTAGGTTTTAAAAGAAAACCTGAATCTTCTAGAGAAAAATATAATTTCTTGGCTATAAGTCCCTTTCTTCTAACCCTGGATCCCTCTATCTCAACTACTTTCACTACAGGAGTTTCTGCAATGTCTATAGCTTGTAGAATGTCTTCAAGTTTTCCTTTACCTCCAACAATTTCCTTATTGTTTCTTTTAGACCTTTTTGTTGCAGATTTGGTCTTGCTATCTATGACAAGTTTGTTAGCTTGCTTGCTAGTTGCTGGAGGTGATGTTGTCCCTTGAATGAAAATAGTTTCTTCATCCATATCTTTAGTTATAGATTTTAAACCTTCTTGTTGATTCCTTTCTAACTCTGCAGTGGCACTCAGCTCTTGCTTAGAAGAAGAAGTTTTGAGTTTAGGAGCTTTCCTTGGAGACAAAACATCCATTTCATACCCATTCATGAAAAAGAAGGATGCCCAGTCTCTGTTCAATTTACTTAATTCCTCCAGCACTAGTAATTTCATCAACCCATGGTGAAAACGGAAGTTTCACTTCTTTTAGATCTTCCTTGCACTTTGTTTGCCATTTTTCCAAGACTTCTAAAAAGGTAAAAAGGAATATCTATCAACTTCTTCCCTGTAAAATGAAGCAACAACTTGAAGTGATACATGTAGATTGTTTGGAATCTTTCTTCGCATGTAAAGTATTTCTATATGAATTTCAATAATTTAGAATAATTATCTCTAAGACAAGTTCTAGGAATCCCTTTAGTCATTTTTATCCCTACATGTTTAGGTTTTAGATAATCATCACAACTTTTCAAGTTAAACTTGGTAGCTTTAAACCATTCTTCTCTGGTCCTTGGGATCCCTGTTGCTTTAGAAATGCTATCAGGGGTAATTGGAACATGAAGAAAACCAACCCTTGTATATGTGCCTTTGAAATTGAACACAAAATCTTGTGAGACCTGTTTATGATGACCTTGCAACCTTTGACAGAACTGAATGCAGCCTGCTCTTGTAAAAAGTTCAACAAAATATGGGTCTTCCATGATTAAACTTGGACTTGTAGGCTCGTACCTAAATGACAAACCTCCTTTATTAACTTTCTTTGGTGTAGCCATCTCTTTCTTGTTCTGTAGCAGTGGCTTTCTTTATATTTTTACAACTGTTCAGCAAAATCCTTTGATGACAACGAGCTGTTATGGTAGGGGATGGCTAGCATAAAAAGGGATTTCTATGGGAGATGTAAATGACAGTAAGGTGTTTTGGTAGCAGATTGCAAAAGCAAGAAACAAAGTATGAGAAATGAGGGATATCTTTGAAAAGGAAAATGAGATGGATTTCAAATGGTGGCTGATGCTAAAACGTGCCTAACTCTCGAATGATAACCCTACTCTGACAGCACAACCTCGAAACCTTCAGAGGTTAACCACTCATCATTATGCAAAAAATCATTATAGAATAAGACAACTTTCATGGTACATTTATTTTGACGAGTGTCAATTTTGCTACAGAATTACTAGGTGTTTTCGCAACGAAATCTGTTAATTTTGTACTAAAATCGCTGCGGAACCAGATAATTTCTGACAGATGGTTAGATTTAAGACTTTAAGTCACTTTAAAGTATCTACTCAAGATCTACACTTTTGATATGACTTGAGTTCATCTCTAACAACTTAAAACAAAACTTAAAACTTATGTTTATCATAAAATTTATCATTTCATGATGCTGTGCAACCTAACTAACCTAAAGACCAACTTGACACATTTCAAGTAAAATTTTGAAATTTTTTGGGTGATAACACTATGATTGGTAGTCTTCTATATGTAATAGCCTCCCAACCAAATGTTATGCAAGCAGTTGGACAATTAGCAAGATTCCAAGCAGCACCAAAAGAATCACATATTATTGCCATCAAAAGAATTCTTCGATATCTAAAGGGAAAAACAGAATATGGCTTGTGGTATCCCAAGGGTAACAATCTCATTGTTCATTCCTTTACAGATGCAGATTAGGAAGGAAGTGTTGATGATCGTGAGAGTACTCGTGAAGCATTGGAATATCTTCGCTAGAAGCTTAGGATTCTCCGAAGTTCTCATTAGATTTTCCTTATTCAGAATATAAAGGGGGAGTGGAAGTGTGTACAGGCCCGCAAGATGGTTGTATGTCAGCAGTCCACAAGATGGTTGTGTGTCAGGGGGAGTTACCCTTTGCAATTGATGTCAAAGGGGGAGAGAATGTTGTAGGAAGAGGTGTCATGATCGCAGGGGGAGTACTTGTGTTGCCATCAATGCCAAAGGGGGATATTGTTGATTAGCGGTTGTCATTGATGTCAACACAAGTAGCATCGGGGGCTAACCCAATATTGCATGGGAAATTTTACCTACCAAATTAATATATTCTGGGTCAAAAATGCTTTTGATGGTTTCTACTTGTCGAGATGTTTCCATTGATATATGGCATGCCACGTAATTCTTCACAGTTTGAGAGATATTCATGTTTGAAGTTTGTAACCCCAGTTAGTGGGCTAAAACCCCATGGGGTTGTGGCATGGGTCATTGAAAAGTCATAATTAATATTTTTTGATCTCCTAAAATCCCTCCCACGTTCACTTATTGAAGCCCCTCTCAACCTAAGCATTTATATAAACTGTAATCCTCATATCCTCCTTATGCAAGGGATTTCACCATATGAAACAGGTCATCGTGGAATTTTCACTCTAACATTTTTTCTACGAAGGTTCAGAAGCTGAAATTTTTATGAGGAGAAGCCGAAAACCTGAGGAAGCTCCTAGGAAAATTTTAGATCAAGGTGTGCAAAATTTTCGGAGATATGATCTGTGGAAGTTAGTGTTTTTGCAAGCTCCTGAAATTCATCTCAAATAAGTGACCTTGGGAAAATCGTCATAAATCTCTCTCTGAGTATCGTATTGGAATTATGTAAAAATTGGCAGATAGTACATGGACTGTAGTTTTCGCTCTATCAATTTCAGAGCCGAATGAAGAAACAATGATACGTGGCACGCTGTACAAGTTTGACATACTGAAACAGTCCATAATTAGGGCATTGTGAGAAATTGGACATAACTCTCCCTTGAAGAATCCAAATTGGGTCAGACCTATGGCATTGGAAAGACGACTCAGAGGAATACTGCAAAACTGAAAATAAGATATTGGGGATCTGAAATAACAGATATACACCAGATTCAATATCGAGCTCCTAGAAGGCAAGAAAAAGCTAGATCATGTGTTGTCAAGGGCTGCAAAGGACCAGACTTTCTAGGGCAGCAAAGCAAAGCAAGGTGCAGCAGAGGGTAGCATGACAAGAGAAGCAACCAAGGTGTAGAACAACAACAAGAAGTTCATCACATGAAGTCTTCAAGTGGGTAGCACTGCATACAATCATTGTAAAGGTATCATTGTACTAAGTCATTGTAAATACGTTATTGTAAAAATTGTACTAGTGTCTATCCACCAAGAGTTGAAAAGGCAGTGTCGGGGGGTCTAGGATCATCATTAGGTGGTTGTGTCATAGTTGAGGTTATGGTCTAGGGTATCTTCTTCTTCTACATCATTATATATCATTATAGAGTGGATCATTTTCCTTGGTACGAGAGTCCATTCTTCTTTTATTCTTCTATAGGGTGGTAGGGTGGTGCTAGGGTGAGTTGTAGCTCATTGGGTGTTGGGGCATCCGTTCAGTTGACTACTGAAGAACCTTGGGTGTTGGACCATCCATCTAGTGAGATCTGGAGAAGAATGCTTTTCTATATTCTAGGAAGTTGGAGCTTTATGTTCAATTGGAGTTGAATATTAAAGAATTATTAGAAAAGCATTAGGTGGTTTTTGTCCCGGAGTGGGTTTCCACCTTAAAAACTGCGTGCATTTGTGTTCCTTTTGTTTGCTGCTATCATTGTACAAACAATGATAATAATTGAAGATTAACTAATGCTCTAATTGAAAGGAATATGAATTCACCCCCTCTCGGTATTTCCAACGTCTTCTTCCTTGAATATTTGGAGACATGACAATAAACCAAGGCTCCAAAAAGTATGAAGTGAGACACATCTGAACTTCTTCTCGAGAAATCCTCCTTTAGTGTTATCATACCAAGAATCCGATGAGGACTTCGGTTCTGCAAGTAGACTATTGTGCTACATGCCTCTACCCACAAATGCAGTGGTAGGCCTTGGTTATGTGGCATAGATCTCGTAGCTCCCACAATGTTCTAGTTCTTTCTCTCAACTACCCCATTCTGCTGCGGGTTGTGGGGGGTGTTGTCATCTCTCTTTGAATGCCTTCTTTCACACATAAATCCTTGAAGTCATTCGAAAGATACTCACCTCCATTATCAATCCTAAGAGCCTTCACCTTCATGCTAGTATCTTTCTCAATTAGTGCCTTCAAATCTACAAACTTTGAGAATGTATCTTCCTTCTTCCACATGAAGAAGATCCAACACTTCCTTGAGAAATCATCAACAAAAATAACATAGTACTTATGTCTGGTTGTGGAAGCTGTCTAGAAAGGTCCACAGACATCAGAGTGGACTCTCTCTAATATTTAATGTTCTTTGTTGTCTCAATCATGGAAGGTGGATTTCACATACTTCCCTAAGGTACAACACTTGCATACATCCTGCTTCTCAATTGTTCCTTTGGGGAGGCCAGTGGTTATTTGCTGCATACTTTTCAGGGCTCCATGATGCAAATGACCCAATATCTTGTGCTAAAGTTCACCGACATCGTGGATCTGCACTTTCTTCTTCTTACTGCATAATGCAGTGCAATCCTCAACATCCAACTTGTACAGGTTCTTCACACAAACTTTGATTTGCTTCACCTGTCCAATGGCTATGTGTCTCAGGAATTATTTCCCTTTGTTGAAGATCACATCATAACCATAATCTTCCAAAACTGCCATAAGGATGAGATTCTTCTTTAGGTCTAGAAAAAAAATGACATCTATGAGGCGACGAGGGGATCTCGAATCCCTCTAAAAGTTACTGTACCAATCCCAGTAGCACTATACCTTTCATCATCCCCCAACTCAATATGCATCTGGTGATCTTTCTCCTCTAGGTCACTGAAAACATCTCTACACGTTGTATGTGAAACGAGGCACCAAAATCAAAGTACCACACATTCCCCATCACCATGTTGGCCATCCATGCAATAAGGGTGAAGTCTAGCTCAAACTGGGAAGCCAATGCCTCCCCTGCTACTCTTGAGTTCTTATTTCTATAGTTTTTGTGTGGAAACTTCGTAGCATAGCGCTCGAATTCATGACAATTGACGCATTTTATTTTGGAAAAGTCTTTCTTCTTGCCCCCTTGGTTGGATTCTAGTTTGGTTTGAGACTTCTTCCATTTTCCCTTCTTTCCCTTTCCAACTAATGAAAAAATTGATTCATCCTATGCTTTGGATGAAGTTCCATCCCGATTATTTCTCTTGAAATATTCTTGTACCAAGTCGAACCACATCCTTGCCCACTTTGGTAAATTTTCCCTTCCATTCACCCAGTCATGGTAGCTATGCCAAATTTTGGGAAGGCCTAGAAGAGCTAGGTTCACTAGGTCTTATTCTGCAATCGTCACACTAACCCCTCCAAGCTCATCTCGAACTTGTGTAAATTTGGTGAGATACCGGAGAATGATATCATTCTTCTCCATTTTATTTTTTCAAAGATTGTCTTTGAGGGCCATTTTTCTATGACCACTATTACTCTCAAATAGCTCTATCAGTACCTTCCACATTGTAAAAGTATTTTTGTTTCCATGGATATTTGAGACAATGTGGTCTCGCACTCCCTCCAAGATTATTCTCCTCACTTTGGCTAGATATTTCTCCCATTGGGCTAGGTATTGTGCATCAGATGCCCCTGGTTTTTCAATACCTGTCTTGACATATTATAAAAATCCATTTTCATCCAATGTTGCCACCATGCGATCCTTCCATGCAATTACATTCAAGCTTCCTTCCAAGGCATACTCTAATCTCATCCCGTTGAAGGCCATCTTCCCAATTCTGTAGAAACCTTGTTACACTGAAGTTGCAAATTCAAACCTCATGAAGAAAAAATTCAAAATTCTTGTTCTAATGTGAATCCAACTCTGATACCATGTAAATTATGGGGATATAATTGCAACTGCTCAAGAAATTTCAATATAAATTAAGAGACACAATTCTATTTTACTACTTTGCAGAATTCAATTCACAATTTAGAACAAAAATCACACACATGCAATAAAAAATAACACACATGCACAATATTTTTGCAGGGGAAAGTAACCGCTAGAAACCCCTTAAGTATGCATGCATTAATCAAATGAATAGAGATGTATTACAATTTCTAGCTCAGTCTGAGCTCAACCTCCAAGTGAATAACCTATCTCTCTGCTCAATTAGAAGCTCTGAACCAAAATCAATCAAATCATGCATCAACTTGAGCCCTTATTTCCTTGCGCAAATCCCGAGGAATTAAGCCCCTATTATTTAGGAATTTTCCTCCAATTGATTGCAAAATTCCCAAGGTTGATCATTGTTGAAGAATATAACTAGGTTCAGTCTTCATAAATTGTACTTGAGTCAATACTTATTGTACTTGTCAAATGAATAAGAAAATAATTTTATATTATTATTAAATGAATTATTAAAGCACGAGTTTCATGCTTGGGTCATATTTATTTTAGGTCAAAGTCCCAATTGTGGAATTCTAGGTTTTATTCTAAGTCTATAGGATTATTGCAGATTTAAATTGATCCATATTGGCCTTTTGAATCATGCAAATATGTCAAGTATTGAGTAAAATATGATTTATGAAGCCTCCATGCCAAGTTGGCCTTAAGGTGATCGAGTCGACCTCAAGCCCATGAATTTGAGCTCATCTCAAGCCTATATATACAGTGGAATCAAACCCATTTTGAACCATCTCACTGCAACACATAAATTCGATCTTGTAGCTGCATCAAGGGAAAATTGCGAATTAGAGGAGAAGGAATTTATGAATTCGGTTTTGGGCACACTTATAGAGTTAAATAAAATCAAAATTTTGGAACCACTCTCTTTGCATTTCGAGCTATAGTTTGGGAGATCGTAGTTCTCAAAGTTTTACTGCAACACTTGCTACATCAAGTGATACCAAGGTACTGCTATCAAGAGAGGAAGAAGTCAAAGTTTGTCTTCCTGAATGCATCATAATTTTGAATTGGCTATGTTTAGTCTTGTAATATTGTACATACCTTTGTTTTCTGCAAATGTTTTCCACATTAAAAAATGAAAAGAGGGTATGACCTAAAAGAATAATCAAAGGACCAAAAGAAAAAAAAGATCGAAAAATGATATAAAATATGAACTCCACAAAAAGAAAAAAAATAAATCCTGAAAGTGTTGCACATTCAAATGCCACTACTCTTAGTTTACTTTACTTTTACAAATAAAATTGTGTGCAGCTTGTCCAAAATGCCACAATTTAGGATGATCATATAGTTTAATCTTGATTATTCATGCCTTTAAATTTCATGTCATGACAGTTAGTGAATAAAGATCTGACCAAACCATTTAATCTTGGCAGATCAGGAGTTAGGTAGAGAATAAAATGATCTCATAAGTTTAATCTGAGCCATTGGAAGTTATAAGGTTAGAAGTAAATTAGTTTGCTTATCAAAAGAAAATAAAAGGTTCAACAAGCTTAAATGCACCCATAAATGCACCCAATAAAAGGAGTAAAAATGTTAGGATAAATAATGGGTAGGTAGAATAGTTTCACAAGTGATGGAAAGCATCATATGGTTTATCTTTTATCACTAATATCTTTCTTACCATTTCCCCTCGCTAAAAACCCACTTTCCACTCTTGCAAGTCATTTCCCCTTGTAAAATCCCTTTCCCTTTGAAAAAATCCCTTTCCCCTTTTTCCTAATCCTTTTCTCCTCCTAAAATCACATTTTCAGTACTAAAACCCCTTCCCTTTGACTAACTCCACATTTTTCCAATAAAGCATGTAAAACCCACTTTTTGCATAGTATAAAGTACCATAAATAAAAAAAATTGGGCCCCACTTTCCTTTCATTTAGCCTCCCCGAGTAATATAATTCACAACCCCTTTTTATTTTATCCCCTCGCCTTAATATTTTACCCAACTCCACCTTTTATTTTAAACCTCCCCCCTTAAATATATTTCCCAAGCCTTATATTATATTAACCCCCCTACTGCTCATATATTTCATAAACCCTTATATTTACCCCTTCACATATTAATCCTCGACCCACCTTATATTAAAATCCTTCGCACATATAAGTCCCGACCCCACCTCTTTAAAAACTTGCATATCCATATACCCCCCGATCCTATCCAATCAGATATAATAGCCCATAAACCTTTTCGCACCCCTCAACATACGAAATTTAAAACCAATGGGGGGGGGGGAGGGGGGGGTGCGAAATGGGTGGTTTCATACCCCTCCCCCCTTGCCACGTGACACTCCCACAACTTATCACACACCACATCCTAAAATCGCCAAACCATTTTTATCATGCGATAAACTGCCAGCAACGCTTTGTGATAAACCACCACTGTTTGAAATAATAAAACCCCGCACCATATGATTAACTGCGTCCAGTAAAAAGTAATAAAACCCACCCTTTATAGTTATTTCTCTATTTCTGTTGAATTGCGAAAAAGAGACTTGAAAGCCTTTACAGACCAAAGTTGAAGCCCGCTGCCACCTGAACCTTCTGCAAGACCAAAATTCAAAATTCCAGGTAATTATAAAGCACCTGAAACCCTTAATTAAGTACATAAATTGATAATTGAACAAATTGATGGCCTCCCAAAGTATACAAACCGTAAACCCTCTGCAACCACCTGCAGTAGATTTTGACCACACCCATTTTGCCAATAAGGACTTCAAAATCAATGATACAGTGACTGATTCCAATATTTTAGAGCCTCACTGCTGGAGCCATGACAAATTTATTGACCAGGAAAATGATATCCATCTGTGGGATTCAAATTTTCCCAAATACATATTCCCATAGACCCTCCAATTTCCAGAACTCATTAGACTCTGCCAAATCAACTCTTTGCCCAATGAAAGAGCTTTAATTACTCCAAACCAATAAATCATTTTTATAGTTACTGCTCAATCCATCAATTAGATGCTACTGATTCAACCACAACCTAATGAAGTGCCATTATCTATTGAAACCCTTACTGAACTTTACTTGAAGCTGGACTTTCCTAAAAGATTCCAAATATTTCAGACTTTCCTCCCTCCATCAGTAGAAACCCCTAAAATCAACCCTCCATACTCAGCTTCCATGTTTTCAGAGAGAACCAAACAAATTGTTACTATGTTTTCATGCATTATAGGATATTTCACTGATGATCATGTAGATGCATCTATTCTTGGTTTCCTATCCATCTTTTTCCTAGGTTAGCCTCCAGCTACAACCTTCAATTTTTTCCAATACCTATTAGATGCAATCCATGATTAGCTAGTCAAACTACCAGAAGGAGTATTCAAATACTCCTCAGCTTTGTTTCATATGTTTATGTATTTCCAATCAGAAAGGTTTACAGTTAGCCTTCAAAAACTAGACACAGAGGGTAATCCCCAATTTGTTGTCGTTTGGACATCCTTAATTAGAAAGGATTCCACTGAATTCGGTTTCAAAGACCTCATTGATTCTTTTGTTTATCCAGTAGTTAATATGCTAAGTGGTAGCATTCAACCTAGAATCAGTGAAGAGATTAAAAAAGTTTTACAGTTGTCAGAGCAGAGCAAAACAGGAGACTGGTATTTATACCAGAATCATACAGAAATCAAAGTGTATGGAAGCTCATTAACTCCATACAAGCTTCCCAAATACCTCCCAATGAGGATATTTGCCTTAGAATACATCAGACAAATTTTAAATTCAGATGAGATCAATTTCCTTTTAGCTAAGAAGAAAACTCAATTTAAGATAAAAAACCAACTAGGGCCTTTCATATGCAATAGTTGGAATGCTGGAAAAAAAGAAGACAAATGTTTACAAGAGGCATCAACCTCAAGTGCACAAATCATTAAGAAGAAACACAGTGTAGAGGTTTCATCATCTAGCAAACCAGTGGAGAAAGAGAAGGATATCATGGATAAATACAAATAAATTAAAATCAGAAATAAAGCATTAAAGGCTGTAACATATGCCCAATATTGGAAGCAAACTCCTAGTGATCAGAGTAGGTTGCTTTCAGCTTATGACCTCAAGACAAGGAAGATACAGGTGACATTTCTACAGCCAAAGGTGCAGGCTCCTAAAACTTTAGAAGATTATACTAAAAAAACCTTTGAATTTCCTGCCAAGGATGTACATCCAATTGACCAGATTGAGTTTCACAAACATGCAGGAGAAATGATCTATTCCACCATGAAATACAAAGCTTTAAGTTTCCAGAAGTTACAGAATTCTCTAGAAAATATAAAGACATAGTTTAAGCCAGAGAAAGCTTCATCAAAAGCAAAGGATAACAGGATAAAGTTACTTGAATATTTGGTAATGGAAGTTGGTTATGATCCAAAAAATATCAAAGCAGCATAAGAACTAATAAAGAAGAAGAATTCAAACATAGTTGCATTGAAGAAACAACTAAAGTTACCAAATACAAAGCATCCACAAACCAAAGAGGTTTTGGAAAATGAAAATCAAAAGGATGAAATGATGAATCTCATCATTTAGTTGACAACTCAACTAAAAGAAATGGAAACAACAATGGATAAACTAGTGCAGGAAAATCAAGCCAGCATGGAAGCAGTTCCCATTACTACTATTCCTATAGCTTCTACATCAACTCCAGTATCAACAACAGTTCCAGAAACAACATCAGCAACAACATCAGTTATCCCAACAACCCATCCCACTGATGAGGCCAACAAATTGATCAAGGCAATGCAAGATATGTCAATTCAAACTACTGAAATAAATAATCTCAAAGAACAAGTGAAGTTTATAAGATACAAAAAAATTGGCAGATGTAATGTGTCAAGCAAAAGCACAAAAAGCAAACCGATTAACTGAAAGAATCCATAAGTTGGAAAAGGAGTTGTGGGTCAATATCATTAAATCAGTTAACAATATTTGGACTTATATACATGTTATATTTGAATAGAAGGACCTGATAAAAGAAGCTAGTAATGCAATTCAAAAGGCCAAAGAAGAACTTTGAAAGAAACCAGAGGAAGCCATTGAGATAATAAAATTCCTAAATTCTAAAAACAAGCAGGAATTAGAAGAAATTAGGATAACAGACAGAACAAAGAATATCCTAGAGGTTAAGAAAGTGATTTCAAAGAGAAATATGATGATACAACTTGAAGACAAATGTTAGACAATGGAACTTGCAGTGGACAAGTTTTGTGTATTGAGGCGGAAAGGTCTGCCAAATCATTTAGTAATCAATGATAAATTGATGAGGCATGAAGATTATGATAAAAAGATTAGGGAAGTAGCTAAAGAGACTTCCAACAATTCAACAATGAAGGGAGTTCCCATAGGAAAAGTACTCCTTGAGAGTTTAGAAAATTTCTTTTACATCCAGCATGAGGTAAATCACATTTTTGTGAATAAGCCCACATTTTCCAAATACATAGAGGCAGATGGGATTTATGGAAGAATGGTGAAGATCAAAATTCCAGATGAAGAGACATGGGAAAAATGGTGTAATTTACTGTGACAGGTGAAACCAAATACAGGTAAAAGAAGACATATTGAAAAGTAGATAGGTTAAAGAGAAAATAAGTGAAAGACAACCAGCGTGAAAGACATCCAGCGTGAAAGAAACAAAAATATAACAGCAATCAAATAAAATAGGGACAACTTTTAGTCAGTTAATAGGTGTCTCTATATTTTTGCATAAAGATATTTGTTTTCCTTGAATAAATCCTAAATTAGTTGATAGGATATTTTGTAAAGTGTTGTATAAATACTTCTCCATTCAAAGTATCAAAGGTCAATTAGTGTGGATTTATGAATATTTCTATAGTTTATTGATCTATTTACCTTAGGGTTATTGTACCATTTCTAGTTGACAGACAGGACAAGTAATAAAGGCATTTATTTACAGGATTCATGTGTTGAGCTATCTCAGTGAAGTATATTTCAATTGTTCATGTTTCTTTTCTTAAGTATTCCATAAACTTGCATGTTTTCTAAATTTTAATGTTATAACAAGAATTTTATTGCAGAATTTTTTTAAATACACTCTATGTTGAACTGTTAAACATTTTTATGTTTTATTCTAATATATGGTTTATAGAATCCTTAATTTCTCTCTAATCCTGATTGACCTCTTTAATGTTCCTTCATTATCTGGTTTAAGGAACCCTTAACTGCTCCTTGATCCCGATTGAAAACCACTTCACCATTTAGCCTTGAGATCTGATTTTTCTTAGCTATCCTGCCCTATAACACTTCCTTTATAATTTGACCTTGTTCTGTTTTAAAAGCATATTGACTCCATAGCCCAATGGAAAATGGAAAGGCATCTATCCATCTAAATCACTAATTCCAAATATCTACCAAAATCAATCAAAACAAACCCAATCAAGCATACATAACTGGCCTAAAATATACTAAATCAACAAACTGAAATCATTAAGAGAGAGCCCTCTATAAGCATTAGGAAGGCTAGATCCTAATCTCCAAAATTGGATGATAGTTATCTGTGATATTTCTTTTAAATGCACATAACAACCCTTGGGAAATTTTGGAGTGATAACATATTGATGACCATAATAGGGAAATCAGTCCCTGGTTAAATAAATTTTAAAGGAAACACTTTTCCTCATTTTTCACCTTAAGGTTTGAAAGGGTTGTTAAAAATTATCATTGAAAGTTAAAATTTTGGCTTCTAAAAGAACATATTATACCAGGGCTCATCCTGATCCACAACCTACTACAATTGTTGATGATCTTGATAGAATTTTAAGAAAACCTAAAAAAGTAGAAAGTCTAGGAAGTCGTAGTCAGTTAATCAAAGAAAATTCACTTCCTAAAGAGTTATCAAGCATAAAGGATATTCAATTTGATTTATCATTTGAGCATTCTTTATTTAGAACCAAATCTAAAAACTCAATCTTCAATAGTGTAATAGACCCTAACTTTATTCAATTTATTGAAGCAAAGAAGGAAACTATACAACTTGATTTAGATCAATATGTTCTAGAAACTTGATATTTTAACCTCAACTTTGATTAAAGATATAAATGAAGCCTATTTTCAACAGTCAGTTGAATTAGCTGCCCTAATTGACCCCTTAGCATTCTACAAAAGCTTTAGAAACTTTAAATACAACTTTATTTAGTACCACCTCATCTAAAGTATCCACCATAGTTCATTCCACATAACCATTCATGCCTAAACATCCTCTCCAACCTAAAGTTTCCAGCTCATCTTCAAGTGTTCCAAGTACATATTCTAGTGTTCCAAGTTCATCTTCAAACACTTAAAGTTCATCTCCAAGCACTTCAAGTTCATCTCCAAGCACCACTAATTTACCTCCCAGTCAAGCTAGAATCTTAGCCATGGAAACCAGATATGCCCCTTTGGTCTTACAGGGCCCTTTACATGCCATGCCACAGGATTACCAGAGTAAAATTTTTCAGTTTGATGGTACTGGTCAATATAATGCTCAACAAAATGTAACTAAAATTATTGATTACTTTGAATTACATGAAATTGATGAAGCTGATGTACAAATGAGATTATTTGCACAAAAATTTGTTGGAGATGTTAAGAAATGGTTTAAATATTTACCCGCTAACCATATAACTGATTTAGCTGCTTTCCACCAATTGTTTATTAATAGATGGGAAAGAAAGAAAAACCCTTTACATATATTATCTAAATATGAGAACATTAAAAGATCTCCTAATGAATCTGTTCAGGATTACCGTACTAGGTTTAACAACATTTACAATGGAATTATAGCGAATATCAAACCTGCACCAGATTTAGCCCTGATTAAATTTCCAGATGGTTTTGACACTGATATGTCCTACTAGTTAAGAGAAAGAAACCTTGAAACTTTAGAACAGATGCAGAGTAATGCAGTTAGTGTAGAAGCTAACTTATTAGCTAAAAGAGCTAGGATGAGGAATGAAAGAAGAGTGACCATTAAGGAAGAACCATCCACTTCAGATATTTTAGCTAAACGTATGGAAAAAATAATGGATATATTAGAAAACATGGAAAGAAAACCTTAGTGGGAAAATCAACAAGGTCCCCAAATTAGAAACCCCAACTTTAGGAAAAATCCTAATACTGATAAATCTAGAGAAGTTGTACCCGATCAACTGATTAGACCACCTTTCCAAGAAAACTATGTTGAAAGTTCACATCAAAATGAAGAAGACCAGGACACCCAGATAAACTTGATGGGAATAAACGACGAAAATACTATTTTTCTTACCCAAGAAGAACATGAATTATACATGTTACAACAATTACATTTAGAATCTGTAGAGTCCTTCGACTATAAACAAGAATATGAATCTGCTATCTACGAATTTCATAAACAATATAGCCTTAGAAGCAAAAAGAACAAAGAAGCCCCTACTAAGAAATGAGTCCAAACCCAAACTAAAAAAACAATAGAAGCTCTTGTGACCAAAACTCTAAAAATTCTCCCTAGAGAAACTCAGAATACTTCCAGTCCAAAGATTGCATATATCACTTCAACTGCTACTCAAACATCAACTACTGCTAAAACTTCAATTTCTACTCAAACTGTTCCAGATAAGAAAATTGAAAAGAAAACAGTCGAAACACAAACTGAATTACCAAATGTTTAGTAAAAAGAAAAAAACATACAAACCACAATTGGTAAAGATGAAATCATTCAATTAGGCAAAACTCAAATACCATTTAATATCCAAATTGAGATAGCCAAATTGAAAATACCAGTTCCTTTAACAGAGCTGGTGAAAAATGATTCATATAAGGCCAAAATAATTGAAACACTAACATAGGAGAATGCGAAGATGTTGTTAACCTCAATGATGACCTACCTGAGTTACTATTGGGTCATGAAGTTAATGGTAAACATAAACAAGGAGGTGTCCCTCCATTCTACATTAGCTTAAACGTTCATGATAAAATCTTACATAATGCTATGTTAGATTCAGGAGCATCTCATAACTTAATGCCTAAAGCAGTCATGGAAAAATTGAACTTAGACACCATGAGACCATACAAAGACATGTTCTCCTTTGACTCTAGTCAAGTTAAATGCCTTGGCCTGATAAAATATCTATGTGTAACTCTAGTCCAGTGACCAACAAAGAGTATTGTTACGGACATAGTAGTTGTTGATATCCCTCCAAAATATGGTATGCTACTATCTCGCTCATGGGGAGCAAAATTATATGGATTGCTACAATTAGATATGTCATATACTACCATTTCTGTATTTGGTCAACAAAGAAAAATTTATAGAGAAACCTTGATGAAATTCATGGTCAGTAGTGCAGAAAAACCACAGAATTATCCTATCTATTCTATGCATTCTGACATGGACTCATTTATCTTATGTAATTCAGACACTAGCAAAGAGAAATTCACAGTTGTAGAAGAGAAACACAAAGAAATTGATAGTGAAAACATAACTCATGAGTCTATGTGGCATTCATATTTTTATGGCTCTGTAAATATATTAGGAGTAGGAGTTGGAGTGTGGATCTATAATTTAGAGAATGATCATTAAGAAGGACATGCTTTCAGGTTAAATTTCAAATGCACTAAGAACATGGCAGAATATGAAGCATTAGTGTTAGGATTGAAAATTGTAAGAAAACTTGGAGCCAAAAGAGTTTCTGTTATGGGAGACTCAGAAATTATCATAAAACAAATCAAGGGAAAATATCTTGTTAATAATCCTAGATTTAGCCAATACAGAGAAACCATTCTAGACTTGATAAATTGTTTTCTTGAAACTGACTTTGTCATTATTCCAAGAAAGCAGAATATGCAGGAACACAGTTTGGCCACTTTTGCCAGCACATGCAGGTTACCATTTCAGCCAAATCATCAGTACACTGCCGAGGTGAGACATAGGCCAACTATACCTGATAATTTGAAGTATTGGAAAATCTTTTCACAAGACTCACAAATTTATGATTTTATGAATTGTGAAGGAGAATTTTTGAAATGTAATATAGACACTGAATATACAACAACTTATACCATGAATAACGAGTTAGATATTGTAAATGATGTAAATAAGATAGAACCAACTAGATTCACTAAAGTAGAAATAGAAAAATTAGAAACAGTAGAAATTGAAGAATTAATTAATGATGAATCAAAAGTTTTAAACCTTAAAGACAAAATTTTTCATAAGGGATTATCCCCACTAGAAGACCTCTTTGAATCTAATGATGTAGCTAGAAAACCTAAAATGGAGCCTCTAAGGTCATATATAGAGGAATGTAACATAGGAACAGAAGAACATCCCAAGCTTGTCAAAATATCCAAAGCATTATCTCCAGTTGAAAAGTTAAAGTACATTAGCTTGTTTAAAGAGTTCCAGGATATCTTTGTCTGGAGTTATGAAGACCTCAAGTCTTATGATACCAACATTATCCAGCATAAAATACCAATCAAAGAAAATCATAATCCCTTTAAACAAAAGCTTAGGAGAATTAACCATGTTCTTATGCCATTGATAGAAAAAGAAGTTAAAAGGATGTATGAAGCTCAAATAATAGAATCCATTAGATATTTTGATTGGGTCTCTAATTTAGTCCCCACTAGAAAGAAAACAGGAGAAATCAGACTCTGTGTTGATTTCAGAAACTTAAACAAAGTGTTATTGAAAGATAACTATCCCCTCCCTAAAATGGACCAAATTATACAAAGGGTAGTAGGGTCATCCAAAATTACATTACTTGATGGATTTTCTGGATACAACCAGATCCTAGTCCAACCTAAAGATCAAGAAAAGACTGCATTTACCACTCCCTGGGGAAATTTCATGTACTTGAAAATGCCCTTTGGACTGATGAATGTTGGAGCTACATTCCAAAGAGCTATGGACATAGCCTCTGCAAAGGAAATCCACAAATTTCTTGTTATTTACCTAGATGATATCACAATATTTTCCAAATTAGATAATGAACATCTAGATCATTTGAGAAGAGTGCTCACAAAATGCAGAAAGTTTGGCATATCCTTGAATCCTAAAATGACACTTTTTGGATTAGAAGAAGGAAAACTCCCGGGACACATTATTTCAAAAGAGGGCATTAGAATTGACCCAGCTAGAATAGAAGCAATCTTGAATATCAATCATCCTAGGAACATTAAAGGGTTACAAGAATTTTTGGGCAAAATACGTTTTCTTAGAAGGTTCATATCTAACTTATCAGAACTACTTAGATATTTGAATAATGTTGAAAAGGGATTCAAGAATTGAGTGGATATTAGAGGCTAAACAATCTTTTGAAGCTGTCAAATAAGCTCTTACTAGAACACCTATCCTCATAAGTCCTAATTTGAAAAAAGATTTCATAATTTTTTCATTTGCTTCAGAACACACCATTGTAGCAGTCTTGTTGCAAAAGAATGATGAGGGTTATGAACAACCCATTGCTTTCTTCAGTAAACCCTTGAGAGAAGCAACACTAAAGTATAATATCATGGAAAAACAAGCACTTTCTTTAGAGAAATCCATAAAAGATTTCAGACTATACATTCTATACTCTCTCATAATAGCATATGTTCCAAACTCAGTTGTAAAGGACATTCTAGCTCAGAATGGGCCTGATGGAAACAGAGGCAAATGGATTGCCACAATACTGGAATATTACATTGAGATTAAGTCTACAAAACTGATGAAAGGCCAAGGTTTAGCCAAACTCATGGCTGAATCAAACTGCCAGGCCTTAGACATAAATTTTATTGCTCCCCTAGATGATCAGGAAGAGATGGGGACCCCACAAATCAGTGAAGATTTCATAGATTGACCTTGGTATGCAGACATTATATTTGTTTTACTCAACTTACAAGCTCCTCCTAGTTTATCTAGAACTAAAATAATCCTTAAAAATAAAAGCAATGAAATATTGTATCTTAGAAAATTTTTTATTTTAGAAAGATCAAGGTGGCACTCTGTTAAAATGATTAGTAAAAGATGAAGTTGAAAAATTCATGCAGGAATTTCATGCAAGAGATTTTGGAAGACACCTCTACTAGAAAACAACTGCTGACAAAATTTTGAGGGCAGGTTTTTACTGGCCCACTCTTTTTGCAGATGTTAGAAAGTATGTGACCTCCTGTCACAAATGCTAGATATTTGAAGGGAAGAAGAAACTCTTACCATCACCCTTGAAACCCATCTCAACAGAAATGCCATTTCAACAATGGGGTTTAAACTTCATTGGTGAAATTCACCCACCCTCCTCTGCCCAGCATAAATGGATTTTGACAGCCACTGATTACTTTACGAAGTGGACAAAATCCATCCCTTCTAGACAAGCCACATACTCTATCATTATATCATTTCTTGAGAACAACATCCTTTCTAGATTTGGATGCCCACAAAAGCTCATTATTGATAATGCTGCTGCCTTCAAATCCAAGAAAATGATAGATTTTTGTAACAAATACCATATCACCCTTGGCCATTCCACTGCCTATTACCCTCAAGGTAATGGACTAGCATAATCTTCAAACAAAAGCCTAGTCAACATCATCAAGAAGCTGTTAGAAGACAACAAGAAAACCTAGAATAAAAGGTTGGTCAATGCCTTATGGGCAGACAGACTAACTACAAAGAAATCTATTGGTACTTCTCCCTATCAATTAGTATATGGGATGGATGTTGTTTTTCCATCTTCATTGGGAGTGCTAGTGATGAAAATGATTCAAGAGATGCAAGTAGAACCAAATGACATCCAAAGGAGGATAAATCAGACAATTTATTTGCAGCAAACCAGGGAAGAAGTTTATATCGAATCCCAAGTAATTCAATACAAAATCAAGAAGATCTTTGATAAGAAAACTAAAGAAGATGATTTTTTCATAGGCGATCAAGTAATCAAATGGGATTCCAGAAGGGAAGACAAAGGAAAACATGGGAAATTTGAATTTCTCTGGAAGTGCCCATTCTTCATTTATGGTTATAGAGGTAACAATGCATTTTTCTTGAAAGAGTTAGATGGAATAGATCTACCAAGTGGACTAGTCAATGGTAGAATGTTGAAGCACTATTTTTCACCAAATTATCCTGTAATTCATTTTTTTTTACTTATTTCATTGTAAATATCATAGCAAAGTTTAGATTGTATTGGATGTTTATCTTGAAAAGTTGAAGCCCGAAGAGAAGGCCCTAAGATTTAAAAGATATAACATCATATATTTGAATAAAATAAATCACAAAAAGCAGTTCCAAGGCAAGCAAAGTCAAAGTTCCAAGGCCACTGATCAAAAAGTTCTTGACATCTCACAAGGAGATTCCATCCCCAAGTGCAGCCACTGTTAGGTTCCTATAATAATAGGCATCATAATTTTTAATTGGCTATGTTTAGTCTTGTAATATTGTACATACTTTTGCTTTCTGCAAATTTTTTCCATATTAAAAAATGAAAAGAGGGTATGTCTTAAAAGAATAATCAAAGGACCAAAAGAAAGAAATATCAAAAAATGATATAAAATATGAAACCCACAAAAAGAAACAAAATAAATCTTGAAAGTGTTGCACATTCAAATGCCACTACTCTTAGTTTACTTTACTTTTACAAATAAAATTGTGTGCAGCTTGTCCAAAATGCCACAATTCATGATGATCATACAATTTAATCTTGATTATTCATGCCTTTAAATTTCATGTCATGATAGTTAGTGAATAAATATATGACCAAACCATTTAATCTTGGCAAATCAGTAGTTAGGTAGAGAATAAAATGAGCTCATAAGTTTAATCTGAGCCATTGGAAGTTATAAGGTTAGAAGTAAGTTATTTTTCTTATCAAAAGAAAAAAAAAGGGCCAGCAAGCTCAAATGCACCCAATAAAAGGAGTAAAACTGTTAGGATAAATAATGGGTAGGTAGAATACTTTCACAAGTGATGGGAAGCATCACATGGTTTATCTTTTATCACTAATATCTTTCTTATCATTCCCCCTTGCTAAAAACCATCTTTCCGCTCTTGGAAGTCATTTCCCCTTGTACAATCCCTTTCCCTTTGAAAAAATCCCTTTCCCCTTTTTCCTAACCCTTTTCCCCTCCTAAAAGAACATTTTCATTACTAAAACCCCTTCCCTTTGACTAACTCCACATTTTTCTAATAAAACATGCAAGACCCACTTTTAACATAGTTTAAAGTACCATAAATTAAAAAACCGGACCCCACTTTCCTTTCATTTAGCGTCCTCAATTAATATAATTCACAACCCCTTTTTATTTTATCCCTTCGCCTTAATCTTTTTCCCAACTCCACCTTTTCTTTTAAACCTCCCCCGCTTAAATATATTTCCCAAACCTTATATTATGTTAACCCCCCTACTGCTCATATATTTCATAAACCCATTTATATTTACCTCTTCGCATATTAATCCCTGACCCACCTTATATTAAAATCCTTCACACATATAAGTCCCATCCCCACCTCTTTAAAAACATGTATATCCATATACCCCCCGATCCTATCCAATCAGATCTAATGGCCCATAAAATTTTTCGAACCCCTCAATGTCCGAAATTTAAAACCAATGGGGGGGTGTGAAATGGGTGGTTTCATACCCCTGCCCCCTTGCCACACGACACTCCCATAGCTTATCGCACCCCCCATCCTAAAAACCACCAAATCATTTTTTATCATGCGATAAACTGCCACTATTTGAAAGAATAAAACCCCGCACTATATGATTAACTGCCTCCGGTCAAAAGTAATAAAACCCGCCCTTTACAGTTATTTCGCTATTTCTGTTGAATTGCAAAAAAGAGACTTGAAAGCCTTTATAGATGAAAGTTGAAGCCCGCTGCTACCTGAACCTTCTGCAAGATCAAAACTTCAAAATTCCAGGTAATTCTAAAGCACCTAAAACCCTTAATTAAGTACACAAATCGATAATTGAACGAATTGATAGCCTCCCAAAGCATACAAACCATAAACCCTCTACAACCACTTGTAGTAGATGTTGACCACACCCCTTTGGCTGATAAGGACTTCAAAATCAATGATACAATGACAGATTCCAACCTTTTAGAGCTTCACTGCTGGAGCCATGATAAATTTATTAACCAGGCAGATGATATCCATCTGTGGGATTCAAATTTTCTCAAATACATATTCCCACAGACCTTTTAATTTCTAGAACTCATTAGACTGTGCCAGATCAACTATTTTCCCAATGAAAGAGCTCTAGTTACTCCAAACCAATAAATCCTTTTTATAGTTTCTGCTCAATCCATCAATCAGATGCTACATATTCAACCACAACCTGATGAAGTGCCATTATCTATTGGAACCCTTACTGAACTCTACTTGAGGCTGGACTTTCCTAAAATATTCCAAATATTTCAGACTTTCCTCCCTCCATAAGTAGAAACCCCTAAAAGCAATCCTCCATACTCAACTTCCATGTTTTCAGAGAGAACCAAACAAATTGTTACTATGCCGCCATGTATTTTAGGATATTTCATTGATGAACATGTAGATGCATCTATTCTTGGTTCCCTATCCATATTTTGCCTAGGTCAGCCTCCAACTACAACCTTCAATTTTTCCCGATACCTATCAGATGCAATCCATGATCAGCTGGTCAAACTACCAGAAGGAGTATTCAAATACTTCTCAGTTTTGTTTCATATGTTTATGTATTTCCAATTAGAAAGGTTTGTAATTAGCCTCCAAAAACTTGACACAGAGGGTAATTCCCAATCTGTTTTCTTTTGGACATCCTTAATCAAAAAATGATTCCACTGAATTCAGCTTCAAAGACTTCATTGATTCTTTTGTTTATCTAGTAGTTAATATGCTAAGCGGTAGCATTTAGCCTAGAATCAGTGAAGAGATTAAAAAGGTTTTACAGTTGTCAGAGTAGAGAAAAACAAGAGACTGGTATTTATACCAGAATCATACAGAAATTAGAGCATATGGAAGCTCACTAACTCCATACAATATTCCCAAATACCTCCCAATGAGGATATTTGCTTTAGAATACATCAAACAAATTTTGAATTCAGATGAGATCAATTTCCTTTCAGCTAAGAAGAAAACTCAATTTTAGATCAAAAACCAACTAGGGCCTTTCATATGCAATAGTAGGAATGTTGGATAGCAAGCAGACACATGTTTACAAGAGTTCAAGTTCAGTAGAAGTTTCAAATGGTCTTATGATCCCTTCGGTGTCATAAGTAAATTAAGAGTCAAGTTCAAATTGACCCTTTTCATTCATGAGTCAAAGCCTGAAATTGAGAAGTATTCTAACTAGTTAGAGTGGTTAGAAAATACTTTATAGGAGGTGGAAAAGCAGGTTGATACTAGTTCCATCACGCTTACGCCAGCCCCACAGGAGAGAAATTCAAAGAGGGCAAGAGAAGAAGGCTCTTATTCTGTAGAGACTACTTATGATACAAAATTCAAGCTTATGTATAGGAAGAAGGCAAAAATAAATCCAGTGATAGAGTAGGAAGAGATAGTTGATACGGTTGAAGTAATTGAGACAGATATAGTTGTCAGAGATGATGCACCTCCAACAGTTTCAGAAGAAACAAATCAGCCATCAACCTCTAATGCACAAATCATTAAGAAGAAACACAATGTAGAGGTTTCATCATCTAGCAAACTAGTGGAGAAAGAGAAGGATATCATGGAGAAATACAAAGGAATCAAAATCAGAAATGAAGCATTAAAGGTTGTAACATATGCCCAGTATTGGAAGCAAAATCCTAGTGATCAGAGTAGGCTTCTTTCAACTTATGACCTCAAGATATGGAAGATGCAGGTGACATTTCTACAGCCAAAGGTGTAGGCTCCTAAAACTTTAGAAGATTATACTAAAAAAACCTTTGAAGTTCCTCCCAAGGATGTACATCCAATTGACCAGATTGAGTTTCACAAACAGGTAGGAGAAATGATCTATTCCACCATGACACACAAAGCTTTAAGTGTCTAGAAGTTACAAAATTATCTAGAAAATATAAAGACACAGTTTAAGCTAGAGAAAGCTTCATCAGAAGAAAAGGATAACATGATAAATTCACTTGAAGATTTGGTAAAGGAAGTTGGTTATGATCCAAAAAATATCAAAGCAGCAAAAGAACTAATAAAGAAGAAGAATTTAGACATAGCTGCATTGAAGAAACAACTAAAGTTACCAAATATAGAGCATCCACAAACCAAAGAGGTTTTGGAAAATGAAAATCAAAAGGATGAAATGATGAATCTCATCATTCGGTTGACAGCTCAACTGAAAGAAATTGAAACAACAATGGATAAACTAGTGCAGGAAAAGAAAGCCAGCATGGAAGAAGTTCTCATTATTGTTATTCCTATAGCTTCTACATCAACCCCATTGCCTACAACAACTCCAATATCAACAGCAGTTCCATAAACTACTTCAACAACAACATTAGCCATCCCAACAACCCATCCCACTGATGAGGCCAACAAATTGATCAAGGAAATGCAAGATATGTCAATTCAAACTACTGAAATCAATAAAGCAAAGAACAAGTGAAGATTTTAGAAGATACAAAGAAATTGGCAGAAGTAATGTATCAAGCAGAAGCATAAAAAGAAAACAGACTAACTGAAAGAATCCATAAGTTGGAAAAGGAGTTATCACTGAAAGAGCCTTTAGCCCAAGAAAAACAGCAGTTGTGGGCCAATATCATTAACTCAGTTAACGATATTTGGACTTCTATACATGTTATATTTGAATAGAAGGACTTGATAAAAGAAGATGGTAATGCATGTAGTGCCCCACTTTGGATAATGAACACTAATCCTTCATACTTTATTCCTTGAGGACCTCAGGTTGAGGATCCAAACACATGACTCTAATATTAGTGGATTTGATGGTTATGTACATTCTTTATTGATACTGTGATGATGACATCATTGATGGATATGTATGTTCTTTATTGATATCATGATGATGATAGACTTGATGGATAGGTATGTTTTCTATTGATGTTACGATGATGATGGATAGGTAGGTTTTCTATTGATGTTACGATGATGATGGCTTTGATGGATATGTTAATTTCCCATTCATGTAATGATTATGATAACCATGATGGATGTGTCCCTATGGTAGCTACTTACATTAGTTATGATTCAAAATGAACAACGATGTGAATGACGGTCATGTTGATGTTGCTACTATGATAATGACTAATAATGAGAAACCTTGTTACTGAGGATTATTGAGTATGACAGGAAACCACCAGAGGCACTTGCATATGATGAGCTGACAACATCTGGTTTGATAGGAATTAATATTTTGTCTTTGAAATTATAAGTTCAGTTTGGAACTTGATATATATATACACACACACACTCTGATGATATGTTAGTGGTTGCAGGAACATGTTAGTTGCTTGGCCGAATGACTCACATATGGGTGATGGGGTTGTACAATTGGATGGAACAACATGGGAGGGGTGGAACAGTGTTCCTGATCTCACCCGCTAGCCTCCTGCCATGACTTAGGCTGGAAAGGTCGAAGTACCTTCGCCTTGAAGATCACGATGTCATGAGGGCAAGTCCCAAATTTGGTTCGCTCACGAGGATTTTCTAGGGGGCGCACATCAAGGCGGATTCCTTGATCCCTAGCACCATTAGTCTCACTATAGCAGGAAACATATGAGATGATAGGGGTCTCTATCGTTGCGCATATAATTTCCCCTCGTAACCACTGGATACTTGAAGGGCAAGTGGTGTGGCACCCTTGGAATTTCAAGAGAAATTATTGAAGGGCACGACCGACTTGGCACCCTTGGTATCAGAAATAAATTTGTAGGCATGGCACCCTTGGAACTTTGAATGGAAGTTCTTGAAGGGCATGACCAACTTGACACCCTCGACATCATTAAAGAAACTAATAAATATAATCAATATATGAAAATCCAACTAGTTCATATCAAATGACATATGATGTTAGAACCAAAGGAATTAAATCAAGAATAAAACTTAGGGTAAGGGAGGAATAGGAAGAGATAAAATATTTACCATGATAACTCTACCCTTTCCATGTTAAAACAAAATATTAAGTACATAAGACTTAATCAGGCAAAAAGGGGAAAGAGGGACATAGAGTTAAGTAGAAAGATTTATTAAAAACTTCATTAAGAGAAGAGGGTGGTGAATTAAAATAATATTAATAAATTAAAATTTGAGAAATTTAGAGAAATTCCATGTGGCAAGAGCCAACATAAGAATATTCATCAAAAGAAAAAATTTAGGTAGTTGGGGGACCAAATCTAAGAATTATCAATTAACTTCAGCAATAAACACAAATTAAGGATTAGAAAGGGGGAATCAAGAGACAACTAGGAGAAGAAATAGGAAGCCTTGTTGGGTTGAGGGAAATACTATTTTTATATGAATAATTAAGTAAATCATTTTGGAGAGTCTTGATGAGAGGGTGACACATGGTTGGGTGAATAATCAAATTTTGGGTAGTAAAACAAATAATTATTTATGCATGAACTTCCAAGCGTCACCTATGAGGCCTTCTATAAAAGAAAGGGAAATGGAAGGGAAATGGACCTTTTGGGGTACCCTATTGTTGGATGGAGGAGATTATGTCATTTTGAGTGGTTACGAACTATAGTTGAGTTTGGTGGGATAGAGTATTATAGAGTGGGGACTCTTGAGCCAAGAGGAGCTCACCTCTATCAGCTAGCACATTTCTTCGTTGTACAACCCCATTGCAGCTCTGGGGTCCGCGGGGAAGGAGAGTACCCAAGGAGTAGGCCGGGAGGTCAACCGATGGGTCATTACATTCGGATTAAGCACGACAACCTTCAGGCTTGGATGTAGACGACAACAAGGGAGCTCAAGCAACGGCAAGTCAAGTTTGGTTCTCGTCCAATGGTGAACGGTACATGTGTTAGTTAGATTGTTTTAATTATGATGATTTCATTGTGCCTATAATCAAGTTAAATATATATGTGATAATAAGTTAAATTTATGGACTTGATATGAGGGATTTAAATTTTATTGAGTTTCAAACTTGTATGATCATGTTTTCATTTCCTAGTTACTTTGAAAAAAAAAAATTGTAAAGCCTAGCGCTCATCTAGTAAAGTATAAGTTGGTCTCTACAATGCAATTCAAAAGGTCAAAGAAGAACTTGGAAAGCAACCAGAGGAATCCACTGAGATAATAAAATTCCTAAATTCTAAAAACAAGCAGGAATTAGGAGAACTTGGGATAACATATAGAACAGAGAATATCCTAGAGGTGAAGAAAGTTATTTCCAAGAGAAATCTGATGATACAAATCGAAGAAAAATGTTAGACAATGGAACTTGCAGTGAACAGGTTAATGAACAAGTTTGATATATTGAGGCAAAAAGGTCTGCCAAATCCTTTAGTAATCGATGATAAACTGATGAGGCATGAATATTATGATAAAAAGATCGGGGAAGTAGCTAAAGAGACTTCCAATAGTTCAACAATGAAGGGAGTTCCCACAGGAAAAGTACTCCTTCAGAGTTTAGAAAAATTCTTTTACATCCAGCATGAGGTAAATCGCCTTTTTTGTGAATAAGCCCACGTTTTCCAAATACAGAGAGGGAGATGAGATTTACCGAAGGATGGTGAAGATGAAAATTCTAGATGAAGAGACATGAAAAATGGTGTGATTTACTATGACAGGTGAAACCAAATATAGGTAAAAGAAGACAGATTAAAAAGCAGACAGGTTAAAGAGAAAACAAGTGAAAGACAACCAGCGTGAAAGATAGCCAACGTGAAAGACAACCAACGTGAAAGAAACAAACAAATAACACCAATCAAATAAAACAGGGACAACTTTCAGTCAGTTAATAGGTGTCTCTATCTTTTTGCATAAAGATATTTGTTTTCCTTGAATAAATCCTAAATCAATTGATAGAATATTTTGTAAAGTGTTGTATAAATACTTCTCCATTTGAAGTATCAAAGGTTGATTAGTGTAGATTTATGAATATTTCTATAGTTGATTGATCTATTTACCTAAGGATTATTGTTGATTGATCTATTTTCCTAAGGATTATTGTACCATTTCTAGTTGACAAAAAAGACAATTAATAAAGGCATTTCTTTATAGGATTCATGTGTTGAGCTATCTCAGTGAAGTATATTTCAATTGTTCATGTTTCTTTTCTTGAGTATTCCATAAACTTGCATGTTTTCTAAATTTTAATGTTATAACAGGAATTTTATTGAAAAATTTGTTTAAATACACTCTGTTTTGAAGTGTTAAACACTTTTATGTTTTCTTCTGATATCTGGTTTAGAGAGTCCTTAATTGCTCTCTGATCCTGATTGACCTCTTTCACCTTCCTTCATTATCTGGTTTAAGGAATCCTTAACGACTCCTTGATACCAGTTGAAAACCACTTCACCATTTAGCCTTGAGATCTGATTTTGCTCAGCTATCCTTCCCTGTAACACTTCCTTTATAATTTGATCATGTTATGTTTTAAAAGCATATTGACTCCATAGCCCAATGGAAAATGGAAAGGCATCTATCCATCTTAATCACTAATTCCACCTATCTACCAAAATCAATCAAAACAAACCCAATCAAGCATACATAACTAGCCTAAAATATATTAAATCAACAAAGTTAAATCATTAAGAAAGAGCCCTCTCTAAGCATTAGGAAGGCTAGATCCTAATCTCCAAAAGTGGATGATAGTTACCTCTGATATTTCTTTTTAGCACACATAACAACTCTTAGGAAATTTTGGAGCGATAACAGGCTAGAGAAGTTGTATTGGACCTAAATCAAAGTATTTGAAGCTAAATCAAAGTATCTACATCAAGATCAAAGTCTCAATGAGAAAGGTCAAATTTCCAGGTCACCATAGCATCTACTACTGCTGCTGCTGCCAAATTCATGAAGGATTACAAGGAAGGCTAACTTGATGTGGAGGAAGTCTGAGTCAAGGTCTACAGTCTCAAGAATCACTATTGAATGAACAATTACTGATTGGGTTTTCCCCAAGAGTGGGGTTTTTCCCTCACTGTTAGCCTACATATGGTGTCCTTGATTTATGTGTATTTTCTTTGATATTTCCTTGATGAAATAATAAGAAGAAAGATAATAAGAACGTAATAGGAAATACATAATTTCACAAGTAAATAATAAATAACAAGAGGATATTTTTGGCTTTCTGATTCTCTAACGTGGTATCAGAGCTTTGGTGAAAGAAGAAGGAAAAAATAGGCAGTCTCAAGGACTTGATCAAGGAAGTTATAAGAAGTTCACTAGAGGAAAGAATTATTTAATATCTTCAATAAATATGGCTAACACTATCAAGTGAGAGAACAAGCTTGAAGGAGTTGCAAATTATATGCCTCGGAAGAAAAGGATTGACATCATCCTTGAAAAGAAAAAATTCTTAGATTTAGTCAAAGGAAATATGAAATGGCCTACATAAGAATCAAGTGATGCTGATATGGTGAAGTATTGAGGGATGGAATTAGTAGCGATGGATTTTATGGTTTAAGGCATAAAGGAAGATCTTGTCCCCTTCATAACAAATATTGATCACGCTCAAGAAATATATGAAGCATTTTCAAAACTATTCACCATGATCAAGAACATTGGAAAAGTGGAAAGCTTGAAGAATGAACTAAGAACTACTAAGATGAAAAAAGAGGACACTGTTTCATATTTATTTGTGAGGATAGAAAGGATAAGGGATTATATTCTTTCCATTGATGAAATAGTGCCAGATAAAGAACTAGTGATTACAACCATTATAGGATTACCACCTACTTGGGGTTCTTTTGCCTCAACTCTTAGCAACTGGAAAGAAGCACCCACCTTTGAGGAGCTATGGAAAACATGAAGTCAAGAAGAGTTAAGATTATCCATGGTAACCAAAAATGAATAAGTCTCAAATTCTTATGTTTCTCATCATAAAGGAAGATTCAAGAAGAAGGAACCAAAGAAGAAGGTTGATATGTCAAAGATCAAGTCTTATTATTGTCACATAATGGGACACTATAAGAGTGATTTCTCTGACAACCCTAGGATCGATAAAAGAGACAAATATCATGCTAACATGGCTGAAGAAACATCATACCCCAAGAAATAAAATCATGAATATGACATAAGGGACTTGCACTACTAAGCCCTTTCCCTCTCTTATATTTCGTTTTTATATTTTATGTAGTATAGGCTTAACATCTTCTTGGAAATATATTTCTTTGTTTTATAAGTTTTAGGTTTTCCCTCAAGCTTGGGATGGAGCCCACAACAACTCCTCAACATAAGTATCTCATTCCCTCTATTTTTCTTCATGTACTTATTTAAGATTTTGATTAGATTAAATACTAATCACTTGTTTACCTCTATTCCTTGTCTAGGAATAAATCTACTAGATGTTCAAGAATCATGGAGAAGGCTTCAAGGATCAAATAAGGAGACCACAAAAATAAAAAGGTTTATCAAATAACCAAAGGTATGTATTGAAATATAATTTTTTCTTACTTTCTTTGAAATATCCATTTCTATGTTACTAAATGTTATTATGTCTAGCACTACTATATCCTAAAAGCATTCTTATTTGGGATGATTGATCACATGGTGAATATACCCACCTTATACACCTCAAATTGATTATATAAATAAAACATTAATGAGGTTCTCTAGAAAACCCTAACCTGAGGGTATCTTGATGATATGTGAAACCCTAAACCTATTTAGGGATATATATGAAGAAATTTCTATTATGATTAATGTATTGATAATGTCGTGTTTGGGATTTTGATATGATCGTAGAAAATCTAAACTGGATAGAGTTGAAATGATGTTGTTAAAAATATAGAACCTTTGAAGTCTGATATACTAAGGGTTTTCTTTGATAATGAACTGAAACCCTAGGTTTTGGTTAAGTCTACAGGAAAATCCTTATTATGGAAAGTCCTAGGAGTGAAACTCTAGGTATGTGTTCTCTTAATTTAGTTCCTATCCTAGTATAGGAAAATATATGTCTAATGTATTAATGTTGACTAACATATGATGCTCTTATAATGGTGATCTCCTAGATATGTGTGTTGACCTATTTTTCTAATGGTCCTAAGAATCTAGGGTTTGAAAACAAACCTTAGTCAAAGTTTGAAAGATATAGGATAATGATTGAAAAGTCTAGGGTCTATAAATAAATCCTAGTAATGATTAAATTCTCTAGTATGTATGCTGATTTGAATCTATATAATGTGTGCTGATAATTTATAGATGGAAAATCTAGGGCTTACATCAAATACTAGTGGAAGTTACTTATGATGTGTTTATTGAATTATAGGATTTACATTAAACCTTAGTAGAAGCTCTTCATGATATGTTTTGATAATTGATTTGAAATCTAGGGTATGCAACTAACTCTAGTGAAAGCTGATCATGTCTAAGTTGTGATTAATCTTGATTGACTCTTTTATGAAATCTAGAATTTGTATGAATCCCTAGTGGAAAGTCTAACATGATAATTTTAAAGGTTGTTAGATATCTTGTAGATCTATATTGGTTCTAGGGTTTTCTATATGTTGTAGTAAGGTATGTTATACCTTGGAAGAAACATTGAAACCCTAGATAATAATGAAAGACATTATGAAGTAGTCTAGGGTTTATGATAAAATTCCCTAGCAAAATGTTTGTTAGGTCCCTATAATACTAGTGTAGCCCCTTATTGTTATTAGTATAGCCCCATTATTTTTATTTTTGTGCCCATGTAGTTCCCATATTGTTATTATTGTGCCCCATAGGTGTAGGCCTATTATTGTTATTATTGTGCCTATGTGGTCCCCATATTGTTATGTTGTGACCCCTTAGACTCTTATATATAGAAGGTAGGTTTTTTCATTTGTATCATCCAAGAATTGTTAATTTATGTAATGTAAAGGAGGTTCCCCCCTCTATGAGGCTGATTTCTAAGTCGTTTATCTATCTTTTCTTCTATTTTGTGAGCTGGTTTCATAACATTTGGTATCAGAGCTTTGGATTCTAGGGTTTCACTGCTACAAACAAGTCATATTGGAGTTTTCTCTATAACGTTTTTTCTGCGAGGCTTCATAAGCTGAATTTCTACCACATGGAGCCGGAATATTGATAAACATCGTGTAAAAATTTTAGACCTTGGTTCACAATATTTTTGGAGATATGATTTGTGGAAGTTAGGGTTTTTGCAGACTTGCGAATTTCATCTCAAACAAGTGACCGAGGGAAAATCATCATAACTTTCGTTTCAGGCATCGGATTTGAATTATGTAAAAAGTGGCCAAAATTTCACGGACTTTGGTTTCTTGTATATCGATTTCAGAGCCGAAGGTCAAAAAGGTGACATGTGGCACATCGTACAAGTTCGCTCTACTGAACCAGTCCATAATTAGGTCATTGTGGGAGATCAATCATAACTTTGTCTTGAAGAATCCAAATTAGGTTTGACCTGTGGAATTGGAAAGAAGACTCAGAGGGATACTACAAGATCGAAGTTTACATCTTGAATATTCGAAATCACAGATATACATTAGGTTCAATATTGACCTCTTAAAAAGTAAGAGAATTGTGTATAATTGTTTTTTAAAATTGCATAACTTTTGTTTGAAAAAATAGTTTGAAGCGATTCCAAGGGAATATTGAAGCATAGATATAAGTATTGGATTCTAAAATGCATCCCAAAAATTATTCCACACCCATTAAGTCCTTAGAAAACTTTACTATGACGCATGAAGAAGAAGAATTGCAACATGATATATCAAAATTACGGGACCAAATGCAACAAATTTCACTCTCACAAAGAGAAAGCAAAGATGAACTAAAATGTGACATGGTTTAAAAAGACATGGATGGTTTAAAGGAAGGCATGGAAGCTAAGATGGATGGTTTGAATAATGGCATGGAAGCTAAGATCGGTGGTATAGAAGCAAAACTTGAAGGTTTAACAAAGTTGCTACAAGAAAAGATTCCTAATGGTGAAAAGGTAGTAGAGGAAACTCATGATGAGAAAAAAAGAAATTTTAATCATGATTTCATAGACTATAACGTTGGATTGAAAACCCACCATATTCCAAAGATCAATATAAGGAACTTTGATGGCAAGGATCCGGTAACATGGATATTACAGATGGAGCAATATTTTGATCTCCATAATGTTGAAAACACACAAATGGTATGCATAGAAACTTTATATTTAGAACCCAATCAATATGTATGGTATCGATGGCTTTGTTCTCTTAAAACACTCTTCATTTGGTCAATTTTTACGAGGAAATGATAACACATTATGAGGATAGAAAGAGCAACACCTTCTTTAGCCAATTGATAAATCTCAAACAAAAGGGTTTAATGATGGAGCTATAATATTCCTAATTAGTCCTAAGCTAATAGGAATATTCGTTTTGTTTTGCTTTCTTTGTTTAAAGAATACATATGTAAAGGAGGTTCATAAAACTCCTAATAAAAGAATAAATCGATGGCCAATGTGAGCAAGGATAAATCTAGGCCACTTGTATAAACACACTTGAGTTTGAAAGAGACTGAATCAATTGACCAAGTCAACTAGGACCAAATCAACAACGTTGTCTAGGTGCAATGAATCTTCTAGAGGGACAACGCAGTTCAAGTTGGAGGCTCATATGTGAATGGAGCTAAATCATTGAAGGTGGTTTAGGGTTTACAATCTCTTGATCTTATAAAAGGAAGAGGAGGGCAAAATGTTGAGGCTGTTCATGATATGATATTTTGATATATTGTTTGTTTAGACATATAGCTTTCTTGGTTGTTTAGCCTAGATTGCAAATGCTGTTTAGCATTGGGATTTCCTATTTAGGGATTCCACCTTTTTCCATTGAGTATCTCTTGGAAGAGTTGGTACAACATAGTCCACTATCTGGTTTGAGACCAAGCTTCTTCTTCCAACTACAATCCATATCCTGTTTAGGGTGTGATTGTCTTTGCAAGCTGCATTAAGTGGAGGCTAGATCTATTCAGATCTAGGCCATACTAGTGCCTCTTTTCAGTGGGAAAGTCATCTATTCCATTGGCAAGAGTGTATTAGTTGATTAGAGCTTCAGATCTACATCTTGGCATCAGGCCAAACTCTACATCAAGCCTACAATGCAGTTTCTCTCCCTGGACTGCGTTATTTGCAAGTGAGAAGTTGCAAGGTGTTTTGGCATCTATTTGGAGGAGAGAAATATGGTGTAAAGGAGCCTTCCTTACACTGTGGTGATCCATGGATTAGCCAACTAATCCATGTATGTTTCAGATCTGATCTATTCATAGATATATTTTCTTCAGAAATTCTGAATCATTCTATAGATCTGCTGCAGTAGATCTCAGATCTAATCCATGTACTTCATTTTCTGCTGAAAACCCCAAGGGGATTTGAAAGAGGAGCCTTTCTAGTGTACATATTTGATATGGATCTAAATTTTTGTACACAGATCTGCTCTAGATCTGATATGTAATCTACTACTACAATACACTCAATAAAATAACGCTGTCAAGCCTTTGCCTATGTGTTGCAGCACCTCATTCTTGAGGGTTTCTTCATCAAATCTTCCATTTTCTTCATGTTCTGAGAAATAAAACTCCAGATATGATGTTTGAATCATATTATATCAGAAATCATATTTAAAATATGTTGTGCATGCTTTAGTAATTTTTGAATACTAAAAGTCATGGGATTTCAATGTTTTTGAGCCATATCAGGAGTGGGAGATCTGTTTAACTTAGCTAGAGTTATTTGTTTTCACTCAAATTTGGTATGTGAGTCCCACATGACCTAAGATAAGGGATCCCACTGTCACTTTCCCTTATTTTTACGCAAATATCAGAAAATGATGTTTTTAGGGCTGAAATAGTTGTTTTTCCCCACTTGTCAAATCATGGAATGAAAGATAAGTTTCTGTTGTAGCTCCAATTGATGCATATGTGTTTTTCACACCTATTTTAAGCTTAATAATCTTTTCAATATTGTAATACAGTTTATGTATTGCTGAATCCCTGCTTTGGGATACTACAGTGGTATCAGAGCATGATCTTTGGCTCAGCCTGTGAGCTTCAAGCCAATATGTCTTTTCAAGGAGAGAAGAGATAGAAGAAGAAGATTGATTACATTGAAGACACAAAATAAAAGGGTAAAACCCCTTTATTTGGAAGAATGAAAGGGAAAGAGTTCTCAAAAACTCTGTTCCAAACTCTGCATGAGCTTAAAGGAGAAATTAAAGAAATAAAGAGGGCAAGACATGAAGGTCCCTCAAGAAGATATATACATGAAGAAAACCCCAGTTCTTCATCTTATATGTGCAAGCACTCAGCTACATCATATCTACAATGTTATCCTATGCCCAGATCTACTGCAAGAGAGATGAAAGAAGAAGATGCACCAAAGGAGGAGACTTTGAGTGATTATCTTCGGGAGTATGAATCTAAATCTTGGAGAATCAAGGAGCACTTGAGCTTCCAAGAGTTCTTCCAGCTCAAGGAGGAGAGAAGATCCAACAATAAAAGAATAAGAGGTAGATTCTTTCTGCCTAACTTTGATGGATCCTCCACATGCACAGCCGAAGAATGGCTAGATCAGCTAGACTCATATTTGGATCTACATCAAGTTTCAGAAAAAGAAGCCCTTAAGGTAGCATCACTACATCTTAAAGGTAAATCTTATGCTTGGTGGTTGTTTGAATCTTTCTCATTAAAGAATGCAAACATATCTACTTATGCAAAGTTCATTAGGAGAATGGTGAAAACATTTGATGTGAAACAAGCTAAAACATATTTGATTAAGCTAGCCAAGCATGAGCATGCAAAGCCATTGCATGAGTTGGAAAGATCTGTTATGCAAACTCCACTTCAGATCTCTGTTGAAGGGGATAAAAACTTGTGTGATACCTTGCCAAGGGCAATATCCCCATTGCATGAAGAGATTTCTTCTCAAGAATAAGTCACGGAGATTCCTCTTTCAAAAGAAGACCAAGATCCAAGGTCTCTTGTTGATAATGAGGTGTTCTCAAATATTGATGAGAAGGAAGAACAAGAAGATAGTAGCAACGTTGTTACTTCAAAATAAGACCCATTACCACATGGTGATGGAGATGAAGTTATTGTTTCAAGGGAAAAAGCTTGTGTATCTTTGCAAGTGATTCCCAAGGAGCATTATGTGACAAAATTATTGGCCAGTGATACCTTACTCCAAGAAAGAGGAGGAAGGATGGATCAGCATCCTATGATGAGGAGCATGCACCCTTGTTTATTTCAAGGGGGTTCTATTCATGAGAAGGATAATGAACTATGCAGTAAGGGAAGGGACACATCAGTCCAACCATCCATATAGTCTACTTCAAATTTAGATGTCTCTTTACATGGAGGCATTCCACCAGGGAGACCCCCTAATGAAAAGAAGAGTAAAGTGTTCCCTCAACTTTGTGCATCAGTGATACATTTGGCTAAGGAGGGAGCTTTGAGGGGAGCTACCACAACATTGATATCTATTGATGGATTCCAAGGAGAGCTGAACAATATTCTGAAAGTGATTTTTCTATTTCTCACTCATCTATTTGTGTTGGTAAAGAAGAATGCAGAGATCCATGATGACACTAGCATGATGTCAAATGGCCACTCCATAGATTTAGGGCAGCAAATGATATCTCTCCATAAGGATATTTCTAAAGGAAGCAAGAGGGTACCAACACCCTTGTGTGCATGTGCTAAACTATGGAGATTTTGGAAGAGAGATATCTTTCAAAAGAAGATTGATCTTCCTATTCTTCAATCTTGTCTTGCACAAAATCAGCTGCAAGGGAGGCAACAAGGATGGAGCTTCAATACTCCCCCATGTGACATTGGCATTAATCATGTAAAAGAGGAAAGAGATGATGTGATAGCTACTTCATTTCATAACTCTACAATGCTGGCTTTATTGAGGAGCCTAGATCCATATTGGGAGTCCCAACTATTGGTAGAATATTCCAAGAACCTATTTACATGTAAGGTTCTTGATGGGAAAATGGAAGATAGGAAGTATAAGGTGGTTGATGGAGTCATTTAATTTCATGATCAGATCTATTTGGCTAAAGAGTCAAAACTCAAAGACCAACTACTATGTGCAGCCTATGATATCTTGCTTTCTACTCCCACCGTTTTCATTAGAACACACCATATTATCTCAAATGGATTCACGTGGGAAGGCTTTGAATAAGACTTATATCAGCAATATCAAAGATGCATGTATCACATGAAGATGGAGCAGCAATATAATTCTATGGAAGAGTTAATTTAGCCCTCTCCTTCTCCTCTTGAGGAAGGAGATAGATCTGTGCACCTCTCCACTTGTTGGAGGAGGACTATTGGTGAAGAACATATTTATGTAAATCATGTTTTACTTTTTGATTGTATGCTTTCTTTTACTATGTATATGTAGGCCATGAATCTTAAGAGGAGTGCTATACCTTATAAACTTCATGGCCAACTTTGGGCCAAAACTATTGCTAATTATGGCCACTCCCTTGGTGAACAAAGGGAGATTTTGTAGCATGATGGGTGCTTTCCTAAGGCACCAAATATATCTTCCACTTTCAGCCATGGAGATATGTTATGGGCAGCAAGTAAGTGGTGGGGAAACCACTCACCCCATCTTAATTGGATGCAAGTAGGAGATGTCCTACGGTGGTTGCTATTGGGTGAGTATGGATACTACCCAAGGTTTCATATTTTCTTGTCTCGTGCCTTGTATCTCAATGGAAGGATGCCGCAAGAAGAAGGCATGGTTACTTTGGTTGAAAAGAAGAGAGTTTGGACATCCCATGTTAAATTTCATGTCCATGTATTTGCTTTTGTTTGGAATGTATCTCATGATCATGTATGTACTTGGGTTTGGGAGAAACGGTAACTCTCTCATCATGTGGCATAAGGGAGTTTGTTTATATTATGATGATGATCATGCTCTGATCTTTGTTGAAAAAATGAGAGGAAGGATGACACATTGGTTGAGTGTGTCCTTTGGGAATGAAATCTCTTGTATTCATTCATGCTTCAACAGGAGGATAGAACATTATGTGGCTGCTACATTATATCATTTGTTTTCTTATGCTAGAAGCCATATGTTGGGCTTATGTCATTGGAAGAAGTCTCTCACTTGGGAGAATTTGCAGCAAGACATGTGTTGTTTGAATCATATTCAACCAACACCTATTACCCTCTACTATTTCCAAGCTTTGAAGAAGCTTTTTGCAGCAAGAAGGTGGTGGGATGGCCACTTATTGTACTATGATTTGAGGCAGCAACATGAAGGACAACGCTGGTCTCAAGGGATGGACTATTGTCACCATCCAATATATCATATGACACTTAGTCCATGTTTCTTTTGGAGCACATATGGTGAAGATACTCTATTCACTATATGCATGGAAGATTGGGCAAGAAGGCTCACTAGAATCCATGAAGGGAATCATGAAGTTCCAAGTCTCTTTTGGCTTCATGCGGACTATATTATTGCAGCCCAAGATCATCAACTCCATATTTATCATAAATGGAGGGAGAGACAGCGTGAGTTGATTATTCTTATCTCTCATTTCCAGCCATGGAGCCCCTACACATTGCATATGGTGGGGATTGGTGACTATTTCTTTGAGCTGTCAAGGATGGCTCACTTTGTTTGGATGATAGCATGGAGATTGAAGTTTCTCATGGGGGTTGAAGTGCCCAATATTTACCATCTCTCATGCCTTGAGAAGACCAGTGGACAACATATGATTCTTTTTATGTATCTCCCACTACTTCATGATGACATCTATTTGGTTCATCCACCAAAGGCAAACTTGTATTCTTGGGAGGAGACAATTCCATTGGAGATTTTGAAATGTCCTTGTGAGTTGCTTGAGGACAAGCAACATTTTGGAGGGGAGGAATGTAATATTTATAATTAGTCCTAAGCTAATAGAAATATTCATTTTGTTTTTCTTTCTTTGTTTAAAGAATAAATATGTAAAGGAGGTTCATAAAACTCCTAATAAAAGAATAAATTGATGCCCAATGTGAACAAGGATAAATTTGGGCCACTTGTGTAAACACACTTGAGTGTGAAAGAGACTGAATCAATTGACCAAGTCAACTAGGACCAAATCAACAATGCTATCTAGGTGCAATGAATCTTCTAGAGGGACAACAAAGTTCAAGTTGGAGGTTCATATGTGAATGGAGCTAAATTATTGAAGTTGGTTTAGGGTTTACAATCTCTTGATCTTATAAAAGGAAGAGGAGGGCAACATGTTGAGGTTGTTCATGATATGATATTTTGATATATTGTCTGTTTAGACATATAGCTTTCTTGGTTGTTTAGCCTAGATTACAAATGCTGTTTAGAATTGGGATTTCCTGTTTAGGGATTCCACCTCTTTCCATTGAGTAGCTCTTGGAAGAGTTTGTACTGTTAGTCAAGGTTGTCATTGATGCCAATATTGCATTAGCTGAGATGGAAAATATTCTTGTGATGTCAATGAACCTCATGCAATCCCTAGGTGCTAAGGATGCCATTAATGAAGATGCTAAAGTTTCTCTAACCTTATGAAGATGTCAAGCTATTAATGATGCTCATAGTGACTCTTGATGAAGAAGCTCTCATTGTGATGACCTAGCCCGTACTCTAATTGATGTATGCTGCATATGGTTAATGACATATCATTGCACTATCTTGATGACATGGTGACATTGATGGCACACATGATGAAATATATGGTGATGACATGGACAGTGAAATAATTGGAGATCACTTGATGACATATGATGATTAAATACATGACGATGGAGAAGTCATTAATGACCTCTTGCTGTCCTCATCGCCTTCTGCACTAAAAATTCAAGAGCAGTCACAAAGAAAAACAAAATTAGGCACTTTGGAGGCATCCTTTCAAAATGGATCCTATACCATCTTGTAGAATATATTTTTCCCTTTACAATGAGCCCTTATTTGCCCCAAAACTCCCGGTGGTTGCTGAGATAATGATTTTTTCAAGTTAAGAAAAAATATATTAACAGTGAGCTGACCTGTGCACAGTTATATCAAGTCGGCCTCAATTCCAAAGGACGTGTCCCTTCATTCCAGTGTCGAATTCATATAAATACAAGCACTGTCTATCATTTTATCTTATCGAAAAATTTTCGATCAAGGGACAACACAATGAGGAACCGCAGCTAGAATAATGAAGATACAAGCAGCCACACTAACATATTAGCTTGGACTTGGTGCATACACTCAGTGGCTCGGACCTGTATATGATTTCTAGAATGGACCTATTGCCCCAAGTAAACCTGTGACAGTCTAGCAACATACCTTTGAACCATACTTATTGACTGTGGAACATATTTTTGAAGCTTGGACTGTTAGCATGAGGATAGGTGTGTGGGCAGGCCTGTGACCTTTCTTTGGAGCTCGGATAGGGCAGTTTTTTTGTGGAAAATTAATATAACAATTCTGAGAAAAAGTCTTAGTGCTGCAGCAGAGACAAAGGTATATAGGCTACAACTCAGTGCCTTGAAGAAGCCACAGTTCGGTGCTATAATGGAGACTACAGTTTGATGCTATGAAGGAGCTACAATTCAGTAATATAATTCAATGATTCAGTGCTATCTCAGATTTGGTGATATCCTAGTTTCGGTGCTAGTATAGTGATCATATTTCGGTGATATTACAGTGATATATTTCAGTGGCATCTCAAGTGTGGACAATCACCTTGGAAACTCGGAATAGTGACATGTGAAGACTTAAACAAGAATTGTTAAGAAGCCCACAGTTTTGTGGAAGATAGTCTAGACCAGAATTCTGTCTTCTTGAGTTGTCATACTTCAACATATACATCATCAATTGGAGCAGGTCCTATTGATTTTGGAAGCTGGTTTTAAGGATTGTTTTGGAGAAATCCTTGAAGGTAAATTTGAGGACAGTTTGGGCTATATACTTCTGTTGAGAAGCATACTCCTCCATATATCTTGAGCAGATCTATAAACTTGTTGAAGTCACCTTGAAGTAGCTATTCTTGGAGCCATACTGAAGACACCATTGAAGCATCATTATTGAAGATTTTTGAGATAGAAAGTGTCTTTTGTTGAAGCAATGCTTGGTGCATCTTGAAGACTTGAAGAAGCCCTCTTGGAGATACTTATTGGGGTAGCCCTTGGCAACATTTTTGAAGCACCCCTACTGGAGCATCTTAAAGACAATATTGAAGACATCTTGAATGTCTTGGAGATATTATTGGAGACCATGATGCATTGCTAATGTCATCATGAGGTGACCTTGGAGAAAGTGTTTGGGCGACATGAAGAGCAATGGAGACACATTCATGAGAAGATATCTGTTGTCATTGATGACGTGACGTGGAGACTAAGTGAGGGGATAGTTGAATATTGACATGGATCATTGAAGAATACATTGGGAGCCGTGAAGTATAACCAAATATATCTTGACGAATTGAAGCTAGAGGTTGGAGCCTCATAAGAGACAAGTTTGGTGCCTTGGAAAATAGGGTTGGAGCCCTAGAGGATTGGAGTCCTCAAGAAACCAGGTCGGAGCCTGTATGGAAGATAGGGTTGGAGCCCTATAGGTGGGTGCCTCAAATTGACAAGGTTGGAGCCTTAGAAAGACCAAGTCGGTGCTTGGCACAATATAGGTTGGAGCCTATATCACATATAGGGTTGGAGCCCTTGAGGTTGGTGCCTCAGAACTGACAAGGTTGGAGCCTTGGAAATTCCAAGTTGGTGCTTGGCACAATACAGGTTGGAACCTGGAAGATTGGAGTCTTCATCTAGGGTTGGAGCCCTATATCATTATTGTACTTTACTTATTGTAAAAAGGAAATTAATAAAAGTATCTATTCCATCATTGTTCATTTTGTGTTCTAAATATAAGTGATCTAACTGGTAAAATTAACAATTGAAAAGAAATACCAATTCACCCCCCTCTGAGTATTTCCAACAATTGGTATCAGAGCAAGTACCTTCACTCAAAGCCTAACAGCTTGAAGGTTGATCATTAGAACACAAATGGAAAAGCCAAGGAAGAAAGTATCCAATCCTCCTAAAGATGTGTCTTCCTCAAACATTGAAATTGAAGAAAATCAATTTGCGAAGGCTCCATTGTTCAATGGAAATTTTGATATATGGGTGGCAAGAATGAGGAATTTATTGAAGACTCAAGGAATTGAAGTTTGGAAATCAGTGATTACTAATGACATGATGGATGAAGAATCCAAGGAGTACAATACAAGAGCAATGAAGGCAATTTTGAATGGGTTACCAAATCCTGTGAAGGCTAATTTTGAAAAATGTTCGTCAGCAAAAGTCATATGGGACAAACTTCATGATCTTCACTCAAAAGGAGCGTTGAAAATGATCTCTAGTCAAGAAGATTATGGGAAAGAAGAAATAAGTCCAGAATTCGTCAAGGAAGCTGAAGATAAGAGAGATGACAACAAGGCTAAAGAAGACCTAGAAGATGAAGAGAACAAAGAAGACTTTGAAGAAGATCTCCTGAATAAAATTATGGCTTCCATGGAAGAGATTAACAGTTTGAAAAAGGAAAATGAGAAACTTAAGAAGAAAATGCAAGATGGTAACCAAGACAAGACAAGGAAGGAATTTGACTTTGTCAAGCTTCAAGTACAAGAAAGAGATGAGGAGCTCGTCAAACTTAAAGAGGAATTTTATCAAAATGAAAGAAAGCATCATGAAGAAGTCATATCTATGACAAATCAATTGGATAAGGCAAATAAAAGGGAAGAAACTTTGTCAAGCCACCTTGAACAAAGACTTAAGAGCTTGAACAATCTTGAAGCAGAGATTGGTCAATACAAGGAAGAGGTCTCCTCTCTTAGATCTCAACTAGAAGAAGTGAGGAAACAAGTGCAAGGAGCTAAGAAGGTGATGGAAACTTTGGCATTCATATAAGGACAAGTTAATGAAGCATAAAAGGAGAGAAACATCATGATATGCCAACTAGACGAAAAGGATGAAGAAATCTTGAAACTAAAATCAGACATCAATCTTCTCAAGGCCGAAACATGTGAAGCTACAAGAATAAAAGAAGAAATGGAGAGCATTCTAGAAAAAGAGAATGAAGAAGTCTTCATAATGAAATCAAATATCATCTCCCTTAAAATCGAAGCACATGAAGCAACAAGCATGATGGAAGAAATGAGGAAGCAACTACTTATGAAAGACGAAGATTGTGAAAAGTTGAAAGGAGAAATTGTCTATCTTGAAAAGGAAGTTGAATTGCTGAATAAAAACATGAAAAGCTCTCAAACCCTAGATGACATCCTAAGTCAGCAAAGGTATCCCCTTGATAAATCAGGTCTTGGCTATGCAAGTGAATCCTCAAGCAAGAACGATAATGCTTCAAACAACAAACTAGAAAGAAATGTTGATGCTCCCAATTCCGACAAAGGCAAGGATAAGAATCAAGACAACAGCGGAAGAAATTCTCCTCCAAGGAGACTTGCATATGGTGTCAACAATACAAAAGGCAATGAATATCATCAAAGAATCCCAAGGCAAAAAGACTTCAAAAGTACTTCAAGGAACTCTTCATCTCCCAGGTACCAAAGTATATTTCTTGGATATTGCTATTCTTGTACAAAATTTGGGCACGTGGCAAAATATTGTAGGGCATATCACAAAGACAAATATAATGGTCCCCGTCAATCTCCTCGAAGCAATTTTGCAAGAAGAAGTCATGATTTCTTATTCATGAACAAGATAGAGTGCTTCAATTTCCATAACATTGGACATATGGCACGTGATTGTAACTTGACATGATGGCACGTGATTGTAACATTCGACATATGGCATCTGGTTTGAGACCAAGCTTCTTCTTCCAACTACAATCCATATCCTTTTTAGGGTGTGATTGTCTTTGCAAGCTGCAACAAGTGGAGGCTAGATCTATTTAGATCTAGGCCATACTAGTGCCTCTTTTCAGTGGGAAAGTCATCTATTCCATTAGAAAGAGTGTATTAGCTGATTGGAGCTTTAGATCTACATCTTGGCATTAGGAAAAACTCTACATCAAGCCTACACCGCAGTTTCTCTCCCTGGACTGCATTATTTGCAAGTGAGAAGTTGCAGGGTGTTTTGGCATCTTTTTGGAGGGGAGATCTCTAGTGTAAAGGAGCCTTCCTTACATTGTGGTGATCCATGGATTAGCCAAATAATCCATGCATGTTTCAGATCTGATCTATTCATAGATATATTTTCTTCAGAAACTCTGAATCATTCTGCAGATCTGCTGCAGTAGATCTTAGATCTACTCCATGTACTTCATTTTCTACTGAAAACCCTAAGGGGATCTGAAAGAGGAGCCTTTCTAGTGTACAGATCTGATATGGATCTAAATTTTTGAACACAGATCTGCTCTAGATCTGATATTTAATCTACTACTGCACTACACTCAATAAAATAACACTATCAAGCCTTTGCAGTCATTTCTATGTGTTGCAGCACCTCATTCTTGAGGGTTTCTTCATGTTTTGAGCAATAAAACTCCATATCTGATGTTTGCATCATATTATATCAGAAATCATATTTAAAAGACGCTGTGCATGCTTCAGTAATTTCTGAATACTAAAAGTCATGGGATTTTAGTGTTTTTGAGCCATATCGGGAGTGGGAGATTTGTTTAACTTAGCTAGATTTATTTGTTTTTGCTCAAATTTGGTATGTGAGTCCCACATGACCTAAGCTAAGGGATCCCACCATCACTTTCCCTTATTTTTACACAAATATTTGAAAATGACGTTTTTAGGGTTGAAATAGTTGTTTTTCCCCACTTGTCGGATCATGGATTGAAAGATAAGTTGTTGTTGTAGATCCAATTGATGTATATGTGTTTTTCACACCTATTTTAAGCTTATTCATCATTTCAAGACTATAATACAGTTTATGTATTGCTGAATCCCTATTTTGGGATACTACAGGAGCACATTGAGAAATTTCAAAAATTGAATATCAGGGTAGCAAATATTCCAAAGGATCATACAATTGATGTCTTCATAGGGAATTTAAAGGATAAAATCCAAAATGAGGTTCACCTTTGGGAACCTGATTCATTGGAGAAGGCATTCAAGGTGGCAAGAAGAGTTGAAATAAAAATTATGGCAACAAGGAAGTCTACCAGTCACAACTATAATGATGGAAATCTTGTTGCTCCTAACCTTCCACAAAATACAAGGTTGACACCACAACACTTGGAGGAAAAAAGAGAAAAATGGATATGTTACATTGTGATAGAAAATCCACTAAAGGTCGTAATTGTGCCGAGAAGAAATTAATTTACATAGATTGTGAAGAGGAGGAAGAAAAGGAACAAGAAAATTCAAAAGAAAAGGATATACACCAGGAACCAACCCTAGAGAAAGAAGAAATGAATCTGATGATATCTTGTAATGCATTGGCAGGAATTACCACTCCTCAAACTCTCAAGATAGAAGGACATATCAAGAAGACAAAGGTAATAGTGCTAATTGATTCGGGTAGTACCTACATTTTTATTCATTATAAGATAGCCAAGGAATCAAATTGATTCCTATATCCAACACGAGAGTGTCAAGTGATAGTTCCAAATGGAGGAATTACAAATTGCTCTAGAAAATGCTATAATATCAAGCTAACCATGGGGGAATATATATTGAATATTCCAATGCTTTATATTCCAATGGGTGGTGCTGATGTTGTACTAGGAGTTCAATGGTTACAATCCTTGGGGACTATAGCTTTTAATTTTCAAGAAATTTTCTTGAAATTGTTTTGGGAAGGAAAGGGAATTGAATTATAGGGAAACCAGGAAAGATAATAAATTATAATGTCATGAAAAAGCTTATGAATAAATAACAATGAGGCATAGTTGCACAATTATGATCACTACAAGTTCAAGTAGTGGAAGATCACATCGAGAATCAACAACAAGTTTTCCAACTCTTAAAGGATAATTTCACTTTGGCACAGAATCAAATGAAAAACACAAAAATCAACATTGTAGCGAAAGAAGTTTTAATGTAGGAGAATGGGTATTTATATGGCTACAATTATACAAAGAAATGTTCCTCAAGCAAGCTAAGAAGGATAATAAATTATCACCAAAGTATTAGGTGTTGCAAAACATTGGTACTAGGGCATACAAATTGGAGCTTTCTATATCTTCCCGAGTGCACCTAGTTTTCCATGTTTCATGCTTAAAGAAGGTTATAGGTGACAAGCTCCCAACTCAACAATATTGACAGAACTTGACGAGGAAGGAAAAATCATATTGGAACCTGAAACAGTCACGAAAACAAGAACTTGACAACCAAAAAATCTATCAATTTCAAAGTATCTCATAAATTTGAAGAGCTTACCAGTTGAAGATTCCTTATGGGAGGATGAGAATTTTTATACAGAAGCATCCAAAACTACTCAAGCATTGAGAAAAACACTTGTTTGAAGGAGAGGGGAATGTTAGGTCCCTATAATACTAGTGTAGCCCCTTATTGTTATTAGTGTAGCCCCATTATTTTTATTGTTGTTCCCATGTAGTCCCCATATTGTTATTATTGTGCCCCATAGGTGTAGCCCCATTATTGTTATTATTGTGCCCATGTGGTCCCCATATTGTTATATTGTGACCCCTTAGACTCCTATATATAGAAGGTAGGTTTTGTCATTTGTATCATCCAATAATTTTTCATCTATGCAATGTAAAGGTGGTTTCCCCCTCGAAGAGGCTGATTTATAAGTCGTTTATATATATTTTATTCTATTTTGTGAGCTGGTTTCATAACAATATTGAAGAGTATATGTCTCTTGTTTGAGTATCTAATATGTATAAACTTGAAAATGCTTCTGTGATTATGATATGGCTAACTTTATGCTTCTATAGTTTTGGTTGTACTTGCTATCTAAAGTTGTGTAGGTACATCATGAAGATGGGAATATGATATGATAAGTGTGATGAGAAGGATGGAAGCCATGAAGGATTCTCCAACATCTAAAGATAGAAGTTGATATCCCTAGATTAAGAGGGAGCATGGATAACATAAGAAATTGTTATGGTTCTCTATTTCATGTGCCATGCACTAGACCAGGACTAACAACTGTAAGTATTAGAGAAGACTACGAGTAAGAATCATATTCATGATTGGAGAATGATTTGGTATTGCTATAAGAAGGAAAGCAAGGTTCGATTTAATAATACGTTGCTACATGAAAAGTAGGAAAGAAAAGTGTATGAGGAATATTATTTCAAATATTCTATTGATATTCCTATTGAAATCAGTTGAAGGGAAACATCGAATCCCTGATATTTGTTTTGATTATACATTTGAAATTATTGATGATTAAGGTTTGTGTTTGCGTAGGTGAATCTCTCGAATGATTTGATAGCATGATGGTTACCAATCAATTTGATTGGGAGAGCTTTGTTGTCCTTGATCTGCTGGATCAAGGTGTGAAGAGGTTTTTTGAGTGAAGCATTACTTGTAAATACATCGAGCAGTCACTTTGTGTTTATGTCTGGTTGAGAGGGTGGCATCAGGTGGATGTGCACCTAGTTAACTAGGTCGATGGTTATTAAGTAAGCCTAATGGTACCTATAGAGGCTGACATATTTAGTCCATATTAGTCCCACTTGGATGGATTTCCCTAGTCAGGAATCTAGTCCATGGAATTGTGGTGCCTACACTGTTGAGTGACCAATGGATAGAGCTCCCTGGTCAGGAATCTAGTCCATGACTTTTTAGTGTCTAAAGATTCTTCGTAGTTCATATATTTGAGATATACCTTGTACTATCGAGTTATGAATACCTCCATAGTTAAGAGGGAGTGTTAAATAATGTAACTAGGTTCCATCTTCATAAATTATACTTGAGTTAATACTTATTGTACTTGTCAAAAGAATAAAGAAAATAATTTTATATTATTATTAAATGACTTATTAAAGCATGGGTTTCATGGCTGGGTCATATTTATTTTAGGTCAAAGTCCCAATTGTGGAATTCTAGGTTTGATTCTGAATCTATAGGATTATTGCATATTTAAATTGATCCATATTGGGATTTTGAATCATGCAAATAGGTCAAGTATTGAGTAAATTATGATTTATGAAGCCTCCACACCAAGTTGGCCTTAAGATGGTCGGCCTCAAGCCCAAGAATTTGAGCTCATCTCAAGCCTAGATATATACAGTGGAATCTAACTCACTTGGAACCATATCACTACAACATATAAATTCGATCTTGTACTTGCATCAAGGGAAAATTTGCGTTGGAGGAGAAAGAATTTATGGATTCGGTTTTGGGCACACTTATAGAGTTGAAGAAAATAAAAATTTTGGCACCACTCTCTTTGCATTTCGAGTTATAGTTTGGGAGATCGAAGTTCTCAAAGTTTTACTGCAACAATTACTGCACAAGGTGCTACTATCAAGAGAGGAGGAAGTCGAAGTTTGTCTTGCTGAATGTTGTTGCTTGGAGAAGTTGTATTAGGCCTAAATCGAAGTATTTGAAGCTAGATCAAAGTATCTACCTCAAGATCAAAGTCTCAAGAAGCAAGATAGAAGTTTCATGTCACCATAGTTTTGCTACTCCTATTACTACTGCCAAATTCAGGAAAGATCACAAGGAAGGTTGACTTGGTGTGGAGGAAGTCCTGGTAAAGGTCTAGAGTCTCAAGAATCCCTAATGAAGGAAGAATTGCTGACTAGGTTTTCCCCAAGAGTGGGGTTTTTCCTTGGTTGCTGGCCTACATTTGGTGTCTTTGATTTATGTGTATTTGCTTTGATATTTTCTTAATGAAATAGTAAGAAGAAAGATAAGAAGAACATAATAAGAACTAAAGAAGATCACAAATAAATAATCTAGAATAAGAGGATCTTTCTGCCTTTTTGATTCTCTAACAATCATCTAGTTGCATGAAACACTTGTACACTCAAGACCAGAGGGGCTTCACTAGGGGAGCAATACCATACCACGTACATTCATATTGGGAGATATATATTGAGGGAAAATTGACATAATATATTGAGTATATAATAGAGGCTAAAGGGTTTTCGTATTGGCATGTATAAAAAATGGAGCTCAAAGTTAAAGAAAAAATATAATGGGGTGTAAAAAATGTTAATGACAAAATTGATACCTACAGTATCTAGTGAAAGTAGGGTTTTGTTTTAATTGGGAAGGTGTATTGGGTTCATATTAGTAGGGGCTTAAATAATTTGATTTTTAGAGGTATTTTCCAATATATAGTCAAATTAAAGGTATTGTTTAGTATGCCACGAATGCATGCGACATGTCAAAGGTTCCTTGAGTGAAGTATCTATGCTCAAGGCTAGTCTAAATTGATGTTACACTGCCTTGGAATCTCCACCACAACTGGGGAACTCGAATTACATTGATGCACTAGCTATTTTAGGCTAATTGATTATTTAACTAGATGATCACTGAGTTAGACTGTTATCCCACTTCACAAGCAACCTTCCACTAGTTCTATCAATAGTTAGAACTAGTTTAATTGAAAACAAATTGAAATAATGGACCTTGATTGCTACAAATAAGAAATCACACACGCTTAACTGAACTCCAAGACATCTAAATTGAATTTACTAAGTAAACTAAGTGACACAAGCCATGTCACATAAGTTAACTGCATCCAAGTTGTCTATTTAGATGTGGAAATTCAAATTTTCCCAATTTGACCAAGGAAAAATCAAATTGAGACTTTCTTGTTGCATTTCTCAATATGTTGCTACATCTGTTATGAGGGATTTCCTCTTGTGGCTAAGAGAATAAATCCACAAATATGACCAATATCTATACAAAATAATTATATACTATTCAATGGCTTCACCTGTACTTATACCCTAAAAATCTTTGGTATATAAGGAAAAGTAAGAGGTTGGTGGTTGCATACCTTGTCTTTGAAGTCCAACAATGACATTGACTGATGTTGTTGTAGAGAATATCGTGCCAGCTGCCAAAGATATTTCCTTCATTACTCACACATGTAGCCCACACACAAGAAATAAGAGAAACAAAATCTACTCTCTTAACAAAGATTCATTAGAGGTATATAATATATCTATTATGAATTATTCAAGCTAATCTAGATCCAGTCATATTCATATATTGAATAAGAAGACTTGGGATAAACCGTCAAATATATATTAGAAAAGAAATGATCATATACAAATATGCCTTGAATGTAGAGGTACCTACTAGTTCCCTGGTCCAAGATCCTCCTTGGATGACAATCATTGGTAACACTACCTATTGAAAGCTCGAATTATCTTTGAATTTATTTTGTAGCATTTCATTACCAATCTCTTTTCTCCTCCCTCTCCTTAGGAATGGTATCCTTATATATGTTTCACATGGAGATGAGAGGATGAATGTAGACACATAGGTCCTTGTGAATTTAGAGTCTAGTACTAACTCCCAAGACATTTGAGGAGGATTCCCTCATTTTTCTCAAACACATCTCCTTGGAAATGAGCACATCTAAAATATTTGCAAGGCCATTACTCCTTGTTAGTCAATTTGGAGTAATCATTTCTCTTTCCAAGAGGGAAATGGGTGTTGCATTTCTCTTTTCCAATGTGGAAGAGTGATGGAGCCTTAAAATTGGTCTTCCAAGGGGTAGAACTTAATATTTCATCCTCTTGAGCTGGGCAGGTCTCTCCTAATGTATGGGGTGACAAATAAGGTTGTAACACCATACTTAACACTTCCTATTTTTCCCCTTTCATTCTCATATCATTTTATAAAAATATATTAATCACAAGTTTGACTTATCATATGTCACTTCTGATGAAAACATGACTAAACTGAGAGGGGGGGGGGGGTGAGTTAGTTTAGTCCATTCATGGAAATTAAAATTAGTTTCATAAATATCATTAACTGAAACATTATATGAGCAACTTAATAAATAATGACCAACATATTGAACATGTGAACATCAAGCCTCTTAGAAAATCAAAACTTCGCATCAACACATAATAAAAATGCATATTGACACTAGATATAAGTGGAAACCCATAAAGGGAGAAAAACACATTTTTATTATTGTTGTGATGCAAAGACAAGCTCCTACTCCTTATTACATCTGATTTTCTGTAGGCTCCAACCTATAGGACACTGCTACCTCAATTTTTCTGCAAGCTCCAACATGCAAGGAAGCTTCAACTCCCATATGTTTTCTGCAGGCTACAACCCACAAGAGGCTCCTATCTCAACCAAATCCAACTGGATATTTATCAAGCCACAACTTTAAAGGAGACTACAATCCCTTGACAAAAACAAGAAACAAAAAAATGTTAGTTTACCTACTCGTAAATTCTGCATATCTCCATCTTCATTTCTGCCTCTTCTGTCCTTCAAACCTACTTCACATAAGCTTCATATGTGCCAGGTAACTAATGCATAACATCTCAATCAGCTCTCACATATTCTCCACCTCTCTAACCTCTCTATTTCCTTCCAAAATCACATATTTTATAAAGATAGATTGATGGTTGTTTGTATCCCACATAGGAATATGAAGTGAATAGGCTTGAATCTTTTCCTTCCACTCATTCATTTCCAAACTCTTCGTATCTTGAATATTAGAAAACAAAAATAAATAATCCATCCAATATTAATTTCAAACACATGTAATGATTAAATGAATCAACGTAATGCTAACATCAAATAATAATATTTATCATTAATGCATCACAACAATATTTGCAACATCTTTTCCTTTGCCTTGGAGTCTTGCCTTTGCATCACAACAATTCAGCTCAATCAACAATTTCACATCACAACAAATTCTTCAATATAGAAATATATGCAACATTATCAAAAAATTTCACAACTGTTGTATACTTTTATTTGCATCAGCTCATCATGACTTATCAAAGCGATCAACACAAGCAACAAGTCATCAACACACCATATGCAAGCATAACTCAAACTGTTTGCTTGCACCAACTGTGCCATGATATTTTTTTCCATGATATTAAGCATATGCATACATGCAAACATATCACCATGCCATATCACCTGTTTCTGCTCCTTTTCTTTGTTGCCACTTCATAATTTCAATGCTCCTACATCCCTTGTTGTTCTTGTTTCCTTGTTGTTCCTTTGCCTTTGCATTGCCTTGTTGCTGCTCCTATGTTCCTTGATCATGCCTACCTTGCTACTACTCCTTGACTTGTTGCTACTTTGTTGTTCCTTTTCCATCAATGAAAATAATTCCATCAACTTAGTAAGGTGTTCCCAAGAAAATTCAAGAACAATGTAAGCCAAAGTCTAATAAAGAAAAAAAAAGGCTAGAAGTGAAGACCATGAAATGTAAGAATTGAAAAAACAAGGAAGCTAGAGTTATGCCACCTAACTAAAAAGGTCCAACCTTTAAGTCTTATGCTAAAAAATGAATACATAGATAAAGGACTAACAAATCAAAGACAAAATAAAAAAAATGGGTAATCAATAAAGTGTTGAGGTTCTAACTCATTGTAAAGAGGATTGCATGTATGAAATGAAGAGTTATATCAAAAAAAAATATTTTATATCATCATACATGACTTTGAGGTCCAATACATGAAGTTCCCCTCACATTTCCATAGGTTATTCATTATTTTTACCTATCTCTAATCAAGTGTCCTAGGAAATACTTCTTGTCTTAGGGATTATCTCATGTAAGTCCCATGGTAAACTTAAGCAATTTATAAAATTAACTTTTCTTACTATGCCATTAGAATTGGTTACCTAATGTGCATTGCTTAATGACGTGTTTTGAGATGTGATTGACTATTATAGATGAGAACCCCACATTGGGATCCATGCACTATGCCTTGAGATCTATGTACTTGCATTGAGATTTGTGATATTGCATTGGGATCTAGGTACTAGTAGATAGACATATACACATACATTGAGATATATACCATATTTATTGGGATATATGTCACTTCCTAGGGATATATGACAGTGAATTGACATCATCATAGAGATATCCACATTACCACTTGTACGCTTGGTGGCATATGGAACATACATGAGCCAATTATGGTGGTTACTACTTGATATTATAGCACACATATGGAGTGCACTCTTTTTGACCCCTTTCCACATGGGTGATTGATTTATACCTACTTGGAAGGGGTATTTATTTGGCATATGTGTGAACACCACCTTTGGGTGCACTTTCTCTCTCTTAGCTCACATGGGAAATGTTTCTAAACCTTCTAGAACTTTCATTTATCCCTTATTCATCCACAAAATTTGTGATGTTTATAGAAAATTTTAGAAGGAAACTCTTGGTATTACTAGTGGATTAAGACCACACATGGTGTTGACCCCTTGTTTTAGGAGGGAACTCATGTTGGAGTGGTATTCAACCAATTATATGACAACATTCATGTTTTTCACTTGAACATTTGGTATTGTTTCAAGCTCATGATATTGCATATATAGTTTTAGGAAAACCTTATCTATTATATAAGGGGAGTGCCTCCCTCACTTTATTTTGTTGGAAATTGATTGGAAGTATATATATATATATATATATATATATATATATATATATATATATATATATATATATATATCATTTTCTGTGTGATCTATCTACTTTCTTGAATAAAATTTCTAGAACCATTCATAGGAAATATTTGATATTGTAGGATTTATTGAGGAAGGAGTTACTACAAGTCAAGCCAATGCAAATTGAGGTATACCTTATTGGTTTATTTCATTTCTTCGTTAATCTTTCAGTTAAAATATATTGTATTCGTGATGAATATCATAGAGTTTTACTTCTTTACCCTAGGTTTTGTTTAATATTTAATTTGTTACACTTAGGTCAAGTTCTTTTAAGGTTAACCTTAATAATGACATAGTTCAAATATCTTAATTTGATGCTCACCGAGCAATCTTCCATGATGTTTGGGACTTCAAACAATACAAATATAAGCATAAATATTCAAGAGTATTTTATACCCCATAGCATAATTATAAGCATTAGGTTTTATTTTCTTTTTATTTTTTTAGTCATCTCATTCATTTTTTGCATTTAAATTTTGATTTACAAGTAACGTAGGGTTTTGTTGATTTATATTTTTAGAAATAGGTTGTATCTATAAGTTTCTTAAGCTAAAAAATCTCATTATTTGAATGTTAATATGGATTTATTATATGGATTAGCCTCATGTTGACATTTAAATATGAATTCATTTAAGTACTTAAAAATATGAAGGTAAATTTGATTGATAAATTGTTGGTAAGATAGATTTTGAATGACTTAACACTTTTCTGAGTTATCTCACCATAATTAAAAATAACTAAAGTTTGTGTTTCTAAACATCATATTCATGGCATAAACACCATATTCATGGAATACTAGTTGATGGTCATTTCACGTAATTACGCCGATAGGCGTTTTATTTATGGGCTTGGGGTCCACAAACAATGTTCACCCCATCCAATGGGAGAGCTTCATTTTCACCCTTCCAACTAATTAAAATTTTCCATTTTTTCTTCCTTCCAACTAATTAAAATTTTCCATCTAGACTATTGCCCCATTGAATTCATGAAATGATGGGACAAAAATAATACACTACTTCACACCATCGTATGATGCAACCTGTTGGAAAATGTGATGGCCCTACTGGGATCTGTCCCATTGCCCCATCCTCTAGTCTGAACTAGTGTGACGTTGTTGGTGAATGAAGCTAAAGAACAAGAATAGAAAGTGGTGAAGGAAGTTGAAGAACATAGTGTCCATGATAAGTGGCGAAGGCAGTTGAAGAATAGAGTGTCCATGAGAAGGTGCAGTGAAAGAACAAGAACAAAACATGGCGAAGGTAGTTGACGAACATAGTGTCCATGAGAAGCGGTGAAGGTAGTTGAAGAACAAAGTGTCCATGAGAAGGTGCAAAGGCATCACACTATTAGTTTGATAGAATGTGCGTTGCAATCTTGTGAAGTCGCAATTCTTGCTAGGTGGGTTGGTTGTGGTTTGTTCTAGGGGATGTTCGGTTGTTCTCATGGACCTTGAACCCATAACCATGGAAAATGTGATATCAGGAATTTACGGTCAGAATTCAGGCTTGACAATTTTTTGTGGTAACAACTGCGCCAATGGCCATTACACTGAAGGGGCCGAACTCATCGATTCTTTGTTAGATGTCATTGATTTTGTGTTGGATGCAGTCAAGAAAGACTCCAAAAACTGTAGTTATCTCCAAGGTAAACTAACGTTTCTTTATGTCAATGGTCCAGATTCTCATTGCTATTTTGTATTTATTTTCTTGATTTAATGGTAAATCAAGAATAAAGTTTTGCCAAATTTACCGGGTAAGAAGAACAATGATATGAGTGCCTTTATCTCATTCCAAAAAATATATGGGACAAGTTCAAATTCCAATTCCACAACATTTCTTAAAAAAAAAGAGATTCAAAACAAATTTAAATTTATCTAAGCTTAACCAGATTCAGGTTTATCTGAGCTTTTAACCAAATTATAAATTCGATTTGAATCATCCGAGGGCCCAACCCCATTTCTTTGTGGCTAGGCACTCTAATAATCTACAACCAGGGATGTTTGTAAGTTCAAACATGTCCCGCAAGTATAGATTTTAGTAACAAAGTACTCAAAATATATGTAAATTTGAACATGGACATGTCCAATACCTATCATTTTCTCATATCCCACAATTGTGCATACCAGTCCAATTGGTTTAAGATAATTTATGGTTTCAAATGAAGATAAAAATTAAAAATTATTCCTACAACTATCCATACAATTCCAATTGGTTTAAGAAAAATGGAGATACAAACTAAATATTAATCCTACAACATTCCATACAAGTCCAATTGGTTTAATAAAATTGATGGTTTCAGATGAAGATAAAAATTAAAAATTAATCCTACAACTGTCCATACAAGTCCAATTGATTTAAGAAAATTGATGCTTTTAGATGAAGATAAAAATTAAAGATCAATGATGAATAAGTGTTCAATTAAAAACTCGTGGGATTAAAAGTAAATGGGGTGTTCAATCAAAAGTCCGTGGGATTAAAATTTTCTACTTAGTTTAAACCTGCCATGACAATAACTCCTTTAAACCCGTCGTGACAATAACTCCTTTTTACATAAGATGACAATTGGTGTACAGTTTGTGAAAAAGGTAATATAACCAAAACAAAGCCAAAGATGACTACTAAAACATGTGAGATTTTGAATAGAAGAAGCATTGGAGGTTTGGCAATGCTTATCCATTTCCTTGACAAATTTGTCAAATAAAGGGTATAAAGGGAAAGAAGACATCCTCCTGTAGATGATGTGAGCGTTTAATAGATTTGAATGGAGTAGAATGAAATGGACCAAAATAGGATGATTACACTAACATTCGATTTGAATCTCCTCCTATATAGGTATTTTAGGGGGCTCCTATAGAAATAAATTAAGGGGGCAAACCTAGGAATGGGAGAACTTAGAAATACTGAGTTAGGTAGAATGGGGAATGAAATTGGCAAACACCGTGTGGAATCAATGCATTTAACTGTTCTTTATTGAATAATTCCATTCTACAAGGTTAGCCAATTTCTCACCTCTTGGTGGGCGTAATTATCATGCTCATTAGCTTCGGGTGATTTGGTGAAATTCCAACCACTATGAATGAAAGAGCTCACAAAGAGGTAATAAGAAAAATATATCGGGGGAATAATATTGGCATAATTCCTGTAGTAGACCCAATGCAAATTTTGCTGTGAGTGTTTCAAACTGGAAGTTAGCAGTTACAACATTTGCAACAAGAGGTACAACAGGGACCAACTGTGCAAATGCATCCACTCCCACGCTGCTTTCAACATTAACCTGAATCAAATACAACCAAATTTGAAACCAGAACCCATAATATAAACACCCAAAAACTTTATTAACCGTATTGAAAACAAAGCACCATAACCAACCAGCGTAGGAATCAAGTCAGAATAAAAAAATACAGATTCCTCATCATCAAGTTTAGATGCAATTTCAGATGCCATTTCTTGCTTCTGTTTGGCCAAACATTCACATCTCTCCTTATTCTCATCCTCATCCTCTTTCTTGGCCCTGACACTTAGAGATTTCGAGGGGAGAATCATAGCGAAAGTTAAACACGCTTAATTGATTGATATACAAACTTGAGCATGAAAGCATTTTGAAACAACATAACTTAATGAAATTGCGCACATAATCTTCGATGGTAGAATCTGAGGTTTCAACCTCAAATAACTGCCACAACTCTTCTACTATTGTGAAAGTAGCCCTGTAACATCAAAATCAATTATTAATGGACTCTCAATATTTATTCCCATAAGCCAAGTCCCAGGAGCACAACGACTGCTAAGCATGTGAGATATGACTCACAATTTTTTTTTTTATTCCCATACAAAAAGCTCAAGTAATTCAAGTAATTCATTCATTTTATATAAACCTAAAAAATGGTACACAAAATTCAGTTTTCATTGGACCGAGGTTTGCAAATTAGCTTAAAGAACATGCAACTATCATAAATTGCTCTTACTCTGCACATTTTGTTACAACACTATTTGCTTTAGTCAAAATATCCTTCCTCTTTTCATGCGTTAGAATATCCTTAATTCTTAGAGCACGCTGTTAATATTTTTCTCTACGAGAATGTTGTTACTCTTTTCCTCTGCTCGTCCTTGCTCAGTATATCCAAATAATTTCTCTATTGCTGTGTAATCAAGCATACTAGCATATAATGGTAAAAGCATATCCCAGTACAAAAGCCAAACCCAAACCTCAAGAGCATTGGCCAGTCAACCCCCTTCATTTTAACAAGCAATGGGCAACAACTCTCCTTACATTTAGCCACGTGTGGCTTGCATGCACATCGACACTTAATCAAAGCATGGCATAAATCTTTGCAGGGCGCCCTACAAAAGAAACTTACAGAATGATGAGATAAGGACCTCCAATGTTTTGGCTTTAAATTTCAAAAGGAAGACACATTTGAATTTTATTAGCAAATTTATTCGAATTAACATATGCATTTTAATTATAATATTTACACTGGAAGTTTTATCTTAATATTTGCACGCTTGTTTTATGGGTTAAATATTATTCAACTCCGGTGAAACAAAATAAAAAAAACAAAAATCTCTCATCGATACTGTCATGTGTCATGTGCTAAGCAGGGTAGGAGAGGCTTTTGATCTCGTTGCTATGTAAGTCAAATGTTGGGAACTCAACATCCATCCTAGGGATGTTTAGAAGAGTGAGCCAACAGTTTGTTACAACTATAATTATTCCTTTTGAAATTTTCACAAACAATGAAAATCACAATAGTCATGTTAGTAGAGATAATTTATTAATCGTGAATCCCACGTCTTGAGGCTATTGTAATGATGGTACATGCTATTTATCTTCACTTTTAATTGAACTCTTGCCAACAACGTCTTTATTTGAGTTAGATAGAAAAGGTTTTAATACTTCTTATTAGATTAGGGATTTGATTAGGTATTATAAGTGCCCTGGTACTTATAAATTATAACATGTAATGAATGGTGCAAGATTTTCAGCGAGTTCATTGAGTTGAAAAAAGGTTCTAAGTTTTGAAGTTTATGAATTTTTTTTTGGCTAGATCTATGAGTTTTTGTTATTTTTATTATTTAAAATAATTTTTTTTTAATGTAAGAATGGAGGCTATTCAAATTGTGAAATGATTTTAATTAAAACTCAATTGTGGAGTAGTTTTAGTTAAAACTTATGATTCCAACAAATTCTTATCTCAAGAAATTTGAAATTTCATCCAAAAAAAAATAAATTAAAAAAATAAAAAAACAAAACTAGTAAACTAGTTGTTAAAGAAATCCATGGATACAATAAACCAATACCTTGCCACCAATCACAAAATCATCAATACCCATATTCGGTCCAGACAACTAAATTAGGTAACACACATATCCACGTGGATAGGCAACTAAAGCTGACAGGGGAAGATAACGCCCATATCCATGTGGAGAGGCAATTCAGGAACGTTTAAAATAATTTTGGACGACTATCTTCTTATGATAGTTTGAACCCTTTGGTCGAGACATGTTTTGGTTAGGTTGTGGATGACGTAGATGCTAGATTTTATGAGATGAAAGTGATTAAAAGAAATGTTACCAGGCGGAACGTCTTGATGCTTCCAATTTTGGTATATTGCTTTCCAATTAAAAATTCCCAAAGGATACATAATCAAGAAGAATCGTGGGAAGGTCCTACATACTATTATATTTAGTGGTTTATTTGACTAAACGATTATAATTACTTTTATATTTAGTGTCTTATTTGACTAAAAAGATTATACTTCAACTATGAGGATTTTGTATTAGAATTACATTGAAAATCTAAGCCATGCCTCTACACATATGGTGCCAATCCATGGTCTATCAGGAGGAAGGTTACATTGCATTGTACACCAGAGAGGGCATGGACGCGATGGGCTTCATTGAGTCAGAGAGCAACATGAATGGCTTGGTCTGAGTATCAACAATATTCTGATGCAACTTCAAATGAAGAGGGAGATTTCGATGATGAGGAAGAAAAGTTTCATGACATGTACTTTACTTCTCTTTTTGTCTCACTCCATGGGTGGTGCAACATCTAGTTGTTGTTGTTGTTGTTTCATTTTATTTTCTTGCATGCTTTGTTTTGCTTTTATGAATGGGAAACTCATAAAACAATATAATACATTTTAGGTGAACTGGTTGTTTAATCTCGGTGATGCATATTTTATTATTAATGTCGTTATTCATTATTTTTTATAATTTACATCTTGCATATGCCTTGACCTTATTTTGCAACAAAATACAACATTTGACAAGTTTTATTAGCTTTCAGTATACTGTAAATAGTAACTAGGTCAATGTTCTTAAATTTTGTAAAGTAATATCAAACTAGATAATGTAGAAGCTAAAATGAACTCAAAATTTGTTAGTGTGAACCAAACCCATAATGGTATGGACAAACTATGATCCTTAATTTATTATGTTGGAAGAGAGGTCTGTAATAATCTTCAAGAGAAATTTGGGGCAAAGAAATTGTATATTTTCCGTGCAACATGTATGCAAAGTTGGTTCATAGTTAAAAAGTGAGCAACAATGAATAGATTGACCAATAAAAAAAAGATTGACCAATAACGAATATACTGATCGATGGAAATCCTCAAACAATGTATATATTTCACACTTTGATATAGTTTTATGATCATAATTTCAATGGATCATAGTTTCCATAAGATTTGTATTTTTGATTCTAAATATTGTGGAAGCAATACAACTAGAAAATAAATTTTATTCATGCATCAATCTTTTGTAATATTCATATTTTTTTAGTTTGGATTGTTTGACATACATATATAACAAAACATTTGAGAGTAGATTTCTTTTCATTATGCATTGTTGCCTTCCATTATAAGTATAGTCTAGATAACTTAAGAAGCTTTGTTCCCTCAATTTCTCTCTAGAAAACAAATATCTTAAATTCAATTCATTACTGCCTTCCACATTCCTTCCACCCGTCCTATCGACATTCCTTTGCACCTCTTGGTGCAATTGCTAGTTTAGAATCTAATATAATTTTAGAATATAATTGATGGTTTTATCCTTAGAGTGACTTAATTATTTATTGAAATGTTTCATTTTTCAGCTATTGGTATTATATAAATATTTTGATTTATTGGTATTAATATATAATTCCTAAATTATGAGGCATAAATCTATTATATATATTATGGAGTATAAGATATATACATTTAAAATTAAATGAACCATTTTAAATTGACAAATTTCTATATTAATATTCTCTAATTAAATTTCATGAAACCAAATTTAATGTCATTTAACTGCTTCAATGCAATCAATTTTTACCATCAGACATAATTAATGGGATTAACAACCTTTCAAACGTTGGTCACTTTATGATACAAACAGAGGGGATACACCAATCTGATTGGGATTTTCATTATTTGTTGTACATGGTATATGTTTCACTCATAGAACTCCTTTGATTCTAATAGAAAAATCGATGCAGGCTTGAAAAATTCCACAACTCATTGCTATTGATTACTCATTGCATCACTCAAGTTTTTAGTACATCAAAAATTCAATAAATCCACTTGTGATAAATATATAAGCTTAATTTCAGGAAATAATTTAAAAATCAACCCCAATGTAAGTTTGAAGAATTCCAATCTACTTGTGATAAATATACGAGCTTGATTTTAGGAAATAATTCAAGGATCAACCCTAATGTAAGCTTGAAGAATCCCACAACTCATGGCAATTGATTATTCATTGCATCACTTAGATTATTAGTACATCAAAAAATTGCAATAATTCACTTGTGATGGATATAATTTAAAGATCAACCCCTTCCATTTTTGTCATTGGTAAATATACTCACATAAACAACTTGATTTCCTAACCATATTTCGTTGTCAAACACAAAATGATATCTTATTCACACTGGATTTAATACAATTGCACAAAATTGTTTCAACATTTTAAATTTGGCATTTGCATAATATTATAATTAAATTCATTTTTAATTATAGCTTATAATGTTGTTTGAGTGAGATTTAGGTTTCTTGTTTTTAAATTTGATTTAACACAAGTACAAGAAATGGTTTCAATGTTTTAAATTTTGCATCTACATGATATTATAATTAAATTAATTTACAATTCATATCTTTTAATGTTGTTTGAGGGAAATTTGGGTTTATTGTTTTCCCTTATAAAATATTTGAAAAACTCTTTGAGATACCCAATGTTTGAGTGAGAATTGTATTCATTGTTTATAGATATAACATATTTGAGATGCCATTTAACATTTAACTTTGGTATTATTATATTTTCAAGTAAATCACATTAGATTTATTAGTAATATTTTATTTTCTAGTATTTAAAATTATATATATATATATATATATATATATATATATATATATATATATATATATATATGAGTAAACTGTTAGTTTATATATATATATATATATATATATATATGAGTAAACTGTTAGTAATCAAATATATTGGAAATGTAAACATTAATAATATGTTATGCTTACATATTTGATGAGAACTATGACTTCAAAATGAGAATTGTACCTTTGAAATTTCATATTTTGTAGTAAAAAACACTAAAACCAATCATTGTTTTAGAAAGTGGCATTACCAATGAATATGTTATGCTTACATATTTGATGAGAACTATGACCTCAAAATGAGAATTGTAGCTTTGAAATTTAATATTTTGCAGTAAAAAACACTAAAATCAATAATTGTTTTAGAAAGAGGCGTTACCAATGACATTTCCCTTTTGGTGTTGAAATCATTTTTTTTGCAACCATGATCTTAACAATGTCGTAATATTGTCAATTGAAACTCTAAAATCGACCCCCAAATCAAAAAGTGGCATGAACAACACCACATTTCATTATTTTGTAGTTAAAATTACAACTTTTTAAAGACTTGTGTGCTTGACAATCAATATTGTTACAACCAAATCTTTAAAAATAACTCCTAAATTGAAAACCAGTCCTCATAGTAGCAATTCCCAAATTCTTAAGTATAAAATTGCAATTTCTTTAAATTTGCACATTTGAGTAAGATTTAGTTTTATTGTTTTTAGATTTGATTTAACACAGGTACAAGAAATGGTTTCAACATTTCAAATTTTGCATCTGCATGATATTATAATTAAATTAATTTACAATTCATATGTTCTAATGTTGTTTGAGTGAAATTTGGGTTTATTGTTTCCCCTTGAAAAACTCTTTGAGATACCCAATGTTTGAGTGATATTTGTATTCATTGTTTTTTGATATAACATATTTGAGAAGCCATTTAACATTTAACTTTAGGTATTATTAGATTTTGAAGTAAATCACATGAAATTGATTAGTAATATTTTATTTTCTGGTATTTAAAATAATTTGTACTTTGTAATATATATATATATATATATATATATATATATATATATATATATATATTATAATTAAACTGTTAGTAATCAAATATATTGGAAATATACGCATTAATAATATGAAGGCTTATATATTTGATGAGAACTATGACCTCAAAAATGAGAATTGTAACTTTGAAATTTAATATTTTGTAGTAAAAAACACTAAAATCAATCATTGTTTTAGAAAGTGGCGTTACCAATGAATATGTTATGCTTATCTATTTGATGAGAACTATGACCTCAAAATGAGAATTGTAACTTTGAAATTTAATATTTTGCAATAAAAACACTAAAATCAATCATTGTTTTAGAAAGTGGCTTTACCAATGACATTTCCGTTTGGAGTTTAAATCAATTTTTTTGCAACAATGATCTTAACAATGTCGTAATATTGTCAATTGAAACTCTAAAATCAACCACCAAATAAAAAAGTGGCATGAACAACACCACATTTCATTATTTTGTAGTAACAATTACAACTTTTTAAAGACTTTTGTGCTTGACAATCAATATTGTTACAACCAAATCTTTAAAAATAGCTCCTAAATTGAAAAGTGGTCCTCATAGTAGCAATACTGAATTTTCAAGCATAAAATTGCAATTTCTTTAAATTCATGACTCTGAGTGAGATTTAGGTTTATTGTTTTTAGATTTGATTTAACAAGTACAAGAAATGGTTTCAATATTTTAATTTTTTGTATCTGCCTGATATTATAATTAAATTTATTTACAATTCATATCTTCTAATGTTGTTTGAGTGAAAATATTATTATTATCTTTTAATTTACAATTTATATTATATTATGTTGTTTAGTTTACAATTCATAACTCCTAACTCCTAAATTAAAAAGTGGTCCTCATAGTAGCAATCCAAATTTTTAAATATAAAATTGCAATTTCTTTAAATTCAACAATCAATATCCTTGAAACCAAAATATTAAAATCAATAACAAAATCTAAAATAAATATTTTTAAGAAAATTACTTTTTTTTATTAAACTTAAAATTATAATATTTAAAAAACTTTAACACAAACCTAATAATATTATCAAAATTATCAAAATTACTGTTCCTTTATTAAATTTAAAATTATAATATTTAAAAAACTTTAACACAAATCCAATAATATTATCGGAATAAATTTATAAAAAAAATAAAAAATAATAAAAAGTTGGAAAAAATACTTTTATTAGAAAAAACAAAATTTAATTTAAAAACACTCACCAATTTAAAAAAAATAAAAAAATAAAACAAAAATATTATTTAATTCTTACTAAAATTAAATAGTAGGACATTATAAATAATAAAAAGAAAAAAGAAAAAAGAAAAAAGAAAAAAGAAAAAATAAAAGAAAACAAACCTAAACAATTTAAAATTCTGTGGATGAGAAAACGTTAAAAAGGAAACGAATTGAGAGATGTCGGGGAGGGATCGCCCTCCTGCCAAACTTTACTGAAATTTGATAAATTTATTGATGTTAGGCGGGTTGCATTGTCCCTTTCGATTTAAAAAAAAAAATTATTTTAAACATATTAAAGGTTAAGTTTTGTTTTCTAGTTTTTTTTTTTAAATTTTCTGGTATATTTTTAATTTAATTTTGTTAGAAATTTTAAATTACAAGTTTATGTGATGTAGTTTGTGCAGTCTAGACGTTATATGAATTTTTTAAGAGTGGAAATTATTTATTAAAATACATTTTAAATATAAAAAATTATAATTGTGCTAAAATTAAATTATATAATAAATTCTAATTAAAAACAACAAAATATAAAAAGTCACACAAATATCTATTAAAAATAATAATTTTTATTTTTATTTTCTATATATTTTGTGTTTATTTATTTATTTAAAACTTCCTTTTAAGTTCTTTTTAAATTCTCTATTTAATTATTAAATTTCTTTGATTATTTTATTAAAAAATATATTGAATTTTTAAAATTGTTTTTAACATTATTTTTTCAATTATATATATATATATTTTAATGTTTATAATTAATTAATTAATTTTGATTATAGTTTTTTTTGGGTAGTGTTTCTTTTATTTATTTTTTAATAAGTTTGTTTGCAGTTGCATTGGTTTAATAATAATTATATTTTTATTTTCTATATATTTTTATGTTTTTAATTTTTTTTATTTAAAACTGCCTCTTAAGTTTTTTAAAATTCTTTATTTAATTATCGATTTTTTTTTAATTATTTTATTAAAAAATATATTGAATTTTTTAAATTATTTTTTTATTTTTTATTTTTTTAATTATATTTTTTCTTTTTAATGTTTATAATTAATTAATTAATTTTGAATATGGTTTTTTGGGTAGTGTTTCTTTTATTTATTTTTTAATAATTTTTTTTGTAGTTGTATTAGGTATTTGGATTATGATTTCTTAAATTTTACAATTTTAATCTTAAAAAATGAATGTTATTAATAGTATGTTTTTTAATTACACCAATAATCCTAATATTTTGGTTTTAAGGTTTTAGTTGCAACACTACTAATTGTCAATTGCACAGATTTTTAAATTTGTAGTTTTAACTTCAAAAATAAAAAATAGTGCTTCTCTTAGCGTAACTTTTTGATTCAATTCACAATAACATGAACCATTCATATCATTCCCATCAAATCATTTTATCTTGCTGAACTTCTAGTTCATATATTTCCAACTTCATTAAAGCAAACACTATAGTTTTGTAGATGATTTCTATGATGGTCCATGATACTCAATTGATTGAGACTGTGTTGGATTCCCATTAAAATTCAACATTTCAATCCTTTCAATCACATCATCCAATTTAACTCCTTGTTCTCATGAAGTGGTTGGATCTTCTACACAAGGGGGTATGGCACTTCAAAATGAGATTCTAGAATTCCATCAAAGATAAGGATCCCTACTTCAAGAGGTGGAATCTCATTATCAAATTTATGATATGTTTTTACATAGGTAAATTGATAAATATGATCAACTTGTAGCTCAACAATCTTATCATTTTAAGTAGATTAAGAAAAAAATCACGTTTGGAAAAAATAAACATTTTACGTACCTCATTGCCGATACAATATGTCTTGGTGGTATTTGAGTACCCAAAGAAGATGCACTTTCAAATCCTTACATCTAATTTGTTTCTTTGCTCAATAATTAAGGGATAACAAGTGGAACCAAAAACCCTAAGACACCTCACCGAAATAATGTGTTCATACCACATTGCATAAGGAGTATTGTTCCTACGAGCATGAAATGGATTATTTCTCAAATACACTACACATAAATGCATAGTGCAAAACATCAACTTCACATTTTTTAAAAATAGCATGGGATGTCCCATATCCAAGAGTATTGTACTCATTCTTCTCACTACAACATTTTGCTAAGGATTGTATGGAATAGTGGCTTGATGGTTGATTCCATATTTGTAAAGATAAATTTCAAGCTTATTAGAAGTATATTCCCATCCATCGTCAATATGAAAAATTGCAATACAAGATCGTGCTTCATTTTAAATCCAAACATGCAAATTTTAAAACATTTCAAATCTTTGAGATTTATGTTTCAACAAATAAACCCAACACATCTTGGTGTAATCATCAATAGAATTCACGATATATTTATTACCAAGAGAAAATGAAACATGCGTGGTGCTATATAAATAAGTGTATCAACATTAGATTTGTACATGCTTTTGATGTGAAATCATGAAAACACTGCTTGCTATGTTTATGAAGGATACATACATCTTATTGCTTCAAATTCCTTGGAGTGGTAGGAAAATGAGAAACACCATTTTTATGAAGCATAGAAAGACTCATAATTGATGTACTCAATTTTAGCATGCCACAAGAGGCCCCATGACAATGTCCTTTCATCATGATGAGATAGATATACAAAAGTATGTTAACATGCAGATGTTTCTGTCAGCTTTAACGAATTCTCATCCTCCCATCCTATTATGATATGTGTTATCAAAAGACCCTATTTAAACTTTTCCATTAAACATGTGAATAAGAAATAGTGTGTTTCTTTACATTTCAAGGATATAAATAACATCATATAAAAGACAATTCAAGAATCCAAAAAATTTGAGCTTAATGAGCCTACTTCCCATAGGTTTGAGATTGGTTTTATTTGCAAAGTATATTGCACCCTCTACATGGTCATTCAATTCCTCAAAGAATTTGCTTTGAAAAGCCAAGTGGCAAGTAATATCAATGTTGATCAATTGTGCATCTCTCTAAGAAGTAAATGATTTTTTGAACAAATCTTCATTTATATCAATATTGGAATGAGCAATAAATAAATGAAGGGATTCAAGAGCTTTACATTTTTCTTCCTACTGTCCCTATTTTTCTTTGATATCTTCCCATGGGATCCCACAAGTCTTTACATTATGTCCATTCTCGCCACAAGAAATACAGATCATATATCATAGTGATTATGCCAACCACCTTGCCTCTGAAATTCTTATTTCCACATCTTCTCTTACTATACTTTAGAAGGATCATGTGATTAATTCTTCCCTTTTTGAGCAAGGCACATATTCTCTCCATCGGGACGAATTCTCTTCTTCCTAAAAGCTTTCTCACATTTTACATTTTTTTCTACCAAAGAGGCAAAATCAAGGGACTTCAATTTTCTACTATCTTGAAGTGATTCAAGATAGTAAGAATGTGAGGTAGAGGACCTTGATGGAGGCTATGAGAGAAATGTGTATCTTAACAGTAGTACAATCAATGTTGTGCATGATGGTTTTAATTTCAGAAACTAAAGCGATGAGGCCATTATCCTTTAACTTTAGGTCGATGAATTTCAATAATAATTGAATTAGCTCCAATTTAAAATATAAATCATACAAATCTTACAACTTCAAAGCACCCAAAAAATCCTCGATAAATTCAATGTGCCAATTCACTTCTTCACTTCTAGAGGAAACAATCAAGGCAAATGATTTATCTTTACTCATCCATATTGCAAGCTTGAAGTATCTCTATCACAAATGCCATCCCAGATATTATTGAAGATTAGCATGCTTGATCTTTCTTAATCATTTTGGATAATTTTCTTTACAACTAAGCACCACATCAATAATTGAAACAAGAGAACTCATTTTCATAAACAAAATCCAATCAAAAAATTACAATCCCAATACCTTGCATTTATGGCTATTATTATATAAGGAAACAAACTCTTATCATCATAGAACAAAGCACTTTTGTTTTTATGTCTATCTCAATGATAATAAATGTACTTTGTTGATAACTGTGCAAGAAGTAATTTATATACATACAATGATTTCATCAATGGAGCCAACACCTTTCCGGGTTTGGCACAACTAGGACCTCCAATAACAACAAGAGAGAACTTGCTAAAGAAGGAATGCCAATGGCTCGAGAATGACAACAATCCATAATAGTAATGAAGGGATAAGGTGCAAGAGACCCATTCAGAATCACAAGGTGAACCAAAACCCTATTGAATGTGGAACTAGCAAAGGAATGTGAGTCTTAGGAGAAAACGTTGTAGGCAATAGATGGCTCTAATGCTTTAGTATCTCACTTTACCAAATGATTTGATTGAGGAGATGTTGTAATGGCTACCAACAAAGTATCTCTACAAGTTTGTTACCGCTCAAACTAGCAGGGGTCCTAGGAGGGGATCCCATAGAGCAACTACTAGGTCAAGGACAACAATGGAGTGATAGCCCACTGTCACCTCAACTAAGTGTCGGGTAATTTAATTGATGTTTAAAATACTTCATTAATGGTCAACCAAGGTTCGTGTACTTATGAAGTGCATGTGAAAAATATATGCTAGAGTTCTATTTCAAAGATGAAATTGATTTGAATATGAACGAGTGATAGATTAATTCAAAATGTTACCACAGACACGTTCTTCCATTAAAACTACTTCATGGAAAATTGAAATTGAAATTCGAACTAAAATTCTAGTCTATGAATTCAAAATCAAAACTTCATCTAACTATGAAATAGAAATTGATTGCAGAAAGAGAATGTTAATTTACTCTTGCAGAAAGGAATCTAAATCTATAAACAACTTATAATTCTACTAGAAAGAAAAGTTCTCATTGTATTGCAAAATGAAAATCTTAATTCTATTGCAGGAAGGAAACTTTAATTCTAAGTTCATAAATTCAAAGGATTCTAACTATTTTTGTTCTTGACAAAAGGAAATAGAGCATCACCGGACTTCTTCAGCAAAATACGAACTTGTAGCTTCAAATGGTTACTAATGTGCTTATCTAAACTTAAAAATTCATCTATTCATCATCCACGAAATTGCTTGGTGAAATTTACTGAGTTATGAAATGAATTTGCAGAAAGAAGATAAATCTTTTTGGTATTTTATGAGCACTCTATATATATAATCAACACGGAATTAGACTAGAAATGAACTAACAAAATGCATCAACAGAAAAGAAACTATTTAGCAGACAAATTGCATTGAAAATAAAACTAATCTACTCTTACAACTCTCTAGGGGGCCCTTCTGTTGAACGCAATTCTGTCGCTAATTCAATTAGCTCACTTAACCACATGTTGACTTCAAAAACAAAGTATTATATTAATCACAGAGGTCTTCAATAAATATTGCAAGTAATTAACAATGAAAACTACCCTCCTTTCGGTCTCGCCTCAAGTCTTTTTATACACTTCTTATTAAAACTGTTCTAAGAGTCCTATGCCAAGAGGAAACTTAGCTAATTTGACAACTAAGAAATTAATATAAAATTCTATCTCCTCATGATTTGATACTGAAAGAGAAAATCACGAGGGATTCTAATCAAACACATCAACCTCTAAATCGTTTACACGCTCGTCTGATCTTTCCATGAGTTGTCTTCAAAATCTGCTTGATCACTAGAATAGAGTTGAATTTTGGTTTGACAACTAGATCTCTTGTTCTTTGTTGTTTTCCAGATCACGAGGACAAGTGGATTTTCATGTGTGGATCATCTTCCATTTGCTAGTACATTTCATTCGTTCCTTGGTGCACTGGAACCTATCTAACCATGGATATATCTGCATAATTCTTTATTAACCGCAGAATGAGAAAAATTCCGTAGCTGTAGAAATGTTTCAATTATATTTGATAAAGAAGTAGTAGATTACAAAAAATGGATGATCAATATCTTTTGGTTGCTTGAGTATATCTATGACGACCTTGTCTGGACTAAAATTGCAACAAAATTGTCATAGAAAGGGTAAAGGAGACAAAAAAAGATTGTAAAAAAGAGAACACTTTCACACTTCAACATTCCCCCACACCGAAGGTTTTGCATGTCCTCATGTATCAAAATTTCAAAATGTGTTCCTTCTTTCCCTTAGTGTACTATCTCTGAGGCCTGTGCTAGAACATCTAGACTAGTGCTCTTCTTTCTCTTCTTGATACCAAACATTGCCTTTGGTTTCTTCATTAAGATTCTGCTCTATAACCCTCTGGTTCTATTCTTGAGGAATCTATTTTTTGCTTTGAGTTTCTTGTTCTTTTTGTACCAATGGCACAAATGCGAAAGTATGTTGTCATTACAAGTCCTTAATATTTCATTTTGTACCTTTACTATTTTTTGTTCCTATTTGAGATGTTTATTGAGAACTTCCAACTCATATATATCTTGCTTTAAAACATCCTCAATTTTGTATTCTTTTTTAGGAATATTATCTGACAGAGGGGTTTCTTTATTGAATATATTTCCTTGATTTTGAGAAGAAGAATCTAACCTTTGTTGCGCTCTTTGCTCCAAAGAATCCTCATAATCATATATTTCTTGTTGTACTAGATCAACATCTAGTGTCTTCCTTGTCGGACTCCGAGCCTAAGGTGGTGACCTATAATTTTCTTCTCCAAGATCAAAATTTGAGTAAACCCATAGGGAGATAAGTTGAAAATACAACTCCCGCTTGAAATTTGAGTAAACCCATAGGGAGATAAGTTGAAAATATGAGTTGAAAAAGTAGTTTTTTCCCTTTTCCCTCGAAAATTTGATGATGTAATCTAATCTTATTTTATTATTTCCACTATTATTTTATAATTTCCTTAAGGGGCCCATTTTAGACCTCAAAATTCCCCTAATGATCATCATCAACAAAATCAACAATATTTACCACAGTATCCTTTGGGAGTTTGATTTTCAGTCTCATTTTTATCAAATCTGTCATGGAGTCATACTACCCCTACATCAAGCTGTCTTTGGAGAAGAAGCCCCAATACTGTCCAATGAAGCCATAAATGATTTCACAACTAAAGGAAAATGGTTTGGAGAGGAATTGTTTACATATGTTAGGGGTTTCGGTAGTCGAGCCAAGCTTCATGTTCTCCCACTTTATGTCCCAGATAAACTCTTGGCCAGAGAAATTTCCTATTAGACAGTAGGAAATGGACTAACCAAAGCCCTCAAAGAAGCCAAAAAGTCCTCCTGGCCATCATTTCCCATCCATTGTGGCATCTATGCTTTGGATAATTACAAGCACGTCGAGCTTGAAATTAACCAAATTCAGTGTTTAAACTTTCCTACCATGCCTAATAGACAGTTTGACCCAAACCAAGTGACTCAGAATTCTACAGCCCAAGTTAAAGTCAGACAATTCATGCATGAGCCCAATGATTATGATGATTTGTTTGAGTCTGCTGTGACATACCTACAGGTGGAAAAGCTGGCAGCGATCCGTCTCAATCCAGAACAACTTAAGCAATTTAAAGAATACCAAAATAAAAGAGTTGGAGAATCTCCCCCTCAACACATTGAGGTTTTCTCAACCAATTTTACACAAAGAGTAGTATTTGGAGAAACCTCCAAAGGACACTGAGGTCTTACAATAAACATAAGAAACCACATCCACAGAAGAACAAATTGTTGAAACATTGTTAAGTAGTGATTTAGATAATGTTTGGGACCAATTTGATCATCAAATCAATGGATCACAAGAGTTAAAGACATCTGAGACTAAAGAAACAATCAACACTCAATGTAATAGATAGAGCCCACTCACTATTGGAGCTTCTGAGAAGGCTGTCAACACAGATGATATTGAATTATCCCAACATTCCCTTCATCAGAAATTGTTCTTAAGATTGAAGAGATCCCTCCTCTTGACATATTTTATAATCTAAGCATAGGGTTATGATGAGCAAGCAGAGAAAGAGGAGAAGAGTTGAGGAATCCTAGGCTCTAGTTCCTGGAGATATACCAATGGAGGTGGTGTGGAAAGATCCACAAACTAATCCTTCTGATGATTTAACCGGCTATCACAATTTGTAGGGGCTTATGAAACTGCCACCATTGACAGAGCATCAGAAGTACATTAATTGATCTAGGACAAGGATGACAAAATCCAACAGTTGGAACAAGAGTTGTTGAAAGAAACACAGAGTATTGATAATCAGTGGCAAACGCAATTGTCACAACTGCAACACAACTTTGATTAGATGAAACTACAACATTAAACTGATATCAAGGTCAAATATGATTAACTTCAACAACTCCAACTTACAATTGAACAATTGAAGGACAATCCAAAAATTGAAGACTTTAAGAAGGAAGCAATGGAATTAAACACCCTTTTAGCCCAAAAACAAGTGGTATTTTGCCAGAAATTGGCAATCATCAATGATCTATGAGACAAAAGTGATTCACTAATGAATCAATCATCTGACCCGAGGACGAATTTGATGACATTGATGAAAAAATTTCATAATTGATCACATCGCAAGACAACACAGAAGGCAGAGCAGCAAATCTTCCGAGAATAGACGATTCACACAAAGAATTCCTCTTTACAGATTGGGACATAAAGCTAAAGCAAGTAGAAAGAGCCATCTTCAGAACAAGGGATGTTGCAAATATTACTAATGAAACTGTCATCAATAATTTGTTTGGTGCCAATCTTATTCAAGACTGCCCAGCTGGCTCCCTGCCTGATGTCAAAATTTTGATGAAACAATGACAGGAAAGGTCAAAAAGAAAGGAAGATAACATTAAGAAACTGAAAAAGCTTGATCTGGAAAAATATTGGCAATATCTTGTGAAGTCGCACAACCAATGGCTAATGTTGCAATGCCTTGCTGACACATGCTCTCACATGCTCCCTGCGCTTTTAGATGCAGTGTACACTGGACTGGACAGCTATGCATAAGACCAACTTAGCCTCCTGAATTGCAACCAATGTTGGATATTTACGAGCTCAAGCAACAAATGGGAAAGGAGACAACGTCTCACTCCTGAGCTTATTATTCAAACAAACTCTATTTTTATCCCGTTATCTCTCAGTTTAGGAGGGTTGTTCAAACCTCCTCAACACTTTATGTATTTTCTATTTTTACATTCCTAGTTTAGCTATATAAACCCTTTCATGTCTTGAAGGAAAGGGTTTTGAATTTTTGTAAGGAAGGCTTTGAGAAGTTGCACTACTATGCTTTTTAAAATCATCTTAATAGAAATATTGGACCAAGACTATTTCTTTCATGAGCAGAGTTATGATATATCAGGTATTTCTATCCTTCTTTTACTACTATGTTTACATGTAATTAATAGTCATATTTCTTTTTAAATTGTTTTGTTATATGTATCCTTTAAATAGAATTGAGCATTAATTAATTTATGAACATGCAAGATTGCCATCTTTAAGTATATGTACAAGACAATCAGTTATTTGATGCGATATGTGTTTAACCATTAATTTGATTAACTATTTAATCAAATTAATTATCTTTACTTGTTCTTACTTCTGTAAGTGTTTGACAATCTATATTCTCATGCTAAGGACAATCTTTGAAATCACTTACAAAAGAAATATAATCAGGTCCCGATATCTATATATATAAACTTGTTATCACTCCCATTTCACTATATTTACCTCACACCCACTCAATTATACTTTAAAGGGCAACTGGTCCCATCATCCCCAGTTAGAGTCACTATTCCAAATAGAAAAGGAACGATTTTCAAGTTCCCGACCAAGTGGTTATCCCCGATGTTAACGCAACGATTTTCGAGGCATCAACACCTTCCAAGGAATCCCCTCAAGGGGCTAACATTTATCTCTTTTTCTGTTCTTTCCAACTCACTCAAGGGGTTCTCTATTTCTTTCCCACAATACACAAGAAACAATATTTGCATCGTTTCTACATATATAACATAATTGCAATCGGAAATTTGTCTAGTCATTCATTAAATTTGTTGTACGGAGCGCATCAAAGTAACATACTAGACCAAGACAATAAAATTCCATTATAACATACTATCGGAAGAGTGAGAAAATGAAATTCCATTTTCCAAGCTAATGTTTGGGAGGAGAGGCATATGTATTATAAATTGCCAAAAAATGCTTTGCTCACTCCAACAATCAAAAGAGAAGCAAACAATACATTCTACTATTATGTGAATCGCGTTAAGCTCATAGATAAGTGTCCCACAAATTCACTTTTTGAATTTAGTAATTAGCCTAAGGAAGGAATGGAGAGAAAAATTACAAAAATAAATAATGCATTGGCCCTTCTTTTATTGGTGATTTTTGTTGAAGAATGTAACTAGTGTCGATCTTCATAATTTTATTTGAGTCATGATGCATTATATTTATCAAAAGAAAGAAAAATAAATTGACTTGTTAAAACATGTGTTTCATTCTTGGGTCAATTTTTTTTAGGTCATAGCCTCCATTGCAGGCTTCTAGGGTTTATGCCAAGTGTTCTTGTCCATGTCATATTGTAAAGAACCCTTCTTGGGATTTATTTGTCAAAGAATAAATTTATTTTATTGCTTTTTAGGTCTTCTCGGCCTTCTCCACCAAATCGGCCTCAAGGAAGGACAAGTCGGCCTCAACAGGGGAATTCAACCTCACAAGAAGCCTATATATTGGAGAAACTCGACCTCATTTCACATAAGTTCAAATTGCAATAGCTGGGAGAAGAAAAAGTGTGAAGTTCAAGAAGGAAGTTGGAATCGAAGTTTTTGGGTCTCTCTCTCTCTCATGTGCAACGAAATTCTTAAGTTGCATCGAAGCTGGGAAAGTACATCGAAGTTGTGAAGCTACATCAAGGTCGAAGTTGTGAAGTTGCATCAAGGTTGAAGATGTGAACCTGTTAGGCTGGAGCTACTGAAGTTGCTAGATCGAAACTGCAGTCCTAAAGCTGGGTCGAAGTTCTAACCCTGGGGGTCGAAATTTTGTGTTGATGCTGCATTTGAGAAGTCGACACTTGGTAACTTTGGAAGAGATCATCTATCAGAAGGAAGAGTTGATTTGGTGGAGGAAGGTCTTTTGGTCTAGGGTCTTGGTCTATCTCATTTTGAATTAATGAAGGAAGAGTTCTTGATTGGGTTTTTGTTAAATTTAGATAACCATGGTGTTCTATGCTTGATGCATTTTTACTTCAATCTTTCTTAGGCTTGATACAAATAGCAATCACATAAAATTGAAAGTAAAATGTTGATAGAACACAATAATAGATCAATAGAAGACAAGGAAAATATAGATCAGATTTACAATTTCTTTTGTCCAGCAAAGATATGAGATATTGTTGCATTACGACAGTCAACAGAATGCTTCAACCAACAAAGTCTTTCTCGGTTAGCGAATCTTCCATGTGTCACACCCACAAATCTCAAAGAAATCTCATCACAAGTCAACACTAGTCAACCCAAAGACAGTGCAAAAAAGTCAACACAAGCAGCACTAGAAAAGTCAACGAAGCAAATTAGAGCTTCGAAAAACAACCCAAAATTCCTCGATTTTAGTGCCCAGCTGTACGGCCTCCTAAAATAGGATTTTTGGCAGAAGTTGGAGGTCAAACGACCAAGGGTTGATCACGGTCAACGCTGGTCAACACTGTAGTAGAAAGCCCTAAACAGATCCACATAAATTAGCAGTTTCGCTCCACACAGGTGAGGGGGAAACGACCTCCAAAGGCTATCAAACCAATCAGATCATAATGAGAGAATGTGTGATGAGTTGATGAGCAAATGACCTCCAAGTCTCTCCAATTTATATCCATCAATGAGGGTCTGTGACACATTTATTAGGCATGTGAGCCTACATTACAAATCTGGCTGACCTTGCACATGTGGAAAATAAATTCAAAATAAATGTTCTGCTCATCCGATCAAGATGATCTTTAGATCAATTTTGCACCTCTTCGAAAGAGGAATCCAACAAAAATATAACCATTGTCATATGAGTAGTGCAACATGGAGTTTGGACCTAGTTTCCCAAAAGTAACATTCCCTCTCAACTAGGGAGAACTCCATCTGTCCACAAGTGCCATCCATCAGTACCATCATGTACTTTCACCAAACATCGTGCGTCATCCTTCTGGAACTTGCTTTGTTGGATCTTTATTTCAGATAGAACAAAAGGTGAGTCACAAAGACATCACACACAGTTGACCCAAAGTCAGCTTAGAGGTAAAAACCTCTCTTGGACTCAAAAGAGTCTCCTATTAACCTGAAGTTAATTTACTGACCCGAGGTCAGTTTAGAGGTAAAAACCTCATCATACTTGATCCCAGATCAAGGTGTTGGACACGTGCCATCCTAGACATAGAGACTATGACAATCTCTGATGTGTCCATCGGTCTTGCTATTGGTCTCTATCCACATTTCTCGCCTCATTGGCCAAATGAGAGGTACTTCCCATGAGTCCGAAACTCCATGGGTAGGATGCGTGCGAGGCACAGATCAGAGATCAGTGAACCAAATCAATATCATAACGGTGGGGTAGAAGCACAGCAAGGTTCAACAAGCTTAGCCCCGTATGTGCTTATAGCTCCAAGAAGCTATCCCCAAGCCCCCTGGAGCTCCTAGAACTCGTAGTCCAACTCAAGCAGGACCCTTAGAATAGGGTCTTTCCACGATTCCAAGCTTCTCACGGAAGATTAGGAACTTGACCTTCCCCAAGGGCTTCGTGAGAATATCCGCGACCTCCTCATCAGTTCCTATATGATCGAGCCTTACGACTCCTCGTTGTACCATATCCCAGATAAAGTGGTACCTGATATCAATACGCTTGGATCGATCGTGGAACACAAGATTCTCAGAAAGACGAATCCCACTCTAGTTATCACAAAGGATAACGGTGGTTTATAGCACATTCCCAAACAACTCACTGAAGAGTTTTCACAACCAAATGACTTCACAACAGGCCATACTCGCTGCAATGCATTCGGCCTCAGCGGTGCTCAAAGCCATCGACTTCTGCTTCCGGCTCATCCAGGATATCGAAGCAGAACCCAAGGTGAAGCAACATCCAAATGTGCTCTTGCGATTCACCACATTGCTAGCCCAATCGTCATCATTATATCTATGGAGTCTCAAACACATGGCAGTATATTTCAGCCTATGGTTGATTGTGCCCCGAAGATATCTCAATAGATTCTTGGCACCAACCCAGTGAATGTGACATTAGGGGAATTTTGAGGTCTAACATGGGCTTCCTAAGGAAAATGTACAATCAAAATTCACTTTATGAGAACCAATCACATTTTAGGGAATGACATCATCCCTAATGGTTGAGGTGACATTGCTTGAGTTAAAGGTACTTGTCACATTCTCAATTGTGGATAAAAACTCATGGTTAACAATGGTAGTGCTCTAAGTACTTTTAAAGTAAGTAAAATACTCATAATAAATGTCATTTCACACTTTTTGAATAAAAATATATTATTGTCATTTCATATTTCTTGAAAGAAACAATGCATATCTCTATACATTTATTATATTATATTATATTATTTGTATATATTATATTAATTACATGTTATTATACGACTTAAATAATATAAATTTTAATTAATAGCATATAATATAATTAAGAATTTATAAATTTATATTTGTATTTTATTTCAAGTTATTTAAGTACAAAGGACAAATGCATTAGTTGTTTAATGATAACTACTTTTTCTTGAAAAGCTCATTCTTATTTATAGTTACATCAATACAATTTTTTTATTAATTTTATTTTGGTACAACTTTTGAATTGAATTTAACTATGGTTACATGGATTGTAATGAAAAAATGAATTGAAAATTCATAAATATTATTTTATTGGTTTCGCTATTATTTTATTATTTCCTTAGGAGGCCCATTTTAGACCTCAAAATTCTCCTAATGTGAGGATCAACCATATGTTGACTCAAAATGTTCACTACAAAACATATGTCCGAACAAGAGTTCACTAAGAACATCAGGGTCCCCACAAGTTGTCTATACTTAGTAGGATTTTCTAGCATGGGTCCAACAACGTTTCCACTCGACTTCTTAAAGTTGAGTTCCATCATTGTCAACAAAGACTTACAGTCCACCATACCAAATCTCTCTAGCAGCGTCACAACATATTTTCCTTGAGAAAAGAAAATATCGCCTTGTCTCTGCCAGAACTCCAAGTCTAGGAAGTAGTGCACCAATCCTAGGTCTTTCATCTCAAACTCGGAAGCTAGCTCCCTCTTACGCTGATGAATGAGAGGGTAAACACCTGTCAGGAAGAGATCGTCCACATAGAGAACCAAAATGAGAGGCCTTTCTCCATCAACCTTAAAATAAAGGTTCGGATCAACATTACTTCGAGTGAAGCCCAACTTCATCAAGTAGCTATCTATCCTCTCGTACCAAGCCCTAGAGGCTTGCTTCAACCCATAGAAGGCTTTCTTCAACCTGCATACATGGGTGTCTCTATCTTGGACTTCGAACCCTAGAGGTTGCTCCAAATACACCTCTTCCTTTATAGATCCATGCAAAAAAGCGGTTTTCACATCCATCTGATGTAGACTCCATCCTTGCATAGCAGCAAGGGCAATAATAGATCATATGGTGGTATAGCAGGCCACAGGTGCAAATATATCATCATAATATATGCATTCTTTTTGAGAGAAGCCTCGAGCAACAAATATTGCCTTGTACTTTTCAGCACTTTCATAAGATCCATGCTTGATCATATAGAGCCATTTCGAGGTGACAACATATTTGTCCTCTGGTCTCGGGACCACTTCCCAGACATCATTTTTCATAATGGACTCATACTCCTTGTGCATAACATCCTTCCAAACTTGACGCTTTACAACTTCTTCAAATGTTCCAAGCTCAGATTGTACTATCGTACTCATGGCTTATAGATACCCTTGGTATCTCTTCGACTTCTTACTTTCACGGAGTGTCCCCCTTGGGGCAATATGTCTCTCGACATCTTCGAGAGTATCCCTAAGCCATGAGGGTATTCTCTTATTTGAAGGAGGTGGATCAATGGGATCCATAGGTCCTTCAACATCAGGCACCAAGTCATCCTTTGACTCTTCCATCTTCCCTGCTTCTTCATCTTCTTTGTCTTCCTTGGAGCTAGGAAGATTTCTCACTTTCTTGAGGGCATCATCTTCATCGAATGTGACATCATGGCATATCTCCACTTCTCTTTAACCAGGCACATAGATTCTATATGCCTTTGAAGTTTCACTGTAGCCCACAAACATTCCCTTCTTTCCAGAAGCATCCAACTTGCTTCTCTTTTCTTTCGGCACATGAAATTAAACAGGACAACCAAAAACTCTAAAATGAGAAACATCAGGTTTCTTACCAGAGAAGACTTCTTCGGGAGTTTTGGAGTCCAGTGCGGAATGTAGGTAGCTTCCACAATGGTCCTGTTCTTTCTTTCAACAACACCATTTTGCTCAGGAGTGTACGCAGTTGTGGTCTCCCTCTTAATCCAGCGTCTCTCCAAAAGACATTAAACTCATTTGACTCATACTCGGTCCCATTGTCGGCCCTCAAAACTTTGATTTTCTTCTCGGTTTGATTTTCCACCAAGACCATGAAGGTACAGAACCATTTGAATGCTTATTCCTTACTTCTTCAAAAAATATATCCAGGTCTTACGGGAGAAGTCATCTGTAAAAGTCATGTAATAGGAACATCCTCCCAAGGATGTCATAGGCATCATACCAGATAAGTCAGAATGTATCAATTGCAAAATATCAATTGTCTGTGTCACACTTGAGGGGAATGCTCCCCTTGTATGCTTCCCTTTGGCACAACCCTGACATATACCTTCATGATCATCTCTAAATTCGGGCATCCCTGTCACCACCTTCCTTGCTTCGGGAAGAGCTTTGTAATGAAGGTGTGTAAACCTTCGGTGCCATAACTCTGTTTGGAGAGTTGTATCACATGTGATAGCCCCCAATGGACTTCTTCCAACCTGGTAGAGTGTATCAACTCTAAAACCAATAGAAAGAGCTTCCTTGAAGTTCTTCTTCCAAATAAGTACCTTTCCATCAACAAATGCCACCTTGAACCCTTTGTCTTCCATTGCCGAAATGGACACAAGGTTGTTTTTCAAATCAGGTATGTACAAAACATCTTGTAATCGAAGGACTTGACCTTGAGATAGATGGAGAGTCACAATCCCTGTCCCTTTCATGGGATAGGTGGCATTATCTCCAAGGATAATTTCTAGATTAGTATCTTTCTCAACCAAATCAGAAAGGGCTTCTTTATAACTAGTGAGGTGCCTTGAAGCACCACTATCAATCAACCAAACATCCAGGGTGTCAGGTGGAGATGAGAGGGCAGATACAAGAATAAATTCATTTCTCTTATTATCGACAACATTAGACTCATCGTACCTGGAATTTATTGATCTCTTGAAAAGTTGCCCATTTCCACTACTATAAGAGGGAGCCTTCCTTTTTCCTTGGAACCTGTTGTTCCTACCATTCCTTCTCGAGTTGTTGTTTCCATCGTCCCTGGGAGAGTCCCTTCTATTAGGGCACTCTCTTGCACAGTGACCAGACTTGTTACAAGTGTAACATCTTCCCTTCCTTCCTTTGGGCCCTGCTCTACCATGGTTTTGATTTCTCGGGCCACCATGGTTCTTCTTCTTTGCATGAGCAGCGAAGGAAGTAGGGTCACTTCTATTACCATTAGAGGCATACTCCATCATTCTTGTTTCCTCTTGAGTGCATCTTATCAATATTTCATCAAAATCAAGAATCACATTATTATTGAGAACAGTGGTATTGAATACATGCCAATCACGGGGGAAACCTCCAAGTGCAATAAGAACCATCTCTTGATCATATGTTGCTTCCCCAATAGCTAGGAGGTTATTCTTGATTTCAATGAGCCTCATAAAATAGGATTGAATATGTTCATCCTTACCCTTCTTGATATTCTTCAATTGATTCTTGAAGAAGAGGATTTGATTAGCATTGCTAGCCCTGAACATGCTCACTAGCTTATCATAAATCTCCTTAGATGTCTTTAGCTCAGAAATGTAAGCAACCAAGTGCTTATGAATAGAATCTCAGATAATCATCTTTGCTTTGATTTCCCTTTTTCTATAATTCGTCTTCGTGGCAACAACTGCATTTGATGGAGGCTCTTGAATCTTCCCCTGCACATAGTCCATGACATCTTGATCTTCTAGCACAAACTCCAAGGACATCTTCCATGTATGATAATCAGATTTACCAGTCAATTTATCAAACTTGAAACCCTTGTAGGTTGAGGAGGCCATTTTCCCTTGATAGGATTTCTTCCTTCAAATTGCTTCTAACACTAGCTTGGACTCTTGGACTTTGTCTTCACCTCAGCTCTGATCCCATGTTAAATTTAGATAACCATGGTGTTCTATGCTTGATGCACTTTTACTTCAATCTTTCTTAGGCCCGATACAAAATAACAATCACATAAACTTGAAAGTAAAATGTTGATAGAACACAATAATAGATCAATATAAGACAAGCCAAATATAGATCAGATTTACAATTTCTTTTGTCCAGCAAAGATATGAGATATTGTTGCGTTACAACAGTCAACAAGATGCTTCAACCAACAAAGTCTTTCTCGGTCATCCAATCTTCCATGTGTCACACCCACAACCCTCAAAGACAACTCGTCACAAGTCAACACTAGTCAAACCAAAGACAATGCAAAAAAGTCAACACAGGTAACCGTAGAAAAATCAATGCAACAAATCAGGGCTTCGGTCAAACAACCCAAGATTCCTCGATTTTAGTGCCCAGCTATACAACCTCCTAAAATCAGATTTTTGGCAGAAGTTGGAGGTCATATGACCAAGGGTTGACCATGGTCAACGCTGGTCAACACTACAACAGAAAGCCCTAAACAATTCTGCAGAAATCAGCAGCTTCGCTCCACACGTGTGAGGGGGAAAAGGCCTCCAAAGGCTATTGAACCAATCAAATCACAATGAGAGAATGTGTGATGAGTTGATGAGCAAATGACCTCCAAGTATCTCAAATTTATATCAATCAATGAGGGTGTGTGACACATATATTAAGCATGTGAGGCTACATTACAAATCTGGCCGACCTTGCACATGTGGAAAATAAATTCAAAATAAATGTTCTGCTCATCCGATCAAGATGATATTTAGATCAGTCTTGCACCTCTCCGAAAGAGGAATCCAACAAAATATGACCATCGTCATATGAGCAGTGCAACATGGAGTTTGGACCTAGTTGCCCAAAATTAACAGTTTTCCCCTATATAGGGGTTTTGCCCTGATTGTGTGCCTACATATGCTATCCTTGATATTTATGTTTTGGTTTTGGTAATTGATTGATGAAATGAGATAAAAGAACATAAGAAAGATTATAATAATAATAAGAAGTAATTATCAACAAGAAGAAAACTTTTTGCCTCTCCAATTTTCTAACATTGAATTAGAGCTAAGGTGAAGAAGAAGGAAAAAGGCAGGTTGAAGATCTATTAAGGAAAAGGAGATCAAAAGGTCATTAAGGGAAAGGATCATATAAAGAGACAAGCCTACTATGTACAAGAACCATGACAAACTTAATGAAGGGAGAAAACAAATTAGAAGGGGCTTCCAACTATAGGGTCTGGAAAAAGAGAATAGACCTCATTCTCGAAAAGAACAAAGTTTTGGATCTTGTTCAAGGAAAAATCAAGAAACCTACAGATGAATCAAGTGAAGCAGGAAAAAAAAATCTTAGCGAACTCGAAATCTTGGCTACGAACCTTATAGTGAATGGAGTTAAGGATAACCTAATTCCATACATATCCAACATAAATTCCGCTCAAGAAATGTATGAGGCTCTCTCCAAGTTATTCACAATCAAGAACATTGGTCAAATAGCAAGCCTAAAAAATGAACTTAGAACTGCTAAGATGTAATATTCCTTTTTTTGGTGTCACTTATGACAGGTTTAAGATGGACTTCCAGAGTTAGGAGCAGACATGTCACAAATATAGGTTGGTGTCATCAGCGGGCCCAATGGATTTTTGGAGTTCTGAGGAGTTTCTATGAGGACCGATGGCATTTGCTTGATATATTCCATCATCCGCACCATTTGTCTTTCATTCCAGTGCATTCCGACAGCTTTCGGAAAAATGAGTTATTTTTGGGCTTAACTCAATTAATTACGCTCAAGGTGGCATTCCAGGAGGAATACGTGATAGAACACCGTAGTGTAAAAGCTCGTTGGAACCTGGACAAGAATACCTACATGATGGGGTGGTGGGACATGAGTTTTAGTGGCCTAAGGAGACATGGTAGCCGATTTACTCTTTCCGACATTAAAAAGGAATATTTTAATTGGAAAATAAGAGGGAAAAGTGCCCCATGATTAAAATAATAATAAAATAAGGCTCTAGAAAGATCCATGAGATCTATAAATGAAAAGGAGGAGGCCATTGAGGCATATCTTGGATTGGATCATCTTCTCTTGTGAGAGGTTTGAGAACTTGGTTCTCTACTTCATTAGTAGCCCTAAGATAGAAACCCTCGGGTGTGTTGTCGAGTGTTGGACGAAAACCCAAATCTTTTTGATGAGACTTCATTCAGGAGTTTCATAGAGCTTCAGGGATATTGGAGTGAGGATCATTCAGATCTTCAGCTGGTGCTTCATTGTCTTTCAGTGGATTCAGTGGCAGTTGTTGTCGGAGGGAGAGTGCAACAGTTTAGTTTTGGAGGCCAGCGTAGTGCAACAGATTCTTGAGGCCAGTTCTATTTCAGTTATCTCAACTATTTCTCATTTCAGCATGTAACCCCAGTTATATTATGATAAAGCTGAATATTCCCTATATTATGGTGTTATGGATTTGCATGTACTTGTAAGTTTTTATTTTACATGGCAATCTTTTGTTTATTAATTCAGTAATTTTATGGTAAAATGCTGGGTTAGTGAAATTTCCACAAAATTAGTAAAATATCCCATTTGGGGATATTACATAAATGATGATATTGTTTCATCATATTTTATAAGAAAATCTAGAATCAGAGATGAACTCCAAGCAATAGATGAAGTTGTCCCAGAAAAGGAGCTCATAATCACCGCCCTTCTAGGACTACCAAAATCTGGGAGTGCCTTTGCATTATGACTTAACAGTTGGAAGGATACTCCAACATTCAAACAAATGTGGAATGCGTGTAGTAAAAAAGAAGCCAAAATATCGTTAGTAAACAAGAAGAAGAAGGAAGAAGAAAACACCTCAAATGCCTATTATGCTCATCACAAGAAGAAGGGAACCTTCAAGAAGTTCAAAGGACCAAAGAAGAAAGTGGACCTACCCAAGATTGAAAGTTACAACTATCACAAGATGGGTCACTACAAAAGCCATTGTCGAAAGAATCCAAGAAATAAGAAGAGAGAGAGGGAACATGCAAATGTTGCTAATGAAGATCCACCTAAGAAGAACAAGACCGAACAATCAGAAGTCAAGGACTTATACTACTAAGTCCTCTCTCTCTTTCACATAGCCCTCTCAATGTTTTACTTTTGTTTTGAATTGTTATCCTTTATGTTTTGATTTCTAGAGTTTATGGGTCTAAGATGTCATGTTAGAACAATTTTCATTTTTAAAAGGTTGTAGGTATTCCTCAAAAGGATTGGGTTAAGAGGGAGCCTACACCATTTTACCAAAAGACAAGTATCTTATTCTTGGTTTCATCTTTTCATGTTTGGTTTCCTCCTTACATCAAGATTTGTTTGTATTGTATACTAATAACCTTTCTCTTTATATTTTCCTTGGATAGGAAAGCTTGTTGATTGCTCAAGGGTTATGGAGGAGACTTCAACGGATAGATTTGAAGCATAAAAGAAATTCTATTGAAGCCCGTCAAGATTTGATGTTCTACAAGGTTTGTTAAGGAACAAATCAAAGGTATGCCTTAGATTATAAACTTGTTATAGAGTTCTTTCCATAAAAGGTATGTTCATTCTATTTTAAATTTGCTTTACATTACTGACATCATTATGTCTAGGGTTTTGAATCACAAAGGTTCTTGTTACGATGATTAATTATTAGATTGAATCTACCCTCATTATATTATCATTCTTGTGGGACCCTAAAAAGGTTCATTGTAAAACCCTAACCTAAGGGTATGTCAATGCTAATATTGAAACCCTAGTCTACTTAGGATTGTTGATGAAATCTAAAATTCTTATTCTTTTGATGTTTTGGAATTGTTATAGAAACCCTAGTCCTTTAGGGTTTGTTGTTAATATCTAAATAATGTATTGAAACTCTAGATCTTAGGGTTTCATAATTTAGGTTATATGAACTAAACATGTATAATATCTATAGCAAGGTCCTATGAATGAATCCTTAGGTATTTGTTCGTCTTTCTAACCGAAACCCTAACGCGACCAAAATTGATTATGTCTAACTCTGATGTATTGATATTGGTGTGTATTGCTAGTGCATTACATCCTAGATATGTATTGGCAAGCATGTTGACCTAAGTATTGATGCTCATACATTGTGAATTCTAGGGTTTGTAACAAAGCCCTAGTAATTGATATTCTAGGATACGATAATCTTGTTTTCCGATATGATTTAGTTTTGATGATAAAATCTAGGGTTTGCAAACAAACCCTATTAGTGTTTAACATTGTTGGAACATTATATGCATGATAGGATTGTTATTAATTGCTAATATCTAAAGGCATTGTGTCACAAAGGTGGAATCTAGGGATTGCAAGAGTAAAGGTCTGTTATCTTGATTCGGTTGCTTTAAGTCTTAACAATATGATCTAGGGTTTATGACAATAATCCTAGCAGAAGATTGAAGTATGTTTCTCTTGCTAATTATGAACCTCACTAGGTTTAGGTATCAGATGTCTAAAGTTTGAATGTTTTAATGCTTCCATTATAATGACTCGATTTTTAGTGAACTTCATACTTTTCTCTATTTGTATTTGGTTGTACTTGCTATTGAAGGATTTACATATACACAATCTTCAAGATGATAAATATGTTCACATAAGCACGATGAGGAAGATGACCTTGATACTATAAGAAAGATGAAATTAGTAGAAGGTTCTTTGATGTTATAGAAGAAGAAAGTAGTTAATCTCCCTAAGTTAAGAGGAAGCATGGTTCAAAGAAAAGAGAACATCTCCCCAATTGAGAGGGAGGGCATATTATGATGGATTCCTTGTAAACGAAATCAGAGAATGAATAGATCGGCAATATAATTGAAAGTAGAAGAAAGCTTTCGACAATTTGCATATGGTTAACTTGATGATAATATAAGCAACATCCGAATGAATGAGGACCCTGAAGGTTTGTGTTTATTTGTTTGTATATTTGAAAGTTTATTATTGATTGGGGTTCGTGTTTGTACAAGTAAATCTCTCCATGACGAAGGATGAGCACTTGGGAAGCATGCTTGGACAAATGGATATATCTAGTTTATTAGGGAGAGATGAAGCATCTAATGGCAGATGCTTGGGAGGACATATGGCCGACCTATGTGGGTTTGATGTCTAGATCTCAAAGAGGGAGGGTGGCGTTGGTCTTGGAGCTCTAACCTTGGATACACACCTAGATCCTTGGGTTGATGGTTAGTTAGTAAGCTTGATGGTATCTAGATTGGCTGAAAGCTTTAGTCCATCTTAGTTCCACCCGAATAGATTACCCTGGTCAGGAATCTAGTCCGCAACAATGAATGTGCTAGAACTCTTCATAGTTCATTTTGGAGATCTTCCATGTACCTCTATAGATATAAGTAATTATGAATACCTCCCAAGTTAAGAGAGAGTGTTGAAGAATGTAACTAGTGTCAATCTTCATAATTGTATTTGAGTCATGATGTATTATATTTATCAAAAGAAAGATAAATAATTTTTATTATTAAATAAATTGGCTTATTGAAGCATGGGGTATGGGTTTCAAGCTTGGGTAAATTGTTTTTAGGTCATAGCCTCCTTTGCAGGCTTCTAGGGCTAATGTCAAGTGTCCTTGTCCATGTCATAATGTAAAGGACCCTTCTTGGAATTTATTTGTCAAAGAAGAAATTTATTTTATTGTATTTTAGGACTTCTCGTCCTCTTCCACCAAGTCGGCCTCAACAGGGGAATTCGACCTCACAAGAAGCCTATTGGAGAAACTCGATCTCATTTGTCACTCATCTCACACAATTTTGAATTGCAATAGTTGGGAGTAGAAAAAGTGCAAAGTTCAAGAAGGAAGTTGGAATCAAAGTTTTTGGGTCTCTCTCTCTCTCTCTCTCTCTCTCTCTCTCTCATGTGCAACGAAATTCTGAAGCTGCATCAAGGACAAAGTTGTGAAGCTGCATCAAGGTCGAAGATGTGAAGTTGCTAGGCTGGAGCTACTGAAGTTGCTAGATCGAAACTACAATCCTAAAGTTGGGTCAAAGTTTTGAAGCTGGGAGTCGAAATTCTAGGTTGAGGCTGCATTTGAGAAGTTGGCAATTGGTAACTTTGGAAGATATCATCTATCAGAAGTTAGAGCTAACTTGGTGGAAGAGGAAGGTCTTTTGGTCTAGGGTCTTGGTCTATCTCATTTTGAATTACTGAAGGAAGAGTTCTTGATAGGGTTTTCCCCTATATAGGGGTTTTGCTCTGGCTGTGCAACTACATCTGGTGTCCTTGATCTTCGTGTTTTGGTTTTGGTAATTGCTTGATGAACTAAGATAAAAGAAGAACATAAGAAAGATTATAATAATAATCACAAGTAATTATCAACAAAAGAAAATCTTTCTGCCTCTCTGATTTTCTAACAATTTTAACTCAGAATTTACTAAAATGAAATATTGACAGCCCGAATTAAATTAAGAACCAGTTGAAGATGCAACATCTGAAGAGATGATACCCTGAATACTACTCAAAAGAAGATCCTCCATTGTAATCACAATGGAGACCATAAAATATTCACAATAATAGTCCAACATGATCAACTCCAATTACTGCCATAGGATTGCATTGTACTGAATGCTTTTAAAGTTTGGTTAAGTAAATTGAATAGCTTAAGTTCCATATCTCTTTTTGATGACAGACGGAACATGGGATAGACATCTTCCTAGTTTAAGGAACTGCGTTAAAGGCAATGAACATAAAATGATCAATACTGTATTTGCCAGAACATAGATGAACGAGAATCGTCCACTGCAAATTGCAAATCCAGTGATGCAATCAGATTTTGATACTCTAGACTATGCAACTTAGTTTCCAATAAAGATAGTAGTGGCCTGTACCTAGATTGTTTTCTCCATAACACTTTATGGTAAGCAGAAAAGCCAAGCCATTCCATTTCCTTCCGCTGCAGTGAAAATATTGGACGAGAGCTGGATTTGAGGCCTATGCTGTGCATTCTTTTCTTTAGAAGTTTATACATATATCTGCAGAAACAAAAACACGTGAAAACCATGGTAATGACTCATGAGTAACACAGGTAATTTGCCAGCAATATTCTAGGAATATGGAGTATTTTGTTCCACTAAAAGGTAAGAATCATATAGAGTAAACCCACAAGGAAAATGTTAAAAGACACTACACAACTGACAAATTTCACTCAATTGTATCTATCTTTTCCATTTTTTCCGAAATGCTGCATATATTACTTCATAGAACAAATAAGTACATCATGGTCAAACAACAGGGATACCAGGAAAATTGTGCCTTAAAACACGGTAGTAAATTAGTGTCTAAACCATATACGTTTAAAGAACCTTCTCCTAATCCCCAAGTACTGTTTCGCAAACACTCTTATCAATTTTTTGACAAATTTTCAACAAAATTTTTCGAAAGAATTGGTGGCTTTTCTTTGTAAAACATTTTTTCTACTTCTAATACTGAGCTAGCCCTTGGAAATAAATCCTTCATAAGGACCTCCAATCGAATTTGAAGATTATATATATATATAAAAGTTTTATTCTATAAACATTATAGTACAAACCATATTGCACTAAATAGGAGTTGGAAAAGGGAACATTGAGAACGAACAAACACTTGGGATCATTAACACCACCTCATACTAGAAGACCAAAATGCATGATTATTAAAAAATTGACAAAGTGCCATATAGTCTATGTTGTCGATTAATAGGGTATACCATGAGCACCAAATCTCTAACAACATTAAACAATTACCAACAACTCTTTGCATGAACTAGGCAATGAAGGCCACCCATTTGGTGGGTGGATGCTGATCATCCTCACTTTTAGGGTCTAAGTCCCTATTGAGAATATGGAGGGCTGAAGATTAATACAAATTCTCTTCTTGATAATTACTTGTGAGCTTACTTGAGTTACGTATGTCTTCTCTTCTTTAGCTTATTTAATCTTTCATCAAGTCAATTATCAAAATACACGAGACACACAAATTAGGCTCCTAGAGCCAGGGAAAAAACCTCTCCCTCTTGGAGAGGAAAACCCACAAGAAATTCTTCTTATAGATCTTCAAATGACAAGTACCATGACCCAGACTTAGACCCTTGACCTATAAATGCCTCCAAGACCTTGTCTTTACTTCTTTGCTTGCCTTCAACACTGATCCTTCTCTTCTGCTTCAATCTGCACTGATCTGCACTAGTCTAACCTCTGAACTCAACACCCTTCTGTGATACTGCTCAACGCTTGTCTACTTCTGAATTTCACATTCCATCACTGTTAACATTTCAGAGAAACCCACATCCTTAAGTACACACTGATGTCTTCTTATAAACTCGCACTGATTGCCACTGTATTTTTCACTTTCCTATTGTGGCTCCTTCAGAGAGATCCACACTCCTGTTATAGTAATTTGAAGCTTGTCGATAATTTGAGCTTATCATTTCATATATGACCGAAATTGTTCTCCATATTAATCCGCATCAACAATCACAAGAACCCAAAACTTATCTGCAATCTCTTCTATATAACAGTGCGCAATTTTTATAGTGAGAATCATAGAAAAATCTGCACATCATTTGCTTCCCCTTCGCACTGCAGTTGTCGCACCTAAATCTGCATTGCAGTTCAGATTATGTCCGAAAATCTGAGTCTAAATGAGCCGCAGGACGGTGGTATTTATAGTGACAGATCCACTGTCTGGAGGCCGACCATACCTTTAGTTTGTAGGTCAACTTGTCAATTGTAGAGAGGCCGACTTGATACATCAATATAGCTTCTCTATCAGTGTTGTATGAGGGCTGAATAATAGCCATTCTTCCATGGTTTATTGGACTAGGTCTTGGAGCATTTCATGACTGCTAGGTTCTTCATATATATGACATTAAATACACTTATAAACAAAAGATAAACCCTAAATAGACATCAAGAAGAAGTCTATTAACCTAAGATAAAATCTTGCTCATGAAACCCATGAAGCAAGTACAACAAATATACATTCTATTATCTTTGTCTTCTTTACATAAAATACATAATTACATAGTCAATATGAAGACCGACGTAGTTACACTTTTCAAAACTCCCTCTTAACTAGGGAGGTATTCATATAGGTACATGGTTACTTTCAAAATAAAGAATCTCATAAGAAGAAATGGATTGGTAATCACATCTGTATAGCATCATATCAACCAGCATTGTCCTAGTGCAAGGCCTTGACTAACAGCCCCATTTCTCACTGAGACAATGGGCTACAATGCTGGCGAAAGACATGACTTATAAACACCATAGTTACTGTCTCTCCATGGTACATACTCCACCCAAGTGTTCCCAGAGAATGGCCTTCTTGGACTATTCTTCTCTTGGGTAGCCAACCCTCAAAGAATATCGATCCTCGACTACTCTTATCTTGAATGCCCTGTCTCATTCTCAAAGAGTATCAAATGCCAGATGATTACCCAAACCTCCATTCTATCTTCCAGGTGAAGACCATAATGATGTGTCTATCCATTCTCTCCACATGGCCTTCACTAAGACTTACGACTATTAGTCCTGGTCTAGTGCATGACACATGTATTAGAGAATCACATACGTCACTCCCTTCTTAACTCAGGAAGGACATAATACAAGTTTCTTCCAAGTAAGAAACTTACCACCAGGCTCCCTCTCAACCAGGGTCCTGCAGCAGCAATGGTGAGACATCTCACTGCTCATGAAGAATTCCTCCCTTCGATGTCATGGATTTCGATATTGAGGAATCTTCAACCTTTGGCTTCATACAACACATATCATTCATCACTTTTAGTCATGAGTCATGTCCACTATCAGAAAGTGATTCATTAGTCTTTCTCATCTAGTCCACCGTTATGCCTTGCTGCTTTCCTTCGAATCATCTCCAAGGATCATACATCCTTTCTTATGATTAGCAACCCTGCACAAATTCATCCAAATAAACATATACATATGAACTTTTAAAAACAAAAGTTATCTCAGTGATGATCTTTCACCATGATATCTTCCTGTAGGCATCGACATCCTTTATTCATATTGACACATCTCCTAATGATATGTTTTTTCAAGCGTCTTCTTCTTTACCAGAGTTTTGTCAGAGTCTACATATCCTCCCAGTGGATCTCCTAGTCACATCTTCTTGGATTTCAGATGATAACTGCCTCTTGACATGATTGCATTTCGTGATCTCTTCCTTTCTGCACATTCTCCATTCCTAGGAAATACAAATTTTCCATTTTCTTGTTTATATACAACAACCTCATATTCCATGAGGATATATTATGTTGAATTCATCTGTCAGTGCACCGAGAGATCCTCCTTCATAGATCATACCTCTAAATATGGAAGTCTATTACCTGCAATCACATGACATGACTTTACAACATCTAGTGTCAGCATATAGATATATACATACCTCATACCCTTTTCATTTAAGTCATCCTGTAGCAGTTTTACTAGAATGAAGAGCTTCATTCCCTTGGCTTGCTCCATCAATATGTCATCATATCCCAGAATTCTTTAGCACGAAATTATTGATGAAATCGTTCGGCTTTCTTTCTAATCAGTCAATTCATAAAGAGCTCCTTAGAAAAATGTCAGCACCATTTTTCATGATGACCCTTGATCTTGATGACTGCCTTCCATCAGTATTGTTATCAGAGAGATTTTCTAGGAGTTGTTTTACCAAGAGCTCCTACCATGCTTCGATCATGATGCTATATTGGTTCCTTTCATACAACCAACATAAAATCACTTAAAGGAGAAGATGATCTCAATCATAGTAGAGATCCCTCACTTCTTCTTTCTTAGATTTCTTTACACAGGTTCTTCCTCATATCTGAGATATGGGCTTCTTCCCTTTTCCTCTTGTCCTTGTCAGATTTAGGGCAATCTCTTTTATTATGCCCAAATTCATCACATCCAAAGCATCATGCTTTGTCCATATTATTTTGAGGACCAAACTTACTGAATCTTCTTCTCTTCCTTGATGTGGCTGCAAAAGCTTGATTCCCTTCAATTGATCCTGTAATACCTTTGGCTTTCAATCTTGTTTCCTCTATTTTACATAGAGACCATAAATCATGGAATGGTGTGGCTTCTTTCTTCCCATATAAACTTGAAGTGAATTTTCCCTATTATTCTGGCAGAGCATTCAACATCATTGTAGTCATCTCAGTGTCAGCCATTACTTCTCCCAATTCCCACAATTGATCTTAGAGAGATTGCTTTTCCTGCAGTACTCATAGAGAATAGCTCCACCAATTTCTCATATATTCCTTTTGATGATTCTAGATTTGATACATCGGAGATGAGAGCGTCTTTTATGGATTCTGTAAGAATCCTTTTGGGCTCTTATATCTCCCTTCATGTATTTGGCATGACTTCACTGTCCTTTTCTTCGATGCAGGAAAGTTTGAAACCTAACCAGTTTGTTGCTTTCATTGCAAATCAGACATTTTGATAGATTAATAAGAAGTCATAAAGATACTTACCTGAATATATGCTTTTCTTCTTCTATCAGCTTCCTTGTTGATAATGATAAAGATGATGGCAGGAACTCCCTCTTAGATTGATTTCAAAGTAGGTGATCTTGGATCCTTGATGATCAAGGATTACTTCAGGATGAAGATGTCTTCAATAGAGTTGGGTGGTGCTTAATGACGTGTCTTCCAACAATGTCTTCAATATCAAGAATCTTTGATGTTAAAGATTACCTCCTCGATGTGTGGATTCCTTGAATAAGGTTGAAAGTCTTCTTGAGATGGCTTGAGGATTTCCTTGTAAATTGATTTGAGATTTCAATGTAGACTTTAACTTTTTCTTTGATGCTTTCTAGAAAATTGAATTTTGATCCTCGAGTGTCCTCTTGTTAAATAACCCTTTGTCTTTAGCACCTTAGCTCTAATACCATGTTGAGAATTTGAAGGGCTGGAGATTAATACAAATTCTCTTCTTGATAATTACTTGTGAGCTTACTTGAGTTACTTTTGTCTTCTCTTCTTTAGCTTATTTAATTTTTCATCAAGTCAATTATCAAAATACACGAGACACACAAATTATGCTGATACCAAAGGTTTTTTCCCTGGCTCTAGGAGCCTAATTTGTGTGTCTCGTGTATTTTGATAAATGACTTGATGAAAGATTAAATAAGCTAAAGAATATAAGACATAAGTAACTCAGGTAAGCTCACAAGTAATTATCAAGAAGAGAATTTGTATTAATCTCCAGCCCTCCAAATTCTCCACAATCCCCACCCATCATGCAACAGCTCACTAATTGGCACATATATGGTCCTGTTGGAAATTGTAACTAGGTCCGGTCTCCATTTAATGTATTTAAGTAATCATGAAATGTACTTGTCAAAAGAATAAAGAAAAGAATTTTTTATTATTGTACCAATGACTTATTAAAGCATGAGTTTCATGGTTGGGTCATCATTATATTAGTCAAAGTACCCATTGTGGACTCCTAGGATTAATATTGAGTTTATAAAGTCATTGTACATTAAAAGAGACCCTTATTGGGCTTTTGAATCACGTAAAAAGAAGTATTGAGTCAAATATGATTTATGTATCTTCCACACCAAGTCGGCCTAGAAGAGATCAAGTCGACCTAAGGACACTTATTTGACCCACAAGAAGCCTATAAATACAAGCTAGTCAAAGTCATTTGGAGCATCATCTCTCAAGCTAGTTCGATATCTCAAGAATAGCTAGAGAAGCACGAAGTTTGTTGCAGAAAAGCCGAAGGAAGTATGAGTTTGGGGAAGTCTAAGGAGAAGAAGAAAATCAAACTTTTGGTGCCTCTCTCTCTCTGTTTCGTGCCCTAGATTGGGAGATCATAGTCTTAAAAGTTTCGCTGTTGTCGGAAGTTGCTGCCTAGTCGAAGTTGTTGGAAAAGGGTCAAATATTTGGGAGGTTGACTTGGTGGGGAGGGAAGGTCTGGTCTATGTCTACGGTGAAGAGTCTCAAAGAATACTATTGAAAGAAAGAAATATTTTGACTGGGTTTTCCCCTCAAGGGGGGTTTTGCCCTGGCATAGTGCCTACATCTTGTGTCTCTTACTTTGTGATCTTCATATACACATAATATGCTAATTGCTTGATGAAATATAAGATAATAAAGAAGTAAAAGAAGCCAACACACTCACAAGTATCAAGAACGAAGAATCAAACCCTAATATAACAAGCACTTGGGACAAGGAGTCTACTGGCAGTGATTTTCCCCATGCACCCTTTTTAGGGAGTCTTGGGGAGACGCAAGGGGGTGTGCTTCCCCAGTGTGGGGGACGAGACTCCCCAAAAAGGGTGCGTCTGGGCATCTCTTTTGAAGGGGGACGCGCCCCCATTTAAATGTGTATAATGACACCTAATTTAAAAATAAAAATGACAATCACATTTCATAAAGTCAAAAAATTTAAAGCAATATATATATATATATATATATATATATATATATATAATTTAAGGAAAATTCGAATGGCATGTGTTCAACACTACCATTCTAAATAATAATGTGATACCTGACTTTAACGAAGTACTATTGAGATGTGTTCAAGAAGAATCAAGAATGAAGGAGTATGGAAATGAAGGAAATGCTGCATACGCTGCTCATTCTAGAAAGAAGAACTTTGGTGGTCCAAAGAACAAGGGAAAAGCAGGGGCCCAAGGAAAGAAGGGAAAGTGTTTCACTTGTCATAGGCCTGGTCACTGTGCTAGAGAATGTCCTTTCAAGAAGGATTCTCCCGATGGTGATGACAACAACAACAACCGGAGGAATGGCAATCAAAGGAACATCCGGTTCAAGGGAAAGAGGAAGGCTCCCTCCAGCGGAAATGATCAACCTTTCAAAACGTCAAAAAACTTCAGGTATGAGGAATCATATGTTGTTGATAAAAGAAATGAATACATTCTTGTATCTGCCCTCTCTGTTGCATCTCCACCCGACACTATGGATGTCTGGCTGATAGGTAGTGGTGCCTCAAGGCACATCATTGGGTTCAAGGAAACACTCTTTGATATGGTTGAGAAGGATACTAATCTGGAAATTATCCTTGGAGATAATGCCACATATCCCGTGAAAGGGACAGGGACTGTGATCCTCCACTTGTCTCAAGGTCAAGTCCTTCACTTGCAGGATGTATTCTATGTACCAAATTTGAAGAAGAACCTTGTGTCTATATCGGCCATGGAAGACAAAGGTTTCAATGTGGCATTCACTGATGGAAAGGTGCTCATGTGGAAGAAGAGCTTCAAGGAAGCTATCACGATTGGGTTTAAAGTTGATACACTCTACCAGGTTGGAGGAAGTCCACTGCGAGCAATGACATGTGATATTATCCGACAGACTGAACTATGGCACCGAAGGTTTGGACACCTTCACTACAAAGCCCTTCCCAAAGCAAGGAAGGTGGTGACAGGGATGCCCGAGTTTTCAAATAATCATGAAGGTGTATGTAAGGGTTGTAATTGATATCTTGCAAATGATCCATTCTGATCTATCTGATATACTACCCGTGACATCCTTGGGAGGATGTTCATATTATATGACGTTCATAGATGACTTCTCTCGCAAAACCTGGATATAATTCTTAAAGAAAAGGATGAAGCTTTCATGTGGTTTCGTACCTTCAAAGCCTTCGTGGAAAATATGATAGGGAAGAAGATCAAGATTTTGAGAACTGATAATGGCACTAAATATGAGACAAACGAGTTCAAGGATTTTTGCAGAGAAGCTGGCATTAAGAGGGAGACCACAACTGTCTATACTCCTAAGCAAAATGGTGTTGCTGAACGAAAGAACATGACCATTGTGGAAGTTGTTTGTGCCATGCTATGTGACCAAGGTCTACTGAAGTTTTTGTGGGGAGAAGCTGCGAACACTGCTGTGTACATACAAAACCGATGCCCGCATTCCGCTCTAGACTCCAAAACTCCCGAAGAGGTTTTCTCTGGTAAAAAACCTGATGTCTCACATTTTAGAGTTTTTGGATGTCTTGTTTACTTTCATGTGCCGAAAGAAAAGAGGAGCAAGCTGGATGCTTCTAGGAAGAAAAGAATGTTTGTGGGCTATAGTGAAACTTCGAAGGCCTATAGAGTCTATGTGCCTGGTCAAAGGGAAGTGAAGATATGCCACGATGTCACCTTTGACGAAGATGCTTCCCTGAGGAAAGTAGTCAATCTTCCGAGATCTGAGGAAGATCATGAAGCAAGGCCTAGAAATCAAGAGGAATCGAAGGATGAGACAATGCCTGATGTTGAAGAACCAATGGACGCGATTGATCCATCTCCTTCACTGGGAAAGAGACCATCATGGCTCAGGGACACTCTCGAGGATGCTGAGGGTCATGCGGCCCCAAGGGGGACATTCCGTGAAAGTAAGAAGCCGAGTAGATACCAAGGGTATCTAGCAGCCATGAGTACTATTGTACAATCCGAGCCTGGAACTTTTGAGGAAGCTGTAGAGCATCAAGTCTGGAAGGCTGCTATGCACGAAGAGTATGAGTCTATAATGAAAAATGATGTCTGGGATGTGGTTCCAAGATCGAAGGACATAACAGTTGTCACCTCAAAATGGCTCTACAATATCAAGCATGGATCTGATGGAAGTGCTGAAAGTTCAAGGCAAGAGTCGTTGCCCGTGGCTTCTCTCAAAAGGAAGGCATAGATTATGATGACATATTTGCACCTGTGGCCCGATATGCCACCATTCGATCTATTATAGCCCTTGCTGCTACGCAAGGATGGAGTCTTCATCAGATGGATGTGAAGACCGCATTTCTACATGGTGCGATAAAGGAAGAGGTATATGTGGAGCAACCTCTGGGGTTCGAAGTCTAGGATCGGGACACCCATGTCTGCACTTTGAAGAAAGCCCTCTATGGGCTGAAGCAAGCACCTAGAGCTTGGTACGAGAGGATAGATAGCTACTTGATGACGCTGGGCTTCATTCGAATTAATGCTGATCCGAACCTTTACTTCAAGACTGTCAAGGGGAAGCCTCTCATTCTGGTGTTTTATGTGGATGACCTCTTCCTGACAAGGGCTGACCCTCTCATTCATCAGTGCAAGAGGGACCTCGCTGTTGAGTTCGATATGAAGGACCTAGGACTGCTACACTATTTCCTAGGCCTGGAGGTCTGGCAGAGACCTGGCGAGATTTTCCTTTCTCAAGGAAAATCCATTGTGACGCTTCTGGAAAGATTTAGTATGGTGGACTGCAAGTCCGTGTCAACACCGATGGAGCTCAACTTCAATAAGTTGAGTGGCAACGCTGCTGGGCCAGTATTGGCAATTCCTACCGAGTATCATCAACTGGTAGGGGCCCTGATGCTCTTAGTGAACACCCGTCCAGATATATGTTTTTCAGTGAACACTTTGAGTCCACAGATGGTTGAGCCTCATCACTTTCACTGGGTTGGTGTCAAGAATCTTCTGAGATATCTTTGGGGCATGATAAACCATGGGCTGAGATACACTGTCGGGAGCATGACACTCCTTGGATATACTGATGCCAATTGGGCTGGAATTGTGGTGGATAGTAAGAGCACATTGGGATGCTGCTTCAATCTTGGTTCTGCTTCGATCTCATGGATGAGCAGGAAGCAGAAGTCGGTGGCTTTGAGCACTGCAGAGGCCGAATACATTACAGCGAGTATGGCTTGTTGTGAAGCAATTTGGTTGCGAAAGCTCTTTAGTGAGCTGTTCGGACATGTGCTAGACACCACTATGATACTCTGTGATAACCAGAGTGGGATTCGCTTGTCCGAGAATCCAGTGTTCCACGATCAATCCAAGCATATTGATATCAGGTACCACTTTATCCGGGATATGGTACAGTGAGGCGCCGTAAGGCTCGATCATATAGGAACTAATGAGCAGGTCGTGGATATTCTCACAAAGCCCCTGGGGAAGGTCAAGTTCCTAACCTTTCGTGAGAGTCTTGGTATCGTGGAACGACCCTATGATGTGGGTCCTGTTGGACGATGAGCTCTGGGAGCTCTGGGGGCTTTGGGGATAGCTTCTCGGAGCTATAAGCAACCACAGGGCTAGGCTTGCCGAACCTTGTTGGTGTGCTTGGGCCCCGCCGTTGTGATTATTGAGTTGGTTCACCTCTTATTATTCGTGCCCCGTATGCATCCTACCCATTGAGTTCAGGGCTCATGGGAAGTACCCCTCATTTGGCCAATGAGGTGGGAAAGCTAAAGACTAGTAGCAAAGACTGATGGACGCATCAGAGATTGCTGTACTCTCTATCTAGGATGGCACGGTCCAACCACTTGATCTGGGATCAAGTATAGTGAGGTTTCGGACCTCCAATTGACTTCGTGTCAGGTAAACCAACTTCAGGTTGGTATGAGACACTTTGTGAGTCCGATAGAGGTTTCGGACCTCTGGGTTGAATCTGTCAGCCGGGAATGATGTCTTTGTGACTGACCCACTTTTGTTTTGAAATAAAGAGGCCAACAAAGCAAGTTACGGCGGGATGACGCACAATGTTTGATTGCACAGGTGGATGGAGTTCTCCCTAGTTGAGAGGAAGTGTTAAATTTGGACAACTAGGTCCAAACTCCATGTTGTGATGCTCAGATGAAGACACCAATATTTTTATTGGGTTCCTCTTTCGAAGAGGTGCAAGATCGATCTAAAGATCATCTTGATCCAATGAGCAGAACATTTATTTGGAATTTATTTTTAATACTTTCAAAATATGTGCAGGTCGGCCTTAAGGTTTTACACCCCCAGCAAATGTGTCACACACCTCAGTGATTGATATAAATAGAGTCAACGTTGGAGGACATTTGTCATCATCTCATCATCACTCATCATCTCTCCTCTTCTGATTGGTTCGAGCTCCTGAAGGCAGTTTCGGTTCACACGTGGGAAAGAAGGACTAAGAGGAAAATCGCTGCAGCTAGGGTTTCCATGCAAGTTTGACCAGCGTTGACTTTTGTCAATGCATGGTCCAAAGAGGCTGAATTTTGGTGGAGACTTCGATTTTGGAAGGCTGTACATATTGGCACAAGAATCGAGGTCAAAAGGTTGACCAAAGACCGAGTTGCATTGACTTTCTTGCTGCTGTTCTACGTTGACTTTTCTGGGCAAGATTGATTTTTTTGAGGTTGACTTTGAGTTGACCGTGTGGCTGTTTTGAGGGCTGTTGTGACACATGCTAGGTTGGCTGACCAAGGAGACTTTGCTGGTTGAAGCATCCTGTTGACCGTCGTAACGCACCACCACATTTTTCTGTTTCTAGTTTGTCTTCTGTAGATCCACTGGTATGTTCTATCAGCATTTTACTTGATTGCTTATGTGATTGCTGTAGTGAAAAGTAAAGTTGCATCAAGCATAGAACATCTACATAAATTTATAAGGATGCTCCTGAGCTTTGTTGTTGTCGCTGTTGACCTCACCTCCTTTGCTGTCGCTGACGTCGACCTCACCTAGTGTGCTACTGCCGTCGTTAGACCTCAAGAGTTTTGTTGCCAGTTGCTCTCTGATCGTCAACCTCCAAGCTCCTTTCACCAAAATCATGCTGAGCTTCAGCAGAGATGTGGCCTAGGACTAAATTGAAAATTCAAGGTTTTTCTGTGAGGATTTTGCAGTATTTTCGGCTCTTTCCAGCACCAAGTTATGCTCAATTTAGTAGGGAATATGGCATGAAAGTTTCAGCACCGTTGGGAGGCAGCTAACACTTAGTTCAAGTCAAACCAGAATATGACAGGCTTGCTCGGAACTCCACACTATGTGTCCAGGTAAGTTCTTAATTTCTATGTTGTTTTTAAAATTAAAATTAAATTACATGTTGAACTATGAACAATAATGTAATTTTTTCTTTTTTTAATTTCAGAACTGCTGTAATGTTTTTAAAATTTTAATAATTTACTTCTAGTACTTTTAGAAAATGAAAAAATGAAATTCAATAGTTGAAAATATAGATTTTGTATTTTAAATTTTAATTTACATTATGAGAAATTTAAATTTTTTATAAAACCTTTCATGTAGGGCAGATTTTTTTTTTTAAATTGCAAAATAAATTAAAACACAGCAAGATGCCACTGTCAAATGACTGATCACGACAACATGAGCAGCCACAGTGACACTGACACTGACAGTGATAGTGAATATGATCCTCAAACAGAAAGTCCATTTGGATATGAAATTCCATCAACACTGAATGAAACCCATGGCAGTAGTGTAGCTAGTGTTTCGCCCAGTGCACTTGCAACCCCATCAAAGTCATTGGAAGAATATGCAAATGGGCCATTTAATCCAAGCAAACCTCTTTTATTATATGTTACCAAATGACCGACTCTTCAACCCAACCAAAACCAGGGAAACAAAAAGGTGGGACACGCCATTGGAAATGCAATGTTTGTGGTCATTCTTGGGTTGGGAGTTATAGTCGGATCAAGATGCATCTTTTGGGTGTAGGTGTGAATTTTTTTTAATCCAAGAAACTGTAATATCCCCAATGGAAATAAACAGCAATACAAAGCACATAAACAAAGGCATGCAGCGACTAGAGACAAATCATAATAAAAACATATAATATGGAGAATGCTGAGCCATTTTATTAATACTAAGAAATGGAAATGAGTACAAAGGTGATCAGAATGATGGCACCTTGGCTTGCAGTAGGCAAGCGTAAAAATACTCTCAGGATGTGACTCGGAATGGCTACTAATCTCAAGACTACGTAATCTCCAGTGCTACTGGTGCTACTGCTGCTACTACAGGAATGAAATGATGATTTGGGGCTGTTCCCCTCCTCGGAAAATTATGAAACTTCGGAAATGGCCTCTCCACACAAAACCCAAAAAAGCCCAGAGAGCTTTCTGGAAATGGCTGACCCTCGAAAATACCTCCCTTGAGGCACTACGCTATCCTCCAAGGAGAAGCGTTGACCCTGAATGCTCTAATACAAATGATGGCCTCTGTCTCTATCAAAATGATAGAATATGGAAGGGTTGATCCCTCTCCAACTCCTTCGGGCTGAATCCTGTGATAAACCCTCAATCCGGAACTCCCTCTATCCAAGACTGCGTCCTCCCTCTCACTGACTGCGCTGTCTCTTCCAAGGAATGCTCCAAACTGTGGATGCTGCTATCCTCTCTGGCAAAACAAGGTGGAACTCCTCACCCGAGCAAGCACTCGAAGTCCCCGGGGCTGAGGTTGGGATCTCCGAACAGAGACGCCCGATGTACTGAACAGTACGTGGAGACTTTGCTAAACAGCAAGCGTGCTCAATGTCAAAAGACAAATCTCAAAGATGCATAATCAGAATGAATGAGAATGAGGAGACCCTCCCTTTTTTTATGCTTGGTGAGCCTTTCCCTCACCTAGGCCCCACCAATCTCTGCGTTGTCCCCTTGGGCCACGCTGTCCATCTCTCTCTGCGCTGGCTTGGCCCCACGCTGTCTACGCTGCCCCTTTTCCCACGCTGCCACTTGACCACTAGGCCCCACTTTGCCAAATAGACATGTCTCTTAAGTGATTTTAGGAAATACTTTTTATCCTAAGTGTGAGCTAAGTGTCCTCTTCATCCACTTTATTTATAATTTAACTTTATAAAGGCAAAATAGTCAAAATTAATAATTCCAATTAGCTATTGCTAATTGGGAATATTACAGTCCTCCCTGGCAAAACGTTGCTTGTCCTCAAGCAACTGTAATGATGGATGCTGTAGAATCTTCTCACTCTCCCAGGTGGCATCCTCATCCGGTAAATTCCTCCATCTCAATAGGTACTCTCTGACTGTCCTACTCCGTAGCTGCCTCTCCCTAGTATCAATAATGGCCTCCGGCTGTAGCACCAAATGCCCCTCATCATCTGTGGGTGGGAGCTCCTCTGTTGCAGTCACTTGCTGCCCCAGTGCCTTCTTCAGGCATGACACGTGAAAAACGTTATGAATCTTGCTACCAATGGGTAGCTCCAACTCATATGCAACCTCTCCAACTCTGCGTGTCACCCTATATGGTCCATAGAAGCGAGGCTTGAGCTTTTCAACCCCCTTCTGCTTCAGCGTGGACTACCGATATGGCTGCAAGCGTAGGTAGACCAAGTCCCCTACCTCGAATTGCCTCTCAACTCGTCCCTTGTCGGCGTACAGCTTCTGCTGATTTTGCTCTGTGGCCATGTTATCCTTGAGAGCTCGGAGTATATCCTGACTCTCTTGGATCCAATCCTTGGCTCTAGGAGCCTTGCTAGCACCAAACATCATGTCAACAAAAGATAAAGCATGATATCCATATAATGCATAAAACGGAGACATACCGATGGACATATGATGAGTGTTGTTGTAGCAGTACTCTCCCAAGTGCAACCATCTCAACCATGCCTTCTGCTGCCCGTTGACATAGTTACGCAAGTAGCCCTCCAACCACTTGTTCACTATCTCTGTCTGTCCATCCGTCTGGGGGTGGTAACTAGTACTCGGTGTCAACTCAGTGCCCACCAAACGGAAAAGATCCTACCAAAACCCGACCATGAAGCGACTGTCCCTGTCACTGACAATGGTCTTTGGGAGACCGTGCAATCTGAAAACGTCCCTGAAGAACAACTCTGCTACCTGTGCTGCAGTGTAATGTGTCGATATGGCAAAAAAATGAGCATATTTAGTCAGCCGATCAACGACTACAAATATGCAATCCTTGCCCTGCACCGTGGGCAACCCTGTAATGAAGTCCATCGAAATACTCTCCCATTTCCCCTTAGGTACGGGAAGAGGCTGCAATAACCCTGCCGGATGGTTCATCTCCCCCTTGTTACGTTGGCAAACTTTGCACTCCTTGACATGTTGGAGCACGTCCTCCTTGAGGCCCTTCCAAGAGAACCTCTCCCTGATGTCCCTATAGGTTTTGGTAAACCCTTGGTGGCATGATAATGGTGAATCATGCGAGGCGTGCAATATCTTCTTCTTGAGCTGGGAGCCCTCAGTCAAGAAGATCCTGTCCCTGTAATAGATCACCTCGTCCATCACTCTGCACCTGTCATCTGTCACCTGTCCACCCAAAATCTCACAGGCAAAACAGTCCTTGGAGTACTCTACCAACAGTTGAGCCCTCCAGTCCGTGTCCAAACTCATCAAGGACAACACTGCCAGTCTGCGTGAAAGTGCATCTGCCACAATGTTGTTCTTCCCCTTGACATACTCGATGTCAAAGTCATAAGCCTGGATCTTGCTGACCCACTTCTGCTGCCTCTCCTGCAACTGTTTCTGCTCTAGAAAGAATCAGAAGCTGTTGTGATCCATCCTCACCCTGAATCTGTTCCCTACTAGGTACTGCCGAAACTTGGCCAATGCATGCATGATGGCCAACATCTCCTTGTTGTATATAGCATACAACCTCTCATGTGGCAATAGCTTTCGGCTCTCGAAAGCTATGGGATGGCCTCCCTGCATCAAAACTGCGCCGATCCCCTCCCTTGATGCATCACACTCCAAAACAAAGGGCTGTGTAAAATCTGGCAATGCTAACACCGGACAGCTGCTCATCACCTCCTTGAGCCTGTCAAAAGCCCTCTGTGTTGTATCCGTTCAACTGAATGCCCCCTTCTTGGTGAGGTCTGTAAGGGGTGCAGCAAGTTGGAAAAATCCCTTGACAAACTTTCGGTAGTAGGTGCAGATCCCCACAAATCCCTAAAGTTCTGTCACATTCTTCGGCTCTGGCTAATCCCTGATGGCCTTGATCTTCTCCTCGTGGACCTTCACTCCATCCACCCCGATGATGTGCCCCAAGTAGAGCATCTCGGTCAGGCCAAACTCGCATTTGGAGAGCTTAGCATAAAACTGATGCTCTTCCAAAATGCGCAATACAGCCTCTATATGTTGGAGATGCTCCTCCCATGTCCTGTTGTAGATTAGAATGTCGTCAAAAAACACTAACACACACTTCCTCAAGTGACTGCGGAAGATGTGATTCATGCATGACTGAAAAGTGGCAAGGGCATAGGTTAGCCCAAAGGGCATCACCAAAAACTCAAAATGGTCGTAATGACACTGGAAAGCGGTCTTGGGAATGTCCTGCTCCCTCACGCGAATCTGATGGTACCCGGATCTCAAATCAATCTTTGAGAAGAACTTGGACCCCCTCAGCTCATCCATCAACTCATCAATCCGTGGGATGGGGTACTGGTTCTTCATGGTCTTCTTGTTCAGGGCCCTGTAATCAATGCACATCCTCAACGTTTCGTCCTTCTTCTTCACCATCACTACTGAAGAAGCAAAGGGGCTAGTGCTAGGACGGATGTGTCCAAGAGCTAAGAGCTCATGGATAGCCCTCTCAATCTCATCCCTATAGGCTATGAGGTGCCTATAGGGTGTAGTGATGACAACATGGATACCCTGCTCCAGCTTAATAGTGTGCTCAAACCCTCGATCTGGTGGCTGTCCTGGTGGTATCTCCCCAAATACCGTAGCATACCTGTCGAGAATGGACTGTACATCTGGGTGTACGGCCTGCCCTGTAGATCCTGCCTCCGACACATGCAACTCCACTGCCCACTCTATGTTCCCCTTCCGGAAATTTGCCTCCATCCGGTGTGCTGAAACTGTCTATGGTGGCTAGGTGCACATACCCCGAATCTTCTCATGCCTCCCAGTCTTCTTATCTGTTCACTCCATCTCCAAGGTCTCCCAGTCAGTGGTGACCTACCCAGTGTGATCAGCCACTGTACCCCCAATATCACGTTGGTGTTTGGAATGTCCACCACGAAGAAATGATCTGTCAGGGTGTACGACCCCATGGTCACTGCCAAGGTTGGCACATACCTGGCACACTGCATAGTCCGATCCCCTGGGACCAGCACCGAAAACTCATCAAAGGTCTCTGTCGGTATGCCCCTCCGCTCTAGTAGCTGGGCATCAATGAAGTTGTGGGTGGCCCCACTGTCTACTAACACTAAGACACGCTGCCCCCGTACTGTGCCTCAGACACGCAGTGTCAAATACTTGGGAACTCCCCGCAAAGCTGTAAGGGCTCCCCCGGTGGGTGCAAAAGCTGCACCTCCCGATCCTGGCGGTGGTGGTGGCAGATGATCCCCTCTCTGCACTGTACTGTGTCCTCCAGCCTCTATTTCCTCATAATCCTCTTCTTCCTTGCTGCCATTGGAGAAGACCTCAACGTAGTGTGCCTTCCCTGCGGCACAACGATGTCCTGGTGCCCATGGCTCTTTGCACGTGAAGCATAACCTCCTCCGCTTCAGATCTCTCCTGGTCTTATCATCTCCAGGCCCTCTACCCTGGTTCCCCCTGGGAGGTGGAACCCTCTCGTCCTTTCCCTTCGACTGGAATGCCGGTCTTTGGGGAAAAGGAGCTCTAGTCCTAGGTAGTGCATCCTGCAAATCCCGAGTCCTCTCAACTACATCATGGAGTGTCGTTGGTCTCGTCGATCTGACTAATCCCCGTAGAGGCTCTGCCAATCCATCTATGAACATATAGATCATCCGGGCTATGGATAAATCAGGTACCATCACGGAGAGTCTCAAAAACTCTGATATGTATGTGTCCGGCCTCCTGGTCTGCTTGAGCTTTGTTAGCTACACAAAATGCTCCTCTGGATCCCTTCGATCAAAATGCTCTACCAACCTCCGCGTAAACTCGGCATATGCTGTCACTCTCGAGTGCCCCAGCGTAACCATCCTGTGAAACCACCAATCCTGGGCCTCGCCCTCTAGGTGCAACGCTGCCACCTTGATGGCCTCTAGCTCTGCCATCTGATTAAGCTAGAAATATATATCCAACTTCTCCACCCAAGCATTTGCCGAACACTTGGAAGATCCGTCAAATGTCGGTAGATGGAATCTGCCCATCGTGCGCTGTAAGTCCCCGTCATGTGAATGCCTGTTCCCCTATGATGGTTGAGGGGTCTGCTGTCCCGCTTGAGCTGAACAAAATCATGGAAAGTGAGGGCATCTCTGAACTCTTGACCGTATGACTGGTACTCAACAAAGTAATCTCCCCTGTGTGCCGCTTCCTGCCCCTGCTGTGCTTCTGCCCCAATGTCTGCGGCAAGAAATGTAGGCATTGTGGAACGGGGAGGTGTGTGTGATGCCATCTGCTACTCTGTGAGGTGCTCCCATAAATGATGAGATGTGCCCGAGCCCTCTCCAACTGGAAACCCCTTCGGGTCTCGCGCTATCTAGATTTTGTCGTGAACCTTTGCCCCATCTCTTCTATTTGCCTCGACAAATCCTGCACTGATTTGAGCCTCGACAAATCCTGCACTGATTTGAGGAGGAGTTCCCCAAACTCCTTCCCGGCATCTTTTTCCTCCGCCATTGGTTCTTCTTCCTCTGCGTCCACCACTGGAACGCTGTCACCTTTCCCAAAAGTGAGTTCTAACCTCCGTTCTTGGTCTTTATACTTTCTTCCCCGGCAAGTATGTATGGTTTTCCTATTGGTGTCATAGACAATCTGCTCCACAGGCTGAGCCAAGTCTATGAGCTCCGATACCACTGTAATATCCCCAATGGAAATAAACAGCAATATAAAGCACATAAACAAAGACATGCAGCAACTAGAGATAAATCATAATAAAAACATATAATATGGAGAACGCTAAGCCATTTTGATTTTATTAATACTGAGAAATGGCAATGAGTACAAAGGTGATTAGAATGATGGCACCTTGGCTTGTACTAGGCAAGTGTAGAAATACTCTCAGGATGTGATTCGGAATGGCTGCTAATCTCAAGACTGCGTAATCTCCAGTGCTGCTGGTGCTGCTGCCAGAATGAAATGATGATTTAGGGTTGTTCCCCTCCTTGAAGAATTATGAAACTTTGGAAATGGCCTCTCCACACAAAACCCAGAAAAGCCCAGAGAGCTTTCTGGAAATGGTTGACCCTCGAAAATACCTCCCTTGAGGCACTACGCTATCCTCCAAGGAGAAACGCTGACCCTGAATGCTCTGATGCAAATGATGGCCTCCGTCTCTATCAAAATGATAGAATATGGAAGGGCTGATCCCTCTCCAACTCCTCCGGGTTGAATCTCGTGATGAACCCTCAATTCAGAACTCCCTCTATCCAAGATTGCGTCTTCCCTCTCACTGACTACGCTGTCTCTTCCAAGGAATGCTCCCAACTATGGATGCTGCTATCCTCTCCGGCAAAACAAGGTGGAACTCCTCACCCGAGCAAGCACTCAAAGTCTCCAGGGGCTGAGGTTGGGATCTCTGAACGGAGACACCCGATGTACTGAACAGTACGTGCAGACTTTGCTAAACAGCAAGCGTGCTCAATGTTAAAAGACAAATCTCAAAGATGCATAATCAGAATTAATGAGAATGAGGAGACCCCTTCTCCTTTTATGCTTGGTGAGCCTTTCCCTCACCTAGGCCCCACCAATCTCTGTGCTGTCCCCTTGGGCCACGCTGTCCATCTCTCTCTGCGCTGGCTTGGCCCCACGCTGTCTACGTTGCCCCTTTTCCCATGCTGCCACTTGACCACTAGGCCCCACTTTGCCAAATAGACATGTCTCTTAAGTGACTTTAGGAAATACTTTTTATCCTAAGTGTGAGCTAAGTGTCCTCTTCAACCACTTTATTTATAATTTAACTTTATAAAGGAAAAATAGTCAAAATTAATATTTCCAATTAGCTTATTGCTAATTAGGAATATTACAGAAACCCTACTTCTAACTATCGATTTACTTCTCCTACTTGATTAATTACACAAGTTATTAATATGATTATTCAAAAAAACATCGAAGTAAATACAAATAGCAGCCTACACATACAGATCATTTATTGAATAGCATGCTCATATGACAAAGTGACACAATTTTTTCGGACAAATGTCTCCAAAAAAACCCAATGCGGGAAAACCGGTGCAGCTAGCTTTGGAGGGTTTTATTATTAAGCAGATTCTGCTTACAACAATTTATGGGCACTAGACATGGTTTTCCCTACAGAGAAAATCACAGCAATTATACCTCTTTCTCTCGGAGACATAAAATATGGCTGATTCACAACCTCAAACGAGATTTACAAAACTTGAGCCCTTTCTGGCCCACCGGAAACCCCAGCGCTGCTCCTCATCCCTCTATGTCAGCCTTCCTGGCCTGCGTCAGCCTCTGCGCTGCTCTGGAAGGGCCTGACCCCTAAAGCGCTTATGCTGCCCCTGTGCTGCCCTAACTGGGCCTGCGTCAGCCCTGTGTGGCTCCTGCTGCCTCTGCTGGACTGCGTGGCTCTGGCCTTCCTCTGCGCTGCTTGATATGCTGCCTCTCTGCCGCTGTTGTACTCTTGGCCTGAGATCAGATCATCCCCTTGCCAAGACTGCCCCTCACTGCATTGCAAACTCTTCCTGAAATTCTTAGCAAACCAAGACCTATAATTTCAACTTAACTTCAGTGCTCCACCAATGTGTGTATTCTCCAACTGACATCAAGCCCTTCTCTTATACTTTTCTCGTTGGCAAACCAACGGCCGTGATCTAATCTGTAATCGAAAGCTAAGATTAGAAGTTGCTTGATCCACGTCACTTAAGTCATTCTCATCACATGTTCAACTTAATTCACTTTAATTTTTTAATTTTCCTAAGAGACTTAGGGTCCTTAATTAAAAAGATTAATTATTTGAATATCTCTTAAACCTGATGGAATTCTTCGAAACACTTTCTGGGTCTTGGAGACCTCATGTACTCCAGCTCCTCCAAAAAATTTGGGAGCTAGAGCACATCCGATGCTACCCCAAAATCTCAACAGTAGGTGGCAAAGGGGTTCATATATATACAAAATAAACCATACTGTAAAAATCAGAGCTCTTGAGGATGCAAATGGCAGAAGATGCAAAGGGCACCTTCTCAAGTAAAAAAGTGACGGCCCAAGCTCATCAAAATATTGATGATGCCACAAGCTCCAAAAGAAAATTAAAACAAATGAAAGATATGCCTCCACCATCTCCTATTGGGACTAAGGGTACTCGTTCTTGTGCAGTGGGACCAACTCTTGTAGGGATGTATGGTAAGTTGAACCATGATGATACAAATGATGCCATTGGAAAATTTCTTTTTGCCAACGGCATTCCTTTCCATGTTAGTTGTTCTCCTTACTACAAGGAGATGGTCAAGGCAATTGCAGTAGCAGGACCCTCATATGTGCCCCCAAGTGAACATAAGTTGAAGTCAATGATATTAGAAAGGCAAGTGGGCAATATTAATGTGCAAAAGGAAAAACTGAGGCAACCATGGGTGAGAGAAGGTTGTTCTATTGTTATGGATGGGTGGACAGACATTGCCAAACGTCCACTTATCAACATCATAGTTACTTGCCGAGAGGGGCCTTTCTTTCTTAGAGTTATTGATTGTTCTGGAAAGTACAAAAATGCAGCGTTCCAATTTGAGCTTCTTCGTGATGCTATAGAGGAGGTTGGCTCTACAAATGTTGTACAGGTTGTGATAGATGCAACAACAATGTGTAGATCAACGGGATTAATGATTCAAAGCAAATACAGGCATATTTTCTGGACCACTTGTGTGCATGCACTCAATAATGCATTGAAAGACATTGGAAAAATTGAGTGTGTATCTAACTTGGTCACATTTGCAAGAAATGTGCAAATGTTTATTTGCAATCACCACACCTCTTTAGCCATGTACAGGTCTCATGCGAGGAAGGAATTCCTCAAGCCTACTGATACCAAATATGCTAGTTATTTTCTTTCATTAGAGAGGATGTTGGAGGTGCAGTCTGTTGATTTTTGTAGCATCGGATGTGCTCTAGCCTCAAGAATTTGCAGAGGCTAAGACATATGCATTCTCCAAGACCCATAAATCATTTTGGGAAATTCCACCCGGAGACAGTTCAATCAAAATAATTAATTATTTTTAATGGAATCCTAAGTCTAAACTTAGGAAATTAAAATAATTAAAGGGTATTAATTAAAATGGGTGTGAATCTTCTAGAAAAAGACGGAGATTGAATCAAGATGAACTGAGCCATTGATTAAGATCTAATTTGGGCCGTTGAAAGTTAACCGAGAAGATTATAAGAAGGAACTCAATGGGTACTTGGAGAACACACCAGGTAGATACTTAGTTGCCCGAGTAGATCAATATTGTCACTCGCTGAAGTTCGACAAGAGAAAATCGAATCAGAGGGAGAGTTGTAGGTGGGAGAGAGAGGGTAGCGACAATATTCAGGAGTGCAGGAAAAAACTAGAAGAAGCAGCACAAAGGAGGGACACAGATCACCAACGCAGAGGCAGTTACGCAAGCACTGCGTAGAGGGTGATGCAGTGGGGCCAGCGTGAGGGTAGCTGGTCCTCTTCGGGGTTAGAAATTCATTGTAGAGCGTGAGAAATTTGTTTGTAAAATTTCTCATAGTGATTCTTCTTCTATTAAGTTGTAGGAATTTACGGGGTAAGTTCCTTAGATCAAAAACCAAAGGTCACTGCTCACAAACATATCACAAATCAGTACACCAGTATATCAAGTGGTTAAAGCCCTCGAAGAGGGAAACAGTCCACGGCCTGAGCCAATGCGGCCACTTCAGGCAATTTATTAATATAAAAAGAAAAGATACATATGTTTCTCTCATAAACGGTTACCGGACAAATGACCCTCCATGCTCTTTAAATAGAGATCATGGACCAATCAGGTGTTAAGCCACGGATCAAGTGTCGTTAATACCAAGGAAAGAGTGAACTGTCAGATCACTACAAATCATGACCGTCCGATTATAAGTTACAAATGTACATAGTAAAGAAACACACTTTACCTAACTCTATACTAGACCAAGTTATACTTAAGTATTTCCTATGTGTTGGAATATCCTAACATCCCCCCTTAAGAACAACTTGGGATAGGATTGAAGGATTCACAAAGGTGACACAAAAGGAGCCTATTTCCTATGTGTCGAAATATCCTAACATTCCCCCTCAAGAACAAAATGGGATAGGATTGAAGGATTTACAAAGGTGACAAAATAGGAGAAGGAAGGAGGCATTAGAGCTTATGCCCCCTTAATGATAACTTTTTTGAACTTCAAGCATGGATCGAAGTTTGGTAAACTTCGCTTCTGTGAGAGCCTTTGTAAAGATATCGGCAACTTGATCATTGGTTGAACAATACTGTACTTCAAGAACACGATCATGAATGAGCTTTCTGATGAAGTGTATATGAAGCTCAATGTGTTTCATACGCTGATGCTAAACTAGATCTTTGCATAGCTGAATGGCACTCTGATTATCACACCAAAGTGTAGTTGGATGTTGCTGATGAAGACCAAATTCAGACAGGATCTGACGAAGCCACATGGCTTCCTTGTTGGCTTCAACGACACCACGATACTCTGCTTCTGCTGAAGAAAGAGAGATGGCACTTTGTTTCTTACAAGACCATGTAATAGGTCCTGAACTAAGAGTGAATACATATCCTGCAGTAGACTTTCGATCATCTGGGTCACCAACCCAATCTGAATCAGTGAAACCAATCAACAATGGAGAGGATCCTGTACTGTAATGAATCCCGAACTGACTGTACCTCGAATATATCGAAGTATTCTTTTAGCTGCTTTCAAGTGACTTTCATGAGGTTGTTGCATAAATCGAGCAACAAGACCAACGACAAAGGAAAGGTCAGGACGGGTATGGGTTAGATACAAAAGTTTACCAACAAGTTAACGGTATAACGTAGCATGAACTTCAAGGGTAGTACAAGTGACTGAAATCTTGACTCCAAACTAAAAGGGAGAAGGGGTTGGCTTACAGTCTTCCATGTTAAAGTGGTGTAGAAGATCACAAGCATACTTGGATTGAGAGAGGGTAATACCTTCTTTGGATTGTAAGACTTGAAGACCAAGGAAATAATGCAAGTGTCCTAAGTCTGTAATTTTAAACTTCTTTTTGAGGCTAGACTTCACATGGTTTATATGGTTGGGATCACTACCAGTAAGGATAAGATCACCAACATAGAGAACGAGGATGGTGAAGGACTTACCCACTTTCTTGGTGTAGACAATGTTGTCAGAATGACACCTAGAAAAGCCATTATCTAATAGAAATCTATCCATTTTGGCATACCAAGCCTGAGGAGCTTGTTTGAGACCATAGAGAGACTTCCTAAGGCGACAAACAAGGCTAGAGTCGTTTTGGATAAAGCGAGGGGGTTGTTCCATGTAGATTTATTCATGCAAGTCTCCATGTAAGAAGGCAGATTTAACATCCATCTGATGGACTTCCCATTTAAAAGAGGTAGCAAGGGAAAGAACAAAGCAGATAGAATTCATTTTGGCAACAGGGGCGAAGGTTTCAGTATAGTCAATGCCTTCAACTTGTGAAAATCCTTTAGCAACAAGACGAGCTTTATGTCTATCCACTTTTCCATCTGGTCCAAACTTTGTTTTGCAAACCCATCTGCATTTGACAAGTTTTCTTCCTCTTGGAAGAGGAACAAGATCCCAAGTGTTGTTTGCCAATAAGGAACGATATTCTTCATTCATAACTTCATTCCAATTTGGATGACTAGAAGCTTCTTCAAAGGTGTCTAGATTAGGATTTTTTGGAACTTGAGCCAATAAGGAAGAGGCTCTTTCGAACTGAGAACGTGTACATCGTCGATCTGCAAGGTCACTTGCAAGAGAACCTGCTGCATCCCGAGTAGAGCGAACCCACCTTGGAAGCTATGGAGCGGAAGGGATATCTTCAAGAGGTGGAGGAGGATTGTCATCCTCGTTGTCATCATCTGAACTAGAAGGAATGCTATCAAAAATAGAAGAGATAGAGAGAGGTGGCACATATGCTGAATCAGGCTCGCAGGCCGAAGGTGGCACACCCGCCGAACTAGGCTCGCAGGCCAATATATTTTCATCAAATTTTACATCTCTTCTAATGATTATATTTTTGGATTTTGGTTGAAGAAGTCTGTATCCTTTGACATCTTTAGAATATCCAACAAAAATGCATTTTTCACTCTTAGGTTTTAAGGCTTTATGTTTCGCATCTGGAATATGGGCCTAAGCATCACTTCCAAAAACACGGAAGTGACTTACATCTGGTTTGATTGAGCTCCAAGCTTCTTTTGGAGTTATATTCTTTAAAACCTTAGTAGGAGTGCAATTTACTATGTAATTTACACAGTTAATTGCTTCTGCCCAAAAATTGAGACCAAGTCCTTTAGATTGAAGCATACAATTAGCCATTTCTTTTAAGGTGTGATTCTTCCTTTCAGCTACACCATTTTGTTGTGGAGTATATGGAACAGTATGTTGTAATTGAATGCCATGCTCAGTGCAAAAGTTGATAAATTTGTTGTTAACATATTCTCCGACATTGTCTGATCTTAACTTAAGAACTTGATGTCCAGATTGTTTCTCAACAAAAGCCTTAAAGGCCAAGAACATGTTAAAAACTTCACTCTTGAGTTTTAAGAAGTATACACAAGTGCGTATGGAAAAATCATCAATGAAAGTTAAGAAGTACTTGCAACCAGAGAAAGAAACAACAGGAAGTGGACCACATAAATCACTGTGCACAAGCTGCAAAGGGGCTGAAGCGTGCCAAGAGGCACGTTTGTCAAAACTATCCCGATGATGTTTTCCGAGTACACATCCAGAGCAAACACCATCTTGGCAAGATACCATAGGAAGACCTGTCACCATATTTTCTTTACAAAGAGTTTGAAGAGAGCGATAGTTTAAGATACCAAATCACTCATGCCAAAGTTTGCTCACTTCATCATTATGAGCAACAAAAACGAAGGGAAGACATGTTGACCCAAAGTTGTCAAACTTATACAACCTTGTGGAATCATCAACAATTCCAGTAGCTAAAATATGTCTAGGATCTTTGAGGTCCCTGATTACAACATCATGAGGTGAGAGTTCTACTATTTTCCCTTCACCTGAATGAGTTATTTGATAAACAAATAGAAGGTTGCATGACAAGGTAGGAACACATAGTACATCATTAAACTGACCATTATCTAGATGAATGGTTCTAGATCCTACAACACTAAGAGATCTATCATCACCAACATAAATATGTTTGGTGTTATAATCATTTAAAGAAGAAAACATGGCTTTATTTTTGGCCATGTGGTAAGAGGTTCCAGAATCAATGAGCCACTCATAAGAATGAGAAGAAGAAGATACATTTGATGCATAACCAGATGCTTGACAACCACAAGCAGAAATTTCCATTCCTGAAGATGAAGGTGAAAAGTACTCCAAATTGATGTTGTGCTTCTTCATTGCTGCTTCTAAGGCTTCCATCTTCTTAAAACAATTGGACTCTATATGGCCATCACGATTACAAAAGTTGCAATGTCTATCTGTCTTCTTCCCTTTGTTTTTATTTGCCTTATCATTTTGGTGAGTTGCTTTTTCAGTTTGCGGCTGAAATTGCTTAGGACCCTTGTTTGGTTTAGGACCATATTTTTTAGGATACTGCTTGGGATTCTTTTGATATGGTTGTTGTTGGGCTGCTAAGGCTTTCTTAGAAGCGTTTCCAGAAGTGATAAGACCAAGGTGTAAGAGTTTTTCTTGTTCTCTTATCAAAGAATCGCAAAAGGCATCAAAAAAGGGGTTATTGTAGGCAGTTCCTGAAGAAATGATAGCTTCTCTAGTGGAATAGAAGGTGGAAACAAATACAGAGTATGCAAGGCCAAGCTTAGCAAGAATGGGGTAGATGAGGCTACCATCTTCCTTTTTGACCTTACAACCTTCTAAACGAAGTCTAAGGGTCTTGAATTTGGACAAAAAATCTTCAATAGAGGAGAAATTATTAGGGTCCAAAGTAAACAACTGGTTTTCAAGCTGGTGGGTCCTGATTTGATTTTGAATGCCAAAAACAGTATTTAGTTTTTCAGGGCTTCATCAGGGGTGTCAATGTCAAGGATATGAAATCGAAGATCTTGAGCAATGGACATTCCTATCAACACTCGTGCTTGATCTTGTTTATTTTCCCATTTAGCAACTTTATTGTCATGGGAAGGTTTAGTTTCTTGTTTTGTGGCTATTCTATAAAGCCCTTTACTTCTAAGTAAATTTACCATATGAGGTAGCCATTGGAAATAATTGGTGCCGTTAAGAATAACCGGGCATGCACTTTCCATTTTAAAAAAAAACTGAAGCTGAAAAGAGCTGAAACTAACTGCTCCAATGGAAAGATCTCGAAAAATTAGGCCGATTAGAAAAACACAGCTCGGAAAACAACTTCTGGATGAAGAAGTTATGTCTTTTTGAAAAAAAGGAGTTGTAGATGCCGAATAGTTACGGGAACGGTTTGAAATTTGATGATGAAGTTCTAATTTTGAAAATAAATCCCGCCCCTTTAACAAAAACTTTTTACAAAAAGAAGCTTGAGAAAGAGACTTGAACCCATGACCTCTATTCTCATAAACTAACTTCTCACCAAGTGAGTTAGTAAAAGGATTCTGTAATTGTTTGAAAGGAGGAAGGGTTTTTTTAATTTAATTTTTCGATGTGCGTGCTTTTTCCTGCACAAAAAACACAAAAACCGAGCAAAAAAAATACGAAATGTAAGCCTTACGACAGAACGTTATATTTTCGGTTAGCCTTACCGGAAACTATCTATTTTTTCACTATTTCTGATTTCCCGAGATCGCACAAAGACGCGGGGAAAGAGCATATGTAGCAAAAAAAATCTTGATTTGGCAGGATCGCACACAGCGCAGAGCAAAGAGCATACACAGGGAAGAGGGTATATAGATCCGACAAATAAATAAATAAAATATAAACCGAAATAAACAAAATGATTAACAAATATAACTGCAAAATAGATACTTTATACCTCCAGATCTAAAATGACATAACTCGGGCAACCAGAAACCTTTTTGCATGAAACGAAAGAGGTTCCTCACTGTAACAGATGCAACAGAGCCATTCTCCAAGTCCAAAAAAGTTCAGAAATAGTAGATCTAGAAAACGACAGCCGCATGCAATCAAACTGGCTTCGGATTTGGATCAACAACAGATGTGGCCCTCAAAATAGCTTTGATACCATGTAGGAATTTACAGGGTAAGTTCCTTAGATCAAAATCCAAAGGTCACCGCTCACAAACATATCACAAATCAGTACACCAATATTTGACGTGGTTAAAACCCTTGAAGAGGGACACAGTCCACGACCTAAGCCAACGTGGCCATTTCAAACAATTTATTAATATAAGAAGAAAAGTTACATATGTTTCTCTCATAAACGGTTACCGGACAACTGACCTTCCATGCTCTTTAAATAGAGATCATGGACCAATCGGGTGTTAAGCCACGGATCAAGTGTTGTTAATACCGAGGAGAGAGTGAATCGTCGGATCACTAGAAATCGTGACCGTCAGATTATAAGTTACAAATGTACATAGTAAAGAAACACACTTTACCTAACCCTACACTAGACCAAGTTATACTTAACTATTTCCTATGGGTCGGGATATCCTAACATGTTTGTATCTTGTACATGAGATTTTGCTGAAGAATAATAAAGAAACCCTCATTTGGTGCACCGATTTTCCCATATTGGTTTTTTCCGGCGACGATTGTCGAAAAATTAGTGTCATTGTAATTGTACTTGTGCTAGTATTCTTCCTTGCATTTACTTTCTGCAGTGTTTTTAATTGTGAAGGTTGCAGTAGAATTTATTTCGATATTTACTGTGTAACACCGTAAATAACTTGATTTTGAATTAATAAGTTGAAGAAATAATATCAATTGCTGCAGTAGAAATTCCATCTAGGAAATTTCACATGGTATTAGAGTGCAGGTGAAGCAAGAGAACAGATCCGAAAGAGCCCAGTGCTGCGCTGAAGGAGGAGACTGCGTAAGCAGCAGATTGAACCCCTGAAGGGCTGTGTAGTCCATAGCTGGAAAAGGAAAAATTTCGTAGAAAATTATTCTCTGAGCGAGTCGACAGAGGAGATTTTCTGGATCATGATTTGTCAGAGGCAGAGAAGCAACATAGCAGCCTTAGCACAGAACAAATTTCTTGTTGGGACGCAGTTTTCTGCAACAATTGCTGGGCAAAAAAGCGTAAAAAATCGAAAGGAAAAATAGCATAGATAAGTATGGAAAGTCAAGAAGCCTCAGAATTATCTTCCAGATTGGAAGATGAGTTTGCGTGTCTATTGGGTTCGGCATTACCTTGTATCTGATGTATTGATAGCAGAGCTTCATCTCACATGACTAGAGTAAGAGAATATTTCTCTAGCTATCAAGAAGAACAGATGGACTTCCAGATCACTATGGGTAACAAAACCAAGTGTACTCCTGTAGGGAGAGGCACCATAGATTTTCATACGGAAGCAAGAACCAGTACTAAAGTCACTGATGTATTGCATGTGCCAAGATTGGGTGTGAACTCGATTTCAATGTCCCAATTGTAGGACAAAGGGTATGATGTATACTTCGTGAAGAACAAGGTATATGTCAAACATCTTGGCTGGAAGAGGATGAGACAAACTAGAGCTAGAAGAAGCAAGTTGTATAAGTTGCAATTCGATTCTCCAATGGCACTAATAGGTAGTAACAGTAACAATGGGAAAGTGCTGGACGAACTTTGACACAGGAGGATGGGACACTTACACCATGGAGCACTTGGGATGCTCAAAGAGACTGTGATTGGAGTTCCAGTCCTTAATACCGAACATGATGACGTATGTAGAGGATGCGTACATGGAAAGTATGCAAAGGTAGCATTTCCAATAAGTGATAATAGAGTAAATGGCGTGTTGGGGTTGATAAATTCAGATATTTGTGGTCCAATGTCCACCAAAGCTCTCAGCGGTGGCGAATATTTCATGACCTTTATTGATGACCACTCTAGGAAAACCTGGATCTATTTCCTAAAGACCAAGGATGAGGTCCTCGATCGGTTCAAAGAGTTCAAAGCTCTTGTAGAAAATATGACAGGGAGAAGGATCAAGGTATTGCATTCAAATAATAGTGGAGAGTATACAGATAAGGACTTCACGTACTTCTACGTAAGGGAAGGCATCAAGGGAGAGTGGACAACTCCATACAATCCACAACAAAATGGAGTAGTGGAGCAGAAAAATAGAACAATAGTCGAGGCAACAAAAAGCTATCTTGTTTGACCAGGGTTTGCCTAGATTTTTATGGGCAGAGGCATGCAACATAGTGGTATACATGCAAAACAGAACACCTCACAGAGCGTTGGAGAAGAAAATGCCAGAAGGAGTCTACACAGGAAAGAAGCTTCAAGTAAGTCATCTAAGGATTTTTGGGAGTGTAGCTTATTGCCAGATTCTGGACGAGAAGCGCAGTAAGTTGGATTAGATTGCAAATAAGGGGTACCTCGTTAGGTATAGCGAGACCTCAAAGGCATACATGATTTACATTCCTAACAAGAATATTGTAGTAAGACAGGATGCAAAGTTCATGGAAGATAGGGCTTTTAGAAGATCTTGAGAGATGCCCGCAGATGATCAGTCAGCAGATGTTACATTAGTCCAACAATGACAGGGAAAACAGGGAGGACAAGCATAGGGACAAACACCAAGACCGAGTATAGTGACCAGTACTAGTATTTCCTTAGGAGTAGGAGATCCAAGTAGTTCTCAGCAGATGGAACAACAAGAACAAGAGGGGGACTTGATTGAGCCTCCCACCACTAGTGGTAGAACTAGTGGGGAAGTACGCCAAACGTTGAGGTATGCAAAGGAGTTTTTCAGAGTTCCTAGAACCAAAAAGATGCAGTGTAGACAGCCTGACAAATACCAAGCCTTGGTAGCACAGGTTGAAGAACCCTCCAGTTTTCAGGAAGCCGTACAAACCAAATGTGGGTGGATGCCATGGTAGAAGAATACAGTTCTATCATGACTAATGATGTATGGGAACTGGTACCTAGACCAGAGGATAGATCAGCTGTAGGATCAAGATGGATCTACAAGATCAAGTACGTTGCAGATGCCAGTGTAAAGAAGTATAAGGCTAGGTTCGTAGCAAAGGGGTACGCGCAAAAGGAAGGGATTGACTATGAGGAGACCTTCACCCCAGTAGCTAGACATACCTCTATCAGATTCGTTATATCCCTAGCAGCTCCGATGGAATGAGAGATTCACCAGATGGATGTTAAGACAACATTCATGAACGGGGTGATAGAAGAAGAGGTGTATATAGAACAGGCTAAAGGCTTCGAGACACATGAGAAGAGAACTCATGTATATAGATTAAATAAAGCCCTGTATGGGATCAAGCAGGCACCCAGAGCGTGGTATGGTTAGATTGATAGTTACTTGTAGAAATTGGGATTCATCAAGAGTGATGTTGATCCCAATCTCTATTGTCTGATGGTGGAGAATGAGTCGCTTATGCTGGTATTATATGTAGATGATTTATTTTTAACAGGTTCATCAGGGCTCATAAAACAATGCAAGAAGAATCTTGAAGCAGAATTCGACATGAAGGATATGGGGTTGATGCATTATTTTCTAGGATTGGAAGTGTGGCAAAAAAATAGGGAGATCTTCCTTGGCCAAGGAAGATATGCTACAGAGAGAGATTCAGAATGCAAGACTGCCGACCCATGGCAATGCCTATGATTACCAACTGGAAGAACATAGATGCATCGGGAGACAAGGAAGTGGACACCACCTTGTACAGACAATTCAATGGGTCGCTCATGTATCAAGTCAACACCAGGTTAGACATTTTCTTCGCTGTCAACACCCTTAGTCAGTTCATGGTTGAACCAAAAAGGGTACATTGGGCAATAGCTAGACACATTCTTAGATATGTGCGTGGAACAGTCAGATATGGGTTAAGATACACCCGAGGAGATGTCAGATTGAGCGGATTCACAGATGTAGATTAGGCAGGTAGTTCAGTAGACCGAAAGAGTACCTCCGAGTACTGCGTCAGAGTTGGATTAGGGATGATCTCATGGTGCAGCAGGAAGCAGAAGTCAGTAGCTCTGAGCTCTGCGGAAGAAAAATATATGGCAGCCAACACAACAACGTGCGAAGCTATATGGCTTAGAAAGTTGCTTGTGAGTTTATTCAAAAAGGGGATGGAAGTGACTAGTGTTTACTGCGATAATCACAGTTGTATCACTCTCTGAGAATCCAGTATTTCATGATTGGTCGAAACACATTGATATCAGATGTCACTTTATCAGGGACTGTGTTCACTGTGGGGTAGTACAACTGCAGTATGTCCCCACAGGAGATCAGGTAGCAGACGTACTCACAAAGGCTCTAGGTAGAGCTAATTTCATCCAGTTCAAGGAGTAGATGGGTATGGTAGAGAATCTATTTCAGTAGCAGAAACAATTAAATTCTCAGTTGCAGAAGATGAGAGGGAGTTGCAGTGCACATGCAGTAGTTGGCAACAATATGCAGGGTCAACAGTAGCATAAATCTAACGCAGAGTCAAAATTGTGCAATAGTTGATGGGCAGTGATGTTAGACATCAGTGGCGCAAAGGGAGACGATACAGAGTCAGCGTAATGCTTCCGCTAGTTGCATTGCTAGAACAATTTCCTCTCTAAGAGGGAGTGTTGATTTTTGTAGCATCGAATGTGCTCTAGCCTCAAGAATTTGCAGAGGTTAGGAGATATGCATTCTTCAAGATCTAGAAATCGTTTTGGGAAATTCCACCCAGAGACAGTTTAATTAAAATAATTAATTATTTTTAATGGAGTCCTAAGTCTAAACTTAGGAAATTGAAATAATTAAAGGGTATTAATTAAACTAGGTGTCAATGTTCTAGAAAAAGACAGAGATCAAGTGAAGATGATTTGAGCCATTGATTAAGATCTAATCTGGGCCGTTGAAAGTTCAACGAGAAGATTATAAGAAGTGTTGAGATTTTGGGTAGCACCGGATGTGCTCTAGCTCCGAAAATTTGTGGAGGGGCTAGAACACATGAGATCTCCAAGACCCAAAAATCATTTGGAGAAATTCCACCCGGTGTAAAAGTTATTCAAATAATTAAATTTTTTTAATGGGGACCCTAAGTCTAACTTAGGGAAATTGAAAGATTAAAGTGAATTAATTTACACATGTGCTGAGAATGTTCTAAGTGACGTGGATCAAGTTTTCTCTAATCTTAGTCGTTGATTATTGATTAGATCACGACTGTTGATTTCTGAATGAGAAAAATATTAAAGGAAGGCTTGGGATCAGTTGGAGAACACACACAGAGTAGCAACACTTGAGCTAAGTCAAAATTCTGGGGTGTAGTTTGCTGAGAATTTTCGAGTGAGCTTGCAGTGCTAGTGAGGGCCAGATCCGCAAGGGATGTTCTGATCCAAGGGCGAGAATACATACATCAGAGAGGCAGAAACGTACCAGGCAACGCAGGGGCCAGCATGAGGGACACAACCCAGCCAGGCTGACGCAGAGAGGGATGCATACCCTTTTGCGTGACGCAGAGGCAACACAGAGGCCTTCAGGGTCACGCAGGGGCAGCCTCTGTTGCGCAGAGGCTACGCTGGGCAGGAGAGGCTGGAAGAGTTGCGCTGGGATTCCAGTGGGCCAGAAAGGGCTCGTATTCAGTAATTCCTGAAGGGTTTGACTCAACCATATTTTTTGTCGCCGAGTGATAAGGTACAACTGCAGTGAAATTATTTGTAGGTCAAACCACTACTGGTGCCTTTGATGTATTCAAGTTCTGCTTAATAATAAAACCCTCTAAGAGCTGCTGCATCGATTTTCTCGCATTGGGTTTTTCCGGGGACAATTGTCCGAAAAATCATGTGTGTCCTTTGTAATATGTGCGCTATGTTTTAATAAATGATCTGTAAATGTGTAGGCTACAAATTGTGTTTACTTCGCTATTTTTTGAATATTTCTAAAAATAACTTGTATAATTAAAGCACAAGTAGGAGAAGTAAATCAATATAATGCAATAGGGTTTCTATAATTTTGTATTCAGACATTTTCACATGGTATCAGAGCGATTGCAGATCAAGCTCAAGCCATCAGCAAGAGCCTGAAGAATTTTTGCGGCGGGAAGGCAGTTGAAGCTCACAGATCCAGGAAGAAGGCAACGCAACACCAGGAGAGACGTAGAGCTAGCAAAAGGGACACAGAGCCTGTCAGGCTCACGCTGGCTGACGCAGGCCCTAGAGGGTGACACAGTCCAAGTTGGAGTGACACTGTGCCGATTACCAAGGATGGAAGTTCAGCTTCTGATCTTCAAAGCTGTTGGTGGGGCATCGGTTCTGTCGACGCAGAATAATGCCTAGCAAAGTTGACAAAGTAAGGGGGAACAGTGCCTCAAAAGATTTTCTTGCCAAGAAATTTGAGATTTGGTCAAGAGGGTGATCGTAGAGGGTTGATTCGACAAGACTGGAAGAGGATTTTCGGGAGGGAAATCATTTGTCAAAGGGAGAAGATTCTCTAGAGAATTTCTATCTCCAAGAAACCCAGATCCGGTCCCTCTATTGAGTGTAGCAACAGTAGAAGGTAGAAGATGTAGTAATTTTTGAATCCTTATACTTGTGCAGAAATTATTACTGTTAATCCCGTTAAGCTCCTCCTACTTATACAAGTTATTAATTGAATAAATTCAAGTTAAAATCGAAGAAAAACACATAACAGATCTCTACCAATTCAGATCTAGAATAAGCACATGCACACATTGACAAAGTGACAAAGTTATTTTTGGACAAATAGTCCCCAGGAAAACCCAAGGTGGGAAAACTGGTCTCTGGTTGCTGGAGGGTTCTATTATTAAGAATATTTCTAAATACACAACTCTGGGTTCCAGATATTGAAAACCCGATAGAGAAAACTCTAGATCTATAGCTCCTGGCTGATCTAGGGCCAAAAATACTGATTGATCCACACCCTCAAACGAGATTTACAAAACTCAGCTAGATCTAGGCCTAGAAACCCTAGAGCTTCCCCTAAAAAGCACTGTGTCAGCCTCTGAAGCCCCTGAAAGCCTCCAAACCCTCAACGCTACTCCGGAAGGGACTTCGCTATCCCAGAATGGGTGACGCAATCACTACGCTGCCTCTAAGGGTCTCTGCATAACCCCTGAAGTGTTTCCTAAAAATTACGCTGTCCTTGTTGTTGCTACTGTTGCCTTCCTCTGCGCTGTTCTCGAGCTGATCTCTTCTCTGCCTCTTGTGTATTCTAGACCCCGGGATCAGATCATCCCCTTGGTCTAAATTCCCCTCTCTACAACAGAGGCACTTCTGAGTATTCTTAGCAACCTCGCCCTAGAATCTCAGCTTAGCTTCAGTGCTTTGCCTCTGTGTGTCTTACAAATGACCCCAAGCCTTTCCTTTATACTTTTTTCGTTGACAAATCAACGACCATGATCAAATCTTGAATCAATGGCTAAGACTAAAAGAAAGCTTGATCTGTGTGACTTAAGACAATTTCATCACATGTTTAATTAAATTCACTTTAATTATTTTATAATACATTAAAATAATTAATTAATTTAATATCTCCTAAACCAGATGAAATTTCTCAAATCCATTTCTGTAATATTCCCAATTAGCTTTGCTAATTGGAATATTTCATTTTTGCTTTATTTTTCCGCTTTAGCTAGAAATAATAAATAAAGTGAGAAATAAGAGGGGTCACCTCACTTTAGCCACCTCACTTTATAAAATAAAGTGCTTTCCTAGTTGATTGACGTTGTAACTTAAAAGGGGGCCTTGGGGGTCCACACATGTATGAGGGGAGGCCTCACGCTGACCCAAGGGTAACTGCGCAGGCCAAGGAGGGTGAAGGACGCAGTTAAGGTTGGAGGGAGTTTAGCACTATAAAAGGAGGGGTTTCCACTTCATTTGGCATGCATGATTTGATATTGATATTGAAAGCTAGACTTCTGTCTGCTTCAGCACGCCGGTTGTTTAGTCGGTCTGCAGCACTGTTTAGTGCAACCGAGTGTCTCCGGTCGGAGATCTCACCCTTAGCCTCGGGGAACTTCGAGTGCCTGCCCTGGTAAGGTTATTTCTGGTTTCACCCTTAGCTTCGGGGGACTTCGAGTGCCTGCCCTAGTAAGGTAATTTTCTGAATAACATCCTTCAGTTTCAGTGGTAGTCAGCAGCAGTTTCTTGGTGGAGATTTGGAGAGAAGGAAGCCCTTCTTGAGACAGCGCAGATCCAGGAGGGAGGACGTTGGTCAAGCAGAAGGAAGGACGTAGATCCAGTTAGCCAAATCAGAGAGGACGCAGATCTGGGAAGGCATTGGCAGAATCAGTCTTGGAGGACGCAGATCTGAGAGATCTAGCCTTGGAGAGTGCAGATCTGAAGGAGTAGCATTAGATCCAGCCTTGGAGGATTCAGATCTGAGGAGATATTGGTAGATCCAGCCTTGGAGAGTGCAGATCTGGAGAGATAGCATCAGATCCAGCCTTGGATGATTCAGATCTGAGGAGATATTGTCAGATCCAGCCTAGATCTGAAGAGATAGCAGCAGATTTGGCCTTAGAGGACGCAGATCTGGGGTGATAGGACACAGATCTGGAAAGGAGGATTCAGATCTAGCAGATCTGAGGGAGAGAGAACACAAATCCAGACAGGGAGGACGCTGGTCTGATGAGTAGAGTCTGGTGAGTGAGATTTGATAGCGTTTTCAGTGGTTTCAGCCTGGAGGAGTTGATCTTGCCATCTGGAGGTTCTGTGGTCAGTATTTCATCTGTCTTCTGCGCTGTCACTAGCAGAGACAGCGTTTCTATTGGTGGGGGTTTGGAGGATTGAGATCAGCCATCTTCTAGTCTTCAGTTTGTAGCTCCATTGCATTCCAGCAGCAGCTCTTCTTCAGCCAGCTAGGACGCTGTCCTTATTTGCAGCCATTGTTTGTCTGAGAGGGTCTCCACTTGCCTAGGGCAAGGATAGGTGCACTCATTCTGATTATCTTATACTCCTATCTATGTGTTCTGAGATTAATAAAATGGCTTAGTATTCTGGCATTCTATGTGTACTTGTTCCATTATCTGGTTCCAGCATTTTGTTTTATATATCTATCTGGCATATTTCTGTGTATTACTGGTTATTTCCCTTTGGGGATATTACAGTGGTATCAGAGCATAATTCTGGCTCAGCCTGTGGTCTATAACATCAGAAAAGAGATCATACAGAGCAATAGCAGTTGCAATACCAAAAACGCAGTTGGAAAAAGGGCCAAAAGATAAAGGGTCAAATTTTGGAGTTTGGAATTAGGAGAAACGTTTTCTGGGTTTTTCTGGGTTTTGGGCGAGGATCACTTTCCCAAATTCCTAGAATTTTCCGAGTAGTTTTCAGTGGGTAAATCGGAGGTCGAAGTTAAGCAACAGTATGGTTTTGCAGCAGCCGTGCAGTTTCTGAGGAGCCTGTAGACACATAGCAGAAAGAGCTGATGGCAGGTGATGTGGATGAGAGGAAATTTAGGGAGACACTCCTCCGTCACATGCAGGAGACGTCACAGAGGCTCTTGGCCATGGAGATCAGTCAGAGAGGACTCCCTAGAGTTCTTCAGGTCGGTGAAGGATCGGGTATGTCTCGCCACGTACCAGTGCACGATGCTATTCCCATTGTGACGGCTCAGGTACCCGCGCGATCCACTATGCCCACATTCTTGCCAGAAGACACAGGGACAGGAGTGCGGGGAGGTGCACAGAGGGATAATCCAGCACCCACGCGACCCACCATGCCTACCTTCCTGGTAGAGGACGAGGGGTCGACAGCACCGAGAGATGTGAGTCCAGCTCGATGGGCAGCCGTTTTTGCAGAGTGGCAAGGCTTAGGACAGGCATTCATGGATACTCTCCCCTTCGAGCGCTATCTCCAGTATCGATGCGGCATCAAACCCCCTGAGCAGCACCAGCACAAGGGGCACGGATACCACCATGATGACCACCGCACAGCTAGTAGAGATTATGTTCAGCTCCAGCGTGATAGTAGACCTCACGACTTTCACAGAGGGAACAAGCCCTCACATGATAGGGGCTTACAGCGCACAGTGGACAGATTCCATCTACCGACATTTGACGGGTCATCCAGGCGCTCAGAAGAAGCTTGGGTGGACAAGTTGGATACCTCTTTCCAGCTTGACCGAGTATCGGAGAGGGAAACCATTAAGATGGTTACCTCGCACTTGGAGGATGAGGGCACACAGGATTGCAGAGAGTCTGAGGATACACCTAGTGTGACACAGGACTCACCATCCTTAGAGACCTCCTTGACCGTGCCGGGTGATATCATAGTGGAGGAGGTAGAGCCTACCCCGGTAGAGCCATCCACTGAGGCGGTGACTGGAGCCATGTCCGAGTCTTCGGGTGGTAGCAGTACACGACAGATGGGTGAGGTATCAGGAGATATATCCACTATCGATGAGGCACTAGGAGATACAGAGGTCTTGGATGATGGTCGCAGACAGCAGTATCATCGGCTTCGGACGGACCTTCGAGTTTTGAGAGAGAAGGCCGCGTCAGTACGGGAGACCATTTTGTTGCAGGACCAGGAGCTGGAGGGTATGAGAGTGACTTGTGCCAAGTCGGCGGCCAAGTTGATCCGCATTGGGGAACAGCTGGATTCCCTGATGGTACAACCTGAGGGCACATTGCAGCATCAGATCATTCCCCTTCAGGTATGCATGGATGGGACTAGTGGTGTTGTTGGATCATCTCTTTCCGTTGGAGAGAGAGAGGCAGAGCCACCTAGTCAGGTCTCATATGTTGACTTGGATAGTGGTATGAGACGATCAGAGTTGTACAGGGTACAACAGCCACGTGTTGAGATTGGATGGCGTGAGGTTTTGAGTTGGTACTCGGTGGAGCAGACTATGGATGAAGGGGAGGTCTCAAGGAGAGATCTCACTGGAGATGCACTTCGACACATCATGGGGTGCAATGACTTTCTTCCCTTCTCACAAGAGCAGAAAGAAGATGGGGGACATCTTCGGATGGATAACATCTCTCATGCTTGTGTTGGACATCCCTTGAGCCATACACATCATGATGGGAGGTTTTTGCCTACCACCTATTTGATTCTTGATAGGGTCTCATTGATCCTTGAGAAGTTTATACTTCAAAATCCCATGAAGTGCAAAATCAGAAATTTGATTTGGGAGGATGATAGCCCTCATGGGAGGAGTAACCGGATGAGGGGAAGGAGGCATCCACAAGTGATTGAGTGGATGGGGATGATGAGCAAGGAGCTAGGAGGCTACTTGCAGATCTGTGCTACCAGGCAGCAGGAGGCTTGGCTGCGCTGGTTACTCTTGAAAGAGTTTGGCCATCTCTTGGCAAACACTCTTCTTAAGAGTTGGAGGGTGGAGAAAAGATGGATGGATACTTGCATCATTGAGCAGCGTAGAGTATGGATGCATGGTGTTGATGTGTTACTCATATCATTCATTGTGTCTTCATCACATGAGTTGTTTGTTGGAGGTATGGAGAGGCAACACAATGTCTTGTTGCTTGGGTTGTTCCTAGGAGAGCAAGGGCAGATTTGCTCTCACACTTTGTATGATGTTGCAGGAAGAGGGGATGGCACTATCTCCTTGGTCTTTGATGATGATTGGGAAGCACTTCCATCTTGGAAGGTATTCCATATTTATTGCAGCATTATTAGAGGAATCTTTGACAAGGAGCATGTCAAAGAACAGAGTCTTGTCTTGACGGGAGCTTATTTGCATGAGCTCACAGCGTTGTCACCTTGGAGCAGAACATTATGGATGAAGTGTGCGCAGCAGAGATATGGTGGATCTATAACCCATAGGTCCCAGGATCACTTCATATTTGTTGCACTTACAAGAAGTAACGATGATAGAGACATCTATGGCATATTCTTCTTGACTTGGGTTTCCAAGCATAAGGAGGATTATCTTCTTGCAGCACATGGTTCAGTCTTCTTCATAGCAGGGCAACACTTTATGGAGGACTCATTCATGGACCCATGTACCATCTTACTTCCAGCATATGGCGAGGGATTTGCTTATACATTCATTGATTTGCACACTCTTACCATTCTTATGCAATGCATTGCTTCACAAGAGGGCAAGCTTGTCACATTGCTCCATGAGTTGTATTGGGCCAATCTACATGATGGAGGCAGCCATCTCTTTTGTGGCCTTGGGCAAATGTCTTATCATCACCTGTATGTTCATTTGCAGCACTATACCATGTATCATATGAAGACATGCATGGGTAACATAAACATTTTGCCTTGTACTCTTATCAAGCAGCAACTTGTAAAACTGCGCTGTACTTGTTGGGGAAGCTGTTGGTACCTCTTTTCATCACATGTAACCTTCAGCGTTTCCTTCATTTTGCTGCTGATCATGTCTTCATTTGCTGATATATGTCAAATTTGTATGGGAGGCTTGACTATGAGGAAGACACGTGAGCTGGATGTGTCCGTGAGTGGGAAAAATTCCCACAATTTCTGCACTACATGTTCTAATGGGAGCATGGGAGGAGGCATGGCCACCACTACTATGTATGCGTTCTCTTTTGATGTGGGCCATGAGATTGATATTTATCCATTGTACAGCCATGGGCAATTGTTTGGACCTATGTTGTTGTCATATCCAGCCATTTACTATCCATTAGTAGATGTGAGGGATCTTGTACATTGCTTGCCATGTAATTTTCTGAAGTCGCAGTGGATGAGACTACGTTGTATCCTTGTGAGAGATTGTTTGCATTATGTATCCTCATGTAGAACCTTCAGCAAACATCTCATTAGGGTGATCCATGATGACCATGTCATATTCTTCATGGATGGTTTGTTTTGGGCCAGCTTGTTCTTCATTGATGGAGGAACCTTCTATGATGGATTGTTTTTCACTTTGCCATTGGAGGGCAATGATTTTGCAGCCCAGGATCAGCATAGACTCTACACTTGTCATGAGTGGAGAGAAGGACAGCATGGGGTAAGCTATGATGCTTGCCAAGTTCATATTTTCAGCCCACCTTCATTACCGGAGCTTGAGGTGGAAGGAGATTTTTGGGAGTTGCCTTGTTGGGAGGTGGCTCATTTTTTTTGGATGATTGCTTGGAGATGGAGGATCCACAGGAGGGAGATATTCTTCATTATATTTCCGACTCCACGCCTTGATTGGAGAGGGGTGATGAGTTGGTTCACAGTTGATGGGCCAACTTACACATTCATAGATGCAGAGCAGCAGCAGTCATGGTCTTTAGTCATAGCCAGAGGCAGTGAGCAGTCCGAGCCATGGGACTTGGGCTATTATTGGCCACAGTGGCGATGGGATCCGGGAGGACTATTAATTGGCTGGTACCATGAGAGGCCAGTTTGGGATCCTGGCATTGAGATATCCCTTTGTATCAGGGTGATGGAGGAGACAGAGAGGTTTCAGTGGGACCCAGGCACATTTTGCAGTACTAGTGGGGAGCATCAGCTAGAGAGGAGGCTTGTTCAAGCGTTGCTTGAGGACAAGCCATTTTTGCCGGATGAGGATGCCACTTGGGAGAGCGAGCAGATTTTACAGCATCCATCACTTCAGTTGCTTGAGGAAAAGCAACGTTTTGCCGGGGGAGACTGTAATATTCCTAATTAGCATTGCTAATTGGAATATTTCCTTTTTGTTTAATTTTGCCGCTTTAGCTAAAAATAATAAATAAAGTGAGAAATAAGAGGGGTCATCTCACTTTATAAAATAAAGTGCTTTCCTAGTTGATTGACGTTGTAACTTAAAGGGGTGGCCTTGGGGGTCCACACATGTATGAGGGGAGGCCTCACGCTGACCCAAGGGTAACTGCGCAGGCCAAGGAGGGTGAAGGACGCAGTTAAGGTTTTGGAGGGAGTTTAGCACTATAAAAGGAGGGGTTTCCACTTCATTTGGTATGTTTGATTTGATATTGATATTGAGAGCTAGACTTATGTCTGCTTCAGCACGCCGGTTGTTTAGTCGGTCTGCAGCACTGTTTAGTGCAACCGAGTGTCTCCGTTCGGAGATCTCACCCTTAGCCTCGGGGGACTTTGAGTGCCTGCCCTGGTAAGGTTATTTTCTTGGTATCACCCTTAGCCTCGGGGGACTTCGAGTGCCTGCCCTGGTAAGGTTATTTTCTGAGCATCATCCTTCAGTTTCAGTGGTGAGTAGCAGCAGTTTCTTGGTGGAGATTTGGAGAGAAGGAAGCCCTTCTTGAGACTGCGCAGATCCAGGAGGGAGGACGCTGGTCTAGAGAAGGAAGGACGCAGATCCAGTTAGCCAAACGAGAGGACACGGATACGGGAAGGCATTGGCGAGAATCGATCTTGGAGACGCGGTCTGAAAGATCTGGCCAGCAGGTGCGGATACGAGAAGGAGTAGCATTAGATCCGGCCTTGGAGGATTCAGATTCGATGAGATATTGGTAGATCGGCCTTGGAGGTGCGGATACGAAGGAGTAGCAGTAGATCCAGCCTTGGAGGATTCGAGATCGAAGGAGATATTGGTAGATCCGGCCTTGGAGGTGCGGATACGGAGAGATAGCATCGGATCCGGCCTTGGATGATTCGAGATCTGAGGAGATATTGTCGGATCCAGCCTAGATGCGAAGAGATAACGACGAGATTTGGCCTTAGAGGGCCAACGAATGCGGGGTGATAGGACACGGATCTGGAAAGGAGGATTCGGATCTAGCGAGATCGAGGAAGAAAGAACACAAATCCAGAGTGGGGGGGCAGTGATGAGGAGAGTCTGGTGAGTGAGATTTGACAGCGTTTTCAGTGGTTTCAGCCTGGAGGAGTTGATCTTGCCATCTGGAGGTTCTGTGGTCAGTATTTCATCTGTCTTCTGCGCTGTCACCAGCAGAGACAACGTTTCTATTGGTGGGGGTTGGAGGATTGAGATCAGCCATCTTCCAGTCTTCAGTTTGTAGCTCCATTGCATTCCAGCAGCATCTCTTCTTCAGCCAGCTAGGACGCTGTCCTTATTTGCAGCCATTGTTTGTCTGAGAGGGTCTCCACTTGCCTAGGGCAAGGATAGGTGCACTCATTCTGATTATCTTGTACTCCTATCTATGTGTTATGAGATTAATAAAATGGCTTAGCATTCTGGCATTATATGTGTACTTGATCTACTATCTGGTTCCAGCATTTGTTTTATGTATATCTGTCTGTCATATTCTGTGTATTACTGGTTATTTCCCTTTGGGGATATTACAATTTCTGGGTCTTGTAGATCAGGTGAACTCTAGTCCTTCCTCAAAATTTGGGATGTAGAGCACAACTGATGCTACCCCAAATACACAAAATCTCAACAAAGGAGCACCTGCTTCGATTGTTTGAGCAGAGATGGCCCTGTACGGAATGAGAGATCAGGATATGTTAGATGGTATATCTAACTTTGCTATCTGGAAAGCCAGAATCTTGATAGTCCTGGAGGAGTACGGTATTAGAGATCACGCTGATAACGTCCTGGTTGTGCTAACCAATGTTGATGCTCTGAAGAAGTTCAATGAAAATCAGGCGCGGGCTAAGCGCTTGATCATGGATGGAGTGAAAGATCACGTGGTCCTGCACATTGTCGAGAAGAAGACGACAACCGAGGTGTGGACAAAACTGACCACGCTGTATCAGTTAGCTCCGTCTAGAGGAAGATGCTTCTGGAGAATCAAATGTTGGTGTTCCAGATGCATAAGGGAGAGGAGATCGGATGTTGAGATTTTGTGTATTTTGGGTAGCATCAGTTGTGCTCTAGCTCCCAAATTTTGTAGAGGGACTAGAGTACACTTGATCTACAAGACCCAGAAATGGATTTGAGAAATTTCAGTTGGTGTTCAAGCTATTCCAATAATTAATTATTTTTAATGGATTTCCTAAGTCTAACTTAGGAAAATAAAATAATTAAAGTGAATTAATTAACACATGTGCTGAAATTGTCTTAAGTTACATGGATCAAGCAGTCTTTTAATCTCAGCTGTTGATGGATGATTTAATCTCGGTCGTTGAAGGGTTCAACTAAAAAGTATAAGACTAAGGCTTGAGGGTCAGTTGAAGACACACAATTTCTGTAGAACTGAGGAATAGATTTGGAATTCTAGGGCGGGTTTGCTAAGAATTTCCGGAGGGATTTCCTGCAGTAAGGGGTAGCATTGGCCAAGGGAATGTTTTGATTCTAGGGCCAAGAGACAACAAGAGGCAAGAGGAGTAGCTCAAGGACAGCGCAGAGGGGCTTCAGAGCCACGCAGTCCAGCATGGACAGCGCATAGGCAGTGCAGAGGCAACTAGGGCGACGCAGGACTGACGCTGGCCTAGCAGAGGCAGCGTAGACCCTCCAAGGGTGACACAGACCCTCTTAAGGCCACGTAGAGGCTGACGCAGGCCTTCTAGGGCAACACTAGGGCTTCAGAAGCTACGCTGAGGGTTCCTAGGTTCAAATTTGGGCTGAGTCCTGTAACTCCCGTTTGAGGGTGTGGATCAATCAGATATTTGGCACTAGATCTTCAGGTTAGCTGCAGATTTGATATCTTTTATTCTCTATCGGGTTTTCCAAGCTTGGAACCCAGATTTGTTGTACTCAGAACTACTTAATAATAAACCCTCATATCTACTGAATCAATTTTCCCGCTTTGGGTTTTTCCAGGGACCTATGTCCAAAAATCCATGTGTCACTTTGTTGCATGAGTGAATTATTCAGTAAATGATCTGCATGTGTAGGCTCTGGCCGATGGTCTGTTGAGGACCAAGCGGTTCAACATACTGTCGAAAGAGGTGGGTGTCCCTCTAGTGGCGTTCTCGCTCAAGGATAGCAGCAGGCACGATGTGTATGAGATCTCTGACCACCTCAGAAGGTTCGAGTGGATCGTGCCCGCCTACACCATGGATCCCGATGCACAACACGTGATCCTTCTGCGTGTGGTGGTTCGTGACGATTTCAACCAGAGTCTAGTAGAACGACTAGTTCGTGACATAGAGAAAGTGTTGCGGGAACTTGATGCGCTTCCTTCAAAGATAGTGAGAGAAGTGACAGTTGCTCTGGGTGTCTCAGTCTTCTCGATATGGAACTTGGCTTACCTTTACTTGGGATTTGCTTCAAGTTCACTTCTCACATGCATTCGTCCTTAAGAATTGCTCCTGAATCTCTATATAACAAAGCCGTGGGAAATTGTATTGTATCATGTTATGAGCTATTGGGCTTGAGGAAACTCTGCCATTTTTTGCATATCAATAAAATCAAGACATTGGGGCTATTTAGCAGATGTTCTCTTGGCATTATGAGGTGATTTGTTTCCATACTATTGCTATTATGTTTGAATTCGTTTACATGTTTGATCAGTATTAATTTATATTTGCCATCTATCTTGGATTGATATATGCAAGCTATCGTGCATGCATCATTGATTTAGAGTAGTACTCTAGAAATAAGCTTGCCAAGTCATTTTTAGAGGAATGTTTGGTTTATCTTATTCATTATGATGCTCTATTCCTTTTGCAAACTGATATTTGTTCAAGTGTGTAGGGAAGATCTACTTGTATTGTTTGTAGGAAATCCATCCGGGCGTGGGAGAAGTCTCACATAGACCAATTCACTCCTAGATTCAAAGCGATTCAAGACATCTATTTTCAACCGAAAGCCTTTCTCATTCTCTAGCTACTTGATCATCTACTTCAAATTTTAAAATCTAAAAATTTCCCTTTTTAGAGCGTTTTAAAGTCATATTTGATACTTCAAGAACGCTTTCCAGACTAGGCAAGAATGGGGATTTGCTCCCATTTCTTGGGCTAGTGTCTTTGCATATTAATTTGTACTTTAGATCTTGTTTATTTCGATCTAACGTTTGATTTTCTTTCACGGCCCATAAGCTTGAGCGTGAACAACGAAGAGCTTGAGGAAAAGATGGCAAAAAACTATTGATCCTCCTTGCATGCAAAGCCTTCCATTACATCAAAATCGAATTTTAGGGAGGTTGTGAGCACCTTTAGGGCAGCAGCAACATGATCTTTGTCGTGGGCGTTGGAGCCTTGTAAAATTTATGTTTTGAAGGTTTTCCCCATGAGTTTTTATTGTCATCTTTAATGAGGAGATCTAGCTTTTTTTCCAAGCTCTATCTTTGTAAAAGGATCTCCTTTTGAGCAACCTTCTTAGAGGCTCTTTTTCTCATTTGTAATTGCTAATAAAATAACCTTTTTGCTTGAGGGAGCTTGGGATATTTTTCCCATGGTATCCCCCTTCCTTGGTTGAAGAGGAAGGAACCTTCTTGGGTGGATTGACTCATTTTCTGATTTTCATTTCATGCATGCTAAAGAATTAACAACTAATGCACTTTACATCCATCTAACTAAATTTTATGTTTAATTAAACTTATATGCATGAACTCCAAAGGCTACAAACTTGAGCAAATCTCTTTTCATGTGTGAGCAATTCGCATGGTTGACAAGTTTCAATTAAGTTAATGTTTATGCTTCACTATTTAGTTCATGCATGTTATACATTTTGAAGAACCATTGAAGCACCTTTTAATGAGAACTTATTTCATTCCACTTGCCATTTAATGCTACAACACACATAGGTTTATTTTTCTCTCAAAGTTTGGTTCATTATTGCAAGTAAGCGCTATCTCATCCCTTGTGGACTATTGCATGTATCATTTAATTGATATTAATCAACATCGATTTCATACAAACACTCATTAAAACTTTACCTCCAACATAAGTTAGTTGTATAGACCTTTAGAGACCCTCTACTCCCCTATTGACTCCTCATTGTGAGATCCACATAATTTGGGTGAGGGTGAGGTTTGGAGATTAAAGAGTTGATTTGAAATATTTGTTGTAGAGATAGTTTAACTAAAACTAACCAAAAGTACTCTTCATCACATGTCTCTTTTACTTGTCTTTTCATGGTTGTTGATCTCATGCAAGTATTGTGATGCTTACTTTCCATACTCGCAAAGTTTAATTTCATATTTAGCATCTAATTTTTAGTTGTTTCTAACTATCACAAGATATGTTTTAATGTTGCGATTTGGTTATCCCATAATCATTTTTATTTTGCAAATATTTTGTGCTAACATCTTTTGTTTCCATTTCAGGATTTTTGTGTTCTCATCTCTGAGGATTATTTTACTTTTGAGTACGTTATTTGTAAAGAGACTGGTTGAATGGTTTGTCATTATTATTTCAAAGTTGCTCATAAATGCTCATGAATCCTTAAAAACTAATCCAATTTCATTCTAACAACTCTCCTAGAAAACTCACATCTTTAACTTAGTTTTTCTTTAGGGACCACCCTCCATAGCTAACCTAGGAAATAGCTTCACGAAAAGAGTTGGTAATAGGTGACAACCCCTTCTCTGAATTCCTTGCCACCAACCACACCTTGTGGGGTTAAAGGATTTTCTCACTAACTAGTAGGTTGTGTAGGCGTCAAGGTGACAAGGCTAAGACACATGCATTCTCCAAGACCCAGAAATCGTTTTGAGAAATTCCACCTAGAGATGGCTTAATTAAAATAATTAATCAGTTTTAATATTTCCCAAGTCTAACTTAGGAAATCTAATTAATTAAATGTGTGAAAATTTACAAACAGTTGCAGTGATAGATTTATTTCTCCTACTTATTATTTCAATAAGTTATTATTCAGAAATATTCTGGCAAATATTGAAATAAATACTACAACAACATTCACAATTATATATGTAGAAAAATAAACAATAGAGAATATAAGCACAAGAAATCAATCACATGTACATAGTTATTTTTGGACAATTGTCCCCGAAAAAACCCAATGTGGGAGAACCGGTGCATCAGATGAGGGTTTTATTAATTCTTCAGCAAATGATATCTTTACAGGGAAAATAAACGACAAATAAATTTTGAACCACCTGAGACTGAATTTCCGACTTACTCGAACAATTCTTTGACACCTAGAAATGCCCCTGCATGCACCTCCATCACTCTGTGTGATTCTCTGTGCAGTCCCAGTGTTGGACTGCATGAATCTGCGTGGAGACTGTGTGGGGTCTCTGCGTTGCAGCCTCAAGCTGCCTCCAGTGACCTATGCTGCTCTCCGACCCTGATCTCGATCACCCCTGACCTCCTCCTTCTGCTTCTACAACTTCTCGCCCTGCAACTCTCCCACTGAGATCGAATTCTACATCAAAATGGATCTCCTTCGGGTACTAAGTGTATGCCCGGCTTATTTTCAAAGTGACCCTCAAGCCTTCTTTTATAATCTTCCTGTTGGAGAACAAACGGCCCACATTAAAAGATTAATCAATGGCTAAGATTAAAACTTGACTTGATCCATGTTTTCTAGAAGATTCACACTTTGACTTATTAATACCCTTTAATTATTTCATTTTCCTAAGTTTAGACTTAGGGTCTTCATTAAAATAATTAATTATTTTAATAAGTCATGAACTGAGTGGAATTTCCACAAACTATTTTTGGGTTCTTTGGAATATTGTTGTCCAAGCCTCCCTGCAAATTTTGGGACTTGGAACACTTCCGGATGCTACAAAAATCAACACTCCCTCTTAGCGAGGAAGGTGTTCCAACAATATGCCTACTAAATGCTGCTCTGATTCTAAAGCACCCTCTGTGCTGTTGATCTTAGGATTCCGCTCCCCCATCTGTTGCGTTGTTGCCCCCTATACTGCTGCCTTTGACACTACCATTGTCACTTGCTACCTCTGTATCACAACTCCCTCTGAATACTTTATCCTCCATTCCTGCTACTGGAAGGGATTCTTCATCATCCCCATCTTCTCTCTGAAGTAGACAAACTTTGTCTTTCCAAGAGAATTTGTGAGGACGTCTGCCACCTGTTCTCCTGTTGGAGTGTACTGCAACTGGACAGCTCCATGTTGTACACAGTCCCTGATGAAGTGACACAGGATGTCAATATGTTTCAACCTATCATGAAACACAGGATTCTGAGAGAGCTTTATGCAACTCTGATTATCACATAAAATGTTGGTTGCTTCCATTTTCTTCTTGAGTAGATTTTCTAGCAGTTTCCTAAGCCATATGGCTTGCATGAAGCTGCGTTGGCTGCCATATACTCTGCCTTTGCTGAACTCAGTGCCACGGACTTTTGTTTCCTACTGCACCAGGAAGTCATTCCTGATCCTAGACTGAAATAGTACCCACTGGTACTCTTCCGATCAATTGAACTTCCAGCCCAATCTGCATTAGTGAAACCACTCAACCTTACATCATTGTCACGGGTGGACTTTAATCCAAGTTTGACTGTCCCTCGAAGGTACCTGAGAACATGCTTGGATGCTGCCCAATGTGCCCTCTTCGGTTCAACCATGAACTGACTTAGGGTATTAGCAACATCACAGATGTCTAGCCTTGTATTTACCAAATACATCAATGACCCTATGAGCTGTCTGTACAGCGTAGGATCAACTTCATCATCTTCGGACGTGTCGATTTTCCTCCAGTTGGTAATCATTGGAGTGGTCATGGGCCTACAATCCTCCATCTGAAATCTCTTCAGAATCTCTGTAGTGTATCTTCCTTGACCAAGGAAGACTCCCCATTCTGCTGCCAAACTTCCAACCCTGGAAAATAGTGCATCCGTCCTAGATCCTTCATGTCAAATTCTTCGACCAAATTCTTCTTGCAATCTGTGATGAGCCTTGATGATCCTGTCAAGAACAGATCATCCACATACAATACCAGTATCAAAGGCTCACTCCCTACTCTCAGATAGTAGAGATTGGGATCTGCATCACTCTTGATGAATCCCATCTTTTGTAGGTAGCTGTCAATTCGACCATACTAGGCTCTAGGAGCTTGCTTCAACCAATATAATGCTTCCTTCAATCTGCACACATGAGTTTTCTGATCATGTGTCTCAAAGCCCTCCGGTTGTTCTATATACACCTCTTCTTCTATCACACCATTCAAGAATGCCATCTTGACGTCCATCTAGTGAATTTCCCATCCCATTTGCACAGCAAGGGATATCATGGACCTGATAGATGTGTATCTGGCTACAGGGGCGAAGGTTTCTTCATAGTCTATTCCTTCCTTCTGAGCATACCCCTTAGCCACAAACCTGACTTTAAATTTCTCAATGCTGTCGTCTGCAGCATACTTGATCTTGTAGATCCACTTGGATCTTACAACTGATCTCTCCTGCGGTTTGGGTACTACTTCCCAGACATCATTTGTCATAATGGAACTGTAGTCTTCCACTATTGCATCAACCCACACCTAGTGCTGAGCTGCTTCCCGAAAAATTGAAGGTTCTCCGACTTGAGCAACTAAGGCTTGATACCTTGCAAGTTGCTTACGCAGTCTCTTCTCATTTCAAGGGATTCTGACAAAATCCTCTACATCCTTCAGAATCTGTCGAAGTTCCTTGCTCGTTCTTCCATTGATGGTGAGTGGATTTATCGGCTCTCCTTCTTGCAAATCGTCGAGAGACCCATCCTTTGGATCACTATGCCTTGGAGAGGCAATTGAATTTTCTGCTGCTGGTTGTTGGGGTTGGACCAGAGGCTCTTCCTTTCACTGTGTAGCAGAAGGCAGCTCTTGTGATCTTCTGAAGGCTTTCTCCTCCCTGAACTTCACATCTCTTCGCAACACTACTTTCCTGCTCTCAGGAATGAAGATGCGATAATCCTTGGCATTCTCTTTGTATCCTACCAAATACTCCTTTTCAACAATCATCTCCAACTTCTTCCTATTCTCACTGGGTACATGACAGTAGGTTGTACTGCCGAAGATCCTAAAGTGACTCACTTCGGGCTTGTTGCCAGTGAAGACAGTTTTTGGCTTGATCTTTCCCAGTGCAGTGTGAGGAGTTATGTTCTGAATGTAGACAGTTGTATTACATGCTTTGGTCCATAGAAATTTGGGCATGTCTTGGTCATACAACATAGCTTTGGTTGCTTCAACAATAGTCCAGTTCTTCCTTTCTGCCACTCCATTCTATTCCGGATTGTATGGAGCCGTCCATTCTCTTTTGATGCCTTCCCTTGCACAAAATCTGGTGAATTCTTTATCTATGTATTCACTTCCATTATCTGATCGCAATACCTTGATCTGCTTCCCTATCAGATTTTCCACTAGAGCCTTAAACTCTTTAAATCGACTGAAGACTTCATCCTTGGTCTTCAGGAAGTAGATCCAGGTTTTCCTGGAATGGTCATCAATGAAGGTGATGAAATATTCGGCACCACTAAGAGCTCTAGTGGACATTTGTCTGCAGATATCTGAGTATATTAGATCCAACACACCCTTGGCCCTATTGTTGCTTCTCTGATATGCTGCCTTGGCATATTTCCCCAATACGCACCCCTTGCAGACATAATCTCGTTTGGTGCTCAGTTCTGGAACACCTGTGATAGTCTTCTGGAGAGTTCTCAATGCCCCATGATGCAAGTGGTCCATTCTTCTGTGCCATAGCTCATTTAGGTCCGTTTCATCTACGCTGCCAACTAGTGCCATTAGAGAATCAAGTTGTAGCTTGTACAACTTGTTGCTTCTTACCCCGATCTGTGCCTTCTTCTTCCAATTGGGGTGCTTGACGTAGACTCTATTGCCAATAAAGTAGACGTCATATCCTTGGTTTTGAAGCTGTGACACTGAGAGTAGATTCATCCCCAAACCCGGCACATGCAGTACATTAATGGCTTGGATTTTGTTCCCTACCTCGCTCTAAAAATCTAAAGTACCTCTCCCAATGGGAGTGCACTTTGCTTTATTGCCCATGGTTATTTTGAAATGCATCTGCTCTTCATGGTAGTCGAAAAACAGTCCCGTACTCCCGTCATGTGAACAGAGGCTCTGTTGTCAATATACCAGACATCTAAAGACGCAATGCTCGATACACAAGCAAAATCTTCCTCTAGTCTGGATGCCAATACAGATACATCGTAATCCATCTGTTCTATCGTGTTTCTTTCCCCTCCTGGAGAACTGCGTGAACCCTTCTACGTTGTTGCTGCAATAGTAGATCTCTGTTCACTGATAGATGCCCCCTCTCTGTTATTCATCTCTGGCTCTAATACCATGTGAAAATTTACAAACAGTTGCAGTGATATATTTATTTCTCCTACTTATTATTTCAATAAGTTATTATTCAGAAATCTTCTAGCAAATATTGACATAAATACTACTGCAACATTCACAATTATATATGCAGAGAAATAAATAGTAGAGAACATATGGTGGCAGATTTTTAAGCTGCCACATTATCTCATCTACTTTGGGTATTTAAGGCTCACTAACATTTGGTACTGTAGCTAAATCTAGCTATTTCTCCCAAGTATAAAATTCCAGTTATTGCAATGTGCCGAAGTACTAAATCTTCAGGTGCTTATCCAAGGCCCTTGGCCTCAACACACAAAACCATCACATATGCCTGTAGGCTCATCACAATGGAAAATCTAACTTTCAATAGTTTAAGGCTCTGATGCTTAACATTCATTGGCCCTTCACCTTCCTCACAACATACATATACATATAACCACAACTTTAGTCGAAGAGCTTATCATTCTCCACCCAAACCAGTATTTTGAAAGTACTTAAACCATACTATAAAAAGTCTCTTCGCCAAGCACAAGACTACAACTCTGTGACCATGACCTTATCGTAATGCACAAGCGTTCTTTGGAGGTACGGTTCTCCTGAGTGCTATGTTCAATAGGATGTTGACACCGTTCAATATCACCAAACCATGAATGGTTTTATCGCGCTGCTAAGGTGCTCTTGTCCCTTGCGCAACTCTGAATGCGAAATGAACCCAGCGCTGTTAATCTTCACCAACTCAATTTCGACGAGATCACAACTGTTCAAACTTGAGCTACTTTAGCAATTACGACTGTGTATTAAAACGTTATACAAAGCAACCCTGAAATAGACTATAAACTCCAATCTCTCCACAGAAAGGCAACGAATTCAATGAATTCAAAGATCTATGTGAGTGTTCGATGTTCGATCAAACAGTCTAGGAGTCCTTGAGGTATAAACCATGATTCCTTAGCTTTTTAGTATGGAATACTAAACCCTCTCACAGTCATAACCATAATTTAATAAAACAAGCATTACTTCTATAAATTAATGATAGTTGACTTGTAAATGAAATGCAGGCATTTCAGTTGTATAAAAATACACTCAACAAACACATTTTGAATCATTTACAGGTTCACAGGTAAGTTCCAGAAACTAGCAATTCTCCTTTACTATTCAACTCTACAGACAATAACTGTAGCTTCCATCAAGCTTTCCATACTTGATCTCAGCGCAGAGATCCTCTGCCCCTCTCTGTTATCTCTGACTCCTTCTTACTATGTAACTCGAATGACAATTAGGGAAAAAAACTAACATCTAACAACCCTCCTCCACGAATGGAGGGATTTACCAAATTTAGAAAAACTAATTCCTATAATTCTATAACGGACTAACTAGGTGGCTCAGTCTCCTCATAGGGAGCTTTTGATAGCCAATTGTTCCTATTTTAACTCAAAAATTGACAACATTACTAACTGACAATAATTATCCTGTTAAAATTGGACAACTAGGTCCAAACTACGAGTTGTGCTACTCAGATGACGACCCCAATATTTTTATTGGATTCCTCTTTCGGAGAGGTGTAGGATTGATCTAAAGATCATCTCGATCGGATGAGTAGAACATGTACTTTGAATTTATTCCACTTATGTGCTAGGTCGGCCTGGAATAAAATATATACTTAAATGTCTTACAGGACGTGTCACACACCCCCAAAGATGCATATATATTGGAGAGACTTGGAGTTCATTTGACACACAATGTGTGGAGGATTTTCTTCTCTCTTGATGGCATTGGAGCTGCGTTCTTGGTGCTGCGTATTTGTGGAGTGTTCCTTTGTTTGGGTTGTACTGGGGTTATGTGTGACACGCTTGGCTGAATGACCTATTGGAGACTTTGCTGGTAGAAGCATCCTGCTGATCGCCGTAACTCCACCATTCATTATCTCTATTTTGGCTTGTCTTCCATTGATCTATTGCTATGTTCTATATGCTTCAGTATTTTGTGCCCTAATCTGAAATGGCATAGAACATGTTCTCAACTTAACATGGGATCAGAGCTTTACGGGGAAGACAGTGCCCAATTTGGTTTAAAAGCAATCTCCGATCAATTGATCTATCAAGTGCATCTCATCCGGCTGAACAAGGAGGCTTGAAACAACGTGAGGGAGTCTACCTTAGATAGTGTGGAAGGAGTTGTAGGTGACAGCGTATTGTTGAGGCATGTTTGTGGGCTAAGACAAATCTGGTTAGGCTTGTTTCAAGTTCAGGTAGCAACAAAGGAAGGTTTAAGACAACGTGCAAGAGAGTCCACTTCAAGACAGCGTGGAGAGGTTTGAATAGAAGCCGAATTGATGTAGGGTATGCGGACTAGGATGAAGGACTGTTTGAGGGGAAAAACAGATCCGAGAAGGGTTGCTTTAAGGGCCAGTTTGCTGGGCTAGTTGGCCAAGGTGCAGACATACAAAACGCTGCCATGTGTGGGTAGTAGGAAGCCAACTGAGGTAGGCCATAGGCCTAGCCTTCCAAAACAGGGCAACGTGAAGGGTTCATGGGCTGTAACGTGCCCAGAACAACATCTTGCATGGATAAAGAGCCTTCTTGCCCAGGCCACGAATGAGGTTGGAAGTAACAACATGATGCTGTGATAGGCCGCAGGCCTTATCAACCTAAACTAGGGGCAACATAAGAGTGTTTGGGGCTGCAAAGTGCCCGGAACTTTAGCCCAATGATGCCGCTGTCCCTACCTCATTTTTTTGAAGGATGTCACAGTCAAGAAATGTTGCTTTGGTGGATGATAATTGTGCCCATACAACAGCAGTTTGACGTCTGTCCCTAAGGTAAGTTTGGATCTGTTTTTGCATGGTTTAAGTTTTGAATTGGCCGCAGAAGTGGAAGCACTCCAGCATGGATATCCAAATCTAGGGCTGTTTAAGTTAGGTTTAAGACCGCTCAGTCACAGGGGGATAGCCGCTGGATCTGAAGCAATGTCTGGGCATATTTAAGGGTTTAATATCGTTTGAAGGTCCTGAAGGACAACAGAAGGAAGCCGCCTTCTCTGAGCAGACTTGGGCATGATTTGAAGCTGTGTCTGGAAGCTACAGGATAACTGTGGTGCTAGGCCGCAGGGCATAGCACACAGCTGGGCCAAATTAGAGTGTTGTCAAGAGTGGAGAGCAACCTAAGGAGGCAGTATGGCATTGGAGGAACCCCTCCAAGGTAAACCGCAACCCTAGAAGGGCTTGTTTGCTGACAGTGTGATGAAACTGGGGCTGCAGTACGTGCCCCAACCAGGAGTGCAGTGAACTAACAGTGCAAACAGTATTACAGTAGTGTCTTGTGGAGGTGTGTTGGGTCCATGATTTGTGGGCCAGTTTTTGGATCATTAATAAGTATTCTGATAAGGGTAGCAGGACTGGAGAAATTTAAATTTGGTACGCTGATGGAATGGCAGCGTATGCTGCTGTATTAGGAAGCCACTGGCACAAAGAACAGTCCATGATTTGTTAAGGTATGTATGACTATGTTTGAAGCGGCCACCTTCAATTTTTTAAAAACAAATACCTACTAAGGATTGCACGCCTTTCTGTTGCAAAGAAGATATTATTCCGAGCATGCAGATCAAATCTATAGATTGCACGAATTGTAGGTTTCGCAACGCTCAAACCCAAAACAGAACTTGTCATGCAAGCTTCAACAGTTCAGGAACTCTCTGGAAAGTATTGTCTAGTCAACAAGGCAACATATCATAATGACATAGAAGGCCTAATGGCCTGGGAATTCTGTGTTAACCAGTTATCACTGTACTCAAAACTGAATGATGCCCCAACTGCGGGTCTCCTATGTGTAAAGGAAGCTAGAAAAGCTCTATCCCTAAGTGGCCCAGATCTGTTCATAAACAAAGGAACACATGTAACATGTATTGATGACTTGAGGTGCAGTGCAGTGCCTCATCTAACAGTATTATGATACTGACATAGTTGACTAGTGACAGTGGTTGTGAACCAGCAACTTAATCTACTGGCAGTGACCTTAGAAAGTGTCTTCTCTAGATTTATCCTGTTGGATGATTGGGGCAGAAACATTGATGGGCAAGAGTACTCTTATGACTGTGCTGGATTTCCATGGATTGGCATAAAGAAAGGACGGTTCTGTGATTGGAACATCTGTATGATTGGTTCCTAGATCTGTGCAATTTAGGAAACAAATTGTAGATTTGAGATCTAAAGATCTGGAGCCCTAGATCAGTCTAACTGTAGTTGGGCAGATCTGGAAGATAAGAAGCAGTGCAGAAGTCAAGATATGTTAGAAGGCAGTAAGTTGCAGATAAGACAATTTTAGAGGGCTGCTTGAGGAAGCTACATCAGATCCTGATAGAATAACAGGTAGTCGTTGTAAAGTAAGTATGAGTACTTCTGACACAAGCTGAGGCTTGTAGATATATTCTCCCTGTTTGACAATGACATATGTCAGAATATGTATGACCATGCAGCTTGAAATCTTCAGTACTATTAAGGATGAAGAAAACAGTGATGATAGTTCAGAAGGTGTCTCTGTAACCACCATTTTGAGGAGCTAAATCTATGATTCTATAGATAGACACCCATGTTTATGAGATCCATAAAAGCAGTAAGCTTGTGACAGTATTAGTCTTACATTTCAGCGTAATGATAAACTTGAAGTGTGAACTGAGAAGTTTTTGCAGCCTTCAGTCACGTTGTTGGAGTCTTGAACCATGATTAGCAAACCCTGTTTGGATGGCTTGGACTGTGGGAGAAGAAGAACCCTTTCTAAGTTGGTGTCTGAGATGCCCTCATTTAAAATAGATGTCTTCTTTCTCGAGAGAAGCTGGAACTAAGAGGGAGAATACAACTGTATATGCTCCTGAGCTAATATCATCGTTGATCGAAAGAAGATCCTCAAGGCTCAAATATATATGGCTTCAGAGGGGGAAATTTCGAAAGAAAACCAAGAAGCCATATAAATACCAGGGGTATCTAGCTGCCATGAGTACAATATGAGCCTGGATCATTTGAAGAAGTTGTAAAGCATCAAGCCTGGAAGGATGCAAGGATGATGTCTGGGATATGGTTCCTAGACCACAGAACAAAGTTGTTGTCACCTCGATATAATCTATTATTTTCCTTGCTGCTATGCAAGGACGGAATCTTCATCAGATGGATGTAAAGACCGTCTTTTGGCATAGTGCAATAAAGGAAGAGGTGTATGTAGAACAACCTCTGGGGATCAAAGTCCAGGATCAGGACACCCATGTCTGCAGGTTGAAGAAAGCCTTCTATGGGCTGAAGCAAGCACCCAGAGCTTGGTACGAGAGAATAGATAGCTACCCGATGAAGCTGGGCTTCACTCGTAGTAATGATCAGAACCTTTACTTCAAGGTTGATAGAGAAAAGCCTTTCATTTTGGTGTTGTATGTGGATGACCACTTCTTGACAGGTGCTAACTCTCTCATTCATCAGTGTAAGAGGGAGCTTGCTGCTGAGTTCGAGATGAAGGACCTAGGAATGATGCATTACTTCCTAGGCCTGGAGGTCTGGCAGAGACTTAGCGAGATTTTCCTTTCTCAATGAAAATACATTATGAAGCTTCTTGTATGGTGGACTGTAAGTCCGAGTTGACACCAATGGAGCTCAACTTTAAGAAATTGAGTGGAAACGTAGCTGGGCCCGTGCTAGCAAATCCTACTGAGTATCGTCAACTCGTAGGGGCCCTGATGTTCTTAGGGAACATTCGTCCAGACGTATGTTGTGCAGTGAACACTTGAGTCAACACATGGTTGATCATAACATTCACTAGGTTGGTGCCAAGAAACTCTTGAGATATCTCTGTGGCACAATAAACCATGGGCTGAGATACACTATCGGGAGCATGACAATCCTTGGATATACTGATGCCGATTGGGCTGGTAGTGTGGTGGATCGTAAGAGCACATCTGGATGCTACTCCACAAGTAGATCTGCTTCGGGCAGGAAAAGGAAGTTGGTAGCCTTGAGCACCGTTGAGGTCGAATACATTGCAGCATGTATGGCCCGTTGTGAAGTCACTTGGTTGCGAAAGCTCTTCAGTGAGTTGTTCGAGCATGTGCTAGATGCCACCGTTATCCTTTGTGATAACCAGATGGGGATTCATTTGTCATAGAATCCAGGGATCCATGATTGATCCAAGAATGTTGATGGTTGGTACCACTTTATCCGGGATATGGTACAGCGAGGCGCCGTAAGGCTTGATCATATAGGAACTGATGAGCAGGTCACAGACATTCTCATAATGCCCTTGGGGAAGGTCATGTTCCTAACCTTCCGTGAGAATCTTGGAATCATGGAATGACCCTATTTTAAGGGACCTGTTGCACGATGAGCTCTGGGAGCTCTGGGGGGCCATGGGGATAACCTTGGTGTTGTAAGCAACCACAGGACTAGGCTTGCCGAACCTAGTTGGTGTGCTTCTGCCCCACCGTGATGATATTGAGATGGTTTACCTCTCTTTGATCTGTGCCTCGTATGCATCCTACCCATGGAGTTTCGGACTCATGGTAAGTACCTCTCATTTGGCCAATGAAGTGGGAAATGTGAATAGAGACCATAGCAAGACTGATGGACGCATCGGAGATTGCCATATTCTCTATGTCTAGGATGGCACGTGTCCAACCACTTGATCTGGGATCAAGTTTAGTGAGGTTTCGGACCCCAACTGACTTCGGGTCAATGAAACTAACTTCAGGTTAGTATATGACTCTCTTGAGTCCTAGTGAGGTTTCGGACCTCCAACTGACTTCGGGTCAGTGAAACTAACTTCGGGTTAGTATATGAGACTCTTTGTGAGTCCTATAGAGGTTTCAGACCTCTGAGCTGAATCTATCAGCCGGGCATGATGTCTTTGTGACTGACCCACTTCTGTTTTGAAATAAAGAGGCCAGCAAAGCAAGTTATGGCGGGATGACACACGATGTTTGGATTGCACTAGTGGACGAAGTTCTCCCTAGTTGAGAGGGAGTGTTAAAATTGGACAACTAGGTCCAAACTCCGGGTTGTGCTGCTCAGATGATGATCCCAATATTTTTATTGGATTCCTCTTTCGGAGAGGTGTAAGATTGATCTAAAGATCATCTCGATGGATATAAATTGGAGAGAGAGATGATGCTCATTTCATCATCATCTCATCATCTCATCACACTCATTCCTCTTCATCTGATTGGTTCATACAACCTTTGGAGGCTTCTCTCTCTCCCACATGTGAATTTGAAGCTAGAGGATTTCATATTGTTTTTAGGGCTTTCTAGACAATGTTGACTTTGGGTCAACCCTTGAGCTTTGACTGCGATTTGAGGACAAAAATTTTGATTTTTGGAGGCCGTACTGGAGGGCACAAAAATCGAGGCTGAACGTTGACTTTGACCGAAGCCCCTTTGACTGCAGCTTTGACTTGCGTTGACTGTTTGGGAGTTGTCTTTAAGGTGTGTGACTCCTGGAGGAAGGCTGATCTTGTATGTTGGAAAAGCTAGTTTGACCAGCGAAATTCTTTGCTGGCTAGGGCATCCTGTTGACTGCGGTAACAAACATTTCTCTCTATATTCGCTGGACAAGAAGAATTACAAATCTGATATATTATTTGGCTTGTCTTCTGTTGATCTAATATTATGTCCTATCAGCATTTTACTTTCATGTTTATGTGATTGCTAAATTGAATTGGGCCTATAAGAAAGATTGAAGTAAAACTGCATTAACCATAAACATACCATGGTTATCTAAAATTAATAGGAATTTATCACTAAATTTCTCTTAGTTTTTTTCCTCTATTTTGGTTTCCGAATTTTTGTACATGAATTACTAATTTGCTGCTGAAGATTAATAAAGAAACCTTCATCTGTTGCACCGATTTTCCCGCATTGGGTTTTTCTAGGGACAATTCTGCAAAAATATCTGTGTCAATTTCTTTGTGTGTGTGCTAGAATTTCTCAAGTTTTATGCATTTATTGTCTTCCTCAGTATTTATTTTATGAAGGCTGCAATGTATATGTCTCGATATTTTCCATATAAAACTGCAAATAATGTGTTTAATTAATTTAACAATAGAAGAAACATGATCAGTATTGCAGTAGGATTCCGAATTCGGAATTTTCACAATCTTGTGCTGGGATTTGATGTGAAACCTCTCCCCTATATCTCGGGAGATTTCCTATATCATTCCTATTGCAGATTGAGGAGAAATAAGGAGAGTTTGCAGCAGATAGAGCCACTGAGGATACAATATCTTCCAAGGAGGGCATAGCACCAATTTGAGTAATTTCGGGACGTTGGAATTAACCCAAAACATTTCTGAGTTTTGTCAGTCAGGGGTTAAGGAGTTGGCTCCTAATTTGCAGAATTTTTGGGGGAGTTTTGGTGCCCCAAACAGCAAAATTATTTGGTAGCTAGTGGGGAAGAGTGAGCTGAAATTTTGGGTCTCGGGTGGTCTATGGAATTTTCCAAAACCTTTTCTGGGTTTTTTTGGGTTTTTGGTGGAGAGCCCAAGAATAATTCGGCAGAATTTTCTGAGCACTTTTGAAAGATCAAATAGGGGTTTCTTCCAGTCAGCAGTTATAGAAATTCTAGGGCCAGTGCAGTGCACTGAGGAGAAGTACTATCTTTGCATCCGGGGAAAAATTTTCTCACCTGGGATTGTCTAGCTTGCTTTGGCAAGCCCAGATGCACACACTTCATGCATTGTACTCTCAGTTTGATAATAAAATGGCTCAATTTGGCGCAGTTTTGGTGCAATCTTATGGGTGTTTAACAAGTTTGCACGGGGACTTGTCCCCGCCATAATTCATGTCGTTCCCTCCGTTCTGACGTTCCAGGTACTTGGAACTCGTCGGAAACGTTCCGAATTTGTCGGGGACTCCATCGGGGACTTGTGGACTTCAAGGTCATCCCCTAGCCGTCCCTCGGAAATTCGGGGACTTTTTGGGGACTTCCAAAACGTCCCTCGATAAATCGGGGACTCACATTACATTTCCAATAGGATCAGCATGGAGAATTACCAGGTCCCTTGAACAGTAAAAAGCAAAACCCACTTCATCCAGAACAATCCTTGAATACTGCAATAGCCATCTTCTTAAAGTGGTGTTGCAAAGATCTGACTTACAGTTTCCCAAAAAGGTAGACAATAGGACAAAGCCAAGATAGATATCCACCAAACAAAGCTCTACTTATGCTGGTTTCATCAACAATTCTATGAAACATTTTTCTTCAAAAGCATTACTTGATTTTCTTGCAGTGGAGGATTCTTTGAGTTCTCCAGCAATGCCCATGATAATAAGTGGCCCGATGCATCACCACTAAGTAACTGCTTCAAATCACTTGAGAGATAAACTGCTGTAACTGGTTGTTTATGGGCCTTAAGAACCTTCACTAGAATTAGATGATACTCAGGCACTGTGATTCCAACATCCAGACCTTCAAATGAATCCGATAATTTGCTTCTAGCAGATGTATCACTGTTGATAGAAGTTGAACCTACACTTTGATTTTCTCTATAAACACCTTCCTCAGTTGCATTTACCATGTGCCAAACCTTAACAGCACCACTCTGATGACCAGTTATATACCAAATTGTCTCCATCCAATCCAAAAAGCTTGAGCTTGTCACTGAGATGGAAAAATCTGAAGGCAATTGTGAAGTATTTACAACAGCTAAACAATCACCATTTATACTCCATACATCAAGCATATTATTTTTAAATTTTAATTTTTGTCATTTTGTTTCTTGGACTATAGTCTATGACTATAATTTATAAATTTATAATCCATGGTTTTCTACTTCTAGACTCTTAATTTGAGATTTATATTAAAATTTAAATGAATTGTTCATGTTTACATCTTTATTAAATTTTAGTACTATTTACTTTTACGCTTTAGCTGCTATTTAAATTTTGAAATGATTCATCATGCATCAATGATCATAGAATGATTATGTAGATATTAGACAGTAGTAGATTGTAGGTTGTATGAAACTAATAGTACTTCTTAAGTTATGCAATGATGACGAAATTTGTTTTTGTGATGCACAATTCTCAATGATGCTTAGATACTATTAGACTTTAGTATTTACTATTAGTTTTTAGATTTATCATTTTAGTATTTTATTTATTTTGATTCATGTTTAATTTTATTTTAATTTTTTTTTTTTAATAAATAATAAATATAATAAATAGTTGCCGCACTTGCCGTCCCCAACCCGCCGTCCCCTGAAAATTTGGGGATGCGCTCTGGCTGTCCCTGAAACTCGTCCCCCCATCCCCTCCGTCCCCCCGTCCCCACAGGCAGTGCAACATACGTGTTTGATTATTGTTTGAATTTTTCTGTGTTGCATGTGCATTTTTCTTAATATTGCTGTTAATTTTCTATTCGGAACATTACAGGACAGTCACTATACAAGACTTTCTTAACTTGTGAAGCTATTAAACAGCTGCTTCATAGTCAGATAAATGGACAAGAAGATCACATGAAGACTTGGATATTGAAGAAGAGTGAATAATGGAACAAGGTATTGACTTGATCAATCTTGCCTTACTGAGTAGAATCTTCACAAGACCTTCCAGACAGAAGTTAGAACTATCCTCTCTCAAGGCATAAAACTGTCAATCTCACAAGGTTCATCACTAGGTAATCGGGGTGGCTAGCTAGGAATCTGTGCTGCCAACCCTGTACCTAAGCTCAAGGATATTTCCATGGGTAAAACAGATGATCGATCTATATCATGGACTCTAGATTACTAGACCTAAATTTCTACTGCTAAAATAACTATTCCAATAGTATAGTGTGTTTGTTAAGAATTTGTGATGTACAAGAAACAGAATACAGGTTATTGAAATAATCCAGAATATAACAAACAATAAGAAATTGGTAATACTTACGAATTTATTATGTTAACACTCTTTTCTATCAGTCCTATTATTATATTGCCAAACAATATGTTTGAAGTCTCGTTGGCCTCTATGAGTTCAAGAGACAAAACCACCTAGAACATTACTTACCAGAATATCATGCAATTATTGGTGTTTTGTGTTGCTTATCAAACTTAGTAATCAACAACATAATGACGGTCTGCACATAAGTTTTCAAATAAAGACTCTAAAAAAATGCATGTATCGAGATAAAACTTTACCAACCTTGTTGTCTTCATAATTGCCTGAAAAACATATCTTGGACTACAAGCACCAACAGATGGCATTGAGCACATATACACATGGAATTTCATTGCACAAAGCAAAAATGCTTGGTAGGCATTCAACCGTACAGTTGTTGGTGAGTTAATATTGGAATCATAGAATATGGGATGACACTTTGGCCGCATGAACTGACACAGTTTCACCATCATATGATAGCCTGGGTTTTTCTGCCTCCAAACATTGACTGTTGAACTGATATGAATGCCACAGTACCTGTTACAGATATATTAAAGAAATCATGTCAGTCATGAGGTGATCACTCTAATACATATATAAGATATTTTTAACACGCTAAAATTTTTGACATGTCGAAGTAGAATTAATATGGAATCATGAGTAAATGCTGATACAAATTAGAAAGATAAATTGTCAAGATGTTAAAAGCCCCAGGACAAAGAAAGCACAAAATATAGAGTAGAAACAAAAAGAGAAGCTAAAAAATATTAGGCAATATGTCCTCCATTCGAAAATGGCCTCAAACTGGAAGATACGTGGAAAATACAATGCGAAACATAACAAGGAAATAAAGGTGAAAAGATAAGCTACATGTAAATTGTAAAAGGCATATTGCACCTACGAGAATGATACAGCATAGGATACAAGAAAATAACCTGGTATAATCTGCCTGGATCTCCAGTGTATGGCAGTTGATCAGTAAACCGCTCCACTGCATAAAGCAAGAACCATCCTCAGTCTCATAAATGTTTTTTGCCAGATTCCTCCCTTCAAGCTCCATGTCAAAATTAAGAGAGGTCTTCTGCTCATTTGTATAACAATTGTAATCTTCAAAACCTTTGTGCATAGCTGCAATAAAAGAAAAAGCCTCCTTCTTTGATGTAGATATGAAGAGTGAGTCATCAATCAACCTTAGTAATATGTACTTTGGTGAAACAGATTCACAATGTCTAATCTCATTCTCATTTAGCTTATTACAAGAGTAGTACTCTTGTATATCTCTAGAACCAGTCAAACTTATATCCAAAGTCTTTTTTGCAATTCCCATGCTTTGTGAAACCCTTGTAGAAATACCAGAAATTGTATCCTTTTCCTCACAGAAACATGTACCAACTTCTCCTCTCCAGGAAGCTTGGCTCAGTACCTTACTACTTGAAACATCTCCATTAAGTCTACGATTCATAACTGTTTTCTCTGGGAAATCAATTATGTGTTTCTTTTGATTATGCCCAAGTAATGGTAAAATCATATTTCTATCAAGATGTCCAAAGTAAAATGAACAAAGCAAAGAGGAAAGAACACTGCCCTGTGTTATACCGACTTTCTGTATATAAAAGTGAGGACCTATTTGTAAGATGTTTCTCTTGACATGTTCAGTTATAAGGGCCAATAATTCCTCTCGCTTTATCCTTGTACAGAAAGCCTGAAATATTGGGTTTACCACATGTAAGGTATTTGCTTTTTAATTTATAATAATTTCATTCATCTAAAAAGCATGCACCAAAAGAAAAATACAACAACCTATAACGTTAAATGCATCATATCATATGTGATCCTTTTTAACAACAACCTGTAATAACTAACAAAATCTCTTTGCTTTTTCAAAGCTAATAGTTGCTTCTGACTTTGCCTTGTAGCTATGATCTGATGCAGTTCCTCTAGTTTTCATATCAGGAAATACTCTTGAATTTCTATGTAGGACATAGCATAAATTATCTGTTGATTTCTGGTAACCTAGGATGCGCTCTAAGTCTCAAATATTGCAGGGAGGCTTACACACATGTATTCCAAAATACCCAGAAAGTGTTTTCGGAAATTCCACCTGGATGGAGTTTTATTAAAATAATTAATTAATGGGAGCCTAAGTCTAAACTTAGGGAATTAAAATAATTAAAGTATATTAATAACACTGGATGTGAAACTTCTAGAGAAAGACGAAGATCGATTCAATATGATTTAAGCCGTTGATTATGTTTTAATCTGGGCCGTTGGTTATCCAACGAGAAGATAATAAGGACTTTCATGGGAATTTGGAAAATACACGGAGTGAGTCTAGAAATCGAACTTCTCAAGTGAGCAACGCAGAGAAGTTGGAGGATTTAACCGAGTTGATTCGATTGTAGTGAGGGGCAGTGATAGTTCCGGTTGGAAGATCCTTTCCTGAGCCGAGAATACTTTGCAGAGAAGACAGAGGGTGGTACGCAGAAGAGGCAGCGTAGCAGCTACGATGGGCAGCACAGTGCCACGCAGAGGCAACACTGTAACCTTGACGAGACGCAAGATTTTGTTGTGGATCAGTCAGATCCAATGCCGAAGTGTTGGGGTGTGAGACTAGAGGGGCTAGAGATCAACATCCAGCCAACAGAACAACCAGCAGAAGAAGGTGACGCACTCCCCAGTCAAAGTGACGCAGATTTGCACAAAGGCAATGTGGGGTTGTCTAGTTCAATGTTGGCTCAATTTTGGGTTTCCAGTGTCAGTGTGAGGTAATCTTCACTAGTTCTCTGTCAGTCAAATTCTCTGTGGATAGCAAAATTTGGGCATAAAGTTGTATTCAGAAACTTCTGCTTAACAATATCATGTTGGAAATACTGAGAGGGGGGTGAATCAGTATTTCTTTTCAATTGTTATTTTTACTAGTTAGATCACTTATATTTAGAACACAAAATGAACAATAAGAATAAATGCTTTTATTAATTTCTTCTTTATAATAAATCAAGTACAATATATGTAGGGCTCCAACCCTAGATGAAGACACCAATCTTCAATCTCCCAGGCTCCAACCTGTATTTGCCAAGCACCGAATTGGACTTCCAAGGCTCCAACCTTGTCAATTCTGAGGCACCAACCTCAAGGGCTCCAACCCTATATCTAGTACAAGCTCCAACCTGGTCTCTTGAGGACTCCTATCCTCTAGGGCTCCAACCCTATCTTCCAAGGCACCAACCTTGTCACTTTGAGGCTCCAACCCCCTGCTTCAATTCGTCAAGATATATTTTGTTATACTTCACGGCTCCCAATGTCTTCTTCAACGAGCCCTCTCAATCTTCACTTAGTCTTCATTGTAGTCTCCATGCTACATCATCAATGACAACCTTATCAACATAGAAGGTGTCATCACTGCTCTTCATCATACCCAATCAATTTCTTCAAGTTATCTCATCATGACATCATCATTGCATCATTGTTTTCAATACAACACTCCAATGTGTCTGCACTAAGTTCTGCACCAGCTCTAAATGCGGCTTCAATAGTTCTGCACCTTCTTCAAATCTGATCCAAGGTTTGCTTCAAGACTTCTCCAAGTTGACATCAAAGGTGCTCCAAATTCCCGCTCCTTTAATCAATGTTCCAAGGTAGTCTTCAAGAGTATCCTTACTATTCTGCACTAAGCCTGCTCTATTGCACTACTCTTCATCACCTAATCTGCACCAAGGCTCCTGAATAAAACTTCACTGTTGTACCAACATTCTTGCACCATGCTGCGCTAGGACTATTACACCAACTGCACTAAGGAATTTACACCATACTGCACCAGGACTTTTGCACTTCTCCAAAACATCCGATTAACACTAGTCTGAGGTCATATCAGTCCAATCTTCAAGTGCTACCATAGGAAGGATGTCACAGGTCCGTAGATCTGGTGCCAAAACAATCCTAAACCTTTTGCAATGAATCTATAACCCAACCAGCTAGCTCTACCACTGAAGCTTACTACAAAGGAAGACACAAATCCGAATCACAATACCCACAGCAACATGCCTAAAGAGAGTAGATCAAATTCCTCCAACAGGTCCGAAGAAAGACTACTTCTCAGTCCGAAAACCACCCTATAACATCATCAAGAATGAGAGGGAACATGTCCAAGCAACCCACAGTAACGTATGACTTATGATCAACAGAAATTTGCAATCCAACCACAGATCTGAGGCTACATCAAGGCACCAAAGCAACAAAGGTAGGAAGTCCGAAGCTTAAATATTCTCCATAGACCGAAACCCTTAGATTGCACTAGCTCCCACAGATCAAAAGTCACAGGTTTGAATATGTTTGCCTCTCCATTGTTCTAGCCCATAGACAGTATGAAATTTTACCAAACAATACACAGCAGTCCATAGTAAATAAATGGAATATGACCCTTAACTCACTGTTTTTTCTATGTTATTTAGTTCGTTGTTTTTCTCCTTAATCTCCTCCGAAATTCTGTTCTAGAAGAAGGTCGAAACCCTCTTTTATATATACACATTCTTGTCCATAAACAAATAGACATGTCTTCAAGAAGGGCCGACATGAATTTACTAAGGTAAGGTTGGCTCACTGACAGAATTTTACTTTAAACTTGAAAAATCAATAACTTTCAAAACGCCTAGAGTTTCGGTCTGAGTAATAGCTCATTGGAAAGGAAAAATTATGCTCTTAAAGATTGTGTAGGTTTAAGTAAGGAATTTTGCCTCTAAGGTAGCGAAAAATATTTTTTAATGGGACTGATTATTTATGAGTGCAGAAATGGAGGCAGAGAAGAATGCCTTTGAGTGTAGGGCTTCTTCATGGTTTGATTTCTTCATTGATTGTCTTCATAATCATGTCCTAGCCTTCTTCAACATAGGATCACCATCATCATGTCCTTGCCTTCTTCAATATAGGGTCACTAGGTCAGCTGTCCTTAAGATTGTGCAGATATATTTCATCAATCAAATGGAGCATCATTATGTAGTCTTCATCATAAGGACAACAAACTTCACATCATTGGAGATTTGTCATGTCATCAGCAAATTATCGGAGGTAGGACATGTAATCATGTAGTGTTATCACCAAGATCATTGGAGGTAGGACATGTCATCATGTGTATGTATTCTATTCCTTCATCATGTGCAGTCATATGGTAGTCTTCCATCATAATCATCCTCTGGCATCTTCAAGAATATTTGCCATCCTGGACAATGACATCAACTATTGACATCAATGACAACCTGGATTAACAATCTCCCCCTTTGTCATTGATGGAAATATTCTCGCCCTTTCAACATCCTCTCCCCCTTTGACATCAATGGCAAAGGGGGTGCCCAAGTACTCCCCCTATCAGGGTGCTTCTTGATATGTTGCTCCCATCGCATTTTATTCAACAATGATAGTTCTTCATGATAGATATGTTGCTCCCCCTGTCAAGGTGCTCTTCCTCTTGGCAATGTGGTCCATGACAAATGTGTCTACATTTCTTCATGTGATGAACCAACTCCCCCTGTCTGCATAAATTCCTCTACCTCAAGAAAGATTACTTGCTTAGTGATCAAATGGAAGAGATCCTCAACAATAGTCCACTGGATTAGTAAGTGATCATATTCCTCAATGGAGTTGCTCTCGAGAGATGATTTATCAAAGGATGATTGTCCATGTGTGACTCATCAAGGATTTTATAGGGCCCTTTCATAGATAGCTTCTGCAAGAATGATTAAGAATCATAAGCTCCCCCTAACAACATGCATGGTCTCCTTTCTGGCAGAGTCTCATCATTAAACACTTGGAATATCTAGGATGTTTTCATCAAATCAACAACATGTGTTGTTGGCTGGAGTGTTCAAGAGACTTTCGAATCCTATTTGTTTCCTTCTCCATACTTGTGTAACCTTCTTCTCTGGCTTAGTTGACATAATTTTAGCTTGTTGAGAGACCCAAGTCAAGTTACAATCACGAGCCATATGTCCAATCTTATGGCAATTGAAGTACTACATCTTGTTCATGAATGAGAGATCATTACTTCTTCTTGCAAAATTGCTTCTAGGAGATTGATGAGGACCATTATATATGTCTTTGTGATATGCCCTACTTTTGCCATGTGCCCAAAGTTTGTACAAGAATAGCAATAACCAAGATATATTCTTTGGTACCTGGGAGATGAAGAGTTCCTTGAAGTACTTCTGAAGTCCTTTTTCCTTGGAATTATTTGATGATATTCATTTCCTTTTGTATTCTTGACATCATTTGTAAATCTCCTTGGAGTAGGGTTTCTTCTAATGTCATCTTGACTCTTGCCTTTGTTGGAACTGGGAGTATCATTTCTTCCTGGCTTCCTCACATCCTTGTTGTTTGAAGCATTACCATTCTTGCTTGAGGGTTCACCTGCATGGCCAAGACCTGATTTATCAAGGGGGGATCTTTGATGACTTAGGATGTCATCTAGGGTTTGAGAACTCTTCAAGTTCTTATTCAGCAAGTCAACTTCCCTTTTAAGAGAGACAATTTCTCCTTTCAATTTTTCACAATCTTCATCTTTCATGACTAGTTGCTTCTTCATTTCTTCCATCATCCTTGTTGCTTCGTGTGCTTCGTTTTTAAGGGAGATGATATTTGATTTCATTATGAAGACTTCTTCATTCTTCTTTGCTAGACTGCTCTCCATTTCTTCTTTTATTCTTGTAGCTTCACATGTTCCGGCCTTGAGAAGGTTGATGTCTGATTTTAGTTTGAAGATTTCTTCATCCTTTTCTTCTAGTTGGCATATCATGGTATTTCTCTCATTTTCTGCTTCATCAACTTGTCCTTCTATGAATGCCAAAGTTTCCATCACCTTCTCGGCTCCTTGTGCTTGTTCCCTTGCTTCTTCTAGTTGAGATCTAAGAGAGGAGACCTTTTCCTTGTATTGACCAATCTCTGCTTCAAGATTGTTCAAGCTCTTAAGTCTTTGTTCAAGGTGGCTTGACAAAGCTTCTTCCCTTTTCTTTGCCTTATCCAATTGATTTGTCATAGATATGACTTCTTCATGATGCTTTCTTTTGTTTAGATGAAATTCCTCCTTAAGTTTGGCGAGCTCCTCATCCCTTTCTTGTACTTGAAGCTTGACAAAGGCAACTTCCTTCCTTGTCTTGTCTTGGTTACCATGTTGCGCTTTCTTCTTAAGTTCCTCATTTTCCTTTTTCAAATTGTTAATCTCTTCCATGGAAGCCATAAGTTTATTCAGGAGATCTTCTTTAAAGTCTTCTTTGTTCTCTTCGTCTTCTAGGTCTTCTTTAGCCTTGTTTTCATCTCTCTTATCTCCAGCTTTGTTGATGGATTATGGACTTCTTTCTTGTTTTTCATCATCTCCTTGAATAGAGATCATTGTCAACGTTCCTTTTGAGTGAAGATCATGAAGTTTGTCCTATATGCCTTTTGCTGATGAACATTTTTGCAAATTGGCCTTCATAGAATCAGGTAGCCCATTCAAGATTGCTTTCATTGCTCTTGTATTATACTCATTGGATTCTCCTTCCATCATGCTATCAGTAATCACTGATTTCCAGACTTCAATGCCTTGAGCATTCAAGAAATTCCTCATTCTTGCCTCCCATATATCAAAGTTTCCATTGAACAATGGAGCCTTCACAAATTGATTGACTTCAATTTCGATGGTTGAGGAAGACACATCTTTAGGAGGATTGGAGACTTTCTTTCTTGGCTTTGCCATTTCTGTTCTAAGGATCAACCTTCAAGCTGTTAGGCTTTGAATGAAGGTGCTGGCTCTGATACCACTTGTTGGGAATCACGGTTGCCGTTAGACCAAAACCCGCAGGCATCTTGTTGGGAATCACGATTGCCATTAGACCAAAACCCGCAAGTGTTAGTCAACGATCGCATCGCCAGAGATAAGGATCCACGAAAGGCAGTTAGTCCATGTCGCGAAACACACAGGGAGCGTTGGTTTATCCAATGTCCAACAATCTCCCCCCCAACGCGAGCCAGGTGTGTATCGAACTCATGACCTACGCTTTGATACCACTTGTTGGAAACACTGAGGAGGGGGTGAATCAATATTTCTTTTCAATTGTTATTTTTACCAGTTAGATCACTTATATTTAGAACAAAAAATGAACAATAAGAATAAATGCTTTTATTAATTTCTTCTTTACAATAAATCAAGTACAATATATGTAGGGCTCCTACCCTAGATGAAGACACCAATCTTCAATCTCTCAGGCTCCAACCTGTATTTTCCAAGCACCGACTTGGACTTCCAAGGCTCCAACATTGTCAATTCTGAGGCACCAACCTCAAGGACTCCAACCCTATATTTGGTACAGGCTCCACCCTGGTCCCTTCAAGACTCCTATCCTCTAGGGCTCCAACCCTATCTTCCAAGGCACCAACCTTGTCACTTTGAGGCTCCAACCTGTTGCTTCAATTCGTCAACATATATTTGGTTATACTTCACAGCTTCCAATGTCTTCTTCAACGAGCCCTGTCAATCTTCACTTAGTCTTCATTGTAGTCTCCATGTTACATCATCAATGACAACCTTATCAACATAGGTGGTGTCATCACTGCTCTTCATCATACCCAATCAATCTCTTCAAGTTATCTCATCATGACATCATCATTGCATCATTGTTTTCAATACAACACTCCAATGTGTCTCCACTAAGTTCTACACCAGCTCTAAATGTGGCTTCAATAGTTCTGCACCTTCTTCAAATCTGATCCAAGGTTTGCTTCAAGACTTCTCCAAGTTGACATCAAAGGTGCTCCAAATTCCCGCTCCTTTAATCAATGTTCCAAGGTAGTCTTCAAGAGTATCCTTACTATTCTGCACTAAACCTGCTCTACTGCACTACTCTTCATCACCCAATCTGCACCAAGGCTCCTGAATAAAACTTCACTATTGTACCAACATTCTTGCACCACGCTGCCTAGGACTATTACACCAACTGCACTAAGGAATTTACACCATACTGCACCAGAACTTTTGCACTTCTCCAAAACATCCGATTAACACTGGTCTGAGGTCATATCAGTGCAATCTTCAAGTGCTACAATAGGAAGGATGTCACAGGTCCGTAAATTTGGTGCCAAAACAATCCTAAACCTTCTGCAATGAATCTGTAACCCAACCAGCTAGCTCTACCACTAAAGCTTACTACAAAGGAAGACACAAATCCGAATCACAATACCCACAGCAGCATGCCTAAAGAGAGTAGATCAAATTCCTCCAACAGGTCCGAAGAAAGACTGCTTCTCAGTCCGAAAACCACCCTATAACATCATCAAGAATGAGAGAGAACATGTCCAAGCAACCCACAGCAACGTATGACTTATGATCAACAGAAATTTGCAATCCAACCACAGATCTGAGGCTACATCAAGGCACCAAAGCAACAAAGGTAGGAAGTCCGAAGCTTAAATATTCTCCATCGACCGAAACCCTTAGATTGCACCAGCTCCCACAGATCAAAAGTCACAGGTTTGAATATGTTTGCCTCTCCATTGTTCTAGCCCATAGACAGTCCGAAATTTTACCAAACAATACACAGCAGTCCACAGTAAATAAATGGAATATGACCCTTAACTCACTGTTTTTTCTGTGTTATTTACTTCGTTGTTTTTCTCCTTAATCTCCTCCGAAATTCTGTTCTAAAAGAAGGTCGAAACCCTCTTATATATATACACATTCTTGTCCATAAATGAATAGACATGTCTTCAAGAAGGGCCAACATGAATTTACTAAGGTAAGGTCGGCTCACTGACATAATTTTACTTTAAACTTGAAAAATCAATAACTTTCAAACCGCTTGGAATTTCAGGCTGAGTAATAGCTCGTTGGAAAGGAAAAATTATGATCTTAAAGAAGGTGTAGGTTTAATTAAGGAATTTTGCATCTAAGGTAGCGAAAAGTAATTTTTAATGTGACTAATTATTTATGAGTGCAGAAATGGAGGCAAAGCAGAATGCCTTTGAGTGTAGGGCTTCTTCATGGTTTGATTTCTTCGTTGATTGTCTTCATAATCGTGTCCTAGCCTTCTTCAACAAAGGATCACCACCATCATGTCCTTGCCTTCTTCAATATAGGGTCACTAGGTCAGCTGTCCTTAAGATTGTGCAGATATATTTCATCAATCAAATGGAGCATCATTATGTAGTCTTCATCATAAGGACAACAAACTTCACATCATTGGAGATTTGTCATGTCATTAGCAAATTATCGGAGGTAGGACATGTAATCATGTAGTGTTATCACCAAGATCATTGGAGGTAGGACATGTCATCATGTGTATGTCTTCTAGTCCTTCATCGTGTGCAGTCATATGGTAGTCTTCCATTGTAATCACCCTCTGGCATCTTCAAGAATATTTTCCATCCTGGACACTGACATCAACTATTGACATCAATGACAACCTAGATTAACACATCAAACCCTCATCTGCTGCACTAGTTTTCCCATATTGGGTTTTTTCGGGGACTTAGTCCAAAAATAACGGTGTCATATGTGTTTAGTTTTCTTCTTGCTCAGATCTTGTTTCCACGTTTATTTTTCCGGGGTTTATATATGTAGTGAAGGTTGCACTGTATTTGCTTCAGTATTTACTTGTAGAACACAGTAAATTACTTGCATGATTAATCAAGTCGAAGAAGTAATATTAGTTTGCTAGAATAGGGATTCTGGTTTTAGGAATTTTCACATAATCTACCAAAAACAAAAGATGCCAAAGTTCCTTCCACACCCAACTTACAGAAAACACAATTCTTGTTAGTTTATGGATTTGGAGTAGCATTAGATGTTGATTTCTGGTAGCATTGCATGTGCTCTAAGCCTCAAAATTTGCAGGGAGGCTAGGACACATGTATTCCAGAATACCCAAAAAAAGTTTTGGGAAATTCTACCCAGAGAAAGTTTTATTAAAATAATTAATTATTTTTAAGAGATGCCTAAGTCTAAACTTAGTTTTTAGCCCCAAGGGTTAGCTCAATTGGTTGAGTCCCCGCTTGGAAGTACTCTTAGATTGAGAGGTCACAGGATCAAATCTCCTAGACGCCCGCGGGGTTAGGCCTCAGTGTTAGGCCGACAATAGATCCCTTCAGGAGGATTTACTGCGATATATTAAGACCGTGGATGTAGCTAGTACATGTGTGCGGGCACATAGGAACGTGAACCACTATGACAAAAAAAAAAAAAAAAAAGTGTCTAAACTTAGGGAATTAAAATAATTAATGAGTATTAATAGAAATAAGTGTGAATCTTCTAGAAAAAAAGACAAAGATCAAGTCAATATGATCTGAGCCATTGATTAGAATCTAATCTGGGTAGTTGATTTCTCAACGAGAAGATTATAAGGACTTCGATGGGCATTTGGAAATAAACTCGGCAGATACTCAATTGCCCAACAAGATCGATTTTCTCACTGGCTGAAGTTTGGCAAGAGAAAATCGAATCAGAGGGAGAGTTGTAGGTGGGAGAGTGAGAGTACCAACAACAGTTGGAAGTGCAATAGACAGGAAGAAGCAGCACAGAGGAGGGGCAACGCAAATGCAGTGACGTAGGTATTGCGTAAAGAGTGATGCAATGCGGCCAACGTGAGGGCAACAGGTCCTCTACGGGGTTAGAAAATTACTGTGGAGTGTATGAAATTTGTATATAAAAATTCTTACAGTGATTCTTCTTCTATTCTGCTGATTGTATATTGTACATGAGATTTCGCTGAAGAATAACAAAGAAACCCTTATTTGTTGCACCGGTTTTCCCACATTGGGTTTTTCCAGGGACAATTGTCCAAAAAAATTGAGTCATTGTGATTGTACTTGTGCTAGTATTTTTCTTCTTGCATTTACTTTCCGCAGTATTTTAATTGTGAAGGTTGCAATAGAATTTATTTCAATATTTACTGCCTAATACCGTAAATAACATAATTTTGAATTAATAAGTAGATGAAATAATATCAGTTGTTGAAGTAGAAATTCCATCTAGGAATTTTCACATGGTATCAAAGCACAAGTAAAATAAGAGAACACAGCTGGAAGAGCCCAACGCTGAGCAGAAGAGGGAGATCGAAGAGTTGCATAAGCAGTGGATCGAATCCCTAGAGGAATTGCACAGTGTAGTCCAGGAGGACAAAATTCTCAAGAGAAAATCCCTCTCTGAGTGAGTCAACAAAGAGGAAGTTTTTTCATATTGAGATTTGTCAGTGGCAGAGGGAGTAGCGCAACGACAACCTCAGCACAGAGTAGTTTTCAGGTGAGACAATTTTCTGCAGCAGTTGTTGGGACAGAAAAGCATCAGAAATCGAAAGAAAAATAGCACAGATAAGTATGGAAAGCAAAGATGTGTCTGAATTATCTTCCAAATTGGAAGAAGAATTCGCATGTTTGTCAAGTTCGATGTTGAGCAGTTGTTTGGTATATTGATATTGGGGCTTCAACTCACATGAATGGAGTACGAAAATATTTCTCTAGCTATCAAGAAGAGTAGATGGACTTCTAGATCGCTATGGGAAACAGAAGGAAGTGTACTCCAGTAGGGAGAGGCAACATAGCGTTTCAGACGAAAGCAAGAACCAACATCAGAGGCATTAATGTGTTGCATGTTGGGTATGGTAGAGAACCCATTTCAGTAGCAGAAACATATTGTTTCTCAGTTGTAGCAACAGCAGATGAGAGGGAGTTGCAGTGCAAATTTAGTAGTTGGCAGCAGTATGCAAGGTCAGCAGCAGCACAAATGCAACATTTGCATAGTAGTTGGTGGCCAGTGATGTCAGAGATCAACAACACAAAGAGATATGTTATAGAGACAGGGTGATGCTTCAGCAGGTTGCATTACTAGAGCACATTCCTCGTTAAGAGGGAGTGTTGATTTCTGGTAGCATCGGATGTGCTCTGAGCCTCAAAATTTTTAGCGAGGCTAGGACACATGTATTCCAGAATACTCAAAAACCGTTTTGGAAAATTCTGCCCAGAGGAGGTTTTATTAAAAATTTTAATTATTTTTAATGGACACCCAAGTCTAAACTTAGGGAAATAAAATAATTAAAGAGTATTAAGAGAATTGGATGTGAATCTTCTAGAAAAAAAGACAGAGATCAAGTCAATATGATATGAGCCATTGATTATAATATAATCTGGGTCGTTGATTTCTCAATGAGAATATTATAAGGACTTTGATGGGCATTTGGAAACATACTCGACAAATACTTAGTTGCCCAAGAAGATCGATTTTCTCACTTGCTGAAATTAGCTAAGAGAAAATCGAATCAAAGGGAGAGTTGCAGGTGAGAGAGTGAGGGTATCAACAACAGTTGGGAGTGCAAGAACTAATTGGAAGGAGCAGCGCAGAGGCAATGATTGCGCAGAGAGTGACGCAGTGGGGCCAACGTGAGGGCAACAGTGTTGATTTTTGGTAGCATCAGATGTGCTCTAAGTCTCAAATTTTCCAGGGAGGCTTAGGCAATGTATTCCAAAGGACCTAGAAAGCATTTTGGGAAATTCCACTAATTTTAATGGGACCCTAACTCTAAACTTAGGAAATTAAAATAATTAAAGGATATTAATTAAAACAGGGTATGAATCTTCTAGAAAAGACAGAGATAAAGTCAGGTTAATCTTAGTCGTTGATTAATGATTTAATCTCGATCGTTGCAGTCTCAACGAGAAGATTATAAAAAGGAATTGATGGGACATTTGGAAGATACACCGAGAAACCGACAGAGTCTAGAGATCAAAATTCTTTAGTGAGCAGTGCTCAAGAAGAAGATCGATCGAGTTGATTCTTGCAGAGAGGGGCAGAGATCATTTCTGGTTGGAAGGTCATTTCCTAAGCCGAGAATACACAGTAGAGAAGACAAAGGGTAGTGCGCAAAAGAGGCAGTGTAGCAGCTACACAGAGGTAGCACGGTGCCACGTAGAGGTAGTGCTGCAACCTTGAGGAGATTCGAGATTCAGTGGAGGATCAGTCAGATCTAGTGTCGGAGTGCCGAGGTGTGAGACCGAAAGGGCCAGAGATTAGTATCCAGCCAACAGAAGAGCTAGCAAGCAGAGGTGACGCAATCCCCATGCAGAGTGACGCATAGGCTGTTGAGTTTTCTTGAGTGTTGGGGTAGCATCAGATGTGCTCTAACTCCCAAAATTTGTGGAGGGTCTAAAGTACATGAGATCTCCAAGACTCAGAAAGGGATTTGGGAAATTCCACCCGGTTTGGGAGATAATTAATTAATTAATATTTTTAATTATGGACCCTAAGTCTAACTTAGGAAAATTAAAATATTAAAGGTAATTAATTAAAACATGTGATGGAAATGACTCAAGTTACACGGATCAAGATTTCTTTTAATCTTAGCCACTAACACAAGATTAGATCATGGTCGTTGGTTTCCCAATGAAAAAGTATAAAGGAAAGGCTTGGGGTTAGTTGGAGAACAATCACACGGAGGCAGGGCACTAAGACTAAGCTGAAATTCTAGGGAGGGTTTGCTAAGAATTTTCAGAAGTGTTTAGTTGCGGAGAGGGGTAGTATTGGATAAGGGGATGATCTGATCCTAGTGCCAAGAATCAACAAGAGGCAGCAACCAAGAGCAACACAGAGGAGCAGGGGCAGCAGCAGCAACTACGCAACAGTTGCGCAATGCAGAGAGCTTCAGTCGCTACGCAAGCCCAGAAAGGGCAACATTGAGCACCAGGAGGCCCCCAGGGTTACGCAGAGGTATTCTAGGGTAGCGTAGGGACTGCGTCATCCAGTCTAGGGTTACGCAGCCCTTTCCAGGTCAGTGCAGAGGCATGCAGAAGCTAGTCGGGCTGACACAGGGGCTTCAAGGGCAACACTGGGGTTTCTAGAGGTAGAAATTGGCTGAGTCTTGTAAATCACGTTTGAGGGTGTGGATCACCCAAAGTTTTTGTCTCCAGAACAACGGGTTACTTGCATATCTCTTTTCTCTGTCAGGTTAACCAGTAAGGTGCCCAGATTTGCTGTATTAAAAAACTACTTAATAATATAAACCCTCCAGCTGCCAGAAGACTAATTTTCCCACATTGGGTTTTTCCGGGGACAGTTGTCCAGAAAATCTTGTGTGTCACTTTGTCTATGTGCATGTATCTTTGCTTAGATCTAAATCGGTGAAAGTCTGTTATGTGTTTACTTCGATATTAATCTGATTTCAACATTAATAACTTGAATAAGTAGGAGAAGTATAACCATATTTAATAGTAGGTTTTCTGCATAAAGTAAAATTCAGAAATTTTCACAGAGGCAGTGTAGGGCTCATCAACTCAGTGTTTGGTCAGTGAGGATTTTCCAGTGTCAGTGTGAGGTAATCCTCACTAGCTCTTTGTCAATCAGATTCACTGTGTGGATGGCCATAAGGCATCCCAAATTGTATTAAGAATTACTGCATAATAAGCAAACCCTCCACTGTTGCAGCAGTTTTCCTGCATTGGGTTTTTTCGGGGACATTAGTCCAAAAATAACGGTGTCGTGTGTCTATTGTTTATTGTTGCTCAGATCTTGTTTCCGCACTTATTTATTTTTTTGCAGTTTAATTTTGTGAAGGTTGTAGTGTATGGGTTTCAATATTTACCGTAGAACACACTAAGTAATTTGTTCAAGAAATTAACAAATAGAGGAATTCTCATCAGTGGCTGTAGTAGGATTCCGAGTGTAGTAATTTTCACAAGCAAGTCCTCTCCGCGGTCAGAAAATTACTGTGGAGCGTGCGTAAGAAATTTGTCTATAAAATTTCTTACAATGATTCTTCTTCTATTTTGTTGGTTGTATCTAATACATGAGATTTTGCTGAAGAATAATAAAGAAACCCTCATCTGTTGCACCGATTTTCCCACATTGGGTTTTTGCGGGGACGATTGTCCAAAAATAATTGTGTCATTGTGATTGTACTTGTGCTAGTATATTTCTTCTCACATTTACTTTCCACAGTATTTTAATTGTGAAGCCTGCAGTAGAATTTATTTCAATATTTAATGTGTAATACCGTAAATAACTTATTTATGAAATAACAAGTAGAGGAAATAATATCAGGTGTTGCAGTAGAAATTCCATCTCAGAATTTTCACATCGGACAGGTGTTCTAGTCTCTAAGGTGTTAGAGAGGCTAAGGAATACGAGATCTCCAAAACACAGAAAAGGTTTCGAGAGAAAACACTTGTCTCGTGCAGATTGGATAAGGCAACCTCACCCCAACGGTGATCTGCCCGATACATGACCATTGTTTAACCATTATATTCAAAAAGCAGGGGAGAGGCCCACATCCCATCATCTCTTCTCCTTTTTCTTCTCTCTTTGTTTTTTTAATCTTTCCTCTAGATTCCCAAACATTTTCTGAGCTTATGAACCAAAAATCCTTTGCAATACAAACATTTTAAGGAAAAACAAAGAAAGGAACACCATCAGCTCCTACTAGCGATAGTGCCTTGCTGGCAGGGCACTAAGAACCTACAGATTAGTGTCTTATCCATTGAGCATGGAGTCAAAATATGTATATATATGCAAGAATGAAAAGTAAAGAAAACACTCTGTTATTTACAATGAGAGTGGGCAGATGTCTTCAGTGTTGAAAGTAATGCTTGAGTTACTGCCCATTTACAGGTAGCTCAAACACTTCACTATCCATATTTTCCAGCAGAAATGTCTTGTTCCCCTTAACTTCAACTATCTTGAAACACCCAAATCACAAAGGATCAAATTTTCCATTTTTACATTTGTCCTCTCTCTCCCGACATCCCATCTGAGCACAAGGTCACCTGGCTGAAAAAAATCTGTCTTTGGACTTTTTATCAAACAAAGCCTTTATCTTGTCCTGGTACTTGATCAAAATCTGAGTCACCTATTCTCTGTTCTCTTGCAATTCCACCAGTTGATTCATCCTTCTAGTCAAGAAATTAAGTTCCTCCTCTGCATCCTGAATTAGTTTTGCCATATGCATGGCCAATTAAGCAAGAAAAAGTGTTGAGGTCCCATACACTAGTTCAAAAGGATACTTACCAGTTGATCTCTTAGTTGTGACCTTATTAGCCCATAATGCAAATTTGAGTTGGGAATCCCAATTCTTCTTGTTTTGTGCTATGATCTTCTTGAAGATCCTAACCAAGGTCTTATTGGATGATTCTGCCAAGCCATTCCCCTAAGGATAATAAGTGGTAGAGTGTCCCAAGATGATATTATAACTCTGACAGAAATGATAAACTTGGCAGATTTGAACACTTGAGCATTATTAGTAACTATCTTCCTTGGACAACCGAATCTGGCTAGAATGTTTTCCTCCATAAACTTAGTAACCACTGTGTCAATTGCATTCCTAGCAGGGACAACTTCCACCCATTTGGTGAATACTCTGTTGCTGCAAGGATCTACTTGTGTTGTCCACTGGATGGTGGGTGGATTTCCCCAATAAAATTTAGGCCCCATTGCCAAAATGGTTCCTCAACAAAAACTAGGATTAGAGGGAGGGGTGCCAGTTTCTGTTTTTCAGCAAATATATGGCATGTTTTACAAGTCTTCACTTGATTATGTACATAAGCAAACAGTTTAGGCCCAGCCTTTAGAATCTTGTGAGTTGTTACCTTCCAATTGTAGTGTCCTCTTCAATCAAAACCATGAAATTCACCTATTATTTTGGGGATTTCTTCTTCTACCAAGCAAAGTAGCAAAACTCCCACAAGATCCCTCCAATACAATTGACTGCTGGAGGTAACAATTTTTTGTGCTTGGAGCCTCAAAGCTCTATACTTCACTATATTTAACTCAGGTGGGCATTCCAAAAATATAAAATAATGGACAATGAATTTATACCAGCCGGAAATCAAATACTTCATTGCAATTTTTTGTGCTCGTCCCCTTGTATCCTCCTATTTCTCTGGCCTTTTTTATTTTGATTTTTCAACTAACAGATCTATACCTAACGCCCTGGCCTCTAACAAAACCTTAGCCAATCCCTGGCCCTTTACTAATTTTGTGGGCTTGATGTCCATATCATATTCTTGGATTTTGGCTATCTGCTTGCCTCTCTTACCCTCACTGTCTCCCTGTGTAAGATGTCCTTTACAGTTGTTGCGGAAACATAAGCAATTACTCTAGACAGTAAAATATAGGTCCTCAAAGCATTCACGACCTTAATCGAAGCGTAGGACTGCTTCTTTAGGATATTACACTTAATTTTGCAACTCTTAATACTTGACTAAAAAATGCAACTGGTCGTTCCTTCTCTTCTTTATTCTTATGCAATAAGACAACTGCAACAATATTAGGAGAAGCAAAGGAAAAGATGAAAACGGGCCTTTAATAGTTAGGGATAGTCAAAATTGTTGCCTCCCCAACGGCCTTTTTGATCCTGGCAAATGATTCCCTTGCTTACATTGTCCATTTAACTTCTTTATCTTTCTTTAACACATCAGTGATCTCAACATAATTGGGCACAAAAAAAAATTTGTCCATGGCTAAAGACAAATTTGTGTGTTATTCCTCTTCCACCCAACACCGAGCTTGCTCAAATTTTTGCAAAAGCCCTCTGTGCCCAGACAACTGCTCAGTGAAAATACTAATATGCTTCACTATTGCCTGTTGGTGCTACTATTGGGCTCTGCGAATTTTTCCTACCACTTGAACTAGGAAAAATTGAACCCTCTGCCCAGGAGTTCGAACTGCTTAGCCAGCGTCTACACAAATCTAAAAAATCGAACTACCAGACTTCCTCTGAATCTAGAAGACTTCTTTCTTCTACTTCTGAGCTTCCTGTCTGATCAAATTGCTCTGCTACCACGTGAAAATTCCATGAAATGTAGCAACTAGAATTAATTCTCATAATTGATTATTCAATTTATTAATTTTCAGATTAATATTGAATTAATGACACTGCAATTTCTTCACAAAATAAAATAAACATTGCGGAAATAAAAAAATGTTGGAAACAAAGAAATGTTAGTACACAAAAAAATATTGACACCGTTATTTTTCAACAATTGTCCCCGGAAAAACCCAATGCGGGAAAATCGGTGCAACAGATGAGGGTTTTATTATTATGCAGCAACAGAAATTTTGAGTACAATCTATGGATGCCCAACTAGCAATCCAATCTAAGAAAAATACTGACCAGATATCGGTGAGGCAGATACCTCAACACCACCACTGATTTTGCTCTGAAATCTAGCCAAACTAGGTTGTAATAATTTCCCCTACGTGATCCCCTGCGTAGTGCTCTCGTAGGCTCTATCTTCTTTGCTTTTAGAACTCACTGAATCCTACAGCTCTGCCTGTCTCTGCCTCGAAAAGTGACTCGCTAGGCCTCCTGGAATTTATCCCGGCCTCCAACAATTGAAGCGACATCTCCACTGGTTGAATCAAACTCTCCACAGAAGTCCTTTGCGCAGGCCTTGCGCAACTTGAGGAAGAACTTGTCCCTCTCTTAGCTAATTGTTCTGGAACTGGAAACTCCTCTGGAAATCTACTACTCTGCCCTTCTTCCACCTGCTACTCGATCACTAGCTCAATCTCACTGTTGAATCACCTACAACTGGGAAATCTTACTGCCTTGATCACTAAGTATCTGCGACTAGTGTATTCTCCATCTACCCATCAACCTCCTCTTATAATCTCCAGTTGGGACTCCAACAACCAAGATTAAAACATAATTGATGGCTGAGATTATTTCTGGATCGATCCGTGTGAGTTTCTAGATAATTCACACCTTTCTCAATTAATATTGATTAATTAACAATTTTTCTTATGTTTAGACTTAGGAAATATTTAAAATAGGCAAATAATCTAATTGAGACAATTCTAGGTGGAATTTCCAGAAACAATTCTGGGTTATGGAGAACTCATGTGTTTTAGTATCTTCGCCAAGTTTTGAGACTAGAACACCTCTGATGCTACAAAAACTAATATTATATTCAAAGGATTTTAATTAACAAAATTTCTGAAAATTTTCAAAGGCTTGTTCTCAAGATCAATTTGCAAAGATTGATTGGGGTTCTAGCCATTTTTTCAAATCTAAACAAAATTTTTGAAGGGGTCGTAAGCACATTTTGGAGTATTGTTTCAAGTGGCCACAGACATTTTATTAGATATAATTTTATCGAGGCCGCAAGCATTTTTTCATTAAGCCACAAGCAAACAAGGAGAATACCCTTCTTCCCAAACAAAATATCCATAAGGGTTTGATCTTAATTTTTTAAATAAATTTTTAAAGGCCCTTTCAAGCTTCGATTTCGCGAGAAGTATTGTTTTCAAAGCTTAATTGGAGCTATTAAACTTTTTGAAAGTCGAATTATTGCATGAATATTTTCTCTAGACCGAGAGGGTTTTTCCTCCTCCGGTGTAAAATTTTCTAACTAACTTGACTTCTTGTAGAGGGTCTTCCATCAGGGTTTTTAAGCTTGTTGTTGCAAGAATTATCACATCATCATTTGGAGCTTGAATTTTAAATTTCTTAAGGCCTCTTCTCCTTTACGCCGACAACAAAAGGAGACTATCCTTCCTTCATTTTTTGCAACAATTGAGGTTTTGGATTGATATTTGTTGAAGATTTGATTCAGATTTGTTTAAGGAAACCTCATCGCATCTCACTATAATAGCCTTATTATTTTCCTCATTCATTGGCTTTTTTTTTAGGAGAGGCATTGGTTTTCACTGTGTAAATTTGTAAACTCTCCTTGAGGATTTTTTAAGACCTCTCTCTGTCTAAGAGGCTCTTCTTTGTAATTTCAATAATAAAAAGGCATATTTTCTTTGAGGGAGCTTGGGCTTGTCCCCATGGTATCCCACCTCCTTATATAAAGGGAGGACCTTCTTGTGGTGACTGACTTAGATCTAATCACTAACTTATCTCTTGCATCCATTAGATTAGTGTTTCTTTTCATTACAATTGGATCTAGTCGCTTGCATTGATTGGCCATTGTTAGATCTAGACTTCATCTAATTTCTATTGTGATCTTATTAGTTGTTTTGACCTTAATTGCACTTGAATACTTCTTGTCTTAATCTCTCTTGCGTTTTAGATTTGAGCAACAAATCTCATTAGCAATCTCATCTGCCATCACTGCCATCATCATTTGAAGTAACTACTTGTGCTCTATTTTGCTTCATTACTCTTAAGTATTTTTGAAAACACATTTTAAGTGAAGTAACATCCTAAAACCTAATCAATAACTCACTCATATTAAGAGCATTTCCTATTAAAGCACTTGTGTTATTTCTATAGCATTAAGATCTACTTGGCATTTCTCTAATTTCGCATTGTATCATTGATTAATTTTTACATGCTTCATTAAATCATTGTTATAAGTCGATCCCATTTTGTGCTTAAAGTAATCTTGATCATAAGTGGATTAATATTTCTTTCTTTGAAGCATCTCATTATAATTGTACCTCATTGAAACATTTCATTAACAGTTGCATTTCATTTGCATATTAGATCTAGGCTTGCATCTTTAAAATTTACCTCCAAGCATAAGCTTGGTTGATAGAAATTTTAGGACCAACTTCCTTAGCTTTCATTCAAGTTGATAAATCTGAGTTTGGAGTAACGTTAAAACACATGACCTCACAGCTCTCTAGTGGTCGAGCCCTTTAGGAACGAAGGCATGTGGATTGTTAACGAGGCTAGTTGTGTATCGTTAATGACAGACTAAGCGTCTCCTTGGCATAGCCTTCTTGCAAGCCACCCCAGTCCTTACCAAGTTTTCAGGAATTGCGGGGAAGTTTTAACCATAGTTTAGGCATAAAATTTAAAATCAACCAAGATTCTTGCATCACACATAGTCTAGTCTTGCATTCATTTATTTAACATTGTCATATTTTACATTTCAATTAGTTATTGTAATTGGAATGGTGGGCTAATTATTTAGTTGCAAGCTTTACTTTATATCCTTGTACTTGTCAATTTCATGCTTGTTGTCTCTTGAATGTCATATCATAATTAAAGCATCTTTTACTTGAAGTAGAAGCTATTTTCTCTTGTAAGTTCTATCAAGTCTTATTCCTCATATTTCTAATTGCATATAATATCTTGATATCTTGTACTAATGCTTGTCTTGCATCATTGCTATCCTTGTAACTTGGAGAATTATTTTCATTTGCAAGCATTATATCTTTATTTGAACATCGTTTATAAAGGCACTAGTCTATCATCTTATGTATCTTGTTGATGTCATATTGACTTAATCGAATCTATCATTGGATATTTACATGGCTATTTATCGTTGTTATGTATCGTTGTTGATATTTACTTGCTAATTAATCATTAATCTATAATCAATTTACTTTGAGTAGCAATTTCCTTGCCCTTTGTCTCCTAGAACTTATTGCTTCAACAAGTTTTCCTTTCATAACCATCTTTAGGGACCACCCCCCATAGATTGCCTAAGGAGAGAGCTTAAACAAAGAGAGTAGGGAATAGGTGACAACCCCTTCTTTGAGAGTTGCACCTTAAAAACTATACCTTGTTGGGTTGGAAACTTTTCCCACAAATAGGTGTACATCTTAAGCGACAATAGGCATAATATTTGAATCCTTAAAAAATACCTGACTAAATATCATGTTGAAGGTCACATGATTCGAGTACCCAAGAATGCTAGCGATGTCCAAGGCAGGGATCTCATCAAGGTAAGATATTTTATTAGGTTACACATATCAATCATGCAGGAGTCGCTAGAGTGGATAAAAAATGCCTTGAGAGATGCTTGATTCACTTCACAAGCATTGACTTTGAGGTTCAATGAAAAACAAGGGCTTCATTCTTCTAATGGAGTTGCCAGAAGAGGATCTATATTGTCGATAAAGGAATCACCTTTCAAATGTCTGACCAAGGAGGTAGACCCGCTTCCTCCTCGACAACGGTGCCAACAATGTTACAACAAAATCTAGCAAGCCTTAAGGAGGGAAAACCTATAGGACAAAGAGCTAGACTAATTACTAACAATGGGATCTGAGCCATTGATTAGAATCTAATTTGGGTCGTTGATTTCTCAATGAGAAGATTATAGGAAGGACTTTGATGGGCATTTGGAAATCACAGTGAGAGAGAGTCTAGAGATCAATTTCTCAAGAGAGCAGTGTAGAGCAACCGGAGAAATCATCGAGTTGATTCTTGCAGTGAGGGGCAAAGATAGTTCTGGTTGGAGATCTTTCCTGAGCTGGGAGGACATCGCAGAGAAGACATAGAAGAAGATGTAGAAGAGGAAGCGTAGGGGCTACGCAGGGCAGCACAGAGCCACACATTGGGAGCGTTGAGCCTCTAAAGGGATCCGCAATTTTGCTGAGCATCCGTCAGATACAGTGCCAGAGAGACGAGGTGTGAGACTGGAGGGGCAGAATATCAGCATTCAACCAATGGAAAGACCAGCTGAAGGGAGTGACGCGGTCCCCAGCCAGAGTGACTCAGATCTACACAGAGGCAACATGGGGTTGATCAGTTCAGGGTTGGGTTAGTGTCAGATCTCGAGTGTTAGTGTGAGGACATTTTCTCACTAATTCTTTGTCAGTTATTTCTCTGTATGGATGCCCAGTAAGGCATCCTAGATTGTATTCAAAACTACAGCTTAATAATACAAACCCTCATCTGCTACATCGATTTTGTCACATTCAGTTTTTCAAGGGACATCAGTCCAAAAATAACGCAGTGTCATATGTGTGTTTGATTTTCTTCTTGCTCAATACTTGTCTTCCACATTTTATTTACTGAAGTGAAGGTTGCAGTTGTATTTGCTTTAATATTTACTTGTAGAACACAGTAAATAACTTGTAATATTTAACAAGTAGGAGAAGTAATATTAGTTTGTTGCAGTAGGGGTTCCAATTTTGGAATCTTCACATGGTATCAGAGTGCAGGTGAAGCAAGAGAGCAGATGCAGAAAGTTTAGCGTTGAAGAGAAAGAGGGAGATCGAATAGTTGCATAGGCAATAGATCGAATCCCCAAGGGATTGTGCAGTCCAGGCCAGGAAGGGAAAGATTTACGAGGAAGTCTCTCTCTTAGTGAGTCGACAGAGAGGTAGGACTTTCTAGTTCGTGACTTGTCAGCAACAGAGGGAACAATGCAGTAGATTCAGCGCAAAGCAGTTTTCTGGTGGGACGCAATATTTCGCTGCAGCAGCTGTTGGTGCAGAAAGTGACAAAAGAAGGAAAAAGAAACATATTGAGGGAATTCTAACCTCAGAGAATTTATTTCCCAAGAAATTATGATTTCCCGTGCAGAAGCAATAGAGATAAAGATTTATTTGGCTTACTCCAATAGGGAGTGCGTAGAGCCAACTGCACAAAGGGTTAGAGGCAGCACTCAACATTTGTTTGGCTGAGATGGCAGCTAATGGGCTGCGTGATCAAGATCAGTTGGAGGGAGCCTCCAAATATGTGATTTGACAGGCTAGAATCAAATGTCTGCTAGATGAGCATGAGCTCAAGACCTTCATCGACAATCTGGTAGTTGTCCCCGTAGAAGCAGATCAACAAAAGTTGAACAAGAAATATATGACCAAAGCCAAGAGTTTGATCCTCGACGAAGTGAGGGATCATGTAGTATGTCAAATTGCTAGCAAAGGGACTGCCAAAGAGATGTGGGATGCCTTGGAGATGCTATATCAAGGATCTTCCGAGCTACGAAAGATGTTCTTGCAAGAGAAGATGCAATCTACAAGGATGCAAAAGGGAGAGCATATTGATCCATTCCTTGCAAAACCTCAGGAAAACCGAGATCAGCTGGCAGTTGTAGGAGCAGCACCTCAAGGAACCAAGATGGTTACACTGGCCCTGAATTTAGTCTCAGAAGATTGGCATGTCTTTGTCCAAAGAATCCTGGGCAGAGAAAGATTGCTTGATTGGGAACCGATGTGGGCAGCTCTTCAGCAGGAAGACATGAGGCGAGACATAATCAAGTGCAAACTTGATGACAACAACAGTAGTGGGTCAAAGCCCAAGGAGGAGGAAGAGAATGTAGCCCTTGCATCTAAGGGGAAGCAGGAGCAGTCGAGGCGGAAAAAGGACGTCTCAAAGATCAAGTGCTTCCGGTGTGGTGAATTTGGTCGCTATGCTATGTAATGTCCTCTCAAGAAAAAGGGCATAGATGAGAAACATGATCCGCAAAATGCTACCGCAAGGATCGAGGAGGAAGAGATTGCTATGATTGCTCACATATTTCTAGGGGAGAATTGGGGTAATCTAGAACTGTAGTTCAAAAGAGTTGTAGTTGAGCAAGATACTTGAGGAGTCCACCTCTTGGATCATCACTATGCTATGAGAGCCCATAGTGAGCAGTCGCAGGATGGACGAGTGTTAGTTGGTGCAGAGGAGTGTCAGAGTGACAGTGCAGTGGCTAGGAGCGCTAGAGACTGAGCAATGCAAACTATAGTTGGCGATACTGTAGTTGGCATAGTGCAGAGTCAGCAGCAGCGCAAAGCTTCAGAGGGTCAGCGCAAAGACTAGCATCAGTCAGATCTTAAGTATCAGATACATCATGTTGAACACTTAGTTCAGTATTCTGGATGTTTTTCTACTGCAACAGCAGCAGAGATGCAATGAAGATGCAGTTGGCAGCAACATGCAGGTTCAGCAGCAGCATAGATGCAACAACACAGTAGTTGGTGGGCAGGAGTGTCAAACATAAGCAACGCAACGGGAGATGCTACAAAGTCAGTGTAGTGCTTCAGCAGGATGCATTACTAGAGCACATTCCTCACTAAGAGGGAGTGTTGATTTCTGGTAGCATCGAATGTACTCTAAGTCTCAAATTTTGCAGGGAGGCTTGGACACATGTATTCCAACATACCCAGAAAGCGTTTTGGGAAATTCCACCCGGATGAGGTTTTATTAAAATAATTAATTATTTTTAATTGGAGCCTAAGTCTAAATTTAGGGAATTAAAATAATTAAAGTGTATTAATAGAACTGGGTGTGAATCTTCTAGAAAAAAGACGAAGATCTAGTCAATATGAACTGAGCCATTGATTAGAATCTAATCTGGGTCGTTGATTTCTCAACGAGAAGATTATAAGGACTTCGATGGGCATTTGGAAATCACATTGAGAGAGAGTCTAGAGATCGATTTCTCAAGAGAGCAACCAAAGAGATCATCGAGTTGATTATTGCAGTGAGGGGCAGAGACAGTTCTGGTTGGAGATATTTCTGAGCCATGAATACATCGCAGAGAAGGCAAAGAAGAGGACACAGAAGAGGTAGCGTAGGGGATACGCTGGGCATCGCAGAGCCACGCAGAGGCAGCATTGAGCCTCTTAAGGGATCCGCAAATTTGCTGAGGATCAGTCAGATCCAGTGCCAGAGAGGTGGGGTGTGAGACCCGGGACGGCAAAGATCGGCATCTAGCCACCGTAAAGACTAGCCGAAGGGAGTGACGAACTCTAACCAGAGTGACGTTGCAGGCAAAGATAGAGGCAACGTGTAATATTCCCAATTAGCGATAGCTAATTGGAAATATTAACTTTGATCAATTTTGCCTTCTATAGTTAAAATATAAATAAAGTGAGTGAGAGGGGGACATAACTAACTAAGATAAAGTACATTCCCTAGTAGACTCAACGTTGTAACTTAAGTGGGCCAAGGGGGGCCAAGAGACCACGTAGAGGGGGACCCACTTACACCACGTGGGCATAGACTGCGCAGTTTAGTTGGCAACGTGGACCAAATGGAGGCTACGTAAGAGATGGTGGGGCCTAGGGTTGAGAGAGGCCCATTGTTATAAAAAGGAGGAGAGCCTCCTCATTTCCTCATTCGAGTTTATGCATATTGAGCTGGTCACTTCGACTTTGAGCACACTAGCTGTTTAGCTTGTCTGTAGCATTGTTTAGTGCATTGAGTGTCTCCGTTCGGAGATCTCACCCTCAGCCCTGAGAGACTTCGAGTGCTTGCTCGAGTAAGGCATTCCCATCAGTATTTTGCAGGAGGATCGAGTTGTGGTATTTGTGGAGGAGAATTGCATCTATAGACTGCGCAGTCTTGAGAGGGAGGACGCAGTCCATCTTGAGGGAGCTCCGGTTTGGTGTTATTTCGGAGGTTTCGGGTCAAGAGATTGATCAAGGGGCTAGCCCTTGCCTATTGGAGGCTTTTGGCAGAGTGGGAGGCCATATTTTGGGTGGATTCATTCAGCATCAGCGCAGAGCCTTGGAGGATAGCGTAGATCCCTAGGGGGGTGTTTTCGGGGGTCATCCATTCCAGAAATGCTCTCTGGGCTTTTCTGGGTATTGTGAGTAGAGGCTGATTCCAGAGTTTTAGCTCATTCCGAGTAGGAGAGCAGCCCCAAATACTCGATTGGTTCCAGCAGTAGCAGCAGCACGGCAGTTTTCTAGCAGCTGGGACGCAAAGCATAGAGCAGCCATTCCTTTGTTATTCTGAGAGTATTTCTACACTTGCCTGGTGCAAGTCGAGGTGCCATCACTCTGATTACCTCTTGTACTCATTTCTATTTCTTAGTATAATAAAATGGCTCAGTATTCTCAATACTTCATGTGTATTTGTTTCATGTACTGTTTCTAGCATTTTATGTACTGTTGTATGCTCCGCATCACTGCTTGTTTTCCCTTTGAGACATTCTAGTTGCTATCCCATCTGTTGTGTTTTTCCCATACTCTATAGACAGAGTCTGATGAGGGCCAGGTAGCCTCTAGATCTCACCCTCTTTACAAAGGTGAAATATCTGGTAAATGCCCCTCCAGTCCACCTCTGGTTTAGAGTTGACTGTGTTTGAGAGATATCCCTGAAAGGGGATATTACAGTGGTATCAGACCTCATAGATCTGGCTCAGCGTGTGGGGCGAGTTGTCTATGACACCGAGAGAAAAGCCATACATTTGCTACAGGGATAGGAAGTACCGTGACAGAGAACGTAGGTTGCAGAACACCTATGAAGAGGGCGACTGCGTTCCAGTAGAGGACGCAGAATAGGATCCAGAAGTGAACGCAGAACAGGGGGAGCCAATGGCAGATGATAGTGATGCAAAACAGTTTGGGGAAATGCTCCTCAAGTCAGTGCAGGATCTAGCAAGGTAGATTGAGGTGATGGGTCAGAGATTCATTGCTGTGGAGGCTAGACAGCGTGAAACCCCAAGAGGTTTCCAGGTTGGTGAGGGGTCAGGCACATCCCACCATTTGCAGGAGCATGATGCCACTCTGCACCAGGCATCACATGCCCCCACCCGTTCCACTATGCCCACTTTTCTGGGTGCAGACACTGAGGCAGGAGCATAGCAGGAGCCAGAGCCTGGCTACATGGGTGATTATTTTGCTGAGTATCAGGCATATGGGCAAGAATTCAGGGATGCCCTTTAATTCAGAGATTTTGTTCAGCTTCAGCAGGATAGCAGACCCTGTGACCATCACAGAGGGCATCGGCATTATCACGAGGGAGACACTCAACGTACAGTGAGCAGGTTCCACTTGCCTATGTTTGATGGTTCATCAAACAATTCGACAAAATCTTGGGTGGAGAAGCTGGACATATACTTCCAGCTCAACCAGATGGCAGAGACGGAGGCCATCAAGGTGGCGACGCTGCATTTAGATGTTGAGGCTCAGGATTGGTGGTTCCATGGGATGGTTACACTCGGGCATTCGACAATGACCACATATGTCGAGTTCACCCGAAGATTGATAGAGAGGTTTGACCGGAGGGATTCGGAGGAGCACTTTGTTGAGCTAACGAGGCTCAAACAGACCGGGAGCCTGGAGACATATATTGCAGATTTCCTGAGACTTTCGGTGATGGTGCCCGATCTATCCGCGGCACGGATGATATACATGTTCATTAAGGGGTTAGCAGAGCCGCTTCGAGGTTTGGTCAAATCCACCAGACCAGCCACACTCCAGGACGGAGTTGGCAAGACTCGGGATTTGTAGGATGCCTTACCCTGGACCAGGACACCTTACCCCCAGAGACAGGCTTTCCAGCCAAAGAGGAAGGATGTGAGGATTCTGCCTCCTAAGGGGAATCCGGGTAGGGGGCAGTTAGATGATGATGCCAGGAGGGAGTTGAAGAAGAAGAGGTTGTGTTTTACCTGTCAGGAGCCGTGGGCACCGGGACACAGATGTGCTGCTGGCAAAGCACATTTTATCGAGGCCTTCTCCGAGAGCAGCGGGGAAGAGGATGAGTATGATGATGGGGAGGCAGGAGACAGCCATGCAGTGCAAGACCATTTGCCACCTCCACCACCAGGAGCAGGAGGTGCAGCCTTTGCACCCACAGGGGGGACCCTTGCAGCATTGCAGGGAGTACCCAAGTATTTGATGCTGCGTGTCCGAGGGACAGTACATGGGCAGTGAGTTTCAGTATTGGTAGACAGTGGGGCAACCCACAACTTCATCGATGCACAAATGGTTGAGCGGAGAGGCATACTGACAGAGAGCTTCGATGGATTTTCAGTGTTGGTCCTAGGAGATCAGACGATGTAGTGTGCCAGATATGTTCCAGAGCTGGCTGTGACGATGGGTACCTACACAGTGACTGACCACTTTTTTGTGGTTAACATACCAGATACCAATGTGGTATTGGGTGTACAGTGGCTGATTACTCTAGGGAAGGTCACCACAGACTGGGAGGCCTTGGAGATGGAGTGGGATGATAAGAAGACCGGGAAGCATGAGAAGATATGGGGGATGCACACCTACCCACCCCAAACTGTTTCAGCTCACCGGATGGAGGCAAACTTCCGGAAGGGTGACATAGAGTGGGCCGTAGAGCTGCGTGCATCAGAGGCAGGGACTACCGGGCAAACAGTTCATCCTGAGATGCAGTCCATACTTGACAGGTATGTCGTGGTGTTTGGGGAGATACCGCCAGGACAGCCACAAGATCAGGGATTTGAGCATACTATTGAGCTGGAGTAGGGCATTCAGGCCATTATTATCACCCCCTATAAGCACCCCAAAGCCTATCGGGACGAGATTGAGCGGGCTATCCGTGAGCTGTTGGCTCTTGGACACATACAACCCAGCACCAGTCCTTTCGCTTCTTCAGTAGTGTTGGTGAAGAAAAAGGACGACACATTGCAAATGTGCATTGATTACAGGGCTTTGAACAAGAAAACCATGAAGAACAGGTACCCTATACCGCGGATTGATGAGCTGATGGATGAGTTGAGAGGAGCACAGTTCTTCTCAAAGATTGATTTGAGATCTGGGTACCACCAGATTCACGTGAGGGAACAAGACATTCCCAAGACCACTTTCAGATGCCATTATGGCCATTTCAAGTTCTTGGTGATGCCCTTCGGGCTAACCAACGCACCAGCCACATTCCAGTCGTGCATGAACCACATCTTCCACAGTCACCTGAGGAAGTTTGTGCTAGTTTTCTTTGATGATATATTGATATATAGTAGGACATGGGAGGAGCATCTCCAGCACATAGAGGCAGTGTTGCATATTATGGAGGAGTAGCAGTTTTATGCTAAGCTCTCCAAGTGTGAGTTTGGACTGACAGAGATGCTATATCTGGGACACATTATAGGGGTGGACGGAGTAAGGGTCCATGAGGAGAAGATCAGGGCCATCAGAAATTGGACAGAGCCGAGAAACGTGACAGAACTTCGTGGGTTTGTAGGTATCTGCACCTACTACAGGAAGTTCGTCAAGAGTTTCTCTCAGCTTGCTGCACCCCTGACAGATTTGACGAAGAAGGGGGCATTCAGCTGGTCAGATACAGCGCAGCGGGCCTTTGACAGGCTCAAGGAGGTGATGAGCAGCTTCCTAGTACTTGCATTGCCGAATTTCACGCAGTCGTTTGTCCTAGAGTGTGATGCATCGAGAGAGGGGATCGGTCCAGTATTGATCCAGGGAGGTCACCCGATAGCTTTTGAGAGCTAGAAGCTCCTTCCACATGAGCGGTTATATGCCATATATGACAAGGAGATGTTGGCCATCATGCATGCCTTGGCCAAATTCTGGCAGCACCTGGTAGGTAACAGGTTCAGGGTGAGGACTGACCACAACAGCCTCAGGTTCATTTTAGAGCAGAAGCAGCTATAGGAGAGGCAACAGAAGTAGGTCAGTAAGATCTAGGCCTACGACTTTGACATAGAGTATGTCAAAGGAAAGAACAACGTGGTGGCTGATGCATTTTCACACAGACCAGCCGCGTTGTCCTTGATGAGTCTAGATGCAGATTGGAGGGCTCGACTTTTGGTGGAGTAATCCAAGGACAGGTTTGCTTGCGAGGTTTTGGATGGACAGGTGACGGATGATCGATACAGGGTGATGGATGAGATCATCTACTACAGGGACAGGATCTTCTTGACTGAGGGCTCTCAACTCAAGAAGAAGATACTACAGGCTTCTCATGATTCACCATTGGCTAGTCACCGGGAGTTTACCAAAACCTATAGGACCATCAGAGAGAGGTTCTCATGGAAGGGCCTCAAGGAGGACATACTCCAGCATGTCAAGGAGTGTGAAGTTTGCCAGCGCAACAAGGAGGAGATGAAGCATCTAGCAGGGTTGTTGCAGCCTCTTCCCATTCCAGAGGGGAAATGGGAGAGTATTTCGATGGACTTCATCACAGGGTTGCCCACAGTGCAGGGCAAGGACTGTATATTTGTCATCGTTGATTGACTGACAAAATATGCACACTTTTTCGCCATATCCGCGCACTATACAGCAACACAGGTGGCAAAGTTGTTCTTCTGAGATATCTTCAGGTTACATGGTCTTCCCAAGACCATTGTCAGTGATAGGGACAACCGCTTCATGGGCGGATTTTGGCAGGAGCTTTTCCGGTTGGTGGGGACAGAGTTGACACCGAGTACCAGCTACCACCCACAGACAGATGGGTAGACGGAGATAGTTAACAAGTGGCTGGAGGGCTACTTGCGTAACTATGTCAGTGGGCAGCAGAGAGCATGGCTGAAGTGGTTGCACCTAGGAGAGTACTGCTACAACAACACACATCACATGTCTATCGGTAGGTCTCCGTTTTATGCATTGTATGGTTATCATGCTTTATCTTTCGTTGATGTGATGTTTGGTGCCAACAAGGCTCCGAGAGCCAAGGATTGGATCCAAGAGAGTCAGGACATCCTCCGAGCTCTCAAGGATAACATGGCTACCGCACAGAATCAGCAGAAGTTGTATGTAGACAAGGGTCGGTTGGAGAGACAGTTTGAGGTAGGGGACTTGGTCTACCTACACTTGCAGCCATACCGACAGTCGACTCTGAACCAGAAGGGGGTTGAAAAGCTCAAGCCCCGCTTTTATGGACCATACAGGGTGATACGCAGGGTTGGACAGGTTGCCTATGAGTTGGAGTTGGCCCAAGGCAGCAAGATTCATAATATTTTTCATGTATCATGCCTGAAGAAGGCTTTGGGACAGCAGGTGACAGTGACGGAGGAGCTTCCGCCTACAGATGATGAGGGGCACTTGGTGCTACAACCGGAGGCCATCATTGATGTCAGAGAGAGATAGCTGCGGAGTAGGACAGTCCGGGAATTCTTGGTGAGGTGGAAGAATTTGCCAGATGAGGATGACACTTGGGAGAGTGAGAAGATCTTGCAGCATCCATCACTACAATTGCTTGAGGTCAAGAAACATTTTGCCGGGGGAGACTGTAATATTCCCAATTAGCGATAGCTAATTGGAAATATTAACTTTGATCAATTTTGCCTTCTATAGTTAGAATATAAATAAAGTGAGTGAGAGGACATAACTCACTAAAATAAAGAACATTCCCTAGTAGACTCAACGTTGTAAATTAAGTGGGCCAAAGGGGGCCAAGAGACCACGTAGAGGGGGACCCACTTAGACCACGTGGGTATAGACAACGCAGTTTAGTTGGCAACGTGGGCCAAATGGAGGCTACGTAGGAGATGGTGGGGCCTAGGGTTGAGAGAGGCCCATTGTTATAAAAAGGAGGAGAGCCTCCTCATTTCCTCATTCGAGTTTATGCATATTGAGTTGGTCACTTCGACTTTGAGCACGCTAACTGTTTAGCTTGTCTGCAGCACTGTTTAGTGCATTGAGTGTCTCCGTTCAGAGATCTCACCCTCGGCCCCGAGAGACTTCGAGTGCTTGCTCGGGTGAGGCATTCCCATCAGTATTTTGCAGGAGGATCGAATTGTGGCATTTGTGGAGGAGCATTGCATCTATAGACTGCGCAGTCTTGAGAGGGAGGACACAGTCCATCTTGAGGGAGCTCCGGTTTGGTGATATTTCAAAGGTTTCGGGTCAGGAGATTGATCAAGGGGCTAGCCCTTGCCTATTGGAGGCTTTTGGCAGAGTGGGAGGCCATATTTTGGGTGGATTCATTCAGCATCAGCGCAGAGCCTTGGAGGATAGCATAGATCCCCAGGGGGGGTGTTTTCGGGGGTCATCCATTCCAGAAATGCTCTCAGGGCTTTTCTGGGTATTGTGAGTAGAGTCTGATTCTAGAGTTTCAGCTCATTCCGAGTAGGGGAGCAGCCCCAAATACTCGATTGGTTCCAGCAGTAGCAGCAGCATGGCAGTTTTCCAGTAGCTGGGACGTAGAGCATAGAGCAACCATTCCTTTGTTATTCTGAGAGTATTTCTACACTTGCCTAGTGCAAGTCGAGGTGCCATCACTCTGATTACCTCTTGTACTCATTTCTATATCTCGGTATAATAAAATGGCTCATTATTCTCTCTACTTCATGTGTATCTGTTTCATGTACTGTTTCTAGCATTTTATGTACTTTTGTATGCTCTGCATCACTGCTTGTTTTCCCTTTGAGACATTCCAGTTGCTATCCCATCTGTTGTGTTTTTCCCATACTCTATAGACAGAGTCTGGTGAGGGCCAGGTAGCCTCCAGATCTCACCCTCTTTACAGAGGTGAAATATCTGGTAAACGCCCCTCCAGTCCATCTCTGGTTTAGAGTTGATTGTGTTTGAGAGATATCCCTGAAAGGGAATATTACAGAGACCGAACAGGCAAAAGATCAAGCATCTAGCCAGCAGAAAGACTAGATGAAGGGAGTGACGCAGTCCCCAACCAGAGTGATGCAGAGGCAACGTGGGGTTGATCAGTTCAAAGTTAGGTCAGTGTCGGATCTCTAGTGCTAGTGTGAGGACATTTTCTCACTAATTCTCTATCAGTTATTTTCTCTGTATGGATGCCCAGTAAGGCATCCTAGATTGTATTCAAAACTATTGCTTAATAATACAAACCCTCATTTGCTGCATTGGTTTTCCCGCATTGGATTTTTCCGGGGACATTAGTCCAAAAATAACGGTGTCATGTGTGTTTGATTTTCTTCTTGCTCAGTACTTGTCTTCTACATTTTAATTATTTAAGTGAAGGCTGCAGTTGTATTTGCTTCGGTATTTACTTGTAGAACACGATAAATAACTTGTAATATTTAACAAGTAGGAGAAGTAATATCAGTTCGCTGCAGTCCAATTCTAGAATCTTCACACACAAGACCTAGGGCTTTGAGGTTTTACAAAGCCTAAGATAAAAGGCTTCTTGTGTTTTACTTCAACAAATACTCAGCTCATACAACCTTCAAGGAAGTCCTCAAGTCGAAGGAAAAGAAACTAGGGTTATCCTCTTGGAGTAGGGCAAGAGATTTTATGGATTAAACTTGGGAGGACTTTGAGCATAGGTAGCTTAGACCCTAAGCTTGATGTTTGGGCTCTCAAATTCCAAAAAATTATCCTCCCTATAAATTCACTACAAGCCCTAGATTTTTACCCCAGCCTTAAAGGACCAAGTTTTAAGACAAGATTATGGAGAAAGAGGAAGTTTGACCACCGAGTAATTAGACTAGTGGCTTGTCCTTTGGGTATATGGAGTCTTAGGATTATCAAGATGAGAAAAAACGTCCCTAAGGAGGCTCAAAATTGATGCCCTAGATCCCAATTTGGAGCATTTACCTACAAGAAATAATGGAGTTTCATGGAGAATTCAAAGATATTCATCCACTAGGAATATTCATTACATGCCATACATTACATAACATATGCAATACTCTACAAGAAAGCTTTCCAAAATCAATATTCAACAATTAGGGCATGAATTTAACATATTCTAGAGCAGCAATTCCATACATTAAACAACTTCAAGAGAAAGGTTTCATCAACATTATCACTTACAAGAATGCATGTACAAAATAGCTCCAAAGAAGAAGTGTGAATCATCTCCATACATTAAAATGCATCCAAATAGTCTCCAATAGACAAATTGTTAGTTTTTGTAGCATCGGATGTGTTGTAGCCACAAGATTTGGTGGAGAGACTAGAATATATGTATTCTCCAATACCCAGAAATCGTTTCTAGAAATTCCACCTAGAAACGACTTAATTATATTTATTAATCAATTTTTAATATTTCCTAAGTCTAAACTTAGGAAATATAATTAATTAATCAAAATTAATTGAGTCATGGTGTGAATGTTCTAGAAACTCATAGGGAAATAATCTGGGCCATCGATTATGTTTTAATCTTGGTCGTTGGTGCTCCAGCATAAGATTATGAGAATAAGTTGATGGGTAGATGGAGATTACACCAGTGCAATTACTCAATTGCCCACGTAAATCGATTTTCTCCATGGCTGAATTTTAGCAGAGGAGATACAACCAGAGGGTGAGTTGTAGGTGAGAGAGTGAGGGCATCAGCAGTAGTCCAGGAAGTGCAGGACGAATTCAAGAAGAGACAGCGTGAGGAGGGACACAGTCCACTAGAGCATTGAGCAAAGGGTGATGCAAAGACACCAACGTATGGGTAGAGAGTCCATATCAGGGTCAGGGAGTTGCTATGGAGAGTGAGAAATTTGTCACTAAATTTCTCTCAGTGTTTTTCCTCTGTTTTGTTGTTCCAATTCTTGCACTTGAATTGTTGTTGAAGATTAATTAAGAAACCCTCATTTGTTACACTGGTTTTCCCGCATTGGGTTTTTCCGGGGGCAATTGTCCAAAAATAATTGTGTCAATATCTTTATGTGTGTGCTAGAATTTTTCTATTTCCAGCGTTTATTTTTATTCCACAATATTTTTTTTGTGAAGGCTGCAGTGTATATGTTTCGATATTTTTTGTAGGAAACTGCAAATAGTTTGTTTAATTAATTTAACAAATAGAAGAAATATTATCAGTTGTTGCAGTAAGATTCTGGGTATCGGAATTTTCACATGGTATCAGAGCACAGATAAAAGTCAGAAAGCTCAATTGTAGAGAGGAGGAGTTTCATAGCACTGCGTGTTGAGATTTTGGGGTAGCATCAGATTTGCTCTAGCTCCCAAATTTTGTGGAGGTGCTGGAGTACATGAGATCTCCAAGACCCAGAAAGCGTTTGAAGAAATTCCAATAGGTTTAAGAGACACTTAATTAATTAATCTTTTTAATTAAGGACCCTAAGTCTAACTTAGGAAAATTAAAAGATGAAAGTGAATTAAATTAAACATGTGATGAGAATGACTTAAGTGACGTGGATCAAGCAACTTCTAATATTAGTCATCGATTATAGATTAGATCACGATCGTTGATGTTTCAACGAGAAAAGTATAAGAAAAGGGCTTGGGGTCAGTGGGAGAACACACACATTGGCAGAGCACTGAAGCTAAGTTAAGATTCTAGGGCGTGGTTTGCTAAGAATTTCAGAAGTTTTTCAGCTGCAACAAAGGGCAGTATTGGCAAGAGAATAGTTTGATCCCAGGCCAAGAGTACAATGAAGGTAGAGAAGCAGCATTCTTGACCAGCGCAGAGGCAACCAGGTGCTATGCAGTCCAGCCAGAGCCCAGCAGCGGCAGCGAAGATGTAGCAGAAGCCACGCAGGGCTGATGCAGACCCAATCAAGGTAGTGCAGGGGCAGCGTAAGCGCTTGAGTGACGCAGACCCTTCCTGATCAGCGCAGAGGTTGACGCAGGCTAGTCAGGCTGACATAGAGGACTTCAGAGCGGCGTTGGGATTTCCAGTGGGCTAGAAAGGGCTCGAATTCAATAAATTCCATTTCAGGATGTGAATTAGCCATATTTTCTATCTCCGAGGATAGAGGTATCGTTGCCATTTTATTTCTCTGTCGGGGGAACCAGTTTTGGTGCCCAGGATTGTTGTACTTAGATTCTACATAATAATGAAAAACATCCAGAGCTAGTTGCACCGGTTTTCCCACATTGGGTTTTTTCTCAGAAATTTTTCCAGAAAATCTGTGTATCACTTTGTCTATGAGCATGTTATTCAGTGATTTACGACTTGTCTAGCTTTGCTATCTGGAAGGCCAGAATCTTGATAGTCCTGGAGGCATACAACTTGAGGGAGCATGTAGAAAAAGTCTTGGCTACACTAACTGATGCTCTTCTCCTGGCAAATCATAATGAAGCAGCAACACATGCCAATCGCTTCATCATGGACGGGGTTAAAGATGATGTGGTACCACACATAACCGAGAAGAATACGACTAATGAGATGTGGAAAGCTTTAACCACACTATATAAAGGGAAATCCGTCCAGAGAAAGATGCTTCTGGAGAACCAGCTGAGGTTATTTATGATGTCCAAGGGAGAGGAAATCGATCATTTCCTCTTCAGGTTGCAATCAATTCGGGATTAGCTGAATGCCATGGGGGTCAAGGTGGAGGATGATGTCATGGTGAGGACTGCTCTAAATGCAGTCACAGAGGACTGGGAAACATTTGTCCAAAGCATTTTGGGCAGGGTGGACCTTCCAAACTGGGACAATATGTGGGCTATCTTCCGACAAGAGGAGATCCGCCGAATGACCAAGAGGTAGACCAACACTGGTTCAAGCAAGGTAAAGAAGGAGAAAGAGAAAGATGCAGCCCTGGCATCTAAGAAGCAGCAAGGGAAAAAGAAGTGTGATCTATCTAAGATCAAATGTTTCCAATGTGGCAAACTTGGACACTTCGCCAACAATTGTCCTCAAAGGAAGAAGGACAAGGAAGCTTCTAGTTCCAAGGCTGCTGTAGCAGATAATGGCTCCGACGATGATGTAGCCATGAGCGCTCATGAACCACAAAAGTGGGGCAATATTGATCTGTAGACCAGCTACAGAGTGGTGGCGGGATCCTTGAGTATCCCAACTCTTGGATCACAAACGTGCTACGGGAGCCTTAAGACAGTAGCAAGGAATGACAGGAGCAGTGGGTGCAATTTGCAAAGATCACAGATGAAGCAAAGGTAGAGGCTGAGACGCTATAGAGGGAGCAGCGCAGTGCAAATGGAACAATAATGTAGAGGCAACAACTCAAAGGCAGCGCAGAGGAGGCATGTTTACGCAGTGCAGAGCTACAGCAACGCAGTGGCTTCAGAAGGAGAACACAGAGCAGCAGCCTATGGAGCTTTAGTGATGAGATGCAACCCAACTGATTTGTCTGTCAATGGGCAGGGGTCCTTCAGTTGCTTACTCTCAACAACTGAGTTGTAGTGCAGCAATTGACAGCACCATGCAGCAATTCGAGAGGGAGCTGCAGTACAAATGTAGCAGTGACGGTGGTATAGTCATGGGCAACAGTACAGAGAGCATCAAAAGCGCAATGATGAAGGGCAGCAGGCCAAGTTGTGAAAATTTCTGAATCTACTTTATGCAAAAATCTACTATTAGATCTGGTTATGCACCTCCTACTTAATTAAGTCGTTAAGCAAAAAAATCAGATTAATGTCGAAGAAAAACACATAACAGACTTTCACCAATTCAGAGCTAGAAAAAGTACATGCACACATAGACAAAGTGACAGTGATTTTTTGGACAGTAGTCCTTGAAAAAACCCAATGCGGGAAAACCGGTCTTTGGCTGTTGGAGGGTTTTATTATTAAGAGTATTTCTAAATACAACAAATTTTGGGTTCCAGATCTGGAAAACCCGACAGAGAAAATATAGATCTACAACTCACTGGCTGTTCTGAATCCAAAATATTGACTAATTGACACCCTCAAACGGGATTTACAGGACTCAGCCAAATCTAGGCCCTAGAAACCCCAATGCTGCCCCTAAAGCCCCTGCGTCAGCCTCTGTAGCCTCTGCGTCCCTCTACATTGGCTTGGAAAGGGATGCGTAACCCCAGACTAGGTGACACAGTCCCTAAGCTGCCCCAAAGGGTCTTTGCGTAACCTCTGAGGGTTTCCAGTTGCTTTACACTGCCCTGGAAGTGACTGCGCAGCACCTGCGTAGCTGAAGCTGCCCCTACACTGCCCAGCTGTTGCCCTCTTGTTGCTGATGCTCCTACTTCTCTGCGCTGCCTTTCTGAAGCTGCTCTTTGACTCTTGCTGATTCTAGACACTGGGATCAGATCATCCCCTTTGTCTAAACTCCCCTCTCTGCAGCTGAAACACTTTTGAGAATTCTTAGCAAACCTTGCCCTAGAATCTCAGCTTAGCTTTCAGTGCTCTGCCTCTATGTCTCTTTACAAATGACCCCAAGCCTTTCCTTTTTGTATTTTTCTCGTTGGGAAACCAACGACCATAATCAGATCTTGAATCAATGGCTAAGATTAAAAGAAAGCTTGATCCATGTGACTTAAAACAATCTCATCACATGTTTAATTTAATTAACTTTAATTAGTAAATTTTCCTAAGTTTAGACTTAGGAAATACATTAAAATAATTAATTAATTAAATATCTCCCAAACCAGATGAAATTTTTCAAATCCCTTTCTGGGTCTTGTAGATCATGTGTACTCTAGGCCCTCCACAAATTTGGGAGCTAGAGCACATCTAATGCTACCCCCGCTACACAAACTCTCAACACTCCTTCTTAGCATGGAGTGTGCTCTAGTAATACATCACACCATGTATTACAAGATTTTGGGCACTAGTCTCTATGTTGTTGATGCTTGGCATGTTGCCACTCAACTCTACACTGCTACTCCCATTCTGTACTACTGCCCAAGACGCTATCACGACCACTGCCACATTTGTACTGCAGCTCCCTCTTAATCTGCTTCATCTGTGCTGCCCATAACATTTCCACTGCTAACTGTTGCACTACAACTTCAGTTTTTGAGAGAAACAACAGAATCTCCTGCCCAATCTTTGACACACAAGTCAGTTGGGCTGCAACCTCATCACTAAATCTCCATCGGCTACTAATCTATGCTGGCATCTGAAGGATGATGCACAGCTACATCTCTACACTGCGTAAGCAGGCTCCCTCTGCATTGCTGAAGTCACATCATCCCCTTGTGCTGAAATCTCTCACGATGTTGCTGCACTGCGTTGTCCTCCTGAAGCCTTCCACGCTGCTGCAGCTCTTCTCTACGTAAGCAACTCTGCTTTGCGCTGCTAAAGTCACACCAGCCCCTACACAGATGTTGCTTCTACGCTACTGTTGCATCTGCATTGCGCTGCTCCTTCCAGCCTTGAGATCTACCTCTACTTCATCCGTGATCTATGCATTCACTGCTCCACTTGTCTCGCTACTGTCTTAAGGCTCCCGTAGCTCAGATGTGATCCAAGAGATGAGCTGATCAAGGATCCCGCCTCCATTTTGTAGCTCCTCTACAGATCCATGTCACCCCACTTTCGTGGTTCATGAGTGCTCATCGTTGCATCATCTTCTGACCCCTCATCCGCCACAACAGCCTTGGAAGAAGAAGCTTCCTTTTCCTTTTTCTTCTAAGGAAAATTGCTGGCGAAATGTCCTAATTCACCACACTGGAAGCACTTGATCTTAGATAGATCATTCTTCTTCTTTCCCTACTGCCTCTTTGATGTCAAGGCTACATCTTCTTCATCTTCCTTCTTCACTTTGCTCGATCCCGAGCTGTACTGCTTCTCGGTGATTATGCAGAGTTCTTCTTGACGCATGATTGCCCACAAGCTGTCCCAGCCTGGGAGGTCCGCTCTGCCCAAGATACTTTGGACAAAGGTTTCCCACTCATCTGTGACTGCATTGAGAGCAATCCTAACCATCACATTGTTGAGATTTTGTGTATTTGGGGTAGCATCAGTTGTGCTCTAGCTCCCAAACTTTGTGGAGCAACTAGAGTTCACCTAATCTACAAGACCCAGAAATGATTTGGGAAATTTCATCTAGTTTAGGAGATATTAAATTAATTAATTATTTTGATGTATTTCCTAAGTTAAAACTTAGGGAACTTAAATAATTAAAGTGAATTTAATTAAACATGAGATGAAATTGTCTTAAGTCATACTGATCAAGCTTTCTTTTAATCTTAGCCATTGATTCACGATTTGATCATGGTTGTTGATTTGTCAACAAGAAAAGTATAAAGGAAAGGTTTGGAGTCATTTGTAAACACACAGAGGCAGAGCACTGAAACTAAGTTAATATTCTAAGGCAGAGTTTGCTAAGAATACTCAGAAGGGGAATTTAGACCAAGGGGATGATCTGATCCCGGGGTCTAGAATACACAAGAGGCAGAGAAGAGATCAGCTCAAGGACAACGCAGAGGAAGGCAGCAGCAGCAGCAGCAAGGACAACGTAATTTTCAGGAAACCATTCAGGGGTTACACAGAGACCCTTGAGGGCAGCGTAGTGACTACATCACCCATTCTGGGATAACGCAATCCCTTCCAGAGCAACGCTGAGGGTTTGGAGGCCATCCAAGGCTAACGCAAAGGCTTTCAGGGGCTTCAGAGGCTGACGCAAAGTCTTTCAGGGAACGTGCTTGGGTTTCTAGGCCTAGATTTGGCTGAGTTCTGTAAATCTCGTTTGAGGGTGTGGATCAATCATTATTTTTGGCACTAGATCAACCAGGAGCTATAGATCTAGAATTTTCTCTGTCGGGTTTTCCAAATCTGGAACCTAGAGTTGTGTATTCAAAAATATTCTTAATAATAGAACCCTCTAGCAGCTAGAGACCGGTTTTCCCACCTTGGGTTTTTCCGGGGACTATTTGTCCAGAAATAACTGTGTCACTTTGTCAATGTGTGCATGTGCTTATTCTAGATCTGGATTGGTAGAGATCTGTTATGTGTTTTGCTTCGATGTTAACTTGAATTTATTCAGTTGATAACTTGTCTAAGTAGGAGGAGCTTAACCAGATTAACAGTAGTAATTTCAGCATAATATATAAGATTCAAAAACTTCTACACACATTATCTTCCACCTTAGTACCCGTGGCAGTCAACTCGTCTCTGATCGACTGTAATCTGAAGAGGAAATGTTCTATGTCTTCCCCCTTGGTCATCATGAATGACCGCATCTGAGTCTCCAATAACATCTTCCTTTGGACATATTTTCCCTCATATAGGGATGTTAAGGCCTTCCACATTTCATTAGCTATTTTCTTCTCAGTTATATGTGGGACAATATGGTCCTTAAATCCATCCATTATCAGCCACTTGGCATGTCCAGCAGCTTCATTATGCTTCCTCAGGAGATCTGCATCGGTCGGCATGGCCAGAACTTGTTCTACATGGTCTCTTAGATGATATGCCTCTAGGACTATCAGGATCCTAGCCTTCCAAACTAAAAAGTTGGAAAGGCCATCCAATCTGTCCTGATCACGTAATCCATGAGGAGCCATCTGCTCAAAAATTTGTTGGAACTCCCTTTCTCTTTGCTAGAGATCTGGATCTAAGGTCCTTAGCAAGACAGGCACCTTCTGCTCCCTCTGACAATTGATTTCCCTCCTTGGAAATCAGCCAAATCAACAATGATTCAGCTCTCTTCGATCCTCTGATTGATCTGCAAGTTTCTTTGTCTAGAAACTCTCTGAGAAGCTTATCTCCTCCCGCTCTTTGTCACTAGTGCTTAGGCTAAAAATCTGAAAACTTCAAAATTTTACCCCACCAGCACCTTCTCAAGTTTTGCAACTCTGCTTCAGACACTTCTGATCTGCGTCACACTGGTTGGCTTCAGACAATCCCAGTGCTGCCTCTGCGCAGTAAGTGTGTGGGCCTGCTTGGAGATAGCGTAAGACTGCATCACCCTGCCCTTTGCGTAACTCTACTTCTCTGAAAACTGCATTGTCCCTTCAGATCTGCCCTTTTGTTGTTGTTGTTGCACTTCCTACACCAAGATCCTTCAGTCTTCTGCTGGTGACCCTCCTAGATCTGCAATTGGTCTGATACCATGTGAAAATTTCTGAATCTACTTTATGCAAAAATCTACTATTAGATCTAGTTATGCTCCTCCTACTTAATTGAGTTATTAAGCTGAAAATTCAAATTATTATCGAAGCAAAACACATAACAGACTTTCACCAATTCAAATCTAGAAAAAGTACATGCACACATAAACAAAGTGACATAGTGATTTTCTGCACAATAGTCCCGGGAAAAACCCAATGCAGGAAAATCGGTCTCTGGCTGCTGGAGGGTTTTATTATTAAAAGTATTTCTGAATACAACAAATTCTGGGTTTCATATCTGGAAAACCCGACAGAGAAAATATAGATCTGCAGCTCACCGGTTGTTCTGAAGGCAAAATATTGACTAATCCACACCCTCAAACGGTATTTACAGGACTCAGCCAAATCTAGGCCCTAGAAACCCCAACGCTTCCCCTGAAGCCCCTGCATCAGCCTCTGCGTCCCTCTGCACTGGCCTGGAAAGGCCAAACTGGGTGATGCAATCCTCTACGCTGCTCTGGAAGGGCCTGCATGGCCCCCGAAGGGCTTATGCTACCCTTGCGCTACCCTGACTAGGCCTGTGCCAGCCCTGCGTAGCTCCTGCTGCCTCTGCATTGCCCTTGACTGGGCTCTGGCTAGACTGTGTAGCACCTGGCTGCCTCTGCATTGTTGGATATGTTGCCTCTCTGTCGTTGTTGTATTCTTGGCCTGGGATCAGATCATCCCCTTGCCAATATTGCCCCTCGCTGCACTGCAAACTCTTCCTGAAATTCTTAGCAAACCACGCCCTAGAATTTCAGTTTAGCTTCAGTGTTTCGCCAATGTGTGTGTTCTCCCACTGACCCCAAGCCCTTCTTTTATACTTTTCTTGTTGGAAAACCAACGATCATGATTTAATCTCTAATCGACGGCTAAGATTAGAAGTTCCTTGACCGCGTCACTTAAGTCATTCTCATCACATGTTTAATTTAATTCACTTTAATATTTTAATTTTCCTAAATTAGACTTAAGGTCCTTAATTAAAAATATTAATTATTTGAATATCTCTTAAACCTGATGGAATTTCTTCAAATGCTTTCTGGGTCTTGGAGATCTCATGTATTTCAGCTCCTCCACAAAATTTGGGAGCTAGAGCACATCCGATGCTACCCCAAAATCTCAACAAAGATTCATTGTGTGTGTGTCTTTCCAAATGACCTGCAAGCCTTCCCTTATAGTCTTCTCGTTGAGAAATCAATGGTCGAGATTAGATCTCTAATCAACGACTAAGATTATAACATGACTTGATCTTCGCCTTTTATAGATTATTCTCACTCTGTTTTGTTAATATCCTTTAATTATTTAATTTCCCTAAGTTTAGACATAAGGGCTCCATTAAAATAATTAATTATTTTAATAAAACATTAACCGAGTAGGGTTTTCACAAATGGTTTCTGGGTTCTTTGGAATACCCGTGTCTAAGCCTCTCCACCAAATTTGGGGCTTAGAGCACTTTTCAATGCTACAAGCAACAACAAAATGATGCTCTGCACATGATGAGAGTCCCATGGCTCTCAACGCATTCCCTATGGTGTCAATATGATCCTCTAGTGCACATGGGCCCCGATTAAGTTTCCCAACCCATGATGAAACCAACTGCTAATTGCATATAATGTCTAATGCACCTCCTCGCCTTCAGGTATAGTAATTCATTAGTGCATCTAAGAAAAACAATCTTGTTTATCAAGGGCACAATGAGACTTCATATAGGGTTTCCCTTCCAAATTTGGGGCTTTATGCTCAAAGTAGTGTTACCTCCCTGGGTAGGAATGGTTAATAAATGACCCTATTAGGTGTTCTTAGCCCCTAAAGGGAAAGAGAAGTCCAAGGTACATCCTTCAAGTGATTGGGGTCATGTGAATAATGATGCGATGGATGGCGATACAGGGGTCTCAAGGCCAAATGGCATGGGTACAAGGGTGGCAATGTTGAGGAGTGTCCACATATGGGCATACAGATGTAGGAGGGAGCCTTGTGTTTCTTTCTTGTGGCTGATATGCTTTTAACTTTCTTTTACCTACATCAACCTCTAGCACAGTGTTTCCAGGCCCTACCCAAACATGTGGACAATGGGAGGGGGTGCGTTAGTGCCTTGTGGACCCAAAGAGGAAAGATCATAAAATAGGGCTTCTTATGTGTGGAGGGGAGTGAAAAATATGAAATGGGGAAACGGGACCGCACCACCAAAATTGGGGTTTCCAAAGTAGTGCCCTTCCTAAATCAATAGGGTAATAGGGGAGATCCCACATGACTAGGGTTAAGGATTAAACCACCATTTAAGGTGAGTGAACAAAACCCCAATCGAAACCCTTCTTCCAAATCACCCAATAATCCATGCCCAAAATGCCCAATGAAAAACAAGCATAAGCAGTCAATTGCACAATTAAAAGCATACCTTCCGGGTTGGATTGCCCACTTCAAACATATGCTCTTGACAACTGAGCGAGGGGGCATATGGTCAATTAAGGGAGCAGAAATCAGATGACACAATACATCGGCTACGTTGGTGGCTGTCAGGGGTTGCTGGTTGCCGGCAGAAGAGATGTCTAGGAGAAAGATTCTCCTATGGTGTCACCCACTTTTGGTGGGTAACAAGCCTATCTACCAAACTTCGGGGTTCAACTTTGAACATCTATATCTCCTCAAATTGTGAGGAGTTATGAGGGTTGTCACATACCACTGGAATTGACGTGACCTGGAGAACCAATTGATGATTGTCTTGTGATCAAAGTCACTGGCCTTTACATCCATTTTCCTCAACAAATGCAGGGTATCTAGGACTTTTCTCCCTCTCTTCTAGGGATTTGTGTCATTTGGAGCTTCCAATCAATGCAAACTAGACAAATATTAAGAGCGTTCAAGGACCGACATTGGCATCAATGGAAACACCATTCAACATTTTAATTTATGAAATCATATAGAATTACGAAAGAAAGAATGTGGAGAAGCGCCTTTCAGTTTCCCAGCAAGGTTTCCCTTGAAAATACAAATATATAAACCAGATTTCGGATTCTGTATAGTGTTTTCTGTTGTCATGAATCCAGAGTGTGATTTATACACACACACACCCACGTCTATACATCATTATCCCAAATGCAGAACCTATTTTTCAAAAAATCAGGTAGATCCATATCTAGGTCCTACTAACCTAGATTACTAGTTCAAAAACTACTGTATTAGAAAAATGATCAGGTACCATATTGTTTTTCTTGGATTTATGAAATCATATATAAGAACAAAAGAAATAACATAACCTGATCAATGAAAATGCATTGTGAATGCTTGGGCGAAACGCTCCCCAAAAAATTCTCAAATCCTATGCCCTTTCCTGGAACAGAACACCTTTCATGTGAAACTTTGAGAGACTTTGTTGAACAAGAAACTTTTGTGTATCGCTGTACCAAATACTCCTCCTTTTGCAAAATATTCTGTATCACATGAAGAAGCTTATCATGATTAATTGTATCAAATGCTTTTGCAACATCACAGACAGCGATATACAGCTTTGGAAGACCTATGAAATAATCCTTCACGCTCAAAACAAAGGGAATAAACTTTTGATAAATATCGTTGTAGTCGAACACGGAACACCCTAGAGCCTCAGGGAAATCTTCTTGTTCAAGTTTCAAACAATGATGCGAGTCACAAAGGTGAGAATTTACAGATCTGAAAGATAGTTTGACTTGAGAATCGGATCTTCTTTCTTTCTTCAATTTATCAGAGATTGGTGCATGAAATTGAAATGATGCAAACCTATCACCTTTCTTTGCATTCAAATCATATTCTCTCTGTAAATTATCTACATTGGGTTGAGTACTTCTCCCAGTGTAATCCTCTTGTTTTGAAAATTTTGTCTTTCCATTTCTGTCCAAAATCAGCAAGTTGTTTGCCAATATATTTCTGTTTCCCATTTTAGCAATCCGTACTGGGTTATTTTGAAGCTGAAGCCACATTGTTGATGGCGCCCCAAGATTCGCTATAGGTCTTACTCCAGTCGCCTTTGGAAGAAACCGGACCCGCGAAAATCCTAGAGATCTCCTCTGTAATGTCTTTGCCAAAGACAAGGCGCTTAGCCGCCTATAATTGGTTCCATTAAGATTTTTTACCACCCCTTTTAGTATCCTAGCCCATGCACTTTTCCTGTAGTAGAAGACATTTTGCCTGCCATTCTCACTTTCAGTAACATAAAAGTGTGCCTGAATAAGTGGAACTATAAAATTTGAAAACAACCAAAATATCCAGTTTGCTAGCATCCTTTGCATCAAAAGAGCTTTGTGTGAATGCTTCCCATCCTTTTTTCTGTCTGTGCTGTACTGGTATGTTGATCCTTCACTTTCCAGAGAATAAGGATAACTCCAATACTTGTCTCCATCATTAGAACTATTTAGATAAGCACAGTGTTCACAAAACAAAGAGGCCCCATTCAACCAAGGATAATGGGATGTTTTAAGCTTATACAAACATTGCTGAAGAGTAATATTTTCAAATCTCCTCAACTTGACAAATCTGGAAATATTGCTTCTTAATGCTCTCCAGTTACGTTTTGATCCCAGTAAAGCGTCAGGTATAATCCTTCTGCAACAAGCCCAGATAAATGATACAACTTCATTGTGGCTGGCATATGATTGGATAAGTTCATTTTGGAAATCCTTTGGTGGTGCCTTGCAGCCCCCTGGCAATTTTTTTAGAAGCACTGAATCCTGACCCTTCATATTCCCATTCATTCCTGACATAGAATAACCTTTGAAAATACTTTTCCCAGTTACCTTATGCGCATGAGAATGCTCTGAAAAAGATTCCTCGCCATGTGTTTCTTCACCAAAGCAATCTGCAAGACTAGCATGCTGACATCCTAGTTTGTCAGCATGCTGTAATAAACTGCACTTATTTAAATCATTACAATGGATCAAGCAATTTTTCTCAGCATACGGACCATGATATCCTGGTAAAACTTGAGAAGTAGAAGCTATTTCAACGTCTATATGATTGTTATCTTTTTGGGCAGTCTCATGAATGATAGACCGTGTTTCTTTATCTTGTGTTTCATTGTCCTCAGAGAAAAAAGAGTTTGTCATCTGCACAAAGTTGATGGTATGTCAGCACTATAAGATTGTAAAAAAAGAGTGGAATAGTGTAAATCAGCATATTTTAATCTAACATACATGGAATGCCATAATTATTAATTTATATTATGGATGCAATTGTGGACATCCTTGTTAATGAAATGGTACAACAGATCCATGAAAGAAAATAACATATCAAAATAATTCCATGCTTTCCTCACTTGACTTTAAAACGAGTATTTCTGCCATCTCAGAGGAAACAGCACATAGTAGCAGCGTATTTTTTAGTGGAGCACCTAGTACCAAGTAGTCAATGCAAATAAAAATTTTCCCTCATCTTAAAATATTTCAAAATCAATTATTATATTAAACAATCAGACATGCTCATATTGCCTAATAATCCTTAAAAAGAATAGGTTTCTCCAAACATTCTCTAAAAGAATCAAGAACAAAGGGCAATATTTTACAAAACTGGAAAGTTCCTTGTAACAAACATAAATTGATCTGAAATGAATCTTAACTCTTGAATAGCTGTAAGACTCAGTACCTGCAAGCCAATTTAGCACTTAGTGAATGTTAGACAGATTATGTAACACAACGCAAATATAAAAATGGAATAAGACAACAATGAGAATAAAACAATGAATTATGTAAAATACAAAAATAAAATAGGAGAGAATGCTAAGAAATGGGAAATGAAAGGTCATGGCTGTTGCCATCCTGCAACTCGTCCTATTTCTTCCTTCACTTTCATTCTCAATGGAAATTTTTCACCAAGAGAGGAAAAGGGGTAGAGAGCCATTAAAGCATTGCAACAAGAGATTGACAGAATGTAACATTGAGGCCCCATTCAAAGCTGGTTTTCACATGTGGGTTACGAGGGTAAAAACTCTGGGTCAACTAGGTGTGTGATTTTATGTGTGTGATGGACATTCATTTTAAGCTGCATATTGCTGTTTATGCATTCTGACAAATCCATACCGCATGATTTGCTAAACTAATATGGGATTATAGTTGTTGTTTGTGTGACTTGATGTTGTTGGAAATTGATGGCTCCACTCGTTGAGTAAAATGATTCTCCATTTGGCACCATATAATTCACATAGAAGTTGGCAACGTATTATATATAATTGGTGAATCCATGTTTGAATTCAATCCCTATCAAATGAATGTTCACTTCAAACAGCCAAAGGACTTGGAGTCTTGGACCACACATTTATTCTCCAAGGGAGATCAAGGTTTGTGGTGAAATAGTTGTTATTCCCCATTTCACTCTCAAATTTCTTTTTATGTTCCTAGAGAGTTGACATACCTGCCTGGGCAATTTTCTCTTTCCTTATAGTGGTATGCTCTCTCTGTCTCTCTCTCTCTCAGTCAAATCAACATTGCATTGGCTATTTTCACATTTCCCTAGGTTGTACGTCCTCCCTAGATTGCAGACTTCATGCTTTAGTTGACTTAAAAGATAGCCTGGTCAATTTTACTGCATTGCCAGTCGAATTTTAACATTTCTGGTAAATTAATTACCTTTTTGGTCGACTTATTATGTTATGAATAAAATATATATAAAAATACTAAAAATAATGTAAATATAAATAATAATAACACATCACAAATAATAATTAATTAGCAATTAGATAATGAAGAGGTATGTCCCTAAGGACATGACCGTTGGTGATGAAGTATCTGCCTAGGGTATATAAGCAGGCCCTCGCCCTCATTTGTAATCATCTCGTCAATTTCTTTTATATAATATTCAATATACAATTACTTGTCCTACAATGGATATTCTTGTCTTCGAGGTATCCTAAAGATTATTGTTGTGTATACGAACTTTGTTTGTTACATTGGTATCATAGTTGTCCGATCCTCTGGCCGATCCATCGCTGCACAGAGCCGCGTTCTTTGATCTAAGTCCTTTGCCGTCAAATTCGTAAACCTTGTTTTCGTTGAAGCATTTTGCTAGAAGAGTTTGGAGTTTCTCCATCTTGCATAGGCCTTTGGCCATATAAAAAATAAAGGAAAAAAATGAGGAAAATATTAAAAAGAAGATAAGAAGAAAGAAAAGATTTAAAAAATCTTAAAAGAAAAGAAAAAATAGATATATAGGAGAAAAAATAACTAAAAATAAATAAATAAATAAGAAAACAAAGTGAAAAAATAAAAATAAAAATAAATAAATAAATATATATATATATATATATATATATATTGAGAAAATAAATATACCTATAGAAAAAAGTTCAAATATATAAAATATATATATTAAAAAAACTATTAAAAAATAAAAATAAAAATAAGTATATTATTAAAAAAAGGGTTATTAATGTGAAAATTTCTGAATTTTTAATACATAAACCCTACTGCTAACTATTGATTTACTTCTACTTGATTTATTACACAAGTTATTTAACTGAATATTCAGAAAAACTTCGAAGTAAACACAAATAGCAGCCTACACAAATACAGATCATTTACTGAACATCACGCACATATAACAAATGACACATATTTTTCGGACAAATGTCCCAGGAAAAACCCAATGCGGGATAACCGACGCAACAACTCTAGAGGGTTTTATTATTATGGAAAATCTAAATACAACATTTTGGGCACTAGAAACAGTTTGCCCTACAAAGAAAATACACGACAGTTGTACCTTATCACTCAGAGACAGAAAATATGGTTGAATCGCTCCCTCAGTCAGGAATTATAGATAACAAGCCCTTTCTGGCCCCCTGGAAACCTCAACACAGCTCTTCCTACAACTGCGTCAGCCCCTCTAGCCCAATGCAGCCTCTACGCAACACAGGTTGCCTCTACGTCACTCTAAAGGCCTCTACGCTGCCTTTCCGTCACCCTCTACGTGGTCTCTATGTCAGCTTCCCCTCCTGTTGGCCTTTGTGCTGCTTGGTACGATGATGCCTCTCTATTGTTGTATTCTCGACCTTGGATCAGATCATCCCTTGCCGATCTCTGCCCCTCACTGCACTACAAACTCACTTCGAAATCCTCAGCAAACCCCGCCCCAGTATTTCGACTTAGCTTCAGTGCATCCGCTGCGTGTGTGTTCTCCAACTGACCCCAAGCCCTTCCTTTATACTTTTCTCATTGGCAAACCAACGGTCGTGATCTTATCTCTAATCGACTGCTACGATTAAAAGAATGCTTGGTCCACGTCACTTAGAACATTCTCATCACATGTGTAAATTAAATTATTTTAATTTTTTTCATATCCCTAAGTTAGACTTAGGGTCCCCATAAAAAAATTTAATTATTTGAATAACTTTTACACCAGATGGAATTTCTCCAATGCTTTCTAGGTCTTGGAGATCTCATGTGTTCCAGCCCCTCCACAAAGTTTCGGAGCTAGACAACACCCTATGCTACCCCAAAATATCAACACTCCCTCTTAGAGAGGAGTGTGCTCTAGCAATATTTCCACACTGAAGCATTGCCCTGATCTCTGGCATCGGTCTCTGCGTTGATGCTTGGCCTGCTGCCCTCCATCTACTGCGTGGCTGCTCTCTGCACTGGTGCCCATGCCTCTGTCACTGACAATACAACATTTGTACTGTAGCTCCCTCTCAAATTGATGCATCGTGCTTCCAACTGCTGCACTACAACTCAATTGCTGAGAGGTAAGAAACTGAAGGACCCCTGCCCAATCACTGACAAACAATTCAGTTGGGCTACATCTCATCATTGAAGCTCCCTCGGCTGCTGCACTGCGTTGTCTCTCTGAAGCCACTATGTTGCTACCGCTCTGCACTACGTAAGCACTGCCCCTCTTCGCTATTGAAGTCCCATCAACCTCTGCACTACTGCTTCAACGTTGTTACTGTCTCTGCACTGCATTCCAATCTACAGCGTCCTAGCACTGCCTCTGCTTCATCATGATCTTCTGCACCCACTGCTCCAGTCATCCTGCTACTGTCTTAAGGCTCTAGTAGCTCGTATGTGATCCAAGAGTCTGGGCACCTCAAGGATCTTACCTTCCTATCTGTGGTTTCTCTACAGATCAATATCACCCCACCTCTTCTCTCGAGGTACATGAGTGCTCATAGCCACATCATCCTCACTACCACTGTCCCCTATCCCTGTTGCTGCTTTGGAATCAGAAGATTCCTTATCCTTCCTCTTAGGAGAAGTGCTGGCGAAATGTCCAGGTTCGTCACATTTAAAGCAACGGACCTTTGATAGGTCCTTCCTCTTCTTCCCTTGTTGTCGTCATTCCTTTGATGCAAGGGTTGCGTCTTCCTTCTCCTCCTTCTTCACTTTGCTACTTTCGTTGTGGAATTCCCTCTTCGTCATCCACTGAATCTCCTCCTGTACTTACTAAGAGCCCTTCATCCGAAGTTTCCCCCATGGCAATTAGCCGATCTCGGATATTCTGCAATCTGGAGAGGAATGGATAGATATCTCCCCCCTTATGCATATGGAACATCCTCATTTGGTTCTCTAGAAGCATCTTCTGTTGGACAGAGCTGCCTTGATACAGCGTGGTCAAAGTTGTCCACACCTCATTTGTCTTCTTCTCGGAAATGTGTGGGATCAAGTGATCTTTCACCTCACCCATAATCAAGCGCTTTGTCCATGCCTGATTCTCGTTGAATTTCTTCAGACCATCCGCATCGGTCGGCACAACTAAGACATTTTCCATGTGGCCTCTGATGTCGTACTCCTCAAGGACTGACAGGATTCTGGCATTCCAGATCGTGAAGTTGGACACACCGTCCAACCTATCCTGATCACGGAATCCATATGGGGCCATCTAGCTCAAATCTGCCGAAGGGGGTACTCCTCTCCCTTCTACTGCTGCTTTACTCAACAAAAGATCGGAACGAGTTCCTTGGCGATAGAAACCCTCTAGAGTAGTTGCTCCCTCTGACAACTTATTTCCCTCCCAGAAATCCTCTACCAAATCTCCTGAATCAGTCCTCTACGATCTCCCTCCTGATCGAATCTCAGATTTCTTTGGCACAAATCTGTTGAGCGACTATTCTCCTCCCGCTTTTATCACCTTTGCTAGGCACTGTTCTGCATCGACAAATTATGCCACACCAGCAATTTCTGAAGATCAGAAACTGCACTTCTGCCCTCGACAAACTGCACAACAACTCACCAACTTGGACTGCGTCACCCTCCTGGTGCTGCGTCAACCTCTGCGTGAGCAGACTATCTCAACGTCCCTCTCGTAGTGTTGCATCAACCTCTACATGAGCGGACTGGCTCTGCATCACCTTTCTGGAGCTGCGTGAGCAGACTGACTCTGTGTCACCCTTGCAGAGTCCATTGTCCCTCTGGTGCTGCGCTGCCTTCTTCCAGATCAGCGATGCTTCAGCTGCCCTTCCTGCAGCCAATATCTTTAGCCACTTTTCTAATGGTTCATCTTGATCTACAATGCTCTGATACCAGGTGAAAATTTTTGAATCCTTAATACATAAACCCTACTGCTAACAATTGATTTGTTTCTCCTAGCTGATTTATTACACAAGTTATTTAACTGAATATTCAGAAAAACTTTGAAGTAAACACAAATAGAAACCTACACAAATACAGATCATTTACTGAACATCACGCACATATGACAAACAACATAGATTTTTCGGAGAAATGTCCTCGTAAAAACTAAATGTAGGAAAACCAGTGTAGCAGCTCTAGAGGGTTTTATTATTATGTAGAATTTGAATACAATATTCTGGGAACCAGAAACGGTTTGCCCTACAGAGAAAATACACAGCAGCTATACCTTATCACTCGGAGACAAAAAATATGGTTGAATCACATCCTCATTCGGGAATTACAGACAACGAGCCCTTTCAGGCCCACTGGAACCCTCAACACAGCTCTTCCTGCAACTGCGTCAACCACTCTAGCCCAGCGCAGCCTCTGCGCAGCATAGGCTGCCCATGCATCATTCTGAAGGCCTTTGCGCTGCCTCTGCGTCACCCAGAAGGGTATGTGTCACCCTCTGCATGGTCTTTGCGTCAGCTTGGCTGGGCTGCATCCCTCCTACTGGCCTCTTGTCCCTCCTGCTGGCCTTTGCGTTGCCCAGTACAATGCTGCCTCTTTGTTCCTGTATCATTCGGATGTGCTGGTAGCATCGAATGTGCTCTAGCTCCGAAATTTTGTGGAGGATTTGGGGTACATGAGATCTCCAAGACCCAGAAAGCGTTTGGAGAAATTCCATCTGGTTTGATAGTTATTCAAATAATTAATCTTTTTAATTAAGGACCCTAAGTCTAATTTGGAAAATTAAAAGATTAAAGTGAATTAAATTAAACACGTAATGAGAATGTTCTAAGTGACGTGGATCAAGCAGCTTCTAATATTAGCTGTTGATTATAAATTAGATCACGGTTGTTGGTTTGCCAACGAGAAAAGTATAAGAGAAGAGCTTGGGGTCAGTTGGAGAATACACATATTGGCAGAAGCACTAAAGCTAAGTCGAAATTCTAGGGCTTGGTTTGCTAAGAATTTCGAAGCGAGTTAGCAGTGCAATGAGTGGCAGAGATTCACAAGGGATGATCTGATCCAAGGCCAAGAATACAATAGCGGCAGAGAGGCAGTACACCAGGCAACGCAGAGGCCAGTTAGAGATACACAGTTCAGCCAAAGCCACGCAGAAGGCAGCGCAGAGGCCAGTTAGAGATACACGGTTCAGCGAAAGTCATGCAGAAGGCAACGCAGAGGCATCAGCAAACCTTCAGGGTGACGCAGGCCCAGCCAGGGCAGCGCAAGGGCAGCGTAAGCCCTGAGAGGTTGACGCAAGCCCATCCAAGGCAGCACAGAGGTTGACACAGGCCAGAGAGACTGACGTAGAGGGCTGAGGGGCAACGTTGGCGTTTTTGGTGGGCCAAAAAGGGCTCGAGTTCTATAAATCCCGTTTGAGGGTGTGAATCAGCCATATTTTATGTCTCCGAGCGAAAGAGGTATTACTACTGTGTAATTTCTCTGTGTGGAGAACCATTTTGGTGCCCAGATATTGTTGAATTCAGATTTTGCATAATAATAAAACCCTCCAGAGCTAGCTGCACCAATTTTCAAGCATTGGGTTTTTTCGAGGACATTTGTCCGAAAAATTTGTGTGTCACTTTGTCATGTGTGCGTTATGTTCAGTAAATGATCTATAAATGTGTAGGCTGCAGTTCTGTTTACTTTGTTGATTTTACTCAATAATTCAGAAAATTAACTTGTAATTTAATTCAAGTAGGAAAGTAAAACAAGACACTGCAGTAGGATTTCTATGTTTAGAAATTTTCACAGTTCCCGCACCGCTAGTATCATTTGCAGTAGCAACGCTGCACAACCACCATGGCCATTCGTAGATGACCTCTCCACTCTTGTCATAGACGACCGTAGCTGCCCAAAGACCTGTCAGCCACCTAAAAAACATATGTGCCACCACAATTTTATCTGCTTTTCGCCTTATCCAATCTACACAGGACATGACAAATCCTCCCGCCCCAACATTGCTTTCCCTCAAGAAATTGGTATATGTCCACTACAAAGGCATCTACAAACTGATACCAAGATCCCATATGAACCATTGTGCTATGCCATGCATCCATGCTAACCAATCATGAATGGATCCCTCAATATCTGGATCCCAAACCCATCTACAACTCAATCTACCATCAAGGGATCCATCGGGATCCCAAAGACATCATGACCAATCATCATAACCCATACCCCTTGGCTCTGGATGTGCTCTGTCTCTAGGCGTAAATGTTGCTGCACCAATAGAATACTAACTCATCACCTCTCTCCAATCCAACCCCTGGCATAAACCAAGGCCAATCCCACTCTGTAGATGTTGAGCTGAAATGCTAATGAGCGCTCGGCCTACATCCTTCAGCCAATGGGAGCATCTAGTATCCCTTATCTCTAAGGGCCCTTGTTGTACTAATCCTCTAACTAAGAATGACGCTCCATTAGTAGGATACCAAATCATGATCTCCCGCCTATCCATCTTGTGGAAAGAATCAAATGCATGGACACATGTATGGAACAAGTCTACTAGGTTGATGCTAGTCCATACTCAACTCATGCAACTCTAACTTGTCAATCAATAAGATCTATCCCAAGAAATCCCGCCCCTCTCTCTCTAATGGGAGAAAGTGGGCAAACCATGCTGCAAGCCCTGTCTATGTACTCCTGGAGAGGGTTGTTTCCTCAAAATGTTGCAGCTTTGTTGGTTGCCACTGCATCTATTTCCATCTCATCAATGGGTGGACCTAAAGATGGATGCACCAACATCTCCAAAATATCCTACCACATCTGACAGGAAACTCCACCCTCATACAATCTACCATCCTCCTGCCAAACTATCCTATCATGTTGTAGCACCTCTTGACAACAAGTGTCTCCAAGTACTACAACCCTATTGGTTGTTTGTGCATCTCTCTTCTCCTCGCCAATAGCTAGCCCAAAGGATGGTTGCTCATCCTCCTTAATCATGGGCTCAACATGAGCCACTAGCTGGCTCTCCAGAGATGGCCAGTCACACACACTGCGCATATCATCCTCCTGATCTAACCCACATTCCACCATATGTTCCATATTCTAAATCATCAACGATGACTCATCTCCCCGACTGTCTCCTTGTTAATTTTGGGGAACTAGATCCCAATTCCATGTTGCACTGCTCATATGACGATGGTCATATTTTTGTTGGATTCCTCTTTCGAAGAGGTACAAGATTGATCTAAAGATAATCTTGATCGAATGAGCATACCATTTATTTTGAATTTATTTTCCACATGTGCAAGGTCGGCCAGATTTGTCCCACATGCCTAATAGATGTGTCACACACCCTCATTGACGGATATAAATTGGAGAGACTTGGAGGTCATTTTCTCATCATCTCATCACACATTCTCTCATTGTGATCTGATTGGTTCGAGAGCCTTTGGAGGCCTTTTTCCCCTCACACGTGTGGAGCGAAGCTGCTTTTTTCTGCGTTGATCTGTTTAGGGCTTTCTGTTGCAGTGTTGACCAGCGTTAATCGTAGTCAACCCTTGGTCGTTTGACCTCAATTTTTTGCAGAAAATCCGATTTTAGGAGGTTGTACAACAAGGCACTAAAATCGAGGAATTCCGAGTTGTTTGACCGAAGCCCTAGTTTGTTGCGTTGACTTTTCTGCGTTGTCCGTGTTTGACTTGCGTTGACTTGTGATGAGCTGTCTTTGAGAGTTGTGGGTGTGACACATGAAGTGTTGGCTGACCGAGAAAGACTTTGCTGATTGAAGCATCCTGCTGACCGTCGTAACACAACAATATCTCATATCTTTGCTAGACAAAAGGAATTGTAAATATGATCTATATTCGACTTATCTTCTATTGATCTATTATTGTGTTCTATCAGCATTTTACTTTCATTTTTATGTGTATAGGGCCTAAGAAACACTGAATTAAAAGTGCATCAAGCATAGAAAACCACTGTTATCTAAATTCAACATGGTATCAGAGTTGAGGTGAAGACAAAGTCCAATAGTCCAAGCTAGTGTTAGAAGTTATCTCTGAAGAAAGAAATCATATCAAGGACAAATGGCCTCCTCAACCTACAAGGGTTTCAAGGCTGATGATAAATTGACTGATAAGTCTGATTATCATGCATGGAAGATGTCCTTGGATTTGCTGCTAGAAGATCAAGATGCCATGGACTATGTACAGGGAAAGATCCAAGAGCCTCCATCAAATGCAGTTGTTGCCACGAAGACAAAGTATAGAAAAGGGGAAATCAAAGCAAAGATGATTATCCGAGATTCTATTCATAAGCAATTGGTTGCTTACATTTCTGAGTTGAAGACATCTAAGGAGATCTATGATAAGCTGGTGAGCATCTTCAGGGCTAGCAATGCTAATCAAATCCTCTTCTTCAAGAATCAATTGAAGAATATCAAGAAGGGTAAGGATGAATCTATTCAATTCTATTTTATGAGGCTCACTAAAATCAGGAATAACCTCGTAGCTATTGGGGAAGCAATATCTGATCGAGAGATTGTTCTTATTGCACTTGGAGGTCTCCCCTATGATTGGCATGTATTCAATACCACTATTCTCAATAATAATGTGATTCTTGATTTTGATGAAATATTGACAAGATGCACTCAAGAGGAAACAAGAATGATGGAGTATGCCTCTAATGGTAATGGAGTGACCCTACTGCCTTCGCCGCTCATGCAAAGAAGAAGAACCATGGTCGTCCGAGAAACCAAAACCATGGTAAAACGGGGCCCAAAGGAAGGAAGGGAAGATGTTACACTTGTAACAAGACAAGTCACTATGCAAGAGAGTACCCTAACAGAAGGGACTCTCCCAGGGATGAGGACAACAACAACTCGAGAAGGAATGGCAGGAACAACATGTTCCAAGGAGAAAGGAAGGCTCCCTCTAATCGTAATGGAAATGGGCAACCTTTCAAGAGATCAAGAAATTCCAGGTACAATGAGTCTAATGTTGTTGATAATAAGAGAAATGAATTATTCTTATATCTGCCCTCTCTGCTGCATCTCCGCCCAACACCATGGATCTCTGGTTGATTGATAGTGGTGATTTAAGGCACCTCATTGGTTATAAAGAAGCCCTTTCTGATTTGGTTGAGAAGGATACTAATCCGGAAATTATCCTTGGAGATAATCCCACCTATCCCGTGAAAGGGACAGGCACTATGACCCTCCATTTATCTCAAGGTGAAGTCATCCGATTACAAGATGTGTTGTATGTACCTGCTTTGAAGAAGAACCTTGTGTCCATTTCGGCAATGGAAGACAAAGGGTTCAAGGTGGCATTCGTTGATAGAAAGGTACTTATCTGGAAGAAGAACTTCAAGGAAGCTCTTTCTATTGGTTTTAGAGTTGATACACTCTACCAAGTTGGAGGAAGTCCATTGGGGGCTATGACATGTGATACAGCTCTTCAAACAGAGTTATGGCACCGGAGGTTTGCTCACCTTCATTACAAAGCCCTTCCCGAATCAAGGAAGGTGGTGACAGGGATGCCCAAATTAAGAGACGATCATGAAGGTATATGTCAGGGTTGTGCCGAAGGGAAGCGTACAAGGGGACCATTCCCCTCTAGTGTCACAAAGGAAACTGATATCTTGCAGTTGATACATTCTGACTTATCTGGTATGCTGCCCGTTACATCCTTAAGAGGATGTTCCTATTACATGACTTTTATAGATGACTTCTCTGGCAAGACCTGGATATATTTTTTGAAGAAGAAGGACGAAGCATTCAAATGGTTTCGTACCTTCAAGGCCTTGGTGGAAAATCAAACCGAAAAGAAAATCAAAGTTTTGAGGACCGACAATGGGACCGAGTATGAGTCAAATGAGTTTAATGACTTTTGTAGAGAAGTTGGAGATAAGTTGGCATTAAGAGGGAGACCACAACTGCGTATACTCCTGAGAAAAATGGTGTTGTTGAAAGAAAGAACAGGACCATTGTGCAAGTTGCATGTGCCATGCTATGTGACCAAGGTCTTCCGAAGTTTATATGGGGAGAAGCTGCGAACACTGCTGTTTATGTTCAAAATAGATGCCCGCATTCCGCTTTGGACTCCAAAACTCTCGAAGAAGTCTTCTCTGGTAGAAAGTTGAGGTTTCTCATTTTAGAGTTTTTGGTTGCCTGTTTACTTTCATGTGCCGAAAGAAAAGAGAAGCAAGCTGGATGCTTCTGGAAAAAAGGGAATGTTTGTGGGCTACAGTGAAACTTCGAAGGCATATAGAATCTGTGTGTCTGGTCAAAGAGAAGTGGAGATATACCACGATGTCACCTTTGATGATGATGCTGCCCTCAAGAAAGTAAGAAATCTTCCTAGCTCCAAGGAAGACAAAGAAGATGAAGAAGCAGGGAAGCTGGAAGAGCCGAAGGACGACCTGATGCCCGATGTTGAAGGACCTATGGATCCCATTGCTCCACCTCCTTCAAATAAGAGAAGACCCTCATGGCTTAGGGATACTCTCGAAGATGCCGAAAGACATATTGCCCCAAGGGGGACATTCCGTGAAAGCAAGAAGCCGAAGAGATACCAAGGGTATCTAACAGCCATGAGTATGATAGTACAATCTGAGCCTGGGACATTTGAAGAAGTCATAAAGCATCAAGTTTGGAAGGATGCTATGCACAAAGAATATGTGTACATTATGAAGAATGATGTCTCGGTGCACATGCACTCCTTCCTAGGCTTGGAGGTCTGGCAGAGGCCAGGCGAGATTTTCCTTACTCAAGGAAAATATGTCGTGAAGTTGTTGGAAAGATTTGGTATGGTGGACTGTAAGTATGTGTCGACACCGATGGAACTCAACTTTAAGAAGTTCAATGGAAACGCTACTGGGCTCATGCTACCAAATCCTACCGAGTATCGACAACTCGTGGGGGGCCTGATGTTTTTAGTGAACTCCTGTCCGGAGGTATGTTTTGCAGTGAACACTTTGAGTCAACATATGGTTGATCCTCATCACATTCACTGGATTGGTTCCAAGAATCTGTTGAGATATCTTTGGGGCACAATCAACCATGGGTTGCGATACACTCTCGGGAGTTTGAGACTCCATGGATATACTGATGCCGATTAGGTTGGCATTCTAGTGGATCGCAAGAGCACATCTGGATGTTGCTTCACCTTGGGTTCTGCTTCGATATCTTGGATGAGCAAGAAGCAGAAGTCGGTGGCTTTGAGCACCGCTAAGGCCGAATACATTGCAGCGAGTATGGCCTGCTGTGAAGTTGTTTGGTTGTGAAAGCTCTTCAATGAGCTTTTTGGGCATGTGCCAGATACCACCGTTATCCGTTGTGATAACCAGAGTGCGATTCGTCTTTCTCAAAATCCCATGTTCCACGATCGATCCAATCATATTGATATCAGGTACCCCTTTATTCAGGATAAGGTACAGCGAGGCTCTGTAAGGCTCGAACATATAGGAACTAATGAGCAGGTCGCGGATATTCTCACAAACCCCCTAGGGAAGGTCAAGTTTCTAACCTTCCGTGAGAAGCTTGGAATCGTGGAAAGACCCTATTTTTAGGGTCCTGCTTGAGTTGGACTATGAGCTCTGGGAGCTCCAGGGGGCTTGGGGATAACTTCTTGGAGCTATAAGCACACACGGGGCTAGGCTTGCCCAACAATGTTCTGCTTCTGCCCCACTGTTATGATATTGTGTTGGTTCTCCTCTCTCTGATCTATGCCCCGCACGCATCCTACCCATGGAGTTTCAGACTCATAGAAAGTACCTCTCATTTGGCCAATGAGGTGGGAAATGTGGATAGATACCATAGCAAGACCGATGGATGCATCAAAGATTGCCGTACTCTCCATGTCTAGGAAGGCACGTGTCCGACACCTTGATCTAGGATCAAGTATGATGAGGTCTTATCCTTTAAACTGACTTCGGGTCTGTAAATTAACTTCGGGCTAGTATGAGAACTTTTTTAATCCGAGAGAGGTCTTTTTACCTGTAAGCTAACTTCAGGTCAGCTGTGTGTGATGTCTTTGTGACTCGCCTTTTGTTCTGAAATAAAGAGCCAGCAAAGCAAGTTACAGCGGGATGACGCACGATGTTTGGTTTGGTATATGATGGATGCAACTTGTCAACAGATGGAGTTCTCCCTAGTTGAGTGGGAGTGTTAATTTTGGGAAACTAGATCCAAACTCCATGTTGCACTGCTCATATGACGATGGTCATATTTTTGTTAGATTCCTCTTTCGAAGAGGTGCAAGATTGATCTAAAGATTATCTTGATCGGATGAGCAGGACATTTATTTTCAATTTATTTTCCACAGGTGCAAGGTCGACCAAATTTGTCCCACATGCCTAATAGATGTGTCACACACCCTCATCGACGGATATAAATTGGAGAGACTTGGAGGTCATTTTCTCATCATCTCATCACACATTCTCTAATTGTACTCTGATTGGTTCGATAGCCTTTGGAGGCCTTTCTCCCCTCACACGTGTGGAGCGAAGTTGTTGTTTTTTGCGCTAATCCATTTAGGGCTTTCTGTTGCAGCGTTGACCAACGTCGACCATGGTCAACCCATGGTCGTTTGACCCCAATCTTCTGCAGAAAATCTGATTTTAAGAGGTCGTACACTGGGGCACTAAAATCGAGGAATTATGCGCTGTTTGATCGAAGCCCTAATTTGTTGCATTGACTTTTCTATTGCTGCCTGCATTGACTTTACTACATTGTCCCTGGTTTGAATTGCGTTGACTTGTGATGAGCTATCTTTGAGGGTTGTAGGTGTGACACATGAAGTGTTGGCTGACCGAGAAAGACTTTGCTGGTTGAAGCATCCCGCTGACCATCGTAACGCAACAATATCTCATATCTTTGCTGGACAGAAGGAGTTGTAAACCTGATCTATATTTCACTTATCCTCTATTGACCTATTGTTGTGTTCTATCAGCATTTTACTTTCATGTTTAAGTGTATCGAGCCTAAGAAAGATTGAAGTAAAGGTGCATCAAGCATAGAACACCATTGTTATCTAAATTTAACACTTCTCCCTGGACTTCTTCACTCATGGGAACAATCTGTTGCTCATCATACTCCTCCCTCAAACATAAATGCATATCTGCCCTGTTGTCCCCAGCTCCACATGACTGCTCATGCTGCTCAGAGGCATCCTCGTAAGAACCCGTTGACTTCTCAATTTTGGGTAGCATCAGATGTGTTCTAAGTCTCAAACTTTGTGGAGAGGCTTAGATACATGCATTACAGATAACCCATAAATTGTTTTGGGAAATTCCACCTAGAAACAATTTTATTTGATAAATTAATTATTTTTAATGAGGACCCTAAGTCAAAATTAGGAAAATTAAAATAATTAATGGGTATTAATATAGATTGTGGGTGACACTTCTAGAAAAAGCAGATCAAGTCTAAATATAATCTTAGTCATTGATTGGAGATCCAATCTCGGTCGTTGAAGTCTTAACGAGAAGACTATAAAGGAATGCTTGAGGGTCATTTGTAAAACACACCGAAAGGATCAAGTGATCAAATTTTCTGAAGGAGCAGTGCTCAGAGGAAAACTTCGATCTAAGTGATTCTTCAGCACAGTTGAGGGGCAGAGACAGTGTTGGCAGGAGGATCTTCTCCGAGGCCGAGGATCATTAGTAGAGAGGAAGAGAAAGATGAAGAGGAAACAACGCATAGCCCATAGAGTGTGACGCGGCACCCAGAAGGGGTGACGCAGGGCCACACAGGCCACATGCAGAGGCAACGCAGTTTCTGAGCAGAAGTCCGAGTTTCAGTTGGGAAATCGAGAATCTGAGCCGGGAGGGTTGGGATTGAGTTTCTTGAGGGTTGAAAGATCACACAGAGGAGGTGACGCAGTTCCAGAGCAGTCCCCACACAGACCTATGCTACAACTGCATAGAGGCAGCGCAGAGGGTGTTGGGGTTTCGTTAGTTCAACTATTGGATCAGCCAAGACTTGCAGAGTGAGGTAATCTCATTATTTTTGTTTGTCAGTATTCTCTATAACTAATTTGTTCAGTGAGATAATCAGAGATGTATTCATATATAATTGTTGCTTAATAATATAACCCTCACATCTGTTGCACCGGTTTTCCTGCATTAGGTTTTTCCGGGGACATTTGTCCAAAAAAATGGCGTCCTGTGTGTGTTGTTTCTTTTGCTCATCTTTCCTTTTTCCACATGTAAATTAATTAAGTGAAGGCTACTTCAGGAATTGCTTCAATGTTTTCAGAAGTAATCTGCAAAATAACTTGTTAATGTAATTTACAAGTAGGAGAAGTAATTCAGTTTGTTGCTGTAGGATTCCAGATCTAGGACTTGGAATTTTCACATGGTATCAGAGCTTGTGGAGCATTGCAGGTGAAACAGGAAGAGAAGATCAAGCGCTGAGAAGGAGGTCGAGTAGCCGCAGATAGCAGCAATTCGAATCCCCAGAGGGATTGCGTAGTCCAGGCCTGGAGGGCTGAAAATTCTAGGAAAGTCTCTCTTTGAGTGAGTTGCCAGATAGGAAGGGCTTCCAGATTGAATTTTTGCCGGGACAGAGGGAGCAGCACAGAGCTGGTGGGACACATTTTTCTGCAGACAAAATTTGTTTTATCGGGAGGAAAGTCGTCAAGAAAGGAAGAAGCAGCACATTGAGGGAATTTTCTTCCTCAAGATGTTCCTAGACAGGGAATTTCATTTTTCCAAGATCTGAGCAGCAGATCTACCAACTCCAGAAGGAGTGCATAAGCTTGCACAGTGTTGTGCAAAGGGGGAATAAGAGGAGCATATTCGTCATTCTTAACGGCCATGGAAGCTCACGGACTTAGAGATAGGATCACGACTAGTTGGAGGGAGCCTCCAACTATGTAATCTAGAAGGCGAAGTGTTGAGATTTTTGGGTAGCATCAGATGTGCTCTAGCTCCGAAATTTTGTGGAGGAGCTGGAGTACATGAGATCTCCAAGACCTAGAAAGTGTTTCGAGAAATTCCATCTAGTTTGATAATTATTCAAATAATTAATCTTTTTAATTAAGGACCCTAAGTCTAACTTGGGAAAATTAAAAGATTAAAGTGAATTAAATTAAACATGTGATGAGAATGTTCTAAGTGACGTGGATCAACCAACTTCTAATCTTAGTCGTTGATTAGAGATTAGATCACAGTCGTTGGTTTGCCAACGAGATAAGTATAAGAGAAGGGCTTGGGGTCAGTTGGGGAACACACATTGGCATAACACTGAAGCTAAGTCGAAATTCTAGGGCGGGGTTTGCTAAGAATTTCGAAGCGAGTTTGCAGTGTAGTGAGGGCAGAGATTGGCAAGGAATGATCTAATCCGAGGCCAAGAACACAACAGCGACAGAGAGGCAGTGTACAAAGCGGCGTAGAGGCCAGTGAATGATATGCAGTTCAACCAGAGTCACGTAGAAGGTAGTGCAATGGTAGCTGCAACCCTTCAGGCATGACGCAAGCCCAATTAGGGCAGCGTAGGGGTAGTGTAAGCCCAGAAACGCTGACGCAAGCCCATCTAGGGAAGCACAAAGGCTAACGCAGGCTACACAGACTAACGTAGAGGGCTGAGGAACAACACTAGGGTTTCCGGTGGACCAGAAATTGCTCGAGTTCTGTACATCCCGTTTGAGGGTGTGAATCAACCATATTTTGTCTCCGAGTGAAAGAGGTACCACTGCCATGTAATTTCTCTGTGTGGCGAACCATTTTGGTGCCCAGATATTGTTGTATTCAGAATCTGCATAATAATAAAACCCTCTAGAGCTGGCTGCACCAGTTTTCCCGCTTTGGCTTTTTCCGAGGAAATTTGTCCAAAAAATCTGTGTGTCACTTTGTCATGTGAGTGTGATGTTCAGTAAATGATTTGTAAATGTGTAGGCTGCAATTGTGTTTACTTCGCTGATTTTACTGAATAATTCAGAAATAACTTGCAATTTAAATCAAGTAGGAAAAGTAAATCAAGACACTGCAGTAGGATTTATGTTTAGAAATTTTCATACGAGGCTTCAATGCCTTCTAGATGAATACGATCTCAAGCTCTTTGTGACGAGTACAGTAGTTGTCCCTGCAGATCCAAATCCGTTGAAGAAGTACACATCTAACATGGCAAAGATGAAAAGGCTGCTCCTTGATGGAGTCAAAGATCACATTGTGTCCCACATAGCAGGCAAGGACACTGCTAGGCAGATGTGGGAAGCCTTGGAAATGTTGTATGAAGGATCTTCTGAGTAGCAGAAGATGTACTTAGAGCAGCAACTGAGGATGGCGCAGATGCAGGGAGGGGAGCGCATTATTCTGTTCCTGATTAGACTTCAGGAAATCCATGACCAACTGGCAGACGTGGGGTCTACCCCTTCTCGCACGGCAATGGTAAGACTAGCTCTTAACGCAGTCACTGAAGATTGGCAGGAGTTCGTCTAGAGTATCCTGGGCAAAGCAACCTTGCCAGGATGGGAAGAGATGTGGGTTGCTCTTCAGTAAGAAAAGCTAAGGAGAGACATGGTCAAGTGCAAACTTGATGGCAGTAGTGGCAGTGGGTCAAAGGCGAAGGAGGAGGAGGAAAATGCAACCCTTGTATCCAAAGGGCAGCAAGAGCAACAGAGACATAAGAAAGACATCTCAAAGAAAAAGGACAAGGACGAGAAGCACGATCTGAAGCCTGCAACCGCGAAGATCGATGAGGATGAGTACATCATGAGTGCCCATGCATCTCTAGGAGGGAGATGGGGCAATATTGAGCTATAAGTTTGCAAGAGCTTCAGTTGGGCAGGATCCTTGAGGAGTCCACCTCTCAGATCATATCCTTGCTACGAGTGCCCAAGATCGGTTAGCGTAGTAGGCTAGAGAAGTTTTTAGTTGATGCAAAGGAGTGCAAAAACGACAAATGCAAAGGATAGCATCGCAAAGAATATTTGTGCGTTGCGTAGAGACGTTACAAAGTAAAGAAGAAGCAGAAAGCGTAGTTGCTGCAATGCAGAGGGACACAGTGCAGAGCGGCAGCAGCGCAGAGCAGAGTTGCGGCAATGTGGAGGGACTCAGTGCAGAGCAGCAACAGCGCATAGTAGAGTTGCAACAGTGCAGAGGAATGCAGTCCAGAGCAGCAGCAATACAGTGCTTCAGAGGGACAACGTGGAACCAGCAGTCAACATTTCAGCATCGAGATCATGGCAAGGTCAGTAGCAGTACAATGTAGCAGCAGCGCAGTGGTTGGTGGACAACACGTCAAACATCAGCAGCGCAGAGAAAGATGCTTCAGAGGGAGAGTAGTGTGCAGCAGGGCATATTTCTTAAAGCACATTCCTCGCTAAGAGGAACTGTTGATTTTGGGTAGCATCGGATGTGCTCTAAGCCTCAAACTTTGTGGAAAGGCTTAGACACATGCATTACAAGTAACCCAGAAATTGTTTTGGGAAATTCCACCCAAAAACAATTTTATTTGATAAATTAATTATTTTTAATGAGGACCCTAAGTCTAACTTAGGAAATTAAAATAATTAATGGGTATTAATTTAAACTGTGGGTTAAACTTCTAGAAAAAGCAGATCAAGTCTAAATATAATCTTTGCCATTGATTGGAGATTTAATCTTAGTCGTTGAAGTCTCAACGAATAGACTATAAAGGAAGGTTTGAGGGTCATTTGTAAAACACACCGAAAGGGTCAAGTGATCGAATTTTCTAAAGGAGCAGTGCTCAGAGGAAAACCTCGATCTAAGTGATTCTTCAGCGCGGTTGAGGGGCAAAGACAGTTTTTGCAGGAGGATCATCTTTGGGGCCAAGGATCATCAACAGAGAGGCAGAGAAAGAAGAAGAGGAAGCAACACAAAGCCTAGAGAGGGTGACGCAACACCCAAAAGGGAAATCGACATTCTGAGTTGGGAGGGCTAGGATAAAGTTTCCTAAGGGTTGAAAGATCATGTAGAGGAGGTCACGCAGTTCCAGAGCAATCCCCACGCAGGCCTACCACAGCTACTGCGCAAAGGGTGTTGGGGTTTCGTCAATTCAGCTGCCGGATCAGCCGGAACTTGCAAAGTGAGGTAATCTCACTATTTTTCTCTGTCAGTATTCTCTATGACTGATTTTTCTGGTGAGACAATCAAAGATGTATTCATATATAGTTGTTGCTTAATAATAAAACCCTCAAATCTGTTGCACTGGTTCTCCTGCATTGGGTTTTTTCGGGGACATTTGTCCAAAAATAATGGTGTCCAGTCTTTTATTCGGTTTTCCTATTTCCACATCTAAATTAATTAAGTGAAAGTTGCTTCAGTAATTGCTTCAATGTTTTCAGAAGTAATTTGCAAAATAACTTGTTAACGTAATTTACAAGTAGCAAAAGTATTTCAGTTTGTTGCAATAGGATTCCATATCTAGGACTTGGAATTTTCACATGACTCAACTATAAAAGAAGAATCTTCATCCAAAAAGTCGAAAGGAATCTCCCCCTGATCTACCTCTATCACCTTTTTGTGTCACTCAAACAAGAGTTGTTAGGCCCCCAAAGTCCCTTGCAGATGCAGTAGAGACCTTTCCTCTTCAATTCAATTTTGCTGCATGTTTGAGCTTTGGCACCTTGTTCTTTTCCATCACTTCGCTTCCTCCCTAGTTCCTCCTTGGTCAATTGCCTTCTAAATAGTTTTAAATTCTGCTTAACCAACCTTTCGGCTAGTTTGTAAGCAACTACTGAGACACTATTCCTTCCTCCAAATGGCCAACAACCTAGATTGCAGTATCTTGCAAATGTCAACATGGTTACCTATGAATCCAGCCATGATTTCTAAGATCTTGAGCCTCTTCTCAATGATAAGACCCAAAATGTTATGTAGATACTGAAGATTCTCTTCATGTAGATACTGAAGATTCTCTTCTATTAGTGGGAAAACTTTTCTAATAATGTCATCATTGAAGGGAAACATAAGTGAAGTTATTCTGATAATCTCACTGAGAAAGGAGGCTACTTTAAGTTTGACCCCTTCACAAGCGTGCTCCAAGAATCTTGGTTGAATCTGATTGGCTCACTTTAGAAAGGTGTGAATCCAGCTTCTTCAGATTAAGTAAGGTTTTTGCGGTAATTTTAGGTTCTTCAAATCAGATCCAAATGCAAAGAGCCAATTTGCTACCTCTAGCTCTTTCTGCAAATCCCTTATTTCCTCCGGCTGTAGGATGGCAAGTACACCCTTTGAAAAGGGTTTGTTGTTCGGTTTTTCTCTTTGATTCAAAAAAGCATTGCAGCTCCAAGCACCAGGGGCAAGTGATTACTCGAACTATTTTTGGTATTGTCTTCTTTCAAAGTCATTAAAGGTGTTTCTGAGGTTTTCTAAAGCCTCCTCAAATCCCATCATTTTGCAGCAAGGGTCACAACATTGTACAAAATCTTACTCAAGACTCTCACCCAACCTCTACTCAACTTTATATCGCATCAATAAACAAGAACCTGGATATTCTATTGAACATTACCCAACAACTAGTGACTCCTCAACACAAAGTTATGACAACAATAAATAACTCAACTCTAATTTTCCCTCCCGAAATGATAATCTCATCCTCCTAGAAATAATTAATTCAAAATTCAAGGATTGATGATCCTCAACGCTGCAAATGGCTCAAACTGGTAACAGTGAATTTTTATAGATGTTCTATGCTTGATGGAACTTTACTTTATACCCGATATCAAATAGCAATCACATAAACATGAAAGTAAAACGCTGATAGAACATACCAATGGATCTATGGAAGACAAGCCAAAAATACACTTAACTTGATCAGCAAAATATATGTGTTACAGTGCGTTATGGCGGTCAAAAGGATGCTTCAACCAGCAAAGTCTCCTCACAGTCAGCCAACCAGAATGTGTCACACAACCCTCTCGGACAACTTCTACAACAATCAACCCAAAGTCAACATTGTCTAGTCAACGGTCAACGCAAAACAACAGCAGCAGAAAGTCAACATCTAGCCTTGATTTTGTGCCAAAAAATGCGGATTGAGGAGATCGAAGTTTTGGGAGAGTTTCGGGTCAATTTGACCAAGCACTGAACAAAGTCAACATTGGTCAATTCTGTGCTAGAAACCCTAGAACAGTCTGAAACCCTAGTTGTTTTTCCCACATGTGAGTGAAGAGAAGCCTCCAAGAAGATGATCAAACCAATCAGATGCAGAGAAAGAATGTGTGATGAGTGATGGTGAAAATGACCTCCAACCTTGACCAATATATATCCATCAGTGAGGGTGTGTGACACATCTGTTGGGGCTTCAAGCCTACATTACAAATATGGCCGACCTTGCACATAAGTGGAATTAATTCAAAATAAATGTTCTGCTCATCGGATCAAGATGATCTTTAGATCGATCTTACACCTCTCCAAAAGAGGAATCCAATAAAAATATTGGCATCGTCATCTGAGCATCACAACATGGAGTTTGGACCTAGTTGCCCAAAATTAACACTCCCCCTCAACTAGGGAGAAATCCATCCACCTGTGCCATCCAAACATCGTGCGTCATCCCGCCGTAACTTGCTTTGCTGGCTTCTTTATTTCAGAACAAAAAGATGAGTCACAAAGACATCACTCACGGCTGACAAAATCAGCCTCGCAGGTCTCGTTGACCGCACTTTGTCAACTACCCCATGGCAGTACACCCCCATTTTTTCAAATGGGATTCTTCATGTTCGACGTGGTTGCGCCATTCAGATTCCATCATCAGTCATCAGTCGACAGTTTTGCAAATGATGTAAACCCATTCTGCATGTTATGATGTAAATGATCTAAGTAAGACTGTCAATGTATGTAACAACCTAGGTAAGCCTAGTATGTTGTTGATGATCTCTATCCTAGGAGGTTTTTTGTCTCACTGATTCACGAAAGTGATCAGCAGAGTTTTTCCCTCCAGCCTCACCCCAAAGCTAGGGTGGATTTTGTCATCAGCATGCTAAGTGAGTCCTAGTGTTCTCTATCGAGTCCTTGTAAAAGTAGTTTGAGCTACTTGGTCTACTAGATCATATTTTGAGTCGCAGAATTGGGTATTTATTTGAGGGTCTATACGAATGGGTTTTCCCCCTTCATATATGTAAATGTATTATCTCATGTAAAAGAGGGTTGGAAAAATAATTATAATCCCCTCTTAGTCAATTAATTAAATTTTATGGTCAATTAATTAATAAAATCTTAAACCAGAAATTTAATTAATTTAGGGTCCTAAATTAGGATTAAATCTTTAAAGGAAAAATTTGTGGGTCCTTGGAAAATGATTTTGACAGCCCCAGGCCAAGGGAATATTGAGAATTTTAAGAAATATTGGACCTTTGGGCCTTGGTGGTTAAGTCAAAGTCAAAATTTTGGGGTAATTAACTCAAAAATAATATTTTTGAGTTAATTAAAATTGAATTAAATGATAAATTCGTTTTTTCCCCAAAATTTTAATTTCAACGCTCCTGATTAAAAGATAATTAAATTTTTTGGACGATTGAGATTATTTTGATGAGGATCATCCAAACTAGCCGTTAGAGATCTTGTCCTATAAATTTAGAGGTCTTTCTCATTTTTGAGTCATCAGATCTCAGGATCGTGCACTTGCTCTTAGAAGCTCTTGTAAACTTTTTGAGGAATAAAGCATAAAGACTTTGGGGTTTCAAATCTGGATGTTCCTTCTCAGATCTATGTGGTGAATTGTCTCTAAACTCTGCTACTTGGTTTCTCGCATTTTATGGTTGATGGCCTTCATGGATTAATCTGCATATAGGTATCTTATGCAGTTTTCTGGGTTTATAAAATAACATTCTGATTTTTCTGCAAAGGTCTCATGTTGTTTTCTTAAATCTCTATCAGTCTAAAGATCTGGATCTAAGTGTGCAGGGAATTTTTTCTTAAGATTGGGCGTCTGGGGAAGTCTTCGGTTGGACCAGCCGACTCCCAATAAACATAAATCTGATAAGCTCTTTATTTGTTAAATTTCCGGGTCTATCTTACGATATTTGTGATTTTGTAGGGTTTCGAAGGCTTGTGCCTCTCACTAAAACTTTAAATCTCTGAAAATTGTGCTAAAACGGATTTAGATCTAACCATGAGGGTTTGAAATCTGTAAACTAGTTGTAAATTTGTAAATTTTTTTTAGGATTGTGAGGGTTTTAATCGTTTATTGGTGTATATATCTTCAGATCTGGCTGTCTTTTGCAGGTTAAGGGTTCAAATCGAATTTTTTTTTCAAAATCTAAGCAGATCTAGCCTCCAAAGGCCGAATCTGGCCTCAATCTGCTTCTGTGGACGAATCTGGACATTGTTTTTAATTAAAGGAGCATAAGATCTGAGCTTAAATGAAGAAATTTTAAGATCTGAGGTTAAAATTTTGAATGTACTGGGTTTGGGCTCTGAATGCTGTTTATTCCCTTCGATCTGCAATTTGCCCTACCATTTCCATCCGATCTGCCGACGTCGCTCTGCTCTTCATCGACCCTAACTGCACATTCCTCTTTCATTTTGTGTTGATCTCGTTCATTTCAGATATCGTGCTTCAACCAAGCATTTTCTGTCCAGCCTGCATTTTGCTGTGTCGAACCTTACCTTAGCACCGCTGCTCCCTTCTTCATGCGCTCCATCTCTCATCTTGACCCTCAACCTGCGTTGACTCTTCCCTTAACCCTTTCTCCCATCCACTCGGCTCTTTCTCCTTTCGATTTGCTGACCCTCAAGCCTCTCTGCCCATCGAACCTTTACTTCTCTGTCCTCACTCCAGTTCATTGCTGCCGTCGACTTCCATTGGATCATCGACGTCCATGCCCCGTTCGATGCCTGACCTGCAAACACAAACGATAAACAAAAAACACAAAAATCGCGTTGAATTTTTCAAAAGCCGACATTTTATTTTGTTTCATTAAATCGAATTCATTTTAATAGTTTGTAAGGTAGCGGTTAGTCTTAGGTTTTAAATTTCGATTTGTTTTTTTTTTATTTGACATTCATGTAGTTAGATTTTAATTTTAAATTCATTTATGCTATAGTGATAGCGTAGTTTTAATTTTAATTTCAATTTTGTTTAGTTTAGGTTTAGTTTTATTTAACTCGATTTCTAGATTTTAACCTTTGTTTTTTTTTTATTAGATCTTGGTTATTTTTGTTTTAGATTTTTAATGTTTAGCTTTAGCTGTAATTTAGGATCTTACATTTTAGATTTTAGATTTGGATTTAATTTCTAATTCTTCTTTAGATTAAGGCTTTAACAAAGTTTTTTTTAGATTTTTTTTTTTTAAATTTGAAAATAAAAATAATAAAAAATTATAAAAATTTCAAAATTCTAAAATTTTTTCCAAGTCCTATGGTCAAAGTGAGCTTAATCTTTTTATCTAAAGTTTTGACTAAAGAAACATAATCTGGATCGAGATTAATTGAAACATCATAAATTTGGAAATATTACAATTATCTGGCATTTTCATCTTGTGATAATATCGCTGTGGGGTAAAATATTTTAATGCATGGTTGTGGTGTTTTCAATTAAATATCATTATAAGCAATCGTGTTTTTTAAGCAGCGGTTAATCGTCACTTACTTGTTCATAATTGCATAGCGGGATTTTGTTTGACTCCATAAGGCACTGGTCTTAAACGTGAAATCTAATTTAGATCTGTGGAATCTCGTTCATTTCTATCAAGTATTTGATGTTTTAGCTGTGTCTCCTGGATTTGTCATCCTCATTTATAATAGGGTCTACCTCCCTTAACTTGCAAGGAGACAGTTTAAATAGAGAGATTGGGGATAAGAGTGACAGCCCCCAATCTGAGCCGTTGTCGCGGTGCCTTGACAATCTGTGCGACAACAAGGTCCAAAACCTCTATAGGACTCAAAGGAGTCATAGTACCAACCCGAAGTTGGTTTAACCAACCTGAAGTTGGTTTAATTGACCCGAAGACAGTTGAAGGTCTGAAACCTCACTTGGACTCAAGAGAGTCATATACTAACCCAAATTTAATTTAACTGATCCGAAGTCAGTTGGAGGTCTGAAACCTCACTAGACTTGATCCCAGATCAAGTGGTTCGACACGTGCCATCCTAGATAGAGAGTACGGCAATCTCCGATGCGTCCAACAGTCTTGCTACTGGTCTCTAGCTTTTCCCACCTCATTGGCCAAGATGAGAGGTACTTTCCATGAGTCTAGGACTCCATGGGTAAGATGCATACGAGGCACAGATCAAAGAGTATCATAACGGTGGGACAGAAGCGCACCAACAAGGTTCGGCAAGCCTAGCCCTATGGTTGCTTATAGCTCCAAGCAGCTATCCCCAAAGACCCCTGGAGCTCCCAGAACTCATCGTCCAACAGGACCCTCAGTATAGGGTCGTTCCACGATTCTAAGATTCTCACGGAAGGTTAGGAACATGACCTTCCCCAAGGGCTCTGTGAGAATATTCGTGACCTGCTCATCAATTCCTTATATGATTGAGCCTTACGAAGCCTCGCTGTACCATATCCCGGATAAAATGGTACCAGATATCAACATGCTTGGATCAATCGTGGAACACGGGATTCTTTGACAAACGAATCCCCCTCTAGTTATCACAAAGGATAACGGTGGCATCTAGCACATGCTCGAACAACTCACTGAAGAGCTTTTGCAACCAAGTGGCTTCACAACAGGCCATACATGTTGCAATGTATTCAGCCTCGACAGTGCTCAAAGCTACCGACTTCTGCTTCCTGCTCAAAGCAGACCCAAGTGTGAAGCAGCATCCAGATGTGCTCTTGCAATCCACCACACTACCAACCCAATCGACATCAGTATATCCATGGAGTCTCAAACTCCCGGCAATGTATCTCAGCCCATGGTCTATCGTGCCCCAGAGATATCTCAAGAGTTTCTTGGCACCAGCCCAGTGAATGTTATGAGGATCAACCATGTGTTGATTCAAAGTGTTCACTGCACAACATACGTCTAGACCGATGTTCCCTAAGAACATCAGGGCCCCTATAAGTTGACGATACTCGGTAAGATTTGCAAGCACGGGCCCAGCAGCGTTTCCACTCAACTTCTTAAAGTTGAGCTGCATCGGTGTCGACACAGTATTACAATCCACCATTCCAAATCCTTCCAGCAGCTTCCCAATGTATTTTCCTTGAGAGAGGAAAATCTTTCCAGGTCTCAGCCAAACCTCCAGGCCTAGGGAGTAATGCATTAGTCCTAGGTCCTTCACCTCGAACTCAGAAGCGAGCTCCCTCTTACACTGATGAATGAGAGGGTCAACACCTGTCAGGAAGAGATCATCCCAATAGAGAACCAAAATGAGAGGCCTGTCTCCACCAACCTTGAAGTAAAGGTTCGGATCAACATTACTACGGGTGAAGCCCAGCTTCATCATGTAGCTATCTATCCTCTCGTACCAAGCTCTGGGGGCTTGCTTCAACCCATAGAGGGCTATCTTCAACTTGCATACATGGGTGTCTCTATCCTGGACTTTGAACCCTAGATGTTGCTCCACATACACCTCTTCCTTTATTGAACCATGCAGAAAGGCGGTCTTCACATCCATCTGATGAAGATTCCATCCTTGCGTAGCAGCAAGGGCTATGATAGATCGGATGGTGGTATATCGAGCCACAGGGGCAAATATATCATCATAGTCTATGCCTTCCTTTTGAGAGAAGCCACGAGCAACGAATCTTGCCTTGAACTTTTCAGTACTACCATTAGATCCATGCTTGATCTTATAGAGCCATTTCGAGGTGACAACATCTTTGTCCTTCGGTCTCGGAACCACATCCCATAAATCATTCTTCATAATGGACTCATACTCTTCGTGCGTAGCATCCTTCCCGTAATATCCTAGGTGGGAAGTAACCAAGAATAAAATGTAAATATACAGATGTGATATAGAAAATACAATGCTGAACCAGATCATGGAACAATTACACATAGAATGCCAGAAAACTGAGCCATTTTATTAATCTGAAAGTACATAGAGAGGAGTACAAGAAAATCAGAATGAGGGCACCTATCCTTGCTCAAGGCAAGCGAAGAATCCTCTCAGAAAATAGGAAATGGCTACTACAGAAACTGCATCCCAGCTGCTGGAAGAAACTCGAAGCTAGGGGGCTGATCCCCTTTGCCTAATGAGCTAAAAATATGCCGTATCACCTTATACTCACCGCTTCCGGACAAAACCCGTAAAACCATTTACCAAACGGACCACCTCCGAAAATCGCCCCTTAAACCCTCCTCCCACAAAAACGTCGTGCTCTCCAGGAATGTGCCGCGTAAGCTCAAGAAACACGCCGAGGAAAGGGTCCGAATCCCTCCCCAAAACCTCCGGCGTACTCTCCCTCATCGATCGTCCTCCCCGTCCGGACCGCGTTCTCTCCCTCGCATTTGCGTCCTCCTATATCGCATCTACCGGCTATCTCTTCGCATCTATGCTAGATCTCGCCACTATCTCCTCGCATCTCGCAACCTCAAGGGCCGGATTCGATGTTATCTCGCATCTAGGGCCGGGATCGTCGAACATCTCCTCGTATCCGCAATCTCCCAAGTCGGGATCTAATGCTATCTCTCCCGAATCCGCAATCTACGTAACCGTCGCATCCGCAAATATCCGCTCGCATCTACAATTCCGTTGGGCCGGATTCGTCAATGTGCTCGTATCCGCGTCCTCCTTCCTCCTCGGGAATGGCGTCCTTCCTCTCAGATCTGAACTGCGTCCTTCCTCTCTCTGAAACAGCGTCCTTCCACTCAAAACTGCGCAGTCATCAAAAGGGCTTCCTCCTCTCTGAATCTTCACCAGAAAACTGCTGCTGACTATCACTGAAACTGAAAGATATTACTCAGGAAATAACCTTACTAGGGCAGGCACTCGAAGTCCCCCGAAGCTAAGGGTGATACCAGAAATAACCTTACCAGGGCAGGCACTCGAAGTCCCCCGAGGCTAAGGGTGAGATCTCCGACCGGAGACACTCGGTTGCACTAAACAGTGCTGCAGACCGACTAAACAACCGACGTGCTGAAGCAGACAGAAGTCTAGCTCTCAATATCAATATAAAATCATGCATACCAAATGAAGTGGAAACCCCTCCTTATATAATGCTAAACTCCCTCCAAAACCTTAACTGCGTCCTTCACCTTGCAGTTACCCTTGGGTCAGCGTGAGGCCTCCCCTCATATACGTGTGGACCCCCAAGGCCCCCTCTTTAAGTTATAACGTTAATCAACTAGGAAAACACTTTATTTTATAAAGTGAGATGACTAAAGTGAGGTGACCCCTCTTATTTCTCACTTTATTTATTATTTCTAACTAAAGCGGCAAAATTAAACAAAAATGAAATATTCCAATTAGCAAAGCTAATTGGGAATATTACAGTCTCCCCCGGCAAAACGTTGCTTGTCCTCAAGCAACTGAAGTGATGGATGCCGTAAAGTCTGCTCGCTCTCCCAAGTGGCATCCTCATCCGGCAAAAATTGCTTGTTCTCAAGCAATGCTTGAACAAGCCTACTCTCTAGCTGATGCTCCCCGTCGATACTGCAAAATGTGCCTGGGTCCCACTGAAACCTCTCTGTCTCCTGCATCACCCGGATATGAAGGGATATCTCAATGCCAGGATCCCAAACTGGCCTCTCATGGTACCAGCCAATCAATAGTCCTCCCGGATCCCATCGCCACTGTGGCCAATAATAGCCCAAGTCCCCTGGCTCGGACTGCTCACTGCCTCTGGCTATGACTAAAAACCATGACTGCTGCTGCTCTGCATCTATGAATGTGTAAGTTGGCCCATCAACTGTAAACCAACTCATCACCCCTCTCCAATCAAGGCGTGGAGTCGGAAATATAATGAAGAATATCTCCCTCCTGTGGATCCTCCATTTCCAAGCAATCATCCAGAAAAAATGAGCCACCTCCCAACAAGGCAACTCCCAAAAATCTCCTTCCACCTCAAGCTCTGGTAATGAAGGTGGGCTGAAAATATGAACTTGGCAAGCATCATAGCTTACCCCATGCTGTCCTTCTCTCCACTCATGACAAGTGTAGAGTCTATGCCGATCCTGGGCTGCAAAATCATTGCCCTCCAATGGCAAAGTGAAAAACAATCCACCATAGAAGGTTCCTCCATCAATGAAGAACAAGCTGGCCCAAAACAAACCATAGTGCAGTCTCATCCACTGCAACCTCAGAAAATCACATGGCAAGCAATGTACAAGATCCAACACATCTACTAATGGATAGAAAATGGCTGAATATGACAACAACATAGGTCCAAACACTTGCCCATGGCTGTACAATGGATGAATATCGATCTCATGGCCCACATCAAAAGAGAACGCATATAAAGTAGTGGTGGCCATGCCTCCTCCCATGCTCCCATTAGAATATGTAGTGCAGAAATTGTGAGAATTTTTCCCACTCACGGACACATCCAGCTCATGTGTCTCCCTCATAATCAAGCCTCCCATACAAATCTGATATATATCAGCAAATGAAGACATGATCAACAGCAAAATGAAGGAAATGCCGAAGGTCTCCTGTGGTGCAAGAAGGTACCAACAGCTTCCCAAACAAGTACAGCGCAGTTTTACAAGTTGCTGCTTGATAAGAGTACAAGGCAAAATGTTTATGTTACCCATGCATGTCTTCATATGATACCTGGTATAGTGCTGCAAATGAACATACATGTGATGATAAAACATTTGCCCAAGGCCACAAAAGAGATGGCTGCCTCCATCATGTAGATTGGCCCAATACAACTCATGGAGCAATGTGACAAGCTTGCCCTCTTGTGAAGCAATGCATTGCATAAGAATGGTAAGAGGGTGCCAATCAATGAATGTATAAACAAATCCCTCACCATATGCCGGAAGTAAGATGGTACATGGGTCCATGAATGAGTCCTCCATAAAGTGTCGACCTGCTATGAAGAAGACTGAACCATGTGCTGCAAGAAGATAATCCTCCTTATGCTTGGAAACCCAAGTCAAGAAGGATGTGCCATAGATGTCTCTATCATCATTACTTCTTGTAAGTGCAATAAATATGAAGTGATCCTGGGACCTATGGGTTATAGATCCACCATATCTCTGCTGCGCACACTTCATCCATAATGTTCTGCTCCAAGGTGACAACGCTGTGAGCTCATGCAAATAAGCTCCTGTCAATACAAGACTCTGTTCTTTGACATGCTCCTTGTCAAAGATTCCTCTAATAATGCTGCAATAAATATGGAATACCTTCCAAGATGGAAGTGCTTCACAATCATCATCAAAGACCAAGGAGATAGTGCCATCCCCTCTTCCTGCAACATCATACAAAGTGTGAGAGAAAATCTGCCCTTGCTCTCCTAGGAACAAACCAAGCAACAAGACATTGTGTTGCCTCTCCATACCTCCATCAAACAACTCATGTGATGAAGACACAATGAATGATATGAGTAACACATCAACACCATGCATCCATACTCTACGCTGCTCAGTGATGCAAGTATCCATCCATCTTTTCCCCATCCTCCTACTCTTAGGAAGAGTGTTTGCCAAGTGATGGCCAAACTCTTTCAAGAGTAACCAGCGCAGCCAAGCCTCCTGCTGCCTGGTGTCATAGATCTGCAAATAGCCTCCTAGCTCCTTGCTCATCAACCACATCCACTCAATACCTTGTGGATGCCTCCTTCTCCTCATCCTGATACTCCTCCCATGAGGGCTATCGTCCTCCCAAATCAAATTTCTGATTTTGCACTTCATGGGATTTTGAAGTATAAACTTCTCAAGGATCAATGAGACCCTATCAAGAATCAAATAGGTGGTAGGCAAAAACCTCCCATCATGATGTGTATGGCTCAAGGGATGTCCATCACAAGCATGAGAGATGTTATCCATCCGAAGATGTCCCCCATCTTCTATCTGCTCTTGTGAGAAGGGAAGAAAGTCATTGCACCCCATGGTGTGTCGAAGTGCATCTCCAGTGAGATCTCTCCTTGAGACCTCCCCTTCATCCATAGTCTGCTCCACCGAGTACCAACTCAAAATCTCTCGCCATCCAATCTCAACACGTGGTTGCTGTACCCTGTACAACTCTGATCGTCTCATACTACTATCCAAGTCAACATATGAGACCTGACCAGGTGGCTCTGCCTCTCTCTCTCCAACGGGAAGAGATGACCCAACAATACTGCTAGTCCCATCCATACATGCCTGAAGGGGAATGATCTGACGCTCCCTCGTGCCCTCTGGTTGTACCATCAGGGAATCCAGCTGTTCCCCAACGCGGACCAACTTGGCCGCCGACTTGGCACAAGTCGCTCTCATACCCTCCAGCTCCTGGTCCTGCAACAAAACGGTCTCCCGTACTGACGCGGCCTTCTCCCTCAAAGCTCGAAGGTCCGTCCGAAGTCGATGGTACCGCTGTCTGCGATCATCGTCCAATACCTCTGTATCTCCTCGTGCCTCATCGATAGTGGATATATCTCCTGATACCTCACCCATCTGTCGTGTGCTGCTACCATCCGAAGACTCGGACACGGCTCCAGTCATCACCTCGATGGATGGCTCTACCGGGGTAGGCTCTATCTCCTCCACTATGATATCAACCGGCACGGTCAAGGAGGTCTCTAATGATGGTGAGTCCTGTGTCTCACTAGGTGTATCCTCGAACTCCCTGCAATCCTGTGTGTCCTCATCCTCCAAGTGCGAGGTAACCATTTTAATGGTTTCCCTCTCCGATACTCGGTCAAGCTGGAAAGAGGTATCCAACTTGTCCACCCAAGCTTTTTCTGAGCGCCTGGATGACCCGTCAAATGTCGGTAGATGGAATCTGTCCACTGTGCGCTGTAAGCCCCTATCATGTGAGTGCTTGTTCCCTCTGTGAAAGTTGTGAGGTCTACTCTCACGCTGGAGCTGAACATAATCTCTACTAGCTGTGCGGTGGTCATCATGGTGGTATTCGTGCCCCTTGTGCTGCTCAGGGGGTTTGATGCCGCATCGATACTGGAGATAGCGCTCGAAGGGGAGAGTATCCATGAATGCCTGTCCTAAGCCCTGCCACTCTGCAAAAACGGCTGCCCGTCGAGCTGGACTCACATCTCTCGGTGCTGTCGACCCCTCGTCCTCTACCAGGAAGGTAGGCATGGTAGGTCGTGTGGGTGCCGGATTATCCCTCTGTGCACCTCCCCGCACTCCTGTCCCTGTGTCTTCTGGCAAGAATGTGGGCATAGTAGGTCGCTGCCTATCCTCCACCGCAGTGAGTCTCTGTGACAAATCCTGCACCATCTGTGATGCCTCCTGTATGCGACGGAGGAGTGTCTCCCCAAATCTCCTCTTATCCACATCACCTACCATCAGCTCTTTCTGCTATGTGTCTACAGGCTCCTCAGCAACTGCACGGCTGCTGCAAAACCATACTGTTGCTTAACTTCGACCTCCGATTTACCCACTGAAAACTACTCGGAAAATTCTAGGAATTTGGGAAAGTGATCCTCGCCCAAAACCCAGAAAAACCCAGAAAACGTTTCTCCTAATTCCAAACTTCAAAATTTGACCCTTTATCTTTTGGCCCTTTTTCCAACTGCGTTTTTGGTATTGCAACTGCTATTGCTCCGTATGATCTCTTTCCCGATGTCATAGACCACAGGCTGAGCCAGAATTATGCTCTGATACCACTGTAATATCCCCAAAGGGAAATAACCAGTAATACACAGAAATATGCCAGACAGATATAGAAAATACAATGCTGAAACCAGATCATGAAATAAGTACACATAGAATGCCAGAGAACTGAGCCATTTTATTAATCTGAAGGTACATAGAGAGGAGTACAAGAAAATCAGAATGAGTGCACCTATCCTTGCTCAAGGCAAGTACAGAATCCTCTCAGAAAAATAGGAAATGGCTGCTACAGAAACTGCATCCCAGCTGCTGGAAGAAACTGAAGCTAGGGGCTGATCCCCTTGCCGGAATGAGCTAAAAATCTACAAATCACCTATACTCACTGCTCCGGACAAAACCCAGAAACCATTTACCAAACGGACCACCTCCGAAAATCGCCCCCAGAAACCCTCCTCCTACAAAAACGTTGTGCCTCCAGGAACAGCGCAGAAGCTCAAGAAACACGCTGAGGAAAGGGTCTGAATCCTCCTGCAAAACCTCCGGCGAGACTCTCCTCATCGACGTCCTCCCCGTCCGGACCGCGTTTTCTCTCCCTCGTATTTGCGTCTCCTATATCGACCATCGTTATCTCTTCGCATCTATGCTAGATCCGGCCACTTATCTCCTCGCATCTCGCAACCTCAAGGGCTTGATCTGACACAGATTTTCGTATCTAGGCCGGATCGCCCAATATCTCCCTATCCGCAATCTCCCAAGCCGGGATCTACTCGTTGGCCCTCCGCATCCGCACCCATGTAACCGTATTCGCAAATATCCGCTCGCATCTACACCGGCGTCGGACCGTCAATGTGCCTTCGCATCCGCGTCCTCCTTCCTCCCGGGAACGTCGCCCCCCCCTCTCAAATCGAACCGCGGCCCCCCCCCCCGTCCCCCCCGTCCCGAAACCCCCCCCCCCCCACAAAAAGGGCTTCCTTCTCTCTCGAATCTTCACCCCGAAAACCGCCGCCGACTATCACCGAAACCGAAAGATATTACCAAAGAAATAACCTTACTAGGGCAGGCACTCGAAGTCCCCCCGAAGCTAAGGGTGAAACCAGAAATAACCTTACCAGGGCAGGCACTCGAAGTCCCCCGAGGCTAAGGGTGAGATCTCCGACCGGAGACACTCGGTTGCACTAAACAGTGCTGCAGACCAACTAAACAACCGGCGTGCTAAGCAGACAAAAGTCTAGCTCTCAATATCAATATAGAATAATGCATGCCAAATGAAGTGGAAACCCCTCCTTTTATAATGCTAAACTCCCTCCAAAACCTTAACTGCGTCCTTCACCTTGCAGTTACCCTTGGGTCAGCGTGAGGCCTCCCATCATATACGTGTGGACCCCCAAGGCCCCTCTTTAAGTTATAACGTTAATCAACTAGGAAAACACTTTATTTTATAAAGTGAGGTGACTAAAGTGAGGTGACCCCTCTTATTTCTCACTTTATTTATTATTTCTAGCTAAAGCGGCAAAATTAAACAAAAATGAAATATTCTAATTAGCAAGGCTAATTGGGAATATTACACTTCCAAACTTGATCTCTGCACTTGATGCTTTACGCTCTTCAAAAAAGATTCGCTCGGGGACACGATTGTACTCATGGTCACAGATACCCTTGGTATCATCTTTATTTGCTTTCACATAATGTCCCCTCAGCTGTGCAGTGTCTCGGCATCTTCAAGAGTACCCCGTAACCATGAGGGTCTTATCTTCATTGAAGGAGGTGTATCAATGAGATCCACTGGCCCTTCAACATCGGGCATCATCTCATCCTTTGGTTATTCCTAATTCCCAGATCTTGCATCATGATCTTCCTGAGAGCTCGGAAGATTTATCACTTTCCTGAGGGAAGTATCTTCATCAAAGGTAACATTGTCGCATATCTCCACTTCTCTTTTGGCACAACCCTGACATACACCTTCATGATCATTTTTGAATTCGAGAATCCCTGTCACCACCTTCCTTGCTTCGGGAAGGGCTTTGTAATGAAGGTGTCCAAACCTCCGGTGCCAAGTTCTGTTTGATGATTAGTATCACGTCATAGCCCCCAGTGGACTTCCTTCAACCTGATAGAGTGTATCAACTCTAAACCCAATCGTGAGAGCTTCCTTGAAACTCTTCTTCCAGATACTACCTTCCCATCGACGAATGCCACCTTGAAACCTTTGTCTTCCATGGCCAAAATAGACACAAGGTTCTTCTTCATATCAGGTACATATAGTACATCTTGCAAGTGGAGGACTTGACCTTGAGATAAGAGGAGGGTCACAGTCCCTGTCCCTTTCACGAGATAGGTGGCATTATCCCCAAGGATAATTTTCAGATTAGTATCCTTCTCAATCAAATCAGAAAGTGCTTCCTTAAACCCAGTGAGTTGCCTTGAAGCACTACTATCAATCAACCAAACATCCATGGTGTCGGGTGGAGGTGTAGCAGAGAGGGTAGATACAAGAATGAATTCATTTTCCTTATCATCAACAACATTAAATTCCTCATACTTGGAATTTCTTGACCTTTTGAAAGGTGGCCCTTTTCCATTGCCAAAGGGAGCCTTCCTCTTTCCTTTGAACTTGTTGTTCATTTGATTGTCATTCCCCCTGTTGTTGTTGTTATCATCATTCCCGTGAGAATCCCTTCTATTTGGGCATTCTCTAGCATAGTTATCAGTCTTGTTACATGTGTAACATCTTCCTTTCTTTCCTTTGGCCCTGGCTCTTCCATGGTTCCTCGGACCACCATTGTTCTGCTTCTTAGCATGAGTGGTGAAGGCAGCATTACCTTCCTTTTCATATTCCATCATTCTTGTTTCCTCTTGAGTGCATCTCAACAATGCTTCGTCAAAATCAGCAATCACATTGTTATTGAGAATGGTTGTAATGAATACATGCCATTCAGAGGAGAGACCTCCAAGTGCGGTGAGAACCATTTCTCGATCAGCTATTGTCTCCCCAATGGCAAGAAGATTATTCCTGATTTCGGTCAACTTCAGAAAATATGATTGAACGGATTCATTCCTGCCTTTCTTGAGATTCTTCAATTGGTTCTTAAAGAAAAGAACTTGATTTGCATTGTTGGCCCTGAACATATGGACCAACTTATCATACATCTCTTTAGATGTGCCTAACTCAGAAATGTAGGCAACCAAACTCTTATGGATGGAATCCCGGATGATCAACTTTGCCTTGATTTCCCCTTTCTTATACTTTGACTTGGTGGCAGCAGATGCAGATGATGGAGGTTCTTGGATTTTACCCTGCACATAGTCCATGACATCTTGGTCTTCCAACATCAAATCCAAAGACATCTTCCAAGCATGAAAGTCAACCTTGCCAGTTAACTTGTCATCAGCTATAAAGCCATTATAATTTGCAGTACCCATGGGTCCTTGACAAATGCTACTTCTTCAGTGATTGTTCTCAATACAAACTTGGGCTTTGTCTTCACCTTAGCTCCGATACCATGTAAATTTTCGTAGATGTTCTATGCTTGATGCAAATTTACTTTATACTCGATATCAAATAGCAATCACATAAACATGAAAGTAAAACGCTGATAGAACATACTAATAGATCGACGAAAGACAAGCCAAAAATACACTTAACTAGATCAACAAAATATGTGTTGTGGTGCGTTACGACGGTCAATAGGATGCTTCAACCAACAAAGTCTCCTCATGGTCAGCCAATGAGAATGTGTCACACAACCCTCTCAGACAACTTCTGCAACAGTCAACCCAAAGTCAACAAAAGTCAACGTTGTCCAGTCAATGGTCAACGTAAAACAGCAGCAGCAGAAAGTCAATGCAGCCAAGTCAAAGTCAACATTGAGCCTCGATTTTTGTGCCAAAAAATGCGGATTGAGGAGAGGGAAGTTTTGGGAGAGTTTCAGGTCAATTTGACCAAGCATTGACCAAAGTCAATGCTAGTGAATTCTACAGTGGAAACCCTAGAACACTCTGAAACCCTAGCTGTTGTTTTTCCCACGTGTGAGTGAAGAGAAGCCTCCAAGATGATGATCAAACCAATCAAATGCAGAGAGAGAATGTGTGATGAGTGATGGTGAAAATGACCTCCAACGTTGACCAATATATATCCATTAGTGAGGGTGTGTGACACATTTGTTGGGGCTTCAAGCCTACATTACAAATTTGATCGACCTTGCACATAAGTGGAATTAATTCAAAATAAATGTTCTGCACATCGGATCAAGATGATCTTTAGATCGATCTTGCAACTCTCCGAAAGAGGGATCCAATAAAAATATTGGCATCGTTATCTGAGCATCACAACATGGAGTTTGGACCTAGTTGCCCAAAATTAATAGTAACTCACATTGGCTAGAAACTATACTGTTGCTATTGTTGTTGTTGAAGGTGAACTGGTGTTTTTTCCCTCAATACTGCTCCAAAAATTCAAAAAATTTCATCTGAGGCTCCCCAAACCAAACCCATAAAAACCCAAAAATGGTTTGGCTTAACTCCAAGCCAAGATCGAGTCTACCAAGTGGTGCTAATACACATTCTGATTTGAGGAGTTACCTCCTGGTTTGACAATTTCCAGCCCGAATGCTGGCCGGAAAATTTTGAAATTTTAACCCAAAAAAACCTAGAAAGATATTGGGCAATTCCTAGGTGATCTGTAAATCCCCAATTGTCGAGATTTTTGGTAGCATGAGATCTCCAAGACCCAGAAATTGTTTCGAGAAATTCTACCTAGTGTAAAATTTATTCAAATAATTATATTTTTTAACAGGGACACTAAGTATAACTTAAGGAAATTGAAAAATTAAAGTGAATTAATTTACACATGTGGTGAGAATGTTCCAAGTGATGTGGATCCAGCTTTTTCTAATCTTAGCCATTGATTAGAGATTAGATCACGACCGTTGATTTCTCAACAAGAAAAGTATTAAAGGAAGGCTTGCGGTCAGTTGGAGAAGACACACATTGCAGTAGCACTTGAGCTAAGTCGACATTCTGGGGCGCGGTTTGCTGAGAATTTTCGAGTGAGCTTGCAGTGCTGGAGAAGTGCAGACCGGTGAGGGATTACACTAATCCGAAGCCGAGAATACATACATCAGAGAAGCAGATCCGTACCAGACAGCATCGTACTAGGCAGCGCAAAGGCCAGCAGGAGAGATGCAGGCCAGCCAGGCTAACGCAGAGATAGCATAAAGGGTGACGCAAACCCTTTTGGGTGACGCAGAGGCCTTCCGAGTGACGCAAGCGCAGCCTGTGCTGCGCAGAGGCTACGTTGGGCAGGAGACGCTGACCCATAGGCTAGAAGAGCTGTGTTGGGGTTCCAGTGGGCCAAAAAGGGCTCGTATTCAATAATAAATGAAGGGTTTGAATCAACCATATTTTCTGTCTCCGAGTGATAAGGTACAACTGCTGTGAAATTCTCTGTCGAGCAAACCACTACTAGTGCCCTTGATGTCTTCAGATTCTGTTTAATAATAAAACCCTCTAAGAGTTGTTGCACTGGTTTTCCCGCATTGGGTTTTTCCGGGGACATTTGTCCGAAAAATCACGCGTGTCCTTTGTCATATGTGCACTATGTTTCAGAAAATGATCTGTATGTGTGTACTGTGTTTACTTCACTATTTTCTGAATATTTTTGAAAATAACTTGTATAATTAAAACACAAGTAGGAGAAGTAAATCAAGATACTGCAGTAGGGTTTCTATAATTTTGTATTCAGGAATTTTCACCCCAATTTAGTGCGAAAATCTTAGACTACCCAACTCTGCATGCAACAGGAAATCACCTTAGCTAATGATCCACCTCTAGAAATATCTGAAAATTTCCTGCAAAATATCCTCCAGAAATATATATAATTCCCAACCAAACTCTAACTAAATTTCTAGCCCCAAAACTCTATGCATATTTTCCCTAATAACCCTAGTGCAGGTTCAGAAAAGCAGAATCTGGGCTAATAATATATCACTATCTCAGCCCTGTAGATTTGTGCCAATCTCTAGAAATAATTTTGTCGAAATTAATTTTAATAAATTCTTACATAAATTGGTCAGTTGATAGATCGCAAATATTTCATTGAAAAAAATGCCACAACAGAAAACTCGATCGAAATTATTAATAATAATCAAGAAGAATATTTTCACCAAAAAATTCAATTGTTGCAAAATAATTTGACCCAACAAGAGAAATTTGGCACAACAAGATAAACTTAACCCAACAAAATAGTGTTGGCCCATCAAGAGAAATTGTGCACAGTAAAAATATTTCGGCCTAACAAAATAATCTCGGTCCAGAAAAATAAATTCATCCCAGCAAAATAATTTTGGCCTAGCAAAATAATTTCGGCCCAGCAAAATAATTTCATCCAAGCAGAATAATGTCAACCCTGCAATAAATTTTCTCCAACAATTTTTTCTTAACACACGTGCAACAATTATCATTCAGCAAATAGATTAAAAATTTTAATCCACAAACTTAGCTCCCTTACTCTTCAAGAACAATACGACAATACGACAACTTTGATTTTAACCCACTACTGGAAAAAATCATGCTCTAATACCACTGTAATGTTCCAAATATAAATTTACCAAAAGATTGCTTCAAAAATTTTAAACGTCAACTCCATAAACAATTTCTGCAAATCAAACCACAAATTTCACAGAAAACAAGAAATATAATATGCAACTGAAGAATAGATACGACAAAAAATGCAGAAGAACTCAACCATATTTTATTAATATGTAAATAAGTTGGTAAAAAGAGCAGGAATACAGTTGAGGTGATGCCCTCAAAATATCAACAATAATGCTACAACAGGCCTCCAAAACACTGATCCGCTGAAATCACATGTGAATTTTGAATGACTTCACAAAGGATAGAGATGGGTTCTCGCCTACTCTTACTGAATCACTCAAGGATTTTTGCCCTGGGGCTACTGCCGAAGCTGGGAACTCCCAGTTCTCCAAATCTCTCCACAAGAAAAATAATCAAGTCAAGGATGTCCCAAATCATCTCCTCCTCCTTTTAAAGATTAAAGAGATAGATTTTTAATCTTTTAGAAGTGTCTTACTTTTTTCTATTTTATTACCATTCTAGAAGCTCCTTCTTGACCCTGTCTACGCGAATTTTTAATGTTAATTTGCTTAACTCACTTTTAGCCTTTGCCCCCAATTAGTCATTTCCCCTCTTTATTTTTAATTAATTGACTAATTAAATGTGAAAATTTCTAAATCTAAACCAAAAACCCTACTGCAATAAATATGATTTACTTCTCCTACTTGTTTTCTTTAATTAACAAGTTATTTTCTGAATAATTAAGGAAAACATCAAAGTAAATAGAGTCTAGACTGCAGCCTCCACAATTATATAGATCAAGTGCTCAAAAATAAGTAAGGCACACAGACAAAGGACACAAATTTTTCGGACAAATGTCCCCGGAAAAACCTAATGCGGGAAAACGGGTGCAACAGTTCCGAGGGTTTATATTATTCAGCAGATTTTTTAATACAAACTAGGGTGCCAAAAACGACTCACCCAACAGAGAAAATTCTCGGCAGAATTAACTCTATCTGGAGACAGATATTTTGGCGGATCCAGCAGCAGAATGAAGAAACCCCACAGGTACCTACACAGTCCCCAGTGTTGTGCAACAATGGTTGCAGCTAGCTCTGCATTGGGACTGCGTCACCTCTCCTAGTGATTGCTTCACCCTCTCCGTGAGCCTTCTCAACTCATAAATCGATCTATTGGATAGCAGCCGATCTGCCCCATAGAAACCCCAACGCTGCTCCTCGAGTGACTGCGTCACCTTCTCTGGCTCTGCGTCAGTCCTGCGTGAGCCCTGCTGGCTCTGCCTCACTCCCTCTGAGTTGTGTTGTCTCTCCAGCTGTTGATCTGCTTCTTTGTTATTGTATTCTCGGCCTTGGATCAAAATCTTGTTGTCGAACTGCCCCTCACTGCACTGAATCACTTAGATTTGATCTTCGTCCGAGCAATACTTCGTCAGAAGAATTCAATTTCTTAGACTCACTGTGTGTTTCCTCCAACTAACCCCAAGCCTTCCTTTAATACTTTTCTAGTTGAAGAATCAACGACTGTGATCTAACCTCTACTCAATCGCTAAGATTAGAAAATACTTGATCCTCATCACTTAGAACATTCTCACCCTCATGTTTAAATTAATTCACTTTAATTATTTAATTTCCCTAAGTTTAGACTTAGGGTCCCCATTAAAATAATTAATTATTTGGATAAATTAAGCTCCAAACGATTTCTGTGTCTTGGAGATCTCATGTGTCCTAGCCCCTCCACAAGGTTTCGGAGCTAAAGCACATCCGATGCTACCCAAAAATCAACACTCCCTCTTAGCGAGGAATGTGCTTTGCAATACTTCAACCAGAAGCATCACCCTGATCCACGGCATCGGTCCTTTGCGTTGTTGATGCTCGGTTGCTGCCCTTCATCCACTGCGTTGTTGCTATTTGTACTACTGCCCATGTCACTGCCACTAACACTGCCTCATCTGTATCGCAGGTCCCTCTCAAATGTTGCATCATGTTGCCCATAGCACTTGTTGATTTTTGTAGCATTGGAAAGTGTTCCAAGTCTCAAATTTTGTGAGGAGGCTTGCACATTAGTATTCCAAAGAACCCATCGTTTGTCGAAATTCCACCCGGTTCGTGTTTTATTAAAATAATTAATTATTTTAATGAGGACCCTAAGTCTAAAATTAGGGAAATTAAATAATTAAAGGGTATTAATAAAAAAAAGTAAATGAAGATCAAGTCATGTTTTAATCTTGGCCATTGATTAGAGATCTAATCTGGATCCTTAATTCATCAACGAGAAGATTATAAGAGAAGGCTTTAGGGTCGTTTGGAAGGTAAGTCGAGCACACACACAGTACCCGAAGGAAACCGATTCTAAAGGAATAGAATTCAATTTCAGAGGGAGAGTTGCAGGGCAAAGTTGCAGAGGCAGAAGAAGGAAGGGGAAGTCAGTAGTGACAGAGAAGGGCAAGAGGAGGACGCAGAGGGCCACAAAGGCCAGCGCTGAGTGCCCACGCAGAGTGACGTAGTCCAGCATGGGGACTACGTAAAAGATCACGTAGAGTGACGTAGAGGAAGCTATTGTATCTTCCGAGTGTCAGAAATTCTCCAAGTGGATTCAGAGAATTTATCTCAGGTGTATTCTTAAGAATTCTGCTCATATACTTATTGTAAAAGATAATCATTACTGAAGAATAATACAAACCCTAATTTGCTGCACCGATTTTTTCGCATTGGGTTTTTCCGGGGATAATTGTCCAAAAATAATTGCGTACATGTGATTGTTTCTATTGTGTTATATGTGTTATGTTATATTCTCTGCTTATGGTTAAGTGATTACTGCAGATGTATTTATTTCAGAATTTACTAAAAGAAATTTGTAAATAACTTATCATAAATAAGTAGGCGAAATAAATCTATCACTGCAGTAGTATTTCAGATTTGAAATTTTCACATGGTAGTAGAGCAAAAGACGAGTAACGGAAGAGGAGATTTTGCAATGGAACGGAGATCCGACATTGAAGCAGCGACAGCTCGGAAGGGTTCACGCAGTTCTCCAGAACGCATGGAGGAATAGAGGGATCATGAAATTTCAGTGCTGGCATCTAGACTAGAAGAGGAATTTGCTTGTGTGTCAAGCATGGCCTCTCCAGAGATCTGGTATATTGACTGTGGAGCATCTGCTCATATGACGGGAGTTCAAGAATACTTCTCAAGCTACCAAGAGGAGCAGATGAATTTTCAAATCACTATGGGAAACAAGGCAAAATGTACCCCTATTGGAAGAGGCACCATAATTATTCAAACAGAAGTTGGCAACAAGCTTCGAGCTACCAACGTACAGCATGTACCAGGGTTGGCGATGAATTTACTCTCTATACCTCAACTTCAGAACAACGGTTACGATCTATTCTTTATTGGCAACAAATTTTGTGTCAAACACCCAATTTGGAAAAAGAAGGCACAAATTGGAGTCATGAGCCATAAACTGTAAAAGTTACAGCTCAAGTCTCGAATGGCCCTAATAGGCAGTACTGATGAGAAAGATTTGAATGAGTTATGTCATAGAAGAATGGGGCGTTTACATCATGAAGCCTTGAGAATTCTCAAGCAGACTGTCACGGGAGCTCCAAAACTTATCACCAAGCGAGACAATGTCTGCAGAGGGTGCATATTAAGAAATTATGCCAAGGCAACTTATCCGACAAGCAACAATAGGGCCAAGAGTGTGTTGGGATTGATACACTCAGACATCTGCGAACCAATGTCCACGAATGCTCTCAGTGGTGCAAAGTATTTTGTCACCTTTATCGATGACCATTCCAGAAAGACATGGATCTACTTTCTGAAGACCAAAGACGAGGTCTTTGAGAAATTCAAGGAGTTTAAAGCTCTGGTGGAAATCTGACAAGAAAGCGGATCAAGACTTTGCGATCAAACAATGGTGGAGAGTACATTGACAAGGACTTCACAAGGTTCCGTGCAAAGGAAGGCATTAAGAGGGAATGGACCACTTTGTATAATCCGGAGCAGAATGGAGTCGCAGAGAGGAAAAACAGGACTATTGTCGAAGCTGCAAGGGCAATGTTGTATGATCAAGACATGCCCAAATTTCTGTGGGCTGAAGCTTGTAATACATCCGTTTATGTACAGAACAGGGTTCCTTATAACGCATTGGGTAAGGTTAATCCTGAGAGTGTGTTCACTAGCAGCAAGCCTGAGGTGAGCCACTTCAAGATATTTGGCAATAGCGTATTGCCATGTCCCCGATGAGAAGAGGAGGAAGTTGGATCAGACTACAGAGAAAGGATACCTTGTGGGATATAGCGAGAATGCAAAGGCTTACCGTATCTATATTCACGAGAGTAGGAAGATAATAGTAAGACGGGACGTGAAGTTCATGGAGGAGAGAGCCTTCAAGAAATCCCAAGAAATGTCTTCAGTTACGCAGTCTGAGGAGGATCCGTTGGTCTAGCCAAGGCGACCTGCGGAATACGGCTCTAGTGACTCTCCAAGGCACAAGTATCCTAAGGAGAGCTTTTCCGAGGAAGTGCAAGAGGGAGAGGAGGTAAATCCACCCACCACCAGTGGAAGGATGAGTAGAGAACTACAACAGACTCTGAGGGATGCAGAGGAGTTTGTTGGAGCTCCTAGAAATGAGAAGAGGCAGCGCAGGCAACCTAATAGGTACTAGGCATTGGTAGCACAGGTTGGAGAACCTTCTATTTTTCAGGAGACAACTCAGCATGAGATGTGGGTAGATGCGATGGCGGAGGAGTATAGCTCCATCATGACAAATGATGTCTGGGAAATAATTCCTAGACCTCAAAACAAATCGATGGTAGGTTCGAGATGGATCTACAAGATTAAATATGTTCCAGATGGAAGTACAGAGAAATTTAAAGCCAAGTTTGGGGCTAAGGGGTACGCACAGAAGGAAGGGATCGACTATGAAGAAACCTTCGCCCCAGTAGCTTGGTATACTTCAATCAGATCCGTCATATCCCTTTCAGCGCAGATGGGATGGGAGATCCACAAGATGGATGTCATGATTGTGTTCTTGAATGGCGTGATAGAAGAAGTGTACATAGAACAACCAGAGGGTTTTGAGACGCATAAGCAGAAAACTCATGTGTGCAGGCTTAAGAAAGCCTTGTACGGATTGAAGCAAGCCCCTAGAGGATGATGAGGCTGACCCTACCTTGTATATGCAACTAATAGGATCATTGATGTATCTGGTCAACACTAGACCAGCCATCTGTTCTGTCATGAATACCCTCAGTCAGTTCATGGTAGAACCAAGGAGGGTTCACTAGGCAATGACCAAACATGTTCTCAAGTACTTAAGAGGGACAATCGAGTTTGGATTGAGGTACACCAAGGGCAATGACATCTAGTTGAGTGGTTTCACGATGCAGACTGGGCTAGAAGTCCAGTAGATCGAAAGAGTACCAGTGGGTACTATTTTAGCGTCGGATCAGGAATGACTTTCTGGTGCAGTATGAAACAGAAGTCTGTGGCACTAAACTCAGCCAAGGCTGAATATATGGCAGCTAGCACAGCTTTGTGTGAGGCCATATGGTTTCGTAAGTCGCTCATGAACCTACTCAAGAAGAGGATGGAAGCGACCAACATTTTGTGTGATAATCAGAGTTGCATCAAGCTCTCTGAAAATCCTGTGTTTCATGATCGGTCAAAGCACATTGACATCAAGTGTCACTTTATCAGAGACTATGTCCAACGGGGAGTTGTACAATTGAAGTACATTCCTATAGGAGAGCAGGTGGTAGATATCCTCACGAAAGCTTTGGGTAAGACTAAGTTTGCTTACTTCAGAGAAAAGATCGGGATGACCAAAAATCCATCCAATAGGAGGAATGGAGAGGCTCGACATTCAGAGGGAGCTACAGTACGGATGAGGCAGTGACAGAGATGGTGTCATGGGCAGGAGTACAAAGGGCAACAACGCAGCAGATGAGGGGCAACAACAAAGACATCAGCAACACAGTAGATGCTTTAGGTCAGAGTAGATGCAGTTGGCATTTTACTGGAACGCATTCCTCGCTAAGAGGGAGTGTTGATTTTTGTAGCATTGGAAAGTGTTCCAAGTCTCAAATTTTGTGAGGAGGCTTGGACATCAGTATTCCAAAGAACCCAAAAATGCTTTGTGGAAATTCCACTCGGTTCGTGTTTTATTAAAATAATTAATTATTTTAATGAGAACCCTAAGTCTAAACTTAGGGAAATTAATTAATTAAAGGGTATTAATAAAATGGAGTGAGAATCTTCTAGAGAATGAAGATCAAGTCATGTTTTCATCTTAGCCATTGATTAGAGATCTAATCTAGGCCGATGATTAATCAACGAGAAGGTTATAAGAGAAGGCTTGAGGGTCGTTTAGAAAGAAAGTTGGGCACACACTCAGTACCCAAAGGAAATCGATTCTGAAGGAATTGAATTCTATTTCAGAGGGAGAGTTGCAGGGCAGAGTTGCAGATGTAGAAGAAGGAAGGGGATGTCGGCAGCGACAGAGAAGGGCAAAAGGAGGACACAAAGGGCCACAGAGGCCAACGCTGAGTGCCCACGCAAAGTGACGCAGTCCAGCATAGCGACTGCACAGAAGATCATGCAGAGTGACGCAAAGGAAGCTAGGGTGTCTTCCAGGTGTCAGAAATTCTCTAGGTGGATTTGAAGAATTTATCTTAGGTGTATTCATAATAATTTTGGTCGTCTACTTATTGTAAAATATAATCATTGTTGAAGAATAATACAAACCCTCATCTGTTGCACCGATTTTCCCGCATTGGGTTTTTCCAGGAACATTTGTCCAAAAATAACTGTGTACATGTGATTGTTTCTATTACGTTATATGTGTTCTTTTCTATTCTCTGCTTATGGTCAATGTAGCAGCTGAATTCGTAGATTTGGTCACTGTAGCAGTAAGACTTGTATGCTTGTTGACTTTGATAGCAAAAATAGCTTTAATTATAAAAATACACAAGATGTATTTATAATAATAATATTTTATTGATAAGATATGACATGATTGAATGATTACAATAAGGTCCCGCTTTTATACCTATGCAGGTACCTTTTCATGAACAGGCATGTCTTTTAGACATGCCTTTTTAGTTAACTAATGACTACTTAACATAATCCTGATTGATTAGCTAATAATTACATTTATTCTATTAATAACTATATTTATTACTTTAGTTATGAATTAGATTCATAACATTGCCTCCTTCTTCAAAAAGCTTTGTCCTCAAAGCTTAACTTTTCGACAATTCTTTTACTTTAATCGCCTTCCAAGTTTCTTCATGTCACTATCTTGAACATATAATTCGTACTCATAATTCCTCCATTTTTTTTCTATTTTTTTTTTTTAAATCATCATTTCTTCATCATTTTCAAATTAGGCTCAATTTGTTTCTCTTCATTGACTTCTTTGATACTTTTATCAATTGATACTTAATCAAAGGGTTTATATTCTTCGTATGAGAGAACCACTTCTCCTAAATAAAATAAGTGATATTTTATTTATTTTGAACACCTTTATGAATTCCTTATTTTTTTTTTTGGTCAATGTATCTTTTTTTTTTTTTTAACTCTCTCTCTCTCTCTATATATATATATATAATTCAATTTCGTTCAATTTATAGAATTAATTATATTATGGTCGATAATATGTTACCCCAACTATATAGTGAATAAGTGAAGGTCACGGTGAAGTGATGCAACTGTTGAGCGTTAACTGTTCGAGCGACGTGTTATATCGGGTCTGGTGGTGGAGTAAGAAAACACACTGAGGAATGGCAGTTATGGAAGCTGTTAGGTGGCGTGAGAGCTCGACGTGAGTCGGATAGATGATGCTCCACGACAGACAACAACTTCGACTATTCCAACGCAGTCAGCGTCTGAATGTTGTGGGCTCGGTTTCCGTTTTTTTTTTAAATAACGTGATCGGTGGAAAAACCCGTCCGAGAAGTTTACACCATTTGAATCGATCTGCCGTAACTTGGTTACACCATTTGAGTCGATCGGCCTTTCAGAATGTTTATATGGTTCACAACGAGCACAGCCAGACGAATTAAATGGGAGAACATAAGCAGTACAGTATCGGAGAGCGAGGAGCCTTCGTCGATCTGGTGGAACCCGCTCATCTGGCGATTGTCTCCCGTGTTTCTCCCTTACTTTACCGTCGGCAATCTGAAGGTTTGTTTTATCTTCCGCAATCTTATCCCGCAGCCCCTTGGCTTTGCCCGCTTTAAATTCTGCACCATATATCTCTTCCAATACAACTGGTAATATTTTACCGTCACCGGAGTCGTTTCCGTAGATGTTTGTATGGAGTGTATAAGACTCCCCTGGAATCGTCCCAAGAAACTCGAAATCCAACTCATCGTGCCGATCAGGATACACGTCACTGTTAGACAAATAGAACGTGGTGACAATCCCTGTTGTGTAACCACCTGGCCACTTCAGTGCCGCATTGAAAAATCCATACAGATAATACTCCTTCGATTTAAAACCACTGCCAGAGTATCTATCAATCTTGAGGGTCACGGAATTTCGATCGAGGGAGATATTCTGATGGTCGGGGCTCCAAATATTTGAAAAGCCTTCATCAAAAGCCATGGTCTTGAAATAGCTTGTCACTGACTGAGAAGGCGATGGAGGTTGCAACTTTCATCAGCTGAGACTAGCATTACCACAACATTAGCTCCATTTGTGAGTAACAGAGCTGCAATAAGGAGCACTAATTTGCAGAAACTAAAAATAGCTGCCATTGCACAGTATGGATATAAATTATGGGTAAATAATGTGCTCGATCTTGTAAACTACGTTCGTAGGCTTGTAGAACGACGCTGTGTGCCATTCCTTCAACCTGTCCTCAATATGGCTCTGATACCACTGTAGCAGCTGAATTCATAGATTTGGTTACTGTAGCAGTAAGACTTGTATGCTTGTTGACTTTGATAGCAGAAATAGCTTTAATTATAAAAATACACAAGATGTATTTATAATAATAATATTTTATTGATAAGATATGACATGATTGAATGATTACAATGAGGTCCCGCTTTTATACCTATGCAGGTACCTTTTCATGAACAGGCATGTCTTTTAGACATGCCTTTTCAGTTAACTAATGACTACTTAACATAATCCTGATTAATTAGCTAATAATTACATTTATTCTATTAATAACTATATTTATTACTTTAGTTATGAATTAGATTCATAACAGTCAAGTGATTACTGCAGTTGTATTTATTTCATAATTTACCGAAAGAAATTCGTAAATAAATTATCATAAATAAGTAGGCGAAATAAATCTATCATTGCAGTAGTATTTCAGATTTGAAATTTTCACAGCACTGCCACTGATAACTGTTGCACTGCAACTCAATTGCTGAGAAGTAGGCAACTGAAAAAACAACCCAAAAATCTTGACATCCAAGTCAATATGGGTGCACCTCGATACTGAAGCACCCTCTGCTACTAATCTGCGTTGTCCCTCTGGTTCCTCTGCGCTGTTGTTGCTCTGCACTACGTAAGCATTGCCTCTACGTTGTTGAAGTCCATGAACCTCTTCGCTGCTGCCCCTGCTCTGGGCTGCTCCAGTCTTTAGCGTTCTAGCTCTACCAATGTTGCTCCATCATCCCTCGCACCAACTGACTCCAGTCATCCTGCAATTGTCATTACGGTTTCCCGTAGCTCATATGTGATTCAAGAGTTTGGGCACCTGAAGGATACTGCCCTCATCACTGCAGTTCAAAAGAACTACATATTTATGTCGCCCCACCTCTTCTCCTGAGGCACATGACCACTCATGGCCACATCGTCATCATCTCCATCATTGTCCTTAGCTGCGGTAGCCTTGGAATCAAACTTTTCTTTACCCTTCTTTTTCATAGGGCATGTTGTGGCAAAATGTCTTAATTCACCACACCTAAAGCAACTGACCTTTGAAAGGTCTTTCTTCTTCTTCCTCTATTACCCATGTTGTCCCTTAGATACAAGAGCCGCATCTTCCTCCTCCTCCTCCTTGATCTTGATCCCTCTGCTGCATGCCCGCCTTAGTCATCCCCCTAATCTCTTCTTGTTGAAGAGTTGCCCACATGTTTTCCCAACTTGGAAGCGTTGCTCTGCCCAAGATGCCTTGGGACAAAGTTCTCCCACTCATCGGAAACTGCGTTCAGAGCAGTCCTCACCATAAGACCTTCATCACGTGTGGCCTTCATGGCAACCAGTTGATCACGGATCGCCTTCAATCTAATGATGAAGGGGTCCATCTCTTCTCCCTTCAGCATCTAGAATAATCGGGGTTGATTCTCAAGAAACATCCTCCTCTAAACAGAAGTCCCCTGATACAATGCGGTCAAAGAAGTCCACATCTCATGTGTTGTGTTCTTCTCAACAATGTGTGGGACTAAGTTGCACGAAACGAGGAAACGAAAATGAGTTTCCAAAATGGGGTACGGTACTAAATGCGACCTCCCCAAATTTTGGAAAAGGGGAAATGAGAAATATATATTAGAATTTAGGACATTTAAGAAATGTTATGTGTAATCATAAAGCATACATTATAAATTATAATTTATTACATTCAAACCATAAACTATTACATCACATTTACTAATGAATGATAACAGACGCATAATGAAAATAGCAATATCGGAATATCCAAAACCAGCCTCTATTATATATCAAAATCTCAAAATCAGCCTTTATTAAATATATGAGTCTGCAAGTACTATAAAGTCAAAAGACTAATACTCATTATCAGAATCCTCATCAAAAATACCAATAGAATCATGCTCAACAGTGGATTGTGTAGCTGAAGAAGATGTTTGGCCAGTTCCACTTCTATACTCCTAGTCCTCAATATTCATGGCAGCAAGAGAGAGCTCCAAATCAGGATTTTTTGGAACCACATCCCATTCTTTAGAAGGACCGTTGCCATATCCTAGACCCCTACAAGATGCAAGGCGAAGGTTGGAGAGCACATAAACAAGATCATTTACCTTCTGTGAGCCTAACCTGTTGCGCTTCACAGAATGAATAAAACCATAGGTGCTCCAATTACTTTATGTTGATGAAGAGCTTGCCACTTATGAAAGGATGCGAATGGCAAGGTTTTGCAAATGTACACCATTTGCTCCATCACAAATCCACCACCTAACTGGATTCATGGTGCTTCTCTGCTCCAAAGATGATATATCTAAATAATCATCTATTCCTGCAGCAAAACTGGCAAATTCTTCCTTCACCTCCCTATGTAGATGCGCTGGAAAAATTCTCATAAGGGCTTTTTTCACCCCATTAGCCACCTATCTATCCTTATGGGGTGCCTTCCTCTTCCCATTGCTTTGAGAAATAAGCTCCTCGTCATCAAATTTGGGGTTCAAAGCATGTGCTAAAGTGTGCAATGGAGTGTTCAAATTGTTCCACCTATCAACAATGATTGCTTGACTAATTCAGCAAAATGATCATCTACAAACAACAATTGTGGAGACTCTTGTGAAATCATTTCCATAGTTTTCTCAACCATGGAATCCATGCCATCATATACCTCTCCTAAGAAAGGTTGGTCAATGTCAGCATTCTGAAGAAGCTCAAATGCAGGAGTTGTGAACATTAGCAAGAAATCTATCTTAATCCACCAATCTTCATCAAGGCACAATCTACGCACTGTATATCCCTGCTCTGAATCTGCCTGTCTCCACTCAGCCCAAAGTTGACTCACCACCATAGACACTAATGCTTGCTTAACCTCAACAAGGCGACGCAACATTATGAAGTTTCAAGCATATCTTGTCTCAACAACTTTTAGCAACTCCAATTTGGAGTACTCTCGAAATATTGATTGAGATTGGTGGTGGTTGTTGATGAATTTAACAATCTCCCTTGCTTCCCTTGTGAGTTCCTTTATCCATGGGCCTTTATTGTCGAACTCCTCTAAGATCAGATTCAGATTATGAACAATGCAGGGTGTCCAAAAGATGTCATCATACCTCCTCTCAATAATTAAACCTGCAACATTGCATACTGGTGCATTATCCGTGATAACTTGCACCACCCTGTTAGGACCTACTTGTTCAATAGATTTTATAATAATATCAGCAATGAATTGTGCATCTTTTACCTCTCCCGAGCAGTCTTCCGCCTTTAAAAACATTGCTCCTTTTGGCGAAGTGGCAATGATATTTATCAATGGTCTACGCCTTGCATCTATCCATCCATCTAAGATTATGGTAACTCCAGAGCTACTCCAAGAAGAACGAATTGGTGATAAGACATCCTACACAAGATCCTTCTCATTTTTGAGAAGCTGAGTTCTAACTTTCTCATAGTTGGGCCCCTTGTACCCTTCAGGAGCTTTGTTAATTGCCCTTATCATATCTTGCCATTAAGGAGAGCGAACAACAATGAATGGGATACCACATGCATAGATGCACCTAGCCACTCTGGAATCAATTTCTTCTCTTGCTTGCACATTCACCAATTTATCAATTCTACTATCTTGAACTGTATCGGATGTCCCTCTGGATGGCGGTTGTTCTGGTTGTTGAGTGGCTCTCCTCTTCCTTACTTCAGCTACAATCCTTGGCTCAATGTTTGCTGGAGCGTTAGTAGTAGCTTGACTAAGCTCATCATGCCTTCTTTTAATTCCATTTGCTTGATCTTGCTCTCTTTGATAATCTCTCCTCACCACAGGGTCTGATGTTTTTTTGCAACCTGCAATCCCCTGTCCTCCTCCATGCAAAAGGTGTGCCTTCACTCTTGGGTAAGATCCCTTGTAAGAATTACTGCAAAGATTACATCGCCATTCCCATGAGTCACCACCTCCATATCTTTGAAGCTTCTGAACATGCCTCCAAAAAGGATAATATTCAGCCCTTGGGTTGGACTTGGGGCTTGAACTTGAACCTTGGATGGTAGCCATTGCTACAAAAAAAAAATTTAAAAAACAAATTTGTAAATAAAAAACGTTTTTCATAATTTTGGTAGCATAAACCCTCGGAAAATAGAAGAAACACAGGGAAAAAACCAAGAAATTGAATGCTTCTTACCCAAATTAATTTTGTGTAGCTAAAGCTACCCCAAAATGCCACAAAAAACAAGAGAAATATGGTTGTAGCTGAGCCAAAAACCAAGAATTCCGTAGCTGGAAACTTTGCACTCCAAATCTGCTTTTGAAATCTCTTTCTCTTGTTGTTGAAATCTCCTTTGCTCACTTGTGAAAACGCCCTAGCTAAAGCACTACTCTCTTCCTCTTTTCTCCTTGCTAAAATCGCCCTTCCGCAAGTGAAACGACTTGCACAATTTGTGTGAAGAGAGAATGAGGCGAGAGTCTTTTTATAAGTTGAGATAGCCATCTAGAAGCATCCAAAAGACACTTTCAACAATTAAAAAAATAATAAAACACACGCAAACCAAAAATAAAATAAAATAAACAAGTTAAATCGACGGAATCGCGATCGTATGGCCTGGAAACGTGTTTCCGTCCGTACTAGGCAAGTTTCCCCAACAAGAAACGGCCTAGTACAGCCAGAAACATGTTTCTAGGCTGTATGGTACCTGTTTCGCTTCTAGGCTAGAATGAGGGTTGGACCCACATTTCCTGGAACATAGGTGTGGGACCACATGATCCTTTACTCCATCCATGATCAAGCGCTTAGCCTTCGCTTGAGCTTCTTCATACTTCTTGAGCAGATTAGCATCAACAGGAACAGCAACTGCGCTCTTGGCGAGATTCTTAATACGATGCTCATCCAGCACTGACATGATTATGGCCTTCCAAATGACAAAGTTGGATGCTCCATCCAACCTGTCCTGGTCCCTCAATCCATGTGTGGCCATTTCTGCTCAACAAAAGATGTCGAACTGGTTCTCTTCTCCCTCTTCTGTTGCTGCCCCAACGAAACTCAGATATGGGTTTATTGGTGCTAGAAACCCTCTAAGGAACCACGCTCCCTCTGAAAAATGATTTCCCTCCCAGAAATCCTCTGCCAACTGATGTCGAATACACCCTCTCCAATCACTCTTTGTTGTTGATCAACACTAGATCTAGACTTCTTGGCGAGTAAGTCTTCTTAGGAACTAATTCCCTCTACTTTGTCACAACCCCACTAGGCATTGTTCTACACCGACAGAAACAATGCCCCACCAGCAACTCCTAAAGAAAAAAACAAATTGATCTTCCAGCCATAGCAACTGGAAAGACGCGAGCTAAACCCTTTGCGTTGGTCCAGCAAACACTGTGTTGCCTCTGCTGTAGCTAGAACGTCACCCCAGCTGGTTAACGGAGGCTCTGCGTGAGCCCCTCTAGTGATAGTGTCACCCTTCCTTGCCTCTTCCTGGATCTACACTGTCACTCAAGACAACTACCTTCCAACAGCAAAATTTTCTCTTCATCTCTTCGTTGATGGCTTCAGCTCTACCTGATCTGCAATAGCTCTGATACCATGTGAAAATTTTTGAATCTAAACCAGAAACGCTACTGCAATAAATCCGATTTACTTCTCCTACTTGTTTTCTTGAATTAACAAGTTATTTTTTGAATAATTCAAAAAACATCAAAGTAGATAGACTGCATCCTACAAGTGTGCCTTAAGTGTTGAAAAATAAGTAAGGCACACAGACAAAGGACACACTCATTTTTCAGACAAATGTCCCCAGAAAAACCCAATGCGGGAAAACCGATGCAGCAATTCTGAGGGTTTATATTACTAAGCAAATTTCTGAATACAAACTAGGGTGCCAAATCTGGCTCACCCAACAGAGAAAATCATTGGCAGAAGTACCTCTATCCGAAGACAGATATTTTGGCGGATCCAACGGCAAAATGAAGAAACCCCGAAGGTGCCTACGTAGTCCCTAGTGTTGCGCAGCGATGGTTGCAGCTAGCTCTGCGCTTGGACTGCGTCACCTCTGCTAGTGGTTGTTTCACCCTCTTTGTGAGCCTTCTTGGCTCAGAAATCGATCTGCTGGATAGTTGCCTGATCTGCCCCACATAAACCCCAGTGTTGCTCCTCGAGTGACTGTGTCACCCTCTCTGGCTCTGTGTCATTCCTGCGTGAGACATACTGGCTATGTGTCACTCCTGCGTGAACCCTGCTGGCTTTGCACCACCCCCTCTGAGCTGCGTTGTCCCTCCAGGTGCAGATTTGCTTCTCTGTTATTGTATTCTCGGCCTTGGATCAAAATCCCATTGTCGAACTACCCCTCACTGCACTGAATCACTTAGATCTAATCTTCATCCGAGAACTGCTCCGTCAGAAGAATTCGATCTCTTAGACTCACTATGTGTTTCCTCTAACTAACCCCAAGCCTTCCTTTAATACTTTTCCTGTTGACGAATCAACGACCGTAATCTAATCTCTAATCGACGACTAAGATTAGAAAAGACTTTATCCTCGTCACTTAGAACATTCTCACCCACATAATTAAATTAATTCACTTTAATTATTTAATTTCCCCAGGTTAGACTTAGGGTCCCCATTAAAATAATTAATTATTTGAATAACTTAAACTCCAAGTGGAACTTCTCCAACCGATTTCTGCATCATGGAGATCTCATGCGTCCTAGCCCCTCCACAGAGTTTCGGATCTAGAGCACATCCGATGCTACCCAAAAATCAACATTAAAGTCACTTTTAATCTGGGTAAAAGGTAAATCGCTCACCATGCTTCATCTGGCTACTCGAAGTCTCTTCTCATCATCCCATCTTGTAGATATTTTCATTCTGGTTCCAACGACCTATTACACCGAGGTATTCCATCAAATATTCCTCTCAGAATGCCACCTCAATCATAATTAATTGATTCAGGGCCAGTAATAACCTCGTTTTATGAAAGTTGTTAGAATGCAACAGAACAAAAGGCAAGTTGTACATATCATGGAATATGCCAAGGAAATGCCATTAGATCCCGTAAAAACTCATCAGGGACCCCTGATGATGTAATCTTTCTCCTGTTGCCTGGCCATCACATACCGTAGAAACACATCTTGGTTGTACTATAGAGGAAAATAAAAATGAGGACATGATGCACCTGCAAGCATTTTCTGAACCAACTTTGAACCAAAGGGGCCAACATAGAATTAATTTGCCTAAGTTTTTGACGAAATGGTTTAGCATTTTCATCCTTCAAATGGATAGTATGTTCCATAATATCTTCCATGTAACCTTTTAACTCGTCATAAGAAAATGCTAAAACATCTCTATACTCACGAAATAAATCAGCTAATTTTTTCCTTTCTTCCTCATTAGTACCTTTACCAATTTTAACAATCTCAGGATCATCTAAGGTACCAATATTTACTTTAATGAATTCCCTTGGATCAATGTTCTTTTCCTCTTTCCTCTTTGTGGCATCATGCCTATCAAAGAGTCGCTCCAACACTACCTGACCTTTGGGAGTAGGATTTGTTACATCATCGCTTTTTTTTATAATTACATCCTTCCTCCTTGTATCCAATGTTAAAATCCTCGAATTTTTCAAGAGTATTCAATAAAAAAATTATGTAATTCTGATCGATAAACACCTGCCAATGCTCAACATTATCAAGAATCGAAGGCCTAAAAATCACCTCCATCTTATCTTTATCATTCACCAATCCATTGGAAAGTTGCAAAGTTGATGTTGCTACCGCAAGCTCATCAGCATGGCTATTCTTTTCTCTAGGGACAGTCTCAGTAATAAGAGCATCAAAAAGTTCCATAGTGTCCCATATTGCATTTCGATATTTCCTAAGCCTATCATTCTTACAAGCAAACTTATTTTTTACTTGCATAATGACAAGATCAGAATCTCCCTTGATACTAAGAAGCTTAACCTTTAAATCTCTTGCCAATTCAATATCTAACAAAAGCGCTTCATATTCAACCAAATTGTTGGTTGCTTCAAATTCTAATCTATAGGCAAATCGAAAAATATGGCCAAGAGGAGATTTAAGCACAACTCCAACACCCTTACCATACCTAGAGGATCCACCATCATAATACATATGCCATACTCCATCCTTCATACTATCAGCCTTGTCATCCACAAGAACTATAGAATTAGACAAGATGGAATAATTCTTGATACTTTCATAGATAATCTCATTATTGGGCATCACGGGGTTCTCCACATGAAATCTACTTTCAAGCTCCCTATCAAGTCTAACAAAACCAGTACCTCTAGGTGAGGGAATAGTAATGTAATACAAATCCATCTAATTACTCCCTCCTAGGTCAGCAACACATTTCTATTAAAGCAACATTCCCCAAACATCACGTACATCAATCACAACAATGTCCATAACAATCATTATATTTGCATAAGCAGACAAATGAACTTGTAAATCCTTAATTAAACCATGAACCTCAATCCTCTTGGAATCCATGGCACATATGTTGTGATATGGTCTAGAGATTCTCAAATTAAGTTGTTCCATGACCCTAATGGTCATGACACTAGTTGATGCACTTGAATCCAACATGCAATTATATAAGTGAAAACCATTAACTAACAAGGTAGTGAAAAATTGTTGATTATCCTTATAAAATTTAACTCTATCCATACTCTGAAGAATCACTGGACCATCTTGATGGGGATCTTCATGCTCCTTTCCATGAGGGGCATCAATGGCCTTCAATAACTTAGAATTTTGAGAGGGAATCTTTAAAATCTTCGTCACAGGAACCAATATCTTTGCATTATTAATCCAACCTCCTGTTGGAAACACTGAGAGGGGGGGATGGGTTGAATCAGTATTTCTTAGCAATTAGCACTTTAATAATCTTTTTCAGAGCATTATTTAACCTTCAATTATTATTATTATTGTTCAACAAGAGGAGTAAACAACAATGCAAAAATAGAGACGTAGCCACAATATTTTTAGGTGGAAAACCCCCTCCGTGTCAAAAACCACCGAACACTTTTCTAATAAGTATTTTAATCTTCAGCCCCAAATGACAAAAAACCTACAACTTCCAAGAACTCTAGAAAATAATTGTCCTCCAGTTCCCACTAGAAGGAAACCCCAAAACCCTGGTTTTATCAGCAGTTAGCTGAAAGGATGCCCCAACACCTGAGTGAGCCACAACTCACCATAGCACCACCCTACCACCCTGAAGTATTTACAGGCACAACCTGAAGGTCACTTCATTCACCAACCTAGCACCACCCTACCACCCTATAAAGACAAAGATTAAATACAAAAGTGTAGACTTCCGTACCAAGGACAATGATACACGTTACAATGATTTTCAATAAATGATAGACAATACTAGGACATACCCTCATCCCAGAAACTTGACAATAGAATAGACTCTCCCCAATAATGCCTTTACAACTCTAGGAAATTTGACTCTTATACAAAATAGGCTCTCGTACCAGAGATAATGGCCCACTTACAATGATTTGACTCTTGACCTTTTAAAATGCTTCTCAACACATGGACAATTGTTGATGATATGACAAGATGGTTGCTTTCTATTCAAGAATCGTTCTGTTGTAATGCTTCCTTCAAGTGATGATGATCTGTCACTTCAATTCTTAGATGCCTTCTTGGATGTCCTTGAGTCTTCTTCTACTTGAAAACAAATTTCCCAAAAGAGACCAAATACTAAAAGAAAACTAAAATACCCTCCAACTTACCTCTTCCTGCAAAAACACATGTAAGTACTTAATAATGAATGTAAAAAATTAAATGATTACAGTGTGTACTTGAATTGTACTTGTGTTTTGAGTTTGTCTCTTTTGTTGTTGACTTGTTGCAGCAGTTGTCACAATTGAAAACTAAACTAGACCTAGACTCCCAACCTTGACATACACCTAGATTATATGCAAGACTATATACAAAAGCTCCTTATGAACTTTAGACACAATGTTGACTATATACACTAGTATTAACCTCAACTAGCCCTTGACCAAATCACAACATATTTTCTTGTTGAGATTTTCGGGTACCATCGGGTGTGCTCTGTAGAAATTTTAAGACCCACTCTGGTTTTCAATTTCTCCTTATTTCTCCCATAAAGTTAAATTCCCATTCCCATAACATAGCATTCAACAAGCTGGAAAAAAAAAAAAAAAATTTCTGAAAACACAAATTCTGGAAATTTCACAGTGCTGAAAATACAAAAAGAAAAAAACTCAGAAAAATAAATCAGCCACACAGAGAAATTTGACATGCTGATTTTTGGTCAATATGACCGTGGAAAAACCCCCTACAACTCTTGGGAAAAACCAGTTCGAAAGCTTCTCTTTAGTTCTGAATATGCTTTTACAGTGAACAGTAAAACACAATAAAAATTACAGCAAACACAAAACCCACTTATCTCGATTTTTGTGCCAACTTTCCACCTTGAAAATCGTGCCCACAGCAAACAGAAAAATTACAGAGAAATTACAACATTAAATGTTGTACTTGCTTCCTTGAAAAATGTGCCAAATTTTGCCTGTACGGAACTGTACGGATAGTATAGCAATCCCTTCCTCGATTTCTGTGCCCAAAAAAGCTGCCTCGAAAATCGTGCCCCTGACTGCTCAATCTACTCCTCGAAAACAGCATTGTACCTTGCCTCGAAAACCATGCTAACAGTGTTGTACGGATTATGTCTTGGTAGCCGTGCCAACTAAATGTTGTTGTCCGAAAATACTGCCTTGGGAAATGTGCCCTCCTGCTGTATGGATTTGTTGTGTGTCTTTTGTTGCTCTCCCTCCGCTCAGAAATTTCTCTTTAGCTTTCTCTCCTCCTCTCTCAATCTGCTCATGAAAGACTAAATGATCTTTTATCTCGTTTTCCTCCTTTAACCTAACCCTAAGTGACTTTTGAGGAATCCCTAAATCCAATGGCTGAGATAGCTTTAGATCTAGGGCTGAGATTAAATGCTCATTTAAATCTCACTTTCTATTTTTTAATTCACCCCACTTTAATAAAGACCATCTTAGTCATTTATTTCCAAAGTCACTTTTCACTTTCTAATTTCACATTGACTTTATTAAAGTCACTTTAAAATTAGACTTAGTAACTTTATCACTTAAAGTTTATTTCAAATTAGATTTGACTTTATAACTTATAAAGTCACTTTAGGAGAAAAATTAAATTCTTTTGGACACTTTTCCCTAGGCCAAAGATCAAAGCCTTAAGGAACCACCTGTCCTCTGATAACCAAATTTCAACACTCCCTCTTACCGAGGAAGGTGTTCCTCACCACACCTATCTTGTCTCTGAAGTAGACATGCTTGCCCCGTGGTAAGGCTTTGGTAAATATATCTGCAATCTGCTCATCAGTGGGAATATACTCAAGCTTCACAACCCCCTTCTGAACATAGTCTCTAATGAAATGATATATGATGCCGATATGCTTTGACCTATCATGAAATACTAGATTCTCCGTAAGTTTAATGCAACTCTGATTATCACAGTAAATCACTGGAGGTCTCAACGGCTGACCAAATAAGCTAAGCAACATCTTGCGAAGCCATATGGCCTCACAACTAGCTAGATTGGCTGCCATGTACTATGCTTCTGCTGAACTCAATGCTACTGACTGCTGCTTTCGGCTAAACCACGATACCACTACTGAACCCAACCCAAAACAGCACCCTGAAGTGCTCTTCCTATCAAAAGCACAACCTGCCTAATCAGAATTAGTGTAACCTGCCAATCTCACTCCATCTCCCTGCCTATAATCCAGACCATAATCCCCTGTCCCCCGCAAGTACCACAAAATGTGTTTTGCAGCAACCCAGTGCACCCTCCTAGGCTCACACATGAACTGGCTCATTGTGTTGACTGCAAAACATATATCTGGTCTAGTGTTGACCAAATACATCAAGGAACCAATCAACTGTCTATATAATGTTGGATCCACCAACTTGGAATCTGAAGCATGAGACTTCTTCCAGTTGGTGATCATCGGTGTCAACATGGGTCTACAATCCTCCATGTGGAATCTTGCAAGGATGTCCACAATATACTTCCCCTGTCCCAGGAAGAAATGCCCCTCCTCCTGCCACACCTCCAAACCTAAAAAGTAATGCATCAAGCCAATGTCCTTCATCTTGAACTTCAATGCAAGATCTCTCTTGCGGCCCTCTATGAGTCTCTCGACACCCGTAATCACCAAGTCATCCACATACAACACCAGAATGAGAGGCTCCTCACCTATCACAATAAAGTATAGGTTCGGATCTGCATCACTCTTTGTGAAATCCATCTCCTGCAAGTACGTATCAATCCTGGAGTACCAAGCTCTAGGAGCTTGCTTCAGGTCATAAAGGGCCTTCTTCAGTCTACACACATGGGACTCCTTCCCATGCGCCTCAAAACCATGTGGTTGCTCAATGTACACCTCCTCCTGTATGAAGCCATTGAGAAATGTGGTCTTCACATCCATCTGGTGGATCTTCCAACCCATCTTTGTTGCTATCGATATAATGGAGCAAATCGAAGTATATCGAGCCACGGGAGCGAAGGTCTCGTCATAATCTACTCCCTCTACTAGGGAGAACCCTCTAGCCACAAACCTTGCCTTGAATTTCTCAATGCTGCGATCTGCAACATGCTTTACCTTGTAAAGCCATCTGGAAGTAACCACGGATTTTCTCTCAGGCCTCGGCACCACCTCCCAAACATCATTCTTCATGATAGAAGAATACTCCTCCTGCATGCCCTCTCTCTAGACCTGTTGGCTAGCTGCCTCCTTATAGCTAGAAGGCTTAGAGTCAACGATGTAGGCAACCATTGCCATATAGCTACAGAACCTCTCAGGTGGTCTGCTCTCTCTGACCGGCCTCTTCGGCCCAACAACAGATGTGGCCTCTCTCAAGGTATCCTAAAGCCACTTGGGCTTCCTCTTCCCTGAGCACACTTCTCCCACTGGAGAATGAAACTGCTCCTCCTCATCAAGAGCCTGAACTCCTGAATGTCTGTCTGTTGTCCTCCTACCTGAACCTGAACTTGTAGATGCTGAAGTACCATGTGAACTGTCCATCAGTGGACTACCTAGTGAACTGCTCTACGGACTGCTCTGCATGCTGCCTGAAGCACCACCCCTCTGACTCTGCAAGCCACTTCTCACTGACGGACCTAACACCCTAATCGATGTACCTCCTGATCCCTGCCCATTGGATCCATGTGCCTGACTCAGCTGCTCCTAAGGGTCTGGCCGATCCAAATACTCTAACTCTCATGACCTTCTGAAAGCCCTCTCCTCCTCAAACTTCACATCCCGCCTGACAATAAATCTCCTCTGTGCAGGAATATAAATCTGAAAGGCTTTCGAGGTCTCACTGTAGCCCTCAAACGGATGTATCACTGCTGGGAAAAACGGAGTTGGCAAACTTACCCATAGCACATCCTCTACATGTATCAATGTGATCAGTACTGAAATCTGGCACACCTGTAGAGATCTTCCGCAATGTCCTCAAGGCCCCATGATACATGTGCCCCATCCTGTGGTGCCAAATCTCGCACAGCTCTGAGCTGCTAGCTCTGCTGTCGGTACAACTGCTCAATGCCAAAAGGGGCTGAAATGCAAACTTGTACACGTTTGCATGGCGTACACCAATCACTCTAGCTGACTCAGCTGGAGCGCCCCTGGGATATATAAGCACCTGTTGTCTACTGAACAATATCTCATATTCTTTGTCCTCCACTGCTGAGACGGATATGAGGTTCTTCCTCATCCTTGGCACATATAGAACATCTGACGCATTCAAGAGAGGTTTGGGTTCCCTATCAAATGTCAATGTCCCCACACCGACGGCTCTAACAATGTTGTTGTCTCCGAGTACTACCTTTATATCAGTGCCACTCTATGAAAGCTCTGAGAAGTACTCACGGACTCTTGTCATATGACGTGAAGCCCCACTGTCAACATACCAGATACCTGAAGATGCTCCGCTAGTGCAGGGAAATGCACAGTCCCTCTCAACCTCCGTGGCAAGTGATCCTGCACTAGTGGACTCACAAGCAATGAACTCAAACCCTCGGTCAAAGCTCTCTGAAAATTCCTCTATCTCTGTTGATGCTACCATGGCCTTGTCCTTCCCCTTCTTCTTTTTCTTCGGACACACAACTGCATAGTGTCCCATCCTCTGATAATTCCAACACTTCACCTTGGAATAGTCCTTCTGCGTGTTCCCCTGTTTACCTTCACCTTTGCCTTTGCCCCCACCACCACTTGTGGAAGCTTGCTTTTTTCCCTTGCCCTTCTTGCCTCCTGCTAATAGTGCTACATCCTCATCCTGCTCAACTGCTTTAGCTGCCCCAAGCTGGTTCTTTCTGATTTCATTCTGTATGCAATCATCCCAGAACCTCTCCCAAGTGGGAAGGGTCCCACATGCACAAATCCCATCAGCAAAGTTCATCCATGAACTGGGAAGGTCATTCACTGCAATCCGCACCAACTCAATGGGTGGAATGACCTCTCCAACTGCTACCAACTCATCTCTCACATTAGTGATCTTTGTGAGATATGCAGTAACACTATCAGTCTTTGCCATCTTAATGGCCTTCATCTTCTCCCTTAGGACCATTTTTCTGTTCTCATTGGTACTCTAATAGAGATTGGTCAAGGCTTTCCACATCTCAAGAGAAAGTTTCTTTCCTTTCACATCAGGAATGCAATGGTCTTTAATACCATCCAGAATCAGTCTCTTGCCCTTGTTCTTCTTTTTATTAAAGTCTGTCAGCTGAACAAGGTCAGCAGGCACATTAACAGGGCGTTGTTGGGTATGCACCATTATACCGCAAACTTCTGCCTCCTCAAAGATGCTCTGCATTCTTTCCTTCCATACACTGTAGTTGCTATGCCCATCCAACCTATCCTCCACCCTGAAGCCCAAAGACATGTTTTCTTTCTTAATAAACTAAAAATAACACTGTTATAGTAAAGGTTATGTTTTCTGTGTGTAAAATCAGCTTGCTGTAAATTTATTCTTTCTGTCCCAAACTGCACTTTTTAGCAAACTAGCTCTGATACCATGTAGAAATTTTAAGAACCACTCCGGTTTTCAATTTCTCCTTATTTCTCCCATAAAGTTAAATGTCCATTCCCATAACCATACATTCAACATGCTGGAAAAATAAATATTTTCTGAAAACACAAATTCTGGAATTTCACAGTGTTGGTAATACAGAACTAAAAACTCACAAAAATAAATCAGCCAAACATAGAAATTTGACACGCTGATTTTTGGTCAATATGACCCTGGAAAAACCCCCTACAACTCTTGGGGAAAACCAGTTCGACAGCTTCTCTTTATTTCTGAATATGCTTTTACAGTGAATAGTAAAACATAGTAAAAATTACACCAAACACAAAACCCACTTATCTCGATTTTCATGCCAACTTTCCACCTTGAAAATCGTGCCAATAGCAAACAGAAAATTGTAGGAAAAATTACAACATTAAATGCTATACTTGTTGCCTTGAAAAACATGCCAGATTCTGCCTGTACAAACAGTACAGCAGTCCCTTCCTCGATTTTCGTGCCCAGAAAAGCTGCCTCGAAAACCATGCCAATGACTGTTGAATCTGCTCCTCGAAAATAGCATTGTATTTTGCCTCGAAAAGCGTGCTAACAGTGCTTTACGAATTCTATCTTGGAAACCATGCCAACTAAATGCTGTTGTCCGAAAATACTGCCTTGGGAAATGTGCCCTCCTGCTGTACGGATTTGTTGTGTGTCTTTTGGTGCTCTCCCTCCGCTCAGAAATTTCTCTTTAGCTTTCTCTCCTCTCTCAATCTCCTCATGAAAGACTGAATGATCTTTTCTCTCCTTTTCCTCCTTTAACCTAACCCTAAGTGACTTTTGGAGAATCCCTAAATCCAATGGCTGAGATAGCTTTAGATCTAGGGCTGAGATTAAATGCTCATTTAAATCTCACTTTCTATTTTTTAATTCACCCCACTTAAATAAAGACCCTCTTAGTGATTTATTTCCAAAGTCACTTTTCACTTTCTAATTTCACATTGACTTTATTAAAGTCACTTTAAAATTAGACTTAGTAACCTTATCACTTAAAGTCACTTTTAAATTAGATTTGACTTTACAACTTATAAAGTCACTTTAGGATAAAAATTAAATTTTTTTGGACACTTTTCCCTAGGCCAAAGATCAAAGCCTTATGGAACCACCTATCCTCCAGTAACCAAATTTCAACATGCTCTAGCTCTTAAACTTTGTGGAGGGGCTAGAACACATGAGATCTCCAAGACCCGTAAAGTGTTTAGAGAAATTCCATCTAGTGTAAAAGTTATTCAAATAAATAAGTTTTTTAATGGGGACCCTAAGTCTAAATTAGGGAAATTAAAAAATTAAAGTGAATTAATTTACACATGTGATGAGAACATTCTTAGTGACGTGGATCAAGCATTCTTTTAATCTTAGCTGTTGATTGAAGATTAGATCATGGTCGTTGATGTGTCAAAGAGAAAAGTATAAAGGAAATGCTTGGGGTCAGTTGGAGGAACACACACAAAGTGTAAGAGATCAAATTCTTTTAACGAAACAGTGCTCAGACGAAGATCAGATCTGAGTGACTCAGAGTTGCAGTGAGGGGTAGATGCAGTGATTGGTCAAGAGGACCAAGAGTACAGCACATAGCAAGGGCAGCAGAGACACAGTGGAGGCAGCGCAGCCATCAAAGGGTGTAATGCAGGCCCACGCAGGGCTCACGCAGGGTAGTGCAGTGTCTCCAAACATAAGTCCAAAATGCACCGGAAGTTGGTGTTTCTGAGCCAGCAAGGCTGAAACTCAGATCCGGGAGAAGCAGATCCACGCATAGCTAGGGTGATGCAGTCCCTAAGCCAAGGCTACGCAGGTGGACGCAGTAGCTGCGCAGAGCCAGCTGGAGTTTCACCAGTTTCTCATTCGGATCAGCCGGGACTTGTGAGAGTGAGGTATATCTCACATTTCTCTGATTGCGTAGGTTTTCTCTATGGGGTGAGCCATGTTATGGCACCCTAGATGTACTCAGAAACTGCTGCTTAATAATAATAACCCCTCATATCTGTTGCATCAGTTTTCCTGCATTGGGTTTTTCAAGGGACGTTTGTCCGAAAAATCTGTGTGTCATTTGTCATATGTGTGTGATGTTCACTAAATGATTTGTATTTGTGTAGGCTATTATTTGTGTTTACTTTGAAGTTTTTCTTAATATTCAGTTAAATAAATTGTGTAATAAATCAAGTAGGAGAAGTAAATCAATAGTTAGCAGTAGGATTTCTATGCACAAAAGGGGCTGAAGATATTTGTTGCAGGAAGGGCAACTTAAGCAACACAGATCTGGAAGAAGGCAATACAGCACCAGAGGGACAACATAGACCCTACAAGGGTGACGCAGAGTCAATCTTCTCACACAGAGGCTGATGTAGCTCTAGAGAGGTGACGCAAAGCTAGTCTGCTCACGCGGAGGCTGATGCAGCACCAAGAGAGGGATGTTGAGCCAATCTCCTCATGCAGAGGCTAACGCAGCACTAGGAGGGTGGCGCAATCCGAGTTGGAGAGTTTTTGTGCAATTTGTCGGGGCTAGAAGTGCAGTTTCTGATCTTCTGAAGTTGTTGTTGTGGCATAGGTTCTGTCGGTGCAAAACAGTGCCTAGCAAAGGTGAAAAAAGCGGGAGGAGAATAGTCGCTCAGCAGATTTGTGTCAAATAAATCTGAGATTCGATCAAGAGGGTGATCGTAGAGGACTAATTCAAGAGTTTTAACGAAGGATTTCCGGGAGGGAAATTAGTCGTCAGAGGGAGCAGCTACTCTAGAGGGATTCTATAGCCAAGAAACCCAGATCTAATCTTTTGTTGAGCGTAGCAGTAGTAGAAGGGAGAGGAGTACCCGCTTCGACATATTTTAAGCTAGATGGCCCTGTACGGACTGCGTGATCAGGACAGGTTGGACGGTGTGTCCAACTTCGCGATCTGGAAGGCCAGAATCTTGACAATCCTAGAAGAGTATGGAATTAGAGACCACGCGGAAAATGTCTTAGCTATGTCGACCGATGCGGACGCTCTGAAGAAGTTCAACAAGAATCAAGCGCGAAAAAAGTGCTTGATCATGGACAGGGTGAAGGATCATGTGGTCCCACACATTGTCGAGAAGAGGACGGCACATGAGATGTGGACATCTTTGACCACATTGTATCATGGCAGCTCCGTCCAACAGAAGATGCTTCTAGAGAACCAGATGAGGATGTTCCAGATGCACAAGGGAGAAGAGATCCATCCATTCCTCTCCAGATTGCAGATAATCAGGGATCAGTTGATTGCCATGGGGGAAATTCTGAATGAAGGATTCTTGGTGAGGACTGCCTTGAATGCATTCGGTGATGAATGGAAGACCTTTGTCCAAAGAATTTTGGGCAGAGCACAACTTCCTAATTGGGGTGACATGTGGGCTATCCTTCGACAGGAGGAGATCTGGCGGATGACCAAGAGGGAATTCAGCAGCAGAAATAGCAAGGTGAATAAGGAGGAGGAAGAAGATGTGGCCCTAGCATCAAAGGGACAGTGGCAGCAAGGGTAGAAGAAGGAGGACCTATCAAAGGTCTAGTGCTTTAGATGTGGCGAACTTGGACACTTCATCAGCACTTGTCCAAAGAGGAAGGACAAGGAATCTTTTGATTCCAAGGCAGCAGCAGCTAGAGGGGACAGTGGTAGTGAGGATGATGTGGCTATGAGTGGTCATGTGCCTCGAGAGAAGAGGCGGGGCGATATTGATTTGTAGAGAAGCTACAGATGGGTAGGCAGGATCCTTGAGGTGCCCAGAATTTTGAATCACATACGAGCTACAAGAGCCTTAAGACAATAGCAAGATGACTAGAGCAGTGGGTGCAGATTCCAGAAGATCATGATGAAGCAGCGGCAAAGCTGGGATGCTATATATTGGAGCAGCATAGTGTAGTGGCAACAGCAGTGCAAAGGCTGATGGGACTTAAGCAGCACAGAGGGGTAGTGCTTACGCAGTGCAGAGCAGCAGCAGCGCGGTGGCTCTAGAGAGACAGCGCAGCGCAGCAGCCGAGTGAGCTTCAATGATGAGATGCAACCCGACTGACTTGTCTGTCTTTGATTGGGTAGAGGTCCTTCAGTTGCTTACTTCTCAGCAACTAAGTTGTAGTGCAGCAGTTGGCAACATGAAGCAACAATTTAAGAGGGAGCTGCAGTAGAGATGTTGCAGTGTCAGTGATAGAGACATGGGCAGCAGTACAAGGAGCATCAATGCAATAGATGAAGGGCAGCAGCCCAAGCATCAGCGCGGAAACCGATGCCAAAGATCAGGGCAATGCTTCAGTGTGGAAGTATTGCTAGAGCACACTCTCTAAGAGGGAGTGTTGAGATTTTAGGGTAGCATCGGGTGTGCTCTAGCTCCGAAACTTTGTGGAGGGGCTAGAACACATGAGATCTCCAAGACCCAAAAAGCGTTTGGAGAAATTCCATCTAGTGTAAAATTTATTCAAATAATTATTTTTTTTAATGGGGACCCTTAAAGTGAATTAATTTAAACATGTGATGAGAACGTTCTAAGTGACGTGGATCAAGCTTTCTTTTAATATTAGCTGTTGATTGGAGATTAGATCACGGACGTCTATGTGTTAATGAGAAAAGTATAAATAAAAGGCTTGGGGTCAATTGGAGGAACACACACAGAGTCTAAGAGATCGAATTCTTTTGACCAAGCAATGCTCGGACGAAGATCAGATCTAAGTGATCAGAGTTGCAGTGAAGGGCAGACGCAATGATTGGTCAGGAGGATGAAGAGTACAACGCATAGCAAGGGCAACAAAGACGTAGTGGAGGCAACGCAACCATCAGAGGTTGTGACGCAGTCCCTCAAGAGTGTTAGGATATTCCAACACATAGGAAATAGTTAAGAATAACTTAGTCTAGTGTAGAGTTAGGTAAAGTGTGTTTCTTTACCATGTACATTTGTAATTTATAATCCGACGGCCACGATTTGTAGTGACCCGACGGTTATCTCTCTCCTCGGTATTAATGACGCTTGATCCGTGGCTTAACACCGGATTGGTCCATGAACTCTATTTAAAGAGCATGGAGGGTCATTTGTTGGTTACAGTGAGTAACGCCTTTCGTTTCATGCGAAAAGGTTTTTGATTGCCCAAGTTATGTCAGTTCAGATCTGGAGTAAAGTATCTATTTTGCAGTAATATTTGTTAATATTTCTACTTTGTGAGAATTTACAGGGTAGCTTCCGTAGATCAAAAACCAAAGGTCACCGCTCCCAAACAGATCACAAATCAGTACACCAGTATAATCACGTGGTTAAAACCCTCAAAGAGGGAAACAGTCCATGCCCTGAGCCAACGCAGCCACTTTAGGCAATTTATTAATATAAAAAGAAAAGTTACATATGTTTCTCTCATAAACGATTACCGGACAAATGACCCTCCATGCTCTTTAAATAGAGATCATGGACCAATCGGGTGTTAAACCACGAATCAAGTGCCGTTAATACCGAGGTGAGAGATAACCGTTGGATCACTACAAATCGTGACCATCGGATTATAAGTTACAAATGTACATGGTAAAGAAACACACTTTACCTAACTCTACACTAGACTAAGTTATTCTTAACTATTTCCTATGTGTTAGAATATCCTAACATCCCCCCTTAAGAACAACTTGGGATAGGATTGAAGGATTTACAAAGGTGACATAAAAAGAGCCTATTTCCTATGTGTTAAAATATCCTAACATCCCCCCTTAAGAACAAATTGGGATAGGATAAAAGGATTTACAAAAGTGACACAATAGGAGAAGGAAGGATGCATTAGAGCCTATCCCCCCTTAATGACAACTTTCCTGAACTCTAAGCATGGATCGAAGTTTGGTAAACTTCGCTTCTGTGAGAGCCTTCGTAAAGATATCGGCTACTTGATCATTGGTCGGACAATACTGCACTTCAAGAACACGATCATGAATGAGCTTTCTGATGAAGCGTATGTGGAGTTCAATGTGTTTCATACGCTAATGCTGAACTGGATCTTTACATAGCTAAATGGAACTCTAATTATCACACCAAAGTGTAGTTGGACGCTGCTGATGAAGACCAAATTCAGACAGGATCTGACGAAGCCACATGGCTTCCCTGTTGGCTTCAACTGCACCACGATACTCTGCTTCTGCTGAAGAAAGGGAGATGGCACTTTGTTTCTTACAAGACCAAGTAATAGGTCTTGAACCAAGAGCGAATACATATCCTGCAGTGGACTTCCGATCATCAGGGTCACCAGCCCAATCAGAATCAGTGAAACCAATCAACAAGGGACATGCTCCTGCAATGTAATGAATCCCGAACTGAACAGTACCTCAAATATATCGAAGCATTCTTTTAGCTGCTTTCCAATGACTTTCATGAGGTTGCTGCATAAACCGAGTGACAAGACCAATGGCAAAGGAAAGGTCAGGACGGGTATGGGTTAGATACAAAAGTTTACCAACAAGTTGACGATATAAGGTAGCATCAACTTCAGGGGTAGTACAGTCGACTGAAAGCTTGACTCCAGACTGAAAGGGAGAAGGGGCAGGCTTACAGTCTTCCATGTGAAAGTGGTGTGGAAGATCACAGGCATACTTGGACTAAGAGAGGGTAATGCCTTCCTTGGATTACAAGACTTGAAGACCAAGGAAATAATGCAAGTGTCCTAAGTCTGTCATTTCAAACTTCTTTTTGAGGCTAGACTTCACATGGTTTATATGGTTTGGGTCACTACCAGTAAGGATAAGATCATCAACATAAAGAACAAGGATGGTGAAGGAATTACCCACTTTCTTGGTGTAGACAGTGTTGTCAGAATGACACCTAGAAAAGCCATTATCTAAGAGAAATCTATCCATTTTGGCATAACAAGCCCGAGGAGCTTGTTTGAGACCATAGAGAGACTTCGTAAGGCGACAACAAGGCTGGAGTCTTTTTGGATAAAGCCAAGGGGTTGTTCAATGTAGATTTCTTCATGCAAATCTCCATGTAAGAAGGCAGATTTAACATCCATCTGATGGACTTCCCATTTAAAGGAGGCAGCAAGGGAAAGAACAAGGCCGATAGAATTCATTTTGGCAACAGGGGAGAAGGTTTCAGTATAGTCAATGCCTTCAACTCGTGAAAAACCTTTAGCGACAAGACGAGCTTTACGTCTATCCACTTTTCCATCTCGTCCAAACTTTGTTTTGTAAACCCATCTGCATCTGACAAGTTTTCTTCCTTTTGGAAGAGGAACAAGATCCCAAGTATTGTTTGCCAATAAGGAACGATACTCTCATTCATAGCTTCATCCCAATCTGGATGACCAAAGGCTTCCTCAAAGGTTTCTGGATCAAGTTTTTCTAGAACTTGAGCTAATAAGGAAGAGGCTCATTCAAACTGAGAACGTGTACGCTGTCGACCAGCAGGGTCACCTGCAAGAGAACTTGTTGCATCCCGAGTAGAGCGGACCCATCTTGGGAGCGGTGGAGTATAAGGAACAATTTCACGAGCTGGAGGAGGATTGTCATCCTTGCTGTCATCCTCTGAACTAGAAGGAATGCTATTAAAAATAGAAGGGAGAGAGAGAGGTGGCACATATGCCGAATCAGGCTCGCAGGCCAAAGGTGGCAAACCCGCCGAACTAGGCTCGCAGGCCGATATATTTTCATCAAACTTTACATCTCTTCTAATGATTATATTTTTGGATTTTGGTTGAAGAAGTCTATATCCTTTGACATCTTCAGAATATCCAGCAAAAATACAGTTTTCACTCTTAGGTTCTAAGGCTTTATGTTTCGCATCTGGAATATGGGCCCAAGAATCACTTCCAAAAACACGAAAGTGACTTACATCTGGTTTGATTGAGCTCCAAGCTTCTTCTGGAGTTATATTCTTTAAAACCTTAGTAGGAGTGCGATTTACTATGTAACTTGCATAGTTAATGGCTTCTGCCCAAAAATTGAGACCAAGCCCTTTAGATTGAAGCATACAATTAGCCATTTCTTTTAAGGTGCGATTCTTCCTTTAAGCTACACCATTTTGTTGTGGAGTATACGGAACAGTATGTTGCAATTGAATTCCATGCTCAATGCAGAAGTTGATAAATTTGTTGTTAACATATTCTCTGCCATTGTTTGATCTTAACTTAAGAATTTGATGTCCAGATTGTTTCTCAACAAAGGCCTTAAAGGCCAAGAACATGTTAAAAACTTCACTCTTGAGTTTTAAGAAATATACCTAAGTGCGTCTGGAAAAATCATCAATGAAAGTTAAGAAGTACTTGCAAGCAAAGAAAGAAACAACAAGAAGTGGACCACATAAATCACTGTGCACAAGCTGCAAAGGGGCTGAAGCGTGCCAAGAGGCACGTTTGTCAAAACTATCGTGATGATGTTTTCCAAGTACACATCCAGAGCAAACACCATCTCGGCAAGATATCATAGGAAGGCCCGTCACCATATTTTCCTTACATAGAGTTTGAAGAGAGCGATAGTTTAAGTGACCAAATCGCTCATGCCAAAGTTTGCTCACATCATCATTATGAGCAACAAAAACAGAGGGAAGAGATGATGACCCAAAGTTTTCAAACTTATACAACCTTGTGGAATCATCAGCAATGCCAGTAGCTAAAATATGTTTAGGATCTTTGAGGTCCTTCATTACAACATCATGAGGTGAGAATTCTACTATTTTCCCTTCACCTAAATGAGTTATCTGATAAACAGATAGAAGGTTGCATGACAAGGTAGGAACACATAGTACATCATTAAACTGACCATTATCTAGATGAATGGTTCCAAATCCTACAACACTAAGAGATCTATCATCACCAACACAAATATGTTTGGTGTTACAATCATTTCAAGAAGAAAACATGGATTTATTTTTAGCCATGTGGTAAGAAGCTCCAGAATCAATGAGCCACTCATGAGAAGGAGAAGAAGAAGATACATTTAATGCATAACCAGATCTTGATGCTTGACAACCACAAGCAGAAAGTGCCATGCCTGAAGCTGAAGGTGAAGAGTGCTCCAAATTGTTGTTGTGCTTCTTCATTGTTGCTTCTAAGGCTCCCATCTTCTTAAAACATTTGGACTCTATATGGCCATCCCGATTGCAAAAGTTGCAATGTCTCCCTGTCTCCTTCCCTTTGTTTTGATTTGCCTTAATATTTTGGTGATTTGATTTTTCAGTTTGCCGCTGAAATTGCTTAGGGCCCTTGTTTGGTTTAGGACCATATTTTTTAGGATACTGCTTCTTGGGATTCTTTTGATATGGTTGTTGTTGGGCTGCTAAAGCTTTCTTAAAAGCGTTTCGAGCAGTGGTAAGACCAAGGTGTAAAAGTTTTTTTTGTTCTCTTACCAAAGAATCACAAAAGGCATCAAAAGAGGGATTCTTGTAGGTGGTTCCTGAAGAAATGATGGCTTCTCTAGTGGAATGGAAGGCGGAAACAAATACAGAGTATGCAGGACCAAGCTTAGCAAGAATGCAATATATGAGGCTACCATCGTCCTTTTTGATCTTACAACCTTCTAAAAGAATTCTAAGGGTCTTAAATTTGGACAAAAAATCTTCAATGGAGGAGAAATTATTGGGGTCCAAAGACAGCAACTCATTTTCAAGCTGGTGGGCACAGATTTGATTTTGAACGCCAAAAACAGTTTTTAGCTTTTCTAGGGCCTCATCAGGGGTCTAAATGTCAAGGATATGAAATCGAAGATCTTGAGCAATGGACATTCCTATCAACTCTTGTGCTTGATCTTGTTTATTTTCCCATTTAGCAGCTTTATCATCATCGAAAGGTTTAGTTTCTTGTCCTGTGGCTATTCTATAAAGCCCTTTACTTCTAAGTATATCTACCATGTGAGGTAGCCATTGGAAATAATTGGTGTTGTTAAGAATAACCGAGAATGCACTTTCCCTTCTTTTTTTTCTTTTTTTCTTTTTTTTTAAAGCTGAAACTAACTGCTCCAATGGAAAGATCTCGAAAAATTAGGCCGTTTCAAAAAAAACAGCTCGAAAAACAACTTCCGGATGAAGAAGTTATGCCTTTTGAAAATCTGAGTTGTAGATGCCGAATAGTTACGGGAACAGGATGAAGTGCGACTTTTAAAAGAAAAAAAATTCCACCCCTTTGAACAAAAACTTTTTACAAAAGAAGCTTGAGAAAGAGACTTGAACCCAAGACTTCTATTCTCATAAACTAACCGCTCACCAAGTGAGATAATAAAAGAATCACGTTATTTTATGAAAGGAGGAAGGGTTTTTTTTTTTTTTTTTTTTTTTTTTTTTTTTTTATATTTTATTCTTCGGTGTGCATGCCTTTCCTCCAGATCTAAACTGACATAACTTGGGCAACTGGAAACCTTTTCGCATGAAACGAAAGGCATTCCTCATTGTAATAGAAACTCTAGACACAACCGAGCAGTTCTCCAAGCCCAAAAATGTTCAGAAATAGTAGATCTACAAAACGGCATTCGCATGCAGTCAAACTAGCTTTAGATTTTGATCCAAAATGGACGCGGCCCTCAAAATAGCTCTAATACCGTGTAGGAATTTACAGGGTAAGTTCCATAGATCAATAACCAAATTTCACCACTCACAAACATATCACAAATCAGTACACCAATATAATCACGTGGTTAAAACCCTCAAAGAGGGAAACAGTCCACACCCTGAGCCAACACAGCCACTTTAGGGAATTTATTAATATAAAAGGAAAGTTACATATGTTTCTCTCATAAACAGTTACCGGACAAATGACCCTCCATGCTCTTTAAATAGAGATCATGGACCAATCGGGTGTTAAGTCACGAATCAAGTGCGTTAATACCAAGGTGAGAGATAATCGTCGGATCACTACAAATCATGACTGTCGGATTATAAGTTACAAATGTACATGGTAAAGAAACACACTTTACCTAACTATACACTAAACTAGGTTATTCTTAACTATTTCCTATGTGTCGGAGTATCCTAACATGCTTATTTCGGTTCCCTTTGTTTATTTCAGTTTTTAGGTTTTATTTATTTTCCGGATCTATCTTCTCTGAGTATGCTCTTTGCCCTGCGCTGTGTGTGATCTCGGCAAATCAGAAACAGGAAGAAGTTTTTTTTTTTACTATGTATGCTCTTTCCCTGCGTCTCTGTGCAATATCGGGAAATCAGAAATAGTAAAATAGATATTTTCGGATAAGGCTAACCAAAAAAATAACATTCTGCCGTAAGGCTTGCATTTCTTTGTTTTCTCAGTTTTGTGTGTAGGAAAAGCACGCACAACAAAGTACAATTGACAGCCAAACAGATTAAAGAGAGTTAGTTTTCTTAAAAAAAAATTGGAAATCAACCTGCGTTAGTTGGAAATTACATTAAGTAAAGGCCCATTAAAGCGACTCTCTACTCTTGACCAGTGAATTATAACACGCTCCTTGCTCTTGACATGTGCATTAGTAACGTTGGGGATCCTCTAAAACAGAGCGTTAGTACAGCGAACTAACGCTCCCCTTGACTCGTGTTTTCAAAAGGGCATAACTTCTTCATCCGGAAGCAGTTTCTCAAGCTGTTTTTTTTTTTTAAACGGCCTATTTTTTTGAGATATTTCCATTGGAGTAGTTAGTTTCCCTTTTCTCAGCTTCATTTAAAAAAAAAATGGAAAGTGCGTGCCCGATTATTCTTAATAGCACCAATTATTTCCAATGGCTACCTCACATGGTAGATATACTTCGAAGTAAAGGGCTTTATAGAATAGCCACGGGTCAAGAAACTAAACCTTCCGGTGATGATAAATTTCCTAGATGGGGAAATAAACAAGATCAAGCACGAGGGTTGATAGGAATGTCCATTGCTCAAGATCTTCGATTTCACATCCTTGACATTGACACCCCTGATAAATCCCTGGAAAAGCTAAATACTGTTTTTGGCATTCAAAATCAAATAGAGGCCCACCAGCCTAAAAATGAGTTACTTACTTTAGACCCCAATAATTTCTCCTCTATTGAAGACTTTTTGTCCAAATTCAAGACCCTTAGACTTCTTTTACAAGGTTGTAAGGTCAAAAAGGAAGATGGTAACCTCATCTATTGCATTCTTGCTAAGCTTGGCCCTGCATACTTTGTATTTTTTTCCACCTTCCATTCCAATAGAGAAGCCATCATCTCTTCAGGAACCACCTACAAGAATCCCTCTTTTGATGCCTTTTGTGATTCTCTAATAAGAGAACAAGAAAACCTTTTACACCTTGGTCTTATCACTCTTGGAAACGCTTCTAAGAAAGCCTTAGTAGCCCAACAACAACCATATCAAAAGAATCCCAAGAAGCAGTATCCTAAAAAGTATGGTCCTAAACCAAACAAGGTTCCTAAGCAATTTCAGCCGCAAACTGAAAAATCAAATCACCAAAATGATAAAGCAAATAAAAACAAAAGGAAAAAGACATATAGACATTGCAACTTTTGCAATCGTGATGGCCATATAGAGTCCAAATGTTTTAAGAAGATGGAAGCCCTAGAAGCAGCAATGAAAAAGCACAACATCAATTTGGAGCACTCTTCACCTTCATCTTCAGGCATGGCACTTTCTGCTTGTGGTTGTCAAGCATCAAGATCTGGTTATGCATTAAATGTATCTTCCTCTTCTCCTTCTCATGAGTGGCTCAATAAATTTGGAGCTTTACCACATGGCCAAAAAATAAATCCATGTTTTCTTCTTTAATGATCAGAATAATTTAAACATATTTATGTTGGTGATGATAGATCTCTTAGTGTTGTGATTCGGAACCATTCATCTAGATAATGGCCGGTTTAATGATGTATTTTGTGTTCCTACCTTTGGCTTCATGCAACCTTCTATCTGTTTATCAAATAACTCATTCAGGTGAAGGGAAAATAGTAGAATTCTCACCTCATGATGTTGTAATCAAGGACCTCAAAGATCCTAAACATATTTTAGCTACTGACATTGCTGATGATTCCACAAGATTGTATAAGTTTGACAACTTTGGGTCATCATCTCTTCCCTCTGTTTTTGTTGCTCATAATGATGATGTGAGCAAACTTTGGCATGAGCGATTTGGTCACTTAAACTATCGCTCTCTTCAAACTCTGTGTAAGGAAAATATGGTGACGGGCCTTCCTATGGTATCTTGCCGGGATGGTGTTTGCTCTGGATGTGTACTCGAAAAACATCATCGGGATAGTTTTGAACAAACGTGCCTCTTGGCACGCTTCATCGCCTTTGCAGCTTGTGCACAGTGGTTTATGTGGTCCACTTCCTCTTGTTTCTTTCTCTGGTTGCAAGTACTTCTTAACCTTCATTGATGATTTTTCCGTACGCAATTGGGTATGTTTTAAAACTCAAGAGTGAAGTTTTTAACATGTTCTTGGCCTTTAAGGCCTTTGTTGAGAAACAATCTGGACATCAAATTCTTAAGTTAAGATCAGACAATGGAGGAGAATATGTTAACAACAAATTTATTAACTTCTGCACTGAGCATGGCATTCAATTGCAACATATTGTTCCATATACTCCACAACAAAATGATGTAGCTGAAAGGAAGAATCGTACCTTAAAAGAAATGGCTAATTGTATGCTTCAATCTAAAGGACTTGGTCTCAATTTTTGGGTAGAAGCCATTAACTGTGCAAATTACATAGTAAATCGCACTCCTACTAAGGTTTTAAGGAATATAACTCCAGAAGAAGCTTGGAGCTCCATCAAACCAGATGTAAGTCACTTTCGTGTTTTTGGAAGTGATGCTTGGGCCCATATTCCAGATGCAAAACATAAAGCCTTAGAACCTAAGAGTGAAAAATGCATTTTTGTTGGATATTCTGAAGATGTCAAAGGATATAGACTTCTTCAACCAAAATCCAAAAATATAATCATTAGAAGAGATGTAAAATTTGATGAAAATATATCGGCTTGCGAGCCTAGTTCAGCGGGTGTGCCACCTTTGGCCTGCGAGCCTGATTCGGCATATGTGCCGCCTCTCTCTCTCTCTTCTATTTTTAATAGCATTCCTTCTAGTTCAGATGATGACAACGAGGACGACAATCCTCCTCCGCCTCTTGAAATTGTTCCCTTTACTCCACAACTTCCAAGATGGGTCCGCTCTACTCGAGATGCAGCTGGTTCTCTCGCAGGTGACCCTGCAGATCGACGACGTACACAGTCTCAGTTCGAAAGAGCCTCTTCCTTATTGGCTCAAGTTCCAAAAAATCCTGATCCAGAAACCTTTGAAGAAGCCTCTGGTCATCCAAATTGGGATGAAGAATATCGTTCCCTATTAGTGAACGATACTTGGGATCTCGTTCCTCTTCCAAAAGGAAGAAAACTTGCCAGATGCAGATGGGTTTACAAAAACAAGTTTGGACTAGATGGAAAAGTGGATAGACATAAAGCTCGTCTTGTCGCCAAAGGATTTTCACAAGTTGAAGGGATTGACTATACTGAAACCTTCTCCCCTGTTGCCAAAATGAATTCTATCCGCCGTGTTCCTTCCCTTCCTGCCTCCTTTAAATGGGAAGTCCATAAGATAGAAGTTAAATCTACCTTCTTACATGGAGATTTACATGAAGAAATCTACATGGAACAACCCCCTGGCTTTATCCAAAATGACTCTAGCCTTGTTTGTCGCTTTAGGAAGTCTCTCTATGGTCTCAAACAAGCTCCTTGGGCTTGGTATGCCAAAATGGATAGATTTCTCTTAGATAATGGCTTTTCTAGGTGTCATTCTGACAACACTGTCTACACCAAGAAAGTGGGTAAGTCCTTCACCATCCTTGTTCTTTATGTTGATGATCTTATCATTACTGGTAGTGATCCAAACCATATAAACCATGTGAAGTCTAGCCTCAAAAAGAAGTTTGAAATGACAGACTTAGGACACTTGCATTATTTCCTTGGTCTTCAAGTCTTGCAATCCAAGGAAGGCATTACCCTCTCTCAGTCCAAGTATGCTTGTGATCTTCTACACCACTTTCACGTGGAAGACTATAAGCTAGCCCCTTTTCCCTTTCAGTCTGGAGTCAAGCTTTCAGTCACTTGTACTACCCCTAAAGTTGATGCTACCTTATATCGTCAACTTGTTGGTAAACTTCTGTATCTAACCCATACCCGTCTTGACCTTTCCCTTGTCGTTGGTTTTGTCGCTCGGTTTATGCACCAACCTCATGAAAGTCACTGGAAAGCAGCTAAAAGAATACTTCGTATATTCAAGGTACAGTTCAGTTCGAGATTCATTACAATGCAGGAGCATCTCCATTATTGATTAGTTTCACTGATTTTGATTGGCCTGGTGACCCTGATGATCGAAAGTCTACTGCAGGATATGTATTCACTCTTGGTTCAGGCCTATTACTTGGTCTTTTAGGAAACAAAGTGCCATCTCTCTTTCTTCAGCAGAAACAGAGTATCGTGGTGCAGTTGAAGCTAGCAAGGAAGCCATGTGGCTTCGTCAGATCCTGTCTGAATTTGGTCTTCATCAATAGCATCCAACTACACTTTGTTGTGATAATCAGAGTGCCATTCAACTATGTAAAGATCCAGTTCAACATCAGTGTATGAAACACGTTGAACTCCACATACACTTCATCAAAAAGCTCATTCATGATTGTGTTCTTGAAGTGCAGTATTGTCCAACCAATGATCAAGTAGACGATATCTTTACAAAGGCTCTCACAGAAGCGAAGTTTACCAAACTTCGATCCATGCTTGGAGTTTAGGAAAGTTGTCATTAAGGGGGGATAGGCTCTAATGCCTCCTTCCTTCTCCTATAGTGTGACTTTTGTAAATCCTTCAATCCTATCCCAATTTGTTCTTAAGGGGGGATGTTAGGATATTTCGACACATAAGAAATAGGCTCCTTTTCTGTCACCTTGGTAAATCCTTCAATCCTATTCCAAGTTGTTCTTAAGGGGGGATGTTAGGATATTCTGACACATAGGAAATAGTTAAGAATAACTTAGTCTAGTGTAGAGTTAGGTAAAGTATGTTTCTTTACCATATACATTTGTAACTTATAATCTGACGGTCACGATTTGTAGTGATCCAATGGTTATCTCTCTCCTCGGTATTTACTATTAACAACACTTGATCTGTGCCTTAACACCCGATTGGTCCATGAACTCTATTTAAAGAGCATGGAGGATCATTTGTTGGTTCACTGTTTATGAGAGAAACATATGTAACTTTTCCTTTTATATTAATAAATTGCTTGAAGTAGCCACGTTGGCTCAGGCCGTGGACTGTTTCCCTCTTCGAGGGTTTTAACCACGTGATTATACTGGTGTACTGATTTGTGATCTATTTGTGAGCGGTGACCTATGGTTCTTGATCTACGGAACTTACCCTGTAAATTCCTACAAGGAGGGTGACGCAAGCCCACGCAAGGGAAACGCAGTGTCTCCAAGTAGTCCAAAATTCACCAGAAGCTAGAGTTTATGAGCCAGCAGGGCTGAAACTCAGATCTGACAGAAGCAGATCCACGCAGAGCTAGGGTGATGCAGTCCCTCAGCCAAGTCTACGCAGGCTAACGTAGTAGTTGCGTAGAGCTAGTTCGGGTTTCACCAGTTGCTCATTCGGATCAGCTGAGACTTGCGAGAGTGAGGTAAATCTCACATTTTCTCTGATTGTCGAGGTTTTCTCTGTTGGGTGAGCCGAGTTATGGCACCCTAGATGTAATCAGAAACTGCTGCTTAATAATAATAAACCCTCATATCTGCTGCACCAGTTTTCCCGCATTGGGTTTTTCCGGGTATATTTGTCTGAAAAATTTGTGTCATTTGTCATATGTGCGTGATGTTCAGTAAATGATATGTATTTGCGTAGGCTGCTATTTGTGTTTACTTCTAAGTTTTTCTGAATATTCAGTTAATTAAATTGTGTAATAAATGAAGTAGGAGAAGCAAATCAGTAGTTAGCAGTAGGATTTCTTTGCTCAGAAATTTTCACATTTTTTATCCAAGACTCAACTTTAATACAACAGGAACATTATACAACTTCAAACCTTGACTAAAGGATAGTATAAAAAGCAATCCTTAACTACAGGCACCCTAGATTGTATTCAAAAATCTTCATAATAATATAAACCCTCAAAACTGTTGCATCGGTTTTCCCGCATTGGGTTTTTCCGGGGACATTTGTCCAAAAAATTTGTGTGTCCTTTTCCTGGTTGTTTCTCTTATTATTCAGTGCTTGTTCTGTACAATTGAATTGTGTAGGCTGCAGTGTGTTTGCATTAGTACTTTTACTAGATATTTAGAAAAATAACTTGTAATTTAAATAAGGCAAGTAGGTAATGCAAATCAGATTTACTTTATTAAGATTTCTAGTGTAGATTCAGAAATTTTCACATGGTATCAAAGTTGTTGCAAAATAAGTAGAGTAGAAGCCATCAGCAAAGAGACGAAGGGAAAATTTTGGTGCAGGAAAGCAGTTGTCCAAAGTGACATCGCAAATCAAGAAGAGGCAAGGAAGGGTGACGCAGTCACCAAAGGGGCTCACACTAAGCCAACGTAAGCCAGCTAGGTTGAAGTTGTAGCTACGCAGAGGCAACACAGTGTTTGTTGGGCCAGTGCAGAGGTTTTGATCCTCTGCCTTTCCAGTTGTCGTGGCTGGAAGAGCAGTTCGTTCTTCTTTAGGAGTTGCTGGTGGGGCATTGTTTCTATTGGTGCAGAACAATGTCTAGTGGGGTTGTGGCAACAGTACCTCAGAAGACTTCTTGCCAAGAAGTGTCGATCCAGTGTTGATCAACAGCGAATAGTGATCGGAGAGGACTGATTCAACATCAATTGGCAAAAGGATTTCCGTGAAGGAAATCGAGTCTCAGAGGCAGCTTGTTCCTTAGAGGGTTTCTAGCGCCAAAGAAACCCAGATCCGAGTTTTTACTGGGGCTGCAACAAACGAGGGAGAAGAGAACCAGTTCGACATTTTTTGAGCAGAGATGGTTGCACATAAACTGAGGGATCAGGACAGGTTGGATGGAGCTTCCAACTTTGTCATCTGGAAGGTCAAGAACCTGTGAGTGTTAGATAATCATCGCATAAAGCATCATGTCTTGCATGCAGTTGTTGATCCTGTTGATGCTAATCCACTCAAGAAGTACGAGGAGGCTCAAGCAAAGGCAAAACACTAGATCATAGATAGAGTAAAGGATCATGTGATCCCACATATTGTCGAGAAGAACACGGCAAGGGAAATGTGGACTTCCTTGACCTCGATGTACCAAGGAACCTCCATCCAGCGGAGCATGTTGCTTGAGAATCAGTTGAGACTGTTTCGGATGCAAAAGGGAGAAGAAATTGACCCCTTTCTTATCAAATTGCGACAGATCCGAGATCAGCTGGCTTCCGTAGGGGCTACACCAAATGATGGACTCATGGTTAGGACTGCCCTAAATGCAGTCACGGAACACTGGAAAACCTTTATCCAAGGTATTTTTGGGCAGAGCAATTCTTCCAAACTAGGAGGATATATGGGAAGCTCTTCCACAAGAAGAGATCAGAAGGTTGACCAAGGAGGGAAGTAGCAATACGGAGATCAAGATCAAAAAGGAAGAAGAAGATGCGACTCTCGCATCTAAGGGACAACATGGGCAACAAAGGAGGAAGAAGAAGGACCTCTCGAAGGTCAGATGCTTGAGGTGTGGTGAATTGAGACATTTCACCACACAATGCCCTTAGAAGAAGAAGGGCAAAGAAGATTCTGATTCGAAGGTTGCTGCAGCAAAGGATGATGATGGGGATGATGACGATGTTGTCATGAGTGCTCATGTGCCTCAAGAGAAGAGGTGGGGTGACATTGACCTGTAGTTATTTGAACCGCAATGGAGGGGCAAGACCATTCAGGTGCCCAAACTCTTGGATCACATACAAGCTACGAGAGCCCTTAATGATAGTAGCAAGATGACTGGAGTCCGTTGGTGTGAGGAGGATGGAACAACAATGGCAGAGCTAGGACATTGAAGACTAAAGCAGCGCAGAGCAAAGATAGCAGGAGCGTAGCAACAGCAGTGCAAAGCATCAAAGGATCAATGAAGAATTAGCAACAGAGGGAGCTTCACCATCGAGATGCATCGAGACTGATTTGTACGTCAAGTTTTTGGGTGGATTTTCAGTTTCTTAACTCTTAGCAACTGAGTTGCAGTGCAGCAATTAGCAGTGGCAGTGTTATGGGCAGCATGATACAACATTTGAGAGGGAGTTGCAGTACAGATCTAGCAGTGTCAGTGGCAGTGACATCGGCAGTAGTACAGATAGCAGCAACGCAATGGATGAAGGGCAACAAGCCAAGCATCAATAGCGCAGAGGACCGATGTCGTGGATCAGGGTAATGCTATTGGTACTGAAGTATTGCTAGAGCACATTCCTTGCTAAGAGGGAGTATTGATTTTTGGGCTAACATCAGATGTTCTCTAGCTCCGAAACTTTGTGGAGGGGCTAGAAGACATGAGATTTCCAAGACCCAGAAATCATTTGTAGAAATTCCACACAAAGCTTAAGTTATTCAAATAATTAATTATTTTAATGGGGACCTTAAGTCTAAACTTAGCGAAATTAAATAATTAAAGTGAATTAATTTAACATGTGGGTGAGAATGTTCTAAGTAACGAAGATCAAGAATTTTCTAATGTTAGTCGTCGATTACAGATCAAATCACGATCGTTGATTCATCAACAGGAAAATTATTAACGGCAGGCTTAGGGTCAATTGGAGAATACACACAGAGACTGAATTTAGAGATTGAATTATTCTAACGGAGCAGTGCTCGAACGAAAATCAGATCTGAGTAATTTAATGCAATGAGGGGCAGTTCGGCAGTGGGATTTTCATCCAAGGCCGAGAATACAATAGCAGGGAGGCAAATCAGCACCAGGAGAGACAGTGCAACTCACAGAGGGTGACGCAGAACCAGCAAGGCTCACGCAGGAGTGACGCAGAGCCAGAGAGGGTGACACAGTCACTTGAGTAGTTGCGTTGCGGATTCTGTGAGGCAGATCAAGCAGCTATCCAGCAAATCGATTTTTGCGCCGAGAAAGCTCACAGAGAGGATGACACAACCACTAGAAGAGGTAATAAAGTCTCAGCACAGAGCTAGTTGCAGCCATTGTTGCGCAGCACTGTGCACTGCACAGTCACCTGTGGGGTTTCTTCATTCTACCATTGGATCCGCCAAAATATCTATCTCCGAATAGAGGTACATTTTTCGAGGATTTTCTCTGTTGAGTGAGCCGGATTTGGCACCCTAGATTGAATTCAGAAATATGCATAACAATATAAACCCTCGGAACTGTTACACCGGTTTTCGCGCATTGGATTTTTCCGGGGATATTTGTCCAAAAAAAATTGTGTCGTTTGTCTGGCTGTTCCTCTTATTTTTCAATACTTGATTTGTATAATTGTGTAGGCTGTAGTATCATTGCATTCATATTTTTACTGAATATTCAGAAAAATAACTTGTAATTTAAATAAGACAAGTAGGTAATGCAAATCAGATTTACTGTAGTAGGATCTCTGGCGTAGATTTAGAAATTTTCACAATGCAAAGAGGTTGTTCCTTGATGTTGTCAAGGATCACATCGTCTCACATGTGGCTGGCAAGGTTACTGCTAGAGAGATGTGGGTGGCTTTACATGACCTATTTGAGGGATCTTCCGAGTAGTGGAAGTTGTATGTAATATCCCGTTTCGGGGATATCTCTAAAACACGGCAAACTCCAACCAGAGATAGACTGGGAGGGCATTTACCGGATATTTCGCCTCTGAAAAAAGGACGAGATCCGGAGGCTCCCTGGCCCTTTCCAGACTCTGTCTAAGAGTGAAAGATAAACACACCAAGTGGTATAGAACTAGAATGCTCAGAAATATAAATAAATAACAGTGCAGCAGACATATAATAACAGAGAAAGAAATTACAGCAACTCATCCAGAAAACAAAGAGAAGAAATGTTGAGCCATTTTATTAATCTGAGAAATATAATGAAGTACAATAGGTGATCAGAGTGATGGCACCTAATCTTGCTCAAGGCAAGTGAAGAAACACTTTCAGAAAACACAAGAAATCGCTGCTCTATGAACTGCGTCCCAGCTGCTGGAAAACTGTCGTGTAGCTACTACTGCTGGGATGGACTGAAGACTAGGGGCTGATCCCCTTACCGGAATGAGCTAAAAATCTGCAAACCTCCTCTACTCACCAACCCGGACAAAACCCAAAAACCATATAAAAAAATGGCCAACCCCCAAAATCCACCAGAAAATACCTCCTCAAGGAATTACGTTGGCCTCCAAGGCTCTGCGCAGAGGCTAAATGAAAACAGCTAAAACACTGCCTCAAACTCCACCAAAATCCACCTGTGGGCAAAGGTTGATCCTCTGCTCAAAATCACGGCTGAATCTCCTACAGAAACCCCCATCTGGAACACCTCCAAAATGGACTGCGTCCTCTCTCCCAGTGACTGCGCAGTCTCTATGATAGCCCAGCTCCGCAACAAACCCAAACAACAAACCTCCCGCAAAATGCTGAAGAAAATACCTTGCCCGAGCAGGCACTCGAAGTCCCCCAGGGCTAAGGGCGAGATCTCCGACCAGAGACACTCAGTACACTAAACAGTGCTGCAGACAGGCTAAACAGCCAGCGTGCTCAAGAAGACAAACGTCTAGCTCAAAATCATCAACTCCAGAATGAATCAAATGAGGAGGCTCCTCCATCTTTTATAACATTGGTTTCCCTCCAAAACTCCAACGTAGCCTCTCTCTCCTCCACGTGCTCATCCTCATCTGCGCAAAAGCTTCTAGAGTGTACGTGGACCCCCTCCTCTACGTGGTGTTTGGCCCCCCCTTGGCTCCCCTTAAGTCATAACATTCTGCTACTAGGAGGATGTTTTATTTCACTTAAGTGAGTTAGACCCTCTCTACTCACTTTTTATTTATTTACAAACTATAGACGGCAAAACTATACAAAATCAAATATTCCAATTAGCTGTCGCTAATTAGGAATATTACAATCTCCCCCGGCAAAATGTTGCTTGTCCTCAAGCAACTGAAGTGATGGATGCTGCAAAATCTTCTCGCTCTCCCAAGTGGCATCCTCATCCGACAAATTCTTCCACCTCACCAAGAATTCCCGGACCATCCTGCTCCGTAACTGCTTCTCCCTGGTATCAATAATGGCCTCTGCCTGCAACACCAAGTGCCCCTAATCATCTGTAGGTGGTAGATCCTCTGTCACTGTCACCTGCTGCCCCATCGCCTTTTTCAGGCATGATACATGGAAAATGTTGTGGATCTTGCTGCCCTGGGGCAGCTCCAACTCATACACAACCTGCCCAATCCTGCGTATCACCCTGTATGGCCCGTAAAAGCGAGGCTTAAGCTTCTCAGCTTCCTTCTGCTTCAGCGATGACTGTCGGTATGGCTGTAACCGTAGGTAGACCAAGTCCCCTACCTCAAACTGTCTCCCCACCCGACCTCTGTCGGCATACAGCTTCTACTGGTTCTGTGCTGTAGCCATATTGTCCTTGAGAGCTCAGAGGATGTCCTGACTCTCTTGGATCCAAATCTTGGCTCTAGGAGCCTTGCTAGCACCGAACATCACATCAGCAAAAGATAAAGGATGGTACCCATACAAAGCATATAATGGTGACATACCAATAGACATGTGATGTGTCGTGTTGTAGCAATACTCCCCCAAATGCAACCATCTCAACCATGCTCGATGTTGCCCACTGACATAGTTACGCAAGTAGCCCTCCAGCCACTTGTTAACTATCTCTGTCTGTCCATCCGTCTGTGGGTGGTAACTGGTACTCGGTGTCAACTCCGTCCCCACTAGTCGGAAAAGCTCCTGCCAAAATCCGCCCATGAAACGGCTGTCCCTGTCACTGATGGTCTTAGGAAGACCATGCAGCCTGAAAACTTCTCTGAAGAACAGCTCAGCCACCTGTGCTGCTGTGTAATGCGTGGATATGGCGAAAAAGTGCGCATACTTTGTCAGCCGGTCAACGACGACAAAGATACAATCCTTGCCCTACACCATGGGCAACCCTGTGATGAAGTCCATCGATATGCTCTCCCATTTCCCCTCCGGAATGGGAAGAGGCTGCAACAATCTGGCGGGATGGCTCATCTCCCCCTTGTTCCTCTGACAAACATCGCACTCCCTGATGTGATGGAGTACGTCCTCCTTGAGGCCCTTCCATGAGAACCTCTCTCTAATGGCTCTGTAGGTTTTGGTAAACCCCTGATGGCCTACCAATGGAGAATCGTGTGATGCCTGGAGTATCTTCTTCTTAAGCTGAGATCCCTCAGTCAAGAAGATCCTGTCCCTGAAATAGATGATCTCATCAACCACCCTGTACCTGTCATCCGCCACCTGTCCATCCAGCACCTCACATGCAAATCTGTCCTTGGAGTACTCTACTAAAAGTCAAGCCCTCCAATCTGTATCCAAGCTCATAAGAGATAACGTGGCTGGTCTACGTGGAAGGGCATCTGCCACCACGTTATTCTTACCCTTGACATACTCAATGTCGAAGTCATATGCTTGGATCTTACTGATCCACTTCTGCTGCCTCTCCTGTAGCTTCTTCCGCTCCAAAAAGAACTTGAGGCTGTTGTGATCAGTCCTCACCCTGAACCTCTTCCCTACCAAATACTACCGGAATTTGGCCAAAGCATGCATGATGGCCAACATCTCCTTGTCGTATATAGAATACAACCTCTCATGCAAAAAGAGCTTCCGGCTCTCAAAGGCTATAGGGTGTCCCCCCTGCATCAATACTGCGCCGATCCCCTCTCCCGACGCATCACACTCCAAGACAAATGGCTGCGTAAAATGCGGCAATGCAAGCACTGGGCAACTACTCATCACCTCCTTGAGCCTATCAAAGGCTCGCTGTGCTGTATCTCACCAACTGAATGCCCCCTTCTTTGTCAAATCTGTAAGGGGTGCAGCAAGCTGTGAGAAACCTCTGACGAACTTCCTGTAATAGGAACATATCCCAATGAACCCTCGAAGTTCCATCACGTTCTTCGGCTCCGACCAATCTCTGATGGCTGTAATCTTCTCCTCATGGACTCTCACTCCTTCCACTCCAATAGTATGACCCAAATATAGCATCTCTGTCATCCCAAACTCACACTTGGAGAGCTTAGCATAGAACTGTTGCTCTTCCAAGATGCGTAGTACTACCTCTATATGCTGGAGATGCTCCTCCCAAGTCCTATTATATATGAGTATGTCATTGAAGAAAACCAATACAAACTTCCTTAGATGACTGCGGAAGATATGGTTCATGCAAGACTGAAAGGTGGCTGGTGCATTGGTCAGCACAAAAGGCATAACATGAAACTCAAAGTGCCCATAATGACACCTGAAGGCGGTCTTGGGAATGTCCTGTTCCCTCACGCGAATCTGATGGTACCCTGATCTCAAATCAAGCTCCTCTCAGCTCATCCATCAACTCATCGATCCTAGGTATAGGGTACCTGTTCTTCAGAGTCTTCTTGTTCAGGGCCCTGTAATCAATGCACATCCTCAAAGTGTCATCCTTCTTCTTCACCAACACTACGGAAGAAGCAAACGGACTCGTGCTCGGTCTGATGTGTCCAAGAGCCAACCACTCCTGGATGGCCCGCTCAATCTCATCCTGATAGGCTTTGGGATGCCTATAGGGGGTAGTGATCACCGCCTGAATCCCCTGCTCAAGCTCAATGGTGTGCTCAAACCCTCAATCTGGTGGCCGACCTGGTGGTATATCCCCAAACACTACCTCATGCCTGTCAAGGATGGCCTGTATATCTGGATGAACTGCCCGACCGATGGTCTCTGCCTCTGATGCCCGCAGCTCAACCGCCCACTCTATGTCTCCCTTCCGGAAGTCTGCCTCCATCTGGTGTGCCGAAACTGTCTGAGGTAGGTATGTATGCATCCCGCGGATCTTCTCATGATTCCTGGTCTTCTTGTCATCCCACTCCATCTCTAAGGCCTCCCAATCCGTGGTGACCTTCCCCAGAGTAATCAACCACTAAACACCCAATACCACATTGGTATCTGGTATGTTGACCACGAAAAACTGATCGGTCACGGTGTAGGTACCCATCATCACTGCCAACTCTGGAACATACCGGGCACACTGCATTGTCTGGGCTCCTGGGACCAAGACTGAAAATCCGTCAAAGCTCTTGATCGGTATACCCCTCCGCTCGACCATCTGTGCATCAATGAAGTTATGGGTCGCCCCACTGTCAACCAAGACTGACACTCGTTGGCCACGTATTGTCCCTCGTACGTGTAGCGTCAAATACTTAGGAACTCCTCGCAAAGCTGCAAGGGCCCCTCCTGTGGGTGCAAACGCTGCACCTCCTGTCCCTGGAGATGGGGGTGGCAACTGATCCTGGGCCGTCTGACTATCTCCTGCCTCCTCATCCTCTTCCGCGCTATCATCAGAGAAGACCTCAATGAAGTGTGTTTTGCCAGCAGCACACCTATGCCCTGGCGCCCACGGCTCCTGACAAGTGAAGCACAACCGCTTCTTCCTCAACTCCCTCCTGGCATCATCATCTATCTGTGCCCGTCCCGGATTCCCCTTTGGAGGAGGAACCCTCACATCCTTCCCCTTGGGCTGGAAGCCCTGTCTCTGGGGGTAAGGTGTCCGTGTCCTGGGCAATGCATCCTGTAAGTCCCTGGTCCTGCTGATAGCATCCTAGAGTGTCGCTGGCCTAGTAGATCTGACTAGACCTCGAAGTGGCTCTGCCAATCCCTCCACAAACATATAGATCATCCGTGTCGCGGATAGATCTGGCACCATTACCAAAACCCTCAAGAAATCTACAATGTATGTCTCTGGGCTTCCTGTCTGCTTGAGCTTCGACAGCTCAACAAAATGTTGTTCCGGATCCCTCTGGTCAAAACGCTCCATCAACCTCCTGGTAAACTCGGCATATGTCGTCACTGTAGAGTGTCCGAGTGTAACCATCCCATGGAACCACTAGTCCTGGGCCTCACCATCCAGATGTAATGTCGCCACCTTGATGGCCTTCGTCTCCGACATCTGGTTAAGCTGGAAATAGATGTCCAGCTTCTCCACCCAAGACTTTGCCGAACTGTTTGATGATCCATCAAACGTAGGCAAATGAAATATGCTAGAGGCACGATGGGAATCTCCCTCATGATAATGTCGATCCCCTCTATGATGGTCGCGGGGTCTACTGTCCTGCTGGAGCTGCACAAAATCTCTGAATGTGAGAGCGTCCCTGAACTCCTGCCCGTAGGCCTAATACTCTGCAAAATACTCATCTAAGTGTCCAGACTCTACCTCCTGCTAGGCTCCTGCCCCTGTGTCTGCTCCCACGAAAGTGGACATGGTAGAGCGGGTAGGTGCACGTGAAGCCATCGGCTGAGGGGTATCACGCTGAGCAGCACCCTGCTCCGGCAAATGGTGGGATGTACCTGATCCCTCTCCGACCTGGAAAACCCGCGAGGTCTCACGCTGTCTAGCCTCTACAGCGGTGAACCTCTGACCCATCACCTCAACCTGTCTGGCTAACTCCTGCACTGATTTGAGGAGCTGGTCAGCAAATCTCTTCCTGTCCTCGTCTGCCATCGGAATCCCCAACTCTGAATCTAACATAGGCTTCCTCTGTTCTGCGTCTGTCACAGGATCCTCCTGCTCTGTGTTTACCACTCAAACACAGTCTCCCTCTTCGTAGGTGTTCTCCAACCTACGCTCACGGTCTCTGTACTTCTTGCTATAACAAATATATGGTCTTTTCCCCAGTGTCATAGACCACTAGCTCCACAGGCTGAGCCAGAACTATGCTCTGATACCATTGTAATATCCCGTTTCGAGGATATCTCTAAAACACGGCAAACTCCAACCAGAGATAGACTAGGAGGGCATTTACCGGATATTCCGCCTTTGAAAAGAGGACAAGATCCGGAGGCTCCCTGGCCCTTTCCAGACTCTGTCTAAGAGTGAAAGATAAACACACCAAGTGGTATAGAACTAGAATGCTCAGAAATATAAATAAATAACAGTGCAGCAGACATATAATAACAGAGAAAGAAAATAATAAAGAATCGGTCCGTAAAACATAGAGAAGAAATGCTGAGCCATTTTATTAATCTGAGAAATATAATGAAGTACAATAGGTGATCAGAGTGATGGCACCTAATCTTGCTCAAGGCAAGTGAAGAAACACTCTCAGAAAACACAGGAAATGGCTGCTCTATGAGCTGCATCTCAGCTGCTGGAAAACTATCGTGTAACTGCTACTACTAGGATGGACGGAAGACTAGGGGCTGATCCCCTTATCGGAATGAGCTGAAAATCTGCAAACCTCCTCTACTCACCAACCCGGACAAAACCCAGAAACCATATCAAAAATGGCCAACCCCCGAAATCCACCAGAAAATACCTCCTCAAGGAATTACGCTGGCCTCCAAGGCTCTGCACAGAGGCTAAATGAAAACAGTTGAAACACCGCCTCAAACTCCACCAAAATCCTCCTGTGGGCAAAGGCTGATCCTCTGCTCAAAATCACGGCTGAATCTCCTGCAGAAACCCCAATCTGGAACACCTCCAAAATGGACTGCGTCCTCTCTCCCAGTGACTGCGTAGTCTCTATGATAGCCCAGCTCCGCAACAAACCCAAACAAAAAACCTCCCGCAAAATGCTGAAGAAAATGCCTTGCCCAAGCAAGCACTCGAAGTCCCCCGGGGCTAAGAACGAGATCTCTGACCGGAGACACTCAGTGCACTAAACAGTGCTGCAGACAGGCTAGGTTCCCCTCCAAAACTCCAACGTAGCCTCTCTCTCCTCCACGTGCTCATCCTCATCTGCGCAGAAGCTTCTAGAGTGTACGTGGGCCCGCTCCTCTACGTGGTGTTTGGCCCCCCTTGGCTCCCCTTAAGTCATAACGTTGTGCCACTAGGACGATGTTTTATTTCACTTAAGTGAGTTAGACCCTCTCTACTGACTTTTTATTTATTTACAAACTATAGATGGAAAAACTATACAAAATCGAATATTCCAATTAGCTGTCGCTAATTAGGAATATTACATTGTACTTAGACCAGAAGCTTCGTATGATCCAGATGCGGAAAGGGGAGCGCGTAACTTCATATCTAATGCGGTTTCAGGAGATTCGAGATCAGAAGTCAGCAGTAGGTGCTACACCTACAACTGCAACCATGGTACGAATGGCCCTTAACGGTGTCACGAAGGAGTGGAAAGTGTTTGTCCAGAGCATACTGGGTCACGCAGCAATACCTAGTTGGGAGTAGTTGTGGTTAGCTTTTCAGGAGGAAGAGCTGAGAAGAGACCTCGTCAAGTGCAAACTTGATGGCAGCAGTGGATGCGGATCGAAATCCGTGCAAGAAGAGGAGAACGCAACCCTTGCATCGAAGGGCCAACAGGCTCAATGGAAACCAAAGGGTAATGTTTTGAAGGACAAGTGCTTCAGATGTGGCGAGATGGGCCATTACGCATCTCAGTGTCCTTTGAAGAAGAAGGACAAAGATGAGAAGCATGACCCAAAGGCTGCAGCTGCAAAAATCAGGGTGAGCTTTCCACGAGCACCCACGCTTCTCGAGGAGAGAAGTGGGTTTTGATATTTTCGAGTAGCATCAGATGTGCTCTAGCTCCCAAATTTTATGGAGGAGCTGGAGTACATGAGATCTCCAAGACCCAGAAAGCGTTTGGAAGAATTGCATCCGGTTTAAGAGATATTAGAATAATTAATCTTTTTAATTAAAAGATTAAAGTGAATTAAATTAAACATGTGATGAGAATGACTTAAGTAACGTGGATCAAGCAGCTTCTAATATTAGCCATTGATTAGAGATTAGATCACGATCGTTGGTTTCTCAAAAAGAAAAGTATAAGAGAAAGGCTTGGGGTCAGTTGGAGACACACACATTGGCAGAGCACTGAAGCTAAGCTGAAATTCTAGGGCGTGGTTTGCCAAGAATTTCATGAAGAGTTTGCAATGCAGCGAGGGGTAGTATTGGGGAGGGATTCTGAATCCAAGGCCAAGAATACAACAGCGGCAGAGAGGCAGCATATCCAACAACGGAGAGGCAGCCAAGTGCTACGCAGTCTAGCCAAAGCCCAACAGGGGCAACGCAAAGGCAACAGGAGCCACGCAGGGCTGACACAGGCCCAGTCAGGGCAGCGCAGGGGCAGCATACGCCCTTCAGAGGTGACGTAGGTCCTTCCAGAGCAGCGCAGAGTTTGACGCAAGCCAGCAAGTCTGACGCAGAGGGCTAAGGAGCAGCACTAGGGTTTCCGATGGGCCAGAAAGGGCTAGAGTTCTGTAAATCTTGTTTGAGGCCATATTTTCTGTCGCCAAGTGAAAGAGGTATAGCTGTTGTGATTTTCTCTGTAGGGTCAACCATGTCTGGTGCACAAAAATTGTTATATTCAGAATCTTCTTAATAATAAAACCCTCCAAAGCTAGCTACACCGATTTTCCCGCATTGGGTTTTTCCGGGAACATTTGTCCGAAAAACCTGTCACTTTGTCATATGAGCGTGATATTTAGTAAATGATCTGTATGTGTAGGCTTCTATTTGTGTTTACTTCGTTGTTTTTCTGAATATTCGGATTAATAACTTGTATAATTAATCAAGTAGGAGAAGTAAATCAATATTTAGCAGTAGGGCTTCTTAGATTAGGAAATTTTCACATGGTATCAGAGCATTGCAGATCAAGTTGAATCTCCAACAAAATCGGTTCAAGAATTTTTTGCTGCAGAGAGTAGCTGAAGCAGTAGAGATCCGGAGACGGCAGCGCAGCACCAGGAGGATGTAGTCCCTGCTGGGTGATGCAATGACAGCGCAGTGCCTTCCAGAGGGACACAGGAGCAACCTGCATTGAACCAATCTGCTCACGCATAGGCCGCAGGTAGAGGGGTGCGGTCAAGTTTTTTTTTGAGTTGTTGTGCAGTATTGTCGTGGTACAGAAGCAGGGCTTCAAATCTTCAACAGTTGTTGGTGTGGCGGAGATTCTGTCGGTTCAGAATCGTGCCAAGCTAAGTTGACAAAGAGCGGGAGGAGAACAGTTTCTCAGCAAATCTGCGCCAAACAGATCTGAGATTCGATCAGGAGGGTGATCGTAGAGAACTATTCAGTTGCTTTTGGCTGAGAATTTCCGGGATGGAAATCAGTTGTTAGAGAGAGCAGCTACCATAGAGGATTTCTAATCGCCAAGAAACCCAGATCCAATATTTTTGTTAACTGTTGCAACAGAAAGAGGGAGAGGAGTATCTGTTCTGACACATTCGAGCAAAGATGGTGTCTCATGGATTGAGAGATCAGGATAGGTTGGACGATATGTCCAACTTCGTCATATGGAGGGCCAAGATCCTGATAGTCCTAGATGAGTACGGCATCAAGGAACATGCAAAGAGAGTCCTAGTTGTGCCAACCGACACAGATCCTCTAAAGAAGTACAGGGTGAATCAAGCATGACCAAAGCGTGTTATCATGGACGAAGTCAAAGACCACGTCGTGCCACATATTGTTGGGAAGAACACGGCAAATGAAATGTCGGTAGCTTTGGACACGATGTATTAGGGAGGCTCAGTCCAAAGAAGAATGCTTCTGTAGAATCAAATGTGGTTGTTGCATATGCAGAAGGGCGAGGAGATAGATCCCTTCCTCTTCAAACTTCAAACTATCCGGGATTAATTGATTGCCATGGGTACGAATCCGGATGAGGGGCTCTTGGTGAGGACTACCCTAAATGCAGTCACCTTGGATTGGAAAACATTTGTCCAAAGCATCCTGGGCAGGGCAGCATTACCATCCTTGGCGGATATGTGGGCAATCCTCCGACTGGAGGAAATCAGAAGGATGACCAAGAGGCAAAGCAGCAGCAGCGAGACAGTCAAAGTAAAGAAAGAAGAGCAGGAGGATGGAGCCCTTGCATTGCAGGAAAGGAGGTAGCAAGGGAAGAAGAGGGACCTATCCAAGGTTTGGTGCTTTAATTGTGGCGAACTTGGACACTTCGCCAACCATTGTCCTAAGAAGAAGACCAAGGGATCTTATGAATGTAGCCATGAGTGCTCATAGCCACGGAAGTGGGGCGACATTGATCTGTAGAGCAGCTATAGATGGAGATGGCGGGATCCTTGTGTTGCCCAACTCTTGGATCACATACGAGCTACGGGAGCCTTAAGACGCTAGCGGGACAAGTGGAGCAATGGGTGCAGGAGATCACGGTGAAGCAAAGGGCAGACCTGAGACGTTGTAGAGGGAGCAGCGCAGTGTAGAGGCAGCAGCAACGTAGAAGTAGCAGCGAAGAGGGGCTGATGGGACTTCAGTAGCGCAGTGGCTTTAGGAGGACAGCGTAGAGCAGTAGCTTAGGGAGCTTCAGTGATGAGATGCAACTCGACTGACTTGTCCGTCAGTGATTGGGCGAGGGTTCTTCAGTCTTCACAATTAAAAATTCTACGGAAAGTAAATAGAAGGAAAAATACTAGCCCAATGACAGATATATTTGGACAATCGTCCTCGGAAAAACCCAATGTGGGAAAACCAGTGTAACATATGAGGGTTTCTTTATTATTCTTTAGCAAAATCTCTTGTACAAAATATAACCAGTAGAATATAAGAGGAATATCTGTGAGCAATTTACAAACAATTTTCTCACTTGCTCCACAGTGAAATTCTAACCTTGGAGAGGCCCTATAGCTTCTTTGTGTCTCACTGCGTCATCCTCTCCGTAGTCCCACGTCATAGCCTCTGCGTTGTCCCTGTCACTGTGTCACAACCTTTGCGTTGTCCCTCCTCTGCGTTGCTTCCTCTGGTCAAACCTGCACTCTCAGCTCTTGCTGATGCCCTCTCTCTCCAACCTGCAACTCTCCCTCTAATTCGATTTTCTCTTGGAAAACTTCAACTAGTGAGAAAATTGGTCTTCTTGGGTACTTGAGAATCTGCCCGGTCTGTTTTTTCAAATGCCCATCAAGTCCTTCTTATAATCTTCTTGTTGAGAATTCAACGATCGAGATTCAAAAACTAATCAACGGCTAAGATTAACTTGACTTGATCTCCGTCTTTTTCTAGAAGATTCACACCATGTTTTATTAATGGCCTTTAATTATTTTAATTTCCTAAGTTTAAACTTCGAGTCCCATTAAAATAATTAATTATTTTAATAAAACATAATCCAGGTGGAATTTCCCAAAACTCTTTATGGGTTCCTTGGATTACATGTTTCTAAGCCTCCCTGCAAAATTTGGGACTTAGAGCACATCAGATGCTACCAGAAATCAACAGAAGCTAGGCTGAAATTTTTTAGTTGGGCCAAAATTTTGAAAAATTTGGGCCAAAACTTTGGCTTTGATGCAATATTGTTGCAGATGATTTTTGGAATCTAAAAGGACAGTTTGAGGGCTGACTATTGATTTTTTGGGTAGCATCGGATGTGCTCTAGCTCTGAATTTTGTGGAGGGGTTAGAACACATGAGATCTCCAAGACCAATAAATCGTTTGGAGAAATTCAGACCGGAGTCCATGTTATTCAAAAAATTAATCATTTTTAATGGAGCCTAAGTTAAAACTTAGGAAATTAAACTAATTAAAGTGAATTAATGTAAATGTGGGTGAGAAGCTTCTAAGTGACGAGGATCAAGTTTGTTTATGTTAGGATATTCCGACACATAGGAAATAGTTAAGAATAACTTAGTCTAGTGTAGAGTTAGGTAAAGTGTGTTTCTTTACCATGTACATTTGTAACTTATAATCCGACGATCACGATTTGTAGTGATCTGACGGTTATCTCTCACCTCGGTATTAATGACACTTGATCCGTGGCTTAACACCCGATTGGTTCATGATCTCTATTTAAAGAGCATGGAGGGTCATTTGTCCGGTAACCGTTTATGAGAGAAACATATGTAAATTTTCTTTTTATATTAATAAATTGCCTGAAGTGGCGCGTTGGCTCAAGCCGTGGACTGTTTTCCTCTTTGAGGGTTTTAACCACGTGATTATACTGGTGTACTGATTTGTGATATGTTTGTGAGCGGTGACCTTTGGTTCTTGATCTACAGAACTTACCCTGTAAATTCCCACATGGTATCAGAGCCTGGACCCAGGTTCAATTCCCCCGAGCTGCGTTTGAGGGGGAGTGTTGGAGTAATCACCGCACCTCTATGGAATCCATAATTTCCACCCTAGGGATCCTAGTTACCAGTTTGAAAGTTTACCAACACTTGCGAGTTTTGGTGTAACGGCAAACCTCTACACTTAACTTTCAGAATTAACAATCATTCACTAAATTCATACTACACAATTCAGAGTGGGATTTTTGAAGCAGAATATATATCAATTGACTAATTAATACTTACCTGGAACCGTGTTTGAAGATGTTCCTGATCTGCCATACCTCCAGCTCCTATTACCAAACCGTCGTTTTCCTCCCAGCCTATCTGAGGTCAAACTCTCCGATCCCCAGATCCAGAAAACAAGTCTTCTGGCCCCCGTGCCCAAAACTCCAATAACAATCGAGATCACTCCATGACTCTATTAGAACTCACAGCTCATGTCTCACGCAGATAGAACTCCTCCGACAGCATCCGGGTCAATTTACCCACTCACTACCCATGCCCATCAAGTTTCCCCCTCTTCTCCTTTTATACACAAACTCCATTCAAAAATATCTTAGATTTATTAAAATATTATTATTTAATAAATATCTTGGATCTATTAAAATATTATTATTTAATAAATATCTTGGGTTTATTAAAATATTATTAGTTAATAAATATCTTGGATTTATTAAAATATTATTATTTAATAAATATCTTGGATTTATTAAAATATCATCATTTATTTGCATAAGTCAATGCCTTTAATTATCTTTGAACAAAGTATTAGTTTATATTATGATAGTGGTAGGTATAACTAATACATTCATTATATTAGGTATTTCCTCAATACTTCAATAATTCCCTCATTACTCTACACTGAGATTTTTTATAATTGATTAGTACATGTACTAGTGCAGTACACGTGATACATGCATATGTAGCTATCATATGTAGGTCTCATATGCATGCTAATATTTCTATGTTCCATATAATTCGAGTTGGGTCATTACACATCAAACTTAGTCACAGTAACTTGCATCAATCTCAGCTCATATGCCACATGGAACTTGTATTAATCTCAGAATATAGGCCATAGAGACTTCACATCAATCTCAGAATATAGGCTATAGAAACTCGCACCAATAACAGATGTATCTATTCAGGAAATTTGCATCAATAACAGATATATTACTTCAGGAAACTTGCGTAAATAACATATATATCACTTCAGGGAACTCGCATCAATAACATATGTATCATTTCAAAAGACTCGCACTAATAATAGAGATATATATCATAGGAAACTCTTCCTATATTTCTCCATGGAAGTATAATCCTTCATGTATGCCTCAAACATCCGAATTTCTCACTACAGATCATCACTGAAATGCTTGCCATTTTTTGAAGGACGTATGCCCATATATATTTGTTTTCATATGCGAAAAGACACATATTTTGAGTGAGCTGACTTGTCATTTAGGAGGGCCGACTTGGCTTCTTGAGGTGAATTGACCCAAATTACATTTTTGAAAAATCTTTTTCTTTTTTCTCTACAAGAAGACCAAATAGGACTTTGACTCCTTGACTCAATAAATCCTAGAAGCACGAAGAAAATGCTTAAATAATAAAATTTCTTTTTTTTCTTCTTCTTTTGCTTTTTACATAACATACATAATGATACAAGTATAATGATAATTATGAAGACCGAACCTAGTTACACTTTTCAACAAAGGGAGTTGCTAGGATGTAGATTTATGTGGCCTCCAAACCAGTAGTAGATTGGGTAAATGACACATTTAAGTTGTAGAATTTAACCCTTAGACCATTGTTGGAAAAAGCATAATTTTCTATTAGCTAATTCCCAAATATATCTTCCAAGCATGTCAAGAGGGTTAATAAAAATGATGTTGATGCTCTAAGAAAACAAGTTTTGCTAGCGCAATTCTATTGAATGAGTATAAAGCAAGGAGCTTTACCCCTGATGAATTCTAAAGCATCTCTATAGGCTACCAATGCATCCATTTTAGGGAATATTGTCCCCACTTCTATGGGTGAATTGGAGATTAGAGGTTGACCAATATACTTATGCTTTATGATCTGGTTCTGTTTTGTTACATTGTGTCTAGTCCTTCAAAAGATAAGATGCATTTGTATAGGGACACAACCCCTAATTTTAGAAATTGTGAGCCGTACGTCGAATAGCATAGTTGGACAACTTTAGAGTCTTTCACATATGCTAGATTATTAGACATAACTCAGACCAATATGCTTTTGTATAAGGACACAACCCCTAATTTTAGAAATTCTGAGCCCTATGTCGAATAGCATAGTTGGACAACTTTAGAGTCTTTCATATATGATAGTTTATTGGAAAATATGAAGCCCAAATATTTTGTTTAGTGATGGGGCATGTATAGAAAGTAACTTTATCTTCTTGAAGTTACAATTTTTTTCATAGAAAAAAAAAATCCACCCATTATATATAGATATGATACAACTATTTAATAGTGTTGTCTTTTGCATTACTCACATATATTCTCTTATTTTTTTTGGGTTATTGTGCTGCTCATCATCATTATTGCACTTTAGTCATGCTAGCATATTCATTGTTTCTTTCACTATTTGTATTCTAGTTCTTACCATAACGGTTGCTATAGAGTGGGAAATTGGGCTAAATTGGTTTTATGATAAACGAAATTGAATAAACTAAATGAAAGCAATGAACCACTTAGAGGAATAGGAGACCCATAACAAGTCAAACAATGAATGGTGGAACCAACAAGCTAACCAAGTGATATACAAAAGTTCTATGAGGTGGTCTTCATACCTTTGTTTTACCAAAAACCATCATACTTATATTCCTAGAAGGGAAGCAATTGTCATCCCTTTATAAGGTAAATAACACGGCAACTTTTTACAAAGATTTTCTTCTAACTACCCATGCAAGTAGGAAAAATGCGTTAGTTCTATCCACCATACCTAGCTTCTCACAATCTTTTCTCATGGAAATCAAATGCACTAAACATAGATTGCAAGAAATTCTAAAATCAGGAAAACATCAGAATTAGGAATCCTTTCATTCGTAAACTATCAACATCCTACCACATCAATTTTTCCACATCCAACTATCTACAATACATTGGTTAGGAAGCAGCGATGTTTGTTTGGCCTGGCAGAAAGGATTGGTTCATGAAAGAGAACAGCATGCACTAAACTGCCCAAACACTATGAAACAACAGCCAAAAAAGCAAACAGTGAACACCTAGAGAGAATCTTTTGTGAGCTTCAATGAATTTATCATCAGCAAAATGCATCAGAGTTTCAGAACGCAAAATTAGGGAACAGTTGTCATTAACAGCTTAAACAATCAAGAATAACACTGACAAATGCATTATTAGTGGCATCAAGCTAAGGTGAAAATTTATGAAAACACATTTGCTGTTTATCAATGGAAAATTAGCATAGAAGCAATGGCATCAGTGAAGACGGATGTTCAAATAAAACAAGAGCTTCAACAACTTGAATGCATCTTTCCAATGTTGTTTCAAATGTTAACATTATTGTATAGATGTCTGGAGTTTGTCCTCGTGAAAAAAGGTCTGGAGTTTTTCCCAATGAAAGAAAAAGGGTTGACCACATCTAGATGCTTTATATTATATGACTTTATAAATGGGGCTAGCAGATGATAAAAGGGTCTAGAAAGAAAATTATGAGTGCAAAGAGTCATTTTAAGACACAAAAAAGAAAAGATTTTACAATCGTTGAGAGAATTAAGCTTTGTACATATGAACAAATGAGCAAATGGACACAGGAAAATGTGTGATCTGCAGTGGCTAGCCTCATTAAAAGTAGTCGTAATGCAATAAGATGGGCTATGTGACGAATTTTTGGTGAGTTATTGGTGAATGCTTAGTGGTTTGTATCCTGTTTATCTTTTCAAGGGTTGTATATGTAATGTTAAGAGATGGCATCTTGGTTGAGTAGTCTTTTCACCTCAAATTCACACTGGTGGAACAAGGTCAGCACTATTTTCTGATATCAAGAAATATGGAATCTAGTAATTAATAAAGAAACTAGGATAAGGTTTATTGATGAAGCATCAAGAACAGCCAGAACAGACCAACCCAGCTTTGTGAATTAAGAGAATGAAGAAGATAATGAGTTATTTGCGTTTTGTGTCTTTCATGAGGATAAAAGTGTTAGAATTCTATCCTAATGAGCATGAAAACAAGGAATAAGGCTGCATAAACTACCAAGGATAGGTCACATGTTGACTAGAGGATTGACCAGTAGGATCAACGTCAAGCAGAGCAAGCTAGGAGAAGCAAAACAATATGGTTGCTAGTACATGGCACAAGTATCACGTATAAGGCACAGGGGCAAGTTATAGATGCAAGGCATAAGTGGCTTCTCCTAGCTCTAATGGCTTCTCCTAGATTTAAAGGAATCAACTCAGAATGCTGAAACAGTCAAAGATACCTTGTTATAGCATATGGGTTTTTGGTAAAGCGTGGTTCTTCTATGACAAACAATCCCGCTAATAAAGGGATATTGCAATTAGGAAATCAATCACATTAGCACCTTTGTGGGTGTGTTTGATCAATCTTAAGGAAAGTGTGTATGCATGGGTGGCTTAAACCAAACAAAAAAATGTTGGATACTCACAAAGTTATGCAATAGGTTATATGCACCGCAAATCACATGAATTGAAAGGTCAAGAGTCAAAAAATACTACAAACTAAAATCAAAGATCGTAAATTTGTGACTGCATCCGTCCTTATTTCACACATTACAATAGCACCCTATCTTCCCTTAGCATTTTCTGATTATAATTAATGTTTCATCCATTTTATGGCAACAAAATAATCTACCAAGTTTTGTCTACATCCAAGGTATCTCATGATAGAAAATTATACCTTAAAATCATTTCATAATCTCGAAGGCCATACACATTCCATACCTTTGATGACAGCACAGAGAAAACTTTAGTTTGATGCTTGACTTGAATTGGGCAGTGACGCTCCAAAAGTCTTGCAAACTTGCAATGTCGAGCATTTTTAATAAGAACCTTCAGCAAAGATAAGAGAGGAGAAAACCTGCAGAGAAAATTTAAAATCAACTACCACAACAAATTTAGGCCGATGACATGTACAAAGTTAGTATTTCCTCCATTGAAGCAACAGAGCACTCAATAGAATCAATTTTTATCTTCAGAAAAGCAGAAAAGTAGGTTTTCATATCACATATTACCTAAATTAGACAACATTATAGTATTATAGTATCAAATTTAGTTTTTATCCAATTGATAAAAAAAATGGATTTAGAGAAATTGAAACCATTTTTTGTTGATTTTTACATGGTCTTCTATAATGATAATTTATTTTGATGAAATAATTGATCTTATTGCATATTCTTAAACATGACTTCATCATTAACTAAATTATACAGAAGACATCAAAAAACAATAACAGTAGGACCATGAAGAAGCAACCAAAGCAAGGAACACAAGACATTACCGTGGGAAAATCCACCACAGGGAAAAACCTAGCCAACCTTTTCCTCAGAGAATCAATGCAAAAAGAGATACACCAGTCAACTGGCCAACGAGATCACCAACCTCCAAAAACCAAGTAAACCCTCCACTTGTCCAGAGAATCTCTACAACACGTCCTCTAAGTCTGCTACAGAACTTGCATTTTGCCACATAGGTCAGCCTCTTTCCACAAAGAATCAACCTCAGGATCTTGGTCCTTCGTCTCTGAAATTTAGCCTCAAGGTCTCAGCCCCCTTGTCCCTGAAATTAGCCTTAGAGTCTCGACCCCCTTTTCCTCGGACATAAACCAAAAATGCAAGCCACAAAGAGATATCTATGGGAGCCACGGAGATATATATATGGGAGCCACAGAGATATATATGGGAGCCACAGAGAGATATATGCGAACCACAGAGAGATATATATGTGAGCCACAGAGAGACACAAATGCAAGCCACAGAGAGACATATATGAGAGCCACAGAGAGATATATATGTGAGCCACAGAGAGCCACTTAGAGAGACCAATCTGTTGCCTCAGAGATACACGATATGCTGCCTCAAACCATATGACACTTTGCCTCAGATCATATGCACAGATGTGAGTTTTTCTTTGCTACTTGGGGGAACAAGTAGGCCCTTTACATAGCTTTTCCTTAAGCCTAAGGGGTTTGTCCCTTTCTAGAGCCGACCTAAATTTAGGAGGGTTCACATGGTCCTTTTTGAGGTAAAAATTAAATTCAAAATATTGCATTTTCCCGTTCTTTAATGAGCCTTATAATAATTTTCTTTTGAATGAAAATAATCCTTTTTCTTGCAAACATGAAGAACATGCTTCATATAATTTTCTTTTACAAATATAATTCTTTTTTCATTAGCAAAAATACAAAAGAATATTATGAAGACAGACCATATCTACAAAATTCAACACTCCCTCTTAGCTAGAGAGGTATTCATAATGATTATCCAAATGTTCTTTGTATACATGATCTCTCAAAGGAAAGGTATAATTCATTCATCATCTAGGTCAACACCCTTGACCTACATCAACATCGTCTTATTATTAGCATTACTGTCTACCATCAGCATCAGCTAGTGGCCATATCTAGATACCCATGGCAATGTCATCAGCATATCAGGACTCACTCCTCTAGAGTGATCAGTCCTCAAATCCCATGGTCTCTTCCTAGGCTAAATTGATGAGAACCTCAACTAGAAAGAACTCACTCAGCCTTCTTGGTGAGCACTCTCGGCCAAGACGTCACGCAACCCTTCCTGGTTGCTGATTGGAACTAGATGCCGAAAGGACCTCACTCCACCCTACTTGGTTCGTGATCAGGGTCCAGAACCTCACTCCACTTTTCCTAGTGTGTGATCAAGGTCCAAGTACTAAAGGACCTCACTCCACCATACCTGGTGTGTGACCAAGGTCCAGGACCTCACTCCACCCTACCTGCCCTGTGATCAAGGTCCAAATGTTGAAGGACATCACTCCACCCTACCAGGTGTGTGATCAGGGTCCATATGCTGAAGGATCTCTCTAAGGAAAGGTATAATTCATTCATCATCTAGGTCAACACCCTTGACCTACATCAACATCGTCTTATTACCAGCATCAATATCTACCATCAACATATGTTAGTGGTCATATCTTGGGTGGTATCATGCCCATGGCAATGTTATCAACATATCAAGACTCACTCCTCCAAAGTGATCAGTCCTCAAATCCCATGGCCTCTTCCTAGGCCAAACTGCTAAGAACCTCAAGTAGCAAGCACTCACTCACCCTTCTTGGTGACAACTGTCGGCCAAGACCTCACTCAACACTTCCTGATTGGTGATCGGGTCTAGACGTTGAAAGGACCTCACTCCACCCTACCTAGTGTGTGATCAGAGTCCAAATACTAAAGGACCTCACTCCACAATACTTGGTGTGTGATCAAGGTCCAAGACCTCACTCCACCGCACCTGGCATGTGATCAAGGTGTAGATGCTAAAGGACCTCACTCCACCTTACCTAGTGTGTGATCAAGGTTCGGTACCTCACTCCACCCAACTTGCTGTGTGATTAGGGTCCAGATGTTGAAGGTGTTGAGATTTTGTATATTCAGGGTAGCATCAGTTGTGCTTTAGATCCCAAATTTTGAGGAAGGACTAGAGTTCACCTGATCTACAAGACCCAGAAATGCATTTGGGAAATTTCATCTGGTTTAGGAGATATTAAATTAATTAATTATTTTAAGTGTATTTCCTAAGTTAAAACTTAGGAAGCTTAAATAATTAAAGTGAATTCAATTAAACATATGATGAAATTGTCTTAAGTCACACGAATTAAGCTTTCTTTTAATATTAGCCATTGATTCAAGATCTAATCATGGTCGTTGATTTGTCAACGAGAAAAGTATAAAAGAAAGGCTTGGCGTCATTTGTAAAGACACACAAAGGCGGAGCACTGAAGCTAAGCTGAGATTCTAGGGCAGGGTTTGCTAACAATACTCAGAAGTGTTTTAGTTGTAAAGAGGGGAATTTAGACCAAGGGGATGATCTGATCCCAGGGTCTAGAATACACAAAGAGGCAGAGAAAAGATCAACTCAAGGATAGCACAGAGGAAGGCAACAGCAGCAAGGACAGCGCAATTTTTAGGAAACCCTTCAGGGGTCATGCAGAGACCCTTAGGGGCAGCATAGTGACTACGTCAACCATTTTGGGGTAACGCAGTCCCTTCCAGGAGCAGCGCTGAGGGTTTGGAGGCCATCCAAGGCTGACGCAGAACCTTTTAGGAGCTTCAGAGGCTGACACAAAGCCTTTCAGGGGCAGCGCTGGGGTTTCTAAGCCTAGATTTGGCTGAGTTTTGTAAATCTCGTTTGAGGGTGTGGATCAGTCATTATTTTTGCCCTATATCAACCAGTGAGTTGTAGATCTAGAGTTTTCTTTGTCAGGTTTTTCAGATCTGGAACCCAGAGTTGTGTATTCAGAAATATTCTTAATAATAGAACCCTCCAGCAGCCAGAGACTGGTTTTCCCATCTTGGGTTTTTTCGGGGACTATTTGTCCAAAATAACTGTCACTTTGTCAATGTGTGCATGTGCTTATTCTAGATCTGAATTGGTAGAGATTTGTTATGTGTTTTGCTTCTATTTTAACTTGAATTTATTCAGTTAATAACTTGTATAAGTAGGAGGAGCTTAACCGGATTAACAGTAATAATTTTTGCATAAGTATAAGGATTCATAAATTTCTACATTGTATCAGAGAAATTGTAGATCTAGAAGGGTCACCAGCAGGAGAATCTGAAGAACCTAGCTGCAGAAAGTAGCTGGAAAAGTAGCAGAGAAGCAGATTTGAAGGGCCAGCGTAGTTTTCAGGAGCAGATTCATGCAAAGGGAAGGGTGACGCTGTCCAGCGCTGTGTCCTAGCAAGCCCACGCAATTACTACACAGAGGCAACATAGAAACAGCGTTGGTTGGGTCTGAAGCTAGCCAGTGTGATTCAGTTCTGAATCTGTCAGATCTAGAAAGGATTGCAGAAAAGCTGCAGAAATTCAGAAGAGGTGGTGGGGTTAAATTTCTGAAGTTTTCAGATTTTTAGCCTTAGCACAAGTGACAAAGATTGGGAGGAGATCAGCTTCACAGAAAAGTTTCTTCAAGATTGGGAGGCCCAAATGAGGTCATTCATGATGACCAAGGGAGAAGACATCGAGCATTTCCTCTTCAGATTGCAGTCAATCAGGGATCAGCTAACTACAACGAGTGCAACCGTAGATGATGCAGTGATAGTCAGGACTGCCCTCAATGCAATCACGGATGGCTGGGAAACCTTTGTCCAAAGAATCTTCGGCAGAGCGGACCTCGCAGATTAGGACAGCTTGTGGTCAATCTTGCGACAAGAAGAACTATGCAAATTCACCAAGAAGCAGCACAGCCTTGGGTTGAGCAAAGCAAAGAAAGAAGATAAGGAAGATGCAGCCTTGGCATCAAAGAAGCAGCCAAAGAAGAAGAAGGATCTTTCAAAGATCAAGTGCTTCCAGTGTGGCGAAATGGGACATTTTGCTAGCCATTGTCCCAAAAAAAAAAAGGACAAGGAAGCATCTTCTTCCAAAGCAGCGATGGTAGATGATGGGTCAGGAGATGATGCAACCATGAGTGCTCATGAACCATGGAGGTGGGGTGATATGGACATGTAGAGGAGCTACATGAAAGTGAGGCGGGATCCTTGAGCATCTCATCTCTTAAATCACATGCGAGCTACGGCAGCCTTAAGACAGTAGCGACACCAGTGGAGCAAAGGGTGCATAGATCACAGATGAGGCAGAGGCAGAGGCAGATCTGGAGACTGGAAGCAGCAGCACAGAGCAAAGCAGCAACAACGTAGAAGCAGTAGCAGCGCAAAGGCTGATGTGACTTCAGCAGCGTAGTGCAGTGCTGCTTACGCAATGCAAAATTGCCGCAGCGCAAAGAGCTTCAGAGGGACAATGCGGTACAACAGCAGCATGATAGATTTCAGCACAAGGAGCTGATGTGACTTCAGTAGTGCAGAGGGAGTCTGATAAAGCGGGCAGAGCTATAGTTGTGCATCGTTCTTTAGATGCCAGCATAGATCTGTAGCCTATGGAGCTTCAGTGATGAGGATGCAGCCCATTTGACTTGTTTGTCAAAGATTGGCAGGAGATTCAGTTGTTTCTCTCAACAACTGAAGTTGCAGTGCAGCAGATCAGCAGTGGTAGTGCTATGAGCAGCACAGATGAAACATATTGAGAGGGAGTTGAAGTACTGTGGTTGCAATGGCAGTGGCGAAGTCATGAGCAGCAGTGCAGAGTTGAGTGGCAGGAGGCCAAGCTTCAGCAGCACAGAACCAGTACTCAAAGTCATGTAATGCATAGTGTGATGTATTGCTAGAGCACACTCTTGATGCTAAGAGAGAGTGTTGAGATTTGTGTATTTCGAGTAGCATCAATTGTGCTCTAGATCCCAAATCTCGAGGAAGGACTAAAGTTCACTTGATCTACAAGACCCATAAATGGATTTGGGAAATTTCATCTGGTTTAGGAGATATTAAATTAATTAATTATTTTTAAGTGTATTTCCTAAGTTAAAACTTAGGAAACTTAAATAATTAAAGTGAATTTAATTAAACATGTGATGAAATTGTCTTAAGTCACATGGATCAAGCTTTCTTTTAATCTTAGCCATTGATTCAAGATTTGATCATGGTCATTGATTTGTCAACGAGAAAAGTATAAAGGAAAGGCTTGGGGTCATTTGTACAGACACATAGAGGCAGAGCACTGAAGCTAAGCTGAGATTCTAGGGCAGGGTTTGCTAAGAATACTCAGAACTGTTTCAGTTGCAGAGAGGGGAATTTAGACCAAGGGGATGATCTGATCCCAAGGTTTAGAATACACAAAGAGGCAAAGAAGAGATTAGCTCAAGCACAGCGCAGAGGAAGGCAGTACTAGCAGCAAGGACAACGCAATTTTCAAGAAACCCTTCAGGGGTTACGCAGAGACCCTTAGGGGTAGCATAGTGACTACGTCACCCATTCTGGGGTAACATAGTCCCTTCCAGGAGCAGCGCTGCTGGTTTGAAGGCCATCCAAGGCTGACGCAAAGCCTTTCAAGGGCTTCAGAGGCTGACGCAGAGCCTTTCAGCGGCAGTGCTGGGGTTTCTAGGCCTAGATTTGGCTGAGTTCTGTAAATCTCGTTTGAGGGTGTGAATCAGTCATTATTTTTGCCCTAGATCAACCAGTGAGTTGTAGATCTAGAGTTTTCTTTGTTAGGTTTTCCAGATCTGGAACCCAGAGTTGTGTATTCAGAAATATTCTTAAAAATAGAACCCTCCAACAGCCAGAGACCGGTTTTCCCACATTGGGTTTTTCTGGGGACTATTTGTCCAGAAATAACTGTGTCACTTTGTCAATGTGTGCATGTGCTTATTCTAGATCTGAATTGGTAGAGATCTGTTATGTGTTTTGCTTCGATTTTAACTTGAATTTATTCAGTTAATAACTTGTATAAGTAGGAGGAGCTTAACCGGATTAACAGTAATAATTTCTACATAAGTATAAGGATTCAGAAATTTCTACAAAAGGACCTCACTCCACCATCCCTAGAGTGTGGTCAAGGACCACCTTCGAGAGGCACTCACTCAACTCTGCTTGTTGAGCACTTTGGGCCTCTTGGATCGATTCTCCCTACTACGAGAATGTCAATTCGTGCTGCCAACATGTCAGCAATCCCTCTCAACGAGAGCGATGTTGAGATTTTTGAGTGTTGGGGTAGCATCGGATGTGCTCTAGCTCCCAAACTTTGTGGAGGGACTAGAGTACATGAGATCTCCAAGACCCAAAAAGGGATTTGAGAAATTCCATCCTATTTAAGAGATATTTAATTAATTAATCTTTTTAATTAAGGACCCTAAGACTAACTTAGGAAAATTAAAAGATTAAAGTTAATTAAATTAAACATGTGATGAAAATGACTTAAGTCACACAGATCAAGCTTTCCTTTAATCTTAGCCGTCGATTCAAGATCAGAACACGATCGTTGGTTTCCCAACGAGAAAACTATAAAGGAAAGGCTTGGGGTCAGTTGGAGAACACACACACATGGGCAGAGCACTGAGACAAAGCTGGAATTCTAGGGCGTGGTTTGCTAAGAATTTCCAGAAGTGTTTCAACTGCAGCGAGGGGTAGTATTGAGGGGATAATTTGATCCCCGAGCCAAGAGTCAGCAAGAGGCAAAGAAGCAGGGGAAAGAGCAACGCTGACGGAGTAGCAGTTACGCAGTAGATGTGCAGCACAAAGGGCTTCAGTGCTACGCAGGTTTTACGCAGTCCCAAAAAGGGCAATGCAAAGGCAGTAGGAGGCCATCAGGGCTTACGCAGGCCTAGCTAGGGTAGCACAGGGACTGCGTCAACCAGTTTGGGGTTATGCAGGCCTCTCCTAAGCAGCGCAGGGGCACACGCAGGCTAGCAAAGCTGACGCAGAGGGCTTCAGAGCAGCGCTGGGGTTTGTGAAGACAGAAAAAGGCAGAGTTTTGTAAATCCCGTTTAAGGGTGTGGATCAGTCAGTTTCTCCGTCTCCAGAACAGAGATATCGCTGCAGATTTTTATTTTCTGTCGGGATAACTAGCGAGGTGCCCAGATTTGTTGTACTTAGAATCTACTTAACAATATAAACCCTCCAGCAGCCAGAAGACCGGTTTTCCCGAATTGGGTTTTTCCGGGGACAGTTGTCTAGAAAATCTTGTGTGTCACTTTGTCTATGTGCATGTATTCAGTTTAGATCTGTATCTATGTAGGTTGTTAAAGTGTTTACTTCAATGTTAATACTTAACATTTCAGATTAATAACTTGTTTAAGTAGAAGTAAATCATGATTTAACAGTTGGGTTTCTACATAAGTAATATTCAAAAAATTTCATAAGGGATAATCTCCACACGCCCCAACTTGTCTCTGAAGTACACAAACTTCTCCCTGGGCAACAGCTTTGTCATAAAATCAGTTATCTGCTCATCGATGGAGATATACTCGAGTCTTATTGTTCTCCTATGCACCATGTCACAGATGTAGAGATACTAGATCTCAAGGTGTCCTGACTAGTCATCGTGCTGTCACCTGCACCTGATTGGCCAGTCATGCAAGCTACAGTCATATTACTTACCTTTCATGCTGCAACATACTAGGTCTTTGAGGTCATAGATGTTTGCTTCCTGCTCATTCACAAGATCCCAATCAAAAGTGATATACAAACATCCTCTATTTTCAGCACTCCTTCCCCAAGTTGAATTCCTGCAGTTGTACATCTCTTTTGTACCATGTCGGTACATGCCTTGGCTTCAACTATAACCTGATCTACTTTCTTGATCCATCATCTTGGTTACATCAATCACCCTATCAGATCCTGATTTGCTCCCTCTTCCCTTGGTGCTATCAGATATCTAGTCAATATCCTTCATTTGAATCCAAGCAAGTGTTCCTGGAGGATCTTTCACTTCTCCCTCTAGAGCAAATATTTTGGTCAATGCAACTCCCTCTGACATATGAGCTTTTTTATTTCTGTCAACAATTCATGTAGGATCAATCTTAATCCACCAATTCAAATGCATCAACTCTAAGGAGCCTAAACAAAGCCTTCTTTCTACTCACAAGTGTAGGAATTCTCCATGTACCTCATTATCTTGAGGTAGTTCATTTCTTTTAACGAGAAGTACAATCTTAACAGAAGTGTACCTGACAATATGTGCCTTCATAGCCTTCTTTCACTTTGAATTTTATGCCATCTAATCATAAGGTATTTTTCTCCCTCCGAGTCCATTACAATATCTCTCAACACAAAGAATCTCTTTGATGCCACTTTACTCTCTATTGCCAAGTTTGGTAACCTTCATTATGTACCTGCAATCTTTGTTAGGAGGTCAAGGAAGAACAACCACAACCAAGCAAATAATTCAAAAGACAAGAAAGTAATTACTCATAATAATCAAATAAGAGAGATGTAGAGTACTTATCTTTTGGGAAGATATTAACTCCCTCTTGATCTTTAGTCTTCCTACATTCATTAACAGTTTTAGTGACTTCATCCACATTATCATCATGATGTCATTACCATACAGGGTTTTTTCTTTCAGTGGAAACGTAATATAAACCCAATTCTAGGATATTGTCAGTAAAGCCCAAAGCTTCCAAGCAATTGTTGTTGCTAGGTTTACAAACCCTAGATATCTAAAAACCCTAGACTTGATTTATGCATCATGAATTTTTTATGGTTTCCTTCAATTAGCAGTCCATCAAATATTCAACATTAAGCAATTGAAACTAGGAATACTTCTTCAATTCTTGATGATATCTTAAGTCAAATAATGGTACCCTAGCATAATTTATGCTTTGGATCTAGTTTTAGTCCACCTCGCAAAGCGTACTAGAACATTGAGTATTCCAATAATTCCACCATCTGATTCTTATCTACTGAAGATTTCATTCACAAGTGACTATACCTTTTTGGTCACTTCAAATGTCAAGTGTTGTTATTACTTTTCTAGGTCAGAATATTATCCAAGAATATGTTTGAATAACTTACTATTATCCTTGACCTAGTTCTTTGGGTCAAACAGAGATTCAGCCTGCCAGAGAAACTCATTTGACTCAGGATGACCTTAGTTTTCAAACTCAAAAAGAGACTCGACCCCATCCTCTTTGTATGCCAACCTTCTCCATTATGATGAGCTAACCTCAAAGGCAAATCACTTGAGTGATTATATATGATGCATCTTTTCCAAGGTCTAATTCTAAACACAATGCAACATTTTTCAAAAGAACAAACAGGTCAGATATAAACATTCGTTTTTCTCTTGTCTATATTATGATGTTGTCCTCAAGGATGATTGAAGATCATAAGTGAGACTTATTATAAGTGAAGGGACTCCTTCAATTTGTCCTTGCAAGTTTCTTTTAAAGATACTTTACAATCCCTCGAACATATCATTACTGAAGATCACAAGTCTTACTACAAAGTCCCAGTGTTGTGAACATAGCGATCGGCATTAAATCGGTAAAGGCAAAAAATCGGAAAAATCAAGAAAAAATCGACACATACGAAAATATTCACTTTTTTCAATTGTTTTAATATCTAAAGCATCCACATCACAAAATAACTGCATTGACACAAATATGAAAAGAGAACTAATATATAAGATGTGTAATATCATGTCTAGTGCTACATCACACATAACAGTGAATCATGTCCTGAATACTAAGTCCTGAGTCACAACTCAACCTCAAAATATCAACAAAATATATAATAATGTATCTCATATCATGAGTCATAATGTCATATACAAAGAAATGAACCACATAACTAATACTATTGACGTCCTCGGACCCTCTTGCGATAAAATGTAACAACTTTCCCTCTAGATGAAGAAGTTGGTGGGGATGGCAGTGGACTCTATTATGCTCTAGAAGTTGAAGCACTAGGAGCTATAAGAGGTAGACCACGGCCTCTACCGATGACAGGGGTAGGTGGTGTCACCCCCTCCTCCTCCTCATCTTGCTCCAACTCCTTGTGAAAATTCCTAGATCTGACAATCTATGGAATCCTACTGCATCAACTGAGTGTACTTCTATTAAGTAAATTACCTCTACATAATTAATTCAAATCTGACTTATTGAAGTAACTATTGAAGCAGCCTACACTGAATAAATATGATTCTGAAACAAAAAAACTGAGCCAGAAATTAATCACATTTAGGACACAATTATTTTTGGACACAAGTCCCCGGAAAAACCCAATGTGGGAAAACTAGTGCAAAAGATCTGAGGGTTTGTATTATTAAGCAATAGCAAATCCTAAATACATCTCTAAATACCTCAAGCTTTATTCAGTTACAGAGAGAAATATTAGCAGAAAGAAATTGTGACTTTTACCTCACACAATCACTTGAAAATCCGGTTGATCCGAACACTAGAAAGACTACCTCTAAAGGTCTCTGTCGAGCCTCTCTGCAGTCACTGCATAGCCATTGTGTCACCTCATCGAAGGAATGCGTCACCCCAGCAACAGATTGATCTGACTCCCGGAATCACAGATCTAAGCCTCCCGGTCTCACACCCCTACTTCTAACTTCTGGATCTGATCTAACAGCTGAATCTTGGAAACCCTATGAACCTCTATGCAGCCCAGACTGGCTCTGCGTCACTCTGACTGGCTCTGTTGGACATCTTCCTGCCTCTCTCTGTTGATGATTCTCCGACTAAGAAAATCTTTCTCTCCAGAAGCTACTCTACCCCTCACTGCACTGAATCACTTATATCTGATCTTCGTCCGAGTATTGCTCCGCCAAAACAATTCGATCTCGAGATTCACTCTGTGTGTGTCTTTCCAAATGACCCTCAAGCCTTCCTTTATAGTCTTCGTGTTGAGAAATCAACGATCAAGATTAGATCTCTAATCAATGGCTAAGATCATAACATGACTTGATCTCTGCCTTTTCTAGATTATTCTCACTCTATTTTATTAATGTCATTTAATTATTTAATTTCCCTAAGTTTAGACTTAGGGTCTCCATTAAAATAATTAATTATTTTAATAAAACATTAACCAAGAGGAATTTTCACAAACGGTTTTTGCGTTCTTTGGAATACTCGTGTCTAAGCCTCTCCACCAAATTTGGGGCTTAGAGCTCTTTCTGATGCTACAAAAATCAACACTCCCTCTTAGAGAGGAAGGTTCTCTAACAATATGCCTACTGCATACTGCTCTGTCACTGAAGCATCTTTCGCGTTGCTGAATTCCATCAACCACTACGCTCTTGCTGCAACTGTATTGTTGCCCATGACACTGACACTGCCACTGCCACTGCTGCATCTGTACTGCAGCTCCCCCTCAAGTGTTGCATCTGCTATGCTGCTAGCACTGCCACCGCTAACACTGCATCTGCACTGCAACTCAGTTGCAGAGAGAAACAACTGAACTCACCCAAAAGAGAACAAGTGTTCATTTGATGCACCTCGGCGTTGAAGACTTTGACTGCTCGTAACTACTGTGTTGTCTCTCTTATGCATTGCGTTGTTGCTGCTCTGCAGTGTGCAACACTAATCTGCACTGCACTGCACTCCTTTGCACTGTGCTACTACTGCTACGGTGTTGTTACTCTGCTCTGCATTGCTCCATAAATGAGCACTGCTACCTACTGCTGAACTCACTCAAAACAGAACAAGTGTTCATTTGATGCACCTCGGCGTTGAAGACTTTGACTGCTGGTAACTACTTTGTTGTCTCTCTGATGCACTGCGTTGTTGCTGCTCTGCAGTGTGCAACACTGATCTGCACTACACTGCACTCCTTTGCACTGCGCTGCTACTGCTACGGTGTTGTTACTCTGCTTTGCATTGCTCCATAAATGAGCACTGCTACCTACTGCAATGTCATCTCCATCACTCCTCGGCTCTCACTGAAACTCCTCCATCCCGCTACTGCTGATTATGGGCTCCCGTAGCAAGGTAATGATCCACGAGGTGGGCTCCTCAAGGATCCTGCCCAACTGAAGTTCAAGGTGAACTACAGCTCTATGTTACCCCACTTCTTACAAGGAGAAGCACGGGCACTCATAGCAAACTCATCTTGCTCGATCTATGCGGCTGCAACTGTCAGATCATGCTTCTCATCCTTGTCCTTTTTCTTCAAAGTACACTATGATGCAAAGTGACCCATCTCTCCACATCTGAAACATTTCGCCTTTGAGACATCTCTCTTTTGTTACCGTTGTCGTTGTTGCCCTTTCGATGCGAGGGTTGCATTCTTCTCCTCCTTAGAACCCTTAGATCTGCTCCCAATGTTGTCGTCAAGCTTGCACTTACCTAGATCTCTCCTCAGCTCTTCCTCTTGAAGTGTTGACCACATCTGCTCCTAACTAGGAAGCGTAGCCCTGCCCAGAATGCTCTGGAAAAAAACCTGCCACTCCTTTGTGACTACGTTAAGGGCCAACCTCACCATAGCTGCTGCAGTTGGGGTGGATCCCACGACTGCCAACTGGTCTTGAATCTCCTTAAGCCTCGTAAGGAACAAAGCAATGCACTCCCCCTTCTGCATTTGGATCATGCGGAGCTTCTACTCCAATTACATCTTCCGTTGCTTGGAGGTCCCTTCGTACAATAAAGACAAAGCTTCCCACATCTCCCTGATGGTGTTCTTGCCAACTAAATGTCAAACTATGTGATCCTTGACCCCATCAAGGATTAGCATCTTGCACTTTGCCATATCGGACTTGTACTTCTTAAGTTGATTCGGATCTGTAGGTACATCAACCACATTTGCCAGAACGTCTTGAGATCGAATTCATCTAGAAGGAACTGAATCCTTTCCTTCTAGATTACATAGTTGGAGGAACCCTCCAACCGGTCCCGATCTAGAAGACCATGAGCTGCCATCTCAGCCGAAGACTATCGAACTGCTTCCTCTTTCTCCCCCTCTGCACAACCTAAACAGGCTTACGCACTCCTTCTAGAGCTAGTAGATCTGCTTCTCAGATCCTGGAAAAAAATTGAATTCCTCGGCTAGGAATTCACTGAGGAAAAATTCCCCGCTATGTGCTTTTTCTTTCTTCTGACACTTCTCTGCCCGACAACCACCTACATCAAAACTGCGTCCCTCTGGCTCTACATGAAGGCTATACACAGCTCCCTCTGCCTCGGCAAAATCTCGAACCAAAAGTCCTACCGATCTGTCGACTCACTTAGAGAGAGACAACCTCAAGACTTCGGCCCTCCTGGTTAGATCTGTGCAATCCCTCTGGGGATTCGATCTACTACTCTACGGCAATTTGGCCTTCACTTCAAATACAGATCTACTCCTCCTGTTTCACATCAAATGCTCTGATACCATGTGAAAAATCCTAGATCTAACAATCTATGGAATCCTACTGCATCAACTAAGTGTACTTCTCCTATTAAGTAAATTATCTTTACATAATTAATTCAGATCTGAATTATTGAAGTAACTACTGAAGCAAACTCCACTAAATAAATATGATTATGAAACAAGGAAACTGAGCAAGAAATCAATCACACATAGGACACAATTAATTTTGGACACAAGTCCCCAGAAAAACCCAATGCAGGAAAACCTATGCAGCGGATATGAGGGTTTGTATTATTAAGCAGCAGCAAATCCCGAATATATCTCTAAATACCTCAAGGGTTATTCAGTTACAAAGAGAAATACTAGCAGAAGGAAATTTTGAATTTTAACTCACACAATCACTAGAAAATGCGGTTGATCAGGACACTGGAAAGATTGCCTCTGGAAGTCTCTGCACAGTCACTGTGTCACCTCCTCTAAGGACTGTGTCACCCCAGAAATAGATCGATCTGACTCCCGGAATCACAGATCTAAGCCTCTCAGTCTCCCACACTGGCTTCCAACTTCTGGATCTGATCCAGCAGTTCAATCTTCAAAACCCTCTGAACCTCTGCACAGCCCTGACTGGCTTTGCGTCACTCTGACTGGCTCTACGTTGTCTTTGTTGGACGTCTTCCTGCATCTCTCTGCTGATGATTCTCCAGCTGAGAAAATCTCTCTCCGGAAGCTACTCTGCCCCTCACTACACTAAATCACTTAGATCTTATATTTCTCCGAGCACTGCTCCATCAAAAGAATTCGATCTATTCACTCTGTGTGTGTCTTTCCAAATGACCCTCAAGCCTTCCTGTTAATTTCTGAACATGTTCTATGCCATTTCAGATTAGGGCACACAATACTGAAGGAGATAGAACATACTAATAGATTGATGGAAGACAAGCCAAAACAGGGATGATGAATGGTGGCGTTATGGCGATCAGCAGGATGCTTCTACCAGCAAAGTCTCCAACAGGTCATTCAGCCAAGCGTGTCACACATAACCCCAGAACAACCCAAACAAAGAACACTCCTTGCTACGTCTTCTAGCTTCACCGAAATTTACAGAGGAACCTTTTGTGTATTCTTTAATATGCTTATCTGATTGCCTAATCTGAACTTATCCTTCAAACAAGGATCCAACACCAACAAGATGCATCAAAATGCATACCTCCAGCTCAACGTTTGAGATCTGATTTTTTTTTTCTTTTATGCAGTCCTCCTAGGCCTGGTTAGGGCAACTTCACAGTCATTACAGCCCTCCAATACTGCCCAGATTTCTTCCTTAAGCCCTGCGACTGTCCTTCAACAAGAGGCTGCCCCTTCACGCTGCAAGTTTAGGGCAGTTTCAAGCCCTTAACACAGACCTGACCTCCCTTAGTTACAGCGACATCCTACAAGACTTTAGACAAGCCTGCGGAAGCCTCTTTTGAGGATTGTCCACCCTCAAAAGGACCCTCAAACAAGTCCAACCTATCTCGGCCCTCTGACAGCAACTTCAGCCTCCTGAAATAGGCTTCAGACAGCCCTATTTCTCCACACTCGTCGTACTCCTTTGTTGCGGCGCAAGACAGTGATCTTCCTCCTCCAATGAGCTAGACTTCTTGTGTATGTGTTGCACAATGGAACAATAGATTGGAGATTGCAGTTCAACACAAATTGGGCATTGTCTTCCCCTTAAAGCTCTGATACCATGCTAATTTCTGAACATGTTCTATGCCATTTCAGATTAGGGCACACAATACTGAAGGAGATAGAACATACTAATAGATCGATAGAAGACAAGCCAAAACAGAGATGATGAATGGTGGCGTTACGGCGATCACCAAGATGCTTCTACCAGCAAAGTCTCCAACAAGTCATTCAGCAAAGCGTGTCACACATAACCCCAGAGCAACCCAAACAAAGAACACAACATAGATATGTAGTATCAAGAACGCAGCTCCAACGCCATCAGGAGAGAAGGAATTCCTCCACACAATGTGTGTATAATGAACTCCAAGTCTCTCCATTATATAGGCATCTTTGGGGGTGTGTGACACGTTCTTTAAGACATTTAAGTCTATATTTTATTCCAGGCCGACCTAGCACATAAGTGGCATAAATTCAAAGTACATGTTCTGCTCATCCGATCGAGATGATCTTGATCAATCTTACACCTCTCCGAAAGAAGAATCCAATAAAAATATTGGGATCGTCTTCTGAGCAGCACAACCCGAAGTTTGGACCTAGTTGTCCAATTTTAACACTTCCATTATAGTCTTCTCGTTGAGAAATCAACGGCCGAGATTAGATCTCTAATCAACTGCTAAGACCATAACATGACTTGACCTCTGCCTTTTCTAGATTATTCTCACTCTGTTTTATTAATGTCCTCTAATTATTTAATTTCACTAAATTTAGACTTAGGGTTTCCATTAAAATAATTAATTATTTTAATAAAACATTAACCGAGTGGAATTTTCACAAACGGTTTCTAGGTTCTTAGGAATACCCGTGTCTAAGCCTCTCCACCAAATTTTGGGCTTAGATAACTTTCTGATGGTACAAAAATCAACACTCCCTCTTAGTGAGGAAGGCTCTCTAATAATATGTTGGTTGCATATTGCTCTGTCCCTGAAGCATCCTCCGCGTTGTTGAAGTCCATCAAACAATGCGCTCTTGCTGCAACTGTACTAGTGCCCATGACACTGCCACTGCCACTGCTCTATCTGTACTACAGCTCCCTCTCAAGTGTTACATCTGCTATGCTGCTAGCACTGCCACTACAAACACTACATTTGCACTGCAACTCAGCTACTAAGAGAAACAATTCAACTCACCCAAAACTGAACAAGTGTTCATTGGATGCACCTCGGTGTTGAAGACTCTGACTGCTGGTAACTATTGCGTTGTCCCTCTGATGCACTACGCTGTTGTAGCTTTGCACTGCGTCGTAGTCCTGTGCACTACGTTGTTACGGCTACATTGTTGTTGCTCTTCTCTGCGCTGCTCCAGAAATGAGTGCTGCTACCTACTGCACTGTTGTCTACATCACTCCTCGACTCTCACTGAAACTCCTCCATCTCGCTACTGCTGATTATGGGCTCCCCTAGCAAGGTAATGATCCATGAGGTGGGCTCCTCAAGGATCCTGCCCAACTGTAGCTCAAGGTGAACTACAGCTCTATGTCACCCCACTTCTTACCAAGAGAAGCATGGGCACAGTAATTTGCGTCTCCTATTATGTAAATTACATTACAAAATTAATTCTGATTTCTTCATGAATTACTGAAGTAAATTACTAAACCAACCTACACTTAATACTTGATGATTCTGAAACAAGCAAACTAAGCAAGAATTCAATCACACATAGGACACCTTTATTTTGGACTATGTCCCCAGAAAAACACAATGCGGGGAAATCGGTGAAGCAGATCTGAGGGTTTTATATTATTAAGCAGCAGTTTCTGAATACAATCTTTGGATGCCTTGCTAGCTATCCAGTACAGAGAAATAACGGCAGACAAAAATATAGTGAGTTATACCTCACACTGTTAGTCTCGACTGATCCGGATCTGAACCGGTGAAACTCCAGCGCCCTCTACATTGCCTCTGCGCAGTAGATGCATAGGCATGCGCGGGGACTTCGGTGGGCTGCGTCACTTCCTCTCTGAATCGATCTGCCTCTCGAAAAGTCGAGTTTCAACCCTCCCGGCTCAAAAATCCTGATCTCCGGCAAATCTCGGACTGTCTCTCGAAATCACTGCGCAGTCTCTACATGAGCCCTGTGTGGGCCTTCGTCACCCCTTTTGAGGCTTGCGTCACACCCTCTAGAGGTTGCATTGCTTCCTCTGCGAGTTTTGCTACCTCTCTGCTATGTATTCTTGGTCACATAAAAGATCCTCCGACCAATAACTGTCTTTGCCCCTCACTGCAACTAGAATCACTTAGACTTGATCTTCGTCCAAGCACTGCTCCGTCATAAGAATTTGATCTCTAGATTCACTCAATGTGTCTTTCCAAATAACCCTAAAGCATTCCTTTATAGTCTTCTCGTTTAGATATCAACAGCCAAGATTAGATCTTTAATCTATGGCTAAGATTATAACATGACTTGATCTTCGCTTTCTAGATCATTCTCACTTAGTTTTATTAATACCTTTTAATTATTTGATTTCCCCAAATTAGACTTAGGGTCTCCATTAAAATAATTAACTTTTACAATAAAACATAATCCGAGTGGAATTTTCACAAACGGTTTCTAGGTTTTTTGGAATACCAGTGTTTAAGCCTCTTGACAAAATTGGAGACTTTGAGCACTTCTCATGCTACCAAAAATTAACATGTAAATTATCCACCATGCATCTACAACAAATAAGATAAAGTTATAAACATAAGAAAAATAATGAAAAATTGAAAGTTGAAGCAAAATATGAAGTTATGACCTTGAAGAGACAATGAATTTTGAAACAAACTAAATCTTACATGGCATTTTAGTATTCCTATCACGAATAGCCATGTCAAAGCTAAATGTGCCACCTGCCATTCTATATTTCTCCATTTCTTTGGAGATTTCTGAATGTTTTGTTGGAGACGGCACCATTTTCTGAACACAAATGAAGAATCCATTGATGACCTCAGCATCAAATAAGAAACCACAGGAGTAAGAAAATGTGGGGTTCAAGAAGATCCCTGGAGCAAGAATGAAACGATGGAGTGTGTTGTTCTTGTTGATTTCTGATAGCATCAGATGTGCTTTATGTCTCAAATTTTGCTGGAAGGCTTAGACACAAGTATTCCAAAATAACTAGGAAGTGTTTTGAGAAATTCCACCTGAATGAGGTTTTATTAAAATAATTAATTATTTTTAATGGGAGTCTAAGTCTAAACTTAGGGAATTAAAAAAATTAAAGTGTATTAATAGAATTGGGTGTGAGTCTTCTAGAAAAAGACAGAGATCAAGTCAACATGATCTGAGCCATTGATTAGAATCTAATTTGGGTCGTTGATTTCTCAACAAGAAGATTATTAGGACTTCGATGGGAATTTGGAGATATACCAGGCACATACTCAGTTACCTAAGCAGCTCGATTTTCTCACTCGCTGAAGTTCGGCAAGAGAGGACGTTGGGACACTTGGTCTGCGCAAAGGTTGACGCAGTGAAATGCTGTGAGGGTAGCAGTGTTGATTTCTAGCATTGGAAAGTGTTCCAAGTCTCATATTTTGGGAGGAGGCTTGGACATCAGTATTCCAGAGAACCCAGAAACTGTTTGTGGAAATTCCACTCAGTTCATGCTTTATTAAAATAATTAATTATTTTAAGGTGATCCCTAAGTCTAAACTTAGGAAAATTTAATAATTAAAGGGTATTAATAAAGCAGAGTGTGAATCTTCTAGAAAACGAAGATCAAGTCATGTTTTAGTCTCAACCATTGATTATAGATCTCATTTGGGTGTTGATTCATCAACGAGAAGCTTATAAGAAAAGGCTTGAGGGTCATGTGGAAAGCAAGTTGAGCACACACTCAGTACCCAAAGGAAATTGATTCTGAAGGAATAGAATTCGGTTTCAAAGGGAGAGGTTGTAGAGGCAGAGTTGCAGAGGCAGAAGGGAGGAAGGGGAAGGCAGGAGGAGGACGCAGAGGGGACAGCGCTGAGCAGCAGCACTGGTCCTCCACGCAGAGTGACGTAGTCCAGCGCAGTGACTGCGTCGAAGACCATGCAGAGTGACGCACAAGGAGAAAGGGTGTCCCGTGTATCAGAAATTCCTCCAAAGGGTTCGGAAAAATTATCCAGGTCTATTCTAGACATCTGCTCGTCAAATTTCTGTAAATGATTTCCACTGCTGAAAAATAATACAAACCCTAATCTGCTGCACAGGTTTTCGCGCATTGGGTTTTTCCGGGGACAATTGTCCAAAAATAATTGTGTTCATGTGATTGTTTCTATTGCGTTATATGCATTCTATTTGATTTTCTGGTTATGATTAAGTGAATACTACAGTTGTGTTTATTTCATAATTTACTGGAAGTATCTGAAAATAACTTATCATAAATAAGTAGGCAAAATAAATCAATCACTGCAGTAGTATTTCAGTTTGAAAATTTCACATGGTATCAGAGCAAAAGACGAGAAACAGAAGAGGAGCTTCTGCAATGGAACGAAGGTCCGACAACAATGCAGCATCAGCTCAAAAGGCCTCACGCAATCCTCCAGAATGCATGGAGGAACAGAAGGATCATGATCTTTCAGTTCTAGCGTCCAGAGTAGAAGAGGATTTTGCTTGTGTCAAGCATGGCCGCTCTAAGGGTCTCGTATATTGACAATGGAGCATCTGCTCACATGACGGGAGTTCGAGAATACTTCTCGAGCTACCAAGAAGAGCAGATGAATTTTCATATCTCTGTGGGAAACAAGGCCAAATGTACACCTATTGGAAGAGGAACCATAATATTTCAAATAGAAGTTGGTAACAAACTTCGGGCCACCAACGTATTGCATGTACCAGGATTGGAGATGAACTTGCTATCGATGTCCCAACTTCAAAACAAGGGTTACGATGTATACTTTATTGGCAACAAAGTTTATGTCAAACACCCTAGTTGGAAAAGGAAGGCACAAATTGGAGTAAATAGCCATAAACTGTATAAGTCACAGCTCGAGTCTCTAATGGCATTGATAGGCAAGACTGATGAAAGAGATTTGAACGAATTATGGCACAAAAATTTCTCGGATTTAGAATTGGGCGTTTGAAGAAGTCGTCGGTTGGACCAGCTGACTCCCAAGGAAATAAGATCTGAAGAGCCCTATGGATCTAATTCCCCAAGATTATCTTAAGTTCTATTTTTGCAGGGTTTTTCTAGGGCTTGTGCCTAAATTAAAGAAATTATCTTAACCTTTAATGAATTTAAAGTTAGATTTGGCTAGTAAGAGCCTTAGATCTTCAGATCTGCAAGCGCAGTCGGACTTACACTCCTCAGATCTAACAAATCTGCAACTCTTGTGCATAGATCTGTCAATACATTGTATAGATTTGTATTTTTATTGTGTAAATATTTAGAATTTGTTTTGTTTTTCTGATTTCAAACTCGAGGTTTCAAATTTAGATTTTGTATATTTGTTGGGTTTCTGGGTTTTGGTTTCTGGTTATGTGCAGGTGATATCTGAGGGTTTTCAAAGGAAATTCCAAGATCCGAGCAAGATCTAGGCCCTGGAGGGTAAGATCTTGTCTCGGAATATAAATTTGTTGCAGCAACGTTCAGTTTAAATTTTGGATCTGGGGTTATTTTCCGAAGAAATTTATGGGTTTAATAGAAATAAGATTTTAGTGAAAATTTCTTCATTTCCTGGGCATGATAAAAATTGAAATTTCTTTAGATTTTCAACCATCTCAGAAAACCCGTGTTCATTTTTCCCTCACGCTGCCATTTTCGCGTCCCTATGCCTCTGTGTTTTTCCTGCCTGGCATTCTCTCTGCGTGCCTTCTCTTCATTCTAGATCTCCGTGCTCCCTCACACAACCTTCAATCCACTGCCACCTCCATCTCTCCCATCTTCCCCACTACCCTTCTTCCTTTCTCTGTGTTCCCTTTCCCCGCCTACGTGCTACCTCCTCTTCATTCCAGATGTGTGTGCTCCCTCACGCAGCCTTCAATCCGCTTCCAGCTCCATCTCTCCCATCTTCCCCACTGCCATCTACTACCCTTCTTCCTTTCCTTACGTTCCCTTTCCCTTCCTATGTGCTACCTCCTCCTCGTTGACTTTCTCGGCTTTGATAACCCTACACATGCGTCCCTTTCCATCTCTGCTCCTGCTCTCCTCACACTCTCCTTGCCGACTACCTGCATGAGATGCGTCAGCTCTTTACTGCCTTGTTTCTACTCCCAACTCCCTCATTCTCCATGCTTCTATCACCCGCTCGCATACTCTGCTCCCTCCTCGCGCATTACCTTCATCCTTGACGACTCCTCCCTGCTGGCTTCTACTCTTTCCATCTCTGTGCTTTCCATTGTCCAATTGTATTACTTAATACCTACGCACAAACAAATAAACAAATGAAAAATCACATTTCATTCTTTTAATTTTTTTTGTAAAGTTTGGACCTTGTTTTTTTTGTTTTTTCTTTTAGGTTTTCAATTTTAAATTAACATTCAACTATAGAAATTTTTTATGACATTCGATTTCATTCCTTTTTTTAATTCTACCTTTGTTTAAAATCAAACTAAAATCATTTCTTTAACTTTCTAACTTTTCACATTTAAAATTTTCTTTTCTTTTTAAACTTTTATTTTTTTTTATTTTTTTTATTTGTACATTAAAAACAAAATCAAAAATTCCGTAATGTTTTAACATTGGTAAAATTTAAATAAATTTCCTTTGTTTTCAAATTATAAAAAAAATCATTAACTTTTCAAAAAAGTTTTTAAAAGATTAAACAAAAATCATTTTTTAATTCTTTTAATTTTTTGTCGTATCTAAAATTTGAAAAATCTAATTTTTGAAGTTAGATCGTTTTAACATTAGGGTTTTGGTCAATTTCAATGATAAAAAATGTTAGGCTTGGTAAGAGATTTTAATTGTGGAGAAATTTCTATAGTTGACATGATTTTTTTTTTTTTAATATCCTAAGTTTGACTATAGAGAAAAATAAAAATTAATTTTTGGATTTGCATTATTCTAGAATATCATTTAATCCATAAAATTTATTGACGAAGTGTTTATTTAAGTGAAATTTCATAGTGTTTCTTGATGATTAAATATTGAGATGTAAATGCTAATTATTTTCACATGCTTCAGTTCAATTTGGTGACCATTGGCATTTGAATTTCTAATGTTTTCTATAGATTAAAATCGCCAATCGTGGAATTAAATCTTGTTTAATATTGGATATTTATTGAATATTAAAGTTTGGGAAATTCTTTCAAGTAAGTGTGATCGATATCGAGCTCTATTGTGGATCTGCGACGAATTGTATATCTTTTAATTGAGTTTTGGCATCTTCATAATTGGCACTCTCACTTAAGTACTTAGTGGTTAGATCAGATTATTTGTAATCTGAGTGCTTTAGGCTTTTAACATCACCTCTCATCTTCAAAGCTTGCATCATCTCACTCCTTCAAATCATTTTCCTTGCATTCTGCATTCTAAGTTAGCATTGCATATAAGATAGTTTTTCATCCAAGCAACAGTTTCTCATCAAGTACTTGGTTGTAATTTTCTTAGCAAGATAGTTGACTCTATAAGGCATTGGTATCAATCATCAAAATTTAATCAAATCATTTAATCTTGCTAGATCTTTTACAAGTATTTGGTCGTTTAAATGTGTCTCCCGAACTGGCCGGTTCCCAACCAGTTCTCCTTCATTCCATTTCCATAGGGTCTACCCCCCTTCGTCTGCTATAAGGAGACAGCTTAAACAGATAGATTGGGGATCAGGGTGACAATGCCCGATCTAAGTTCTTGTCGCAGTGCCTAGACATCTTGTGCAACAACAATACCTTGTGGGGTATAGCGAAAATGTGAAGGCATATCGCATCTATATTCCCGAGAGTAGGAAAATCGTAGTAAGACAGGACGGGAAATTCATGGAGGAGAGAGCCTTCAAGAGATCCCGAGAGATGTCTACAGCTACGCAGTCTGAGGAGGATCTGTTGGTTCAACCACAGCGACCTACGGAATATGGCTCTAGTGCCTCCCCACAGCAGAAGGATCCTAAGGAAAGTTCTTCCAAGGAAGTGTAAAAAGGAGAGCAGGTGAATCCACCCACCACTAGTGGAAGGACGAGCAGAGAACTCCAATAGACTTTGAGGGATGCAGAGAAATTTATTGGAGCCCCTATAAATGAGAAGAGGGAACGCAGGCAGCCAAACAGGTACCAGGCACTAGTAGCACAGGTCGGAGAACCCTCTAGTTTTCGAGAGGCATACACCAAGTGTGGGTAGACGCTATGGGGGAGGAGTACAGCTCCATCATGACAAATGATGTATGGGAAGTAGTCCTTAGACCTCATAACAGATTGGTTGTAGGATCAAGGTGGATAAACAAGATCAAGTATGTTGTGGATGGCAGCATAGAGAAATTCAAAGCCAGGTTTGTGGCTAAGGGGTATGCACAGAAGGAAGGGATCGAATATGAAGAAACCTTCGACCCTGTAGCTCGGTAGACTTCAATCAGATCGGCCCTGTTTGTTACTTGGATAGATTATTTCCATTAGTTTTAAAGTCATTTTTCATTTCACCTTGTATCAAACCCATCATCATCATATCAATTTCTTTGCTGGGAAACTGGTCCCATTATCCCCAGTCGGAGCCACCATATCAAACAGAAAAGGAGCTACTTTAAGGTCCGGTCCAGGTGGTTATCCTCCATGTTGTTGCAATGGAATTATGGGGCTTCAACAAGAGCATAAGTCTAACTTAGGAAAATTAAAAGATTAAAGTGAATTAAATTAAACATGTGATGAGAATGACTTAAGTGACGCGGATCAAGCAGCTTCTAATCTTAGCTGTCGATTAGAGATTAGATCACGGTCGTTGGTTTCCGAACAAGAAAATTACAAGAGAAGGGCTTGGGGTCAGTTGCAGAACACACACATTGGTAGCACTGATGCTAAGTTGAGATTCTAAGGCATGGAATGCTAAGAATTTCATAAATGTTTCAGTTGCAGTGAGGGGCAGTATTGGCAAGCGAGATAGTTTGATCCCAGACCAAGAGTACAACGAGGGCAGAGAAGAATCATTCCAGAGCAGAGGCAGCAGCTATGCAGTCCAGCCAAGATCCTAGTAGGGGCAGCGCAGAGGCAGCAGGAGCAAAGCAAGGTTGACGTAGGCACAGTTAGGGTAGTGCAGGGGCAGCGCAACCCCTTCTAGGGTGATGCAAGCCCTTCTTGAGCAACGCAGAGGCTAACGCAGGCCAGTCAGGCTGACGCGGAGGACTTCATAGCAGCGTTGGGGTTTCTAGACTCCGAAAAGGGGCTAATTCTGTAAATCTCATTTGAGAGTGTGAATCAGTCATATTTTTCTGTCTCTGGGATAGAGGTATTGCTGCAATTTATATTTCTCTATCGGGTTAACCAATTTTAGTGCACAGGATTGTTGTAATTAGAATCTTCATAATAATAAAAACCCTCCAGAAGCTAGCACCACCGGTTTTCCCGCATTGGGTTTTTCCGGGGACATTTGTCCAGAAAATCCTTGTGTGTCACTTTGTCTATGAGCATGTTATTCAGTATTTAATCTGTATGTGTAGGTTGTTAATTCTATTTACTTTGATGTTAATTCTGAATATTCAGATTAATAACTTTTGTAAGTAGGAGAAGTAAATCAAGATTTTACAATAGGGTTTCTTAAGTTTAAGAACGTTTCACATGTTGGTGCTCCCAGAACCGACAAAAGGCAGCGTAGGCAACCTGACAGATACCAAGCCTTGGTAGCACAGGTTGAAGAACCCTCCAATTTTCAGGAAGCAGTACAACACCAAGTATGAGTGGATGCCATGATACAAGAATACCATTCTATCATGATGAATGATGTATGGGAAGTGGTTCCTAGACCAGAGGATAGATCAGTTGTAGGATCAAGGTGGATCTACAAGATCAAGTACGCTACAGATGGTAGGGTAGAGAAGTATAAGGCTAGGTTTGTGGCATAAGGGTACGCACAAAAGGAAGGAATAGATTATGAGGAGACCTTCGCCCCTATAGCTAGATATACCTCTATCAGATCTGTTATATCCCTAGTAGCTCAGATGGGATGGGAGATTCACCAAATCGATGTCAAGACAACATTCTTGAACGGGGTGATAGAAGAGGAGGTGTATATAGAACAGCCCGAAGGCTTCGAGACTCATGAAAAAAAAACTCATGTCTTCAGGTTGAAGAAAGCCCTATATGGGATCAAGCAGGCACCAAGAGCATGGTATGGTCAGATTGATAGTTACTTGCAGCAGTTCAGATTCATCAAGAGTGATGTTGATCCCAATCTCTATTATCTGATGGTGGAGAATGAGCCTCTTATTCTGCTATTATACGTAGATGACTTATTTCTAACTGGGTCGGCTAGGCCCATAAAGGATTGCAAGAAGAATCTTGAAGCAGAATTCGACATGAAGGATATGGGGTTGATGCATTATTTTCTAGGATTAGAATTTTGGTAGAATAATGGGGAGATCTTCCTTGGGAAAGGAAGATATGCTACAGAGATTCAAAATGCAGGATTTCTAACCCATGGCAATGCCTATGATCACCAACTGGAACAAAATAGATGCATCAGGAGACAAGGAATTGGACCACACCTTGTACAGACAGCTCATTAGGTCACTCATGTATCTGGTCAACACTACGCTAGAAATTTGTTTTGTTGTCACCACTCTTAGCCAATTCATGGCAGAACCGAAAAGGGTACATTGGGCAGCAGCTAAGCACATTCTTAGCTATGTGCGTGGAACAGTCGGATACAGGTTGAAATACACTCGAGGAGATGATGTTAGATTGAGCGGATTCACAGATGCAGATTGGGCAGGTAGTTCAGCAAATCAAAAAAGTACCTTTGAGTACTGCTTCAACATTGGATCAAGAATTATCACTTGGTGCAGCAGGAAGCAGAGGTCAATAGCTCTGAGCTCAGTTGAAGCAGAATATATGGCATCCAGCACAGCAACATGTGAGGCTATATGGCTTAGAAAGTTGCTTGTGAGTTCGTTCAGGAAGAGGATGGAAGCGACCAGTGTTTACTGTGATAATAAGAGTTGTATCAAACTCTCTGAGAATCCAATCTTTCATGATCAATCGAAACATATAGTTATCAGATGTCACTTTATCAGAGACTATGTTCAGCGTGGGGCAGTACAGCTGCAGTATGTCCCCACAGGAGATCAGGTCACAGACGTTTTCACAAAGGCTCCAGGAAGAGCTAAGTTCATTCAGTTCAGGGAGCAGTTGGGTATGGTAGATAACCCATTTGAGTAGCAGAAATAGAAGGTTCCTCAGTTGCAACAACAGCAGGTGAGAAGGAGTGGCAATGCAAATGCAGTAGTTGGCAGCAGTATGCAGGGTCAGCAAGAACACAAATGCAACATTTGTGCAGTAATTGGTGAGAAGTGATGTCATACATCTACAGCGTAGAGGGAGATGTTATAGAGTCAAGCATGTTTTAAATAGTTAACATTAGAGCAGCCTTACTCTTAAGAGGTATGTTGATTGCATCGGATGTGCTTTAAGTCTCAAATTTTGTAGGGAGGCTTAGACACATGTATTCCAAAATACCCAGAAAGCGTTTTGGGAAATTCCACCCGGATGAGGTTTTATTAAAATAATTAATTATTTTTAATGGGAGCCTAAGTCTAAACTTAGGGAATTAAAATAATTAAAGTGTATTAATAGAACTGGGTGTGAGTCTTCTAGAAAAACACGGAGATCAAGTCAATATGATCTGAGTCATTGATTAGAATCTAATATGGGTCGTTGATTTCTCAACGAGAAGATTATTAGGAATTTGATGGGCATTTGGAGACATACCAAGAAAATACTCAGTTACCCGAGCAAATCAATTTTCTCAATCGCTAAACTTCGGCAAAAGAAAAATCGAATCAAAGCGAGAGTTGCAGATTGGAGAGAGAGGGTATCAACAATAGTCAAGAGTGAAGGATCAGACTGTAAGAAGCAGTGCAGAGGGATAGAGCAGAGGTTGTGACGTTGGGACAGGGACAGCGCAGAGGCTGTGACACTGGGACTGCTTAGTCACTGTGCAGAGGGTGTCGCAGTGAGACATTGTGAGGGCAACAAGTCCTCTCCAAAGTCAGAATTCCACTGTGAAGCATGAGAAAATTATCTATAAAATTTCTCACATAAATTCCTCTTCTATTCTGTTGGTTGTATTTTGTACATGAAATTTTGTTGACGAATAATAAAGAAACTCTTACTTGTTGCACCGGTTTTCCCACATTGGTTTTTTCCAGGGACAATTGTCCAAAAATAACTGAGTCATTGTGATTGTACTTGTGCTAGTATTTTTGCTTGCATTTTCTTTCTGCAATATTTCAATTGTGAAGGCTATAGTAGAATTTATTTTGATATTTACTATATAACACCGTAAATAACTTGTTTCTGAAATAATAAGTAGAAGAAATAATATCAGTTGTTGTAGTTGGGGTTCTATTTAGGAATTTTAACAGTTCCATTGCTCATCAATCACTTCCCATACAAGAAGTTATTTCGAAACCCCTCATCCCCCTTATCATCATAGTGGTATGAATGGATTCTTTGGCCCTATCCATTGTTGATTTTTGGGTAGCATCAGATGTGCTCTAGCTATGAAACTTTGTGGAGGGGCTAGAACACATGACATCTCCAAGACCCAGAAATCGTTTGGAGAAATTCCACCCGAAGCTTAAGTTATTCAAATAATTAATTATTTTAATGGGGACCCTAAGTCTAACTTAGGGAAATTAAATAATTAAAGTGAATTAATTTAAACATGTGGGTGAGAATGTTCTAAGTGACGAGGATCAAGTCTTTTGTAATCTTAGTTGTCAATTAGAGATTAGATCACGACTGTTGATTTGTCAACTGGAAAAGTATTAAAGGACGGCTTGGGGTCAGTTGGAGAACACACACAGAAACTGCATTTGGTGATCGAATTCTTCTGGCAGAGCAGTGCTCAAGCAAAGATTAGATCTGAGAAATTCAGTGCAGTGAGGGGCAATTCGGCAACGGGATTTGCATCCAAGGCCGAGAATACAATTGCATACAATTGCATATTGGCAAATCAGCACTAGAGAGGCAGCGCAGGCCTAGGAGGGGTGATGCAGAGCCAGTAGGGCTCACGCAGGGGTGACGCAAAGCCAGCTTACGCAGAGGGGACAAGGAGCCAAAGAGGGTGACGTAATTACTCGTAGAGCTACGCTAGGGTTTCTGTGGGGCAGATCGGGCAGTTATCCAACAGATCATTCTTTAAACAGGGAAGGCTCACAGAGAGGGTGACACAACCACTAGGAGAGGTGACGCAGTCTAGCTTGTTGTAGCCATCGCTTACCAGCACTGGGGACTACGCAGTCACCTTTGGGGTTTCTTCATCCAGTTGCTGGAAACATCTGTCTCCGGATATAGGTACTTCTGCAGAGGATTTTCTCTGTTGGGTGAGCTAGATTTTTGGCACCCTAGTTTGTATTCAGAAATATGCTTACACCCTCATAACTGTTGCACCGATTTTCCCGCATTGGGTTTTTCTGGGGACATTTGTCAGTAAAATAAGTGTGTCCTTTGTCTAGATGTTTTGCTTATTCTTCAGTACTTGATCTATATAATTGTGTAGGTTGCAGTGTGATTACTTTGATGTTTTCATGAATTATTCAGAAAATAACTTGTTAAGTTAAAACAAACAAGTAGGAGAAGTAAATCAGATTTACTGCTGCAGGATTTCTGTTTAGAAGATTTAGAAATTTTCACATGGTATCAGAGCACTTGCAGATCAGGAAGAGCTGAAGCCATCATCAGAAGATCGAAGAAAATTTGCTGCAGGAAGGTAGTCATCCTGAGTGATAGCGTAGATCTAGAAGAGGCAAGGAGGGGTGACGCAATGATCAGAGGGGCTCACGCAGACCCTGCATTAGCGAGCTAGGGTGACGTTGTCGCTGCAACAGTGGCAGCGCAATCTCTGTTGGGCCAACGTAGGGGTTTCGAGCCTCCGTCTTTCTGGTTGTCGTGGCTGGAAGTGCAAATTGTTTTTCTTTAGTAGTTGCTGGTGGGGTATTGTTTTTGTTGGTGCAGAACAATGTCTGGCAGAGCGTGGCAAAGTAGAGGGAAGCAGTTCCTCAGTAGACTTCTTGCAAAGAAGTCTAGATCCAATGTTGATCAGCAGCAAAGAGTGATCGGAGCGGATTGATTCGACATCAGTTGGCGGAGGATTTCCGGGAGGGAAATCATTTTTCAAAGAGAGCGGGTTCCTTAGAGAGTTTCTAGCGCCGAGAAACTCAGATCCGAGTTTTGCTAGGGCAGTAGCAAAAGATGGAGAAGTGAACCAGTTCAACATCTTTCAGTTGAGCAGAGATGGCCACACATGGACTGAGGGATCAAGACAAATAGGATGGAGCATCCAACTTTGTCATCTGGTAGGCCATAATCTTGTCAATATTGGACGAGCATCGTATCAAGCATCTCGCCAAGAGCACAGTTATTGTTCCTGTTGACGCTTATTCGCTCAAGAAGTATGAAGATGCTCAAGAAAAGGCTAAGCGCTTGATCATGGATTGAGTCAAGGATCATGTGGTCCCACACATTGTTGAGAAGGCAACGGCACATGAGATGTGGACTCCTTTGACCACATTGTATCAAGGGACTTCTATTCAGAGGAGGATGCTTCTTGAGAATCAGCTCTGATTATTCCAGACGCTGAAGGGAGAAGAGATTGACCCCTTCCTCATCAGATTGAAGGTGATCCATGATCAGCTGGTTGTCGTGGGGGCCACACTTGATGAAGATATTATGGTGATGACTGCTCTAAATGCAGTTACTGATGGGTGGGAGAACTTTGTCCAAGGCATTTTGGGCACAGCAATGCTTCCAAATAGGGAAAACATGTGGGAAAGTCTTCGATAATAAGAGATTAGGAGGATGACCAAGGTGAACATGAACAGTGGGGGGATCAAGATCATGAAGCAGGACGAGGAAGATGCAGCTCTTGCATCTAAGGGGCAGCATGGGCAGCAAAGGAAGAAGAAGATAGACCTTTCAAAGGTCAGATGCTTCATGTGTGGTGAATTCGAACATTTCGCCTCAACATGCCCTATGAAAAAAAAGAGCAAGGAAGAATATGATTCAAAGGTTGTCGCAGCTAAGGATGATGACAGAGATGATGACGATGTGGCCATTAGTGCTCATGTGCCCCGGGAGAAGAGGTGGGGCAACATTGATCTGTAGTTCTTTCGAACTACAGTGAGGAGCAAGATCCTTGAGGTGCCCAAACTCTTGGATCACATACAACTACAGCAGCCCTTAATGACAGTAGCAGTATGGCTAGAGTCAGTTGGTGCGAGGTGTTATCACCAAATTGAGTTCCTGTTGGGATGCTTCAATGGTCAACTTGGAGTAACTATTTCATACCATCTTTTGACTGAAGATTAGCCTCTTCAGTCTGAGAGGGCTCTCTCAAGATAACTTATGATTTTTTCAATAAAAAATCTATTAGATGGCTAACTCTATGATAATGACTTGATTGTATATGATTGCAGGTGGAAAATGTAGAGGATTTGCTACCATTGGGCTTATGGAGTCATTGTAAACCTCAATTACAAAACAGCAAATGTCATGGAAGCCAAGGCATTTATATTCTTATCAAATCACACATAAAGGACAAAACAACAACTACATGTGTACAGGAAATTGGAGCATATTACTGAATTCCAAGTGATTACACATGAGCCACTGCATAAAGATCAAAAGGACTAAGATAAAAAAGCATAGATAAGAACATACAATGAATCTTGGGTCTGAAACAAGTTGCTGCAAAAGTATATTACTGATACTGAAAGATTACAATAGTAGTGCATACCTAACATCTCCCAACTTTTGATATTGTCCTTGTAAAATTTGTTACAAAGTCTTTAGAAACCTGTGCATGGAAACCCTGCAATTTCTGGCATAACTGTAGGCAACCTGTCTTCCTGAAAGCCTCCATAGCAGTGGGATCTTCATTCAGCAGTTTCAAATCCATAGGCTCATACCTTACGCAATAACCACCCTTATTTGTTTTCTTCTTCGATGCCATGATGCTTTATACTCTTTGTTGCCTCGCTTGTTGATGACACCTGTAGAATCAAATTAGAACAGTAACGTGCTTTGCGTGGTGAAGCAGCTCTCAAATAGTGACAGTCGGATACTTCACATGCAAGGATTGAACGTTGAATGACAAAGAGCAGTTTGGGGATAAAGTTTTAAAGGTAATTTGACAACTCAGAGTTTAATGATGACACAAGTGACCATAATAGATAATAATGACAACAGATACGCCTTTGCATGTTTGGGAATCATGATAACAAACTCAAATGACCTCACCCCTTTCTTTGTCTTATTGAAAATTGACACCTCACACCACTCTGAGACTTTCTGCAAAAAAACTCGGTTTCGTAGCGAAAATTGTTTAACTCTTGACAGATTCGCTACAGAACTGTTAGGTAGTTTCATAGCGAAATCTACTGATTTGCCATATAATTCGCTATGAAACTGTGAAAAAATGACAAATGGAATCTTTTGTGATTAAAAAGCATGGGAATGAAAACTAGATGAGATGAGGTTGATTTGACTAATATGACATGGTTAGAGGTGGGTTTTAAACTTAAGGTAGACATCACCAAATGCAAATTTTTTCAAAAATTTCATGAAAATGACTTATGAGACAGCATGAACCTAAGTGAGTGACATGTAGGACCCTTTCAATGAAGGTGTTAAAACTAATGAGTGATAACAGTGGCTCCACTGGGGATGGTGTGCCCCTATGGTACAGCAAAGAAACATGTAGTTCCAGTGCCTTCCTTTTTGAGAATAAGACTTCTAAAATTCACCAAGCCTTCTTCAAACTCTTATGGCCTTCTCCTCAGGTTCAAATTTCATGATCAGCCTGTTTTTATTAGCAGAACAGCATAATAAAATGAAATATATACAATGGAGTGAAAATTCAGTAAAATTTAAGAGGAGTACTGCTTTATAAACCTGCCATTGACAGGTCCTCCAGCACAAAGTTGTCCATCCATCTCTTGAAGTAGATAAGTATTGTTGCCATGATATGCAGCTACTACAAAAGGTCCCTTCCAGATGTTTTCAAACTTTCCACGCTTCCCCTTTTCCTCAATTCTGGCTTCCCACTTTAAAACTACATCTTGAACCTGGAAATTCTCTTCTTTGACTTTTCTGTCAAACGTTTTCTTCACTCTGTTATGTGATTGCTGATGGTTGTTATATACCTCCTCTCTTTTTTCTTGCAATGGTATGAGTTGGTTTATCCTCCTCTAAATGGCATTGGGCTTCTCTTCCAGTCCTTGCAGCAGTTTCATTACAGGAACTCCCAAGGAAGTGGGAAAGATTGCTTCAGCTCCATACACTAATTCATAAGGTGATGTACCAATGGATCGCTTTACAATGACTCCATAAGCCCAATGGTAGCAAATCCTCTACATTTTCCACCTGCAATCATGTACAATCAAGTCATTAGCATAGAGTTAACAATCTAGTAGAGTTTTAATTGAAAAAATCATAAGTTATCTCGAGAGAGCCCTCTCAAACTGAAGAGGCTAATTTTCAGTCAGAAGCTGGTATGAAATAGTTACTCCAAGTTGACCATTGAAGCAGCCCAACAGGAACTCAATTTGGTGATAACATTTTGGCGCCATTGCCAGGGACCGAAAGTGTAAATTTTCCTTGGGAAGAACGACAAAGTTTCAGTTCTAAGGTCTGAGAGTAGCAGACACTTAGACACATATTGGTTGTATTTCTGCTCTGGCGACTCCACACATCAAATAATCAATTGGAAGGTGACTCCACTACTTGAAGATCAGTAGCTTGATGAAGTTCCAAGATGAGTTCCATTGCAAGAATAAATGCCAGGTATGCCCCGATGAATCGGTCTCACAACCCTGGTTTTCCAAGTCCTATGCCAAAAGTCGATTGGTTAACTGACCTTCCCATATTTAAAAATGAAAAGAAAGACAATGCTGCTCTTCACCTGGTTAGATTCCATATGCATGTACGCAGACTTAAGGTTCAATTCCCAAAGGATTGTCTCATGAAGATGTTTATGGTCACTTTAGAGGGAAAAGCATGGTCTTGGTACAAAAGCCTACCAAATGGTTCATTATATTCTCTTGTTGATTTCCATGTTGCATTTTAAGAGATGTATAAAGAATGCCATTCTTCCTTATTGCTGGTCAAAGACTGTTGTAAACATTGTGTGAGTTTTATTGAATATTTGGAGAAATGTTATGAAGATGATGAGTTCATGGATGAGGAAATTTTAGAGGCCCTTCTTGACAATCCTTTCATCACCAAGAAGAAAGGGTAGTCTCTCTCTTGGATGAAAATGAAACCCAGTAGGAGTTTATTTATGACAATCTTGTTACATCCTCTGAGTTTGATGAACATTTTCCGCAGACTTGTTAGTGTTTTGATCATCAAGAATATGAGAATCATTTCCAACATCAGGAGGAAATACTGGAAGATAATTGCTATAATTCTGAGGTAAAAGAAGAAATTTATTCTTCATGTCATTCCTTGCATCAGCTTGCAACAAATGAAGAAATTTTTGAAAAGCAAATTTTAGACAATCAGATGAGTATGCTTGTTGAATCATACGAAGAATTACGTCTAGAAATTCTTGTGGTACATGTTGAGGCGGTTCCTTTTGAAAGTGTCCAAGAATACTCCAAGTTTTTCTTTCTCCCAAATGAAAATAATGATCAACAGATTTTTTCTTTTTTATTCGAGAATGGTCACAAGAGTTATAAAGAAAAATCTGAACAAGGAACACCATCAAAGGATCATATTTACTCACATTTTCTTGTTGATCAACAAGAATTATTCGTACATACTCTCAAAGATCCTTTCACATCTCTACTGGAATCTTCTATAGTAATGAATTTCAATATGATTTTCAGTTATGTAGACAAATTTCCTAACGGTTAGTTTAGCCTTTTCTGCATCTATTTAAACTCAACGTCCAGATCTGATCTCTCACCTAGTCCTGATGATGAACCACATTGGTTGGTTCGAAACGCGTCAACAAAGATCATTTGAATGTGATCATTACCGAAAGAATTCTATACAATTTTAAGATGGATCACAGAAGCCAAAATTCGAATTACCAAACAAACAAACAAACAAAAAAGTTGTCATCTATCAGGAATGGTTTTATGATCAGAGAAGTGGAATGTCTGTTCCAATCCAGTACTCAACTTCTTGATTGGCTTCATCAGAAGTGTGAGATCACTTGATTCGGTTTTATGCTGAGCAAGTAGAGTAGGATTATTTGTATATAAATAAGTTTGAAGATCAAGCATTTTGTCAGTTTCAATTTTAAATTCAGCATATGTACTTTCAGTTCTTTAGTAGCAATTGGTTTTTCAGTGTCAAGGTTGCAAGTCAGAGCAAGTTGCAAGTTTTCATTTTGAAGATGGGAGCAGCCCAATGGAGGTGGCACTGGAACTACTAGTTCTTTGTTGTACCACAGGGGCACACCATCCCCATGGTGAGAATTTGAAGGGCTGGTGATTAATATAAAAATTCTCTTCTTGATAATTATTTGTGAGCTTACTTATGTGTTCTCTTCTTTAACTTAGTTAATCTTTCATCAAATCAATTATCAAAGTACTCAGTCAAATGTAGGGACAAAATTATTTTCTCTTTGCAAGTACTTGTAGTTAGGAAGGTAAATCTTAGATTTACCTTCCTCACTTTATCCCACTTTTAACACTGCTTTTTCTTCCTGATCACTGTCTCAAATTATTCCTTCAATACAACTACCCTTAACTTTGTATTTCAAGACCTTTGCTCAGTTCTGGTATTACAAAACAATATGTGGTACAGCAGTGATATATCCGCATGCTAACTGAGATAAATCCCCAATTTGATACCCAATATAATACTCCTGGAATCTGCACTTTATACACAGGGAAATCTGCACTGTTTTCCACACTGATTCACCCTTGAGATCCGAACTTAACCTTGCCTTAGATCTGCACTGCTCCTAGTATGGAATCCGCAAACTGTCTCTTAAATTCCCTTCTATCAGAACTATATGCCCTAACTGAAATCTACGTTAACCATAGACATCTGCATCTTTAATACATAAGCTTGTTTTAGACAATCTGTAACCTTCTTTAGGTTATCCGCAATCTGCCTTAGGATGTCTGCAATCCCTGTTCCTAAATCCGCACTGTAGGTTATCCTTTCTACGCACTGTCACCTTGGAGATGTTCGCAAACTCCTTTCAGCATCATTGTTCCAGATCAACACCTCCCACTATTCCCTATCTGCAATTTATCAGAGAAATCCACATTCTTATTCATGTTATTTGATCCGCAGGAACAGGGGTATATATACAAATGATTGTTTCAACTTTTAGGCCGACTTGTTGTTATACTTGTAGGTTGACTTCTCATCTGAAACTGGGCCGACTATAACACTTTATAATAGCTTGCTCTTCCAACGTTCGAGAGAGGTCTGTCTATAGACATTCCTTACATAGATTTCTTGGATGTGAGACAAGGTTCTTGACAGGATCTGGAGCATATGCTTGATGACAAGTTCCTTCATATATACATGACACTATAACTATATTCTATACTTAGAAGACTCAACCCTAGTAGACATCAAGAAGAAGTCTATCTACATAATAATAAAATATTGCTCATGAAACCCATGAAGCAAGTACACCAAGAATACATTTTATTATTTTTGACATCTTCTTTATAAATACATAATTACATAGTCAACATTAAGAGCGACCTAGTTACACTTTTCAACACCCCAGTGGAGCCACTGTTATCACTCTCAATTTTTCAAATTTTTTTGATAAGGTCATCATAAGCTTCACCTTGTCTCATTAGGTTAGATCATTCATTTGATGAGAAATTCACTTAATCATGTTTATTATAGGTCATAAACACTTCATTAGTCCTGTCATTAGGGTCATATCCACAATAATCCACCTTGGGTTCACTTGCATAGTCATAAAATTTTAAAAAAAGAGCCACTTGTCTAGTTTTTCACAGTTTCGTAGTGAATACAGTGCAAAATAGGCAAATTTCGCTATGAAACTACCTGACAATTTCGTAGCGAATCTAAGGATTTCTCTTTTTTTTTTTACTTTTTGAGCAGTCAACTTCAAGGGCAGTTTATGGGCAAACAGAGAAGCATTCTAAGAAACTGAGAGAGGTTATTGTCAAGAATAGATCAAATAGCATTAACCTCTTTCACTTTTCTCAAAGGTGCCACAAATTGGGAGATTCAGAGATGTCTTTCGGCTCTATTTTCATAATGCGTTTTTTACCTGTTTGATACATGTTTTTCAAATGCAGTTCGCGGACACCTGGAGATGTTTTTAAAAAACCAAGAGAGGTTTTTATTTAGAACGAACTGACCTACAAAAACCTCCTTCAGTTTTGCAACATCTATCAAGGATATGGAGATAGGAGCTCATCTCGAAACCCTATTTGTTCAGAAAAACAGAGTCATTTTAATGGTAAATAAACTTGCTAAAGGTGAAAAAGATGCTTTTTGAAGACGGTAAGAGGCATTTTGAACCAAGTTTGCCTTATCTTCCTTCATAATATCAATTTGAAGACCTACAGGTGAAATTTTGGAAAAAAAGAGAGAATTTTGAATTTTTTTGCAAAGTGAGGCAGTTTCGTAGCGAGCTCCAGGCTTGAGGGCCGAAATTTGCTACGAAATTTCTGTAGGATGTTTTTTACTTAAAAATCAATTTTGATGGAGATCCAAGGAGGTATTTAGCTCATTAGCCCCAAGGAAGATCCTCCAACAGTCAAAAAGGTCAAAGGTTATGCAAAAGGTGGATTTTGGAGTTTGCTACAAAATGAGGGCTACGAAATTTTTTGTACATGATTGTTTTAGCAGTCAACTTCAAGTTTGATTTCAGACCAAATGAAAAAGGATTTTGGAAATACGACGCAGATCCGCGCAGAGGTAAGGCACGTACAAACGGTAAGACGCGGGTTCTCTTATGAGCAGTAGCGTATATATTCTGCAGTATGTTGAGATCTGTACAAGGGTTTTACTCTTGAGAAGCGCGTATACACGCGGAAATGCTTTATGAACAGCGCGTATGAAAGCTAGGGTTTCGACTGAAGATATGTATGATGTGTTTATACAATATTGTTGTATTTCGGTTGTCTGTCAATGAAGTCTTCATGTTGATCTGGGCTTAATGGTGATGTCTGAAGTTGTATTGATTGAGTATTGATTTGTTGAAGAATTTCCATGATGCAGCTAATTGTTTTTGAGGTTCAGAGATCTGTGATCTGACAGAATGATTTAGTATGTCGGTGTGCAATTCATTGTCTAGTTAGGATTGACAGTGGTTCAGAACTTGGTATGTTGAGATCTGTACGCAGGTTTCATTCATGAAAAGCATGTATACACGCAGGTTTGTTTAAACAAAGTAGCGTACATTTTCTGTCATATGATTGATCAGGGTTGCAGCGGATTCAGTAGGTTGATGTAGTGTTTTGGGTTCAGTATTGATGTTCTGGTTATAGTGATCTCACTGTTTTGAATGTTTAAGAAGAAGTTGGTTGATTTGAGTTGGTGATTGGTTGAGCAATTGATTGATTCAGTGATTTATTGGTTTAGTGGTTGTTTGATTCGGTGATTCAGTAATTGGTTGAATAATTTGGTACAGTGATCAGTTTTAGTTTTGATATATGGTATCGGGTTTAAATGATGGTAGTGGATCTCGTCTAAAAATTTTATGAAACGTGGCCTACAAGTTGTAATGTATTGAAACAGGTGCATCGAGTGTGAAAATTTATGAAACGTGGTCTATGATGGTGCTGAGGGTTGGAGCCTTCAGTCAAGAAGTCGAAGCTTCCTGCCAATAGAATGTCAAAATTCCTAGATCTGACAATCTATGGAATCCTACTGCATCAACTGAGTGTACTTCTCCTATTAAGTAAATTACCTTTACATAATTAATTCAGATCTGAATTATTGAAGTAACTACTGAAACAGCCTACACTGAATAAATATGATTCTGAAACAAGGAAATTGAGCAAGAAATCAATCACATAGGACAATTATTTTTGGACACAAGTCCCCAAAAAAACTCAATGCAAGAAAACCGATGTAGCAGATCTGAGGGTTTGTATTATTAAGAAATAGCAAATCCTGAATACATCTCTGAATACCACAAGGGTTATTCAGTAACAGAGAGAAATATTGGCAGAAAGAAATTGTGAGTTTTACCTCACACAATCACTGGTAAATCAGGTTGATTCGAACACTGGAAAGACTACCTCTGGAGGTCTCTGTGCAGCCACTCTGTGTCACCTCCTCTAAGGACTGCGTCACCCCAGCAATAGATCGATCTGACTCCCAGAATCACAGACCTAAGCCTCCCGGTCTCACACCCCGACTTCTGCCTTTTGGATCTAATCCGACAGTTGAATCTTGGAAACCCTCTAAACCTCTGCGCAGCCCTGACTGGCTCTGCGCTGGCTCTACTAGACGTCTTCCTGCCTCTCTCTTTTGATGGTTCTCCGACTGAGAAAATCTCTCTCCGGAAGCTGCTCTACCCCTCACTGCACTGAATCACTTAAATCTAATCTTCGTTCGAGCACTGCTTCGTCAGAAGAATTCAATGTCAAGATTCACTTTGTGTGTGTCTTTCCAAATGACCCTCAAGCCTTCCTTTATAGTCTTCTCGTTGGGAAATCAATGGCCGAGATTAGATCTCTAATCAATGGCTAAGATATTAACACGACTTAATCTCCACCTTTTCTAGATTATTCTCACTCCGTTTTATTAATGTCCTTTAATTATTTAATTTCCCTAAGTTATGACTTAGGGTCTCCATTAAAATAATCAATTATTTTAATAAAACATTAACTGAGTGAAATTTTCACAAATGGTTTCTAGGTTCTTTGGAATACCAGTGTCTAAGCTTCTCCACAAAATTTGGGGCTTAGAGCACTTTCCAATGCTACAAAAGTCAACATAGTAGCTAGTGAACAGATCAGGGGGTTGGAACTCCCTTCAAGTAGAAGCTGGAGAACGAGTGAAGGTTGTAGCTTTCTGCAGGTGGGTGCCCGTGTGCTGGCATGAATCTGTTCCAGTACAAGATTGCAAGAACTTTTTAATACTATTAAAATTGAAGATAGAGACGACAGTAGCGATGGTTTTCTCCCACATTGGGTTTCCACCTTAAATCTTGGTGTTCATATTTGTTGTTTGCATATAATGCTTTATTATGTTCTTACTACACTTGTTTACTACTTATCTAATGTCTGATGAATCACTGATATACTCGTTTAAGACAAACTGACGAAGATTTAACTAAAATAGAAGTTTTTTGCACATACGCTAGTTGTGTGCATAAAAGTCGCATATATATGTAGGTTTACTTCAGGAAAGTAACATACAGAAATCATAATAAAAGAAAAAGCTTATGAATGTTTGAAAATACTGATTCACCCCCACTCTGAGTATTTTTCCCAACACCTTGTGAAACTTCAGGAAAACCGAGATCAACTGGTAGTTGTAGGAGCAATGCCTCAAGGAACCGAGATAGTTACACTGGCCCTGAATTCAATCTCAGAAGATTGGCATGTCTTTGTCCAGAGCATCCTAAACAGAGAAACATTGCCTGATTGGGAATCGATGTGGGCCGCTCTTCAGCAGGAAGAGATGAGGTGAGACATGATCAAGTGCAAACTTGATCGCAGCAGCAGTAGTGGGTCGAAGCCCAAGGAGGAGCAAGAGAATGTAGTTCTTACATCTAAGGTGGTAGCAGGAGCAACGGAGGTGGAAAAAGGACGTCTCAAAGATCAAGTGTTTCCGGTGTGTTGAATTTGGTCACTACGCTACACAGTGTCCTCTCAAGAAGAAGGACAAAGATAAGAAACATGATCCACAGGCTGCTATCGCAAGGATCGAGGAGGGAGAGTTTGCTATGATTGCTCACATATCTCCAAGGAAGAATTGGAGTGATCTAGAATTGTAGTTTGAAGGAGCTGCAGTTGGGCAGGATCCTTGAGGAGTCCACCTTGCTACGAGAGCCCATAGTCAGCAATAGTCAGCAGTAGCAGGATGGACGAGTGTTAGTTGGTGCAAAGGAATGTCAGAGTGACAGTGCAGTGACCAGGAGTGCCAGAGACTGAGCAGCGCATAGCAAAGTTGGCAGCAGTGCAGTTGGCACAGTGAAGAGTGAGCAGCAGCGCAGAGCTTCAGAGGGTCAGCACAGAGACTAGCAGCACTCAGATCTTCAGTATCAGACGCATCATATTGAACACTTATTTCATTGTTTAGCATGTTTTCTGCTGCAACAACAGCTGAGTTGCAGTGCAGATGTAGTTTGCAGCAACATGCAAGGTCAGCAGCAGCGCAGTAGTTGGTGGGCAGTAGGTGCTAGACATCAGCAGCGCAGACAGAGATGTTACATAGTCAGTGTAGTGCTTTAGCGAGGTGCATTACTAGAGCACATTCCTCACTAGGAGGGACTGTTGATTTCTGGTAGCAACAGATTTGCTCTAAGTCTCAAATTTTGCAGGGAGGCTTGGAAACATGTATTCCAAAATACCTAGAAACTGTTTTGGGAAATTCCACCCGGATGAGATTTTATTAAAATAATTAATTGTTTTTAATGGGAGCCTAAGTCTAAACTTAAGGAATTAAAATAATTAAATTGTATTAATAGAACTAGGCGTGAATCTTCTAGAAAAAGGATAGAGATCGAGTCAATATGATATCAGCCATTGATTAGAATCTAATATGGGTCGTTGATTTCTCAACAAGAAGATTATAAGGACTTCGATGGGCATTTGGAAATCACATCGAAAGAGTGTCTAGATATCGATTTCTCAAAAGAGCAACACAAAGCAGCCAAAGAGATCATTGAGTTGATTCTTGCAGTGAGGAGCAGAGACAGTTCTGGTTGGAGATCTTTCTTGAGTTGGGAATAAATCATAAAGAAGGCAGAGAAGAGGGCTGCACAGACACTACGTAAGCCCAGCCAGGTGGACGCAGACCCAAACATCACAACGCAGGGGCAACGCAGCACCAACTGGGGTGACGCAAGCCCAACCAGGGCAACGCAGACGCAACGCAGCACCAGTGAGGGTGACCCAGTGGGGACACTGTCCAATGAGGGCTGACGCAGAGGCTGAAAAGGCATCGTTGATGGTTCGAGTAGGCCAGAAAGGGCTCATGATCTGTAAATCCCGTTTGAGGGTGTGATACAGCCATATTTTCTGTTTTCGAGTGAAAGGTACTAACTGTCGTGTAATTTCTCTCTAGGGCCAACCATTTCTGGTGCCTAGAATGTTGTATTCAGATTCTGCATAATAATAAAACCCTCTAGAGCTGCTGAACCGGTTTTCCCGCAGTGGGTTTTTCCAGGGACATTTGTCCGAAAAATCATGTGTAATCTTGTCACATGTGTGTATTGTTCAGTAAATGATCTGTAGATATGTAGGCTGTAACTAGTGTCTACTTGAATGTTTTTTTGAATAATTTAGTAAAATAACTTGTTAATGTTAATTAAACAAGTAGGTGAAGTAGATCTAGATACTACAGTAGGGTTTTTGTTTTAAAACTTTAACAAGGAAAACCCACCACAAGAAAAACACAGCCAAGCTTTTCTTTAGAGAATCAACGCAACAAGAGATGCATCAGTCAACTAACCAACGAGATGACGAACCTCCAAAAACAAAGTCAACCCTCCAATCATCTAAAGAAGCTCTGCAACACATCCTCTAAGTATGCTACAATACTTTCATTTTTCCACATAGGTCAGCCTCTTTCCACAGAGAATCAACCTCAGGATCTCGGTCCTTTGTCTTTGAAATTTAGGCTTAGGGTCTTAGCCCTCTTGTCCTTGAAATTAGTCTCAAGGTCACAGATGCGAGCCACAAGGAGACATATATGTGAAAATTTCTGAATTTACTAAACATAAATCCTACAGCAGTAATCTGATTTACTTCTCCTACTTGTTTTATTAACTTAACAAGTTATTTTTTTGAATAATACAAGAAAAGCATTGAAGTAAATATACTCCTGCCTACACAAATATACAGATCAAGTACTAAATAATTAAGCACATTTGACATAGGACATATAAGATTTTACTGACAAATGTCCCCGGAAAAACCCAATGCGGGAAAACCGGTGCAGCAACTCTTAAGTGTTTGATTATTATGCAAAATTTTGAATACAATCTAGGGTACCAGTAGTGGTTTACCAAACAGAGAAAAATCCCAGCAGATGTACCTCTATCTCCGGAGACAGAAAATATGGTCGATTCAATTGAGGATAAAGAAGCCCACAGGTGCCTATGTAGTCACTGCATCACCCTTCAGTGTGGTTGTGTCACCCCTTCTGGATCTGCTGAATACGAGCCATTTCTGGCCCACTGAAATCCCAGCGCAGCTCTCTGAGTGACAGCGCTAGCCTCTTCCGGCTCTGTGTCCCTCTATGTGAGCCCTTCTAGCTCTACGTCACCCCTGTTGGGCTTACACTGGCTCTGTGTCACCCTTCCTTGGCCTGCATTGCTCCTCTGGTATGGATCTGCCTCTCTGCCTATGTATTCTCGGCCTTGGATCTGAAATCCCTCTTTCGATCTACCCCTCGTTGTACTATAAGCTCACTCGAAAATTCTCAGCAAACTGCACCCCATAATTTCGACTTCGCTCAAGTGCTACTGCTATGTGTGTGTCCTCCAACTAACCCCAAGCCTTCCTTTAATACTTTTCTAGTTGACGAATCAACGATCGTGATCTAATCTCTAATTGATGGCTAAAGATTAGAAAAGACTTGACCCTCGTCACTTAGAACATTCTCACCCACATATTTAAATTAATTCTCTTTAATTACTTAATATCCCTAAGTTAGACTTAGGGTCTCCATTAAAATAATTAATTATTTGAAGAACTTAAGCTCCGAGTCGAATTTCTCCGAACGATTTATAAGTCTTAGAGATCTCATGTGTTCTAGCCGCTCCACAAAGTTTCGGAGCTAAAGCACTTCCGATGCTACCTAAAAATCAACACTCCCTCTTAGCGAGGAATGTGCTCTAACAACACTTCAACCTGAAGCATCACCCTGATCCACGGCATCGATCCTCTTCGATGTTGATGCTTGGCCTGCTGCCCTCATCCACTGCTCTGTTGCCCATGACTCTGCCACAGTCATTGCCTCATCTGTACTGCAGCTCCCTCTCAAATGTTGCATCATGTTGCCCATAGCACTACCACTACTAATTGTTGCACTGCAACTCAGTTGCTGAGAATTAAGCAACTAAAGGACATCACCCAAAATCCTGACAGATAAGTCAGTTTGGCTGCACCTCGATCAGAAACACCCTCTGCTGCTAATCTACGATGTCCTTCTAGTGCCTTTGCGCTGCTGCTGCTCTGCATTGCCTAAGCACAGCCTTTGCACTGCTGAAACCCCATCAGCCTCTACATTGTTGCTTCTACGATGTTGTTGCCTTTGCATTGCTCTAGTCTTCAGCATCCTAGCACTGCCAATGTGCCTCCATGATCCTCTACACCAGCTGACTCAAATCATCCTGCTACTGTCATTAAGGGCTACCGTAGCTCATATGTGATCTAAGAGTTTTGGCACCTCAAGGATCCTGCCCCTCTATATCTGTAGCTCAATCTACAGATCTATGTCGCCCCACCTCTTCTCTCGAGGCACATGAGCACTCATAGCCACATCGCCATCACTACCATCATCGCCTTAGAATCTGAATCTTCCTTGCCCTTCTTCTTCTGAGGACAAGTAATGGCGAAATATCCTAGTTCACCACATCTGAAGCACCTAACCTTTGAAAGGTCTCTCTTCTTCTTTCCTCGCTGCCCCTGCTGTCCCTTAGATGCGAGATCTGTATCTTCCTCCTCCTCCTTGATCTTGATTCCGCCACTTGTGCAGCCCACCTTGGTCATCCTCCAGATCTCTTCTTGTAGAGGAGTTGCCCACGTGTCTTCCCAATTTGGAAGTGTCTCTCTACCCAAAATGCCCTCGACAAAGGTCTCCCACTCTTCAAACACTGCATTCAAGACAGTCCTGACCAGTAGACCCTCATTAGGACTAGCCCCCATATCAGCCAGTTGATCACGAATCGCCTTCAATCTAATGAGGAAGGGGTCGATTTCCTCTCCCTTATGCATCTAAAATAGTAGAAGTTGATTCTCCAGAAGCATTCTCCTTTGGACAGAAGTCCCATGATACATTGAGGTCAACGTGATCCACATCTCATTTGTTGTGTTCTTTTCCGCAATGTGTGGGACCACATGATCCTTGACCCCATCCATTATCAAGTGCTTTGCCCTTGCTTGCGCTTCCTCGTACTTCTTCAACGGATCAGCATCAACATGAACAGCTACAACCTTCTCGGCATGATCTTTGACACGATATTCATCTAGAACTAATAGGATTCTGGCCTTCCAGACGACGAAGTTGGATACTCCATCCAACCTGTCCTGATCCCTCAATCCATGTTCAGCCATCTCTACTCAAAAGTTGTCGAAACGAATACTCTTCTCCCTTCTTCTACTGCTACCCTCAGCAAAACACTAGATTTGGGTTTCTTGACGCTAGAAACCCTCAAGAGAATATGCTCCCTCTGACAAGTGATCTCCCTCCCGGAAATCCTCCACCAACTGTTGTCGAATCAACCCTCTCCAATGACTTCGTTGACCAGATCTCATACTTCTTGGCGAGAAAGCCTGCTAAGGAACTACTTCCCCTTACTTTGTCAACCCTGCTAGACATTGTTCTACACCGACAGAACAATGCCACACCAGCAACTTCCGAAGAAAAAAACTTCACTTCCAGCCACGGCAACCGGCACAACGTGACCTCCTCTTAGACTGTGTCTTCCTTCTAGGCCTGCGTGAGCCTCCGCGTTAGCTCTGCGTTAGGTAGACTGGCTCTGCGTCACCCTTTTGGGCTTGCATGAGCCTCTGTGTCAGCTAGACAAGCTTTGTGTCACCCCTCCTAGGGCTGTGTTGTTCCTCTGCTGCCACTTCTTGGACCTGTGTTGTCACAGTGGCCTTCCTGCAGCAAAAACTTCACTTCTTTGTTGATGGCTTCAGCGCTCCCTGATCTGCAATAGTTCTAATACCATGTGAGAATTTCTGAATTTACTAAACAGAAATCCTACAACAATAAGTTGATTTACTTCTCCTACATGTTTTATTAACTCAACAAGTTATTTTTCTGAATAATACAAGAAAAAAATCGAAGTAAATACACTGCTACCTACACAAATATACAGATCAAGTATTGAAAAATTAAGCAAATTCAACAAAGGACACAAGATTTTTCGGACAAATGTCCCCGGAAAAACCAAATGTAGGAAAAACTGGTGCAGCAACTCTTGAGGGTTTGATTATTATGCAGAATTCTAAATACAATCTAGGGTACCAGTAGTGGTGTAAATTTATGTAGATGTTCTATGCTTGATGCAACTTTACTTTTCACCACAGCAATCACATAAACAATCAAGTAAAATGCTGATAGAACATACTAGTGGATCTATAGAAGACAAACCAGAAACAGAAAAATGTGGTGGTGCGTTACAGCAGTCAACAGGATGCTTCAACCAGCAAAGTCTCCTTGGTCAGCCAACCCAGCATGTGTCACAACAGCCCTCAAAACAACCACACGATCAACTCAAAGTCAACCCCAAAAAAGTCAACGCTGCCCCAACAGCAGCAACAGCAACAACACCGGCAGCAACGACAGCAACACCAGTAGCAACGGCAGCAACACCGGCAACAACGGCATCAGCAACAAGTAAAAGTCAATGCAGCACGGTCTACGATCAACCTTTGACCTCGGTTCTTGTGCCAAAATGTACGGCCTTCCAAAATCTAAGTCTCCTCCAAAAATCAACTCCTTTGGACCATGCATTGACCAAAGCCAACGCAGGTCAAACTTGCATGGAAACCCTAGCTGCAGCAGCTTCCTCTTCATCCTTCTTTCCCACGTGTGAACTGAAACTGCCTCCAAGGAGCTTGAACCAATCAACAGAGGAGAGATGATGTGTGAGGATGAGATGAGTGAAATGTCCTCCAACGTTGACTCTATTTATATCAATCACTGAGGTGTGTGACACATTTGCTAGGGGTGTAAAACCTTAAGGCCGACCTACACATATTTGAAGTTATTAAAAATAAATTCAAAATAAATGTTCTGCTCATCGGATTAAGATCAATTTTAGATCGATCTTACACTTCTCCGAAAGAGGAACCCAATAAAAATATTGGTATCGTCATCTGAGCATCACAACATGGAGTTTGGACCTAGTTGTCCAATTTTAACAAGTGGTTTACCCAACAGAGAAAAATCCTGAAAGATGTACCTCTATCTCTGAAGACAGAAAATATGGTTGATTCAGTTGAAGATGAAGAACCCCACAAGTGCCTAAGCAGTCACTTCATCATCCTTCATATGTGCAAGCCAAAATGCTGACATCATGCTAGTGTGGCCTTGCTTAAGGCAATGGTTGAGGGCAACATGCCTTCGCAAGTGTAGAGACCCTCCAAAATCATCGCCTACGGGTTGGACCCCAATTTTGGGTTTGGGGCACGAAATGGGTCTCATGGGTCTCCATGTGGTCATTATGCCTAGCTTTGCTCCAACTTAGGGTCTCTCAAAATGGTACTAGCCCTTCCATGTCTCATAGTATGAGACCATCCTCATTTGGGACCTAGATCAACCGCCTCCCTTTGTGATCACTACTAAGCCACTTGGGGGCATGCTGGTCCAGGTGCATCAGCCCATAAATGTAAATGATGTAGGACGAAGTGCAAGAACATTACGGGTGTTGAGCATGCCCATGGATACAAATAATGATATACAACTGTCCCGAGGCCCATGGCTCTCAACGCCTCATGTGTGGGTGTCAATATGTCCCTCTGGAGGACCTGGACCACAGATAAGTTTCCAAAACCTAGCATGTTAAAAGACACTACATCAACATAGCAAGCTCACGAACTTTTCTTGTGGAGGAGAAATTTCAGCTAAGGAGAATATCTCCCTCTCTAAGAGGGAGTGTTGATTTTTGTGTAGCATTAGGAGGTATTCCCGCATGCCTAAGTCGGCTTACAACAATAATTATGTAGAATTAAAATAAAAATTTGATGTTTGAACGACAAGTCGCCCTAGAATAGTCAAGTCGGCCTAGGAGGGTGAAGCGACATTCCCCTTGGATTATTTCACCCCATTCGACTAGTATATATAGATGATGTGAGATTTCATTTCCTCAAACCAACAAAAATTCAAAATCTGAGCATGAAGAGGCATGTTTTGGAGATTAACCTTATATCTTTCTATCCCTCTTGGTCGCACGTCAAAGGAGACTTTAATCGAGTTCTTGGACAAGTTTGACCAGCATTCTTGTACAGTTACATGTGTGAACAGAAGGAGGAATTTGATCGCAGCAATTGACCAAGTTTGATTATTTGACCAAGAGGAATTTACTGTGGTTTGACCGAAATCTGTACTGCAATTGACCACAGGGTTGACCATAATTGACAATAGGAACTGACAGCAAAGTTGACCACAAGGCCAAACTTTGACTGCAGGGTCGAATTTGACAGCACGCTGACTATTTTACCAATCTTGACTTCTTTATTGTTTTGGCTAGTTTGACTAGAATTGACTTGCTGAAGATTTGACCAAGTTGACTACTATTTGACTTGGATTATGGACACAAATTTCTAGACAAAATTGATGATTTTGTAAACCTTCTTGAAGAGTAATTTCTCCTAAAGAAAAGTTGTTGGGTTTTCTCCCATAGTTGGGTTTCCAGGGTAAATTTTGTTGTCTCTATTGTGCATGGTTGTCTTTCTATGATCTTTACTATTTCCGCTCTATTTACTGTTGATATTTTCTCAAGTATAATTGTTCAATGATAATAGTGGCATAAAATACTGGTAGGAAATCATTAGGAGTAATTATCTGGCAAAAAATCATATTCTACTATACAACTTGTAGAAAATTCATCACTACTTTCCATAGAGGATTATAATACATGTAGTTCATGTGATGTGGACAAATTGAGGCTATACAATAATTTTTTCAAGCTTCATAAAATAAATTAGAAAGAGAAAAATTACAAACCAAAATAATGGTCCATTTAATGGCACATTGATTCACGTATCCATCCACAAACACTAAATGGTCCATTGGCAAACATATCCGTAATCCAATGCCTTAGCTAACACTAATGCAATGAAAAGGAGACATTTTAGACATAAAAGATAATGAAGTCCAAAAGCTTTTAGCTCACTTGCTTAGTGATTCAGAACCCTTAGCTCCACCAACAAGGGCTTCATGACATGCACATGTATTGCAAATGCAGGGAACCTGTAACCCAAAAATAAGGATAAAAAGTTTTTTTGCACCAGCACTGCTTGGTTTGATCACATTCAAGATATCTAAAGTATTGTTAAGGTCACATTCAAGATGTCTACAGTGTTGCTAAGAACAATAACTATTGTTAGTGTCAATAACCATTAGGGGTCAAACCTGTATTTATTCATTGAGTTTTCACTTGCATTGATAATTTCCACCATCTAATTTTCTAATAATCAATAAAATAACATATAGAGATATCTAAAATGCAAGAGGTGAGCCATTCTTTGTGACTCTTGCAGTCCCCTTCAGAATTCACAAGACATGATGCTCCATAGAAACTTCTTACAATGAGTAGAAGTATACTTCATTTTTGTTGTTATATATGGCTGCATCTTATGTGTGCACAAGTAGTTTCTCTACGCATGTACTTTTACTTTGTTCCTTCGTTTCAATCATGTCACTTTAACTCGCACAACCAAGAAATATTTTAGGTTATGGGCATTCTTTACAATCAATTCAGCTGCAATATCTCGTCTCACTATTGATTCACATTTGTAATCGAATAAATGAAGAAAGTAGTCATGATCTCATTAATCTTAATCCTGGAGAAGAAAGGAAGAGAGAAATAAATGTTTTTGAAGGCCATTTGCTTTACCTAAATGCAACTTCTTCTAAATATTTAGTGAGAAACAAATTGTATTTGCTGAAGAATATTAACCTTCCAAATTCTAATGAAAACTCATTACACACAGTAGTCCATAATGTAATAACATAGGAGCAGATAGAATATTGTTGCCATGGCGTAAAAATAAGCATGAATAGGTTTTGGCATGCTTGTTGCTCTTGCACCACTTCTTTAGCACAAACGCTAAGATGAATTTGTACAGAAAACTAGTGAGGTTTTATTGCAACATTAATTAGAAAAGGAAGCACAGCATTATGTAAAAATTGTAATATAAACCAACAAATTTACAATCGTATCTAAAGTTAACAAGTTCGGGTGTATTATCATACACCTAGAGCACCAGTAGTGCTTTGCCCACTAAAAATTGTTCACTTGACAATTTTCACTCATTTTTGTAAAATTCTACTATGGTATCATAGTCAAATTTGATCCTGAGAAGTTTGTTGATTTCTGGTAACATTGGATGTGCTCTAGCCTCAAGGATTTGCAGGGAGGTTAGGACACATGCATTCACCAAGACCTAGAAATCGTTTTGGTAAATTCCACCCGGAGGAGGTTTAATTAAAATTATTAATTATTTTTAATGGATGTCTAAGTCTAAACTTAGGGAACTAGAATAATTAAAGGGAATTAATTAAACTAGGTGTGAATCTTCTAGAAAAAGACAAAGATCGAATCAAGATGATCTGAGCCATTGATTAGGATCTAATTTGGGTCGTTGATTGTTCAACGAGAAGAGACTCGATGGGCATTTGGAAGATACATCAAGCGAGAGATCAAGAGATCAATTTCTCAAGAGAGCAGTGCAGCAGTTGTCGAAGAGTGATCGAGGAGATTTCTTGCAATGAGGGGCAGGGATAGTGGCCAGTTGGAGATTTTCAAGATCCGGTGAATGCAACGCAGAGAAGGCAAAGAGAGATCTAGAGAGGCAGTGTAGAGCCACGCTAGGCGATGCAGAGCCACATTGGGCAACGCAGAGCCACGCTGGGCAGCGCAGAGCCACACCGAGGCAGTGCAGAGCCTATGAGGAGATCCGCAAATTTGCTGAGGAGAAGATCAGAACCAGTGCAAGCTACTACCACTAATATCGAAGAGGAGTATGCCATGATTTCCCACATACCTCCAAGGGAGAGGTGGGGCAATCTAGTATTGTAGTTCCAGTGTACTACAAATGGGCAAGATCCTTGACGAGTCCACCTCTTGGATCAATACCTTGCTACGGGAGCCTATAACAGCAGTAGCAGGATGGACCAGAGACATATGGTGTAGTCAGGTGCCAGAGTGACAGATGCAGTGGTTAGCGGCGTTAGCAGCTGAGCAGCGCAGATCAAAGTTGGCAGTAGTGCAGTTGACACAGTGCAGAGTCAGCAGCAATGCAGAGGCTTCAGTGATAACGTAGAGGCTAGCAGTAGTCAAAACTTGGTGGACAGATGCATTAATTTGAACACAGTTGGTTCAGTTGATGGACATCCCTCAGTTGCAGCCAACGGATGAGAGGGAGATGCAGATGTTGCAGTGGCAGCAACAACAAAGTTGCAGTGCAAAGGCAGTTTACAGCAGCATTCAAAGTCATCAATAGCACAGATGCAGCGCAGAGAGAGCTACACAGTAGTTGGCGGGAGGCAGCAACCAGACACCAACAGCATTCAATTGGATGGTGCAGAAGTCAGAGTAATGCTTCAATTGGATGCATTGCTAGAGCACATTCCTCGCTAAGAGGGAATGTTGATTTCCAGTAGCAACAGATGTGTTCTAGCCTCAAGAATTTGCAAGGAGGCTAGGACACACACATTCTCCAAGACCCAGAAATTGTTTTGGGAAATTTCACCTGAAGGAGGTTTAATTAAAATTATTAATTATTTTTAATGGATGCCTAAGTCTAAACTTAGGGAATTAAAATAATTAAAGGGAAATAATTAAAATGGGTGTGAATCTTCTAGAAAAAGACGGAAATCAAGTCAAGATGATCTGAGCCAATAATTAGGATCTAATCTGGGTCGTTGATTTTTCAACGAGAAGATTATAAGAAGAGACTCAATGGGCATTTGGAAGATGCGTCGAGTGAGAGATCAAGATATTAATTTCTCAAAAGAGCAACGCAACAGTTACCGGAGAGTGATCGAGGAGATTTCTTGCAGTGAGGGACAGGGATAGTGGCTAGTTGGAGATTTTCCTGATCCAGTGAATGCAACGCAGAGAAGGCAGAGAGAGATCTAAAGAGGCAGCGCAGAGCCACGCTGAGGAAGCGCAAAGCCTGTGTTAAAATTTAGGTACCAGAGGACAAGTGGTTCCCTAAGGCTTTGATCTTTGGCCTAGGGAAAAGTGTCCAAATGTATTTGTACTTTTCTCCTAAAGTGACTTTATAAGTAGTAAAGTCAAATCTAATTTTAAAGTGACTTTATAAGTAATAAAGTTACAAGTCTAATTTTAGAGCGACTATATTAAAGTCAATGAAAAATTAGAGAGTGAAAAAATGACTATGGAAATAAAAGGCTAAGAGGGTCTTTATTTAAGTGGGGTGAATTAAAAAATAGAAAGTGAGAATTAAATGCACAATTGTTCTCAGCCTTTGATCAAAAGCTATCTTAGTCATTGAATTTAGGGATTCCCCAAAAGTCACTTAGGGTTAGGGTAAAAGGAGAAAAGAATAGAAAAGGTCATTCATTCTTTCATGAGCAGATTGAGAGAGAGAGAGAAAGAGAGCAAGGAGAATTTCTGAGCAGGGAGAAGAAGAAAAGTAGAACCTTGGCATAAATCCCAAGGCATTTATTTCAACAGTTCGTACAGCAATTTAGAGGCACGATTTTTGATGCAGCGTGGCATGAAAATCAAGGAGAGAGAAGACAACATTTATTGGCACAAATTTAGAGATAGATTTCGTACAGCTAAGTGGGCACGAAAATCGTGGTCCGTACAATGCAGATTTTGAGTGGAACAAACAACAGTGGGAAGTACACATTCCGATGTTAAGTGGGCACAAATTTCGAGACTGAAAAGACAGATGTACTTTCCATACAACAGTACAAAATTTCTGGGCATGGAAATCGAGGAGACTGTACAACATTTAATGTTGGTATCTCTTGCTATAATTTTTTCTATTTTGATTGTTTTGCTGGTTGGCACATTTTCCGAGGCAAAGTCAACCACGAAAAACTAGATAAGTCTATTTTTGAAGTTGTTGGAATTTTTCTGTGTATTTCTGTTTCACTGTAAAAGCATTTTTCAAAAATAAAGAAGAGCTCTCAAACTGGTTTTCCCCAAGAGTTGTAGGGGGTTTTTCCGGGGTCACATTGACCAAAAATCAGTGTGTTATTTTTATGCGTGTGGCTGAAATATTTTTATGTGCTTTATTTCTGCATTTCCAGCACTCGTGAAATTCTCAAATTTGTGTTTTCAGAAATTTATTTCAATTCCAGAATTTTGAATGTATGATTATAGGAATGGGCATTTAACTATATGGGAGTGATAAGGTGAAACTAAAAACCAGAGTGGGGTCAAAATTTCTACATGGTATCAAAGCTTGGTTGGCTGAAAAGTGCAGTTTGGGACAGCAAAGTGAAAATCACAACAAGCTGATTTTTCACACAGAAAACTTAACCTTTACCACAATTTTGAAATTTTCAGTTGTTAGGACAGCAAACATGTCTTTGGGCTTGAGGGTTAAAGATAGGTTGGATGGGAAGAGCAACTATAGTGCAAGGAGGGAGAGAATCCAAAGCATCTTTGAGGAAGCAGAAATCTAAGGCATAATGGTTCACACCACACAGCACTCAATAGCAGTACCTGCTGACCCTATACAGTTGGCAGAGTTTAACAAGAAGAATGCTAAGGGAAAAAGATTGATTTTGGATGGTTTTAAAGACCATCTCATTCCTCATGTGAGAGGAGAGACATATGCACATGAGATGTGGGCAGCCTTGACCAATCTTTATTAGAGCACCAATGAAAACAAAAAAATGGTCCTAAGGGAGAAGTTGAAGGCCATTAAAATAGCTAATACTGATAGTGCTACAGCATACCTCACAAAGATCACTTCAATGAGAGATGAGTTGGCAGTTATTGGAGAGACCATTCCACCCACTGAGTTAGTGTGGATTACATTGAATGGTCTTCCCAAGAATTGGGAGAATTTTGTGGATAGGATTGTTGCATGGAGAACCTTCCCAGCTGGGAGAGGTTGTGGGATGATTGCATTCAGAATGAGATCAAAAAGAACCATCTTGAGGCAGCCAAACAGGTGGAGGAGGATGACAATGTGTAAATTTATGTAGATGTTATATGCTTGATGCAACTTTACTTTTCACTACAGCAATCACATAAACAATCAAGAAAAATGCTGAGAGAACATCCCAGTGGATCTACAAAAGACAAACCAGAAACAGAAAAATGTGGTGGTGCGTTACGGCGGTCAACAGGATGCTTCAACCAGCAAAGTCTCCTTGGTCAGCCAACCTAGCATGTTTCACAACAGCCCTCAAAACAGTGACACGGTCAACTCAAAGTCAACCCCAGAAAAGTCAACGCATAACAGCAGCAAGAAAGTCAATGCAACTCGATCTTCGGTCAACCTTTTGACCTCGGTTCTTGTGCCAATATGTACGGCCTTCCAAAATCAAAGTCTCCACCAAAATTCAACCTCTTTGGACCATGAATTGACCAAAGTCAACACTGGTCAAACTTGCGTGGAAACCCTAGCTGCAGCAGTTTTCCTCTTCGTCGTTCTTTCCCACGTGTGAACCGAAACTGCCTTCAGAAGCTCGAACCAATCAGAAGTGGAGAGATGATGAGTGAGGATGAGATGAGTGAAATGTCCTCCAACGTCGACTCTATTTATATCAATCACTGAGGTGTGTGACACATTTGCTGGGCGTGTAAAACCTTAAGGCCGACCTACACATATTTTGAAAGTATTAAAAATAAATTCAAAATAAATGTTCTGCTCATCGGATCAAGATGATTTTTAGATCGATCTTGCACCTCTTCGAAAGAGGAACCCAATAAAAATATTGGTGTCTTTATCTGAGCATCACAACATGGAGTTTGGACCTAGTTGTCCAATTTTAACACAATGTAGCATTGTTAGCAAGGGGCAAGAAGGGCAAAGGAAAGAAGCAAGCTTCCACAAGTGAAGGTGGAGGCAAAGGCAAAGGTAAAGGTAAGCAGGTAAACAAGGAGAAGGACTATTCCAAAGTCAAATGTTGGAATTGTCAGAAGTTGGGACACTATGCAGTTGTGTGTCCGGAGAAGAAGAAGAAGGGAAAGGACAAGACCATGGCAACTTCTGCAGAGATAGAGGACTTCTCGGAGAGCTTTGACCGGGAGTTTGGGTTCATAGCTTGTGAGTCCACTAGTGCAACATCACCTGCCACACATGTTCAGAGGGATTGTGCAGTTCCCTCCACTAGCAGAGCATCTTCAGGTATTTGGTATGTTGACAGTGGGGCTTCTCGTCATATGACAGGAGTCCGGGAGTACTTCTCGGAGCTTTCAGAGAGTGGCACTGATATAGAGGTAGTACTCGAAGATGGCATCATTGTTAGAGCAGTGGGTGTGGGGACATTGACATTTGATAGGGAACCCAAACCTCCCTTGAAAGTGTCGGATGTTCTATATGTGCCAGGAATGAAGAAGAACCTTATATCCGTTTCAGCATTGGAGGACAAAGGGTATGAAATGTTGTTCAGGAGAGGGCAGATGCTTATATATCCTAGGGGCACTCCAACTTCTTCAACTAGAGTGATTAGTGTGCGCCATGCCAAGGTGTACAAGTTCTCATTCCAACCCCTGATGGCATTGAGTAGCAGTATCAACAGCGGATCTAGCAGCTCAGACTTGTGTGAGATTTGGCACCGCAGGACGGGGCACATGTATCATGGGGCCTTGAGGCATTGCGAGAGATCACCACAGGTGTGCCAGATTTCAGTTCTGATCACCTTGATACATGCAGAGGATGTGCCATGGGGAAGTTTGCCAAATCCCTTTTTCCCAACAGTGACAGCAGAGCAACAAGGATTCTTGACTTGATTCATACCAATGTGAGTGGTCGAATGTCTCATGTATCCTTGATTGGATATGAGTATTATGTTTTATTCATTGATGATCACTCCAGGAAGACTTGGATTTATTTCTTGAAGACCAAGAGTGAGATATTCAAGAGGTTTCAAGAGTTCAAAGCTCTTATGGAGACTCAGACAGGTCAGAAGATCAAGGTCCTCAGGTCGGACAACGGAGGGGAGTATACCCTTGGTGAGTTTGTTGATTATTGTAAGGAGGCAGGCATCAAGAGGGAGTTCACAGTTCCTTACAACCCTAGCAGAACGGGGTTGCGAAGAGGAAAAACAGATCCATCGTTGGAGCTACCAAAGCCATGCTTCATGATCATGGGTTACCTTTGCTTTTGTCGGCAGAGGCTTGCAACACTGTTGTGTACTTGCAAAACAGGAGTACATGTCGTGCCTTGGCCAATGTGACTTCGGAGGAGGATTTTTCTAGGAAGAAGCCTAATGTTGGTCACTTTCGTATCTGTTAAACACCATGTTGAAGCACACACATGGTGTATGAGGAAGATGAGCACATACACACAAGAGAAACAACACAATGAAGGATACGCGTGAGGCTTTCTTATTTTCCATTATACAAAGATGTACATTTATAGTACAATGGTGTGACTCTTGGTTTCATATTCCAAGATCACTTGGACTCCATTGTGACTTTTTGCATTCCACACCTACCCATGTAGGATTAGGTGTTCCAACATCCCCCCTTAATCCGAAGGGGTATGTGTGAGTCCAAGAAAAGAGTTGTAATACAAATATGCAAAGTATACATGGCAGCACTTGGCTGAATCAACTCTCTGAAATGTTGGAAAAAGAGGTGGTTTTAGGATGACCACAAACACTGGAATGCAAAACTTGTTGCAGTTCCCGGAACTCTTCCAAAACTGGCAAGAAGCTGAAGGCTTCTGCCAGAGGAATTGTCCCTCATAAAAAAGGGAGACCTTCGACCTAAAAGAAGGGAGGTCTACTACCTGTGGTGGTTTTAGGTTGTCCACCAACCAAAGATGATGGTTTTAGGTTATCCACCAACCGAAAATGATGGTCTTAGGTTATCCACCAACCAAAGATGATGGTTTTAGGTTATCCACCAACCGAAAATGATGGTTTTAGGTTATCCACCAACCGAAGGTATGCTCATGGGCATTCGTGTCTCTGGCTACATCTCTGAATCCGGAATGACGAATTGTGGCTCAGGCTCGCTTGAACTGCTGACTACAACTCTGAACATGGAATGAGAGATTGTGGCTCAGGCTCGCTTGATCTGTCGTCGAAGCTTGTACATGACCACCATTTTCCCCCCTGTCAGGGACAAGGTGAGATGATGGCGAAAACTCAACTGCAAGTTTGTTCAATATGCGTGAACAAGTTCTAACATGTGTCATAAACATCTTCTTGGCTGTTGATGCCCATTGCCAAGAAGCGATCCATCCAAGATGAATCTTGGTTCTTGCAGGAGGCTTGTGTCTGAAGCATCTGTCTGAAGAATGAGTGTGCCGACCACATTGCTTGCATGGATGAAGATCAAAACAGTGATCTTTCATATGGCCAACTCGATCACAGTGTTGGCATTTCTCAATCTGTTGTGGAAGTGGAACAGGATCTGGAACAGCTGCAGGTGAACTGTCATACATGAATCCGGCACTCTGAAATATGATGGGCTTGGTGTAGTCCGGAATATGAAAGGACACATCCTTGTCATATCCAAGACCAGTTCGGTGCTTGTTGTGGACAAGCTCTTCCCAAGGTCTGATGATGGGCTTGAGAAGTGCAGGCTGAGCGGCTGCATCTGCATGTACATGTGCTCTAGTACAAGGAACTGAATGTGAATCATCTGCAATTTTATCTTCTTTCTTCTGATGAGAGTCCTTCACAATCTTCTGAACAGAAACAGGTTCAGAATGGTGACTCTTTTGCTGAAGTTCGTCTTGTTGGAGCTGAGATTCCAACTGCAAAAACTCAATCTTCTCATGTGCATATAGCAAACAACTTTGAATGTTACAAAGAGCATCCTTGCTCATTTTTATCATGTCATCAACATTGGAATGAATGAGGCTATTCAACAACACTAATGCCTCATTGATTTTAGCCATTTTCAACAATTTAGGCTCAAAAAATGAAAGGGTGTCGGCTTCAACCGAAAATGCACCCGTTTACAATGTGATGCAACAAGAAATACAAATGACTCAAAACAATTTCCAACTATGGAAATCTCAAAGTACAAAATCTGCTCCTCAAATGATGGAGGGCAATCAACAATGACTTATATCAACAATTTTCCAACAACTCAAATACTGATTGCAACTATGAAGAAGCAATACAATGTCAACTCAATACAATATCTCTGCAAAATATTCGAAGCTGAAAACACTAGTGCAAAGGGCCTTTAGGGCAGCTGAAATTTCTTCAAAGAGCTGTTTTCAATGATGGCAAACTTGTCTTCAAATGTGAAATTCTTCAAAAAATCACCCTTATGTCAATGCCACAAATCACAATGTAAATCTCAATTTCTTCTATGTATTTAGTCTATCTGCTCCTTATATGCCATTTTCTTCATTTCATTTCTGTTGTTCTTGTCTTCTCTCTTTTTCCTCTCTCTGCTGTTTTTTTTTTTTTTTTTTTTTTTTTTTTTTTTAAATTAAAAAAATGGGAATAATTAGTTACAAAAGGGTGGGAGAAAACTTAAAAGGGAAAGGGGATTAATTTAAAAAATGGATTTAAAAAAAATGGGATTTAATTAAAATGAAGGGAATTAATTTAAAAGGGAAGGAAAATTTTAATGGGGAATTTATTTATTTATTTATATATATGAAAAGGGTGGGAGGCCAAATATTAAAAAAAGGAAAAGGTGGGTGATTTAATTAAAAAGAAAGGGATATTAATTTAAAAGGGATGGGGATTAGATTATAAATGGGAAGGGAAATTTATTGATAAGGGGGATATTATATGAAAGGGGGGCGTATAAAAATAATTTAAAAATTTAAAAACAAATTGAGATGGGATGAGTGTTTGGGACAATGGTGGAACGGAGTGATAAGGGTGGGAAGAGGTAAGATGAGTGAGATGGGATGAGGGATATTCGTATAGTGAGTGAAGGAGAGTGGGGAGGCCGCGTGGGAGAAATGGCGGGCTGTTGTGAGCAGTGAGTAGCAGTTAAGAGGGTTAAGGAACGTTGTTGTTGTGTAGTGCGTTTGCAAGCGGAGTTGAAACGACAATCGATGAGATTGGGAACGTGTTAAGTGGGCGGACAGAGATGTGCTACCGTAGTAAATTGAGAGCGAAGGCTGCGTGCAGAGGTGTGTGCATATAGAGGGAGGGCCGGCTGCGTGGAGAGGGAGCCAAGGGCCGAAAGGCCGTGGGGAGGGAGCTGTGTGAGGTGAGCGGTGTGAGGTGTTGAGTGTGAGTTTAAAATTATAGAGGGGGTTGTGCGTATAGCAGGTAGGTGAGATGGGATTGTAATGTAGAGCGTGCAGGTTTGAGTGGAGGGCCGAGGGCCTGCGCTGTTGCAGAGATTTATTTATTTATTTATTTTTTTATTTTTTTTTATTTTTTTTTTTATTTTTTTTTTTATTTTTTTTTAATTTAAACAGCAGAGAGTAGAGATAGTAACTCTAAAACAACAGAAGAACTTTCTTCTGAATACACAACAGAATGGACAAAATCCAGAAATATTTCCAGTACAAAACTCATAAACTTCTTCAGAACCAACTTTAAATAATATCCAGCAGCTCTTCAAATTGCATATTTTAATGAGCAGAAATTGCAGAGAAAATTTAGAATGAAAACCTTCAGATGGGCACAGCGCTGCGTCTCCTTCAAAACCAACGCTGAATGCTGCCAATTGTCTGCTCCTCTTTTCAAAGCAGATTTTTGAATGCTGCAGAAAATCTTTGACTGATGAATGCGGCAACAGAGCACTGCTGCAGAAATCTCTCTAAAATGCTGCAAAAATGTCAACAATTTTGCAGATATGCACAGGCCATAAACACAAATGGGTCACTCAAATTGGAGCAGGGCCAGCAATCGCCCGCTTTGATACCATGTTGAAGCACACACATGGTGTATGAGGAAGATGAGCACATACACACAAGAGAAACAACACAATGAAGGATACGCGTGAGGCTTTCTTATTTTCCATTATACAAAGATGTACATTTATAGTACAATGGTGTGACTCTTGGTTTCATATTCCAAGGTCACTTGGACTCCATTGTGACTTTTCGCATTCCACACCTACCCATGTAGGATTAGGTGTTCCAACAGTATCTTTGGGTGCATTACATACTCCTATGTTCCCAAGGAGAAGAGGACCAAGCTAGAGCCCACTCCAGACAAGGGCATCTTTGTGGGTTACAACGAGACCTCTAAAGCCTTCCGGATTTATATTCCTGCGAAGAAGAAAGTTGTTGTCAGGCAGGATGTGATGTTCGAGGAGGAGAGAGCTTTCAGGAGGTCACGAGAGTTAGAGCATCTGGATTCACCAGACCCTCAAGAGCAACAGAGTCAGTCATAGGGATCCAGTAGACAGGGATCAGAAGGTACATCGATTACAGTGTCAGGTCCATTAGTGAGCAGTGGCTCTCGAAGTTAGGTGGGTGTTTCTTCAGGCACCATGCAGAGCAGTCTGCAAAGCAGTGCACAGGGTAGTCCACTGATGGACGGTTCGCACAGTACTTCAACATCTATAGGCACAAGTTCAGGCATGAGGTCAGTTGGCAGGCCATTAGGAGTTCAGGTTTCTAATGATGATGGGGATTATTTCACTCCGGTGGGAGAAGTGTGATCAGGGAAGAGGAAGCCCAAGCAATGTTATCAGAATCGAACCGATTATCGAACCGGAAAACCTTGTGGACCAGGAACCGGTCGGAACCGGACCAGAACCGGAAAAAAAAACGGTTTACCAAAAACACATAAAATATTCACATTTTAAAGAAAAACCAGATATATTCATGTACATCCATATTAATCCAAACCATTTAAACACAAATATGCAAAAGTTTTCATTTATATAGGTGCAGATAGCCAAAATAGCACTTAGTGCAAAACATCGTTGAACCAAAAATGTAACAAACATCAAGAAGCAGGCTCTAAAAGGCCTTTATTGTCCAAAATAACATGCTAGATCATAGTATTATACTATAGCCTACAATACTACAAGCTACATATGATCAAATCATCAATCATCATCAGAATCACCATCCTCCTCATCCTCCTCATCCACATCTGAAGAATGAGTAGCATGATCATCCAAGTCTGCAATGGTATTATGGCTTGATTCCCCTAGCCCTAAAGCTACTACTAGTGCTTCTGATGTATTTGCCTCTGTATCCTATGGAGGTGCGTCCAAGTCCAACCAAGAAAGGTCTTCATTGTCAAACACTGGTGCTTGACTCTCCACAACCCATTCTGATGTTGGATCAAAGTCATCCAAGACAATGTTGCTTGTTTCAGGGGTTTTATCTAGCAATTGATTGCGCCTCAACCTAAGGTTGTATTGAACAAAAACCATGTCATTCAATCGTTTTTGCTCCAAACGGTTCCCCTTCTTGGTGTGTATGTGCTCAAACACACTCCAATTCCGCTCACACCCTGAAGCACTACATGTCTGGCTTAAAACTCGAATTGCAAATTTTTGCAATTGAGGGCATTCACTACCAAATTGTTGCCACCAATAGGCTGCAAAAAGGGTAGAAGGAAAAAAAGTATTAGCAAATGAATTTGAAACTTGAAACTTCAAGTCAACAATTTGCAAATTTTAAAAGTTCTTACCTAGGCGACTCTTTACTCTATTTCTTATAGCCATAGAAATTCCAAAGGTACCAATACTCTCACTGAAATTCAAGAGCTTGTTATGAATTTGATCTTGAGTCTTGGAATCTGAGACCATGCGCTCAATGCATTTATACAATCCCCCTAAAACCTCCCCATCAGCCTCAAAATTTGTAGTGTAATGTTACCTTCAAAATTCCGAAAACAAAAACATATTCATCAAGTCAACAAAACTAAAAGCTAAAACTTATAACTTATAAGCAATGACTCAATGAGAATTGAAATCCAAAATTACATACCTTGGATTTAAGTAGTAGCCGACTGCATGTAAAAGTCTATGGAGTTGTTTGTTCCATCTTTTATCAATGATTCTCCATAGAGGAATGTACTTTTGTCTTTTATCCCCATATGCTGCCTTGATTTGTTCCTTAGCCTGATCCATTGCCTCATAAACAAAACTCATAGCAGATTTATCACTATCCACCATCCGCAAAACTCTAACAAGAGGCTCACTAAATAGCATAATCTCCTCTACCTTTAACCGAAATATTTTGTCATATACTTGGTCAACCATCTATTTCCCTTCTGCCTTTTTGCTCCACTAAGATGAATTCCATTCATCAGATGAAAACATCTTCCTCAAGTTTGCTTTTTGTTGAACAAGAGATTGCAACGAAAGGAAGTTGGTTGCAAATCTTGTGATGGTTGATCGAACAAGCTCTCTACCCCCTATGTGCTTTCTCATAAGGCTCAAAACCCATGAGTGGTTGTAGATGTACTTGGTTATGGATTTTGCATCTTCCACACACTTCCTCACCCACTCAATTTTCCCAATATCCTCAAGCATGAGGTCCAAACAATGGGCTACACACGGAGACCACCAAATGGTGGGGTGTTTTTCCTCTAACATCTTTCCCGCTACAACATAGTTAGAGGCATTATCTGTTATAACTTGCACAACATTTTCAACCCCTACTTCCATAACTACTTCATCCAAAAGACGAAATAACAATTGTGCATCCTTCACCTGATCAGATGCATCAACTGATTTCAGAAACATAGTACCTTTTGGACAAGCAATTAAAAAATTTAGTATGGTGCGAGATCTACCATCAGTCCATCCATCAGACATAATAGTGCATCCAGTTTTGGTCCATGATTGCTTGAACTCTGTAAGGTACTCTTCTATTCTTTGGACTTCATTTTGTAAAAGTGGCCCCCTCATATCATGAAAGGTAGGGCCTTTGAAGCCTGGTCCACATGAAGCTATAGCATCAATCATGGGTTGATAATATGCAAAATTAGTAGCATTAAAAGGTGTGTTTGCATCATACCACCATCTAGCAATGCATTCATATGCAGCCCCCTTCTTTATTTTCTTCCATTTACCATCAAGGGTTGGTTGAGAACCAGGGGTGGTGCAAGGAACAAAGGAGTCAATCCCTTTACGGGCTACTGTCCTCTTCAGGTTTAAACCACTTGAACTACCCTCTCTAGCTTTACCAGGAAAACTAGAGGAATCTTCAAAACTGGGCATATATTCCTCAAAATCAGCGTCATTAAACATAGCATCATCCTTTTGGCTTTTGGCTATGTCTTTTTTAAGTCTTTTGTTTCTCCCCTTCTCTTCATTGTAGCCTTCAATAAAACTTAGCATCTCTGCTTTAAGGTCATTAGAAACATTTTCACAAGGTTTAACTTGCCCTCTCCAATGTGCTAGGTGTTCTTTGACTCTATGGATCCCCCCACCCTTGATTTTTTTCCCACAATAGTTGCAGACTTTTATCCCTTGTTCATTTAAATGACAGTGAACCCAAGCTGGATCATTCTTGATTTTGGGAGCCATGAGGAAGAAATGCAAAATCTGCAAAGAAAACCCTATGGATTTTAGAATTTTATGACATATTTTTTGTTTGTTAGGGGAAAAATAAAATAGTAGAAACAATGAAATACCTGTTGAAGATCTGTAAATTTTGAGAAGAGAAGAAGCTCCAACCAATCTGAAAATAAACTCTTCAATCAGCTCCAAAATCTCTCCCAAAAATTTGCCAACGAAATCCCTCAAAATAACCTTGCAAATTACAATAATAGTTAAGAAAAAATAGAAGAAAATAATAGCTACAATTTTTATTCCAACAAAAGATTACAAATCTGAAATTCTGAATTCTGCATAAAAAAACTGGGGTCTTAAAATTTCAAGGGAAGAAAAGAATAGATTTCTGAAAAAAATAGAACATTTATGGTTGAAAAAAATACTTTGAATTTCCCTCTTAGTTTTTCGAAGAAACTCAGCTCCAAAACCAGCATTGGATCAGCTCCTACAAATCTGCATAAAAACACTGGGGTTTTTAATTTTTATGAGAAAACAATAGCTGATTTTTGTAGAAACATTTAACAACAAAAAATGGCAAAAATTTCCTTGATTTACCCTCTAAATTTTTTGGAGTAAATCAGCTCTAAAATCAGCTATGTAGCAACCCCAACAAAACAAAAAAAATTCTTCCAACAGCTGCAAAAACCACTGAAGAAAACCCAAGGATCTCCGAAAACAAAACAATAAAATTAAATTAAAAAAAAAAAAACTTTGAAGTAGCTAAGAAATCTTCCAACCCAACATCTCTCCAAGACTCCAATCAGCTCTTTAAATCTGCAAAAAAACTCTCTAAGAACAACCCTGCAAAAATTCTCCTCACCGAACTCAACTCAAGAATTGCAAAATACTTGAATGAATAGTGTGAGTGAAATAGAGGGGGTGGGGCTCTTTAAATAGCATTAGGGGGGGGGGGGGGGGCTAAGTTAGTTAACAAATATTAAAAAAAATTAGTATAAAAAATAAATAAATAAATAAATTGAAAAAATTCAATTTTTTTTGCCTTGGCCGTACAGCCGGGCCCAGTTGAACCAGTTGAACTGATCATCGGACTGGTCCGGACCGATTTGGTACCAAACCGGCTAGTTCCATATGAAAATCAGCTGGTTCGGTACCAAACCGGTCCTTTCCGATTCGAAGGGCCGGTTCAGACCGGTTTTGCCTCCAAACCGGTCGGACCAACCGGTTTTGCAGAACCGGTTTGGTTCTGATAACATTGAGCCCAAGTGGCTTTAGGACACCTTGCGCAAGGCCACATCTATTGCTGGGCCAAAGAGACAGGTTAGGGAGAATAAACCACCTGAGTTGTTATGTAGTTATATGGCATTGATCACTAGCATCATTGATTTTGAGCCTTCTAGCTATGAGGAGGCAGCTAGCCAATAGATCTGGAGAGAGGCCATGTAGAACGAGTATTCTTCTATCATGAAAAACAATGCTTGGAAGGTGGTGTCGAGGCCTGAAGGTAAATCAGTGGTTACTTCCAAATGTCTTTACAAGATAAAGCATGTTGCAAATGGCAGCATCGAGAAGTTCAAGGCTCGATTTGTGGCAAGAGAGTTATCACAGGTAGAGGGAGTTGACTATGAGGAGACCTTTGCTCTCGTGGCTCGATATACTTCCATTCACTCCAATATATCGATAGCAGCGAAGATGGGTTGGAAGATCCACCAAATGGATGTGAAGACTGCATTTCTCAATGGCTTCATACAGGAGGAGGTTTATATTGTTAAACACAGACGAGTATGAAGGAGTCCCATGTATGCAGATTGAAGAAGGCACTCTATGGCCTGAAGCAAGCTCCTAGAGCTTGGCACTCGACGATTGATATGTACTTGCAGTAGTTGGGTTTCACAAAGAGTGATGTTGATCCGAAACTATACTTTATTGTGGTAGGTGAGGAGCCTCTCATTTTGGTGTTGCATGTGGATGACTTGGTCATTACAGGTGCAGAGAGACTCGTAGAGGGTTGCAAGAGGGATCTTGCTTCAGAATTCGAGATGAAGGACATTGGCTTGATGCATTACCTTTTGGGATTGGAGGTGTGGCAGGAGGAGGGGCATTTATCCCTGGGACAGCGGAAGTATATTGTGGACATTCTTAGCAGATTTCACATGGAGGATTGCAAACCCATGTCTACACCTATGACCACTAACTAGAAGAAGCTTCACGCTTCAGATTCCGAGTTGGTGGATCCTAATTTGTACAGATAGTTGATTGGTTCATTGATGTATTTGGTCAACACTCAACTAGGTATATGTTTTGCAGTTAACACGATGAGTCAGTTCATGTGTGAACCCAGGAGAGAGCACTGGGTGGTTGCAAAACACATTCTTTGTTACTTGCAGGGGACAATGGATTTTGGTCTGGATTATAAACAGGGAGATGGAGTGAGACTGGCAGGGTACACTGATACAGATTAGGCAGGTTGTGCTTCTGATAGGAAGAGCACTTCAAGGTGTTGTTTTGGGTTGGGTTTGGTAGTTGTGTGTTATGAATCTAATTCATAACTAAAGTAATAAATATAGTTATTAATAGAATAAAATAAAATAAATGTAATTACTAATTAATCAATTAGGATTATGTTAAATAATCACTAGGTTAATGAAAAGGCATGTCTAAAAGACATGCCCGTTCGTGAAAAGGTACCTGCATGGGTATAAAAGCGAGACCTCATTGTAATCAATCAATCATGTCATATCTTATCAATAAAATATTATTATTATAAATACCTCTTGTGTATTTTTATAATTAAAGCTGTTTTTGCTATCAAAGTTAACAAGCATACAAGTCTCCCTGCTACAGTATTCAAATCTACAACTTCCGTTGCTACAGTGGTATCGGAGCTATCTTGAAGCCAAGTTGAGGACAGTTGAAGCAATGGCACACAACATTGTTGCACAAGCCTACAAACGTAGTTTACAAGCCTATGGACATAAACTACCAAACTATGTGTCATTACGTGAAGATCCCAAAAGAATTGAGTTGATTAGGAAAGTTCAACAAAAGCTTCAGAAAGTAGAGAATTCTTGGGCAGAAGTCACAAACGATTTAAAAAAAACTTTTGCAGATCTTAAAAAAATTTCTCGTAACAGAGAAGAAAATCATGACAAACAAAAAGATGAAAAATGTTGTAAAAATGAGAAAGCAGTTAGTTATGATAAAGGGAAATCAGTTAAAACGCCCATGGAAAAGTCAACTAAATATATTCCCCCACCAATGCGTAATAAAAGTAAAGAAGAAGGGAAATGTTGGAAATGTAGAGACAAATATTTCGCAGGACACAAATGTGCCTTTTATACAAGAAATATCATTGCCAACAACAGTGAAATAGCACAAAAAGATGATGCTGATTCAGGTAAAAATAATATGGAAGAAGGCTATCATGAGCAACTAGTTGCAGTAAAATTATTGAATGCACCAGTAAATTTATTGAACGCACCAGCTAAAGAAGCACAACGCTGTGTTGAAGAACATGTAGTAATGAAAAATCATGATATCCTAGGTAATGAAACTGATGCATAGGAAGAGAGTGATGTGTCTGAAAAATCAGTTTATGTGACCCCTGTTTCTGAAGGTAAGACACCAATACGAGCCCGATCAGCTAATGTATTACCAGATAGACATGAACAAGAAGAAAATCATGTCAATATGGTGTCACCCAACCTCTTACAGGATAGTGATGGCAATGAATCTGACTCTTCAAAAGCTGTTGAAGAATGCACACGCTTGCAACAGCGGGAAGTTGCAGCAACGCCCCCTTATGTTGGTCTTCAAAGAAGAGCTCAACGTTCTGCTGATTTTGCGGATGAGATGAGTAAAGGGGTCTCTGTATCTCCAGCTAGTGCAAATCCTTCCAAGGTATATGTGAGTCTTTCACAGGCTCTTTGGCACCCGTCTGATTTGTCTGTTAGACCAATCATGCTCAGCAGGAAAAGTGATAAGGCTATTGAACATGTTCTTGATGTACGCATGCTTCCATTTGATGCTCTCTCTGCTTTTGACTTCTTGAAACTCTCATCAGATCAGATAGAAGTTGCATTGTATTGTATTCGAGCCATATCAAAAGCAGTACCTATGTCTGAAGGAACTGTGATGCCACAGATTATGGGATTCCTATCAAAGCTTCCACCTCAGCCTCAGCTTCTTCAGACAGCTTGTTTAACCATCGGAAGTTATTCAAAATGGCTGAGTGGCGCACCTAATGCATTATCATTTCTACCTGCACTAATAGAAATTTTGACAAGGGGACTAAGCACATCAGATGATTCGTCAACTGCAGCGGCAATGGCTTTACGGCATGTTTGTGATGCTTGCAGAGATAAGTTAGCACGATCACTGGATGTTCTTTTCCTCATCTATCATAAAGCTGTGAGTCGTGAAGGTGGTTATAAACTTTCTACAGAAGATGCCCTACAGCTTATTGAAGCGTTGAGCATGGTTATCACTGCCCTTTCACCAGAGCCGGCAAAGAAAGCCCTTGAAGCTTTATGCCTTCCTGCAGTAGCTGCTTTACAGGAAGTAATCACACATGCAGCAAGATCCTTCCAACAATTTAATGCAAATCAGTATACTATTCCTATAGACCGACTCGCAAATATTTTTAGATATGTTAATCATCCTGAAGCTGTGGCAGATGCATTTCGAAACATTTGGCCAACTTTGAAAGCGGTTTTTGACCAACGTGCTTGGGACATGCTGACTATGGAACGACTATGTCGGGCTTGCAAATATGCCGTTAGAACATGTGGAAGATCCATGGGTGTCACAATAGGTGATATGCTACAGGTGGTCCAATTGCAATATCGACTGCACCATCAGTCTTGCTTCCTTTACCTTTCAAGCGAAGTTATAAAGGTGCATCAGATATTGCCCCCATTTGTTTGTACCCTCGACGATATTCCCTTCATTAGTCGATTGTGCAATGACTGGCATCACCATACAGCACAGGGAAGCATGCACATCGATCTTAACATTCTTAAATGACATTTTTGATGTGGCAACATCAATTGGCGGAAAAAAATATCGTTCAGTTATTGACAATATTATATTTCCTCGGGCTGCAAGTCTTACTAGAATTCTTATTGGTTCTCTGGCTGGGGCTCTTCCTGAATCTAGGATGGAACAGGTCATATCTATACTCACGTCATTGACACGAGTATATGGAATGCAAGTCGTATCATATGGATTGGAGATATTTCATGGCATATGGTGAAGGGCATCGTATTAACAGCGTATAAGAAGTATAGTATCGACGGGTTACACCGTATCGCAGGTTAATAGAGTCGTAATATTTAAATGGGGGACGTTAATATTGTTATAATTCAAAGTTATATTTATTAATTTAATATTAATTAATTAAATTAAAAAATAATAATAATAATATATGTATACATATTATTCAATTTAAAAAATATTCACATATATATATATATATATATATATATATATATATATATATATATAAATAAAAAGAAAAAAGAAAAAAAATATATGTATATATATATGTATGTGGGAAAGTAAAAGGGGTAATAGAGAACCCAATTCAAGATAGCATTACTGAGAATTATACAGGTCAAGGTATCAGTGATTAAAGACATGCTTATCAGATAATCCGAAGTGAAGAAAGTTGTCTAAAAGTTAAGCTTTGAGGACAAAGCTTTTCGAAGGAGGAGGCAATGTTATGAATCTAATTCATAACTAAAGTAATAAATATAGTTATTAATAGAATAAATGTAATTACTAATTAATCAATTAGGATTATGTTAAATAATCACAAGGTTAATGAAACCGTTCGTGAAAAGGTACCTGCATGGGTATAAAAGCGGGACCTCATTGTAATCAATCAATCATGTCATATCTTATCAATAAAATATTATTATTATAAATACCTCTTGTGTATTTTTATAATTAAAGCTATTTTTGCTATCAAAGTTAACAAGCATACAAGTCTCCCTGCTACAGTATTCAAATCTACAACTTCCGTTGCTACATTGTGTCATGGTTCAGCCGGAAGCAACAGTCAGTTGCATTAAGTTCAGAGGAAGCAGAGTACATGGCAGCCAGTTTGTCTAGTTGTGAGGCCATATGGCTTCGCAAGATGTTGTTTGGCTTATTTGGTCAGGCGTTGAGACCTTCAGTGATTTACTGTGATAATCACAGTTGCATTAAACTCACGGAGAATCCAGTTTTTCATGACAGGTCAAAGCATATCGGGATCAAATATCATTTCATCAGAGACTATGTTCAGAAGGGAGCTGTGAAGCTTGAGTAAATTCCCACAGATGAGCAGGTAGTGAACATATTTACCAAAGCCTTACCACAAGACAAGCATATCTACTTCAGAGACAAGATGGGAGTGGTGAGGAACACTTTCCTCGATAAGAGGGAGTGCTAAAATTTGGGTACTAGAGGACAAGTGGTTCCCTAAGGCTTCGATCTTTGGCCTATGGAAAAGTGTCCAAATGTATTTGGACTTTTCTCCTAAAGTGACTTTATAAGTGGTAAAGTCAAATCTGATTTTAAAGTGACTTTATAGATGATAAAGTTACTAGTCTAATTTTAAAGTGACTTTATTAAAGTCAATGAAAAATTAGAGACTGAAAAAGTGACTATGGAAATAAAAGGCTAAGTGGGTCTTTATTTAAGTGGGGTGAATTAAAAAATAGAAAGTGAGAACTAAATGCACACTTATTCTCAGCCCTTGATCTAAAGCTATCTCAGCCATTGGATTTAAGGATTCCCCAAAAGTCACTTAGGGTTAGGGTAAAAGGAGAAAATAAGAGAAAAGGTCATTCATTCTTTCATGAGCAGATTGAGAGAGAGAGAGAGAGAAGGAGAGCAAGGAGAATTCATGAGCAGGGAGAAGAAGAAGAGAAAAACCTTGGCACAAATCCCAAGGCATTTATTTCAGCAGTCCGTATAGCAGTTTAGAGGCACAATTTTCGAGGCAGCTTGGCACGAAAATAGAGGAGAGAGAAGATAGCATTTATTGGCACAAATTTCGAGGCAGATTCCGTACATCAACAGTGGGTACGAAAATTGAGATTTGTATAGTGCATATTTTGAGGAGAAGAAACATCAGTGCACAGCACGCATTCCGAGGCTAAGTGGGCACGGATTTCGAGGCTAAAAAGACAGTTGTACTTTCCATGCAGTCTGTACAACAGTACAGAATTTCTGGGCACAAAAATCAAGGAGACCGTACAACATTTAATGCTGGTATCTCTTGCTGTAATTTTTTTGTTTTCATTGTTTTGCTGATTGGCACATTTGCTCGGAAAACAAGATAAGTTTGTTTTTGAGGTTGCTGGAATTTTTCTGTGTATTTTTGTTTCACTGTAAAAGCATTTTTCAGAAATAAAGAAGAGCTCTCAAACTGGTTTTCCCTAAGAGTTGTAGGGGGTTTTTCCAGGGTCACATTGACCAAAAATCACAGTGTTATTTTTCTGCGTGTGGCTGAAATATTTTTCTATGTTTTTATTTCTGCATTTCCAGCGTTGTGAAATTCCCAAATTTGTGTTTTCAGAAATTTATTTCATTTCCAGAATTTTGAATGTATGATTATGGGAATGGAAATTTAACTATATGGGAGTGATAAGGTGAAACTGAAAACTGGAGTGGGGTCAAAATTTCTACAGCCTGTGAGGCGATCCGCAAATTTGTTGAGGAACAGATCAGATCTAGTGCCAAGAGTCGGGGTGTGAGACCGGAGGGTTAGAGGATCGAGCATCCAGCCAGCAAATCGATCAACTAGAGGAAGTGACACAGTCCCTACGAATTATGATGCAGAGCAACGCAATGACTTCACAGAGGTTGTGCAAAGGCAGCGTGGGGATATCCATTCAAAGGTTGAATCAATGTCGAATCGCCAGTGATAGTGTGAGGTTATTTCTCACTAACTTTCCACAAGTTATATTCTCTGTATCGGATAGCCAGTAAGGCATCCAAGACTGTATTCAGAAACTACAGCATAATAATACAAAACCTCGGCTGCTACACTGATTTTTCTGCATTGGGTTTTTCCGAGGGAATTTGCCCAAAAATAACGGTGTCGAATGTGTGTGTTTATTTCTTTCCTGCGCTATATTTTGTTTCCGCAGCATTTTATATTTGTGAATACTGCAATGTGTTAGTTTCGTTATTTACCGTTATATAACAAAGTAGAAGAAACTCAACCAGTTGTTGTAGAAGGATTCCAATCCTGGAATTTTCACAAAGTTCTTAGTGGAACTATTGTCATTTGAATCCTAAATGAATTCTTGTTATGATATTTAAATAGCAAAGTTGTATAGTATTAGTAATCAAACTTTGTTGGCAGTTGTTACAATATGGGGAATCTCCTAAACAAGAGGAAAAAATTACATACACTTCAACTATTCCTCTTTTTGAAGTGGAATTGGATGAAAGGAACAATTTAATCTAGACATTCAAAATGTAGAACATATTCACAAAGAAAAAATTATTGAAATTTGTTGAAGGCATAGACGACACTCCAAATGTGTAATGACCCAACTCAAGTTATAGGGAACATAGAATATTAGCATGCATATGATAGCTACATATGCATGTATCACGTGTACTGCACTAGTATATGCACTAATCAATTATGAAAAGACTCATTGTAGGGTAATGAATGAATTATTGAAGTATTGAGTAAATCCCTAACTCACCAGAATATAATTAATGTATTGTGGGGTAAAAGTTATACCTACCACTATCATAATATAACTAATATTTTGTTTAAATGAAAGTAAAAGCATTGACTTACGCAAATAAAATATGATAATTTAATAAAATCCAAAATATTTACTAAATAATGATATTTAATAATAAATCCAAGATATTTATTAAATGATAGATATCTAATAAATCCAAGATATTTTAGGAATCCAAGATATTATGAAAGAATAATATTTTAATATAACTCTAAGATATTTTAATAAATATCTTGAAAGGATATTTGACTAAGAAATTTATTAAAAGAGGATATTTTAATAAATATCTTAGGGGATTTGTGTATAAAAGGAGAGGGGGGGGGAGGAGAATTGATGGGCATGGGTGAGTGAGGTGGGAAAACTGACCTGGATGTTGTCAAAGGATTTCTAACTGTGGGAAACAAGAGCAGTGAGTTTTAACAGAATCATAGAGTAATCTTGATTGTTATTGGAGTTTTGGGCACAGGGGCCAGAAGACTTGTCTTCTGGATCTGGGGACCAGAGAGGTTGACCCCAAATAGGCTGGGAGGAAAATGGCGGTTTGGTAACGGGAGTGGGAGCCATGACAGGTCAAGAACATCTTCAAACACAGTTCCAGGTAAGTATTAAATAGTCAATTGATATATATTCTGCTTCAAAAATCCCACTCTGGATTGTGTAATATAAATTTTGTTAATGATTGTTAAATCTGAAACTTCAAGGACCTTACATATGGTATCAAAGCACAGTGTCAGGCTCTTTGGACCTTATGGGCTCTGCGTATGTTTGTGTGTGATTATGTGCTATAAGAAGTATCCATAGAATATATATATATATATATATATATATATATATATATATATATATATATTTCTTCTTTCACTGGAAAATGTTCCTCAGAACCGCTTTAAGAATTTGGGATAAGTAAAACTAACTATCAATCCACCGTTTTATGAAGGCTGAGTTAGGATGAATGATGTTGTTAAATTTTGCATATACGGGACTGCTAATTTTGCTCTTCATGTACATGATAAATATTTCACTGATAATTTTGCTCTTCATATACATGATAAATATTTAACTGAGGCAGTTTGTACATTAGGATGGTTCATTGGATGCCAGTTTAAATTGATTCGGTTTCCCATGGCTTGTTTATTTGAAACTAAGGAATATTTAACGGCTATAGAAATTGGTCGACCTTGTGCTCTTACCGCGCCTAGGAGACCTGCAATAGCAACTCCCACAACATACATTTTGATTGTTCTATCATTCATTGGTAAGGTGGGAGGATTTGTTGCATCCATTCCACAAGTAATTGTTTTCGGGCTTTTATGTTTCATATAGACATTGCTTGTTGCTTTGGGTCTTTCAAACCTGAGATATAGTGAAACTGGAAGCTCGCGGAATATGATAATAGTGGGACTATCTTTATTCCTTCTCTATCAATTCCTTCTTATTTTCAACAACATGTTAAAGGACATAACAACCAGTTAGAAAAACATTTCCAACCATATGCAATTGGGGAAAATGGTCCCATCCAAACTGGTGTGCATGCGATTAACTTCTTCCTAAAATACAGTTTTCTCAATGCACATGGTCATTGTATTTATTGTAGCATTGATTTTGGATAATAGTAAACCCGACAACATCTGAATTCTTCCCAACTCTGAAGAAAAATAAAAAATAAAAAATAAAACTCTGACAAAGTTGGAGGTTGAACTAGGGAAAGGCTTGCACCCACAAAGGATTTCATCTTTGGCAAAAACAAAAAAAAATCCCAAAGAAGCCAGGAGCAAAGCCAGCCAAATAATTCTGAAATACCCAATTGAACTGTGAGTTGAAGCATTTGTAGAGGGCGATAGTTTGGTGAATTCTGAAATATTTTGATCAGTTCAATAGCCTTTTTTATCAGCTCTGTAACCTCAGCTCTATGGCACTTATAATCTTAGCACAAAGTTGCTCGGCCAGCAACTCGCTGAACTGCCTCAACGGCCTTCATCGTTGTAATCATCTCCGGATAGACCGGCCTCGCCCAATATCCTCCATAATTTCCTTAACTTCGCCCATTTTCCGACTTAAAACCACTGTAAACCTCGGGCACACTTTGCCTCTTCAAAAAAAAAAAAAATATTGACAGCCCATAATTGTGCTTCGAAGTAGTTTTCTTAACAGAAATTACCCAGTTTCTCCTGAGATGCCCTTTCAGAAATTCTTAAATCAATTTCATAAAACTGAACCAAGTGCGACAAATTCCCTCAGACCAACGCATAACCGATTGTGGCGATTATGATTACGGTGTCTTTGCATTGAACCTTCACTATTGCCCTTAGTAGTCATCACTTCCCAACTGAAGCGGTTTGTTGTCAAAGAGCTATGTTGCCAGGAAACGTGGGTGCGGGTGCAGGGACGGGGACGGGGACGGCATTTTTTGAAACAGGGTGCGTGGGTTCGTCTGGGTATTTTTATATTAATATATATTATAAATTATAATTTATATATCATATATCATATATAATACTATATTTTATAAATTAAATTTATAAATTATAAATTTAATGAAAATTAAGACTAAACAAACTCTAAGAACAAAAATTTAAAATATTTTTTGAATTTTTTATTTTATAATTTTTTATTTTTCAAAATTTTTATATCCAAATTAACGCTCTAAACTAAAACTAAACCAAAAAATCTAAAACTAAGAGTCAAACTAAAAAAAAAACGAAATCTAAAACCTATCATAAAATAAAACTATTTTAAAACTAACGCTATCAAAAGCGGAATGAATAAAAACTAAGATTTAAATCTAAACTAACAAAATAAAAAATTAACAAATCTAAACCTAAACTATACTAAACCCTTATGCACGCAAAATGAATCCGATCAAAACAAATCAACGCATACATATGATATTTCTTATCTGCGTGAGTTTCAGGTTGGGCGACGGGAGGAGGAGCCCGATGTCGACGCAAAGCAGAATCTGAAGGCTCGGTAGCAAAGAAACTATGCAGGTCGAAAGCCACACTCTTTTTTTGTGTGCGTTTTGTTGTGTAGGTTAACGTCCACGGCAGAAGAAGGATGGAGCTCGAGGGATGATCGCTTCGTTTTCTGAGTGCGTTTATTTGCAGGGTTAATGATGCTACGACGGCGTAAGAGGGATGAGGAAAATGGTTCGATAGCAGAGAATGTTGCGTTTGCGAGCAGTGGAATGTTGGGCGGTGAGAAAGAATGGGAAGCAGCGTGCAGAATGAAGAGGGTGGAGAATTTAAGACTAAACAAACTCTATTTTATTAAATTATAATTTATTTTTAATATTTATTAAAATTTAATTAAATTTTTTAATTTTTAATCATTTAAAAAAATTTATATATTTGAAAAAATTGTTCATGAAGAACCCTGAAGAACCTGAAATTCGGGTCTAAGTACCCAAACGATAGGTTCTTCATACCAAAAGAACCCAAGAACTCGAATTTTTTCTTTTGAAGAACCCGGTTCTTCTGAGAAGAACCCAGTTCGTTTGGGTTCTTCAGGGTACTTGGGTGCGGGGAATCCGGTACTTGGGTGCGGGAACCCGGTGTCGGTTCGGGAACCCCACCCCCGGGTGCGGGAACCCGTGCAACGTAGTCAAAGAGTGATCCCATCAATTCTGAGCGTAAAGAAATTTCGTGAAGAAATTGCTGGACTGTGTAGAAATTGCGTGAAGAAATTGTTGGACTGTGTAGAAATTGCGTGAAAATGATTGATTGACTTGCCTGCTATTTGCTCATATACCTCGGGCTTCTTGTTCAACAGAGGTCATAATCGACCTATGCCCTCCTTCAGCTCTCATATTACCTGTGCCCTCGTATTACCTGCAGCGGTCCATTGTATTACTCGAATAGTTGTGACCAATGAAAGAGCAGGTTGCCTTGAAAAATTGATTTGATTGCTAAGTTATGCACTGCAAGTTGAAAAGATTGGTGGTTACTACTCAGCATTGCTTCTGTACTTTTCACTCCATCCATCAGCATATATCCCACACCAAGGCTGTTCTCTTTTGGGATGTGGTTGAAGCCCCGCTTGTTTTGTATCCACGGGCTTCAACAGCTGTACAGACATTATCGGCACTCACTAAATCTTTGCTTCTTTTACAAAATTAAAGATAAAGAGGAACAACTGACTGCTAAGAATAGGACAACAAGATTACAAATCTTTACATACAAACGCAAGGCCAGTTCCTGGAACCAAAACTGAACAGAGATTAAACTCCATAATCTTTGACTTAAATTTATTCACTAAACCAGGACCCTATACAACCCTGAATCCTGACTTTAATTCAGTTTCCTTCTCAGCCGGCCCTTTGGGAATAGGAACCAGAGCTATAACTATATATTATACTCCAATCGCCTCAGAGAGTCGAGCTCTTGACTTCGAAGGAATAGCCTTGTTGTGTCTTTCATGCCAATAATGAGACCTTAAAATATATGTTTAACACATAAGCTCAGCCCTGCAGAAATGGCGAATCGGTTAAACTCCTCGTTGCTTTTACATCAATCGTCGCTTCCACAGTGGCACAAAGTAGCTTCAAGCCGTTCCAGTGGGTGCATTGACTGAAAAAGACGTGCCAAAAATGCAATAGTGGATGCTTTAAAGGGAGTAAGTATTAAAAATAGAATATGAAATGGGCCACCTAAGTATTAAGAAAATATGAAGTAGGCCACGTGAGTAAGTATTAACTGAAAACAAAAGATGTCGGCCACTTATAATATTTATTTTTAATATGGATATGATTAGTTGTCTTAAAGAAAAAAGAAAAAAAAATTAATTCATATGATTGAGCGGTGTAACTTGTATAATTTAAAAGTTTTGGATTTATTCATTTAAGTTAATATATTCAAAAAAAAATTTATAATTATTAATTCTTGTAAAAAGGGGCATTGAAATATAATTACTATTAAAAAAAAACATTTTATGTTAAAATAATTTAAATAATTAGAAGTATAAATTATATGTTTTAAAGGAGAAAAAATGTTCGAGAAGGTCCAACTTTATATAAGTCCAATCTAGGGAAATATGACAAAGTAATACTATAGTCTATGAAAACCCTTGCATTTTGTTAAACACCATGTTAAACACGCACATGGTGTATGAGAAAGATGAACACACACACAAGAGACTCAACACACAATGAAGGATAAGCGTGAGACTTTCTTATTTTCCATTATACAAAGATGTACATTTATAGTACAATGGTGTGACTCTTGGTTTCACATTCCAAGGTCACTTGGACTCCATTGTGACTTTTCGTATTCCACACCTACCCATGTAGGATTAGGTGTTCGAACATCCCCCCTTAATCCGAAGGGGTTTCTTGTGTCCGAAGGGGTATGTGTGAGTCCAAGAAAAGAGTTGTAATACAAATCTGCAAGGTATACATGGCAGCACTTGGGCTGAATCAACTCTCTGAAATGTTGGAAAAAAGAGGTGGTTTTAGGATGACCACAAACACTAGAACGCAAAACTTGTTGCAGTTCCCGGAACTCTTCCAAAACTGGCAAGAAGCTGAAAGCTTCTGCTAGAGGAATTGTCCCTCATAAAAAAGGGAGACCTTCAACCTAAAAGAAGGGAGGTCTACTACCTGTGATGGTTTTAGGATTACTAACAACTCTGGAATGCTTGAAGCATTTCCTGGAACTCAACCAAAGCTGGCAAGAAGCTGAAGGCTGCTAAGCTGAAGGCTTCTGCTAGAGGAAGTGTTCCTCATATGAAAGGGAGACCTTCGACCTAAAAGAAGGGAGGTCTACTACCTGTGATGGTTTTAGGTTATCCACCAACCAAAGATGATGGTTTAAGGTTTTCCACCAACCGAAGGCATGCTCATGGGCATCCGTGTCTCGGGCTACATCTCTGACTCTGGAATAACGAATTGTGGGCTCAGGCTCGCTTGAACTGCTGGCTACAACTCTGAACATGGAATGAGAGATTGTGGCTCAGCCTCGCTTGATCTGTCGTCGAAGCTTGTACATGACCACCATTTTCCCCCCTGTCAGGGACAAGGTGAGATGATGGCGAAAACTCAACTGCAAGTTTGCTCAATATCCGTGAAGAAGTTCTAACATGTGTCGTAAACATCTTCTTGGCTGCTGATGCCCATTGCCAAGAAGCAATCCATCCAAGATGAATCTTGGTTCTTGCAGGAGGCTTGTGTCTGAAGCATCTGTCTGAAGAATGGGTGTGCCGACCACAGTGCTTGCATGGATGAAGATCAAAACAGTGATCTTTCATATGGCCAACTCGATCACAGTGTTGGCATTTCTCAATATGTTGTTGTTGTGGAACAGGATCTGGAACAGCTGCAGGTGAACTGTCATACAAGAATCCGGCACTCTGAAATATGATGGGCTTGGTGTAGTCTGGAATATGAAAGGACACATCCTTGTCATATCCAAGACCAGTTCGATGCTTGTTGTGGACAAGCTCTTCCCAAGGTCTGATGATGGGCTTGAGAAGTGCAGGTTGAACTGCTGCATCTACATGTACATCTGCTCTAGTACAAGGAACTGAATGTGGATCAACTGCAACTTTACTGACTTGCTGCTGATGGGAGTCTTTCTCAATCTTCTGAACAGAAACAGATTCAGAATGGTGACTCTTTTGCTGAAGTTCGTCTTGCTGAAGCTGAGATTCCAACTGCAAAAACTCAATCTTTTCTTGTGCATCTTGCAAACAACTTTGAATGTTACAAAGAGCATCCTTGCTCATTTTTACCATATCATCAACATTGGAATGAATGAGGTTATTCAACAACTCTAATGCCTCATTGATTTTAGCCATTTTCAACAACTTAGGCTCAAAAAATGAAAGGGTGTCGGCTTCAACCGAAAATGCACCCGTTTACAATGTGATTCAACAAGAAATACAAATGACTCAAGAGAAATTCCAACTATGGAATTCTCAAAGTACAAAATCTGCTCCTCAAATGATGGAGGACAATCAACAATGACTTATATCAACAATTTTCCAACAACTCAAATACTGATTGCAACTATGAAGAAGCAATACAATGTCAACTCAATACAATATTTCTGCAAAATATTTTTGTAAATGTGCAGCTGAAAACACTATGCAAGAAGCCTTTAAGGCAGCGGAAATTTCTTCAAATAACTGTTTTCAATGATGGCAAACTTGTCTTCAAATGTCAAATTCTTCAAAAAATCACCCTCTTATATATGCCACAAATCATTAAATGTCAACTTCATTTTTCTCTAAATATAGTCCATGTTCTTCATATGCCCTTTCCTTCATTTCTACTGTTCATATCTCTCTTTCCTCTCTCTCTGCTATTTTTTTTTAATTAATTAAAAATTAATTAAAAAAATGGGAATAATTAAAAATGGGTGTAATTAAAAAAATGGAGAGGGCTATTAGTTAATGTTTATTATATGGGGGGTTGCTATTATAAAATGGAGAGTAGCGTTAAATAAAATTGAAAGGTCGAATTATATTAAAACAATTGACTGTTAACAAAGGGAGGCGGAGTTTAAATAATGAGAAGGCCGAAAGGCCGTGAGGGTACGCTGCAGGGGAAGATGCGTAGAGGTGACTGCGTTTGGTTGAGTTGTGAGGGCGTGGGCGTGGTCGAATGGAGGTTTAAGGAGGCGAGGGGAGCGTTGGCAGGTGGGAGATGGCGTGGGGAGGAGTCGTGTGTGGAGTGGGTTGAGATAAGCCGTGAGGGAGGAGGCGTAAAGAGATGTGGACTAGTAGGGAGATTAGGGAGAGCGCACAAGGTTGGGATGGCATTGAATGTTTGATACCAGAGTGGAGTGCAGTGGTGTATGCGGATGGGTAGAACGCAGTGCGTTGAGGGTTTCTTTTAAAAAGTTTTAAAACTTAAAAAAAATGTTGGAAGGGGAATGGGTATGCGAGTTGAGTGTTGAAGCGTTCAAGTGGGAACGGTGAGAATGCTGCGTTCAAGTGTTGGAGTGTTGAAGCGTTCAAGTGTCGAAGCGTAGAGGAGTAATGGCGAGTGTTTGGAGCAGTGAGAATGTAGTGTAGGGAGGAGTGTAGTGTGATGAGGGCGCAGGGCGAATGAGAACAGGGAGGCCATGAGGGCCGAGGAATTGCAGGAATTTTTTTTTTTTTTTTCAAACAGCAGAGAGAGATTCACTTTAAAACAGCAGTAGAGAAATGCAATCCAGAGGCTCAGAAATTTTTCCAATAGCCCAGCAACAGAAAATATTTTCTGGCAGTAGAAAAAACCCAGAATTGCAGAAATTTTCCAATGGTAAAACTCAGAAATTTTCTTCAGAAACCCAATATAAATAGTATCCAGCAGCTCTTCAAATTGCAGATTTTAATGAGCAATTGCGTATAAAGTAGAAAACTCCCTGGAATGTATCACGTAACCCAAGTGCCGCAAAATGTCAAGAATTTTTGGCAGATATGCACAGCCATAAACACAAATGGCTTAATTAATTTGGAGTAGGCCAAGAATTGCCTGGCTTTGATACCATGTTAAACACACACATGGTGTATGAGGAAGATGAACACACACACAAGAGACGCAACACACAATGAAGGATAAGCGTGAGGCTTTCTTATTTTCCATTATACAAAGATGTACATTTATAGTACAATGGTGTGACTCTTGGTTTCACATTCCAAGGTCACTTGGACTCCATTGTGACTTTTCGTATTCCACACCTACCCATGTAGGATTAGGTGTTCCAACACATTTTACTAGAGAAGTATTACACATAGAATATCCTGCATTAGGACAAGGAGGTCGCGTTTAATCCAGGGTAATAAACAGTGGAAGAATATGAGATAATGATTATAGAGCAGGGAAAATATGTTCCTTATCTAGATACTCACGAACGTCAAGCCAAGCGTTTTGTATATGGATTAAATCCTCGAATCAGGGCTATGGTTAGAATGTGGTAACCATCATCAAATACTCAAAGCAATCATAGAATCCATGCTGTAGTCAACAATAATCAAACAGTGCATCAGTGCATTGTTGTGGAATCTCCAGGTACTATCAATGGAATAAAACTTAAAATTTTATTTGATATCGGTGCTACTAATAGTCTTATTTCATCATATGCATTAAATAGATGTGGGTTGGCAGCTTACACGCAAAAAAATTTCAGACATGTAGAAACGGCTTCAGAAGAACTTCAATCCATAAGTTTAAGTGTTGAGGAATACAAAGTTAATCTAGGGGTCAGTTAAACTAGGTTAAAAGTACTAGGATGAATGATCACAATGGGAAATAAATTAGTTTCTAACTATTTCTCGAGATCTTGTGTTGATTCTTGGATGTCACTGCCTTATTTTCATAATTATAGCAACAATCCTAATATAACCCAAGATGTATTACTCTGAGTCATCCTTGATAATTTACCCAAAGTATTCAGGGTTATGTAACAATCAATGGCAGGGAGAATGGTTTTTCGACTTTTGGAAGAAATTGAAGCTTTTAACCATCGTGATAAAATGAAATTTTATATAATTCAATATTCGAAAGCTATGAAGCCTGGGGTGATACATTTTATTAGAGGAGACGGGATAATTAATGCGAATGTATGTATCAAAGACATATATCAATTGTTCGTTTTATGGGTGTTTGATAATAACAAGACATACCTTCACTAAAAATAAAGAAAGTTGTATTTTCGAAGCTCAATCCCACTCAATTACTAAGCCATTACTTTTACCTTACATTCCATCCGACAAAGGAGTTGAGATAACTCAAGGATATCAGCTACAAAGGTTTCCACAATAAAGTTTTAAGATTTTGTATATCGTGCAAGTAAAGTTTAAAGTACATTCAAATTATTATATTAAAATGAGCACATTGACATCACTTTAGACATTAAACTTTTTCTGTAACTTTTGAACACTAGAATGGAAACTATCCTAATTGTTTTATGCAATTGAAGCATTCCATTCTTCAAGTGATGTTGAGCTTTCCATATATATATATATATATCTTATTCGCTGATAACTATAACCATTGATGATATGAATTTATGCAAATATCTTTTATACTGTTTTCTTATGGTAATACTTTAATTACTATCCAAGCATTATGTGTAAGTGGTTTAAGGAGTACAGTGAAGTTTAAATTTTTATAGTTTAATATACACTAAATTGGACATTTTGATATTCAAACCATTATGTCAATGTTAAGATAGATAATTACCCATTTACAACTGTAAGGATATATCGATATCCAAAACAAAATAATATGGTAGCATAGAATTTTCATGGAAAGAAAAACAATATGGTTTAGGAAAGAGAAATTAAGGACATTATGACACTATATAAGATGATTCATGGTAATTATTTAGGCATTTATAAAGGCTAGTTGGCAGAGTTGCTCCAAAGAAGTTAACTCTTGAAGAAAGGAAGAATGGTAATGAAAGCATGACTATGGACATTATGGCAAGACCATTAGATGTGGAGCTACAACCACATAAAATGCAAACCTAGTTTAAGATAAATGATGGATGAAAAAAGCCACTAACTATTCAAGAAATGTTGACTTTTTTCTTAGAACATCTCTTAGGGAGAGCGCTCTGCAACTCTGACGATAACCTAACCCTAGCTTCCATTGCCGTCGCAGAGGGCTTCTGCGGGCTCTGTCCCTGCAGCTGGCTTCCCTCTGCACTCCACAGGGCACTCTCTGAGCAGGCCTGGCATGGAGTCGGCGGTCAAGAAGGGTGGCCCTTCTTTCTAAGAGCAGGTGTTGGGCTCCTCTCACACCCCTGGCTCTTCCTTCTTTACCCGCCTCACTGCCTCTTCAGCTAGTCCAAGGTCGAATTAGGCTAACAGCATTAGACCACAGCTTCAAGCAAACGACAAAGCTTCCAAGCACCCAGGCTCTGACATGGAAGGACTTCAGAAAGCAGGGACTACAGCAGAAGTCTCTACCTCTCCCAGGAATCCAAAGAGCCCCAAATCGGAGATCACAAAAACGGACCAAGACAAAGTACAAACAGCAAAAGCCTGTCACCCGAAGGCTGCAAAAAGTCCAGAGATAATCATACAAGAACCGGATATAGAGGTATATAGAGATTATATGAAAGAACATGCAGTTATTTGTAATTTTATAGGGATTTGGCCCTCAGAAAGAGCTCTGAAACGATGGATACAGGCAAAATGGAACCCAAAAGGGGCCATAGAACTGCAGCTTAGCTCGAAAGGCTTTTTTACAGTGGTGTTCGCCCTGTTAGAAGACAAGGATTGCATTTTTGAGGGAGGGCCGTACTTTTTCAACTTTGCTGGCCTTTACATGACATTTTGGAAGGAAAACTTCATGCCTGAACAAGAAGATTTCACTAGAGTCCCGGTCTGGATCAGATTATACTCTCTCCCAACAGACTACTGGGCACCATCAGTGCTTCAAGCTATTGGTAATGGCCTAGGGGAATACATCAAAATGTCAGAAGGTACTCGAAATGGCCACTAAATCTCATATGCTAGAATATGCGCCTACATAGATGTTTCAGGAGCTTTGCCCGAAGCCATTAGCCTGAACTTCAGAGATGAAATATGGCTTCAACCAGTGGATTATGAGCACATCCCTTTCCGATGTAGGAAATGCCACAAACACGGACACCTATTTCGAAACTGCCCACAGAACAAGCCACCTCCAAAAGAGGACACAACGGAAGCTAGAGATGATTAGGGCTTCACCAAAGTTTCTCATAAAAATAAGCAGGCTAGAAGGCATACAGCGGGAAAGGAAGCACCCAAACAAACCACGCATAAAAGATATGAAATCCTCACATCTACAACATTGGAGAAAAGACAGCCAAGCAATAGTGCAGAACAAACTTCAGAAAAGTACAAAGACCTAGACAGAGACATGGAAAACAACACTAATCTAGCTTCTCAAGAACAGGTCACTCTGGAGGAATCTGAAATGGACTATACACAGGATCCACCTACTTCGGAGGACAAGGCTTTAGAGGAAATACTGGTAGGAATGGATCTGCAAAAATTATCAAGGGAATGGACCTCCAAAGGTTTTGAAGATATCCCAGAGGACCAGCTCAAAAAGATTGAACAGGCATACAATCTTCAACAGACTTTCCAAAAGCAAAGTGAAAATCAAAACAAAGGTGGGAAGAATCCAGCTAGAGGCGTCAAGGCGAACCTCAAGGTCAATACTCAAATAACCAAGGCTCAACAGAAGAGAAAAGGATGAAAATCAACAAGTCAACACATAGCCGAACTAGGATTAACCCTCATTAATGCTGACAAGGTAAAGGCTCTCATTTTCATTCCAAATATTTTGTCATGACATGGAACATTAGAGGACTTAATAGCCCTTCAAAACGTAGGATTCTCAAATCAAAAGTAATCTCTGAGAAAGCTCATATTCTTTTATTGCAAGAGACAAAAAGCAGTCTTGCTGATATGAGAAGCATACAGCAGACCTGCTTTAGAAAACAGTATAGCCATATGGCCATTGCTGCTCAAGGCATGGCAGGAGGCATTGCCACCTTCTGGAAGGACTCCAGGTTCCATTTATTAGACTCTTTTGCTTCCCAACATGCCCTAACAACCATTCTTCAGGTCATAGGAACCAAAGAGAAACTTTGTATCACAAATGTTTATGGTCCCCATTCGGTTAAAGAGAGACTTGCTTGGATCACTCAACTGAAACTCTACCTCCAATCCTTCAACTACAAGATGAATATTCTAGTAGGGGACTTCAATATGATTCTGAATCTGGAGGAGAAAAGGGGAGGTCTCCGTCGCCTGGATTTGGACTCCAATGCTTTCCAAAGTTTAATTGATGATCTGAATTTCATAGACACCCCCACAAAAAATGGGGTCCATACTTGGAACAATCGGAGAGGGGGGGAGTGCTAGATTGCCTCTCATTTGGATAGATTTCTTCTCTCTAAAGAGCTTTACCTATCCTCTTTGGAAACAGAGGCTTCCATTGTTCTGCAGGTGGGATTTGATCATTGGCCGGTTGTGCTTTCTTTTCAAATTTCCTTAAGACCCAAAAACGCTCCCTTTAGGTTTGAAGCCTTCTGGTTGTCCCACTCAGATTTTCATGACAAGATAAAAGAATGGTGGTCTTCAGATCTTCCCCCTCAAAATAGCAAGATGAAAAGTTTCCATCAAAAACTCAAGTTTGTTAAACAAGAGTTAAAAAAGTGGAATAAAGACACCTTTGGGGATATAATCATTGAGAAAAAGGTTATAGAGAACAAATTGAAGTTTCTCCAACAAACTATCATTCAGAACGGTTTAACCGAGGAAACAAAACAAATTGAATCGGAGCTTCAGCAAGAATGGGACCAACGGGCTACTCAAGAAGAGATTCTATGGAGACAGAAATCACGTATCCAGTGGCTCAAAGAGGGGGAGCGCAATACTGTAATATTCCCAATTAGCTTTGCTAATTGGAATATTTCATTTTTGCTTTATTTTGCCGCTTTAGTTAGAAATAATAAATAAAGTGAGAAATAAGAGGGGTCACCTCACTTTAGTCACCTCACTTTATTAAATAAAGTGTTTTCCTAGTTGATTAACGTTATAACTTAAAGAGGGGGCCTTGGGGGTCCACACGTATATGAGGGGAGGCCTCACACTGACCCAAGGGTAACTGCAAGGTGAAGGACGCAGTTAAGTTTTGGAGGGAGTTTGACATTATAAAAGGAGGGGTTCTCACTTCATTTGGGCATTCATGATTTGATATTATTATTGAGAGCTAGACTTCTGTCTGCTTCAGCACGTCGGTTGTTTAGTCGGTCTGCAACACTGTTTAGTGCAACCGAGTGTCTCCGGTCGGAGATCTCACCCTTAGCCTCGGGGGACTTCGAGTGCCTGCCCTGGTAAGGTTATTTCTGGTTTCACCCTTAGCTTCGGGGGACTTCGAGTGCCCGCCCTAGTAAGGTTCTGTTCTGAGTACACCTTTCAGTTTCAGTAGCAAAGTAGCAGCAGTTTCTTGTGCAGATCTGGAGAGGAAGAAGCCCTCTTGTGGCTGCGCAGTTCAGAGGAGGAAGGACGCTGTTTCTGCAGGAGAGAGGACGCTGAACAGCCTAGGAGAGTGAGGACGTTGTTCCAAGGAGGACGCAGTCCAGATCTGAGCAGGAAAAACGCTGTCCAGGAGGAGGAAGGACGCAGATCAGCTGTGGGAGAGAGGACGCTGTCCAGTTCTGAAGAGGAGGACGCAGATCTGAAGGCCATTGATAGATCCAGCCTTGGAGAGGGTAGATCTGAGCAGATATTTGCAGATCTAGTTTTGTATGTTGCAGATCTGAAGGTATAGCACTAGATCCAGCTTGGGAGATTGCAGATCTGAGGAGATATTGGCAGATCTAGCCTAGATCTGAAGAGATAACATCAGATCCAGCCTTGGAGGCTGCAGATCTGAAGAGATATTGTCAGATCCAGCATAGATCTTAGGGATTGGTAGCAGATCTGATCTAGGAGGACGCAGATCAGGAGGGACAGGACGCAGATCTGATTGGGGGCTTCAGATCCAGCAGATCTGAGCATTCAGGAGGCAGATCCACCAGGTAGGACGCTGATCTGAGGAGCAGGCTTGTGCGTGGTGGGCTCAACAGCGTTTTTCTAGCATTCAGTAGCTGATCCATCTGTCTGGAGGTTTTGGTGCTTAGTGCTTCATCTGTTTCTGCGCTGTCACTAGCAGAGACAGCGTTTTCCATTGGTGAGGGTTTGGAGTCTGAGATCAGCTGTTTTCCAGCCTTCAGCCCACAGTACCAGCGCAGTCCAGCTTCAGTCTTCAGAGCAGCTAGGACGCTGTCCTTGTTGCAGCCATTATTCTGTCTGAGAGGGTCTCCACTTGCCTAGGGCAAGGATAGGTGCACTTACTCTGATTTTCTTGTACTCCTCTCTATGTACTTTCAGATTAATAAAATGGCTCAGTTTTCTGGAATCCTATGTGCAATTGTTCAGTGATCTGGTTCTGCATCGTATTTTCTATATCTGTCTGGCAATTTTCTGTTTATTACTGGTTATTTCCCTTTGGGGATATTACAAATACCTCCTTTTACCACAAATCGATGATTCAGCACAGGAAGGTTAATAAAATCCTTAATCTCACGAATGAACAGGGGTAGATGTTGGATACTCATCAGCAAATTGAGGAAGAGCTTCACAGGCATTTCTCAAGTATCCTTAAGGAAAGTAATTACAACAATGATGACCATATCCGAAAAATGACAAAGCACATTCCTTCAATCTTAACCAAGGAACATAATCAGATGATGTTAAAGAAGATAACTATGGAGGAGTTGGAAGAGGCGGTTCAAGCAATGCCGAATGGAAAAGCTCCAGGACCTGATGGATTCACCATCAACTTCTACAAGGCTTGCTGGGATACTATTAAGGATTCGGTGTATGATTTGGTGGAAGAATCTCGAGTGAAGAAATCAATATGCCCTTTTCTCAATGCCACCTTCCTGACTCTCATCCCCAAATCGGAAAGAGCCAACACCCCTGATCAGTTCAGACCCATTGCCCTCTGTAATGTAATCTATAAGATCATTTCCAAAATTATTGCCAATCGGTAAAAGCCTCTTCTGCCACTCCTTATCTCAGCGGATCAGACAGGCTATGTAGAGAGAAGGCAAATAATGGGCAGCATCATTCTGTCTCAGGAGATCATTCACACACTCAAAGATCAAGGAAAACCGGGGATGTTGATCCAGTTGGACATGTCCAAGGCCTTCGACAAAATTAACTGGAAATATATCCGCCACATGCCTGTGTTGTTTGGATTCAATAAAGAGAACATAGCATGGATCATGGCCCTAGTCTCTGGTGCCTTTTTCTCCATTCTTCTCAATGGCTCTCCCACTGCTATCATTAATCCCTCTCGCGGCATAAGACAGGGAGACCCCTTTCTCCCTTCCCTTTTATCGTTTTGGCGAAGAGATTAGGCAGATCATTCTCAGTAGCCTCGGCCAATGGCCTGATCTCTGGTCTCAAGCTTTATCCTTAGCTTCCACCTTCAACCCATCAGCAATTCGTCGATGATACACTCCTTATGGGTTGCCCAACGCTCAGGGAAGCACTAGCCATCAAAAAAATCCTCAATGACTTTGTGTTAGCCTCCGGTCTGGATGTCAACCATTCAAAATCCAAAATCTTCTTCTTAAATACCCCAACTGCCATTCAATTGCATATTGCTCGAGTCATGGGTTTTCAAAGAAGCTCTTTTCCTTCCAAATATCTGGGCGTTCCCCTTACTGATAAGCCCCTGGCCTTTTCAAACTGGGAATCTCTCATCTCCAAACTCAGAAAGAAGATTTCAAATTGGACCTTCAGAGCTCTTAATCTTGCCGGGAGATTAATCTTTGTCAAGTCTGTCCTCCAAGACATGCCCATCTATCTTTTCTCGGCTATTGCAACTCCGAAATCGGTATCCAGCCAAATCAGAACTATCCAAAGGGATTTCCTCTAGAAAGGTAAAGCCATCAAAGGAAAATTGGCTCTGATAGCTTGGGATAAGGTGTGCTCTCCAAAGCATGCAGGGGGTCTTGGTCTTAGAGACCCTAATCTCCTTGGACAAGCCCTGGGAGCTAAAACTTGGTGGAGATGGTTGACAAATTCCTCGACCAACTGGGCTCTCCTTTGGAAGGCCAAATATGCTCCCACGACACCATGGGATTCTCTCATTAGGCTTTCTGGAAACCTCAAAGGATCACCGATGTGGAATAAGGCCTAGGAAAACAGACTGATAATTCAACGACATAGTTTCTGGGAAATAGGCACTAGTCAGCATGCACTTTTTTGGGATGATGAGTGGGAGCAGAGCCCAAGATTGGATAAAGAGACCTACAGACCCCAAAAAGAGTATCTGGAGGAGCAAAACAAAAGAAAAGTTAGAGACTACTGGAAGAATAACAACAATACAAATTGGAGAGAATGGAGAATCTCAGTGACTTCCTCCCATTCCATCTCCATCATTCTATTCACACACTTATGCAAGAGCTTAGCAAGAGGCAGATTCAAAAGGAGGAAGGCCCTAACATTCTTCAATGGGGAGCAAACACGACAAGAACCTTCAACATTAAAGAAGCTTACAACCTTTTACAAAACCCGACCTCTATTCAAGAGGATATTAAATGGAAAAGATTATAGAATCGAAGGCACTGGCCAAAGATCAGCCTCTTCATCTGGTTAATGACGCACAGGAAAACTCTTACATGGGACAGCCTTCAAAGAAAAGGTTTTCAAGGCCCCTCGGTTTGCATTCTTTGCCTTTCGGATTCTGAATCGATAAACCATCTTTTCAACACTTGCCCTTTTGCCTCTAATATATGGTCTTGGTTCCTTTTAGTCTTCAAAACCTCGGACCATGCTATTCACTCCATCCATACTACCCCGGAAAACTGGAGCTCTGCTTTCTCCAGCCAACCTCTTGTCAATCTGGCGTGGAATTTTCTCCCAGGCATTATTTGCTGGGCAATCTGGAAGGAGCGTAACTCTCGGATCTTCAGGAATGTGGCTTCCTCGGAAGAACAGAGCATCTTCAGCATAAAGATCATCATGAGGGAATCACCCTCAATTGCAAAGCTCCTTGATGCCCCTAACCCGCCTTCTGTGGCAAAAAGAAGGATTCTGACCCTCCTTGATCTTCCCATTCCTAGCAGCGCTTTCTCTCTCATCTCTGCTTCGATTACTACCTCGCCTCTGAATGTCTAGTATCCTCCAGATCCACCTCTCCTCAAGTTAAACTATGACAGGGCCTCCAAAAACAATCTGGGCTTGGCCAGCTTTGGAGGAGTGTTTCACAATGCTCAGGGTATCATCATGTGGATCTATTATGGCAATTTAGGTCACAACACCAATAATGTGGCTGAGTTTCAGGCTTTGGCTAAAGGTCTTGACATAGCCAAACAAAACAACTTCTGGCCTCTCTTGGTTGAGGGAGATTCTAACATCGCTACCCAAGCTTGTAGAAAACTTTAGCAAGGGAGAAAAATGGAAAAAATCTCAACTGGCTGGCGCATCAACAGACTCCTCCAGTGGATCAGTGACAATATCAAAGTGGCAAAAGGGATTTCTTTCCATGCGGTCCGGAGAAAAGCTAATAGCCTGGCTGATTACCTGGCCAACCAGGGGGTCATCACGCATGAACGGCTCGTGTCCAAGGATTGGACATCCCTCGAGTATATCGACATAAAGGATAAATGTAATGAAATAAGTATGAATGATCTGCTCAAGGCTGGCGTCCTTTCCCCGCAGCCGAATCCTGCCATCCACAAGGATCATGTACCAAATTAAGGTTCCTGCATGCGATCTCACAACGGGGAGATCTAGGCTCCGATCAGGATCGTCTGCCAACCTGCATGTCGCAATGAATATGCATGCTCCTATTAACCGGACTGCCATGCGTCATCGTCCTGGGAAGGCAGCTTGTTTCCATTCGCCTCACCCTATTTATCTCCCCCTCCATAAACTTTATTCTCATTCCGCTATTGTCTGGCAAAGAAATTCCCCCTTCTCCTCTGTTCTGTTTTCCTTCGACTCCTCGCAGAAGCTCTGTCTCATTCTTCTCAAGGTTTCCGCCATGCCTCCTCGCCGCAGACACCCCCCTCCTCCCCATCCCCCTTGTCGCAGCCGCTCCTCCCAGTGGGAAAACCCTGCTAGACAACCCATGACCCAGGCAAAGACCCAGGCTCGAAACGCGGCTTGACATTTCAGGGAGGTCACCCCGGCGCCAATGCAGGACTTCTTGGAGGGTCTGGAAGCAGAGGTTGCGGCTCGGCGACGGGCCACCCCGACGGAAACGGTGGATGAAGAATTTCACTGGATCCCGAACCCTGGACTAACCCGCAGCAAAGAGAATCTCTTTACGAGAGCGGTCAACCTTCATTGGAATACCAAGACCCTCCTCTCTCTTGCTCTGCAGGAGCAAAACAAAATCAGCCGGAATCTAGAAAAGAAGATACAGTCCCTCTCGCAGAAGTTTGAAACCTTCATCCACACGGTTCACCACCTGCGCTTTGTGGAAAGCTCTTCGCCACATTATGAGCTCTTGAAGAACAGATCCAAGTTGCACCAGAGTGCGAGCATCAAAGCAGAGGCTGGCCATTCGAAGCCCCCTCCTCAGGACGCGGGTACTTCTCAGTGCTCCACCATAGAATGGATGGTTGGCACCCCTAAGCGGCCGATTAACATCAACGAGGATGGCAATGACAAGGATGACATCGTGGCTCCACCGGGGCTGTAACTCATGTTGTTTTTCTTTGATATGCAATCTTTTTCCCTGTTTGGTCGTTTCAAGCCTGCGAGCTCGTTTTTTGTTGTTTCGAGCCTACAAGCTCAGATTTTGTTTATGAAAATGTTTTTGAACTCCCCACCCAGCTTCTCTTTCCCTATATACCCTTTCCCTGGGTGCGGGATTCTTCTAGTAAATTGCAGGTCCACGGACTGTAGCCAAGATGGCTCCTCTTTGTAACACTATTTTTGTCAATTAATGTGAATAGTCCCTCCGAAATTTACAAAAAAAAAACTATTCAAGAAATGTTTGGAGGAATTATAAGTAATCAAATTAAGAGTACAAGTATAGTTCACTAAAAGTACACATCAAACAAAGACAAAATGGATAAAACATACATTAAGAGGGTAAGAAACCACCCTGTAAGGTAGTAAACACACTATTAGAACAAGACGATATAGTTATCAAGAGAGTGCATCGGAAAATCTCAAAGTTTGATATCCATTGTTACCATAATATAATCAATATAGTACTTAGAGAGGACGGGAAAAGAAAGAAATTACAAAATTCTAATAATGATAATAAATGTTAGTTATCATAATCAACTTAGAATATTAAGATCAACAAAAATAGCACCAAAGGTGAGTGAGTGGAAATTTCACAAAGCAATATAATAAGTCAATGACATTAGATTAAAGAGTGAATCTATAATAAAATGATTGATTATAGGATAATTTATGTGCATGGCAACATCTATAATAGTTTCTCCCTCTAATAGGAGAGTCACATTATAAAATTTTCCTTAAGTGACTAACTATATCCATGAATTATGGACATCACGGAGTATGATTAGGAAATTCTATCCTGTGATACCTTAAAACCTGAAACGATAAGTAGATTACATTCGATATCCACTTTATTGAATTTATTTATAAAGCCTTACCCAAGTTGGGTAATAGTAACGACATTTCCAAGTATAATAATTGTATGCATGAAGAGAGAAGAAAAGAAAACCATGATGACTAGAGGTGAGAGAACAAAGTCAATTTGATAATATGTTCTTTTTTTCAAATTGAAGTAGACATGGAATATTAGGAATACCTGGTATAAGGAAGTGAAGGGATGTTTTCTATCAAAAAGAATTTTCATAAGGATATGAGCAACATGATTGGTAAGGGACAAAGCAATGACCTATAAGGAGTTGTGAACACTCATAAATCAATTAAAAATAACAAGTGATAAACTAGGAAAATGTTTAAAAGTAAATATTAAAGATAATAATTGTACACCGTTAGAAAATAAGATACATTTGGTGATAAGATGCCTAAGGACTAATGAGAAAACGATTAATGTGAAGAATAAGAAGTTGGTATGCTATTGATGAGTTATGTGTTGAATTAAATGAGTCAATGTAATAAAAAATGAAAAGACTGTGATCATTACAATATCTGAAAAGGTTATGGTCATATGCTAGTTTGAAACTTACGTTACTAATTGATATTGAAACCTTGAAATTAACACTTCAAGTGACCAAAACAAATGCCTCCACATCTGTAAGTCACACCTTGGATAATATGAAAGGCACCCTCAATTGAAAAGCATGCATAAACATTTGTAAAATCCAACATTGATTTTCTAACACCTTGGTCTATATGGGAAATTTGAAGAGAGCCCCGCTTGAACAAAGTAGACCAAGTATAATGCAAAGTGAATAATGCATTTTCAAGCAGTAACAAATTCCTTCAATGAAAACAAACCTTCCACTAAGGGATCTTTAGAGTAGTCAATTAACTCTTCCTCCATCTCCAGCATAACCCTAATGATCAGTCCTGCAAAACCCTACTCCATGGCTTCTAGATTTTTAGGCTAAAGATGAGCTAGAATAACATGATAAAGAAGTTAACGTTATTATTATCTCTTTAGATCCAAATTACAGATCAAAGACAATTAGACTTAAAAGACAAATAAATAACAAGAATTAAAAGATCGGCTGCATCCATATGTAATTTTGTGTTTTAGAGTTCTTAATTAACCTGTATCAAGAAATTAGATCATGCTTCAACTGAGCAAAAAGAATTTTTGTGCTCTTGTTTCAATTCATTTCGTTTCTATATAAGCAATCATAAAGATTGGAGCATCCCTCCATTTAAATTTGGAGTCTCAACCTGTGACTTTTATAAGGTTAATCGGTTAATATAGTATAGAAAATAATAGCTACGTCTTATTTGTATATCCGTGTTCGATTATTCTATGTGACATTTATAATTATGGGTTATATTTATAAGCATTTTAAAACTTATTTTGTATAACCTTACCTTATTTTGGATGGATACTTAAGACTATCATTTTGTACTATGACATGTAAGATTATATTATTTGCTTAAACATTTCTGATACATGGATGCCAATATGAAGAAAGTTTTTCTTAAACATTGTTGGCACATAAACACTGATATAAATTATGAATTATGTTATGGATATGGTATCTATAATTTTACATATCGACATAAATGATGAGATAGAAATAAAAGAGTGATTAAACATTGTTGGTTCATGGATACTGATATAAATTATGAATTATATTATGGATGTGTTATTTATAATTTTACATATCGAGATAAATGATAAGATAGAAATAAAAGAGTGATTACACTTGACTATTTAAGGTAAAATTGAATTTACAGACCTATTGGATAAACATAACCAAGTATGTTATATGAACTCAAAGATCAATATCGTAGATAGCAACATATTTGGAATGTGTAGGAATTGTTATTTGAGTAACAATTTGCTTTGAATATATTGATACATATGTTATCATTTGTGGACAAGTGTTTACATCATAGATGGTATCATTACCAAACCGACCGCGTGATGACAAAACTCCAAGAAAAATTGAGATTCACTGAGGTTCCATGATAGGGTGTTAACCCTGGTCCTACTAGGAGGGGTGGAGGTGTTTCCCATCGTTTATCCTCCAAAAACCTGGAGTCATGGGAGGACTGTGCGAGTCACGCTCACCTAGATGTGTGATGATGACTGGCGGATGCCTGCCAAGGAATCAGTTGATATAGTCGACGTTGTAACCCTTGAAGTCTATGAATGGTTAGGTCAGTATAGCTGAAACCATGTCATATTCCTGTAGAGGACGGATAGGATGGGAGCAAAAGAGAATAGGAAGGATAGGATGAGTCTAGAATAGCTTAGGAACTGTGTTGGGGCAAGACGCCACTACTAAATTTGTAAACCAATAAATGATCAAAACATAACTATTAAAGTGTTCTCACACATTAAACGAAAATTCAATTATGGTACACCACCCTTATATGATTATACTAATCACTTAAATAATTAATGATATACGACATAAAACTCAACTTCAGGACAAAGTTTTCTGAAAGAAGGGTGTATGTAATGACCCAACTCAAGTTATAGGGAACATAGAATATTAGCATTCATATGAGACCTACATATGACAGCTACATATGCATGTATCACGTGTACTGCACTAGTATATGCACTAATCAATTATGAAAAGTCTCAGTGTAGGGTAATGAATGAATTATTGAAGTATTGAGTAAATACCTAACTCACCAGAATATAATGAATGTATTGTGAAGTAAAAGTTATACCTACCACTATCACAATATAGCTAATATTTTGTTTAAAGGAGAGTAAAAGCATTGACTTATGCAAATAAAATATGATATTTTAATAAAATCCTAGATATTTACTAAATAATGATATTTAATAATAAATCCAAGATATTTCAAGAATCCAAGATATTTATTAAATGATGATATTTAATAAATCCAAGATATTTTAGGAATCCAAGATATTTATGAGATAATAATATTTTAATATAACTCTAAGATATTTTAAAAGAAGATATTTTAATAAATATCTTGAAAGGATATTTGACTAAGATATTTATTAAAAGAGGACATTTTTATAAATATCTTAGGGGATTTTTGTATAAAAGGAGAAAAGGGGGGGGGGGCTGGGGGAACTTGATGGGCATGGGTGAGTGAGGTGGGAAAAATGACCCGGATGCTGTCAGAGGATTTCTAACCGTGGAAAACAAAAGCAGTGAATTCTAACAATGAAGTCATAGAGTGCTCTTGATTGTTATTGGAGTTTTGGGCACAGGGGCCAAAAGACTTGTCTTTTGGATCTGGGGACCGGAGAGGTTGACCTCAGATAGGCTAGGAGGAAAATGGCGGTTTGGTAACAAGAGTGGGAGCCATGATGGGTCAGGAACATCTTCAAACACGGTTCCAGGTAAGTATTAAATAGTCAATTGATATATATTATGCTTCAAAAATCCCACTCCGGATTGTGTAGTATAAATTTGTTAATGGTTGTTAAATCTGAAACTTAAGGACCTTACAAAATGAAGTTGCAGAAATGGAGAATTTTGAGGTTTAAGATAAATAATCGCAATACATCTTAAACATATCACTAGCTTTACACATCATTCCTCAAATCTAGAGTGGAGAGAGAACAAGAGCAAGAAAGATCTTAGAATTTTCGGTAGCTCAAAAGGTATTTCCGATAAGGATACTCACCAAAAGTGGTTTGTTGGGAAATTTACCCAAAGCAGCGGGTTTAGGACCAAAAGAAAATATTTATTTATTCTAAAGGGTAAAGAGGCCAAAACACTATTTTCTAGTGGCTTCCTAAATGACTCAAGAGAAAGTATAAATCGAGGAGAGCCAAAGGAGAGACTCATTGTGTGCAAGGGAGATGTGGGTTCTCTTGTACAAGGAGTGTCCTAAAAGGGTCAAGATTTGTTTACGGAGGTCGAGCTAGATACCCTTAAGAAAAGACACAACTCTTGCTCTGAGAAGGCCAAGTCAAAGATCAATTAAGGAACAAGGTTTCAGAGGGTTAGAAATCAGGTCAAATTTGATTTAAGGCCTGACCAAGGCCAAAGATGGAGATTTGTCCATGTTGTTGAAATTTTGAAGGAGGTCGAGAGTGACAAGATGGATAAAGGATGGTGTAGGGCAAGGATTTCCATAAGAGTGAACAAAACAAAAAATAGCAACTCATCTTGTTGACACAAAACCTCAGGAGCAGCCGCAGCAAGAAGGGGCATAAGTTTATGGTTTGTTTTGTGTTGGAAGACACTAAGTTTGCACAGGTAGATAGACCGATAATTCTATGAGTGATACATTCCCTAGAAGGGCATTGGCCAAGACAAGATATGGTGTAAGAGGCCACCAAACATTTTGTCTAAAGTGCGAGTTCTGTTCTGAGTTAGGAAAGAGGGCCAAGACCTGGAAAGAGGCCTAACAAGCCTCAAAACAGCTTGTTGTGGAAACTCAAAAGGCCTCAGAAGTCTCATTGAAGTCATGTGAAAAAACCAACCCTAAAAGAGGCCAAAAATGGCCTCAAATAGCAAACAGATGCAGTGAAGGACCTCCAAAAGAGAGGAAGGTCATCACACAACATAGAGGGTTGAAGTAATGACAGAGTTGGGTTGTCGAGTTAGAGATTTGAAGTTTATTCAAAAAATATTGTTTTGGACAACAAAGAAAAACGCTAGATGTACGTGACTTAACGAACCAAGCCACTATGAGAAGTTGAACATGTTAAAGGGTTGATCATACAGTGACCTTTAAGTCATTGTGTGTAGTTGTAAGTTATCGAGTTGATTATGTTGTTGTTTGAAGGATTAAACTCATTATGAGAAGTTGTGTATTCAAAGGAGTTGCAGGGTCGAAATTTCGTTGTTGTAGTACGTTTAAGTTCCAGGAGGTAGACGCTGCAGCAGGATTGAAGTTGCTAGAGTCTAAGTATTGTTGATGCATAGGTCGAAGTCTTGCATAGATCGAAGTGCTACATAGGTCAAAGTAGTTGTTGCTACATAGATCGAAGTTTTTGCTGCTACAAGGTTAAAGGTCTAGATCGAAGTTGCTGGAAGGAAGGGTTGACTTGGCGGTTGGAGGAAGTCAATGTCTAGGTTGAAGAGTGTTGGATTATCTTAGGAAAACTATTGAAGGAAGAGATTTTGACCAGCTTTTCCCCTAGATAGGGGTTTTTCCCTTGCAGAGTGCCTACATCTTGTGTCTCTTGTTTTGTGATCTTCATACATAGATAATTTGGTAATTGCTTGATGAAAGATAATATAATAAAGAAGTAAAAGAAGCCAACATAATTCACAAGTAATTATCAACAAAGAGGAATCCAAACCCTAAATCTACTTGCATTGATTTCTAAACATGATATAAGAGCTAAGGTCAAGGAAGATTGGAGATCACTCTGTTGGCTCAAAGGAAATGGTTACTCCCTCTATGATGAGATATATGAAAATGGAAGTCAATATTGCAGGAAGTTGGATCAAGAGGATCCTCCACTACTTGTTCAACAAGGTCAAAAGCCAAGGGTTCTTGGCTACACTTACAGGTTCACACAATGATGACAATGCATGGATTACTGATAGTGGAGCATCAAGGCACATGACAGGGGAAAACAAACAACTTCACACTCTATCAAAGGAACCATCTTCTCATGCAGTGGAATTGGGAGACAAGAAAAGCGAAGATGTTAGAGGCTTGGGATCAACATCTTTGAAGCTGGAAAATGGAGTTAAGCTACATCTCAACAATATACTATATGTTCCAAGTTTGAAAAAGAATTTACTTTCAATTTTTTTCTTAGAGAATAAAGGGGATAGAGTTTTTTTTGTTCATGGAAAGGTTTTGATTTTGGGAAAAGATTCAAGTATCGATAAATCTAAGGTTATTCGAATTTGTAAGGAAATTTATATAGAGTCATAAAACCATCCCCTCAAGCCCTAGTTCATATGGAAATCAATCCCACTGATTTATGGCATAGAAAATATGGACATCTACACTACAAGGTCATTCCCTCTCTTAATCAATTGGTTAATGGCATCCCCAATATCAAAGAAGATCGTCAAGGAATTTGCAAGCGATGTGCTTTGGGTAAAAATACAAGGAAACCATTTACAAATAGTGAAACAAGGTCTAAAGAAATACTAGACCTCATTCGTTCATATGTGTGTGGGCCTTGTTGATTTGGGTAGCATCGGATGTGCTCTAAGTCTCAAATTTGGCAAGGAAACTTAGACACATGTATTCCAAAGAACCCAAAAACCGTTTGTGAAAATTCCACTCAGAATGAGTTTTATTGAAATAATTAATTATTTGTAAAGGGACCCTAAGTCTAAACTTAAGAAAATAAAATAATTAGAGGGGTATTAATAAAACATAGTGTGAATATTCTAGAAAAAGCGAAGATCAAGTCAAAAATTAATCTTAGTCGTTGATTAGAGATTTAATCTCGATCGTTGGAGTTTCAATGAGAAGATTATAAGGACTCGAAGAGTCATTTGGAAAAAACAACGAGAGAGCCAGAGGATCAAGAGATCCAAATTCTTTAATGAGCAGTGCTTAGGGAGAAAATCAATCAAGAGATCTTTTGCAGAGGGGGGCAGTGATTCTGGTTGAAATGATTCCTGATACGAAGAGTGCATAGCAAAAGAGGCAATAGAAGCCACAAAGGCAGCGCAGAGCCAGTGATGCATACGCTACGCAAGCACTGCGCAGAGCCTGAGAGAGATTTTGTTTTCTGTTGAGGAGGCAGTGATGGGTCAGTGCTAGATTCTGGAGAGAGTTTCCAGAGGCCAAAAGGCCCGAGTTTCCGGCCAGTAGAGAGACCAGCGCAGAGATAGAGGGCAGCCACAACTATGACGCAAAGACTGCACAAAGTGACGCAGACATTACTGATCCAGGTGGATATTGGTGGCCACCCACCTATTCCACTTGGGGCTCCACCATTGTCTCTTTCAGTGTTTTCACAACTTACTATTTTTAGCAGTTTTTCGAGTCCTGAACTTCCGGAGCCGTTTTGAAGCCCCAAACAGAGATAGTATGCCGAAGTTACGTCCCCGGGAAGTTGAAACACCAATTTACCCAAACAGGGCCCATAGTTTTGGCGCTTCATCTCCTAGGGTTAAGTTTTTGGACGTTTAGAGTTCTCCATTGTTTCTCCATAATAAATAGGCCCTCGAGCTTCATTGTAACACAGTTAAGAGGTCTGTAGCCGCCACATCTCTTCTCAGATATTCGCTACCAGCACCCTAGCTATTTTATTTCCATCATGTTTGTAAGCATATTTTTGTGATTTGATATTAATGAAATGAAGCCTTATTTCTGCTGTATTTCTATGTTTATGGTTATTTCTGTATTATTTTGCGTTCCTACATAAATCTGGATCAGTGGTATCAGAGTAGTCTGGTTTTTCTAGATCCTTCTTTGCATGTCCCCAACGAAGTCGGGGTATAAGGAGTTAGGGCTTGATCTGGTGGAACCTTTGCAAGATCAGCCTCGCAAACCCCGACGGACGCCCATGGGGGACAAAAAGAAAGATGAGGGAGCAGGAGATCCTATCAAAATATTGCTCAAGGAGGCCTTCGAAAAACAAACGAACGCGATGATGGATAACTTTGCCCAGATCCTTCAATGACTACCCACTGGCGGCGCATCTGCATCCAGCAACCACTCTGACTCCCTTTAAGGTACAAGTAAACTTTGACATTCACATATTTGAGAGTCAAATAAATGCAAATGCAGTAGATAGATGTTTGAATCTATTATAAGAATATTTCTCGGTTCATGACTTTTCCGACCGGGAGAAGATTACTTTTGCACTCCTCAAAGCTACCCCCCATGTCAAGGACTGCTGGGAAACCTACTGTGAGAAAAAAGACGAGACAGAACCCTCTCTGTTCTCAGCCGTACCCACTTGGAATTCTTTCCGAGATGCTATCAAGGAACAATACTATCCCGTGGGGAGCTATGAGGACAAGTACATATAATGGACCACGTTGCGGCAACAAAGGGATCAAGATGTGCATGAGCTAACGAATTTGTTCCATACCCTGTGCACAAAGTTGGGTATCAAAGATTCAAAGAAACATTTGCTGCTAAAGTATCGCGGTTGTCTACACAAATACATTCAGGAGGAAATGGAGTTCCTCGACATCTCCTCACTTGGTACAGCATACCGGTATGCTGCCAAGATTGAGCAGAAATTCAAACAGAAGAAGCGAGACTTTGAATCTACGAATCAAAAGCAAGGGAAAGTGCCCCCAAACCGCAGAACAAAGGACAAAGCCAAGGCATGGCGGCCCAAGACAACCTGCCAAAGACACAAGAAAAGAACAACACCGCGAAGCCAAAGAAGGACACGGGAAAGTGGTGTGAGTTTCATAAGAGATCCACTCACAACACAAGTGAGTGTCGAGCCAACCAATCGCTTGTGGCTGAGATGAGTGCTTCTGAATCAGATGCTTGCTCCGACTCTGAATCAGAACCTGACAAGGTGAATGACAAAGGGAAGCAGATTATTGATGCGGAGCCCAACGCCACTGTTGCCACTACGAAGATCTAGAAGAAGGAAATAGAAGATCCAAAGGAGGCAGAGCATCTCTTCCACTCCCAGATGTGGGTAAAGGGTTCCCCGCTACAGTTCATTGTCGACAATGGGAGCCAAAAGAACCTCATTTCAGTAGATGTCGTGAAGCGGTTGGGCTTGCCGACCACAGCGCACCCACAACCATACACCATCGGGTGGCTTCACCAAGGATGGGATCTCTGCGTCAACCAGCATCAAGCCCTTCACGGATGAGGTATTGTGGGACATTGCTCCTATTGATGTTTCTGATGTATTATTAGGCCAACCATACTTGTGGAAGCAACATGCTGTGTATGAGTCCCGCCCTCGCGCTGTTATTGTTACTTTGGGAAATAAATTGTACCTGATACTAGAGGTACCACCACCTCCCACTATCTCTTTGGTTACTACAAAACAATGCAATAAGCTCATTTCCCAAATCAGGAAATTTGTTTTCCTGATGATCCGCCCCCAGGGCAAGAAGAAGATTGTGGCCACGACCTCCAGACATAGCTCCTCTGCACGACAACAACAAATGGACAAGGTTGTGGAGGAGTACGAGGACATCTTCACCTCACCCACAGGGGTGCCTCTACACTGTCAGGTAAAGCACCCCATTGACCTGACCCCAAGTGCGCCGTTACCCAATGGACCGATCTATAGGCGCTCTATTCTGGAGAATGATGAAATCAAGAGGCAGATTCAGGAGCTGCTGCAAAAAGGTCACATCCGGCCAAGTTCATCGCCCTGTGGGAGCCCGATCGTGTTGGTACAGAAGAAGGATGGGACTTGGAGACTCTGTATTGATTATCAAGCGCTGAACAAGATCACTGTCCGGAATAGGTACCCGATCCCACGGGTTGATGACCTTCTGGACCAACTCAAAGGGGCAAAATATTTCAGCAAGATCAACTTGAAGTCTGGGTATCACCAGGTACCAATCAAACCCTCTGATGTGTGGAAGGCTGCCTTCAAAGCCAAGGAGGGCCTTTTCGAATGGCTCGTCATGCCTTTCGGATTGACAAACGCTCCCGCAACCTTCATGAGGTTGATGGATGACATCTTGCGTCCATTCACCAACTCATTTGTAGTGGTATACTTGGATGACATTCTGATCTTCAGCCAGACTTGGGAAGAGCACCTCCACCACATCCAAGAAGTCTTCCAAACACTGCGGCAACACAAGTTGTGTGCCAATTTGGAGAAGTGCACTTTTGGCATGACCCAGGTTCAATATCTGGGATACATTATTGATGAAAGAGGGGTGCATGTGGATCCAGCCAAGATCCAAGTCATTCGGGATTGGCCAGCCCCAACCACCCTAACAGAGCTTCGCAGCTTTCTGGGTCTTGCTAATTTCTACCACAAGTTCGTGTTGGGATTCTCTCATATCACTTGGCCCTTGAGTCAAGTCACCAAGGGAGGAGCGAAAGCAAAATTCTGTTGGTCGGAATCTCAACAGAAGGGGTTCGTAGAATTGAAACATCGCCTCTGTTCTACGCTAGTGCTCACATTACCAGACTTGCAACAATCATTTGAGATCGAGACAGATGCCTCTGACTATGCTATTGGGGCAATTCTTACTCAATAGGGGCATCCAGTGGCATATCACAGTGAGACATTGTCTGACACAGTTCGAAAGTATCCCACTTATGAGAAAGAAATGTATTCCATTGTGCAGGCTTGTCAACAATGGAAGCATTACATTTTGGGGAAAGAGACAATCATCCACACAAACCACCGACCCCTGCAGTTCATACAGACACAAGGGAAGTTGCAAAACGATCGCCATCAGAAGTGGTCCAAATATCTGCAACAATTTCATTTGAACATCAAGTACATGAAGGGTAGCACCAATAGTGTTGCAGAATGCCTCAGCCAACCACCGATCGTGGCCATAACCACCGTTCTCAACTCTTGTGGGCATGAGACTTGTGATTGGCCGCTTCTCTACAAAAGCGATCCAGAATTCAGCTACACATACAAGGCACTCTTGGTGGGTATGCAAGTTCCAAATTTTCACCTCCAAGATGCACTATCATGTCACCTGGGACACCTTTGAGTTCCTTCAAGCGAGCATGCCAAGATGATATGGGAAGCACACTACAGTCGAGTCGCTGGGCATTTTGGGGTCAAGAAAATAGTGGCAGTACTGCAGAAGTATTTCTATTGGTCGAACCTTCGACGGGATGTCGAGAAGTACATCAGATCCTGCACTGCTTGCGCCATTACCAAACCGACCATCAAGAAGCAAGGGCTCTATACTCCGCTACCTAGCCCTAGTCGACCTTGGGAATCCATCTCCATGGATTACATGTCAGGCCTTCCTTCTACTAAGCATGGAAATGACTGTGTTTTCGTGGTCGTCGACAAATTCTCAAAGATGGCCATTATGGCAGCCTGCAAGAAGAATATCACAGCAGAAACTACTGCTAAACTCTTCTTTGAACGAGTGTGGGTGCACTTTGGGATCCCACAGTCTATCATATCAGATCGCGACAGCAGGTTCCTCAGCACATATTGGTCCAGCCTCTGGTCAATGTTGGACACCAAGCTCACCAAGTCCACAGCTTTCCATCCCCAAACTGATGGGCAGACAGAGGTCATCAACAGGATGATTGTACACATTCTGCGCATGTACAATTCAAAGTATCTACGCACATGGGATGAGAGCCTTCCCTATGTACAACACAGTTATAACTGGGCTCTCCACAGCTCAACCGGCCACAACCCCTTTCAGGTGGGCTTGGGATTCCAGCCACTATGTCCCATTGACGTAGCCATGCCATTTGCAGCTACTCAGGCTGATTCGACTCATGTCTAGTCTGAAGCTGACAAAGCAAACAACTTCATCGAGCGCATTCAGCACATCGGCCAACAGGTTCATGACATATTGGACAGAGCCAATGCTAAGTACAAGTGTAAATTTATCTAGATGTTCTATGCTTGATGCAACTTTACTTTTTACCACAGCAATCACATAAACAAACAAGTAAAATGTTGATAGAACATACTAGTGGATCTATAGAAGACAAACCAGAAACAGAAAAATGTGGTGGTGCATTACGGCAGTCAACAGGATGCTTCAACCAGCAAAGTCTCCATGGTCAGCCAACCTAGCATGTGTCACAATAGCCCTCAAAACAACCACACAGTCAACTCAAAGTCAACCCCAGAAAAGCCAACACTGCCCCAACGGCAGCAACGGCAGCAACGACAGCAACAATGGCAGCAACGATAGCAACAACAGTAGCAACGGCAACAACAACGGCAGCAACAACGACAGCAACGGCTTCATCCTTCTTTCCCACGTGTGAACTGAAACTGCCTCCAAGGAGCTTGTACTAAATCAAAGGAGGAGATGATTGTGAGGATGAGATGAGTGAAAAAGTCCTCCAATGTTGACTCTATTTATATCAATGACTGAGGTGTGTGACACATCTGTTGGGGGTGTAAAACCTTAAGGCCGACCTGCACATATTTGAAATTATTAAAAATAACTTCAAAATAAATGTTCTGCTCATCAGATTAAGATCAATTTTAAATCGATCTTACACCTCTCCGAAAGAGGAACCCAATACAAATATTGGTATCTTCATCTGAGCATCACAACATGGAGTTTGGACATAGTTGTCCAATTTTAACACTCCCTCTCAACTAGGGAGAACTCCATCCACCTGTGCAATCAAACATCGTGCATCATCCCGCCGTAACTTACTTTGCTGGCCTCTTTATTTCAGAACAGAAGTGGATTAGTCACAAAGACATCATTTCCCGGCTGACAAATTCAGCCCAGAGGTTCGAAACCCCTATCGGACTCATAAAGAGTCTCATACCAACCCGAAGTTGGTTTACCAAACCCAAAGTCAATAGGAGGTCTGAAACCTTGCTCGGACTCGAGAGAGTAATATATACTAACCCGAAGTTAGTCTCACTGACCTGAAGTTAGTTGGAGGTCCGAAACCTCACATGGACTAAAAGAGTCACATACCAACCCGAAGTTGGTTTATCCGACCCGAAGTCAGTAGGAGGTCCGAAACCTCACTAGACTTGATCCTAGATCAAGTGGTTGGACACGTGTCATCCTAGATAGAGAGTACAACAATCTCTGATGCGTCCATCAGTCCTTGCTACTAGTCTCTAGCTTTTCCCACCTCATTGGCCAAATGAGAGGTACTTCCCATGAGTCCGGAACTCAAATGGGTAGGATGCATATGGGGCACAAATCATGAGAGGTAAACCAACTCAATCATCCTGGTGGTGCCCAAGCACACCAACAAGGTTCGGCAAGCCTAGCCCTATGGTTGCTTATAGCTCTGAGAAGCTATCCCCAAAGCCCCCAAGAGCTCCCAGAGCTCATCGTCCAACAGGACCCTCAGAATAGGGTCATTCCACGATTCCAAGATTCTCACGGAATGTTAGGAAGATGACCTTCCCCAAGGGCATAGTGAGAATATTCGCGACCTGCTCATCAGTTCCTATGATCGAGCCTTACGACGCCTCGCTGTACCATATCTCGGATAAAGTGGTACCAGCCATCAACATGCTTGGATCGATCGTGGAACACGGGATTCTATGACAAACGAATCCCTCTCTAGTTATCACAAAGGATAACGGTGGCATCTAGCACATGCTCGAACAGCTCACTGAAGAGCTTTCTCAACCCAATGACTTCACAATAGGCCATACATGTTACAATGTATTCGGCCTCAGCGGTGCTCAAGGCTACCAACTTCAGTTTCCTGCCCGAAGCAGATCTACGTGTGAAGTAGCATCCAGATGTGCTCTTGCGATCCACCACGCTGCCAGCCCAATCGGCATCAGTATAACCAAGGAGTGTCATGCTCCTGGCAGTGTATCTCAACCCAAGGTCTATCGTGCCCCAGAGATATCTCAAGAGTTTCGTGGCACCAACCCAGTGAATGTTATGATCAACCATGTGTTGACTCAAAGTGTTCACTGCAAAACATACGTCTGGATGGGTGTTCACTAAGAACATCAGGGCCCCTACAAGTTGACGATACTCAGTAGGATTTGTCAATACGGGCCTAGCAGCGCTGCCACTTAATTTCTTGAAGTTGAGCTCCATCGGTGTCGACACTGACTTGCAGCCCACCATACTAAATCTTTCCAGAAGCTTCACAATGTGTTTTCCTTGAGAAAGGAAAATCTCGCCAGGTCTCTGTCAGACCTCCAGGCCTAGGAAGTAGTGCATCATTCCTAGGTCTTTCATCTCAAACTCAGTAGCGAGCTCCCTTTTCCACTGATCAATGAGAGGGTCAGCACCTGTCAGGAAGAGGTCGTCCACATACAACACCAGAATGAGAGGCTTCTCTCTATGAACCTTGAAGTAAAGGTTCGGGTCAACATTACTACGAGTGAAGCCCAACTTCATCAGGTAGCTATCTATCCTCTCGTACCAAGCTCTGGGTGCTTCCTTCAACCCATAGAGGGCTTTCTTCAACCTGCAGACATGGGTGTCCTAATCCTGGACTTCGAACCCCAGTGGTTGCTCCACATACACCTCTTCCTTTATCGCACCATGCAGAAGTGTGGTCTTCACATCCATCTGATGAAGACTCCATCCTTGCGTAGCAGCAAGGACTATGATAGAATGGATGGTGGTCACAGATGCAAATATGTCATCATAGTCTATGCCTTCTTTTTGAGAGAAGCCACGGGCAATGAATCTTGCTTTGAACTTTTCAGCACTTTCATCAGATCCATGCTTGATCTTGTAGAGCCATTTTGAGGTGACAACTGCTTTGACCTCCAGTCTAGGAACCACATCCCAGACATCATTCTTCATTATGGACTCATACTCTTCGTGCATAGCATCCTTCCAGACTTGATGCTTTACGGCTTCCTCAAAAAGATCCAGGCTCGGATTGTACAATAGTACTCATGGCTGCTAGATACACTTGGTATCTACTCGGCTTCTTGCTTTCACAGAATGTCCCCCTTTGGGGCCATATGTCCCTCAGCGTCCTCGAGAGTGTCCCCGAGCCATGATGGTCTCTTTCCCAGTGAAGGAGGTGGATCAATCGGTTCCATTGGTCCTTCAACATCAGGCATCGTCTCATCCTTCGGTTCCTCTTGATTTCCAGGCCTTGCTTCATGATCTTCCTCGGATCTCAGAAGATTGACTACTTTCCTCAGGGAAGCATCTTCATCAAAGGTGACATCGTGGCATATCTCCACTTTCCTTTGACCAGGCACATAGAATCTATAGGCCTTCGAAGTTTCGTTGTAGCCCACAAACATTGTGGTCTCCCTCTTGATGCTAGCTCCTCTGCAAAAGTTCTTGAACTCATTCGTCTCATATTCAGTGCCATTATCGGTCTATCGGATAGCATCTCATGTCATTGCTCCCAATGAACTTCCTCCAACCTGGTAGAGTGTATCAATTCTAGACCCAAACGTGATAGCTTCCTTGAAGCTCTTCTTCCACATGCGCACCTTTCCATCAGTGAATGCCACATTGAAACCTTTGTCTTCCATGGCTGATATAGACACGAGGTTCTTCTTCAAATTAGGTACATAGAGTACATCCTGTAAGTGGAGGACTTGACCTTGAGACAAGTGGAGGGTCACAGTCCCTATCCCTTTCACGGGATATGTGGCATTATCTCCAAGGATAATTTCCAGATTAGTATCCTTCTCAACCATATCAGAAAGTGCTTCTTTGAACCCAGTGATGTGCCTTGAAGCACCACTATCTATCAACTAGACATCCATAGTGTCGGGTAGAGATGCAGCAGAGAGGGCAGATACAAGAATGAATTCATTTCTTTTATCAACAACATTTGATTCCTTATACCTGGAATTTCTTGACGTTTTGAAAGGTTGATCATTTCCGCCGAAGGGAGCCTTCCTCTTTCCCTGGAACCTGTTGCTCCTTTGATTGCCATCCCTCCGGTTATTGTTGTTGTCATCACCATCGAGAGAATCCTTCTTGAAAGGACATTCTCTAGCATAGTGACCAGGCCTATGACAAGTGAAGCACTTGCCCTTCTTTCCTTGAGCCCCTGCTTTTCCTTTGTTCTTTGGGCCACCAGAGTTCTTTCTAGAATGAGCAGTGTACGCAGCGTTTCCTTCATTTCCATACTCCTTCATTCTTGATTCTTCTTGAACGCATCTTGACAGTACTTCGTCAAAGTCAGGTATCACATTACTATTTAGAATGGTAGTGTTGAACACATGCCATTCAGATGAGAGCCCTCCAAGTGCAGTGAGTACCATTTCTCGATCAGCTATTGTCTCCCTAATAGCCAGCAGATTGTTCCTGATCTCTGTCAGCTTCAGAAAGTATAATTGGACAGACTCATCCCTGCCCTTCTTCAGATTCTTCAATTGATTCTTGAAGAATAGTACTTGATTTGCATTGTTGGCCTTGAACATGAGAACCAACTTATCATACATCTCTTTAGATGTGCCCAACTCAGAGATGTAGGCCACCAGACTTTTATTAATGGATTCCCTGATCATCAGCTTTGCTTTGATCTCCCCCTTCTTGTACTTTGTTTTGGCGGCAACAGTAGCAGTGGATGGAGGTTCTTGGATTTTACCCTGCACATAGTCCATGACATCTTGGTCTTCCAATTTGAAATCCAATATCATCTTTCAAGCATGGAAGTCATCCTTCCCAGTCAATTTGTCATCCTCCTTGAAGCCATAGTTTGTGGAACCCATTTTCCTCTTCGATGATTGCAACAAATAGGGCTTGTCTTCACCTCAACTCCGATACCATGTAAATTTATGTCGATATTCTATCATTGATGCAACTTTACTTTTTACCACAACAATCACATAAACAATCAAGTAAAATGCTAATAGAACATACCAGTGGATCTATAGAAGACAAACCAGAAACAGAAAAATGTGGTGGTGCGTTACGGCGATCAATAGGATGCTTCAACTAGCAAAGTCTCCTTGGTCAGCCAACCCAGCGTGTGTCACAACAGCCCTCAAAACAGCCACACAGTCAACTCAAAGCCAACGCTGCCCCAACAGCAACAACGGTAGCAACAGCAACAATGACAGCAACGGCTTCGTCCTTCTTTCCCACGTGTGAACTGAAACTGCCTCCAAGGAGCTCGTACTAAATCAAAGGAAGAGATGATATGTCAGGATGAGATGAGTGAAAAAGTCCTCCAATGTTGACTCTATTTATATCAAGCACTGAGGTGTGTGACACATCTGCTAGAGGTGTAAAACCTTAAGGCCGACCTGCACATATTTGAAATTATTAAAAATAAATTCAAAATAAATGTTCTGCTCATCAGATTAAGATCAATTTTAGATCGATCTTACACCTCTCTGAAAGAGGAACCCAAGACAAATATTGGTATTCTTCATCTGAGCATCACAACATGGAGTTTGGACCTAGTTGTCCAATTTTAACAACAAGCAACGACATGATCAACATCGGGTGCCACAAAACTTCCAGGTGGGCAAAAAAGTGTGGCTACATTTGCAGAAGGAGCGCCTCACTGGACCCCACCGCAACATTCACCCGCTCCGATATGGGTCATACACCATCACCAAGGCTGTAGGGAACAATGCCTTCGAGCTCAATATTCCACCATTCCTTGGTCTGCACCCAGAATTCAATGTAGACCGCCTTCGTCCCTACTTCCCACCTCTATTGGACAACTCTGACATTGCAGAAGAACTCACACCAAAAGAGTTAAACTCAGACTGCATGGAACAGGCCACCACAGACTGTATCATGGACATGCAAATCAAGAACACTCGTTGACAAAAGATCCAACTGTATCGGGTTGTCAAAACTGGCCAACTCCTGCACCAAGGCAAGTGGTTCACCAAGGACCAAGTTCAACAGAAGTTTTCTCATCTCATGGAGGAACTCAACGCAATGGGGACCATTGCTTCCTAAGTGGGGAGAAATGATCCAGGTGGATATTGGTGGCCACCCGCCTATTCCACTTGGGGCTCCACCATTGTCTCTTTCAGTTTTTTCACAACTTACTATTTTTAGCAGTTTTTCAAGTCCTGAACTTCCGAAGCCGTTTTGAAGCCCCAAACGGAGAAAGTATGCCGAAGTTACGTCCCCGGGAAGTTGAAACACCAATTTACCCAAACGGGGCCCATAGTTTTGGCGCTTCATCTCCTAGGGTTAGGTTTTTGGACGTTTAGAGTTCTCCATTGTTTCTCCATAATAAATAGGCCCTCGAGCCTCATTATAACATAGTTAGAGGTCTACAGCCGCCACATCTTTTCTCGGAGATTCGCTACCAGCACCCTAGCTATTTTATTTCCATCATGTTTGTAAGCATATTTCTGTGATTTGATATTAATGAAATGAAGCCTTATTTCCACTATATTTCTATGTTTATGGTTATTTCTGTATTCTTTTGTGTTCCTGCATAAATCCGGATAAACTACGCAGAGGCACCGTAGAGCAGTTCATTTTGGGTGTTGACCAGTGTCAAGTTCCCATGGAGGACTGAGGTTTGTCTCACAAGTTTTTACTTGTCAGTTTCTCTGCATGATTTGACAGATTTGTCAATCATAGATTTGTACTCAAAATTTACTGCATAATATATAAACCCTCAACTGCCGCACTAGTTTTCCAGCATTGGGTTTTTCTGGGGACATTAGTCCAAAAACAACGGTGTCAGATGTGTTTATGATTTTCTATTGCTCAGATCTTGTTTCCGCACTTGTTTTTCTAACGCAGTTTTATTTGTGAAGGTTGTAGTGAATGGATTCGATATTTGCTTGTAGAACACAGTAAATAATTTGTTAAGTAAAAAAACAATAGAAGATTTTCCATCAGTTGCTGCAGTAGGATTTCGGGTAATACAAATTTTCACATGGTATCAGAGCTTGTGTAGCTCAATGCAGGAGGAGCAAGAGAGTAGATCCAGCAGATCCAGCATTATAGCAGTAACCGGGGATCAAAGAGTTGCGTAAGCAGCAAATCGATTTCCCAGTGAAGTGCGCAGTCCAAGCCAAGAGGGCTAGATCAGCAAGGAAAATCTCTCTCTGAGTGAGCCGACAAAGAGGTAGGAGTTTTCCAATTTGCAGTTTGACAAAGGCAGAGGGAGCAGCACAGCATATCTGCGCAAATCAGTAGCTAGAGGGACGCATTTTTCTGCGTAGCAATGATTGTTGGTGCAGAAAGCGTCAGAAGAGAGATTTGGAGACACTTTGAGGGAATTTTCTTCCTCAGGGAATTCCTAGTCGAGGAATTCTAATTTTTGAGAGCTAAGCAGCAGTATTGGTTAGCAGATCTACCATCTCCAGTAGGGAGTGTGTAGCCCAGGCTAGAGCTGCGGAGAGGAGAATTAAAGGGTATTAATAAGGCAGAGTGTGAATCTTCTAGAAAAAGACGATCAAGTCAAGTTTTAATCTTAGCCATTGATTAGACTTCTAATCTAGGTTGTTGATTCATCAACGAGAAGATTATAAAAGAAGGCTTGAGGGCCATTTGGAAAGTAATGCCGATCATACACTCAGTACTCGAAGGAGATCAATTCTGAAGGAATAGAATTTGATCTCAGTGGGAGAGTTGCAGGGTAGAGAGTTGTAAAAGCAAAAGGGGAAGGAGGGAGTCAACACTAACTGAGCTCGAGGACAGAGGGACGCAGTGGGCCACAGAAGGCAGTGCAGAGCTACAGGGCAATGAACCCACGCAGAGACTATGCAGACTTATGCAGTCCAGCACAAGGACTGCGTAGAGAAACAGACAGACATGCACAGAGGAAAGCAAAGACTAATCCAGGTGTCAGGAAATTGTCGAAAGGAGCCGAGAATTCTGTCTCAGGTGTTTTCAGATTTTATTTGCCAGTGTATTCCTCGTAAAGATTCATTTGTTGAAGAATATTAATAAAACCATCATCTACTACACCGGTTTTCCCACATTGGGTTTTTCCGGAGAAAATTGTCCAAAAGTAACTGTGTACATGTGATTGGTGCTTATGCTTATGTTCTTGACTGTTTACTTCTCTGCATATATAATTGTGAATGTTGCAGTAGTATTTATTTCGAAGTTTACTAATAGATTTCTATAAATAACTTATTGAAGTAATGAGTAGGAGAAATAAATCTATCACTGCAATTGTAGATTTTCAGATTGAAATTTCATAGATCGGTTTCCAAAGACCAGCAGTAGTAGTCGGAGAGCCAAAGATCGAAGTAGAGACAGTGATCCAGAGGAAGTTTTCCAGATCCATAGAGGTTGCAGCAAGAGGTCGAGTTATTCCCTGTGGGGCAGCGCAGAGCACTGCGTAGTTGCTTCAGAAAAGCAACTCAATTTAGCTGGAGGAAAAATCGTTTTCAATTCCAGAGGTCGGACAAAGGTTCCAAACTGCCGGAGAAGCGATTTCCTCAACAGAGACAAGCATAATGACTTCATCAGAGGCAATTCCAAGCTAGACGTCATAGGGTCTGCAAAAGCACTGCGCAGAGGCCAGCATAAGGGTTCCAGGAGTACGAGTTTCTGAAGGAAAGTTGTATCGGGGTTGCTTGTGGTAGAAGGGTACTTCCCTTGGATAATTTTGGCCAGATTTTATTGTGTTTGGATTGTCAATTGGGCATCCATAGATTGTACTCTGAATTTCACTGTTGCATAATAATAAAACCTTCAACTGTTACATCAATTTTCTGATGTTGGTTCTTTCCGGGAACATTTGTCCAAAAATAACTATCATTTTTATGTGTGTGTGTGTTAGATTTTCTCAGTTTCTAGCGTTATTGTTCTTCCGCAGTATTTATTTGTGAAAATCAGTGTGAATTATTTGGTATTTTTCATAGAAAACTGCAAATAAATTGTTAAATACATTAACAATTAGGAAAAAAACTTCCAATTGTTGTCCTAGATTAAATTTTCACAGATGATGTGATGTGATCGCTTTTCATAGATTCTTATGATGGATCTTGGATGTTGCATGGTGAAGAGTAAATTAGTTTATTTGCTTTATCGTGGCTTTATGTTCCATGAATTGTATGTTCTTGTGTTAAGTTAATTTATTTGGGATTTACTTCATTAGCCCTTTCTAAGCTAAGCCATTCCTCCAACTATTTGAGGAATAGATATATGATTTATTTTCCCTTAATCATCAGAAAAATTGAGAAACAAGATTGCAAACACTATTGTATGTTAATTTTTTTGCGTTAGTTTTGTTTGGATTTAGAATCAGTTAAAAAGAAACCCTAGAATAATTTGTATCCTAGACTTCATTTTCCATAGATTGGTAAGGCACTAGTCTTAACATTCATTGCACTCCTTTAAAACCTTAAATTATTTTTTCTATTTCTTTTATGGTAAATTAGGGCTAAATTTTAGCAAAACCTTGTATTTTTAGCATTTAATGACTTGTTGATTGATGCCCCAGGGTTAGGCTTTGTTTATAGGTGCATTAGAGAAGCTAATTCAATGTTTTTATGCATTCTTCAACCATTTTCCAGGGCTAGCGTCATACTTTATTGGTTGTTATATGCTATATTAACCGTCAAAAATTGTTGTAATTTTGCATTTTAGTTTACTCTTGAATTAAGTCTTCATCCCATCTAATTTTTACACAATCCTAATGGCTAAATTTGCTGCTGACATAAAATTTAGTTTTGCTACAATTTTACTGCCCTAAAAACCTATTTTATAGCAACTTTGAGTTTTTCTTGATTTGGCGTGTCCAAGTAACCTATTGCACACTCATTAAGTTAACCCTAGCCTTTAGATTGACCCATGGGCACTTTGAACCCAATTCTTGAAGTTACCCCTTAATCCACTACAAACCCTAATTTGTCATATCCTTATGTAGTGGATTTGCATTGTAGGATCATTAGGGGCATTTAGCATAAGATCCCTGGGTTACTTGATCCCTGAGCCCTACAAAGGAAACATCCCATGTGTTGGATTGTCTTCTTCACTAAAGACAGGGGAGTATTTATTAAGGTGACAATAGTAACACTACCGTGTGTTGCACATTGTCTAGGTCACCAAGTGAGGCTTTGCACCAAGTTTTAGATTTTGTTGTAACAGGGATCATTCATTTAAAATCTTGAACTTCCTCATGGATTCAATGAGACATGATTCTCTATACATGCATGTCATAATAATAAGCAGAATGCTTCATTTTTCTTGTAACTATGTATGATTTTAACATGTGTGCATAAAAGTAGCTGATTTGTACAACCATGTTTACTTTTCTTATTGTTAAAATTTGGGTACCAGAGGACAAGTGGTTCCCTAAGGCTTTGAACTTTGGCCTAGGGAAAAGTGTCCAAAAGTATTTAACTTTTTCTCCTAAAGTGACTTTATAAGTTGTAAAGTCAAATCTAATTTAAAAGTGACTTTAAGTGATAAAGTTACTAAGTCTAATTTTAAAGTGACTTTAATAAAGTCAAGGTGAAATTAAAAAGTGAAAAGTGACTTTGGAAATAAATGACTAAGAGAGTCTTTATTAAAGTGGAGTGAATTAAAAAATAGAAAGTGAAATTTAAATGCACATTTAATCTCAGCCCTAGATCTAAAGCTATCTCAGCCATTGGATTTAGGGATTCCCCAAAAGTCACTTAGGGTTAGGTTAAAGAAGGAAAAGAAGAGAAAAGATCATTCAGTCTTTCATGAGCAGATTCAGAGAGGAGGACAAAAAGCAAGGAGACATTTCTAAGTAGTGAGAAGAAAGAGGGCAGCAGCAAGGAGATTCAGCAAATCCATACAGCGAGCAGCAGCACGAAGTTCAAGGCAAGTGGCACGAATTTTGAGGGTGGAAAAACAACATTTAATGCAACACGTTTTTTGAGGTCCATACAGCAGCAAGGAGGCATAGAAACCAAGGTTCGTGCAGCAGAGAAAGAGAGATGTTTTTTTCTGGAATCTGTACAGCAGCTAGTAGCACAGAAAACGAGATCCGTACAAAAGTCGTATAGCACGAAAATCAAGGCAGCAATTTGCACAGTTTTCAAGGGAGGTCGTACATTTGTTTCGACATTGTTTTCGGTGTTGTCCGTATAGAATTTAAGGTTGTACTTTCTGCTATTATTTTTCTATTTGTATTTGGCACGAAAATCAAGGCAGAGTTTGTGCACAGTTTTCGAGATAAGTAAAAATACTGGTTGTTGAATCTTTTACTGTATTTTTTGTCTCGCTGTAAAAGCAACATTCAGAAATAAAGAGAAGATTTTGAACTGATTTTCCCCAAGAGTTGTAGGGGGTTTTTCCAAGGTCATGTTGACCAAAAATCAGCGTGTCATTTTTTGTGTGTGTGGCTGAAATTATTTCTAAGTTTTATTTCTGCATTTTCCAGCACTTTGAAATTTCCATAATTTTTGTTTTCAGAAATATTTATTATTTCCAGCTTGTTGAATGTATGTTTATGGGAATGGGCATTTAACTACATGGGAGTAATAAGGAGAAACTGATAACCGAGGTTGAGTCAAAATTTCTACGTGGCATCAGAGCTTGGGTGGCTGAAAAGTGCAGTTTGGGACAGCAAGTGAAAAATTACAGCAAGCTTATATTTCACACAAAAAATTGAACCTTTACCACAACAGTGAAATTTTCAGTTTGTTAGGACAGCAAGCATGTCTTTGAGCTTGAGGGTAGAGGATAGGTTGGATGGGCACAACAACTATAGTACATGGAAGGAGAGAATGTAGAGCATCTTTGAGGAGGCAGAAGTCTGGGGTATAATGGAGCATACCCAACAGCGCCCTCTTAATGTGCTTGCTAACCCTGTTCAACTGGCAAATTTTAATAAGAAGAATGACAAGGGAAAGAGACTGATTCTGAATGGTATTAAAGACCATTGCATTCCTCATGTGAAAGGAAAGAGACTTGCTCATGAGATGTGGACAACCTTGACCAATCTCTACCAGAGTACTAATGAAAACAGTAAAATGGTCCTAAGGGAAAAATTGAAGACCATTAAGATGGCAAAGACTAATAGTGTTACTGCATACCTCACAAAGATCACTAATGTGAGAGATGAGTTGGCAGCAGTTGGAGAGCTCATTTCACCTACTAACTTGGTGCGGATTACAGTCAATGGCCTTCCCAATACATGGTTGAACTTTGTTGATGGGATTGTTGCACGGGAGGCCCTTCCCACATGGGAGACGTTGTGGGATGATTGCATACATAATGAAATCAGAAAGAACCAACTTGGGGCAACCAAACCAGTTAAGGAGGATGAGGATGTAGCATTGTTAGCAAGGGGCAAGAAGGGCAAAGGAAAGAAGCAAACCTCCACAAGTGGAGGTGGGGGTGAAGGCAAAGGTAAAGGTAAAATGGTGAACATGCAAAAGGACTATTCCAAGGAGAAGTGTTGGAATTTTCAGAAGATGGGACACTATGCAGTTGTGTCCGGAGAAGAAGAAGAAGGGAAAGAACAAGACCATGGCAGCATCAGCAGAGATAGAGGACTTTTCGAAGAGCTTTGACCGGGAGTTTGAGTTCCTTGCTTGTGAATCCACTAGTGCAGGATCACCTGCCACAGAGGTTGAGAGGGAGTGTGCATTTCCCTCCACTAGAGAAGCATCCTCAGGTATTTGGTATGTTGACAGTGGGGCTTCACATCATATGACAGGAGTCCGTACGCATTGCAACTTTACATTTAGAACAAAATACATTTGTATGGTATCGATAGCACATTATGAAGATACAAAGAGCAACACCTCCTTTAGCCAATTGATAAATCTCAAACAAAAGGGTTCAGTGATGGAGCACATTGAGGACTTCCAAAAATTCAATATAAGGGTAACTGATATTCCAGAGGAACACAGGAATGATGTCTTCATAGGGACGTTAAAGGATAACATCCAACATGAAGTTCGCATTTGGGAACCTGATTCATTGGATAAGGCATTCAAGTTGGCAAGAAAAATTGAATGTAAAATTATGGCGACAAGGAAGCCTACCACTCACATCTATAAAGATGGAAGTGTTGCTCCTCCTAGACTTCCACAACCTACAAAGTTGACACCACAACAATTGGAAGAAAAAAAAGCAAAAGGGCTTTGCCACAATTGTGATAGAAAATACACTAAAGGTCATAAGTGTGCTAAGAAGAGATTATTTTACATAGATTGTGAAGAGGAGGAAGAAAATGAACAAGAAACTTCAAAATAAGAGGATACACACCAGGAAGCAACCCTAGAAGAAGAAGAAATGAGTCTGACCATATCATGTAATGCATTGGCAGGAATTACCACTCCTCAAACTCTCAAGATAGAAGGACATATCAAGAAGAAAAAGGTAACAGTGTTGATTGATTCGGGTAGTACCCATAATTTTATTCATTGTAAGGTAGCCAACGAATTGAATTGTTTCCTATACTCAGCACCAAAATGTCAAGTGATGATTGCAAATGGAGAAACTATAAATTGCTCAGGAAAATACCATAATATCAAGCTAGCCATGGGGGAATATGTATTGAATAGTCCAATGCTTTCCATCCCAATGGGAGGTGTTGATGTTGTACTAGGAGTACAATGGTTACAATCTTTGGAGACGGTAGCTTTTAATTTTCAAGAACTTTTCTTGAAATTTTTTTCGGAAGTAAAGGAAATCGAATTACGAGGCATCGCAGGGAAGCCAGGAAAGATAATAAGCTCTAATGTCATGACAAAGCTTCTAAAGAAAGAACAACGAGGCGTAATTGTAAAAATATGGTCACTAGAAGTTCCAACATCAAAATCATCTATTTCTCCAGATCTCCAAAAAGTCTTGGACAATCATTCCAAGGTGTTTGATACTCCCAAAGGACTCCCACCTATTCGTGATCATGATCATGCTATTCATTTGATTCCAGGAAGTGTTCCTCCAAACATCAGACCTTACAGATATCTTTATGTCCAAAAGAGAGAAATTGAACGTATGATTGCAGAAATGTTAGAGGCTGGTATAATTCAACCTAGTCAAAGTTCTTTCTCTGCCCCAGTGTATTGGTGCACAAGAAAGATGGATCATGGCGCATGTGTCCGGAATATAGGGAGCTCAATAAGCTCACTATTAAAGATAAATTTCCCATTCCTGTGATTGATGAATTATTGGATGAATTACATGGAGAAATTTATTTTACAAAGTTGGATCTTCGTTCAAGATATCATCAAATTAGAATGAAGACTGAAGATATTCTGAAAACAGCATTTCGAACTCATGAGGGTCATTATGAATTTTTGGTCATGCCTTTTGGCCTTACCAATGCACCTTCTACATTTCAAGGGTTGATGAATTCCATTTTCAAACCCTTCCTTAGAAAATTTGTGCCAGTATTTTTTGATGATATACTAATCTACAACAGGTCTTGGAAGGATCATGTTCAACATGTTGACAGGGTGCTCAAACTATTGTAGGAGAAACAATTATATGCAAAAACATCCAAATGTTTCTTTGGAGTACAAGAGGTGGAATATCTGGGTCATATTGAATCTCACGAGGGTGTTAAGGTAGACCCTAACAAAATTAAAGCCATTAAGGAATGGAAAGTCCCCACAACAATAAAGCAATTGCGCGGATTTCTCGGGTTAACATGGTATTATCGCAAGTTTGTTAAGAATTCTGGAAGAATAGCAGCACCTCTAACAACATTATTTGAGAAATATGCATTTTCATGGACTCTTGAAGTAACTAAGGCCTTTGAACATCTTAAAGAGGCAATGTGCCTAGCACCAGTCTTAGCTACGCCAGACTTCACAAAAACCTTTATTGTGGAATGTGATGCCTCAGGAAATGGAATTGGTGTTGTTTTAATGCAAGAAGGAAGACCCATTACTTTTGAAAGTCGTTCAATCAAAGGAAAGTATTTACAAAAGGCTATTTATGAGAAGGAAATGTTGGCAATACTACATGCACTAAAGAAATGGAGACCTTACTTAATGGGAAGACACTTCAAGGTAAAAACTGATCATTATAGTCTTAAACACTTTTTGGAACAAAGACTATCTTCAGAAGAGCAGCAAAAATGGGTCACAAAGATGTTGGGTTATGACTTTGAAATCATCTACAAAAAAGAGACGCTAGAGGTGGCAGTCTCAAGAAAGGATGAAGAGGTGGAAGCATTGCTTTGTGTCATTTCTATTATCCAACCAAATTGGATAACCTAAGTAAGGGATGAATGGAAGAAGGACGAAGAAGTGTGGACACTCATTCAAAACTTGCAGTAAGATCCTAGTACATCTGATACATTTAGTTGGAAAAATGATTCCTAATAGTACAAAGATCGCTTATATATTTGCAAAAATTCTCAACTAAAACAAAAGATTCTTTTGGAATTGCACACTTCTCCTTTAGGAGGACACTCGGGATTTTTAAAAACTTACCATAGGGTGAAGAAATAATTTTTTTGGGATGGCCTTAAATCTGATATTCAAAAGTTTGTGGCGGAATGTTTGGTTTGCCAACAAAATAAAGTTGAAACAATTAAGACCTCGGGTCTTCTACAACCTTTATCCATTCCAAGACAATGTTGGGAGGAGATTTCAATGGATTTTATCACAAGTTTACCTAAGTCCGAAGGAAGGAGTGTCATCATGGTGGTAGTTGATAGACTTACCAAATATGCACACTTTTGTGCATTATCTCATCCATTTAAAGCAAGTACAGTCGCTACGGCATTTATGGAAACAATTCAAAAGCTACATGGAAACCCAAAGATTATTGTAAATGACAGAGATCCCATTTTTATAGGAAATTTTTGGACAGAATTATTTTCTTGTTTGGGTACTCAACTAGCTCATAGCTCATCTTATCATCCTCAATCCGATGGTCAAACAAAGATAGTAAATAAATGTTTGGAAGGATATCTTTGTTGTTTTGTATCTGATAAGCAATCACAATGGGTCAAGTGGTTACCTCTCACTGAATGGTGGTTTAACACTTCCTTCCATATTGCAGCAAAAATGACCCCATTTATGGCACTTTATGGATATCATCCACTGTCCATCACATCTTCTTTAAGGGAAAATTCTAGGGTTCAAGCAGTGGAGGATCACATCGAGCATCAATAAGAAGTTCTCCAACTCTTAAAGGATAACCTAAATTTGGCACAAAATCGATTGAAACAACAAGCAGATCAACATCACAGTGAGAGAAGTTTTGATGTGGGATATTGGGTATTTTTACGACCCTCAAGCAAGCTAAGAAGGATAAATTATCACCAAAGTACTATGGTCCTTACAAGGTGTTGCAAAAGAATGGTACTATGGCATACAAATTGGAGCTTCCTGCTTCTTTGCGAGTGCATCCAATTTTCCATTTTTCATGCTTAAAAAAGGTTATAGGGGACAAACTTCCAGTTCAAACAATATTGCCAGAACTTGATGAGGAAGGAAAAACCATATTGGAACCCGGGGTTGTACTACTAAACAAGAACTCAGCCATTAAATCGACTCCACCCCGTAGTATCTCATCAAATGGAAGAACTTACCCACTGAAGATTCTACATGGAGGATGAGAATTTTATACAAAAACACCCGAGCTACTCTCAAACGTTGAGGACAACACCTTTTTGAGAGAGAGGATCATGTTAGCCCTTCTATATTGAAGATAGTCCCTAGTTGTTGTTAGAACCTCATTATTGTTATCATGGTAACTTAACTCATATTGTTGTTATTGTCTCACATTATTATTGTTAGGTCGGCTAGGGATTACATTGTCGCCCACTAGGATTACATTGTGGCCCCATGGACTTACATATAGAAAGAAGGTTTTGTCATTTGTATCATCCAAGAATTGTTCATTCATGTAATGTACTAGAGGTTGCCCCCCTCGAAGTGGCTTATTTCGGGCATTGACATCTCTTTCTTCTCATTTTTGGAGCCGGCTCTACAAATAAAGATTATATAATGGTGAGTCCACATCGTGCCTTGGGGCATGTGACTCCGAAGGAGGTTTTTTCTGAGAAGAAGCCTGATGTTGTTCATTTTCGTATCTCTGGGTGTATTGCATACTCCTATGTACCCAAGGAGAAGAGGATCAAGCTAGAGCCCACCGCAGAGAAGGGTATCTTTGTGGGCTACAGTGAGAACTCGAAAGCCTTTCGGATTTCTATTCCTGCACGGAGGAGAGTTGTTGTCAGGTGGGATGAGGAGGACAGGGCTTTCAAGAGATCATGGGAGTTAAAGTATCTGTATTGAACAGACCCTCAGAAGCAGTTGAGTCAGTCACAGGGATCCAGTGGGCAAGGATCAGGAGGTACTTCGATTACGGTGTCAGATCCATCAGTGAGCAGTCGCTCGCAGAGTCAGAGGGGTGGTGCTTCGAGCAGCCTGCAGAGCAGTCCGCAGAGCAGTTCACTAGGTAGTCCATGATGGACAGTTCACATGGTACTTTAGCATCTACAAGTACAGGTTCAAGCAGGAGGACAGCAGACAGACATTCAGGAGTTCAGGCTTTTGATGAGGATGAGAAGTTTCACTCTCCGGTGGGAGAAGTGTGCTCAAGGAAGAGGAAGCCCAAGTGGCTTCAGGATACCCTGAGAGAGGCCACATCTGTTGCTGGGCCGAAGAGACTAGTCAGAGAGAGGAGACCACCTGAGCGGTTCTGTAACTACATGGCAATGGTTGTCAGCATCGTTGACTCCGAGCCTTCTAGCTATGAGGAGGCAACTAGCCAACAGGTCTGGAGAGAGGCCATGCAGGAGGAGTACTCTTCTATCATGAAGAATGATGTTTGGGAGGTGGTGTCGAGGCCTGAGGGAAAATTTGTGGTTACTTCTAGAGGGCTTTACAAGGTAAAGCACGTTGCAGATGGCAGCATCGAGAAGTTCAAGGCAAGGTTTGTGGCTAGAGGGTTCTCCCAAGTAGAGGGAGTAGACTATGAGAAGACCTTTGCTCCCGTGGCTCAATATACTTCCATTTGCTCCATTATATCAATAGCAGCAGAGATGGGTTGGAAGATCCACCAGATGGATGTGAAGACAGCATTTCTCAATGGCTTCATACAGGAGGAGGTGTACATTGAGCAGTCGTAGGGCTTTGAGGTGCATGGGAAGGAGTCCCATGTATGTAGACTGAAGAAGGAACTTTATGTCCTGAAGCAAGCTCCTAGAGCTTGGTACTCCAGGATTGATACGTACTTGCAGGAGATGGGTTTCACAAAGAGTGATGCAGATCCGAACCTATACTTTATTGTGATAGGTGAGGAGTCTCTCATTCTGGTGTTGTATGTGGATGACTTGGTCATTACGAGTGTAGAGAGACTCATAGAGGGTTGCAAGAGAGATCTTGCTTCGGAGTTCGAGATGAAGGACATTGCCTTGATGCATTACTTTTTGGGTTTAGAGGTGTGGCAGGAGGAGGGGCATTTCTTCCTAGGACGGGAAGTATATTGTGGACATCCTTAGTAGATTTCACATGGAGGATTGTTGACCAATGTCGACACCTATGATCACCTACTGGAAGAAGCTTCACGCTTCAGATTTTGAGTTGGTGGATCCCACATTATATAGACAGTTGATTGGTTCCTTGATGTATTTGGTCAACACTAGACCAAATATATGTTTTGCAGTCAACACGATGAGCCAGTTCATGTGTGAGCCCAGGAGAGTGCACTGGGCTGCTGCAAAACACATTTTGCGGTACTTGCAGGGGACAGTGGATTATGGTCTAGATTATAGACAGGGAGATGGAGTGAGATTGGCAAGGTACACTGATTCTGATTGGGCAGGTTGTGCTTCTGATAGGAAGAGCACTTCAGGGTCTTGTTTTGGGTTGGGTTCGGCAGTTGTGTCGTGGTTCAGCTGAAAGTAGAAGTCAATAGCATTGAACTCAGCGGAAGCAGAGTATATGGCAGTCAGTCTAGCTAGTTGTGAGGCCATATGGCTTCGCAAGATGTTGTTTGGCTTATTTGGTCAACTGTTGAGACTTTCAGTGATATACTGTGATAAATAGAGTTGCATCAAACTCACGGAGAATCCAGTATTTCATGACAGGCCAAAGCATATCAGGATCAGATATCATTTCATCAGAGACTATGTTCAGAAGAGAGTTGTGAAGCTTGAGTATATTCCCACTGATGCGCAGGTAGCAGATATTTTCACCAAAGTCTTACCACGGGGCAAGCATGTCTACTTCAGAGACAAGATGGGTGTGGTGAGGAACACTTTCCTCGGTAAGAGGGTGTTAAAATTTGGGTACCAGAGGATAAGTGGTTCCCTAAGGCTTTGATCTTTGGCCTAGGGAAAAGTGTCCAAAAGTATTTAACTTTTTCTCCTAATGTGACTTTATAAGTTGTAAAGTCAAATCTAATTTAAAAATGACTTTAAGTGATAAAGTTACTAGGTCTAATTTTAAAGTGACTTTAATAAAGTCAATGTGAAATTAAAAAGTGAGAAGTGCCTTTGGAAATAAATGACTAAGAGGGTCTTTATTAAAGTGTGGTGAATTAAAAAATAGAAAGTGAAATTTAAATGCACATTTAATCTCAGCCCTAGATCTAAAGCTATCTCAACCATTGGATTTAGGGATTCCCCAAAAGTCACTTAGGGTTAGGTTAAAGGAGGAAAAGAAGAGAAAAGATCATTCAGTCTTTCATGAGTAGAGTGAGAGAGGAGAGAAAGCAAAGAGACATTTCTGAGCAGTGAGAAAAAATAGGGCAGTAGCAAGGAGATTCAACAAATCCGTACAGCAAGCAGCAATAAGAAGTTTAAGGCAAGTGGCACGAATTTCGAGGGTGGAAACACAGCATTTAATGCAGCGTGTTTTTCGAGGTCCGTACAACAACAAGGAGGCACGGAAATCGAGGTCCGTAAAGCAGAGAAAGAGATGTTTTTCTGGAATCTGTACAGCAGCTAGCAGCACAGAAAATCGAGGCAGCAAGTGGCACAGTTTTCGAGGGAGGTCGTACAATTTCTCCGACACTGTTTTCAGTGTTGTCCGTATAGCATTTAAGGCTGTACTTTCTACTGTTATTTTTCTATTTGCATTTGGCATGTAATATCCCCAACGGGAAATAGACAGTAATACACAGAAATACAAACATGCAACTATATAGGAAAAATGCCGGAACTAGAATATAGAGCAAGTACACATAAAAATACCAGAACGCTAAGCCATTTTATTAATCTGAGAATATATATATGGGTACAATAGATAATCAAAATGAGTGCACCTATCCTTGCACCAGGCAAGTGAAGACCCTCTCAGAATAGGAAATGGCTGCTATAGAGACTGCGTCCCAGCTGCTGGAGAAATCTGCCGTAGAATGCTGCTGCTGCAATGTACTGGAACTAGGGGCTGATCCCCTCACCGGAATGAGCTGAAAATTGGTAGACTGCCTGTACTCACTGCTCCGGACAAAACCCAGAAACCATGAAGCAAATGCACCACCTCCTAAAAACCCCACAGAAGCCCTCCTCAAGGAAAACGCTATCTCTCCCAAGCATAGCGCAGAGGCCCAAGAAGAATGCTGGAAAAGGGCCACAAATCCCTCTGCAAAACTCTCCAACTGAATAGACAAACCCTCCAAGCTGAAACACGCTGAGGACTCCACGAAAATCCCCCACAACCGAGCTGCACTAACCCAAACTGCGTCCTCCCTCCTGGACTGCGCAGTCACTCTATGAGACCCAGCTCCTCTGCAAAACGTCCACCCAAATCTCCTGCAAATCAACTGCTGAAACTGAAGGAATACCTTGCCCGAGCAGGCACTCGAAGTCCCCCAGGGCCAAGGGCGAGATCTCTGACCGGAGACACTCAGTCGCACTAAACAGTGCTGCAGACCGACTAAACAACCGGCGTGCTCAAGTAGACAGAAGTCTAGCTCACAATATCATCAACATATCAATAATGCCAAATGGAGTGAAACCCCCACCTTTTATAGTGCTAGCTCCCCTCCAAACCCTAACTGCGTCCTTGAGCTCCTCCTATGCCTGCGTAGTTGCCTCTAGAGCCTACGTGAGGCCTCTCTCATGTAACGTGTGGACCCCCAAGGCTTTCCTTTAAGTTACAACGTTGCTCTACTAGGAAGCACTTTATTTTATTAAAGTGAGTTGACCCCCTCTTTCTCACTTTTATTTATTAATTTAACTATAGGCGGCAAAACTATACAAAAATGAAATATTCCAATTAGCAGTGCTAATTAAGAATATTACATGGCACGAAAATCAAGGCAGACTTTGTGCACGGTTTTCGAGATAAATAAAAATACTGGTTGCTGAATTTTTTACTGTGTTTTCTGTCTCCTTGTAAAAGCAACATTCAAAGATAAAGAGAAGCTTTCGAACTAGTTTTCCCCAAGGGTTGTAGGGGGTTTTCCAGGGTCATGTTGACCATAAATCAGTATGTCATTTTTTGTGTGTGGCTGAAATTATTTATGAGTTTTATTTCTGCATTTTCCAGCACTTTGAAATTTTCAGAATTTGTGTTTTCGGAAATATTTATTATTTCCAGCTTGTTGAATGTATGTTTATGGGAATGGGCATTTAACTACATGGAAGTAATAAGGAGAAACTGATAACCGGGGTTGCGTCAAAATTTTTACACTTATATGTTTCTACCATGTCACCTTGAATCTCACATGGACCAATAACAACAAAATTGATCTCAACGACTAACAACCCTACCAGCATTGTGCACGTAGCTCATATAAAGTCAATACCAAGAATAAAATATAGAAGACCAATCATTAATCCAAGGTTCAAACAAGTTGAAAAAAATATTTCCATAAGATGGGATCTATGATAGCCTGCATATTATTCTAAAGCTATCAAGTTACATCTGTTTGGGCACATCTTTTTGATGCAGAGTAAAACATTTAGGATTAATACAATCTAGGATGGCTTTTAAGCTGTAACTGTGATAAGATTTACAGGTAGGGCAGGGAATTGATTTAGCACTAGGGTATAAATAAAATCCATATTTTGAGGATACAGTTCTTTGGGAAACCAGCATTGTATAAGCGTCTAGAATTGTAGAAAAGAGAACGCCGATTGATCAAAGTGCTAGCCTCGTCCATATCTTTCATATGTGACATCAACCAACAACGACATCTGCAAAACATCTGAACACAGGAAGAAAAAATAAGCTCCACTTCATGTAAGACTGCCATAAGCATTAAATTCTCCTGCATGAAACTCTTTGAAATTGCTTACAAAGAAAATCAAGAAATATAGCAAGTGTCTGGTTCTGTAGAGCTGCATAAACCAGTCCTCTTTACTTGAAGTGTTGTCTAAAACAATACTATCATCCTGCCAAGCAGTGACTTTGATGGTATACAAGACAAATATAATGCATTTTCACCTTTGGAACACCTAGTTGTCATTAAGAAAAAGATAAGTGAACAAAAACTCTATGCCCATTTCAGCATCACAAAACTTAAAAAATTAGCTAAAGCGGCTAGTGGTATCCTTCGCCAGCCTGAAGATTAATAAGATTGACATTAAAGAGTTACAAATATTCTTTTAAACTCTAGCTATATAGAGCCCCATGTTGGAATACTAGAGAATAAATTTCTCTTGCCATCCCTACCACAACAAATACAGGCAGTGATTGAGTTATTGGAACATATCTTGCAGTAGAAGGCAGCTAATGTTTCTCTTTTTCTTATAAGTTGGATGCTTTTATCAGAATAGACTAACATAGTAAGCAAAAGCCCTATACTATTTTCTATGCAGGTCTTCCTAATATCCCTTGATTAGAGTACGTTCATGGAACCATCTTACTATAGTTTCATACGCTTTTCTAGTTCTTGAAAATGGAATATCTTCGTGGAACTATACTTCTATGTAAAATATAATATAATCCATAAACTTTATGATACCTATAACTGTCTAAGTATAAAACCATGTATATTATAAACCTCGTTAGCACCCAAAATAGATTTCTCCCAAATTCATTTGGGTCACTCATCAAATATGGTTCATAGGTATTGTTATCTTACAAACCTACACTTCAAATCTTACTAAGTGCAACCCTGGCTGCACTTAGGATGATTGCCCAATGTCACCAGAGCAATAATTTCTCTCACTTTAGGCCAGTTCGGGTAACCCCAAGAAAAGAAATTATTTTCCAGTTTTATAAGATGGATGGTGGAACTTAGCAAGACTAGTGTCTATCCAATTGGGCTACGGAGTCGGTGCAGGTTTGGATATGACAGAAGATATAATTAAGCCATAATAGCTGTGCCATAATTAGTCCAAAACATATTTTCAGGATATGCAAGAATAAAGTTAGAGTCCTTAAACAAGATATACTGTCACAACCATGACCTAAGAGCCAACAGTAATGTGCAACCAAAAAAAAACAGGGCAGCAAACAATCAAAATTACAGCAGCAAGATTTTCAGCAAGTCAAGATTACAACAGGTACTAGGAAGGCTTTAACAACCTCAACCCTAATCTCTTCTTCCAGGACAAATCTGTCCTTCTACAAAGATTATTTTAGCAGCAAACTAGTGAAAATTCTTACAAAATCCGAGTAATACATGGGCATGAACTGATGCCCTTCTTCCAATTCTCCCAAAAAATATTCAGTAAAACACATCAGAGAGAAATCCGTGTCTTCCAACCATGCCTTTGGAAAATGAGAACATATCTCCTTTTACAACTTTCATTTCAACCATTTAAAAAGAATATTATATCTCTAGAAAGCGTAAAATCTTCCATATTGCTACAACCCTTCTTTTTATGCTATGAGATCCTCTTAAAACAGGTAATTATTCTTCATTTGAGTGTTTTGAATGCCACATGGGATCTTCACATGTAATGTGTTATCCTCCAAAAATGTATGAACAATGTGACTTTGTAATATCCCCAATTAAATTAATTTTGTTAAGAAGAATTTCCATTTTTTCAATTTGGGTGTTGGGAAATATTTTGGCATGTAAACTTAGGAAAGGTGGGTGGAGGGAGTCCCCATTTAATTTTTGGAGAAATGGAGGCCACCGACATTATAGAAAATGAAAAATTAAATTGGTAGTAAGATGTGGGGCCACCCAAAGGGGTAATTCAAACCCCTTAGGAGAATTGAGCTAGGGAGAAGGAGGTAGAATTGGTGGAGCCCACAAGAAGAGAAAAGGGGCAGAAAAGATAAATAGACGAAAGAGGCATCATTTTGGGGGCTATTGACAAATTGAATTTCTGAATTAGAGTACCCTTGAGCTACTTAGCCAAGACTACCAGTGTTGCTTAGCACAAGGAGATTTCTAGACGGAGATCTCAGCGCTTTCTTTGGTGGACTTAGAGTGCCACCCTAGGGGAGTCACTTGATACCTATGAAGCTCTTCCGGAGCTGGGACAATGAGTTTGCTTCCACTTTTGCACATCCTAAAGATGCTAGAGCACCTCTTGGAGGAGCTACCTGTGGCGCAGCTTCATTACTGGAATTCTTAGGGCTGAATTGGAACTACATTTTCAAGAGATTTTGGGTGGTTTGTAGGTTAGCCAGTGAGGGAGATTTCAGGGGCAAATATGTGAAAAATCCACAATAAGAATCCCTAATGCAGCAATCTGATGTTATTTCTCCTAGTTGTTAGTTCCAATACAAGTTATTTACGGTGTTACATAGTAAACATTGAAATAAATACAACTACATCCTTCACAACATAAATAATACTACAGAAACAAGTACTAAGCAAGAAAGAAATAAACACACACATATACACTGTTATTTTTGCACAATGTCCTCGGAAAAACCCAATGCAGGAAAACCGATGCAACGGCTGAGGGTTTGTATTATTAAGTAGTAGTTTTTGAATACAATCTTGGATGCCTTACTGACAATCCGATACAAAGAATCTAACTGGCAGAAAAGATAGTGAGAAATTATCTCACACTGTTACTAGCAATCCGACACTGATCCAGCCAATGAATGGCTAGCCCCACGTTGTCTCTGCGATGGCTTTGCGTCATATCTCCTAGGGACTGCATCACTCCTTCTATTGATCGAACTGCCAACTAGAAACTCGGATCTTCGACCCTCCGGTCTCACACCCCAGCTTCTGGCACTAGATCCAAACTGCTCCTCAGCAGATCTGCGAATCACCTCAGAGGCTCTGCGTTGCCCAGCGTGGCACTGCGGAACCTCTCTGAACTTCTCTCTACCTCCTCTGCAATGTATTCCCTGGATCAGGAAAAACTTCCTTTGAAAAACAATCCCTACCCCTCACTGCAAGAAATCTCCTCAATCTTCCTCTGGCAACTGCTACGCTGCTCTCTTGAGAATTTGATCTCTAGATCTCTCACGCGATGTGTTTTCCAAATGCCCATCAAGCTCCTCCTTATAATCTATCGTTGACAAAGCAACGGCCAAGATTAAAACATAATCAAAGGCTAAGGCTAAGATTAACTACGAATTGATTTGTGTTTTTATCTAGAAGATTCACACCCAATCTAATTAAGACTCTTTAATTAATCACATTTCGTAAGTTTAGACTTAGGAATACAATAAAAATGATTAATTATTTTAATTAAATCCTTTCTGGTGGAATTTCTTAAAAAGCTTTCTGCGCACTGTGGAATGCATGTGTCTTAGCCTCTCTGCAAAATCTTGAGATTAGAGCACAACCGATGCTACAAAAATCAACACTCCCTCTTAGTGAGGAATGTGCTCTAGTAATGCAACTGTGAAAATTTCTGAGCACAGAAACCCTATAGCTAAATATTGATTTACTTCTCTTACTTGTTTTATTATACACAAGTTATTTAACTGAAATATTGATCCAGGTGGATATTGGTGGCCACTCGCCTATTTCACTTGGGGCCCCACCATTGTCTCTTTCAGTTTTTCAGTTTCCTTAATTGTAGCACAGTTTACTATTTTTAGCAGTTTTTCAGGTCCTCAACTTCCGGAGCCATTTTGAGGCCCTAAATGTCCTGTATTGGGAAAATCGGGAGCAATGTGGAAGTTCCTTATATGTTGCTCACATCACAAGTTGTAGTCCTCATACAGATCTTTATAACTAGGTATTGTGCGCGTCAAACAGATATTGTATGCCAAAGTTACGTCCCCAGGAAGTTGAAGTACCAATTTACCCAAACAGGACCCATAGTTTTGGTGCTTCATCTCCTAGGGTTAGGTTTTTGGATGTTTAGGGTTTTCCATTGTTTCTCAATAATAAATAGACCCTCGAGCCTCATTGTGACACAGTTCAAAGGCCTATAGCCGCCACATCTCTTCTCAGAGATAAGCTACCAGTGCCCTACTTAGTTTATTTCCATTTTTTCTACAAACAAATTTCAGTTCTTTCATATTAATGAAATGAAGTGTCATTTCCGCTGCAACTTTTTATTTATTTTTATAGGTGTAGTCTATTGCATTCTTGCATAAATTCGAATTAGTGGTATTAGAGAGGTCTGTTCTTTCTCAATCCTTCTTTGCATGTCCACAACAAGGTCGAGATATAAGGAGTGAGGGCTCGATCTGGTTGAACCTTTGCAAGATCAGCCTCCCAAACCCTGGCGGCCGCACATGGGGGATGAAAAGAAAGACAAGGGAGCAGGAGATCCTATCAAAATATTACTCGAGGAGGCCCTCGAGAAACAAAGGAACACGATGATGGATAACTTTTCCCAAATCCTTCAACGACTGCCAACTGGTGGTGCATCTGCATCCAGCAACCACTTTGGAGGCCCACTCCTTTCAAGGTACAAGTAAACTTTGACATTCCCATATTTGATGGCCAAATAGATGCAGACGTCGTAGATAGATGCTTGAATCTATTAGAAGGATATTTCTAGGTTCATGACTTTTTCGACCGAGAGAATATTATTTTGCACTCCTCAAAGCTGCCCCCCATGTCAAGGACCGGTGGGAAACCTACTGTGAGAAAAAGGACGAGGGGGAACCCTCTCTGTTCTCGGTCATACCCACTTGGAATTCTTTCCGAAACGTGATCAACAAACAATATTAACCCGTGGGAAACTACGAGGACAAGTACATACAATGGACTACGCTGCGATAACAAAGGGATCAAGATGTGCATGAGTTGACGAATATGTTCCATACCTTGCACACAAAGTTGGGTATCAAAGATTCGGAAAAACATTTGGTGCTTAAGTATCGTAGTTGTCTGCACATATACATTCAGGAGGAAATGGAGTTCCTCGACATCTCCTTGCTTGGTACGGCATACCGGTATACTGCCAAGATTGAGTAGAAATTCAAACAGAAGGACACGGGAAAGTGGTGTGAGTTCCATAAGAGCTCCACTCACAACACAAGTGTTGGGCCATGCAGTCACTGGTAGCCGAGATGAAGGCTTCTGAATCAGATTCATGCTCCAACTCTGAATCAGAACCCGACAAGGGGTATGACAAAGGGAAGCAGATTATCGATGCGAAGCCCAATGCCACCGTTGCCACCACGAAGATCCAGAGGAGGAGGAGCGTCTCTTCCACTCCCAGATGTGGGTAAAGGGTTCCCCGCTGCAGTTCATTGTCGATAGTGGGAGCCAAAAGAACCTCATTTCATCAAAGGTTGTGAAGCAGTTGGGCTTACCGACCACAACACACCCACAGTCGTACACCATCGGGTGGCTTCACAAAGGACGGGACCTCTGCATCTGCCAGCAATGTCGCATTCCCTACAGCATCAAGCCCTTCACGGATGAGGTATTATGTGACATTGCTCCTCTTGATGTTTGTGATTTATTATTAGGCCAACCATACTTGTGGAAGCGACATGTTGTGTGTGAGTCTCGACCTCGCGTTGTTATTGTTACTTTGGGCAATAAGTTGTACACGATACCAGAGGTACCACCGCCTGTCGCTATCTCTTTGGTTACTGCAAAACAATGCAGTAAGCTCATTTCCAAAACCGGGAAATTTGTTTGTTGATGATCTGCCCTCAAGGCAAGAAGAAGACTGTGACGACCTCCAAACAAGGCTCCTCTACACGACAACAACAAATGAACAAGGTCGTGGAGAAGTACAGGAACATCTTCGCCTCACACGCAAGGGTGCCTCTACACTGTTAGGTCAAGCACCCCATCGATTGACCCCAGTTGCGTTGTTGCCCAATGGACCAATCTATCGACGCTCTACTCTAGAGAACGATGAAATCAAGAGGCAAATTGAGGAGCTATTGCAGAAAGGTCACATCCGGCTGATTTCATCGCCCTGTGGGAGCCCGATCATGTTGGTGCAGAAGAAGGATGGGACTTGGAGACTCTGTATTGACTATCGAGCCATGAACAAGATCACTGTTCGGAATTAGTACCCGATCCCACAGATTACTGACCTTTTGGACCAACTCAAAGGGGTGAAATATTTCAGCAAGATCGACTTGAAGTCCAGGTATCACCAGGTACCAATTGAACCCTCCGATGTGTGGAAGATTGCCTTCAAAACAAAGGAGGGCCTTCTCGAATGGCTAGTCATGCCTTACGGGTTAACGAATGCTCCCGCAACCTTCATGACGCTGATGGACGACATCTTGTAGCCATTCACCAACTCATTTGTAGTAGTGTACTTGGATGAAATCCGGATCTTCAACCAGACTTGGGAAGAGTATCTCCACCACATCCGACAGGTCCTCCAAACACTGCGGCAACACAAGTTGTGTGCCAATTTGTAGAAGTGCACTTTTGGCATGACCCAGGTTCAGTATCTGAGATACATTATTGATGAGCAGGGGGTGCACGTGGATCCAACCAAGATCCAAGTCATTCGGGATTGGCCAGCCCCAACCACTCAAACAGAGCTTCGCAGCTTTCTAGGTCTTGCTAATTTCTACTGCAAGTTCGTGTTGGGATTCTCTCATATCACTTCGCCCTTGAGTCAGGTCACCAAGGGAGGAGCGAAAGAAAAAAAAAAATTGGTCGGAAACTCAACAGAAGGCGTTCATAGAATTGAAACATCGCCTCTGCTTTGCCCCAGTGCTCACATTACCAGACTTGCAAAAACCATTTGAGATCGAGACGAATGCCTCTGACTGTGCTATTGGGGTTGTTCTTACTCAACAGGGGCATCTAGTGGCACATCACAATGAGACATTGTCTGACACAATCCGCAAGTATCCCAATTATGACAAAGAAATGTATTCCATTGTGCAGGCTTGCCGGCAATGGAAGCATTACATTTTGGGGCAGGAAACGGTCATCTACACAAACCACCGAACCCTGCAGTTCATACAGACACAAAGGAAGTTGCCATCAGAAGTGGTCCACAAATCTGCAATAGTTTCATTTGAACATCAAGTACAAGAAGGGCGGCACCAATAATGTTGCAGACTGCGTCAGCCGACCACTGACCGTGGCGCTAACTACCGTTCTCAACTCTTATGGGCATGAGACTTCTAATTGGCCGCTTCTCTACAAAAGAGATCCAAAATTCGGCCACACATACAAGACAGTCTTGGAGGGCATGCAAGTTCCAAATTCTCACCTCCAGGATGCATTGTTATGTCACCTGCAACACCTTTGTGTTCCTTCAAGCAAGTGTGCCAAGATGATTTGGGAAATGCACTACAGTCGGGTCGTTGGGCATTTCGAGGTCGAGAAAACAATGGCAGTACTGTAGAAGTATTTCTATTGGCCGAACCTTCGACAAGATGTCGTGCAGTACATCAGATCATGCACTGCTTGCTCCATTTCCAAACCGACCATCAAGAAGCAAGGCCTCTATACTCTGTTACCTACCGCTAGTCGACCTTGGGAATCCATCTCCATGGATTACATGTCGAGCCTTCCTTCTACTAAGAATGGAAACGACTGTGTTTTCATGGTAGTCAACAGATTCTCGAAGATAGCCATTATGGCGGCCTGCAAGAAGAATATCACAGAAGAAGCCACTGCTAAACTCTTCTTTGAACGAGTGTGGGTGCAATTTGGGATCCCACAGTCTATCATCTCAGATCAGGACAGCAGGTTCCTCAGGACATTTTGGTCCAACCTCTAGTCAATGCTGGACACCAAGCTCACCAAGTCCACAGCTTTCCATCCCCAAACAGATGACCAGATAGAGGTCATCAACAGGATGATCGTACACATTATGCGCATGTACAATTCAACGCATCCACGCACATAGGATGAGAGCCTTCCCTATGTACAACACAGTTATAACCGAGCTCTCCATAGCTCAATCGGCCAAAACCCCTTTTCAGGTGGACTGGGGATTCCAGCCACTATTTCCCATTGACGTAGCCATGCCATTTGCAGCTACTCAGGCCAATTCGACTCATGTCCAGTCTGAAGCTGACAAAGCAAATAGCTTCATTGAGCGCATTCAGCACATCTGCCAACAGGGTCATGACATATTGGACAGATCCAATGCTAAGTACAAGCAACGACATGATCAACATCGAGTGCCACATAACTTCCAGGTGGGCGACAAAGTTGTTGAGCCCGTAGTTAAACTGTGAATCAGTTTAATGCATTCATGGTCTTTTAAAACTTTCTTTTACACTTATTTACACCTTCTTTTCATGATCAACTTAATGTATAATGGAATAGCAATCTTAATAAGTGAGCAGCAAGTATTAAGCAGATTATATACAAAATATCAACACATAATCATCATGCACATAGATAACAGATATAAGTGGAAACCCATAAGGGAGAAAACCACATCTTATTATTGTTGTGATGCAAAGGCAAGCAAACTCCCCTCACCTTGATTTTCTATAGGCTCCACCTACGGGAGGCTACTAACTCAAATTACGCAAGCTACAATTTGCAAAGGCTCAAACTCTCCTCTATTTTCTGAGGCTACAACCCACAGGGGAGGCTCCTACCTCGGCCCATTTCTATTGGACATCTATCAAGCTACAACTTGAAACGGAAGCACCAACTCCGTGTATTTTGTATGGGGTTACAACGGATTTTCCTACCTCTAACTACTTCTAGTGGACATCTATCAAGCTACAACTTGATGTGGAAGCACCAACTTCCTCCTCTCGATAAAATCATATGCTAATTTACCTAGATATCGGCTCACATTTTCATATCTGCTTTAAATCATCTCTGGATCTTCACAGCTTCTCTATCGGATCCTTCTTCTTTTTCCACTCTCTAACCTCTATATGCATATGACAATAACATCATTTATAGAGATCACCTCATAGTTGTTTGCATTCCATATGGGAATATGAAATGAAAAGGCATGACTCTTTGCCTTCCACCATCTCATTTTCTCCCTCAGCATATTCAGGATGTTATAACACTATGTACTCATTTCAGTATTACATTGGAGTTTTTCTTTGCCTACAGAGACTTGCCCTTGCATCACACACAATATAAAAATAAATAATACATTTTCAGTTATAATCAATTATTTACTCAGCCCATCAGTTTCTTCGCGTTGTTGTCCGTTTGTCCCCTTCTGCTTCCTGTCCTTGTGTCTTTTCTGTTTCTGCCGTTATATTCCGGCTTTGCTGCATAACTGCCCTGTTTCTTCTGTTACCAGTGTCTTTTCTTCCGCGTTCAACCTTTTCATCTACCTTATTGTTGCAACATTGTTCTGCACGAGTTCCCATTCCTTTGTTATGCGTTCATGCCATTCCTTTGTGCCCTGTGGGGTATGGCCCACATAACACTATTTATAACGCAGCGGAGTTCAATTCCGGCGTTTGTTCCACATACATACATTTAGCGATCAAAACAGCGTATTAATGTACATACTTAGCAATCAACAGCGAATACTTTATAATATGGCGCATATAACATACACAGAACAAGGTCTATTCGGTCCCACAGTACTTTGAACCAATCACAATTCATCGCAAACCTTTGCTCGCTGGTTTCCCACTTTACAATTAGCGATATACCATAAAACCATGCGATCTACGATCAGCGCTCCTGTGCGGTGCTGCCACGTGGAATCCCTTCATCGCATCGCATCGATTGATCCTTACCGCATCGCAACCAAAATACCATTCTTTGCGATGTCTTGAAGTTACAACCTACTTCTTGCGGGATGCAATGTTGCGCAAGGTTGACACGTGTTCCTCCATTTCACATCGCAAAAACTTTAACTTTTCCTGCTATCCTTTAAGCATTGCGATGTGCGGTATGCGGGCGAGGTCCACGTCACCCTGCCATGTCACCGCCACATCATCTTGCCACGTCATCATAAATTCCTATGATATGTGGGGTCAGGGCCACGTCATTTGCCACGTCACTGGCACGTCATCTTTACATCACTACCACATCATCTTCATCTTTACGTCACTACCACGTCATCATTACATCACTGCCCGTACTTCATAGTTCGCAACTTATAACTGTTTAACTTAGTGGTTACCTCTATTTCGTGTGATTTGCGATATTGCATCGTGCCACCACGTGTCCCTTCTCCACTTCACATCGCAACCAAAATAACTTACGTTGCGACGCCTTAATACATAGCCGCTAAACTTGCGATTTGTGCTTTCGATCTCCGTCGATGTGATCGTCACCGTTGATCTACCCACATCTACGGTCCTCGTTGCTGCTGGCACTTTCGATTGGTTTCTGGCTCGCTTACCTTGCAATGAATCTTATCCGTTCATTTCTTGCCTTCCCTTCTGCGATCTAATCCCGAGAGTCCGTTCGCCTCCCTTCAAATTCTTCAAAGAATTCTCTACCTTAGTCGTTTTTCCGTTTGTTTACACTATCCCGCTCTGTAACTCTGGTTCATATTGATTAAGGCTTTCTCTTCCTGCACAGCCCTCTCTGTCTCTCGGCTCTTGTCTTAATCATTTTGTTTAATTGGCCTCTTCCTCTCGGCTCTCACCTCTTCCTGCTTCTGCTATGTGTAAGGTCTCTGCTCCTCGTCGTGTCTTGCAAATCCGATTGCCTTCTGCTATGCGCTAAAGCAATTCGCTGCCTCTACTACATTTGTTGCCTCTCTGTTGTCTCTGCTTCATTTGCTGCCTTTGTTATCTCTGCTGTCTTTCACGACTTGACCCGCTTTGATGCCTTTGTTGCCTTTCACTGCGTTGGCTGCCTTTCACGACTTGACACGCTTTGCTGCCTTTGCCTTATAACCGTTGCTTCTCTGCTCCTTTGCCATCAATGATAATTTTGGTGTTACTCCTTTCTGTTCCTTTGCCATCAATGACAATATTTCCAACAGTCTTCCCCTTTGGCATTGATGGCAAGTTGCAACACATCCACCAATACTCCAATACTTCCTCCAGGACTTCCTCCCCCTTTCATTCTGAGAAGTGTGTTTCTTCCTCTACCTGCTTTTTAGAAGAGCCTTTCTTCTTCTACCTAATTTTCCTCCCCCTTTGACATCAATGGCAAAGGGTTGCAAATCTCCCAGTGTAGATTCTATCTTTGCATTTCCTCTCTCTTAGTTGTGTTTAGGCCTTCCTCTCCCTTATGGGTTTCCACTTATATATGTTATCTATGTGCATGATGATTATGTGTTGATATTCTATAGTTAATCTGTTTAATACCTGCTGCTCACTTATTAAGATTGTTGTTCCATTATACATTAAGTTGATCATGAAATGAAGCTGTAAATAAGTGTAAAAGAAAGTTTTAAAAGACCATGAATGCATTAAATTGATTCACCCCCCCTCTCAGTTTAACTAAGGGTTCAACACTTGGTATCAAAGCTTTTCATTCGTGGAGTGTTCATAGATAATTCCCTTTGGGCATTTTATAGTTTCTTTCTCAGGCATACCACTTCTTCTTCCAATTTCTCTTGCTCCTGATGTTTATCTTTAATTTGCTTTAGCAGAATGTCTTCCACCTTCTTAGCTTCTTCAAGTTCTACTTTCAACAGAATGAGGTTTTCCGAATTTGGTTCTTCCTTTACATATTTCAGGAGAATGTCTTTTTGTTTTCTGCACTTGAGTCTAAGTCTGTCTATTTCCTCCAGGGCACTTCTTAGCTCCCCCTCAAGATCTACCTCACCTTCTTCCTCATCTTCCAGAAGGAATCCTTCAGACTCTTCCTTGGCCATCAACACAAATTAAGAGGTTCCTTCTTCATTTGAGGATTCATTTGAGCTTTCAGATGCACTGCTATCTTGTTGAGCATAAAATTATTTTCTATTGAATCTCTTTCCTTTCTGCCAGTTATTTGTTTTGGTTTTCTCTGTCTCTTGTGTCTGGTTCTTTGTTTTCTTATGAAGACATTTAGATGCATAGTGCCCCACTCTTCCACAGTTAAAGGATTTAAATGGAAGTTTACCTTTATACTTGCCTGTGCCTCTATCCAATCTTCTGACAAATTTGGCCTCTTCTTCATCAGAGCAGGAGCATGTATCTTCCTTTTCTTCTTCGCACTTATCTTCCTTAAAGGCTACCTCCCTCACATTTGACTTCCCCTGTGGAAGTCTCATCTCATAAGCTGTCAAGTTTCCAAGCAATTGGTTCGCGGTCAAGGTTTCCCAGTTTGTTGTTTCTTCTATGGCTGAAACCTTAGGGTTAAACCTGGATGGTAAAGATCTCAATATCTTTTACACTATCACACATTCCTTAATGGTTTTTCCTAGAGCTTTCATGTTATTCACAATTTCTGCAACCTTTAAGATGAAACTGGCTACATCTTCATCTTCATTCATTTTTACAATTTCAAACTGAGCTCTATAGGCTTGTAGTTTGGCCATCTTCACCTTTTGTCTCCCTCATGGATATCTTCTAAACTATCCCAGATATCTTTGGCAGTCTCACTATACATTACTTTGATAAATTCTGTTTCACACAGACCGCTCAAGAGTGCATTCATGGCTTTTGCATTCATGGCTTTTGCATTAGCTATGAAATCTTGTTTGGCTTCTTTCTCTTTGTCAGTATCCTTTGGAGCATATCCTAATTCCACAGCAGCCCAAACTTCTATTCCTAGAGACATTATGTACGTCCTCATTCTTATTTTTCAGAAGGCATAGTTTGTGCCAGTAAACAATGAGGCTTTATTTGTTGAGCATCCTTCATACCTGTAATCATCATGCACATAGATAAATAATATAAGTGGAAACCCATAAGGGAGAAAACCACATCTTATTATTGTTGTGATGCAAAGGCAAGCTCCAACTCCCTCTCACCACTGATTTTCTGTAGGCGCCAACCTACAAGAGGCTACTACCTCAATTCTGCAAGCTACAACTTGCAAGAAAGCTCCAACTCCCACCTATTTTCTGCAGGCTACAACCCACAGGAGGCTCCTACCTCAGCCAGCTACAACTGGACATCTATCAAGCTACAACTTGAAACAGAAGCACCAACTCCCATGTATTTTCTATAGGCTACTACCCACAGGAAGCTCCTATCTCAACCAGCTACAACTGGACATCTATCAAGCTACAACTTGATATGGAAGCACCAACTTCCTCACTCTCAATAAAATCATATGCTAATTTACCTGGATATCAGCGCCGTTTTTCTCCATCTTCACTGTTGTGTTCCAACCTTCATATCTGCTTTAAATCATCTCTGGATCTTCATAGCTTCTCTATCTGCTCCTTCATCTTCCACCCTCTAACCTCTATATGCATATGACAATAACATCATTTATAGAGATCACTCATAGCTATTTGCATTCCATATGGGAATATGAAATGAACAGGTATGACTCTTTGCCTTCCACCTTCTCATTTTTTCGCTCAGCACATTCACGATGTTACAACACTATGTACTCATTTCAGTATTACATTGGAGTTTTGCTTTTCCTACGGAGACTTGCCTTTGCATCACAAACAATATAAAAATAAATAATACATTTTCAGTTACAATCAATTATTTACTCAGCCCATCAGTGTCTTCGTGTTGTTGTGCATTTGTCCTCTTCTGCTTGCTATCCTTGTGTCTTTTCTGTTTCTGTCGTTATATTCCAACTTTGCAGCATAACTGGCCTGTTTCTTTTGTTACCTGTGTCTTTTCTTCAGCGCTCAGCCTTTTCATCTGCCTTACTGCTGCAACACTGTTATGCACGAGTTCATGTTCCTTTGTTATGCATTCATGCCATTCCTTTGTGACCTGTGGGGTATGGCCCACATAACACTCTTTATAATGCAGCAGAGTCCAATTCTGGCGTTTGTTCCACATACATACGTTTAGGAATCAAACAGCATATTAATGTACATACTTATCAATCAACAACGAATACTTTATAATATGGCGCATATAACATACACGGAACAAGGGCTATTCGGTCCCACAATACTTTGAACCAATCACAATTCATCACAAACCTTTACCCGTTGGTTTCCCACTTTACAATTAGCGATATACCATAAAACCATGCGATCTATGATCTACGCTCATGCGCAGTGCTACCATGTGAAATTTCTTCATCGCATCGTTTGATCCTTACTGCATTGCAACCAAAATAACATTCTTTGCGATGTCTTGAAGTTACAGCCTATTTCTAGCGAGATGCGATGTTGCACAAGGTTGACACGTGTCCCTCCATTTCGCATCGCAAAAACTTTATCTTAACTTGTAGTCACCTTCCTGCTATCCTTTAAGCATTGCAATGTGCGATATGCAAGCGAGGTCCACGTCACCCTGCCATGTCACCGCCACGTCATCATAAATTCCTGCGATCTGTGGGGTCAGGGCCATGTCTGCTTGCCACATCACTGGCACGTCATCTTTACATCACTGCCACATCATCTTTACATCATTGCCACGTCATCATTACGTCACTGCTCGTACTTCGCAGTTCACAACTTATAACCATTTAACTTAGTGGTTACCTCTATTTCGTGCGATTTGTGATATTGCGTCGTGCCACCACGTGTCCCTTCTCCACTTCGCATCGCAACCAAAATAACTTACCTTGTGACGGCCTTAAAACTTAGCTGCTAAACTTTGCGATTTGCGCTTTCAATCTCCGTTGATGTGATCGTCACCGTTGATCTGCCCAAATCTACGATCGTCGCTGCTGCTGGCACTGTCGATTGGTTTTTGCCTCGCTCACCTTGCGATGAATCTTATCCGTTCATTTCTTGCCTTCCCTTCAAGGATCTAATCTCGATCATTCGTTCGCCTCCCTTCGAATTCTTCAAAGAATTCTCTGCCTTAGTCGTTTTTCCGTTTGTTTACATTGTCTCGCTCTGTAACTCCGGTTCATATTGATTAAGGCCTTCTCTTCCTGCAGAGCCCTCTTTGTCTCTCGGCTTTTGTCTTAATCATCTTTGTTTAACTGGCCTCTTCCTCTCGGCTCTCGCCTCTTCCTGCTTCTGATATGTGTAAGGTCTCTAGTCCTCATCGTGTCTTGCAAATCCGATTTCCTTCTATTGTGCACTGAAGCAATTCGCTGCCTCTGCTACATTTGCTGCCTCTCTGATGTCTCTGCTTCATTCGCTGCCTTTGTTGTCTCTGCTGCCTTTCACAACTTGACCCGCTTTGCTGCCTTTCGCTGCCTTGGATGCTTTTCACGACTTGACCCACTTTTCTACCTTAGCCTTATAACTGCTGCTTCTCTGCTCCTTTGCCATCAATGATAATTCTGGTGTTACTCCTTTCTATCCCTTTACCATCAATGACAATATTTCCAACAAAAGTGTGGCTATATTTGCAGAAGGAGCACCTCGTTGGACCCCACCGCAAGCTTTGCCCGCTCCAATGTGGGTCGTACACCATCACCAAGGCTGTAGGGGCCAATGCCTTCGAGCTAAATATTCCATCATTCCTTGGTCTACACCCAGTGTTCAATGTGGACCGCATTCGGCCGTTCTTCCCACCTTTACTGGACACCTTCGACATTGCAGAACAACTCACACGAACAGAGTTAAACCCAGACTGCATGAACAGGCCTCCACGGATTGTATCATGGACATGCAAATCAAGAATACTCGCCAACAGAAGATCCAACTATATCAGATTGTCAAAGCTGGCCAACTCCTGCACCAAGGTAAGCGGTTCACCAAAGACCAAGTTTAGCAAAAGTTTCCTCATCTCATGGAGGAACTCAACACAATGGGGACCATTGCTTCCTAAGGGGGGAGGAATGATCCAAGTGGATATTGGTAGCCACCTGCCTATTCCACTTGGAGCCCCACCATCATCTATTTCAGTATTTCAGTTTCCTTAATTGTAGCACAGTTTACTATTTTTGGCAGTTTTATGTGCCTCAACTTCCAGAGCTGTTTTGAGGCCCTAAACGATGTTTTTTGGGAAAACTGAGAGCAACATGGAAGTTCTTTCGATGTTGCTCACATCAAAAGTTGTATTCGGATAGATCTTTCTACCAAAGTTACGTCCCCAGGAAGTTGATGTACCAATTTACCCAAACGGGACACATAGTTTTGGTGCTTCATCTCCTAGGGTTAGGTTTTTGGATGTTTAGGGTTTTCCATTGTTTCTCAATAATAAATAGGCTCTCGAGCCTCATTGTAACACAGTTCAGAGGCCTGTAGCCACCAAATCTTTTCTCAGAGATAAGTTACCAGCGCCCTAGCTAGTTTATTTCAATTATGTCTGTAACAAATTTCAGTTCTTTGATATTAATGAAATGAAGTGTTATTTCCGCTGCATCTTTTTATTTATGGTTATATGTGTATTTTGTTGTGTTCCGGCATAAATTCGGATCAAATATTCAGAAAAACATCGAAGTAAATACATTATACAACTAGCAGCCTACACAAATATAGATCATTTATTGAACATCACGCACATATGACAAAGGACACACATGATTTTTCGGACAAATGTCCCAAGAAAAACCCAATGCAGGAAAACCGGTGCAGTAGTTCTGAGGGTTTATTATTATTAAGCAACAGTATTTTGAGTACATCTAGGGTGTCATAATCCTTCTTTACCTTGACTCCTCTGCTTCTGAATTCCCTCTTGATCACCCTTCGGATGTCCTCCTATCGAAGGATTGTCCACATGTCACCCCAATTTTGGAGTTGTGCTCTGCCCAAGATGCTTTGGGCAAAGGTCTCTCACTCATCGGTGACTGCATTCAGGGCAGTCCTCACCATGAGTCCATCATCCGATGTTGCCCCCGTGGCAATCAGCTGGTCTTGGATAGTCTGTAATCTGAAGAGGAACGGATCGATGTCCTCTCCCTTGTGCATCTGGAACATCCGCATTTGGTTCTCTAGAAGCATCTTCCGTTGAACGGAGTTACCTTGATACAGCGTGGTCAAAGTTGTCCACACCTCATTTGTCGTCTTCTTCTCGGCAATGTGTGGGACTACGTGATCCTTTACTCCATCCATGATCAAGCGCTTAGCCCGCGCCTGATTTTCGTTGAACTTCTTCAGAGCCTCCGCATCGATCGGCACAGCAAGGACATTTTCCGTGTATTCTCTGATACCGTACTCCTCCAGGACTGTCAGGATTCTGGCTTTCCAGATCACAAAGTTAGACACGCCGTCTAACCTATCCTGATCTCTCTGTCTGTAGGAGGCCATCTATGCTCAAACAATCAAAACAGGTCCTCTTCTCCCTTCTACTGCTGCTGCACTCAACAAAAGATCGGATTTGGGCTTCTTGGTGATAGAAACCCTCTAGAGAAACTGCTCCCTTTGTCAACCGATTTCCCTTCCGGAAACCCTCCGGCAATTCTGTCAAATCAGCCCTCTACGATCACCCTCCCAATTGAATCTCAAATTTCTTGGCGAAAATCTGTTGAGGGACTATTTCCTCTTACTTTGTCACCTTTGCTAGGCACTGTTCTGCACCGACAGAACCGAAGCCTCACCAGCAAATTTTGAAGATCAAAAACTGCACTTCCAACCCAGGCAATCTGCGCAACATTTCTCCAACTCGGACTGCGACACCCTTTAGGGTCTGCGTCAGTCACTACTTCAACCCAGCGTGAGCCTGACAGGTTCTGCGCCACCTACTAGGGCCTGCGTCAGCCTCTGCGTGTGTAGACTGGCTCTGTGTCCCTTCTGCTAGGTCTGCATCCCTCCTGGTGCTGCGCTGCCTTCTCCCGGATCTATGTTGCTTCAGCTGCCCTTCCTACAACAAAAATCTACAGCCCCTTTGCTAATGGCTTCAGCTTGATCTGCAATGCTCTGATACCATGTGAAAATTTCTTAGCACAAAAACGCTACTGCTAAATATTGATTTACTTCTCTTTCTTGTTTTATTATACACAAGTTATTTAACTGAAATATTCAGAAGAACGTCTAAGTAAATACAACTAGCAGCCTATACAAATACAAATCATTTACTAAACATCACGCACATATGACAAAGGACACACATGATTTTTCAGACAAATGTCCCCGGAAAACCCCAATGTGGGAAAACTGGTGCAGCAGTTCTGAGGGTGTATTATTATTAAGCAGCGGTATTCTGAGTACATCTAGAGTGCCATAATCCAACTCACCCAACAGAGAAACCCTCGGCAACAGAGAAAAATGTGAGTTTTACCTCACTCTGCAAGTCGCGGCTAATCCGGATGAGCCACTAGTAAAACCCCAACTAGCTCTGTGCAGTCTCTACGCTGCCACTGCGTTGCCTGCGCGGCCCTGACTGAGGGACTGCGTCACCCTTGCTCTGTGCTGATCAGCTTCTCTCGGAATCTGGTTTCAGCCCTGCCAGCTCAAAAACCCCAACCTCTGGCTAATTTTGGATTGTTCCTTGGAGGCTTTGCGCTGCCCCTATGTGAGTCCTGTGTGGCCCTGCGTCACCCTATCTAGGGTTTGTGTCACACCCTCTGATGGTTGCACTGCCTCCACTACGTCTCTGTTGCCCTTGCTCTGCGTTGTACTCTTCGTCCTCCGACCAATCACTACATCTGCCCCTCACTGCTTCTCTGAATCACTCAGATCTGATCTTCGTCCGAGCACTGCTCCGTCGGAAGAATTCGATCTCACACAATGTGTTTTCCAAATGCCCATGAAGCTCCTTATAATCTCCTGTTAACAAATCAACGGCCAAGGTTAAAACATAATCTGTGTCTTTATCTAGAAGATTCACACCCAATCTAATTCACACACTTTAATTAATCACATTTCCTAAGTTTAGACTTAGGAATACATTAAAAATGATTAATTATTTTAATTAAATCATTTCTGAGTGGAATTTCTCAAAACGCTTTCTGGGTATTGTGGAATGCATGTGTTTTAGCCTCTCTGCAAAATTTTGAGGCTAGAGCACATCTGATGCTACAAAAATCAACAAATAATTGCTTTCCAAGGCCTATGCAGTCTTCTGGCAGAGGCACACGTGGGGCATGAGAGCAGCATAATTTGTGGGCTTGGTGGCTGGAGGAATTAAGGGAGAATTTCTGGGGAAATTGCAGGAATTTTGGGGAGCCCTTTTCTGGATTATTGGAGTAGCAAGAGCTCATTTCCAAGCAGTGCGTTCAGCCAGTGAGACTGGAAATTCACCCTTTTGTGAGTTCTACAGTGGTGGGGTTAGGGACCAATTATTTTTTGGGTCTTGTGGTGAAAATTTAGTGGAGACATCAGCTGCATTTTCAAAGGAATTTCAGCTCTATCACAGTAGAGAATTTTTGTAGTTATTTGGAAGCCAGATCGAAGGAGTAAGCTTAAATTTTGGGTCCCGGGTGGTCGATAAAATTTTCCCAAACCCTTTCTGGGTTTTTGTGAGTTTTATATGGGGAGAATCTAGCAAAAATTGCAGAAATTTATGGGCACTTTTGAGGGGTCAAATATGTTGAGAAATCTATGGGGCAATAGTTAGGATAATTTCTCTTTACTTGATCATTGCTTGTGATATATTTTTACTTTTTCTTACTTATTAGATTCTTCTCTTGTTATTACGTTTATTTTAATCATCAAATAGGTACCAAAACAAGAAGAACAATAGTACACAAGAACACATGATATGCTGTGTTGACCACACTTCGTCAACTACCCCATAGCAGTACACCCCCATTTTTTCAAATGGGATTCGTCATGCTCGACGTGGTTGCGCCATTCAGATTCCATCATCCAGATTTCATCGCCGATCGACAGCTGACATTGTTATAAATGATGTAAACCCATTCTGCATTTTATGATGTAAATGATCTAAGTAAGACCGTCCATGTATGTAACAACCTAGGTAAGCCTAGTATGTTGCTGATGATCTCTATCCTAGGAGGTTTTTTGTCTCACTGATTCACGAAAGTGATCGGCAGAGTTTTTCCCTCCAGCCTCACCCCAAAGCTAGGGTGGATTTTGTCATCGGCATGCTAAGTGAGTCCTAGTGTTTTTTATCGAGTCCTTGTAAAAGTAGTTTGAACTACTTGGTCTACTAGATCATATGTTGAGTCGCAGAACTGGGTATTTGTTTGAGGGTCTATACAAATGGGTTTTCTCCCCCTTCATGTATGTAAAAGTATTATCTCATGTAAAAGAGGGTTGGAAAAATAATTATAATCCCCTCTTAGTCAATTAATTAAATTTTCTGGTCAATTAATTAATAAAATCCTAAACCAGAAATTTAATTAATTTAGAGTCCTAAATTAGGATTAAATCTTTAAAGGCAAAATTTGTTGGTCCTTGGAAAATGATTTTGACAGCCCCAGGCCAAGGGAATATTGAGAATTTTAAGAAATATTGGACCCTTGGGACCTGGTGGTTAAGTCAAGGTCAAAATTTTGGGGTAATTAACTTAAAAATAATATTTTTAAGTTAATTAAAATTGAATTAAATGATAAATTCGTTTTTCCCCAAAATTTTAATTTCAACGTTCCGGATTAAAAGATAATTAAATCTTTTGGACGGTTGAGATTATTTTGACGAGGATCATCCAAACTAGCCGTTAGAGATCTTGTCCTATAAATTTAGAGGTCTTTTTCATTTTTGAGTCATCCGATCTCAGAATCGTGCACTTGCTCTTAGAAGCTCTTGTAAACTTTTTGAGGAATAAAGCTAAAGACTTTGGGGTTACAAATCCGGATGTTCCTTCTCAGATCTATGTGGTGAATTCTCTCTAAACTCTGCTACTTGGTTTCTTGCATTTTATGGTTGATGGCCTTCATGGATTAATCTGCATATAGGTATCTTATGCGGTTTTCTGGGTTTATAAAATAACATTTTGATTTTTCTAAGGGTCTCATGTTGTTTTCTTAAATCTCTATCGGTCTAAAGTTCAGATCTAAGTGTGCAGGGAAATTTTTTTTTAAGATTGGGCGTCTGGGGAAGTCTTCGGTTGGACCAGCCGACTCTCAATAAGCATAAATCTGATAAGCTCTTTATTTGTTAAATTCCGGGTCTATCTTACGATATTTGTGATTTTGCAGGGTTTCGAAGGCTTGTGCCTCTCACTTAAACTTTAAATTTCTGAAAATTGTGCTAAACGGATTCAGATCTGACCATGAGGGTTTTAAATTGTAAATTATTTGTAAATTTGTAAATTTCTTTAGGATTGTTAAGGTTTTAATCGTTAAAATTGGCGTGTGTGTCTTCAGATCTGGCTGTCTTTGCAGGTTACAGGTTCAAATCGAAATTTTTTTTTAGATCTAAGGCAGATCTAGCCTCCAAAGGCCAGATCTGGCCTCAGAGCCTCCGCTGTGGGCAAATCTGGGCGTTATTTTTTAAGGAGCGTTATAAATATGAGCTTACATTGAAGAGTTTTTAAGTTGCTGGGTGATTTAAATGTGTTGGGTTCAAACACTGTTCATTCCTACTCAATACGCTCATCTATCTCGACATCGGGTACCTCGTTTTTCTGTTTGCCCGAGATCCCATCCGTGCATCCATTCTATTTTTCTGCGTCACACTTACCTACCCGTCCTGCGCTCCTCGTTTAAGTGCCATCCCTCTCGACCTGCATCAACGCAAACAAATAAAAAAAGAAAAAATTTAATAATCCGCTCGCGTTCTAGCTTCTTCATCCAAATCTTTCCTGGCGTCCTCCTTGCGCCCTCGGTACGCACACAAACGACGGTTATGAAAAAGGGGTTATCAAATTTGAATGCACATCAGAGCTTTACACGCCATCCATCGAGCTCTGCAAAACGACAACGATGCAGTATCGCCGGTCATCCACGAGTCCAGCGCTTGTCCATTTCCGCATACGTTCAAGCTGCCGTCGAGCCTCCTTACGTCCATCGACCTGCACACGGAAACAGCAAAACGACAACCAGCAAACAATAAAAACGCATTAATTTTTCAAAGCCGGCGTTTCAATCTCTTGCGTAGGGATTCGATTTTTGGTTAGATAGCGTAGGTTTCATTTTTAATTTGTGTTGTTCCGATTTCAAGTTTAGTGATAGCGTAAGTTTTGTGTTGGGTTGTAAATTCAGAGTATAGTGTAGTTTATAGCGTAGATTTAAATTTTGATTTTGTTTTGTTATGTTTCATGTAGCGTAGGTCTAGGACTTTGGGTAATTTTTATTTAGTTGTAGTTTCATTTCAGTTAGGTTGTAATTTTAATTTAGTTAGGATTTAAATTTACATTTTTTAGTTTAAGTTTTAATTTAGTTTTACTTTAGTTTAATTTTAATTTTAGTTTAGTTTAGATTAGAACCTTTGGTTTAGACTCTAATTTTGTATTTAGTTTTAATTTAGATTTAGAATTTTGTTTTAACAAAAAAATAAAAAATAAAAAAATTCAAAAAATCCTAAAAATCTATAAAATACAAAAATATAAAAAATTTCAAAATTTTCCATAGTCAAATGTGCATTTGAAATTTTTATCTAAAGATTTGACTATAGAAACATTTTCTGGATCGAAATTAATTGATCGAATTTAAGTGAAGCATCATAAATGCGGGAAATTTCGAACATTTCATCTTGTGATAATATTCTCTGTGGGGCTAAGATATTGGTGTCTTTCAATTGAATATCATTGTGATCAATCGTGTTTTAATAAGCAGCAGTTAATCGTCACTTGTGTATAATTGCATAACGGGATCTTGTTTGACTCCATAAAGCACTAGTCTTAAGCGTGAAATCTAATTTAGATCTGTGGAATCTCGTTCATTTTATCAAGTATTTGATGCTTTAGCTGTGTCTCCTGGATTCTTCATCCTTATTTCCAATAAGGTCTACCTCCCTTAGCTTGCAAGGAGACAACTTAAATAGAGAGATTGGGGATAAAGGTGACAACCCCCGATCTGAGCCGTTGTCACGGTGCCTTGACAATCTGTGCGACAGCAGTGCAAGCCGACCAGGCTGCAAGCCAGAGCCAAAACCTCTCCACCTGAGAGGAAAACCTGTAAATCTCTTCTCTTCTTATAGATTCTTCAGCTAACGAATTCCATGATGTTAATTTTAGTTAACCATGGTATGTTCTGTGCTTAGAGCAATTTACTTGAATCTTTCTTATTAGCCCAATTCAATTTCCTATTTAGCAATCACATTAACATTGACAGTAAACGCTGATAGAATATAAATAAACAACGAGAAGACAAGCCAAGACAAGAGGACACAATAATTTGGCGGATGCCAGGGAAAAACCCCAATGTGGGGAAAACCCTAGCCAACAAAGTCAACGTTGGTCAAACCAGCAATCTTCCTCCCAATGGAGCTCAGTCGAAGCCAGTCAAACTCAGCCTCAAGAAACAATCAAAGTCAGCCCAAAACAATCTGTAACTTCTCAGTCAAACTTGGTCAACGCAACAGTCAAACAATCCAGAATTTCTCGATTTCTATGCCACCAAACTCGACCTCCAAAAAACAGATTTTTGCCCAAATATTGAAGTCAAAACATTTGAGTTGACCCAACATCAATGTTGGTCAACGCTGCAACAGAAAGCCCTAGCAGTCTGAAATCTTCAGCTACCCTTTCACACGTGCGGAGGAGAGAGAACGTCTCCTAAGGCTTGTACGAACCAATCAAAAGGAGAGAGAATGTGTGAGGAGATGATGTCCATATGAGTTTTGAGTCTCTCCTATTTATATCCATCAATGAGCATGTGTGACACATCTTTTGGGGCTTGTGAGCCTACATTACAATTCTGGTCGACCTTGACAACTTGCACGTGTGAAGAATGAATTAAAAATCTAACTGCTGCTCATCCAAACAAGATGATCTTTAGATCAATCTTGCACCTCTCTGAAAGAGGAATCCAACAAAAATATCATCTCCATCATATGAGCAATGCAAAGTGGAGTTTGGACCTAGTTTCCAAATTTAACACATGACCTCTTAGACCAAGACCAATACCCTTCCAAGACCAAGTCGGACCTTCTTGATGATGTGCTTCATTTGTCTAAGTCAAACCCAGTCAAATCTCTTCCAATAGCACAACTTCAACCCCCAGCTACAGAATTTTGGCCTCTACTAGAAATCTGAAATTTTTGGCCCCCTGCGGCAACTACTGCATCCACACATGTGAGCGAAATTTAGCCTTTCAAGGCCTCCTAGCAACTTCGCTTGGCTTCCTACCTTGACTAGGGCTAGAAGGTGACCTAATAGGCTCTTCTTCCAGCAACTTGAGAATTTCGGCCTTGAAGCAACAAACCCTAGCTCTTCTTATGCGCATGTGTGAGAGAGAATTAGCCCAAAAACTTCTTCCTTCGTCCTTCTCCTTCTTCGCTAGCCTTCTTGCTCTTCTCCTTCGCTTAGATGATGAGAAGTGAATATGTGTCCAAGGGAGGTAGAGTTCCTTCCTCTATATAGGCTTCTAAGGTGGACGAGGCTCCTCAAAATAGGTTGACTTCTTAGCTGGCAGACTGACTTGGTCTTGGAGGGCATTCTGACACTTTTAAATACAAAAATAATTCTTTTTACAAGTTACAATGTGCCCAATGGGGTCTTCAACATATGACAATGACTCTTTTGACTTCTTGACCTAGGACAAACACTAGAAGCACTCAATGTATGCTTAACCTCTAAAATAAAAGACCTTGAGTATGAAACCCATGCTCCAAAAATAATAATAATAATTTTTCTTTCATTTTACAATATACAAGATTCAAAAAGTACATTTAACATTTATGAAGACCGAACCTAGTTAACATTTTTCAACACTCCCTCTGTACTAGGGAGGTATTCATAAAAGGTACATGGACATTCTCAATCTAAAGAGATCTCATAAGAAGAAATGGATTGGTAACCCATTTATTTAGCATCATAACAACCAACATTGTCTCATAGCAAGGCTTTGAATAACAGCTCTATCTCTCCACAAGATTAGAGCACAATACTAGCTAGACCAATGATTTATAGACACCTTCATCATTGTCTCTCAAGGTACATACCCCACCCAGGTGTTCACAGGGTACGACCTTCCAGGACTATTCTTATCTTGAATTCACAATCCTCAAAGAATATTGGTCCTCTACAACTACACTTATCTTGGATGCCCTACCTCATCCTCAAAGAGTATCGGATGCCAGATGCTTACCCAATCCTCCATTCTTTCTTCCCAATTGAAGACAAGAATGATGTGTCTATCTCTCCCTCTCAACTAGGGAGGATATATCAACTAATCCAAGTTTGTCTCTCAAATACACAAGCTTCTTATTAGGAAGAGATTTTGTCAAGATGTCAGCTACACGCTCATCAGTGGAGATATATTGTATAGCTGCAACACACCATCCTGCACTAGCTTTCGAATGTAGTGATACTTGTTTATATGCTTTGTCTTTCCATGAAACACTGAGTCTTCAAACAACCTTATACAGTTGTTGTTGTCACAATGTATCACTGTAGGGTCTGTTGCACTCAAATTGTCAAAGTCCCAAGGAAGCAGAAGTGCCAGTCTTTTTTCAACATATCAGATCACATATCAGCAGTCTATGTGTCATGGTCAACCGTCACCCATTCTGCAGTTTATATGATGTAAATGATTCTAGTAAGATCTTGAGTCTATGTAACAACCTAGGTAAGTCTTTGATTTTGGTGACAAATTTCATCCTAGGAGGTTTTTAACCTTGCTAATTGTTTGTGTTTCTAAACATGGTTAATCAGAGGAGTTTTTCCCCTCCAGCTTAAATCCCCAAAGCTAAAGTGAAATTTATTGTCAATGTCCTTGATGAGTCCTAGTCGAGTCTAATGTAAAAGAAATTTGGGAATAATTTAAGCTAGTTGGCTTAATTATTTTATTACAAATCACTTGGTCTACTAGATCATAGTGTGTCGCAAATGGGTCTGTGTCTTGAGGGTCTAAGCCTAATGTGTATTCCCTCTTTGAGTCAAAAAATGTAAAATCTTACGTAAATTAGGGTTGGAAAAACAATTAAATCCCAACATGAGTAAATTAATTAATGTTTTTGGAAAAATAAAATAAAATCCTAAGCCAGAAAATTAATTAATTGGAATCAAGTTAATTTGTCTTAGGAAAATTAATTCTCCAAGTGGAAAAATTCGTGGGTCCTAAAGAATCAATTTTTAAAAGTCCTCCACCAAGGGAATATTGTATATTTCAAGAAAAATTGGACCCTTGGGCCTTGATGGTTAAGTCAAAGTTAAAATTTTGAGGAAATTAGCTCAAAATAATTAATTTTGAGCTAATTAATGTGGAGTTAAATGATAATTTCGGAATTTCCTCAAAAATTAAAAATCAAGGGCCAAAATTAAAAGATCTTGAAGTGTTTATCAACAACCAAGATTATTTTGAAAATGATCAAAAAAACTAGCCGTTATTTTTCCACTTGGAGGATTTATCTATAAATTAGAGTCATTTGAGTCTTTAGTCATCTCAGAAATCTGGAAAATCTTGAACTCTAGCTAGAATTGTTGCTAAGGCATTTTGTAAACTATTGTCCTGCTAGGAACTATTTTTTCTACCATAATAAAAGACTTTGGGGGCAACTCGAAGTGTTCTTGTTTCGTTGATTTGTGGTATGTATTGACTACGGGCTTCCTATGTGGTGTTTTATGATTATTATTTTGAGATAATACATAGTGTTTGCAAATACTCGATTCTTGGTCTCCAAGTTCACAGACTGTGGGCAAAGGTTACTTTGCTTGGATCTCTAGTTTTTTATGGTGGATTGAATCTTTGCTAGGGCTATAGTGAGCAAATATTTTCTGAAGTATTTTAGCCATTCTTTCAAGGAAAAATATTATAAAAATTAATTTCTCAAAATCTATTCGAAAAACCCATGTATATTTTATAAATAGATTTGTAATTTATTTTTTTAACTTGGGTTGGGGTTTTAGATTTATTTTTTTATATATTGGATATTGGTTGTTTCTATTTTTATTTTTGCAGGTTAGAACAAAAATCCAAGTGGGATAAGAGCTAGATCTAGGCACTTGAGGGTAAGATCTAGTCTTTTGGAAATTTTTGCAGGGGAAAACCAAAGGAGTTGAAGCACAAAAATTTTTGGAGCAAGTGTATTGAATTTTTTAGGGCTTCTAGCCCTGGATCTGCCTTCCTAGGCCTCAGCGTCCCTCCTTCTATGTTGAAATTTGGTACCGGAGGACAGGTGGTTCCCTAAGGCTTTGATCTTTGGCCTAGGGAAAAGTGTCCAAAAGAATTTAATTTTTCTCCTAAAGTGACTTTATAAAGTTATAAAGTCAAATCTAATTTAAAAGTGACTTTAAGTGATAAAGTTACTAAAGTGACTTTATAAAGTTATAAAGTCAAATCTAATTTAAAAGTGACTTTAAATGATAAAGTTACTAAAGTCTAATTTTAAAGTGACTTTAATAAAGTCAATGTAAAATTAGAAAGGGAAAAAGTGACTTTGGAAATAAATGACTAAGTGGGTCTTTATTAAAGTGGGGTGAATTAAAAAATAGAAAGTGAGATTTAAATGAGCATTTAATCTCAGCCCTAGATCTCAATCTATTTCAGCCATTGGATTTAGGGATTCCCCAAAAGTCACTTAGGTTTAGATTAAAGGAGGAAAAGGAGGAAAAGATCATTCATTCTTTCATGAACAGATTGAGAGAAGGAGAGCAAGAGAGCAAGGGAGATTTCTGGGCAGTGAGGAGAAGGAGGCAGCAGCTTGGCACACTTTCCAAGGCAGCATTTCAACAAAACCGTATAGCTGAGTTAGCACAGTGAAAGGCAAAATTTTTGGGCACGGTTTTCTAGAAAAGGAGGCCGTACAGTAAGGTCGTACAGCAAGATTGGGCACAGAAATCGAGGCAATAGAGGGTTGTTCCGTACAGCAAAGTTCTGCTATGTTTTTGGCACGAAAATCGAGATTTTGGATAGCAGCATTTATTGCTGTTTGCACAGATTTTGAGGAGGCCGTACTGCTGCATTTATTGCAGATTTCTGGGCACGAAAATCGAGGACGTACAGCATTTATTGTTGTTCTATTTTTGCTGTTTGCACATTTTCCGAGGCGGTGGTTAAGCACGGAAAACGAGATAAGTTGTAAAGTCTGTTTGCTGATTTTTTGCTGAATATTTCTCTCACTGTAAAAAGCATTTTCCATAAATAAGAAGGAGCTTTCGAACTGGTTTTCCCCAAGAGTTGTAGGGGGTTTTTCCAGGGTCATGTTGACCAAAAATATATGTGTCAAAATGTGTGAATGACTGTTTTATGTGTGCTGATATTTATTTCTGCATTTTCAAGCATTCTGTAATTTTTCCAGAATTTGTGTTTTCAGCAAAATTTATTTTCCAGCTTGTTAAATGTATGGATGTGGGAAAGGGCATTTAACTATTTTGGAGTAATAAGGTGAAACTGAAAACCGGGGTGGGAAAACAGAAATTTCTACATTTTACCCTTTGCGTCTTTGGTTCTAGCCCTCCTAGGGCTAGTCGTGACCTCTAGGGGCTGTAGCTTCCCTTCCTTTTGCTAGTTGATCTCAAATTGTGGAATTAGATCGACACCTTTCTCTTGGCAAGTTTTAAATGGGCTTCAACCTTAAAACAATAATTTAATTTAGTTGAGCAAATTAACCATAAAGGACTCAACAACTGTAAACACGCAATGTATAATTGAAGACACCGAGATTGTTGACGGAGTTCACCCTTCCTAGGCTACCTCTCCGATCCCTGCTCTAAAAGGCTAGGCCGCTCGTATTTCAGTGAATTAGAAAGAGGTACATAAATATGGTTGTTTCAATTGCGGTTGTTTCCTTCAGAATGGAAATGTTCTCCTTCAGAGACTCGCGCAAAATTACTTGACAACCTACAACCGACTTGTCACTTATAGCAAAATATAGAGTCTTATAACTTTGACTCTGACCTCTATTGAAATCAGGTATACAAGTTTCAACAATACATTGGTTTTTGCCTCGTCTCCACTTGGCAAACTAGGACACAATTCAGGTACAAACTTTGGCAGAATTTGTTGCTGCTGCCGACAAACAAGTGTTGTCATTGAATCCAAAACATGCCAAAACCCCTATTTTGGCTCCTCAAGTACTTGATTTGGTTTCTGAATGCTTCTGGAAAGCCAAAACCTAGTTTGACCAAAATCTCAAGTTGCTCCACACTTCCGGATGATATAGTGACTTTACACCTCCTAGCGCTTCAAACTGCACTTCAACATCACTCTGGCTTGTTAGACTTCCTCCAAAAAGGCTTCACTGAAAAGCTCGCCTTTTGTTTCCTAGATCTGTCTTCTGAATCCTGCTTCCGGGATCTCTCCTCTGAATCCTATGAATGGTGTTGTATCCTCCTTATATAGAATTTTGTAGCTCTAAACTTAGAGTTTTGTTATATCCACCATCATACTTGGCTTATCCGAATTCATTCGAATAGCACAACTTAATTACATATTAAATGTTTAATTATTTTATTGGACCAAAGCCCAAAACCCTATCTTAAGTCTTCAAATGGTTGTAACAACCATGACTCTGCTTAAGGTTGGCGCAATATGAATGTTACACATAGTATATATGTTTAACAATAGATTTGACATGCGTTATAACTATTGCGTCGTGGTTTAACCGATATCCAAAGTTTTATGACTTTGCATACTAAAATGGGTTTTCATACTTTGGGGTGGCATCATTGCAAATATCACATTAACAATAATGTGGTCCATTGACCATGTTGTCGCACAAAATGTCTAGGCACCGCGACAACGGCTCAGATCGGGGGTTGTCACCCTGATCCCCAATCTCTCTATCTAAGCTATCTCCTTGCAAGCTAAGGCAGGTAGACCCTAATAGAAATGAAGAAAAATGATTGTTTGAAAACCAACCAACCCCGGAGACACAACTAAAATACCAAATACTTGATGAGATTAACGAGATTTCACAGATCAATTATATTAAAACCAGTGCCTTATGGAGTTAAAAGATCCCGTTATGCAATTAAAGCAAGTAATTGATGTATAACTGCTACTATGAAAACACAAATGACCACAATGATATTCAATAGAAAGCACCACAACCATTCATTAAAGTCCTTAAGCTCTCAGCAAAGCTATCATGAAACGATCATTAAAAAAAATAAATGCCAGATGCTTGCAATGTTTCCAAATTTATGATGTTTCAATTAATTCCAATCCAAAAATTAAAACGTTTCTATAATCAAACTTGGGATAAAAAAATTAAAAGTTCATTTGAATAGGAAGATCTTTTAGAAATTTTTTATGTTTTTGTATTTTCTATTTTTATTTTTATTTTCAAAACCAAATATATCTTACACAAATGAAACTAAGATTCAAATCTAAATTTAAATCTAAAACAAAAAGAAATCTAAACTAAACTAAAGTTACACGTTAAAATCTAACAACTAAAAACTAAAAATAAAAAATGAAACCTAAAGTTAATAAACAAAATTTGAATCAGATCTAATTTAATTAAATCTAGAACTAAACTAACGTTGGCCTTTATCAAAAATTTAAATCTAATTTAAAACAAATCTAAATCTGAAACTACATTAATTAAAATCTAAACTTAAACGCTACCCCAACAATCGAATTTAAATTTAAAACTAAACTAAACCTAACCCAACCTAATGCTAGACCCTCCCACACAATAAATTAAACAAAAAAAAACAAAAAAAACAAAATCCAATCAATGCTTAAACACATATACATAAGGTTTGAAATTTTTAATATGTGCGTTTTTTTGTTATGGTATGTTCTGCAGGTCGAGCGACAGGAGCACAACGGCGAGAAGCTAGCTTGGATGCAAGCTTAAGGAGAGAACTCGATGGCAAAGAGGAGATCATTTGCAGGCAGCGGAAGACTGGACGTGAAGAAATCGACGGCGTGAGGGATGGAGGTTGGACGGTAGGCAGACGGGTTCGATTGCAGATGGCTTGAGGGAGTAGAAGCAGCGGAGCAAGTGGATCGATGGCAAAGGGATGCAGGTTGGACAGCAATTTTAAGGAGAGATGAATGGCGGAAGGAAGGGACGTCGGATGAGATAGAAGGCAGGACGGCAAGGAGAGGGAAGGAAACTGAGCGCATATGGATCTAAAGCTCGGATGGACAACGTTTATGCAGTGAAGACAGCAACGGATAGATGCATAGAAGAATGGGAGAAGCGGCAGATGAGAAGGGTTGGACAGATGACAGAGGAATGAAGCTGGACAGCAAGGAAAAGGACACAAATGCTTAGCAGCGTGAGGACTGTAAGGGAAATGCCTTGCGTCGAATGCAGAGAAAACCTCAATAAAACCCAGTACAATCAAAAATTCGTCGAGCAGAATCAAAATCTTTCCATCAAAATCAGCTTTTAGATGCTCCTTAAATCAAATAACATGCAAATCTGCCAACAGAAGCGACTCTGAGGCCAGATTTCGCCCTCGGGGGTTAGATCTGGCTCGGATCTTAAAAAAAAAATTCTAAGAAAAACCCTGCAACCTGCAAAACTAGACAGATCCAAAAAATATGAGCAAAAATAGATAAACCCTTTACAACCTAAAAAATATTTACAAATTTACAGTGCTAATTTACAGATCTGAGGCCCTCATGGCCAAATTTAAACCCATTTCAGCACAATTTTTAAAAATTTGAAGCTTTAAAGAGAGGCACAAGCTCTAGAAGACCTTGTAAAAACACAACTTCGTAAGATAGCTTTGAGAAATTAGAAACAATGGACTTTTTCATATTTACGAAATTTGAGAGTCGGCTGGTCCAACTGAAGACTTCCCCAGACGCTCAAACCTTAAAAAAATTTCCCTACACACCTAGATCTGAACTTTAGATTGATACAGATTTAAGAAAATAACATGAGATCCTTCAGAAAAATAAATAACTAGCCTTTTCGTTAAATCAAAAATGTCATTTTATGAACCCAGAAAACTGTACAAGATACATGTATGCACATTAATCCATGAAGGCTATCAACCATAAAAATGTCAAACAAAGTAGCAGAGTTTAGAAATGAATCACCACATAGATCTGGAAAAGGAACACCAAAGTTTGTAACCCCAAAGTCTTTATCTTTTATTTATTAGAAGAAATCACAAGAACTTCCAAGACAAGTGCACGATTCAAAGATCGGATGACTCAAGACTGACAAAGACTTTTAATTTATAGGACAAAATCTCCAACGGCTAGTTCGGTTGATCCATGTCAAAATAATCTTGACCATCCAAAAGATTTGATCATCTTTTAATCTAGACCGTCGAAATTATAATTTTGAAGAAAAACGAATTTATCATTTAATTTCATTTTAATTAACTCAAAAATACTATTTTTGAGTTAATTACCCCAAAAATTTGACTTTGACTTAACCACCTAGGCCCAAAGGTCCAAAATTTCTTGAAATTCTCAATATTCCATTGGCCTGGGGCCTTTAAAAATTCATTTTTTAAGGACCAACGAATTTTGCCTTTGAAGGATTTTATACTCACCTAGGACCTAAAATTAATTGAATTTCTGGCTTAAGATTTTTTAATTAATTTGACCATAAAATTTAATTAATTGCCTGAGAGGGGATTTTAATTATTTTTTCCAACCCTCTTTACATAAGATAAACACATTTAGCACATGAAAGGGGAATACCCATTCGTATAGACCCTCAAATAGGTACCCAATTCTGCGACTCAAAACGTGATCTAGTAGACCAAGTAGCTCGTAATAAAATAATCTAGCCAAATAGCTCGGATTATTCCCAAAATACTTTTACAAGGACTCGATAGAAAACACTAGGACTCACTTAGCATGCTGATGACAAAATCCACCCTAGCTTTGGGGTAAGGTTGGACGGAAAAACTCTGCCGATCACTTGTGTTGAAAAACACAAGTAAATCAGTGAGACAAATAACCTCCTAGGATAGAAATCATCACCAACATACTAGGCTTACCTAGGTTGTTACATACATGACAGTCTTACTTAGATCATTTACATCATAAACATGTAGAATGGGTTTACATTGTTTATAAAATTGTCGACTGATGATGGAATCTGAATGGCGCAACCACGTCGAACATGATGAATCCCATTTGAAAAAATAGGGGTATACTGCTATGGGGTCGTTGACAAAGTGTGGTCAACATCTGACTCTACTTGGGGACACGTTGCTTCATCGGAGGAATGTGAGAATCCAGAATCTGCATCCAAGCAACACACAAAATTACATAAGTAGTGTCCATCCAAATATCATCATATAACATTAAGCACATGAAAAATAGAAGCTCTTCTTTCATTTATTATTCTACTTAACATGAAAGTAAATCTACTCCAACTACAAAAATGAAATGCTGAAATAACAAGGTTTAAGGTTAGAGATACAATACAAAGGATACCCTGTGGCATCAGATGTGCTCAATATAGTGCATGTTGAGCATTTGCCTGCTTTCAGGCAAGTCTGTAGGCTGCTTTTCAGATGTGCCATGCCCAATCTTGCATATGGTAGGATTCTGTCTTATCTGAATGTCAACCTGCTCTCGACCATCAGACAAATCAAATTGCTTCCTTATTCTTTTTCTTTTTCGCTTCAGGCTCTTCTTCGTGGAAGATTGTATTGTTGATGATGTGGAAAATTCTGCTTGTGAACTTTCAGACGAAGTAAACAATCTATGTGTGACATGCCTCTCTTCATTTTGTATCTGCTCTGTCAAGGGTGATGTATTAACCTGATTCCCTTCAGTTTTCCTTTTATCCGGGTTGCCTTCAATCAACCACTTTTCAATGGAAGAAATGGTCTCCTCATAATAAGATGGAGCTTGCTTCAGCAAACTGGGAGGCCTATGATCTGTTGACAATTCTGACCTGGGTTGGACATTCTGTATATGTGATCTTTCCATTTTTTCCAACTTATTCTGAATAATAGTCATTTGATTAGAATGCTTAACCTTTATAGTATTGATTTCCTTCGCATGACTCTTTTCAACAGTCAATAACCTATTCTAAAGAGACATTTGACCGGTTTACATGTCTTTTATAATTTTATCATTACCCGCTTTCATGGCCAAGAAGCAATTATGAATATAGTTCATTTCTTTCTCATGATTTGCTTCCATGGTGATCAAATGATTTTGCATGGTGGCCATTTGATTAGAGTGACTAAATTCCATGATCGTCATTTCTTCAATATGCTTTTCTTCTAAGGCTAACAACTTGTTTTGCATAGCATCAATTTCCCTGGTATGATCAGCTGTTAATCTTGCTTGGTTAAGTTCCATATTCTTAATGATTTAAGCCTGGTTGGCCTCCATATTTTTGATTACATGAGCTTGATTTAGCTGTATATCCTTAACCATCTGAATCAATTCGTTAACAAGATGCTTATCGTTGTCAACACTGATTTGACAACTTGTTTCTGCTTCACCACTATCATGGATTTGTGTTGTCATGCTACTGTTTGGAAAACTCCTGCTGATAGTTGAGTTCTCTACAAGATCAATTTCATTATTTTGCACAATACTGGGAGCACAAGGCGAATCATCTTGTTCTATATATTTATCTATAAAAGCTTTGACGATACTTTGCCAAGAAGTAATATAACCCCCAGGCCAATTACTCAACCATTTCATAACAACACCATCTAAGGAACAACAAAAGAGACATATCTTGATATCTTCTCGATTATATTGTGAAGGAAGACAATATCTGTTTATTATATGAGTGATCGTTAAGAGATGCTTTCGAGCAGCGGCTGAATTACCACCTGAGAACACAGGCATTTTTCGAATGGCTTCCATTGGCATGTCATAAAAAGGATCATCCATGATGACTTATTTAAATGAAAAAACCAAATGGATGTTAGAGAAAGAGATCCTTGTTCAAGAAAAATCAAGAGATCCACAAGAAGCGAGCTTCTTAGTAGAAATTCTCGTAAGAAATGAAAGAATTGAAGTTGCCACTTAAACATGAAACTAATTCTAAAACAGATGAATAATCGAGAGTAGCAGATGGATATCAGGGGGGGATTCTTGTCTGAGAGTAAATAGATGAATAAGTGGAGTCGCCACCCAAACAAGAAGCCAACCGAAATGTCCAGGTTCTCAAGATACGATGATGAAATGATTAGTGATATGACGAAAGATAAGATGATGAAAAGATGCCAGAAAATGTGATTCCTTGTGACAAGCTAATGAACGGCGAAAGAAGATTAGAAGATTAGAAAATGTCGTTAAGACCAAGGACAGAAAAACTCTATCCCCGGCAACGGTGCCAAAAAATGTTGTCGCACAAAATGTCTAGGCACCACGACAACAGCTCAGATCAGAGGTTGTCACCCTGATCCCCAATCTCTCTATCTAAGCTGTCTCCTTGCAAGCTAAGGGAGGTAGACCCTAATAAAAATGAAGAAAAATGATTGTTTGAAAACCAACCAACCCAAGAAACACAGCTAAAATACCAAATACTTGATGAGATTAATGAGATTTCACAGATCAATTATATTAAAACCAGTGCCTTATGGAGTTAAAAGACCTGTTATGCAATTAAAGCCAAGTAATTGATGTATAACTGCTGCTATGAAAACACAAATGACCACAATGATATTCAATAGAAAGCACCACAACCATTCATTAAAATCCTTAAGCTCTCAGCAAAGCTATCATGAAACGATCATTAAAAAAAATAAATGCCAGATGCTTGCAATGTTTCCGAATTTATGATGTTTCAATTAATTCCAATCCAGAAATTAAAACGTTTCTATAGTCAAACTTAGGATAAAAAAATTAAAAGTTCATTTGAATAGGAAGATCTTTTAGAAATTTTTTATGTTTTTGTGTTTTCTATTTTTTTTTTTTTTTCTTTCAAAGCCAAATATATCTTACACAAATGAAACTAAGATTAAAATCTAAATTTAAATCTAAAACAAAAAGAAATCTAAAAAATTAAAACTAAATCTAAAACAAAAAGAAATCTAAACTAAACTAAAGTTACACGTTAAAATCTAACAACTAAAAACTAAAAATAAAAAATGAAACCTAAAGTTAATAAACAAAATTAGAATTGGATCTAATTTAATTAAATCTAGAACTAAACTAACGCTGGCCTTTATTAAAAATTTAAATCTAATTTAAAACAAATCAAAATTTGAAACTACATTAATTAAAATCTAAACTTAAATGCTACCCCAACAATCGAATTTAAATTTAAAACTAAACTAAACCTAACCCAACCTAATGCTAAACCCTCCCACACACAAAAAAAAAAAAAAAATCCGATCAACGCTTAATGCATATACATAAGGTTTGAAATTTTTAATATGTGCGTTTTGTTGTTATGGTATGTTCTGCAGGTCGAGCGACAGGAGCACGACGACGAGGAGCTGGCTTGAATGCAGGCTTAACGAAAGAACTCGATGGCAAAGAGGAGATCGTTTGCAAGCAGCGGAAGACTAGACGTGAAGAAATCGACGGCGTGAGGGATGGAGGTTGGGCGGCAGGCAGACGGGTTTGATTGCAGATGGCTTGAGGGACTAGAAGCAGCAGAGCAAGTGGCTCGATGGCAAAGGGATGCAGGTTGGACGACAGTTTTAAGGAGAGATGAATGGCGGAAGGAAGGGACGTCGGATGAGATAGAAGGCAAGACGACAAAGAGAGGGAAGGAAACTGAGCGCAGATGGATCTGAAGCTCGAATGGACAGCGTTTATGCAGTGAAGACGGCAACGGATAGATGCGTAGAAGAATGGGAGAACCGGCAGATGAGAAGGGTTGGATAGATGACAGAGGAATGAAGCTGGACAGCAAGGAAAAGGACGCAGATGCTTAGCAGCATGAGGACTGTAAGGAAAATGCCTTGCGTCGAATGCAAAGAAAACCTCAATAAAACCCAGTACAATCAAAAATTCGTCCAACAGAATCAAAATCTTTCCGTCAAAATCAACTTTTAGATGCTCCTTAAATCAAATAACATGCAGATCTGCCAACAGAAGCGATTCTGAGGCCAGATTTCGCCTTCGGGGGTTAGATCTGTCTCAGATCTTAAAAAAAAATTCTGAGAAAAACCCTGCAACCTGCAAAACTAGACAGATCCAAAAAATATGCACAAAAATAGATAAACCCTTTACAACCTATAGAATATTTACAAATTTACAGTGCTAATTTACATATCTGAGGCTCTCATGGCCAAATTTAAACCCATTTCAGCACAATTTTTAGAAATTTGAAGCTTTAAAGAGAGTCACAACCTCTAGAAGACCCTGTAAAAACACAACTTCGTAAGATAGCTTTGAGAAATTAGAAACTATGGGCTTTTTCAGATTTATGAAATCTGAGAGTCGGCTGGTCCAACTGAAGACTTCCCCAGACGCTCAAACCTTAAAAAAAATTCCCTACACACTTAGATCTGAACTTTAGATTGATAGAGATTTAAGAAAATAACATGAGATCCTTCAAAAAAATAGATAACTAGTCTTTCCGTTAAATCAAAAATGTCATTTTATGAACCCGGAAAACTGCACAAGATACCTGTATGCAGATTAATCCATGAAGGCCATCAACCATAAAAATGTCAAACAAAGTAGCAGAGTTTAGAAATGAATCACCACATAGATCTGGAAAAGGAACACCAAAATTTGTAACCCAAAAGTCTTTATGCTTTATTCATCAAAAGAAATCACAAGAGCTTCCAAGACAAGTGCACGATTCAAAGATCGGATGACTCAAAACTGACAAAGACCTTTAATTTATAGGACAAAATCTCCAACGGCTAGTTCGGTTGATCCATGTCAAAATAATCTCGACCGTCGAAAAGATTTGATCATCTTTTAATCTGGACCATCGAAATTATAATTTTGAGGAAAAACGAATTTATCATTTAATTTCATTTTAATTAACTCAAAAATACTATTTTTGAGTTAATTACCCCAAAAATTTGACTTTGACTTAACCACCTAGGCCCAAGGGTCCAAAATTTCTTGAAATTCTCAATATTCCCTTGGCCTAGGGCCTTTAAAAATTCATTTTTTAAGGACCAACGAATTTTGCTTTTGAAGGATTTTATACTCACCTAGGACCTAAAATTAATTAAATTTCTGGCTTAAGATTTTTTAATTAATTTGACCAGAAAATTTAATTAATTGACTGAGAGGGGATTTTAATTATTTTTTCCAACCCTCTTTACATAAGATAAATATATTTAAACACATGAAGGGGGAATACCCATTCGTATAGACCCTCAAATAGGTACCCAATTCCGCGACTCAAAACATGATCTAGTAAACCAAGTAGCTTGTAATAAAATAATCTAACCAAATAGCTAGGATTATTCCCAAACTACTTTTACAAGAACTTGATAGAAAACACTAGGACTCACCTAGCATGCTGATGACAAAATCCACCCTAGCTTCGGGGTGAGCCTGGAGGAGAAAACTCTGTCGATCACTTGTGTCGAAAAACACAAGTAAATCAGTGAGACAAAAAACCTCCTAGGATAGAAATCGTCACCAACATACTAGGCTTACCTAGGTTGTTACATACACGACGGTCTTACTTAGATCATTTACATCATAAACATGCAGAATAGATTTACATTGTTTATAAAACTGTCGACTGATGATGGAATCTGAATGGCATGACCACGACGAACATAATGAATCCCATTTGAAAAAATGGGTGTATACTGCTATGGGGTCGCTGACAAAGTGTGGTCAACAGACCATTCAGCATGCAACCCTTCCCATCTGATGCCACTGTGCCACCTTTGTCACGTATCCATTTTGCAATCGTGCTACCTCCGACGTTGATTGGACCTGTGGCGGAACTCGTGGCAAAACTGTTGAACTATCCGTGGCAAAAGAAGCTCAAAAATGTGGCTCAAGAATGGTACTAAACACCAACATAATTCCTGATGAATATACCCTTTAAGACAGCGTACAAAATGTTGGAAGACATCCTCTACAAGTCGGCCTATAATCCGCAATCAAGTCGGCTCAATGAACAGTCTCATCTATTCACTGTCAGGTCGGAAAATTATAGGGTCTGACCACCATAAATAGCCCACTGGACTGCGCAGAAACAAAAGCAACAGAACTCAGATTTTGGTCTGAGTTTTTTTCGAATAGAGTTGCAGGAAGAAGTGCAGACAAGTCTGAGATCATTGCGGTCATATATATCTGCAATCAATGCGAGATCAAGACGAAGGTTAGTGCGAAGAAGGGACTATGTTTAGTGCGGAGAACGGGACTGTGTTTAGTGCGAGTTTCAAGACTGAAGAAAAGTGCGAGAAAGGAAGATTACAATTGCAGTTTGAAGCATAGAATTAATAAATTTAATTAATTTCAATGTTCCACTGAGTTTCCAGGACAGGGATACGCACAAGGGGGACGTATATAAGCAACCCCAAAACTTATGGAAATTTCGGGGAAACGGGGGGATGTTAGAGCCATAAAAATTATAAAATTATTAAAAATTTAATATATCAAAATAAAAATAAAATCCCAACAAAATGTTAATAACTAAATTAGTAGATAGTAAATCTTATTAATTATGAAATGCACATCTAAATACGATCATCATTTCGTATTAGACAATTGTGAAGTAAAATTATCATTTGACATTTCTGCAATCATCAATGTAAATCTAAATATACATTACTAAATTGAATCTATCATTTGACATTATGCAATGTTCCATCTAAATTCATCATTTGGAAATGGGCATTAATATTATGCAAGATACATCTAAATTAAATTCATTGTTTGACAATTGAAACTACGCAATGCACATCAAAAATTAAATTCATCATATGACAATGACATTTGAAGTCTAAAACAACCATAGAAAATTGAACTAAAAATAAACATAGAAAGCAGTGAAATACAAAAATTGTTTTTTTTTATTGTTATCAGCGAAAAAAATTGGGGGACGCGTCCCTCTTGCACCCCCCCCTGCATCCCCTCACCCCCCCCAAAAGAGAGACACATTTCGTCACCAGAAAAACACCCCCCTAGAGTTTCCCCAATTTTTCAAAAAAAGGGGACGTGGGGAAAGTTTCCCCAGGAGTTTCCCCATCTAGGGAGCGTGGGGAGCGAGGAAGCGCATCTCCCACCCTGGGGGACGCGTCCTCGTGGAACATTAATTAATTTATAAAATTAATTTAGTTTACAATCTTCTATATCTTCTTTATTATTGAATAATCTATTAATTATATATTATAACGGTGGTATACATATTAAGTGCTATGATCGACATATTCATCATACTCTAAAGGAGTTAGGTATTTACTTCACAAATCAATTCATTACCCCATACTTTGAAATTTTCAATATCAGCTAGTATGTATACTAGTGCAGTATATGTGATGCATGCATATGTAGCTATCATATGCATCACTCGTATGCATGCTAATATCCCGTTTTGCACGTAATTCAAGATGGCTCATTGTTGTAATTAGGGCATCTCAAATTAGTAAATCCTCCTAGTGATCGAATTTCTTGCAATTGTTCTAGACTAGTTTGAGTGAGAAAGACTCACCTTGACTCCTCATTCAATCATATGCCTCAAGGAAACACTGACAAAATGAGGATTGAGATCACAACACAGCAAAGTGGCAAGAAAAACTCCAAGATAAGCCTCACTCCAACAACCATCTCACTTATAAAATCCAAAATTTTCCTTTTCATTTTATTCACTAGTTTGTTCCACAAGTTTTAACATACATAGCTAGTAAATCCTTGGGCAAAAGAGCAATTATTTCTATATCAAAGCGAAAGAATTAATACATATTTTTTTGAACATATTTTACACATATATTTCATTGGTGTATTAAGTTATTTGAGCGGATTTGCAGTAGGTCAGAAGCTGTAGTGCAACAATTTTCAGGGATTTCTCAGCACACAAGGTGCATATTGAAGTATCTTAAACACATCTTGTTTTAGCTTCATATCTAACTTTGCAAGTTCCTACCTTTATCTTGTAGCTAAAAGTAATCATTTTCAGCCATTAAGCCATCCATGTTTCACAGGAATAATTTGTTGGGTTTGTGCCCAGGGAGATTTTGACCCCATAACCTCAACAAGTGAATTTTCAGCTTGCAAAAAATTGCTTTAAGGCTTAAAAGCGGTCCAAAGTGACTCACTTTTTGTCTTATAGTCTCCCTACCCCTAGATCTTGGATCTAAAAGTATCTAGGCACTCTTAGGTGGTCTTCAAAGGGTATTTCCTTGTCGTTTTCTGCACATTTTGCAGACTGTAGTTATAAAATAGCAAGTTAATTGCACTGAAACCCCTCTAACCAAGGTACTAATTGTAAAAATAATTTCATATTTTCTTAGCACATTCGTTGCACATTCATTTTGACTACTCACATGATATATCTTAGTATATTTTGGTGTCTTTTCTTGCTGTTTTAGTATACTTTACTGTGGACATGACACATTAAACCAACAAACAGCAATAACTCCTTCAATTCATCCATTAGACTCCATAAAAGGCACCGGTCTTGTGTTGGTTGGTTGAGGTCATCCAAGGGAAGCATCCCATAGCCATTTTGGAGGTAGTTGGGTGTTTAAGTCCCTATATTAATAGTGTAGTCCCTTATTATGTTAGCCCCCCCTTATTGTTATTGTTGTACCCATGTAACCCCCATATTGTTATTATTGTGCCCTTACATTATTATTGTTAGGTCGGCTAGGGTTACATTGTGGCCCCACTACGATTACATTGTGGCCCCATGGACTTCTATATATAGAAAGGAGGTTTTGGTCATTTGTATCATCCAAGAATTGTTCATTCAGATAATGTATTGGAAGTTGCCCCCTTGAAGTGGCTTATTTCTAAGGCGTTGATATCTCTTTTCTTCTCTTTTTGGAGCTGGTTTCACAACATTTGGTATCAGAGCTTTGGATTCTAGGGTTTTGCTGCTCCAAATAGGTCATCGCGGAATTTTCGCTATAAATTTTTTTCTACGAAGGTTCAGAAGCTGAAATTTTTAGAGCACGAAACCAAAATACTGAGGAACATCGTCGCAAAGTTTCAGAGTTTGGTTCGCAATATTTTCGGAGATATGAAATGTGGAAGTTAGGGCTTTTTGCAGGCTCCTGAGTTTCACTTAAAAAGGTCATCGCGGAATTTTCGCTATAAATTTTTTTTCTACGAAGGTTCAAAAGATAAAATTTTTAGAATGCGAAGCCGAAATCCTGAGAAACAACTTCGCAAAATTTCAGAGCTTGGTTCGCAATATTTTCAGAGATATGGTCTGTGGAAGTTAGGCCTTTTGCAGGCTCCCGAATTTCATCTCAAAGAGGTGATCGTGGTCAAATATTCATAAATCTCTCTCTCAGCATCAGATTGGAATTCTGTAAAAAGTGGCTAGAAGTACACGGACTGCAGTTTCCTGTCTATAAATTTCAAAGCCAAAGGAGCAAACAGTGACACGTGGCAAGTCGTACAAGTTCGCTCTACTGAACCAATCCATAATTAGGTCATTGTGGGAGATTGGACATAACTTTGTCTTGAAGAATCCAAATTAGGTCAGACCTGTGGCATTCGAAAGAGGATTCAAAGGGCTACCTCAGGGCCAAATTTCAGATATTGAAGATCCGAAATCACAGAGATAATTCAGTTTCAATACCGAGCTCCTCAAAAGCAAGAAAAAGGTGTGTATTTGGTTTTTAAAATTGCATAACGTTTGAAAAAGCGGTTTGAAGTGATTCCAAGGGCATATTTTAGAATTTTTATCAGTATTGGGTTCTATAATGCCCCTTAAAAAATAATTCCACACCCATTAAGCCCTCAAAAAGCTATACTATGACGCATGAAGAAGAAGAATTGCAGTATGAGATATCAAAATTATGGTACCAAGTGCAACAAGTTTCGAGCTTCTGAAGAGCAACCGAAGATGACATAGATGGTTTAAAAGCAGAAATGGAGGCTAAGTTGGATGGTTTGAAGGATCAAATAATAGCTAATATGGATGATAAATTAGTGGAAGATCAAATCAAATCGAGCATCAACAACAAGTTCTCCAACTCTCAAAGGATAACCTAACTTTGGTGCAGAATCTAATGAAACAACAAGAAGATCAACATCACATCGAAAGAAGTTATGAAGCAGTCACAGAAACAAGAACTCGACAAGTACGATCAATTTCAAAGTATCTTAGCAAGTGGAAGAACTTTCCTGTAGAAGATTCCACATGGGAGGATGAAAATTTTATACAGAAGCATCAAGAAATAATCAAGCGTTGAGGACAACACTTGTTTGAAGGAGAGGGGCATGTTAAGTCCCTATATTAATAGTGTAGTCCCTTATTATGTTAGTGTAGCCCCCCCTTATTGTTATTGTTGTACCCCTGTAACCCCCATATTGTTATTATTGTGCCCTTACATTATTATTGTTAGGTCGGCTAGGGTTACATTGTGGCCCCACTACGATTACATTGTGGCCCCATGGACTCCTGTATATACAAAGGAGGTTTTGGTCATTTGTATCATCCAAGAATTGTTCATTCAGGGAATGTATTGGAGGTTGCCCCCTCGAAGTGGCTCATTTCTAAGGCGTTGATATCTCTTTTCTTCTCTTTTTGGAGCTGGTTTCGCAACATTGGGATTAAAGAGTGGGGATTTGGGCTAATGTGACAATGGGCTCATGTCTTGTGTGTGTCAGTTTTAGCAAGGATGCATAGATCTTTGATAACCATGCTTACAGGAGTGGTAATGGTGTCATATACCTTTTGTTTCAGTTTTCAAAATGGGGATACGCACATCGCCCAATTTGCTAGATTTTAGTAAATTAGGTATGGGATAAATTATAATCAATGTAAATATACCTTTGAATGTAGCAAAGTTACTTATGGCAGTCTGGATTTTCAGAGATAGTGTTGGATAAACTAGCAGCTCAAAGTTCAAACAGGTACTGAAGGTCATGTTCTTAGAAAGTTAATTAAGAATTCTAATTATGGGGCTCAATTTGATAATTTGTCTCTTCTTTACCTGGCTGCAAGAGGGAGCTGATCTCTTAACCATATGAGAATGAGCCAATGCTCATGCATAATCCAAGTTGGGTATTTGTTTGTTGTATTGGGGCCAAGGTTGCAGGGAGCTCCTCCCCCCTATAGAACCCGCTCCCAGAGCGAATGCTTAGAGGGTGATATTAATGACAAAGATCCCCATACAAATTTAGAGGTAATGATAAAGATACCTCTGGTTCAATCTATGTTTTTATGTTTTTTGTCTAATTCATCATTCTACATGCTTTTGTTGACATATATGCATCAAAATATAAAAACTATAAAAAATATATATATAATAAAAAAATGCTCCCCGAAACACTCCCGGACCTGGAGCTTCTAAAAATGACGCTCCCGCTCCCGCTCCCAAGTAACCTTGATTGGGGCAGGTGCCCAGAAGCAGCTCACCAAATTGCATTAGAAAAACTTTCACCTTTTCAATGGGCTTTGGATTCAGCTAATATCAGAAACATTTGCAAGCAATTATTCAATATAGATGAGACGGCTATAAGCTATGGGCCAAGTCACTATAAGTGTGATTCCAGAGCATCCATGACCCTGGTCTGCAAATAACATATGGATACAATGAAAACATTATTTTTGGTACACTTTAGAAACAAAGTAGAAGTAACATTGCTAAACCATACAAAATTACCGCACAAGAAGAATGTACAAATACCTCTTTAAGCACAATTTCATCCAAGAGGATGGTTATAGTGCTAGGAGAAAGAAAATGCAAGTTTTCTAATGAAAAGAATCGAATGTATTACCTTTCTTCTATTATACACATGTGTGCTTTCCTTCTTATGATTGGCACTTTTTTCAAAAGCCACAGGATTAGCGGTGTTAATGATGAACTTGGAACAGCACTGATTTTTACACGGGCACTGTGTTTGGTTTTTGGATATTGATATTAAGACATTATCAACATTCTCAGTTCCATATTGGCAAATATGGTTATCTTTTGAGCTTGACAATCCATTCCATTTAACATGTTGAAGCATGTCTACCTTTTGTCCATTGTCTTCTTTTCCATTTAATGACTGCAAATTTGACTCCAAAGAAAACATCTGGTCATAAACTAGTATTTTATCTGAAAATTCTCTTGCAACACTGAGCTTTTCCATTGAATCGTTTGGAGAAACATATTGAAATGCTGCATCAATCTGCTTTAAATATCTGTCATTTCCCATTGGAGTGTGAAAATCAGACGGTGACAGGAGCTGCTGACTTGATAACGAATCTTTCAATGTGCCATCTTTCACTTTGCAGACTCTTTTTCGGGCTTTGTATTTCTCGCAGCGCTGCCAACGGAAAGGCCTACAACGTTTTTGGGGTTGACCTCCAGGTTTAGCAACATTATAGCTTGAAGACTGCAATGCTTCCATGGAAATGTTTTCTAAATTTGAACAGTTTTGCATGACATGTTCTTCTCCTTCACATCCTGGGTGGAGAACTGGGTCATATGTCAAGTCAGACTCTAAACTGGGCAAAAAATAGCACTGAGATTTATTACTTAAATGACTATAGTTTCTGGGCAGATAAACTGATCCCCTTCCTGAATGTTCTCTTAAAGGTCGATAAAATGCATTCATCTCTGCAATTACATGTCCAATATGTTGGTAATCCAGGGCTGTAGTTCCAGCGGAACAACCATCCTCACAGTGATCCCCAGATCTGCAGATTGCATTAGAATCAACAAAGAGTCTTTTTTGTTTGAATGTTCTTTTTTCCCTATCAAATTTCATGTTCTTGCATTCAGTAGTCCAGTAATCAGAGATGTATGGTCTTTTTTTGTCACCCCTGCAAACTCTTTCATAACCATTCATGCTGGTCCGGTTTCTTGAAGAGTTAGATAAATTCAAACCAAAGCCAATATATTCTGCAAGGGGCATTTCCCTATCCATCTGAACGCAATGACTATAGCCTTTTAACTGACAGTCCTCCTTGGTATGAGACCATTCACTCTCAAACTGGAAACCTGAAAAGTTCAAAAATAAAAAATGAATGTCCATGTTTCACTTTGTCAAAGAAATAGTAACTGAGCAGATCAGTATCAATTCATCCCGTTTAAAGTTTAAACACAAAAGCACAAGACTTACACCCAACCCAATTATCCCTGCAACAAAATACACAGAATACCCAATAAAACAAGCACAGTATTTCAGATTATTTGCAGTTAAAACAAGGATAGTATTTTAGATTATTTGCAGTTATACCAACTAGCCTCTTGTTATCCATGACTGTGATCATGTTATAGCCCAAGTTTCTATGCCTGAAAGGAATAACAATATATGCACAAGTAGCTAATCCTGCACTTAAAATGACTTTGAATGTTCTGATAAAGGAAAAAGAAACAACACCGACTTGAGAAGTTAGTGTTTGTGTAATCACTAGCCTCCACATGAGCAAGGTCTGGTACCATTTGCTTTGGTATACTCACCATACAAAGCAGTACCAAAAAAAACACACAAATAAAATCATTTTCGTGCATGAAAATTTATTAACAATTATGGCAATTATGGACTCAGGATATCAGGATTTCTCCCAAATACTCAGATGGGTTGTGGCTTAGTGATTGGGATGGGGCACTGCCATGCGAAAAACCCAGGTTCAAACGTCAGAGATTCTATAGTCCCTGTTACCCACTAAAAAATAGGTAGCCCCATAGGAGAAAAAATTTCACCAATCTTGGATAGCCAGCAGCCCTATACATTGTTCAGTTATGATGATATGCCACACACCTCCACCATTTCCACCAGTCATACACCTTTCACCATCTGGCATTCCTCTTAAAGGAATATGGGTAGCAGCCCTATACATTGTTCAGTTATGATGATATGCCCCACACCTCCACCATTTGAACCAGTCTTACACCTTTCACCATCTGGCATTCCTCTTAAAGGAATATCGGTTACCACTTGGCAGGTACTTTAACCATTTTGCAATCAAGTGATTTTACTTAATGTTTTGGGAATTCTAACATGGATAATGGGGTGATCTGGATGATTGACCAGTCTTGACAATAAGCCTCTTCTCTCACCTTACTAAGGGGCTTAGTCTTTGGCCCTAATCCAATGTGACCTCCTCTCAGGCATTAGGGTTATAGGAGGGGCACTACTTGGAAAATTTGGATTGAAGTAGCGTGGCCATAGCCATTCCAGAATCCATACTTAACACCTTTTATTATTCCCCAGATTTCAAATCCATCCTTCAAGTTCGTTGTCATTGGTTCTTTGGGATTCGACACCCTCACATCTGCATCCTTGTGTCGGGGTCGTAAAACTTTTCCCTACAGGTTGAGGCAGCTAAAAGAAAGGTAAAAGCATAAGATGACCACAACAAATGAAAATGAAAAGATAAAAGGCAAAAGATGGCCGAGACAAAAATTAGCACTTGGGAAAAATCCTAGCATGAGCTCTACCCCCCTCATTACCATCACTCAATTCCTGAGCACTAGACACTCCATCATATTATAGAGGAACCCTTGCATGTCCCAACCCTAAGGAGAGAAAAACAGACACATACTTAAGCAGTAAATAAATGCTATACCATTAAAAGCAAGCTTGAAAAACCTGAGCTATGTTCTTTATCAAAGCTGTTGATTTTGTAGCATTGGAAAGTGTTCCAAGTCTTATATTTTGTGAGGAGACTTGGACATCAGCATTCCAAAGAACCCAGAAACCGTTTGTGGAAATTCTACTCGGTTCAAACTTCATGTTTTATTAAAATAATTAATTATTTTAATGTGATCCTTAAGTCTAAACTTAGGGAAATTAAATAATTAAAAGGTATTAATAAAACAGAGTGTGAATCTTCTAGAAAATGAAGATCAAGTCATGTTTTAATCTTAGCCATTGATTAGAGATCTAATCTGGGACGTTGTTTCATCAACAAGAAGATTATAAGAGAAGGCTTGGGGTCATTTGGAAAGTAAGCCAAGCACACACTCAATACCCGAAGGAAATCGATTATGAATGAATAGAATTCGATTTCAGAGGGAGAGGTTATAGAGGCAGAGTTGCAGAGGCAGAAGAAGGAAAGGGAAGTCAACAAAGGCAAAGAAAGGCAGGAGGAGGACACAGAGGGGACAGCACTGAGCAGCAGCACCGAGTCCCCACGCAGAGCGAGGCAGTCCAGCGCAAGGACTACGCAGAAGACCATGCAGAGTGATGCAGAGGGAGCTAGGGTGCCTCCCAAGTGTCAGAAATTCTCGCGAAGGATTCGGGGAATTTATGTCAGGTGTATTCTAGAAGTCTACTCGTCTTGTAAATGATTTTCCTTGTTGAAGAATAATACAAACCCTCATCTGTTGCACCGGTTTTCCCGCATTTGGTTTTTCCGGGGACAATTGTCCAAAAAATAACTTTGCTCATGTGATTGTTTCTATTGAGTTATATGCGTTCTATTCTATTTTCTACTTATGGTTAAGTGAATACAGCAGTTGTGTTTATTTCAGAATTTACTGAAGAATCTCTAAATAATTTATCATAAAATAAGTAGGCGAAATAAATCTATCACTGCAATAGCGTTTAAGTTTGAAAATTTCACATGGTATCAGAGCAAAAGATGAGTAACAGAAGAGGAGGTTCTACAATGGAATGAAGGTCCGACAGTGATACAGCATCAGCTCGGAAGGGTTCGCACAGTCCTCCAGAACGCATGGAGGAACAAAGGGATCATGACGTTTCAGTTCTGGCATCCAGACTAGAAGAGGATTTTGCTTGTATGTTAAGCATGACCTCTCCAAAGATCTGGTATATTGACAGTGGAGCATCTACTCACATGACAGGAGTTCGAGAATGCTTCTCGAACTACCAGGAGGAGCAAATGAATTTTCAAATCACTATGGGAAACAAGGCAAAATGTACCCCTACTGGAAGAGGCACCATAATATTTCAAATAGAAGCTGGCAACAAGCTTCGGGCCACCAACGTACTGCATGTACCAGGATTGGGGATGAACTTGCTCTCAGTGTCTCAGCTTTAGAACAAGGGTTATGATGTATACTTTATTGGCAACAAAGTTTATGTAAAACACCCTAGTTGAAAAAAGAAGGCACAAATTGGAGTAAGGAGCCATAAACTGTACAAGTTACAGCTCGAGTCCCCAATGGCACTGATAGGCAGTACTGATGAAAGAGATTTGAATGAATTATGGCATAGAAGAATGGGGCATCTACATCATGGGTCTTTGAGAATTCTCAAGAAGACTGTCTCGGGAGCTCCGGAACTTAGCACCAAGCGAGACGATGTCTGCAGGGGGTGTGTATTAGGGAAGTATGCCAAGGTAGCATATCCGAAAAGCAACAATAGGGCCAAGAGTGTGTTGAGATTGATACACTCAGACATTTGCGGACCAATGTTCACGATTTCTCTCAGTGGTGCAAAGTATTTTGTCACCTTTATCGATGACCATTCCAGAAAGACATGGATCTACTTTCTGAAGACCAAAGACTAAGTCTTTGAGCGATTCAAAGAGTTTAAGTCTCTAGTAGAGAATCTAACTGGAAAGCAGATCAAGACATTGCGATCAGACAATGGTGGAGAATACATTGACAAAGACTTCACAAGGTTCTGTGCAAAGGAAGGCATCAATATAGAATGGACTGCTCCATATAATCCAAAGCAGAATGGGGTCGCAGAAAGGAAGAACAGGACTATTGTGGAAGTTGCGAGGGCAATGTTGTATGATCAAGACATGCCCGAATTTATGTGGGCTGAAGCTTGTAATACAGTCGTGTATGTGTAGAACAGAGTGCCTCATAATGCATTGGGAAAGGTTACTCCTGAGAGTGTATTCACTGGCAGCAAGCCTGAAGTGAGCCACTTTAGGATATTTGGCAGTATAGCGTATTGCCATGTTCCCGATGAGAAGAGGAAGAAGTTAGATCGAACTACTGAAAAAGGGTACCTTGTGAGATATAGCGAGAATGTGAAGGCTTACCGCATCTATATTCCCGAGAGTAGGAAGATAGTAGTGAGACGGGACATGAAGTTCATGGAGGAAAGAGCCTTCAGGAAATCCCAAGAGGGCTCACTGGGCAACAGCCAAACATGTTCTCAGATACTTGAAGGGGACAGACGAGTTTGGATTGAAGTACACCAAGGGCAATGAAATCCAGTTGAGTGGGTTCATTGATGCAGACTAGGTTGGAAGTCCAGTCAATCGAAAAAGTACCAGTGGGTATTGTTTCAATGTCAGATCAGGAATGACTTTCTGGTGCAGTAGGAAACAGAAATCCGTGGCACTGAGCTCAGCCGAGGCTAAATATATGGCAGCTAGCACAGCTTCGTATGAAACCATATGGCTTCGTAAGCTGCTCATGAACTTACTCAAGAAGAGGATGGAACCGACAAGAATGTTGTGTGATAATTAGAGTTGCATCATGCTCTTTGAAAATCCTGTGTTTCATGATTGGTCGAAGCACATTGACGATGCCACTACATCAAAGACTGTCCAACGGGGAGTTGTACACTTGAAGTACATTCCTACAGGGGAATGGGTGGCAGATATCTTCACGAAAGCTCTAGGTAAGATTAAGTTTACTTACTTCAGAGAAAAGATGGGGATGGTCAAGAATCCATTCCAGTAGAGGAATGGATGGGCTCAAAATTCAGAGGGAGCTGCAGTATGGATGAGGCAGTGACAAAGATGGTGTCATGGGCTGCAGCGCAGCAGATGAGGGGCAGCAATAGAGACATCAGCAGCGCAGTAGATGCTTCAAGTCAGAGCAGATGCAGTTGGTATTTTGCTTGAACACTTTCCTCGCTAAGAGGGAGTGTTGATTTTGTAGCATTGGAAAGTGTTCCAAGTCTCATATTTTGTGAGGAGGATTTGACATCAGTATTCCAAAGAACCCAGAAACTGTTTGTGGAAATTCCACTCGGTTCATGTTTTATTAAAATAATTAATTATTTTAATGTGATCCCTAAGTCTAAAATTAGGGAAATTAAATAATTGAAGGGTATTAATAAAACAGAGTGTAAATCTTCTAGAAAACGAAGATCAAGTCATGTTTTAATCTTAGTCATTGATTAGAGATCTAATATGGGCCATTAATTCATCAATGAGAAGATTATAAGAAAAGGCTTGAGGGTCATTTGGAAAGTAAGTCGGGCACACACTGAGTACTCGAAGAAAATCGATTCTGAAGGAATAGAATTCGATTTCAGAGGGAGAGATTGTAGAGGCAAAGTTGCAAAGGCAGAAGAAGGAAGGGGAAGACAGTAGAGGCAAAGTAAGGAAGAGGAGGACGCAGAGGGGATAGCGTTGAGCAGCAACATTGATTCCCCATGCAGAGTAACGCAGTCCAGCGCAGGGACTGCGCAGAAGACCACGCAGAGTGACGCAGAGGGAGCTAGGGTGCCTCCCGGGTGTCAGAAATTCTCCCGAAGGATTCGGGAAATTTATCTCAGGTGTATTCTAGAAGTCTGCTCGTCAAATTCTTGTAAATGATTTTCCTTGCTGAAGAATAATACAAACCTTCATCTGTTGCACTGGATTTCCCGCATTAGGTCTTTCCGGGGACAATTGTCCAAAAATAACTGTGTTCATGTGATTGTTTCTATTGCGTTATATGCATTCTGTTCTATTTTCTAGCTATGGTTAAGTGAATACTGTTGAGATTTTTTGTATTTGGGGTAGCATCAGTTGTGCTCTAGGTCCCAAATTTGGTAGAGGGACTAGAGTACACTTGAACTACAAGACCCAGAAATGGATTTGAGAAATTTCAATTGGTGTTCAAGTTATTCAAATAATTAATTATTTTTAATGGATTTCCTAAGTCTAACTTAGGAAAATAAAATAATTAAAGTGAATTAATTAACACATGTGTTGAAATTGTCTTAAGTCACACGGATCAAGCAGTCTTTTAATCTCAGCCATTGATGGATGATTTAATCTCAGCCGTTGAAGGGTTCAACGAAAAAGTATAAGAGAAAGGCTTGAGGGTCAGTTGAGCACACACAATTTTTGTAGAACTGAGGAATAGATCTGGAATTCTAGGGCGAGCTTGCTAAGAATTTCCAAAGGGATTTCTTGCAGTGAGGGGTAGTATTGGCGAAGGGAATGTTCTGATTCTAGGGCCAAGAGATAGCAAGAGGCAAGAGGAGCAGCTCAAGGTCAACGCAGAGGGACTTCAGGGCCACGTAGTCCAACAGGGGCAACGCAAAGGTAGCTAGAGCCATGCAGGGCTAACATTGGCCTAGCAGAGGCAGTGCAGGGGTAGCGTAGACCCTCCAAGGGTGACGCAGGCCCCTCCTAGAGCCACGCAGAGGCTGACGCAGCCCCTCTAGGGCAATGTTGGGGTTTCTGAAGCAGCGTTGAGGGTTTCTAGGGTCAGATTCGGGCTTAGTCCTATAAATCCCGCTTGAGGGTGTGGATCAATCAGATATTTGGCACTAGATCTTCAGGTTAGCTGCAGATCTGATATCTTTTATTCTTTGTCAGGTTTTCCAAGGTTGGAATCCAAATTTACTGTACTCAGAACTACTTAATAATAAACCCTCATATCTACTGAACTGGTTTTCCCGCTTTGGGCTTTTCCGAGGACTTATGTCCAAAAATCCATGTGTCACTTTGTTGCATGAGTGTATTATTCACTAAATGATCTGCATGTGTAGGCTGTAGTTGTGTTTATTTTCAGTATTTTCTGAATCTAATTTCTGGAAATAACTTCTATTAATTAAATCAAGTAGGAGGAAATAAACCAATACACTATAGTAGAATTTTCACAAATACTGCAGTTGTGTTTATTTCAGAATTTACTGAAGAATCTGTAAATAACTTATCATAAAATAAGTAGGCGAAATAAATTTATCACTGCAGTAGTGTTTCAGTTTGAAAATTTCACAAAAGCATTATCAAAAAGAAATAAAAGATGCACCGAAGGGGTGGAAAAAGCAAAACTAGAAAAGCGGTAACTCATGCCTCCATGATTGCTCCCTCCATACATCTATACACTCAGGATGATAGACCTCCATCAATTGGTTCCAAGCCATGAAGCATTTCCCTTCTATTCCCACCACTATCACAAACACCTATGAATTGAAGGGTTGGCCTTGGACATGTCACCTCCCCTTAGAAGCTAGAAGCACCAAATAGGTTTGATCATCTAGCCACCCCTAACAAGGTAGGGAACACTTTTATGGGACTTGATCTAGTTATATATTTGAAGTTGATCCCATGTTGAAGTCATATTGTGCCCTTAACAATTAAGTATGGTCCACTATGATGCATTTATGGTCCACTGAATAGTTGCTTTCACATGAATTTAAGATGATTTTTCCAGGAGTTCCTTTAGAATTCAAGTAGAAGCCTTGAGGGCAGACATTCCATGCTTGCACTTTGATGATTTTAGCAATTGACTGACACTTCAAAGCACCCCCAGATGTTGTAACGTTGAGCTCACTTTGCTTAGTGTTAGAGATTCTTGATGATGTACCCAGTGGACCCAACATGCCCCTAGGCTAGCCTTGACATTGTTTGATGAGCATGGCTTGATTTGGAGTCCAAATGATGATGGTCATACCTAGGATGACTAGGGAGGGCTAGTACTGTTGATTTTTTTGTGGCATCGAAAAGTGATCTAAGTCTCAAATTTGGTGAGGAGGCTTAGACACCAGTATTCCAAATAACCCAGAAACCATTTGTGGAAATTTCACTCAGTTCAAGTTTTATTAAAATAAATAATTATTTTAATGGAGACCCTAAACTTAGGGAACTTAAATAATTAATGGGTATTTATAAAACAGAGTGTGAATCTTCTAGAGAACGAAGATCAATTCAAGTTTTAATCTTAGCCATTGATTAGACTTCTAATCTTGGCCATTGATTCATCAATGACAAGATTATAAAAGAAGGCTTGAGGGGCATTTGGAAAGTAAGCCAAGCAAACATTCAGCAACCCGAGTGAAGTCGATTCTAAAGGAATAGAATTCGATTTCAGTGGGAGATTTGAAGGGCAGAAGAAGTAGAGGGCGTCGGCAGTACCAGGGCTCAAGGAAAGGAGGATGCAGAAGGGCAGAGAGGCAGCACTCAAGAGCAGCGCAAAGGCCTCACGCAGTAGTGACGCAGTCTCATGCTGGCTCTGCGCAGAGAGGTACGCAGGAGTGACGCAGCGAGGACCAGTGAGCCCCTCAAGAGTTGGAAATTCTTCGAAGGTCCGAAGAAGAATTATCTCAGGTGTATCTCAAAAGGTTACTCAATTATTTCTTCCAGACTTTCCTTGTAACGAATTTACTGTTGAAGATTAATAAATAAACCCTCATCTGTTGCACTAGTTTTCCCACATTGGGTTTTTCCAGGGACAATTGTCCAAAAATAACTATGTCATTCTGATTGGTTCATGTGCTTGTATTTTACTGTTCTTCTCTCTATATGTACTTGAATGATAACTGCAGTGGTGTTTATTTTGAAATTTACTGTAAGAGTTTTGTAAATAACTTATTGTGGAAATAAGTAGGAGAAATAAATCTATAACTACAGTAGAATTTCAAAATTGAAATTTTCACATGGTATAAGAGTTGAGTTGAGTAACAGGATTGGAGACTCCGCAATGTAGGAGAAATAAATCTATAACTGCAGTAGAATTTCAAAATTGAAATTTTCACATGGTATAAGAGTTGAGTTGAGTAACAGGATTGGAGACTCTACAATGGAATGAAGTCTAGAAGCTGTTGTAGCAGTAACTCGAAAGGGTTCACGCGGCTCTCCAGAGAGAAGGTAAAGCATGGAAGAAAAGAGAGATCACGACATCTCTGTATTGGCCTCCAAACTGGAAGAAGAATTTGCTTCTGTATCAAGCTCTGCTTCTCAAAATTGGAGAGGGTTGATTCGTCAGAATTGGTGGAGGATTTCAGGGAAGGAAATCACAGGTTAGAGGAAGCGTATTCTCTAGAGGGTTTCTAGGGTTTCTATCGCCAAGAAACCTAGGTCCGGTCTCTTGCTGAGAGCGACAGCAGAAGAAGGGAGAAGAGCAATTATTTCGACATCACCGAGCAGAGATGGCCTCTCATGGATTGAGAGATCAAGATAGGTTAGATGAAGCATCTAACTTCGTCATCTAGAAGGCCAAAATCCTGTCAGTCATTCACGAATATTGCATCAAAGATTATGTCGAGAAGGCTTTGGTCGTTCCAGTCGATGTTGATCCATTGATGAAGTATGAGGAAGCGCAGCCTAGGGCCAAGCGTTTGATAATGGACGGGGTAAAGGATCAAGTGGTCCCACGCATTGTCGAGAAGAATACGACAAATGAGATGTGGACGACCTTGACCACATTGTATCAAGGTATTTATGTCCAGAGGAAGATGCTTTTGGAGAACCAACTACGACTATTTCAGATGCATAAGGGAGAGGAAATCGACCCCTTCCTCATAATATTAAAAGCTATTCAAGATCCACCAGTTGATATGGGGGCACCTCCTGATGATAGTCTCATGATGAGGACTACCCTGAATGCAGTCACCGATGATTGGGAGACCTTTATCCAAAGTATTTTGGGCAGAGCACAACTTCCAAATTGGGAGGACATGTGGGCAACTCTTCGTTAAGAGGAGATCAGGAGAATGTCCAAGATGGGCAACAACAGCGGAGGAGCCAAGATCAAGAAGGAGGAGGAAGATGTGGCTCTCGCATATAAGGGACACAGGCAGTAGCAAGGGAAGAAGAATAAGGATCTCTCAAAGGTCTGGTGCTTCAGATGTGGCGAATTGGGACACTTTGCCAATACTTGTCCTCAGAAGAAAAAGGGCAAGGAAGATTCAGATTCCAAGGTTGCGACAGCCAAAGGAGATGATGGCAGTGATGATGACGTGGCCATGAGTGCTCATGTACCTCGAGAGAAGAGGTGGGGCGACATTGATCTGTAGTTCTCTTGAACTGCAGATGAAAAGGGGCAGGATCCTTGAGGTGCCAAAACTCTTGGATCACATACGAGCTACGGGAGCCCTTAAAAATAGTAACAAGATGAGTGGAGTTAGTTGGTGCAGAGGATCATGGAGGCACAGTGGCGATGAGGATGCTGAAGACTGGAGCAGTGCAATGCAGAGGCAGCGAAGAGGTTAATGGGACTGTTAATTCAGATTGTCATTGATGTCAATATGACTTTGACTAAGATGAAGGTTGTGCTATGACATATCACTGCATTAGTATATGATGACATTGTTGATACATGATGCTACATGGCATTAATAACAATGAAGAAACCAAAGAATGTAGAAGCCAAACATTCCTCATATTGTCCCAATCTTTTGATACATAAAATTGAAGGACAGTCACAAAGAAAAGTATGTTTATGTCATCTTGGAGGCAGCCTATCACAATGAGTCCTAGACCATCTGAAAGAGGAATTTTTCCTCTTTCCAATGAGCCTTTACTTGCCTTGAAACTCCCAACGGTTTGTGAGATATTGATCTTTTAAGTTTAAGAAAATATATATTTTTTATCTAGCCGACCTACACTCACAGTTTCATGTCGGCCTCCCTCCAAAAGACGTGACACTTCATTCCAGTCGAAAATCACTATAAATATATGACTGAAACTTCATTTTTCAAATCATAAATTCAGTCAAGGAAATTCAGAGCATAACGCAACAAAGAGTTCACAACTCGTGAACTAGAGAAGGCCGAGGAGAAGAAGATTATGGGCAATTTTGAGGATCTGTTTGGATTAAAATCTATGATTGAACTATTCTCTCGGACCTGTGAAACAAGTTTTGTTGGCTCGGACAAGAGACTCGGACCTAACCACAGTGCACATAACTCGGATATAAACTCAGACTTGTGATCTACTGCTTTGGACCTGTGACTAAAGGATATAACCCTTGGATCTGTGATCTATTGCCTTGACCAGTGATAAGAAGTGTGGTTGCTGGAGGACAAAAATATAATAGCTCAGACTGTGGAGTGGAGGGTCAACACCTTAAACTTGTTTGGGTTTCCAGATTGCAGGCCTGAAGCTCAAGCTGTGCTCCCTCAGGAATTTCGAGCCTATCTGCAACTAGTCCTGTGGCTGTAAATCATGGACAGCTATCTCAGATTGCAAAGATAAACCCTCAGACCTATATCCAATCCTGTGGACTATGGCTTGATGTCTTGTGTTGTGCAGTCGGATTAGGACAATGATCCTTCCTTGGAGCTGGGATAGAACAGTGGAGGTTTAATCAACTTGACAAGGCTCGGTGTAGGCTTACATAATTGTGGAGAGGTTCAGTCATATTTTCCTCTTGGGCAGTGAAGACAACAGTACCGATGGATTAATTGAAGGCCAGTGATGAAGACAAGTGGACAATGAAGTCAGTGAAGAATTTTGGAAGAAATAATACAGTGATGAATATGTCAAGAACATTCAAGTAAGCACTATTCACATTCTCTATTAAACCAAGCAAAGAAAGATTGGTGTCCTTGGAGTAGGCGCTGCTAAACACAAGGTTGGTGCCTTGAGAAGATAGGGTCAAAGCCCTTGTTAAGTCCCTATATTAATAGTGTAATCCATTATTATGTTAGTGTAGCCCCCCTTATTGTTATTGTTGTACCCCTGTAACCCCCATATTGTTATTATTGTGCCCTTACATTATTATTGTTAGATCGGCTAGGATTACATTGTGGCCCCATGGACTCCTATATATAGAAAGGAGGTTTTGTCATTTGTATCATCCAAGAATTGTTCATTCATGTAATGTATTGGAGGTTGCCCCCTCGAAATGGCTTATTTCTAAGGCGTTGATATCTCTTTTCTTCTATTCTTGGAGCTGGTTTCACAACATTTGGTATCAGCGCTTTGGATTCTAGGGTTTTCGCTGCTCCAAACCGATCATCGTGGCATTTTCGCTATAACTTTTTTTCTACGAAGGTTCAGAAGCTGAAAGTTTTAGAGTGCGAAGCCGAAATCCTGAAGAACATCCTCGCAAAATTGCAGATCTTGGTTCACAATATTTTAGGAGATATGATCTGTGGAAGTTAGGGATTTTTGCAGGCTCCTGAATTTAACCTAAACAGGTCAACGCGGAATTTGCGCTATAACTTTTTTTCTATGAAGATTCAGAAGCTGAAATTTTTAAAGAGCGAAGCCGAAATCCTGAGGAAGATCGTCGCAAAATTTCAAAGCTTGGTTCGCAATATTTTCGGAGATATGATCTGTGGAAGTTAGGTCTTTTTCAGGCTCCTGAATTTCATCTCAAAGAGGTTATCGTGGGAAAATCTTCATAACTCTCTCTCTAAGCATCGGATTGGAATGCTGTAAAAAGTGGCCGCAAGTACACGAACTGTCTATCAATTTCAGAGCCAAAGGAGGAAACAGTGACACGTGGCAAGTCGTACAAGTTCACTCTACTGAACCAATCCATAATTGGGTCATTGTGGGAGATTGGACATAACTTTGCCTTCAAGAATCCAAATCAGGTCAGACCTGTGACATTTGAAAGAAGGAGCTTCAGAGGGCTACTATAAGGCCGAATTTCAGATATTGAGGATCCGCAATTATAGAGATAGTTCAATTTCAATATAGAGCTCCTCAAAAGCAAGTAAAAGGTGTGTATTTTTTTTCTCGAATTGCATAAGTCTTGTTTGAAGAATCAAGTTGAATTGATTCCAAGGGCATATTGTAGAATAGATATCAGTATTGGATTCTAAAATGGCCCTTAAAAAGAATTCAACACCCATTAAGCCTTTAGAAGGCTCTACTATGACTCATGAAGACGAAGAATGGCAACATGACATATCAAATTTACAACAGCAAGTGCAACAAATTTCAATCTTACGACGAGCAACCGAAGATGAAATAGATGGTTTAAAAGCAAAAATGGAGGCTAAGTTGGATGGTTTGAAGGATCAAAAACTAGTTAATATGGATGATAAATTAGTGGAAGATCACATCGAGCATCAACAAGAAGTTCTCCAACTCTCAAAGGATAACCTAACTTTGGTGCAGAATCTAATGAAACAAAAGGAAGATCAACATCACATCGAAAGTAGTTCTGAAGCAATCACAGAAACAAGAATTCGACAAGTACGATCAATTTCAGAGTATCTCAACAAATGGAAGAACTTTCCTGTAGAAGATTTCAAATGGGAGGATGAGAATTTTATACAGAAGCATCAAGAAATAATCAAGCGTTGAGGACAACACTTGTTTGAATGAGAGGGGCATGTTAAGTCCCTATATTAATAGTGTAGTCCCTTATTATGTTAATGTAGCCCCCCTTATTGTTATTGTTGTACCCCTATAACCCCCATATTGTTATTATTGTGCCCTTACATTATTATTGTTAGGTCGGCTAGGATTACATTATGGCCCCATGGACTCCTATATATAGAAAGGAGGTTTTGTCATTAGTATCATCCAAGAATTGTTCATTCATGTAATGTATTGGAGGTTGCCCCCTCGAAGTGGCTTATTTCTAAGGCGTTGATATCACTTTTATTCTATTCTTGGAGCTGGTTTCACAACAGCCCTAGAGGTCGGAGCCTCATCAAAGTCCAAGTTGGTGCTTGGCAACAGGTTGGTGCCTGTTTCATTAAAAGGGTTGGTGCCCTCACTCATCTACTGTATACTATTATTAGAAAGGGAATTGAAATTCTTATTAATCCTTAATATTATCATTATACACTTCTCTGTCTTTAATTGTGAAGAATCTAACTGGAAATAATTAACAATTGAAAAGAAATATTGATTCACCCCCCTCTCAGTATTTCCAACAATTGGTATCAGAGTCAGCTTCTTCATTATCAGCCTAACAGCGGGAAGAAGGATTCTTAGGCACAATGAAGAACATGGAAGCAACAGGGAAGCTGCCTATCTTTGATGGAACAAACTTTAATTTTTGGAAAAAGAGAATGTCCTACTATCTAATGTCTCTTGGTCTTTAAGTATGGCACTCTGTTTTGGATGGGTAAAAAGCTCCTGCCAGTCTTCCATCTGATCAAGATGAAAGAAGAGCCTACATTGCTAATGCCAAAGCTTTAACTTCCATCACTAGTGGAATTACCGATTCCGAATTTACGAAAGTCATGGATTGTGACTCAGCCAAAGAAATATGGGATAAGTTGGTTTCTCTATATGATGGGGACTCCAAAGTTAAGAAGGCAAAGCTTAAAACCTATAGAAGACAATTCGAGAGTCTGAAAATGGATGATGAAGAAGATATTGCATCATACTTCCTCCGAGTAGCTGAAGTAGTTAACTCTCTTAAAGGACTAGGAGAAAATATTGAAGAAAGCACTATTGTTCAAAAAATCCTGACATCGTTAAGATCCTGAGATCGTTTCCTAACAAATTTGACTCCAAAATAAGTGCCATAGAAGAAATGAAGGACCTAGATACTCTCAAGATGGATGAACTTCATGGAATTCTTATTGCCTATGAGATGAGGAAAGGGAGCCCAAATTTCAAAGAAGCAGCTTTCTAAGCCTCAAGATCTACAAAAGAAGGAAAAGGATGGAATTGCAACAACGATGAATCTGATACTGGAAACGAGTTAGCTCAATTTGTACGAAGACTAAAAAGGGGATCTAAGCTAAAAGGTAAGTGCCCTCTTATTTGTTTCAATTGTGGAAGAATACGTCATTATGCTGCAAAATGTCCTCATAAACATGATAATGATGATGAAAAGGACTCTAAAAGAATGATGTACAAAAAGAAAGGGTTTAATAAGAAGAACTTCTTCTCTAAACAAGATGAGTCTAATGAAGATGAATTTGTAGTCATAAAAAAGAAATCAACTAGAAATGTGCGTCATTACAAAGAAAGTGATGATGAATTAGATGAGGAAAGTAATTATGTTGGAAGCAAAGAAACGTTATTCATGGCATTTACAAATGATGATGACTCAAAATTAGAAGATGAAAGAAACATGGATAGTTTGCTAATGAGTGCCATTGAAGAAAATGAGAATCTACAAAAGAAGATAATTTCTCTCAAAATAGAAAGAGAGGAAGCAAAAAGAAGGGAAGACTTCTTGAACATTAAGCTAAAAAAGAAGGATGATATCTGTGAAAAACGTGAAGCTGAAATAATATCTCTAAGAAAGGAATTAGAGCAAGTTAAAAGGAGTTGGCAAAGCTCTATAGCTCTTGACAACATTCTTAATACTCAAAAACCTCAACATGACAAGTCTGGAATTGGTTTCAAAGGAGAATCATCGAGTACAAAGAATAATGCCAGAAGTTATGTTGATGTACTCTCTTGCCATCCAAAAGAAGAAAAGTCATCTCGTCAGGAGCAAAGTCCCATCTCAAAACCAAGAATTGAAGAAAGAGCAACTCCAAGGAAGAATGTTGGTTCAAGCTATGGATACTACAACAGGTATCAAACTATTTTTCTTGGGCATTGTTACAATTGTAAAAACTTTGGGCATCAAGCTAAGCATTGCAAGGCTCATAAGAATGAAGCACCAAAATTGAATGATCAAACAAACCAACTACGTGGTCCTAAAGAGCAAGGACAAATCAAAACTTACAATTCCTTTGATCCTTTGGCTAAGTTTGATCTGTCTTGCTCATTCTGTGATAATTATGATCATAATGAACAAAATTGCCCTCTCAAAAGGGAGAAAGCTAAAAACGTAAATCTCAACACTGATAAATGTGGCCTAGCTCTATGTGCTCATAGTGAAGAAAATCATTGGTTCGTGGATAGTGGATGTTCAAGACATATGACAGGTGACCAAAAGAAGTTTATCTCATTGAACAAGAAAAATGGAAATGTATCCTTTGGAAGCGGATCCGCTAAAATCACTGGAAAAGGAACTTCTACCCTTGTCAATGGACTAGGAAAGGCTCAAAATACCTTGCTGGTAGAAGGGCTCAAACACAATCTCTTAAGTGTTAGCCAAATTTGTGACCAAGGACATAATGTTGTCTTTAGTACAAAAAATTGTGAAGTAAGAGACTCATCCTCGGGAGAACTTGTGGCAAAAGGAGTAAGAACACCAGATAATGTTTATATTCTCAGTAGAATCCAAGAAGATAAATGTTACTTAAGTCAAACAAATGAAAGTTCGTCATGGCACAAGCGATTGGGGCATGCAAGTTTTGATAACCTAGTCAACATCAGCAAAATTAATGCAGTAAGGGATATTCCAAAAATGTGCAAACCAAATCAAGTTGTATGTGGCCCATGCCAACATGGAAAGCAAACCAGAACTAGCCACAAAACTAAGGAGTTCTCAACAACAAAACCTTTGGAAATCATTCATGCAAATTTGTGTGGGCCAACTAGAACTCCAGCTCTTCAAGGTGAAAGGTACTTTGCTCTATTTGTTGATGACTATACTAGAATGATGTGGATATATTTCATAAAATATAAATCCAAAGCATTTGAATGTTTTAAAAATCTTAAGGCTCTCATTGAGAATGAGAAAGATTCTAAGATTAAATGTCTTAGAACGGATAGAGGAGGAGAATTCACCTCAAAAGAGTTCGATAAATTCTGTAAAGAGCATGGAATCGAAAGAGAACTCTCTACTGCTAGGACACCCCAACAAAATGGAGTAGTTGAAAGAAGGAACCGAACCATTCAAGAAATGGCAAGGACAATGCTACTAGCAGCTGATTTGCAACCAAAATTTTGGAGAGAAGCAGTTGGCACCGCAGTTTATACCTTAAATCAAACTCAACTAAGACCAAATAATGAAAAGACTCCTTATGAATTATGGAAAGGAAGACCTGCTTCAGTGAAATATTTCAGGGTTTTTGGAAGCAAATGTTTCATAAAAATAAATGATGACTCACTAGGTAAATTTGATTCTAGAGTTGACGAAGGAATATTTCTTGGATACTCCACTAGGAGCAAAGCTTACAAATGTTACAACAATCGTCTACGAAGAATAGTGGAAAGCATTGATGTGAAAATTGATGAAGGCCTTCCAGAAAAAAGAATTGAAGATCATGAAGTTGAGCCTTTCTTTAAACAAAGTGAAGAAGAAGAACCTGAAAAAGAAGAGGAGAATGAAGAACCTCAAAGTGAATCTTCACAAACTCCCTCCAAGATCAAGTTTGTTCAAAGATATCATCCGGAAGAACAGGTCATCGGAAATATAGATGAAGGAATCCAAACTCGAAGAAGGATGATAAGCACCCCAAGAAAAGATGATGTGGCTCTATTATCTTTAATAGAACCTGAAAATTTTTCTCAAGCAAGCAAAGATCCTTATTGGGTAAAGGCCATGGAAGAAGAAATGTCTCAAATCGAAAAAAATGAGACTTGGGAACTGGTACCTCGCCCAAAAGATAAAAATATAATTGGAACAAAATGGGTATCCAAAAGCAAAATGAATGAAGATGGGCAAATCATCAGAAATAAAACCAGACTTGTCTGCAAAGAATACTCGCAAATCGAAGGAATTGACTTCGAAGAAACCCTTGCACCAGTAGCTCGAATGGAAGCCATAAGAATGTTTTTAGCATTTACTTGCTCAAAAGGATTGAAGGTTTATCAAATGGATGTAAAATCAGCATTCCTAAATGGAGATCTCAAGGAAGAAGTTTACATGGAGCAACCAGAAGGATTTGATCTTGCTGAAGGAAAAGACTTTGTATGCAAACTAAAAAAGGCCTTGTATGGATTAAAACAAGCCCCTAGAGCATAGTATGCAAAGTTGGATCATTACTTGCAACAAGAGGGTTTCAAAAAGGGAGTCGCAGGTAGCAACCTCTACATGAAGATGGACAAGGAAAAACTTCTGATCACTCTTGTTTACGTTGATGTTCTAATATTTTCTAGCAATAATGAAGAAATGAGCCATGAATTTGCTCTAAATATGTCCAAAAAATTTGAGATGTCAATGATTGGTGAGTTGTCTTACTTTCTTGGGCTACAAATATCTCAAACCTCTGCAGGCATGTCTATATCTCAAGCAAAATATCTTAAAGACATGCTCAAAAGATATGGGATGGAAGATTGTGCACCTATGAGCACACCGATGACCACAAATTGTAAATTAAGCAAAGATGATGATACCCCTCTCATAGATGCAACTCTTTATAGATCAATAATTGGAGCTCTCCTATACTTAACTGCTACAAGACCAGATATTATGCAAGCAGTAGAAATGGTAGCAAGATTTCAGTCAAGTCCTAAACAATCCCATCTAGTAGCTATGAAGAGAATTCTCAAATATTTGAAAGGAACGATTGATTTCGGTCTTTGGTATCCTAAGAGTTCAACTCTTATTGTGACAGCTTACTCTGATGCTGATTGGGCCGGAAGCGTGGATGATCGAAAAAGTACCAGTGGAAATGCATTCTTTATGGGAGATTGTCTTGTATCTTGGCTCAGGAAAAAACAATCATCTATATCCCTTTCTACAGCTGAAGCCGAATATATAGCTGTTGCTGATTGTTGTACACAAATTCTATGGATGAAGGAAGCCTTGAAGGATGTCAACATAGAAACTAGGCAACCAGTTACTATTTTTTGTGACAATACTAGCGCCATCAGTCTTTCAAAGAATCTGGTGATGCACTCAAGGACCAAACATATTCCAATCAAATACCACTTTCTCCGTGAACAAGTTGCTAAACACAATATCAGGTTGGAATACATAAATACAAAAGAGCAAATTGCTGATATCTTTACAAAACCCCTTCCACGAGAAGCATTTGAGTATCTTCACCAAAAGATGGGAGTCGTTGCTCTTGCATCACATTAAATCACGCAACATGTCAGGAGTACAGTATGTTAGGGGGAGAAGCTTGACAGGGGGAGTACTTGGGCACCCTGTTTGCCATTGATGACAAAGGGGGAGAGAATGTTGGAAAGGCAAGAATATTGCCATCAATGACAAAGGGGGAGATAGTTAATTCAGATTGTCATTGATGTCAATATGACTTTGACAGTGACTAAGATGAAAGTTGCGCTATGACATATCACTGCATTAGTATATGATGACATTATTGATACATGATGCTACATGGCATTAATAACAATGAAGAAGCCAAAGAATGTAGAAGCCAAACATTCCTCATACTGTCCCAATCTTTCGATACATAAAATAGAAGGACAGTCACAAAGAAAATTATGTTTTTGTTATCTTGGAGGCAGCGTATCACAATGAGTCCTAGACCATCTGAAAGACGAATTTTTCCTCTTTCCAATGAGCCTTTACTTGCCCTGAAACTCCCAGCGGTTTGTGAGATATTGATTTTTTAAGTTTAAGAAAATACATTTTTTTATCTAGCCGACCTACACTCACAGTTTCATGTCGGCCTCCCTCCAAAAGGCGTGACACTTCATTCCAGTCGAAAATCACTATAAATATACGACTGAAACTTCATTTTTCAAATCATAAATTCGGTCAAGGAAATTCAGAGCATAACGCAGCAAGGAGTTCACAACTCGTGAACTAAAGAAGGCTGAGGAGAAGAAGATTAAGGACGATTTTGAGGATCTGTTTGGGTTAAAATCTATGATTGAACTATTCTCTTGGACCTGTGAAACAAGTTTTGTTGGCTCGGACAGGAGACTCGAACCTAACCACAGTGCACATAACTCGGATATAAACTCAAACCTGTGATCTACTGCTTTGGACCAGTGACTAAAGGATATAACCCTCGGATCTGTGATCTATTGCCTTGACCAGTGATAAGAAGTGTGGTTGCTGGAGGACAGAAATATAACAGCTCGGACTGTGGAGTGTAGGGTCAACACCTTAAACTTGTTTGGGTTTCCAGATTGCAGAACTGAAGCTCAAGCTGTGCTACCTCAGGAATTTCGAGCCTATTTGCAACTAGTCCTGTGGCAGTAAATCATGGACAGTTATCTTAGATTGCAGAGATAAACCCTCAGACCTGTATCCAATCCTGTGGACTATGGCTTGATGTCTTGTGTTGTGCAGTTCGGATTAGGACAGTGATCCTTCCTTGGAGCTGGGATAGAACAGTGGAGGATTAATCAACTTGAGAAGGCTCGGTGTAGGCTTACATAATTGTGGAGAGGTTCAGTCATATTTTCCTCTTGGGCAGTGAAGACAACAGTACTGATGGATTAATTGAAGGCCAGTGATGAAGACAAGTGGACAGTGAAGTCAGTGATGAATTTTGGAAGAAATAATACAGTGATGAATATGTCAAGAACATTCAAATAAGCACTATTCACATTCTCTATTAAACCAAGCAAAGAAGGATTGGTATCCTTGGAGTAGGAGCTCCTAAACACAAGGTTGGTGCCTTGAGAAGATAGGGTCAAAGCCCTAGAGGTCGAAGCCTCATCAAAGTCCAAGTTGGTGCTTAGCAACAAGTTGGTGCCCTCACTCATCTATTGTATACTATTATTAGAAAGGGAATTGAAATTCTTATTAATCCTTAATATTATCATTATACGCCTCTCTGTCTTTAATTGTGAAGAATCTAACTGGCAATAATTAACAATTGAAAAGAAATATTGATTCACCCCCCTCTCAGTATTTCCAAAAAGGACTTCAGCAGTGCAGAGGGGCAGTGCTTACGTAGTGCAAAGCAGCAGCAGTGCAGAGCTTCAAAGGGTCAGCGCAGTTCAACAGCAGAGGGTGCTTCAGATCGAGATGCAGCCAAACCGATTTGTATGTCAGTACTTTGGGTGATGTCCTTCAATTGCTTACTTCTCAACAACTAAGTTGCAGTGCAGCAGTTAGCAATGGTAGTGTTATGGACAACATGATGCAGCATTTGAGAGGGAGTTACATTACAGATGAGGCAGTGACTGTGGCAGAGTCATGGGCAACAGTACAGAAAGCAGCAGCGCAGTGGATGAAGGGCAACAGGCCAAGCATCAACAGCACAGGGGATTGATGCCATATATCAGGGTGATGCTTCAAGAGGAAGTGTTGCTAGAGCACATTCCTCGCTAAGAGGGAGTGTCAATATTTTGGGTAGCATTAGATGTGCTCTAGCTCCGAAACTTTGTGGAGGGGCTAGAACACATGAGATCTCCAAGACCCAGAAATCGTTTGGAGAAATTCCACCCGGTGTGGAAGTTATTCAAATAATTAATTATTTTAATGGAGACCCTAAGTCTAACTTAGGGAAATTAAATAATTAAAGTGAATTAATTAAAACATGTGGGTGAGAATGTTCTAAGCGATGTGGATCAAGTCTTTTCTAATCTTAGCCATTGATTAGAGATTAGATCACGGTCGTTGATTGATCAACGAAAAAAGTATTAAAGCAAGGCTTGGGGTTAGTTGGAGAACACACACAGAGTAGCAGCACATGAGCTAAGTCGAAATTTTGGGGTGCGGTTTGCTGAGAATTTTCGAATGAGTTTGCAGTGTAGTGAGGGGCATATCAGCAGTGGGATTTCAAATCCAAGGTCGAGAATACATTGGCAAAGAGGCAGATCCGTACCAGAGAAGCGCAGAGACCTAACCAGGGTGACGCAGGCCCAGCCAGAGCAGCGCAGAGGCAACTTAAGCTTAGCTATGGTGACGCAGGCCCAGCCAGAGTTGCGCAAACACAGCGTAGGCTCACCTAGGGTGATGCAGGCGCAGCCAGAGCTGCGCAGTGGCTCACGTAGGGCAGGAGGGTTGACGCAGAGCTGGGAAAGGCAGCACAGGGGTTCTAGTGGGCCAAAAAGGGCTCATTTTCAGCAAATCCAAAAGGTGTGAAGTATCCAAACTGAAGGCTAACGCAGTGACTACGTAGGCACCTGTGAGGTTCTTCATGCTTAGTTGAATCAGCCATATTTTCTATCTCCAAGAGATAGAGGTACATCTCTCGTGATTTTCTCTGTTTGGGAAAACCATGTCTGGTGCCCTTGAATGTATTCAAAATTCATCATAATAATAAAACCCTCTAAGAGTTGTTGCACCGGTTTTCCCTCATTGGGTTTTTCTAGGGACATTTGTCCGAAAAATCTTGTATGTCCTTAGTCATGTGTGCTTATTTCTTCAGTACTTGATCTGTATGTATATGTAGATCTGCAGTGTGTTTACTTCATTGTTTCCTGAATATTTCTTAAAATAACTTGCAAACGTAAAAACACAAGTAGGAGAAGTAAACCAGATTTCTGCAGTAGAAATTTATGTTAAGTAGTTTCAGGAAATTTCACAAGTAGAAGAATTGATTGGTTCTTGTGCTTGTATTTTACTGTTCTTCTCTTAATATGTACTTGAGTGATAACTGCAGTAGTGTTTATTTCGAAATTTACTGTAAGAGTTTTTTAAATAACTTATTGTGGAAATAAGTAGGAGAAATAAATCTATAACTGCAATAGAATTTCAGAATTGAAATTTTCACAAGTACTACCTGATGGAGCCCGAAAACTTGAGAGAGATTGCACGACGTTGTCTTGATCGCCCCCTTGGAGATGACGCAAGGCACCCAAAGTTGGCTTTTGACATATGCAGACATTTTGAGGCTTGATTGAGGGCTTACCCTCAATCACTTAGTTGACTATGATGGTTGGGGATGCATCTTGCCCATTCCATGCATTTTTGGAGCTTTATTTACCCTAAAAGGGCATGATGTCATGCTTGAGAGGAGTTTCGACCCATACATGTGGGCTTTAGGTGGCTTATTTTGTTGTAATGAGCTATTGGGTTTGCCTATACCTATGACCCATTTTCTTCATTCGCACTCAAAATTGAACTTGTCATAGGGATTTTAAGTTAGTTAATGAGAATGATTGACTTCATATAAATAAAGGATCGCACCATTGTGTAATATCCCGTTTCGGGGATATTTCTAAAACACGGCAAACTCCAACCAGAGTGTAATATCCCGGAAGGGAAATAGACAGCAATACAAGCATACGACAATATAGAAAATGCCAGAAATAGAACATAAAGCACATACTCATAAAAATGCCGGGAATGCTAAGCCATTTTATTAATCTGAGAATATAATGAAATACAATGGATAATCATAATGATAGCACCTATTCTTGCTCAAGGCAAGTGAAGAACTCTCTTAGAAAGATAGGAAATGGCTGCTACAAGAAACTGCGTCCCAGCTGCTAGAAAACTGCCGTAAAACTGTTGCTGCTAGAATGGACTGAAGCTAGGGGCTGATCCCCTTGCCGGAATGAGCTGAAAATTTGCAGATCACCTGTACTCACCACCCCGGACAAAACCCAAAAACCGTATCAAGAACGGTCAGCCTCCGAAAATCACCAAAGAACCCTCCTCAAGGAATTACGCTGCCTCTGCAAGGCTCAGCGCAGATGCCAAATGATAATAGTTGTGACAGTGCCTCAAACTCCTCAGGAAACCTCCTCCTGGCAAAGACTGATCCTCCACACCGGATATCAACTGAAACTCCTGCAGAAAATCCCGCAACGGAACACCTCCAACTAGAACTGCGTCCTCTCTCCCAAAGACTGCACAGTCACAAGAGAATCCCAGCTCCTCAGCCAAACAACCAACCAAATCTCCCGCTAAAGACTGAAGGAAAAACCTTGCCCGAGCAGGCACTCGAAGTCCCCCGGGGCTAAGGGCGAGATCTCCGACCGGAGACACTCAACGCACTAAACAATGCTGCAGACAGGCTAAACAGTCAGCGTGTTCAAGAAGACAAAATGTCTAGCTCCAATATCATCAACAACAAGAATGCCCCAAATGAGGAGGCTCCTCCACCCTTTATAGCATTGGCTTCCCTCCAAAACCAACGTAGTCTCTCTCTCCTCCACGTGGTGAGTGGCCCCCCTTGGCTCCCCCCTTAAGTTACAACGTTGTGCTACTAGGAAGGTGTTTTATTCCACTAAAGTGAGTTAGACCCCCTTTTACTCACTTTTTTTATTTATCTACAAACCACATACGGCAAAACAATACAGAGTCGAATATTCCAATTAGCTGTCGCTAATTAGGAATATTACACAGAGATAGACTAGAAGTGCATTTATCGGATATTCTGCCTTTGAAAAGAGGACGAGATCCGGAGGCTACCTGGCCCTTTCCAGACTCTGTCTAAGAGTGAAAAATAAACACACCAAGTGGTATAGAACTAGAATGGTCAGAAATATAAATAAATAATAGTGCAGCAGATATATAATAACAGAGAAAGAAATTATGGCAACTCATCCAAAAAACATAGAGAGGAAATGCTGAGCCATTTTACTAATCTGAGAAATATAATGAAGTACAATATGTGATCAGAGTGATGGCACCTAATCTTGCTCAAGGCAAGTGAAAAAACACTCTCAGAAAACACAGTAAATGGCTGCTTTATGAACTGCGTCCCAGCTGCGGGAAAACTGCCATGTAGCTACTACTGCTGGAATGGACTGAAGACTAGGGGTTGATCCCCTTACCGGAATGAGCTGAAAATCTACAAACCTCCTCTACTCACCACCCCGGACAAAACCCAGAAACCATATCAAAGACTAGGGGTTGATCCCCTTACCGGAATGAGCTGAAAATCTGCAAAACTCCTCTACTCACCACCCCGGACAAAACCCAGAAACCATATCAAAAATGGCCAACCCCCGAAATCCACCAGAAAATACCTCCTCAAGGAATTACGCTGGCCTCCAAGGCTCTGCACAGAGGCTAAATGAAAATAGCTGAAACACCGCCTCAAACTTCCCCAAAATCCTCCTGTGGGCAAAGGCTGACCCTCTGCTCAAAATCTCGGCTGAATCTCCTGCAGAAATCCCAATCCGGAACTCCTCCAAAATGGACTGCGTCCTATCTCTCAGTGACTGTGCAGTCTCTATGATAGCCCAGCTCCGCAACAAAACCTCCTGCAAAATGCTAAATAAAATACCTTGCCCGAGCAGGCACTCGAAGTCCCCCGGGGCTAAGGGCGAGATCTCCGACCGGAGACACTCAGTGCACTAAACAATGTTGCAGACAGGCTAAACAGCCAACGTGCTCAAGAAGACAAACGTCTAGCTCAAAATCATCAACTCCAGAATGAATCAAATGAGGAGGCTCCTCCATCTTTTATAACGTTGGTTTCCCTCCAAAACTCCAACGTAGCCTCTCTCTCCTCCCCGTGCTCATCCTCATCTGCGCAGAAGCTTCTATAGTGTACGTGGGCCTCCTCCTCTACGTGGTGTTTGGCCCCCCTTGGCTCCCCTTAAGTCATAATGTTGTGCTACTAGGAGGATGTTTTATTTCACTTAAGTGAGTTAGACCCTCTCTACTCACTTTTTATTTATTTACAAACTATAGACGGCAAAACTATACAAAATCTAATATTCCAATTAGCTGTCGCTAATTAGGAATATTACAGTCTCCCCCGGCAAAATGTTGCTTGTCCTCAAGCAACTGAAGTGATGGATGTTGCAAAATCTTCTCGCTCTCCCAAGTGGCATCCTCATCCGGAAAATTCTTCCACCTCACCAAGAATTCCCGAATCGTCCTGCTCCGTAACTGCCTCTCCCTGGTATCAATAATGGCCTCCAGCTGCAACACCAAGTGCCCCTCATCATCTGTAGGTGGTAGCTCCTCTGTCACTCTCACCTGCTGCCCCATCGCCTTCTTCAGGCATGATACATGGAAAATGTTGTGGATCTTGCTGCCCTGGGGCAGCTCCAACTCATACGCAACCTGCCCAATCCTGCGTATCACCCTGTATGGCCCGTAAAAGCGAGGCTTGAGCTTCTTAGCTCCCTTCTGCTTCAGCGATGACTGTCGGTATGGCTGTAACCGTAAGTAGACCAAGTCCCCTACCTCAAACTATCTCTCCACCCAACCTCTGTCGGCATACAGCTTCTGCTGGTTCTGTGTTGTAGCCATATTGTCCTTGAGAGCTCGGAGGATGTCCTGACTCTCTTGGATTCAAATCTTGGCTCTAGGAGCCTTGCTAGCACCGAACATCACATTAGCAAAAGATAAAGGATGGTACCCATACAAAGCATAAAATGGTGACATACCAATAGACATGTGATGTGTCGTGTTGTAGCAGTACTCCCCCAAATGCAACCATCTCAACCATGCTCGCTGCTGCCCACTGACATAGTTACGCAAGTAGCCCTCCAGCCACTTGTTAACTATCTCCGTCTGTCCATCCGTCTGTGGGTGGTAACTGGTACTCGGTGTCAACTCCGTCCCCACTAGTCGAAAAAGCTCCTGCCAAAATCCGCCCATGAAACGGTTGTCTCTGTCACTGATGATGGTCTTAGGAAGACCATGCAGCCTGAAAACCTCTCTGAAGAACAGCTCGGCCACCTGTGCTGCTGTGTAACGCGCGGATATGGCGAAAAAGTGCGCATGCTTTGTCAGCGGGTCAACGACGACAAAGATACAATCCTTGCCCTGCACCATGGGCAACCCTGTGATGAAGTCCATCGATATGCTCTCCCATTTCCCCTCCGGAATGGGAAGAGGCTGCAACAATCCGGCGGGATGGCTCATCTCCCCCTTGTTCCTCTGACAAACATCGCACTCCCTGATGTGCTGGAGTACGTCCTCCTTGAGGCCCTTCCATGAGAACCTCTCTCTAATGGCTCTGTAGATTTTGGTAAACCCCTGATGGCCTGCCAATGGAGAATCGTGTGATGCCTGGAGTATCTTCCTCTTAAGCTGAGATCCCTCAATCAAGAAGATCCTGTCCCTGTAATAGATGATCTCATCAACCACCCTGTACCTGTCATCCGCCACCTGTCCATCCAGCACGTCACATGCAAATCTGTCCTTGGAGTACTCTACTAAAATTCGAGCCCTCCAATCTGTATCCAAGCTCATAAGAGATAACGTGGCTGGTCTACGTGTAAGGGCATCTGCCACCACGTTATTCTTACCCTTGACATACTCAATGTCGAAGTCATATGCTTGGATCTTACTGATCCACTTCTGCTGCCTCTCTTGTAGCTGCTTCTGCTCCAAAAAGAACTTGAGGCTGTTGTGATCAATCCTCACCCTAAACCTGTTTCCTACCAAATACTACCGGAATTTGGCCAAAGCATGCATGATGGCCAACATCTATTTGTCGTATATAGAATACAACCTCTAATGTGGAAGGAGCTTCCGGCTCTCAAAGGCTATAGGGTGTCCCCCCTGCATCAATACTGCTCAATCCCCTCTCCCGATGCATCACACTCCAAGACAAATGGCTGCGTAAAATCCGGAAATGCAAGCACTGGGCAGCTACTCATCACCTCCTTGAGCCTATCAAAGGCTCAATGCGTTGTATCTGACCAACTGAATGCCCCCTTCTTCGTCAAATCTGTAAGGGTTGCAGCAAGCTGTCAGAAACCTCTGACGAACTTCTTGTAATAGGTACATATCCCAATGAACCCTCGAAGTTCCGTCACGTTCTTCGACTCCGGCAAATCTCTGATGGCTCTAATCTTCTCCTCATGGACTCTCACTCCGTCCACTCCAATAATATGACCCAAATATAGCATCTCTGTCATCCCAAACTCACACTTGGAGAGCTTAGCATAGAACTCTTGCTCTTCCAAGATGCGTAGTACTGCCTCTATATGCTGGAGATGCTCCTCCCAAGTCCTGCTATACATGAGTATGTCATCAAAGAAAACCAATACAAACTTCCTTAGATGACTGCGGGAGATATGGTTCATGCAAGACTGAAAGGTGGCTGGTGCATTGGTCAGCCCAAAAGGCATAACCAGAAACTCAAAGTGCCCATAATGACACCTAAAGACGGTCTTGGGAATGTCCTGTTCCCTCACGCGAATCTGATGGTACCCTTATCTCAAATCAATCTTCGAGAAGAACTTAGCTCCTCTCAGCTCATCCATCAACTCATCGATCCTGGGTATAGGGTACCTGTTCTTCAGAGTCTTCTTGTTCAGGGCCCTGTAGTCAATGCACATCCTCAAGGTGTCGTCCTTCTTCTTCACCAACACTACAGAAGAAGCAAAGGGACTCGTGCTCGATCTGATGTGTCCAAGAGCCAACAACTCCTGGATGGCCCACTCAATCTCATCCCGATAGGCTTTGGGATGCCTATAGGGGGTAGTGATCACCGCCTGAATCCCCTGCTCAAGCTCAATGGTATGTTCAAACCCTCGATCTAGTGGTCGACCTGGTGGTATATCCCCAAACACTACCTCATGCCTGTCAAGGATGGCCTGTATATCTGGATGAACTGCCCAACCGGTGGTCTCTGCCTCTGATGCCCGCAGCTCAACCACCCACTCTATGTCTCCCTTCCGGAAGTCTACCTCCATTCGGTGTGCCGAAACTGTCTGAGGTGGGTATGTATGCATCCCGCGGATCTTCTCATGCTTCCTGGTCTTCTTGTCATCCCACTCCATCTCTAAGGCCTCCCAATCCGTGGTGACTTTCCCCAGAGTAATCAACCACTGAACACCCAACACCACACTGGTGTCTGGTATGTTGACCACAAAAAAGTGATCGGTCACAGTGTAGGTACCCATCGTCACTGGCAACTCTGGAACATACCGGGCACACTGCATCCTCTGGGCTCCTAAGACCAAGACTGAAAACCCGTCAAAGCTCTCGGTCGGTATACCCCTCCGCTCGACCATCTGTGCATCAATGAAATTGTGGTTGCCCCACTGTCAACCAAAACTGACACTCGCTAGCCACGTACTGTCCCTCGTACGCGTAGCGTCAAATACTTAGGAACTCCTCGCAAAGCTGCAAGGGCCCCTCCTGTGGGTACAAAAGTTGCACCTCATGTCCCTGGAGGTGGGGGTGGCAACTGATCCCGGGCCGTCTGACTATCTCAATGCCTCCTCATCCTCCTCCCCATCCTCTTCCCCGCTATCATCGAAGAAGACCTCAATGAAGAGTGCTTTGCCAGCAGCACACCTATGCCCTGGTGCCCACGGCTCCTGACAAGTGAAGCACACCCGCTTCTTCCTCAACTCCCTCCTAGCATCATCATCTATCTGTGCCCGTCCCGAATTCCCCTTTGGAGGAGGAACCCTCACATCCTTCCCCTTGGGCTGGAAGCCCTGTCTCTGGGGGTAAGGTGTCCGCATCTTGGGCAATGCATCCTGTAAGTCCCTGGTCCTGCTGATAGCATCCTGGAGTGTAGCTGGACTACTAGATTTGACTAGACCTCGAAGTGGCTCTGCCAATCCCTCCACAAACATATAGATCATCCGTGTCGCGGATAGATCTGGCACCATCATCGAAACCCTCAAGAAATCTGCAATGTATGTCTCTGGGCTCCCTGTCTGCTTAAGCTTCGTCAGCTCAACAAAATGATGTTCCGGATCCCTCCGGTCAAAACGCTCCATCAACCTCCTGGTAAACTCGGCATATGTCGTCACTGTAGAGTGTCCGAGTGTAACCATCCCATGGAACCACCAGTCTTGGGCCTCACCATCCAAATGTAATGTCGCCACCTTGATGGCCTCTATCTCCGACATCTGGTTAAGCTGGAAATAGATGTCCAGCTTCTCCACCCAAGACTTTGTCGAACTGTTTGATGATCCATCAAACGTAGGCAAATGAAATCTGCTAGAGGCATGGTGGGAATCTCCATCATGATAATGTCGGTGCCCTCTATGATGGTCGCGGGGTCTACTGTCCCGCTGGAGCTACACAAAATCTCTGAATGTGAGAGCATCCCTGAACTCCTGCCCGTAGGCCTGATACTCTGCAAAATACTCAACTAAGTGTCCAGGCTCTACCTCTTGCTGGGCTCCTGCCCCTGTATCTGCTCCCAAGAAAGTGGACATGGTAGAGCGGGTAGGTGCACGTGAAGCCATCGGCTGAGGGGTATCACGCTGAGCAGCACCATTCTCCGGCAAATGGTGGGATGTACCTGATCCCTCTCCGACCTGGAAAACCCGCGAGGTCTCACGCTGTCTAGCCTCTACAGCGGTGAACCTCTGAACCATCACCTCAACCTGTCTGGCTAACTCCTGCACTGATTTGAGGCGTTGGTCCGCAAATCTCTTCCCATCCTCGTCTGCCATCGGAATCCCCAACTCTGAATCTAACACAGGCTCCCTCTGTTCTGCGTCTGTCACAGGCTCCTCCTGCTCTGCGTTCACCACTCAAACACAGTCTCCCTCTCCGTAGGTGTTCTCCAACCTACGCCCACAGTCTCTGTACTTCTTACTATAACAAATATATGGTGTTTTTCCCAGTGTCATAGAACACTAGCTCCACAAGCTGAGCCAGAACTATGCTCTGATACCACTGTAATATCCCGTTTCGGGAATATTTCTAAAACACGGCAAACTCCAACCAGAGATAGACTGGGAGGGCATTTACCGGATATTCCGCCTTTAAAAAGAGGACGAGATCCGGAGGCCACCTGGCCCTTTCTAGACTCTGTCTAAGAGTGAAAGATAAACACACCAAGTGGTATAGAACTAGAATGCTCAGAAATATAAATAAATAACAGTGCAGCAGATATATAATAACAGAGAAAGAAATTACCGCAACTCATCCAAAAAACATAGAGAGGAAATGTTGAGCCATTTTATTAATCTGAGAAATATAATGAAGTACAATAGGTGATCAGAGTGATGGCACCTAATCTTGCTCAAGGCAAGTGAAGAAACACTCTCAGAAAATACAGTAAATGGCTGCTCTATGAACTGCGTCCCAACTGCTAGAAAACTGTCGTGTAGCTGCTACTGCTGGAATGGACTGAAGACTAAGGGCTGATCCCCTTACCAGAATGAGCTGAAAATCTGCAAACCTCCTCTACTCACCACCCCGGACAAAACCCAGAAACCATATCAAAAATGGCCAACCCCCGAAATCCACCAGAAAATACCTCCTCAAGGAATTACGCTAGCCTCCAAGGCTCTGCACAAAGGCTAAATGAAAATAGCTGAAACACTGCCTCAAACTTCCCCAAAATCCTCCTGTGGGCAAAGGCTGACCCTCTGCTCAAAATTTCGGCTGAATCTCCTGCAGAAATCCCAATCCGGAACTCCTCCAAAATGGACTGCGTCCTCTCTCCCAGTGACTGCGCAGTCTCTATGATAGCCCAGCTCCGCAACAAACCCAAACAACAAAACCTCCAGCAAAAAGCTGAAGAAAATACCTTGCCTGAGCAGGCACTCGAAGTCCCCCGGAGCTAAGGGCGAGATCTCTGACCGGAGACACTCAGTGCACTAAACAGTGCTGCAAACAGGCTAAACAGCCAGCGTGCTCAAGAAGACAAACGTCTAGCTCAAAATCATCAACTCCAGAATGAATCAAATGAGGAGGCTCCTCCATCTTTTATAATGTTGGTTTCCCTCCAAAACTCCAACGTAGCCTCTCTCTCCTCCACGTGCTCATCCTCATCTGCGCAGAAGCTTCTAGAGTGTACGTGGGCCCCCTCCTCTACGTGGTGTTTGGCCCCCCTTGGCTCCCCTTAAGTCATAACATTGTGCTACTAGGAGGATGTTTTATTTCACTTAAGTGAGTTATACCCTCTCTACTCACTTTTTATTTATTTACAAACTATAGACGGAAAAACTATACAAAATCGAATATTCCAATTAGCTGTCGCTAATTAAGATTATTACACATTGTTATTTTTCATCATCACTCCTGGATTTCAACCTCCTTTAAAGAGCTCAACTTAGCATAGTGTAACTTGCTACTTATGGATATGTGATCTTTGTTATGAATAAAATATATATATAAATAATATAAATACAAATAATGATGATAATTGTAATAATGATTAGTTAATTAGTAACTAGTATGGAAGAGGCATGTCTAAATAGGACATGACCTTCCATGAAGAAGCACCTGCCTAGGTATATAAGCGGGCCTTCTTTGTGACGATTAGACATCACTATACATTCAACAATGCTTATATAATATATTATTGTCCTATCATGGATATTCTTATATTCATATATTTTGTAGTTTGTTGAGTATATGAACCTTGTTCGTGACATTGGTATCAGAGCATTCCTCTGAGTATACGAACTTTGTTCGTTACATTGGTATCTGAGTTGTTCGATCCTCTAGCCACTCAACCGTTGCACAGAGCCAGTCTGATCCGGTCTTTGGCCATCGAAATTTCGCCAGCGTTGTTGCCATCGTGATTCGAGCGTTTCGCTATACAAGTTTTGGAGTTTCTCCATCTTGTTGTTAGGTCTTTGGCCACTTCAGAAAAAATTGAAAAAAACAAATATTATTAAAAAAAATTATATGTATACAAAAAATTAAAGAATCAAATATTAAAAAGAAGGAAATATAAAATTAAACAAAAAAAAATTATATACGAAAAATGTAAGGAATTAAAAGAAGGGAAGAAAATAGGTAAATATTAAAATAAATAAAATAAAAGAAAAAACATTTCCAAGAACAATAAAATTGAAAAAAAAAATCAAAAAATTTATAAAAATTTAAAAGTTATAAAAATAAACAAAAAACAAAAAACGAAAAATTTAAAAAAAAAAGATATATGTATATATACATAAAAAATAAGAATATTAATAATAAAAATTTATAAAAAAAAAAAAAAAATTTTTAAAAAAAAATATATATATATATATAGCATATTACTTGTGGCCGAATTTCCGACTTACCGCCAACAACACCATACAACATCACCATCGTCGTCTAAGGCTAACTGGCACTGTGTTTATCTGTAGTCAAGGGTCGCTCATTCAGCTAGCCGCTTACCACCGTATAAACTAAGGCAACTGCCCGACCTCATTGCTTGCTCCCCTGTTGTACACCACATAACCACCATCCCCGCCAGAAGCAGCTTTCCCAAGCCACCGTCCTTGTAGATTCTTCCAACCACAGTCACCAACTAAACTCTTGCACGCCACCATCATTGCCTCCATGTTTGCCTTCCTATCTGGTCATCTCTGCACTGCTCATCATGTTTGCCTAAGCTATATGGTCATCCCTACCAAGGGAATATTGAAAATTTTGAGAAATTTTGGACCCTTGGGCCTTGATAGTTAAGTCAAAGTCAAATTTTTGAGGTAATTAAATCAAAATTATTATTTTCGAGTTTAATTAGAAGGGAATTAATTGAAAATTTTGAAATTCCTCAAAAAATAATAATTTTGATGGACGAGATTAAAAGATAATCAAATCATTTTCGACGGTCGAGATTACTTTGACAGGGATCAAGCGAACTATCTGTTGGAAATTTTACCTATAAATTAGAGGTAAGTGTCAGTCTGATTTTTCATCCGATCTTTTGATCGTGTACTTGCTCTTGAAGCTCTCTTGTACTACCTTTTTGGAATAATACAAACGAAGTCTTTGGGGTTTTATGTGATAATCGTGTTCCTCGTCGGCGTTTTATGGTAACTTGTTCTTTATATTATGCTGGTAATTATTTCAATGAATTATTGATTAATGGCTCTTATAGAGTAATCTATTGCCTAGGTATCTTGCTTAGGTTACTGGATTTAGGATAAGAATATTAATTGGATTGAGTTAGCAGGTATCTGACTCTTGAAAATTTTATTTTTTATCTTATTTCTCTATTGATTTAACAGTTTAACTTTAAGTGCGCAGAAATCTTTCAGATTTAGAAGTGGGCATTTGGGGAAATCCTCGACTGGACCAGCTAGACCAGCTTACTCCCAAGGAAATAAGATCTGAAGAGCCCTCTAAACTAATTCCCCAGGCTTATCTTAAATTCTATTTTTGCAGGGTTTTTCTAGGGCTTGTGCCTGAATAAAAACTTATCTTAATTTTTTATCGAATTTAATGTTAGATCTAGCTAGTAAGAGCCTTAGATCTTCGGATCTGGGAGCGAAGTCAGACTTACACTCCTCGGATCTGACAGATCTGCAACTCTTGTGCATAGATCTGTATATGTACTATATAGATCTGTAACTTATTTGTATAGATCTGTGACTTATTTGTAGAGATATGTAATTTACTTGTGTAGATCTGAAGTTTTGTAACATAATTTTAAATTCTAACATTTGGGTTTTTAGGATTTTTTCTATTTTTGTACATATTGGGTATTGGGTTTTTCTCTTTTCACTTGTGCAGGAATAGATCTGAAAAATCAGCCAAGGAAATTTTTAGATCTGAGCCAGATCTAGACCCTGGATGGCAAGATCTAGGCTCAATATTTGTTTGCAAGTGAGATCAAGTGGAAGAAGCGCTAGATCTAGGCCCTTGAGGACATCTAGGCTTTTGAAGCTATTTTTGCAGGATTTTGGTCTCCAAAAATTCTAATTTTCAAGCGGCAACATTATCCCAAAATTTCAACGATTTTCAACGGTGATATCTTCAAAGCCTTAAACTAAGGGTTTGATCTCTAAACCCTTATTTTCTGCAAATTTTATTACAGCAAGAAAACCACAAATAATTAGGCCCTTTAAACACATTTTATATGATTAAAATGATTTAGAATTGCAAAATCTTCATTTTCAGAATTTTTGGCCATTTAGGCATCTTTAATTTTGCCTAAATCTGACTTTGAAGCTTTCTGGAAATCACTGCATAACTGTAAAAAATCAGATCTAAACATTTCTGATGCATTACCTAAATAAGGTCCAAAAAAATTGAATTTTCTGTTTTTCGACAAAACTTACTATTTTAGACATTGTGGGGATCATTTTCAATGTTTTCAGTTTGCTGATTTGTTATCAATTTCTTGCTGTTGTAAACTTATCAGTTCTGAAAATTACCATATCAAACTCTCTTAAATCCTTAAAATTGAAATTTTCAAGTTTTAATACATTTTTTGTTATTTCTGAAAGTGTTTGGCAGCTATTTTTGGCAGTTTTATCTTGTTGATCTGTCACTGTTTCACTGCTGAAATAAAAATATCAGATCTGAAGTTTCTATTAATCAAGCCCTAAAAATTGATTTTTCTTCAAGTTCAATAATTTTTACTATTTTTAATCATTTGGAACATTGGTGCAGATATCGTTTGTTTGTTGATCTATGGTTTAAATTACGACTGCAATTAATACTTCAGATCTGAAATCTTGCTGAAAAATATATCCTAAGTTTGACTATAGGAGAAAAATAAGACTTTTTATTGGATTTGCATTATTTTAGAATATCATCTAATCCATATAATTTCTTGAGGAAGTTTTTATTTAGCATTGAAATTTCATAGTGATTCTTGATGATTCATTATTGAGATGTAAATGCTAATTATTTTCACATGCTTCAGTTGAGTTTGATAATCATTGGCATCTTCATAATTGGCACTCTCGCTTAAGTGCTTAGTGGTTAAATCAGATTATTTGTAATCTAAGTGCTTTAGGCTTTTAACATCACCTCTCATCTTCGAAGCTTGCTTCATTTCGCTCCTTCAAATCATTTTTCTTGCATTCTGCATTCTAAGTTAGCATTGCAGATAAGATAGTTATTCATCCAAGTAGCAGTTTTTCATCAAGTACTTGGTTGTAATTTTCCTTAGCAAGATAGTTGACTCCATAAAGCACTGGTATCAATCATTCAAATTTAATCGAATCATTTAATCTTGCTAGACCTTTTACAAGTATTTGGTCGTTTAACTGTGTCTCCCGAACTGGTTGGTTGCCAACTAGTTCTCCTTCATTCCATTTCCATAGGGTCTACCCCCCTTAGTCTGCTATAAGGAGATAGTTTAAACAAAGAGATTGGGGATCAGGGTGACAGCCCTCGATCTAAGCCTTTGTCGTGGTTCCTAGACATTTTGTGCGACAACACACCTGATCTCTATTTAAAGAAAATGGAGGGTCATTTGTCTGGTAACCATTTATGAGAGACGCTGATGTAAATTTTCTTTCTTTATATTAATAAATTACCTGAAGTGGTCGTGTTGGCTCAGGTCGTGCACTGTTTCCCTCTTCAAGGGTTTTAACCACGTCAAATACTAGTGTACTGATCTGTGATCTGTTTGTGGGCAGTGACCTTTGGTGTTTGATCTAAGGAACTTACCCTGTAAATTCCTACATTTTAGGGCTTGGTATATCACACATTGATCCTGTTGCCGCCCAAATTGTATAGGTAAATGCGACGAAGACTCTGTGCAGGTGTTGTCACTCTGATCCCCGTCCTCTTTGTTCTAGTTGTCTCCCTACAGCAGGCTATGTGTGGTAGTCCCTATGAAATGTGTGGATGAAAGACTTGTTGGGAACCAACAAGTTCGGGAGACACAACTGAATGGCCTAGCAACTCGATTAATGATGAATAGCCAGTTTAATTATTAGCATGATTTAATTAGATTATTTGAGAGACCAGTGCCTTATGGAGTAAAATCACTTGTACAATACAAATTAGTTACCAAGTTACCGAATGAACAGTTGTTGCTTAGGATGCACACTATCCTATATGAGATGTGACACCTAGAACTAAGTGAAATGCAAACTCTTAGTTAATTTCATATTAGATGCCTACAAAAGGGGAGGACCTACAGCACAGAGCTACTCACAGACTGCTCCTTCTGGTTTTCTTTATTCGGTTCCAGCCCTCCTGCGTGCCCAGTCTGCCACGCAGCCCCCCCCCCCCAGTGCTGCGCTGCGCAGAATCCCCCAGGCAGTGTACCCCCCTGAATGCGTGCCTCACCCCGAATCCACCTGCCTTGCTAGTTTCACTAGCCTGTGTGCTCCCATGATCCTGCGCCCCTTGTTGCACATCCTCCATCAGCGTACCTCCCTATCCAATAGCACCTCGTTGCGCACCTCCCGTCTCGGGTCAGAGCTACTCCTCACCTTCTCTCAGACGCCCATCAACCCCTTGCTTCATCTGACCATGGCTCCTAGACTGCGCCAAAGAACCATCAGAGGAGGCCACAGAGGTGCGCTCCCTGGTCGCTACCACCGAGGGCCAGATAACCGCTTGAAATCCGTTGAAGGCTCCTCCTTGGGCAGTCACGTTAGAGAGGCACCCCAGAGCCCCGAACTCGACGAGGAGGAGGAGCACCCACTCATGTAATGCAGAGAGGCAAAAGCGGACCACAGAAATCCACCATTGCGCACGAGGATCACCCCTTGCCCCGCAAGACTGAGCCTCTTCCGCCATAGGAGGATGAAAGGGATGAGAAAGACGTATGGATAAGGGACTCGGAAGGCACCTAGACGCGAGTCCCGGACGCCGAGTACCCGGTTGCTCCCATCCTCTGTGCACTTGCTTCCAGGCCTCCGCATCAACCCACTGTTGAAGAGGATGCCACTACGTAGTAGTACGCCTGTACCATTGTGGAGGAAGATCCAGATAGCAATGATGATAAAGAAGACTCATGACTGTGCAGCAGCTCAGCTCTTCTTAGTTTTTTGTCATGCTTGTTATTATCACAGAACCTCTATTTTCACTAGTGCTACGGCACACTATGTAATTTTTTGTTTGATATTTTTTTCGAGCTGGTTTCCTCCAAGGAGGCAGCCCCATACTTGCGCAACAAAGGTTGGGATTGGTTAAGCGCAGCTTACCAACTCAGCCTGTAGCATATGTACTGTTTTACTTTTGAATTAATATAGTTTAGCCTCAATTAACAAACAAACAAACAAAAAGTGTGAAGAAACTCAATATTAGTGATTTCACAATGCACAATTATTTGATCAAATAGCAATAAACGTAAGTCCAATGTTTCATTTAACAACGTTAGTGTTCCAGTTAGACAAAATGCCAATCCTTCAACAAGATATCAACACAATTAGAAATTCTTGAGATTGCTTATAGCTGAATTCAAGATTATTCTTATCTCAATATCAATATGATGATCAATCAAGTGCTTTAAGGGTGAGTTACAATATTGCAAGATTATGATTTCTTATATGTGATGCTCACTTGCAAAACAATATGTTAGTGCACCTATTCTCAAGAATGCTTATTCCAAAATGATAGTGAAAAGCAATATAACCACTTATGCAATAGCCAACCTCTTTAGGAAATGATAGCAATGACAAGTAGAGTATTCCTTTAAAACCAATGTCATAAAATGCTAGCAATCCTTTAGACAACACAATGTGCTAATGTGTTTCAATGTCAATGAGAGGAAGAGAGCATAACATTTATTAATTGCCACTAGAACTACTCAAAAATATTATTCTTTAGTTGATGCTAATGACATTAAAAGAGCAAGAGCAAAATTATGAGCAGCAAGCTTATCATATGTAAGAAATGTCAATTCAGTCCAAGTATATCAAAGAGCATTTACCTTCTTATTGAGAGCATTGACTTAATGAGCACACATATATTTTGTCACTTACATGAGATTGCTAATAGTGAGCCACTTATGGATGCAAAGCGCAATAATGAAATGCAAGAGCTAGCAAATGAGATGCAAGAATGATATGAGGCAGCAAAGAAATCTAGAGACTAATGATCACAGCAGTCCTCCAAAATCAATGAGATACCAAGCAATGTGTGAGACCAACAATGCAAATGAGATAAGATGAATGTTAATTGCTTTTATGCCACTGTTATATGTCTTATGCCACTGCAGAAAATGTATCCTGAGGCTGCAAATGAAACAGTGATGAGAAAAGAGGGTTAAGGAGGCAAACCACTAGGCCAGATGGCCTTGTTGATGACTAGCTAGGTTGCTAGGACTCTTCCAATAAGCTTGCCCACATGCAACCACAAATCTTAACTCCCAATACCACTTGAAACCCTTGCAGGACAAAATGTCATTCAAAAACACCAATGCAAACCAAGAGAAGACCAAGATATGACTGCAAGGAGGGCTAGAAGAGGGCAATGATGATGCCAGGAGGTCAAGGAAGGGCCTCCGCTTAGGGAATAAAGGCCTAGAAGGCCACGATTTAGAGGAAAAGGAGCCTATAGGCCTGCGGCAAGGCAGAGAGAGGCACTTAGGATTCAGGAATAAGCCTCTTAGAGGCTGCCGCAAAGGGAAGAGGCCCCTTTAAGGCTCACGGTAGGGAGAAAGGGGTTGCGTCGCAAGGGATAAGACTTTATAGGCCTGCGGCTCAAGGGAATAAGGCCTAAAAACCCGCGATGGCAAGGAAAGGCCCAATTAGGGTTGTCGATGTGAAATTTTCAAACTGAAACTATACAGTTGCAGTGATAGATTTATCTCTCCTGCTTATTATCTCAACAAGTTATTATTCAGAAATCTTCTGGCAAATATCGAAATAAATACTACTGCAACATTCACAACTATATATGCGGAGAAATAAACAATAGGGAACATAAGCACAAGAATCAATCACATATACACAGTGATTTTTGGACAATTTTCCCCGAAAAAACCCAATGCGGGAAAACCGGTGCAGCAAATGAGGGTTTTATTAATTCTTCAGCAAATGATATCTTTACAGGGAAATATAATGGCAGATAAATTCTGAAACACCTGAGACTGAATTTCAGGGTCCCTCGGAAAATTCTCTGACACCCTGATCAGCCCCTACTGGCTCCTGTGTCTGTCTACGTGATTCTCTGTGCAGTCCCAATGTTGGACTGTGTAAGTCTATGTGGAGACTGCATGGGTTCTCTGCGCTGCAGCCTCACGCTGCCTCCAGTGGCCCACTACTGCCCTCCGTCCTTGATCTCGATCAATGTTGACTCCCTCCTTCTGCTTCTGCAAACTCCTCACCCTGAAACTCTCCCACCGAAATTAATTAATGAAAAGGTATTAATTAAGTCAGGTGCGAATCTTCTAGAAAAAGGCGTGGATCGAGTCTTAGTTAATCTTAGCCATCAATTAATTTTTAATTGTGCTCGTTGAAGTCTCAACGAGAGATTATAAGAAGAACTCGATGGGCACTTGGAGAACACACTTCCAGAGATCGAATTCACTGGTAGATTGATTTCCTGAGTAGCAGCGCTGAGTTGCCAAAGAGAGAGTCAATGAGCTCGTTGCAGTGAGAGAGGGGCAAGGATAGTAAGGTCGGAGGAAGCTTTCTCAGATTCTATGAGTGCAAAGCAGAGAGGCAGTGCAGAGGCCACACAGAAGCAGTGCAAAGAGTCAAAGGAGATTCATATTTTTGTTGGGAGACTGAGCTGATTCAGCGCTAGAGGCCGGAGTGAGAAACCGGAAGGCCAAGAGGGTCAAGTTTCCAGATAGCGAAGGTGACGTAGTTCCCAGTTGTGTGACGCAATACTACATAGGCTGACACAGTGACTGCGCAGAGGCAGCACAAAGAAACTCATCCAGAGCCCGAATCAGTGTCGGATCGCCTGTGGCAGAGTGAGAATTTTCTCACTAACTTTTTGTCAGATTATTTCTCTGTATGTTTTGCCAATTTGGGAAACCATAGACTTGTACTCGGAATTTTACTATTGCATAATATACAAACCCTCAGTTGCTACATTGATTTTCCCACATTGGGTTTTTCCAGGGACTTAGTCCAAAAATAACCGAGTTATTTGTATGTGTTTTTATATTTCCTGTGTTGTATTTATTCCGCTGTATTTATTTTGTGAGGGCTGCAGCATATTAATTTCGATATTTACCATAGCAAACTGTAAATAATTTGTTCTAAAAATTAACAAATAGAATAAATCTGATCAGTTGTTGCAGTGGGGTTCGGGGTCTCCAAACTTTCACAGGTATGTGCCTTAATAGACAATGATGATGGTGTCTATAAATCATTGGTCTCGCCAACATTGTGCTTTGATCTTGTGGAGAGATAGAGTTGTTAGTCAAGGCATTGATAAGTGACAATGTTGGTCGTTATGATGTTGAAAAGATGGGTTACCAATCCGACTCTTTTTATGAGATTCTTCAAATTGAGAATGTCCATGTACCTTTTATGAATACCTCCCTAGTTAAGAGGGAGAGTTGAATAATGTTTAACTAGGTTGGTCTTCATAAATATGAAATGTACTTTTGGTTCTTGTATATTGTAAAATGAACGAAAAAATTATTATTGTTACGTTTGGAGCATGGATTTCATGCTCAAGGTATTTTATTTTAGAGTTCAAGCACCCAATTAGTGCTTCTAGGGTTTGTCCATGGTCAAGAAGTCAAAAGATTCATTTTCATATCTTGAAGACCCCTTCAGGCACATTGTAACTTGTAACAAGAATAATTCTAAAGTGTCAAGAAACACTCCAAGACCGAGCCGGCATGCCAACAAAGAAGTCGACCTAATTTGAGGAACTTTGTCCACCTTGGAAGCCTATATATAGGAGGGAACTCAACTTCCTAGAGACACAATTCACTCTCTAATCAAGTAAGTGAAGAAGAAGAAAGAGGTTGGAAAAGGAAGGAGGAGGACGAAGATCAAGTGTTTGGACTATTTTCTCTCTCTCTCCTCACATGTGCGAAGGAAGGAAGCTAGGGCTTTTGCTTCAGGGTTAGGGTTTTGTTGCGATTGGATCGAACTTGGAAGAAGAGCAGAAAGAATATCGAAGGAAGGCTCATTAGGTCATCCTCAAGCCCTAGAAGGGAAAGGAATTCAAGCGAAGGTCTGAAGAAGTCTTGGAAGGGCGAAATAATCTCACACGTGTGGAAGTAGCAACTACTGGGAGGACCGAAAATTTCAGACCTGCAGTAGAGGCCAAAGTTCTGTTGTTGGGACTCAAAGTTGTGTTGCTGGAATAGATTTGACTAGGTTTGACTTGGACAAGGAAATCACATCATTAAAATGTTGGACTTGGTCTTGGAAGGGTATTAGTCTTGGTCTAGAGGTCTTGGAATTCTTCAATTGAAGAATGTATAAAAAGAGGAGATTTACGAGTTTTCCTCTCAAGTGGAAAGGTTTTGGCCCTGGCTTGCAGCCCATATCATGTGTTCTTGTGTACTATTGTTCTTGTTTTGGTAGTTGTTTGATGATAAAAACGATCATAGTAATAAGAGAAGAAGCTAATAAGTAAGAAAAAGTACAAATACATCACAAGCAGTTTGTGAAAATTCCTAGATCTAAATGATCTCCAGAATCCTACAGCAACCAGTTGAATTTACTTTTCCTATTTGTAACTTACATTACAGAATTATTTCAGATTTCTTCATGAAATATTGAAGCAAATTACTGAAGCAACCTACACTTAATTACTTACGATTCTAAAACAAAGAAACTGAACAAAGAAAAATATACACATAGGACACCGTTATTTTTGGACGAAAGTCCCCGGAAAAACCTAATGCGGGAAAACCGGTGCAACAAATTTGAGGGTTTGATTTTATTAAGCAGTAGCAAATTTTGAATACATCGCTGAATACCATAAAGGTTATTCAGTTACAGAGAGAGAAATACTGGCAGAAAGAATGTGAGTTTTACCTCAATCACGAAAAAAGCTCGGTTGATCCAGTCACTAGATGAGGTGCCCCTAGTAGGCCATGCACTGCCTCTACGCAGTCCCTGCGTCGGCCTCTCTAGGCACTGCGTCACCTAGCTAGGTGATCGATTTGTTGCCTCCCAGTCTCACACCCCGGTTCCCCACTTCTAAAACTGATTCTTCTGCAAAATCTTGAACTCTTTCTCACCCTCTGTGCTGCCTATACTTGGCCATGTGTGGCCCTACGTCAGCCTCTGCGTGAGAGTTGCCGGATCACTCTCTGCCTCTCTCTGCTGATGATTCTTCAGCTAGGAAAATCTCTCTCCAAAAGCTATCCCTACCCCTTAGTGCACTGGAATCACTTAGATCTGATCTTCGTCCAAGCACTTGCTCCGTCAGAAGAATTCGATCTCTAGATTAACTCGGTGTGTCTTTCCAAATGACCCTCAAGCCTTCCTTTATAGCCTTCTCGTTGAGTCTTCAACGGTCGAGATTAGATCTCTAATCAACGGCTAAGATTATTACTTGACTTGATCCATGTTCTCTAGAAGATTCACACTCTGTTTTATTAATACCCTTTAATTATTTAATTTTCCTAAGTTTAAACTTAGGGTCACATTAAAATAATTAATTATTTAATATCACACATTCTGAGTGGAATTTTCACAAACGATTTCTGGGTTCTTTGGAATACATGTGCCTAAGCCTCTCCACAAATTTTGAGACTTAGAGCACTTCCGATGCTACCAAAAATCAACACTCCCTCTTAGCGAGGAAAGTGCTCTAACAACATGCATGTTGCACATTGCTCTGACCCTGAAGCATCCTCTACACTGCTAATGTCTGACAAGGTGTCCACCAACCATTGTGCTGCTGCTGCAACTGTACTGTTGCCCTTGACACTGCCACTACCAATGCTACATTTGTACTACAGCAACCTCTCAAGTGTTGCATCTACTATGTTGCTAGCACTGCCACTGCTAACACTACATCTGCACTGCAACTCAGTTGCTAAGAGAAGCAACTGAAACCACCAAAAAACTGAACAAGCATTCAATGGATGCACCTCGATGCTGAAGATCTGACTATTGCTAGTCCCACACTGCCCTCTGAAGCCACTGCGTTGTTGAAGCTACTGAACTGTGCCTCTACACATTGTTGCCACTCTTCTCTGCACTGCTCAGATTCTCGCGCTACTAACCACTACATCTATCACTCGATCACTCCTTCGCTCCCACTGAAAACTCCATCTCGCTACTACTGATCATGGGCTCCCGTAGCAAGGTGATGATCCATGAGGTGGGTTCTTCAAGGATCCTGCCCAACTAAAGTTCAACCTGAACTACAGTTCCATGTCACCCCATCTCCCTCCTGGAGATGCGTGGGCACTCATGGCATACTCATCCTCCTCGATCTTTGTGGCTGCAACCTTTAGATCGTGCTTCTCATCCTTGTCCTCTTTCTTCAAAGGACACTATGATGCATAATGGCCCATCTCGCCACATCTAAAACACTTCACCTTGGAGACGTCCTTCTTGCGTCTCAGTTGCCCTTGCTGCCACTTCGATGTGAGGGTTGCATTATCCTCCTCCTCTGAATTCTTCGATCCCCTCTCGCTGCTACCGTCAAGTTTACACTTGACCAGATCTCTTCTCAGCTCCACCTCCAGAAGAGCTACCCACATTGCCTCCCAACGCGGTAGTGTCATGCTGCCCAAGATACTTTGGACAAAAACTTGCACTCCTCAGTGACTGCTTTGAGGGCCAGTCTTACCATAGTTGTAGCAGATGGGGTAGATCCCACGGCCTCCAACTGATCACGGATTTCCTGAAGTCTCGTTAGGAATGGAGCAATGAGCTCCCTCTTTTGCATATGGATCATCCGGAGCTTCTACTCCAATTACATCTTCCGTTGTTCGAAAGTTCCTTTGTATAGCACGGACAAGGCCTCCCATATCTCCCTCGTTTTGTTCTTGCCAGTGATATGAGAGACTATATGATCCTTGACACCATCAAGGATAAGTCTCTTGGCCTTTGCCATATCGGACTTGTACTTTTTATTCTGATCTGGATCTGCACAGCAACCACGTTGTCTACGAATGCCTTGAGATCATACTCCTCCAGCAGGAATCTGATTCTTTCCTTCCAAATCAAATAGTTGGAGGATCCTTCCAACCGATCCTGATCTCTAAGTCCGTGAGTTGCCATCTCAGCCGAAAATTGTCGAATTGCTCCCTCTTTCTCCCTACTGCGTAGCTTCTAGGCTGCACTAATGGAGATGGTAAGTCTGTTGCTCCTATGTTGCCCAGCAAATGAGAAAATTTGAATTACTCGGCAAGGAACTCACTGAGGAAGATTCCCTCACTATGTGCTCTTCTTCTTCGCCTGATGCTTCTCTGCCCAGCAACTGCTTGCAGAAAAAACTACGTCCCTGGCTCTGCGTGAAGGCTCTGCGCTGTTCCCTCTGCGTGAAAGCTCTACGCTGCTCCCTCTGCCTCAGCAAGATCTCGATCCAGAAGTCTTACCTCTTTGTCAACTCACTCAAAGAGAGACCACCTCGAAAATTCAGCCCTTCTAGCTAGAACTGTGCAATCACTCTGCGAATTCGATCTGTTGTTGCTGCAGCAATTCGGCCTTCGCTTCAGTGCTAAATCTGCTCTTCCTGTTTCACATCAAATGCTTTGATTCCATGTGAAAAATCCTAGATCTAAATGATCTCCAGAATCCTACTGCTACCCGCTGAATTTACTTCTCCTATTTGTAACTTACACTACAAATTTATTTCAGATTTCTTCATGAAATATTGAAGCAAATCACTGAAGTAGCCTACACTTAATTACTTATGATTCTGAAACAATGAAACTGAGCAAAGAAAAATATACACATAGGACACTGTTATTTTTGGACGAAAGTCCTCGGAAAACCCAATGTAGGAAAATCGATGCAGTAGATCTGAGGGTTTAATTTTATTAAGCATAGCAAATTTTGACTACCACAAAGGTTATTCAGTTACAAAGAGAGAAATATTGGCAGAAATATTGTGATTTTTACCTCACTCAATCATTGAAAAACCCCAGTTGATCCGATCACTGGATGAGGTGCCCCTGGAAGGCCCTACACTGCCTCTGCGCAGTGCTTGCGTCGACCTCTCTAGGCATTGTGTCACCCAACTAGGTGATCGATCTATAGCCCGGAATCACTGCTCTCAGCCTCCCGGTCTCACACCCCGGTTCCCAACTTCTGAAACTGATTCTTCTGCAAAATCTCAGACTCTTTCTCACCCTCTGTGTTGCCTCTACGTGGCCCTGCGTCATCCTCTGCGTGAGAGTTGTTGGATCACCCTGCATCAGCCTCAGCATGAGAGCTGCTGGATCACTCTCTGCCTCTCTATGTTGATGATTTCCCGATGAGAAAATCTCTCTCTGGAAGTTATCCCTGCCCCTCACTACGTTGGAATCACTTAGATCTGATCTTCGTCTGAGAACTTGCTCTATCAGAAGAATTCGATCTCTAGATTCACTCGGTGTGTCTTTCCAAATGACCCTCAAGCCTTCCTTTATAGCCTTTTCGTTGAGACTTCAACAGCCGAGATTATATCTCTAATCAACGACTAAGATTATAACTTGACTTGATCCATGTTCTCTAAAAGATTCACACTCTGTTTTATTAATACCCTTTAATTAATTAATTTTCCTAAGTTTAAACTTCGGATCACATTAAAATAATTAATTATTTTAATAAAATGCATTCTGAGTGGAATTTTCACAAACAATTTCTAGGTTCTTTGGAATACATGTGCCTAAGCCTCTCCACAAATTTTGAGACTTTAGCACTTTCAATGCTACCAAAAATCAACACAGTTATCATAGAAAGAGAAATCATCCTAACCAATGCCCTATAGATTTCTCAACAGTTGAAAGGGATCAAGCCTATCTCTCAAGGGGTCTCTACAGCTATGATAACATACCTAACAAAAACCTCTCAAGATCAAGTGATATTAATATTCATTGAAGAAAATAACCATTAAAGCATCAGAGTGGGCCATATCTATGCAAATGGCACAAGCATACTTCACAAAAACTCACCTTCAAATTTCTAACTAGATCATGACAAGAAAATGTGTTCCTCACTTATATTAGGGATTATTAGTTTAATCACCCTATTAGGTGCTTCCAGACCCCAAAAGGAGTGACATGTCCCAGATTAGCCCATCAATCCATAGGTATTCTAATAATGATGGTTACAAAGTGGGACCTAATGGGGGGTCCAACATTCTATGTGTATAGATGTAAGGAGGGAGAAATCGTGGTGGCATGAGTTGCCCCCTTTCATGGCCTGCTTTTTCCACCCCTCTGTTGTGCCTTTTACTTTTTATGATTTCTCTTTATTTGAGTGCATGGCTTAGGAGCTTGCTTTTGGTGTTTTTCAATACCCGTTTAAGATGTAATAGTTTCTCACTCATCAAGGTTGGGACTTTCAAGAGTTTCTTTCTTTTGATAAAGCATTTAATGCTTGAGGAACCGAGAGATGGCTAATGAGGGGGGTAGAGCTCATACTAGGCTTTTGCCCACGTGCTAAATAATGTTCAAACTATATTTTTCATTTTACATTTTTCTTTCACTATGGCTTTGTATGCTTTTGACTTTCTTTTAGCTGCATCAACCTTTGAGGCCAATTTTTCAAGCCTTCACTCAAGGATGTGGATAAAAGGTGCCAATCCCCAAGACCATTGACTACCAACCGAAAGAATGGAGATGGATAATGAGGAGAGATGGAAAGTGGTAAGTATGGATTATCTTGGACACGCTATATCAAGAAATGCTTCCCCAATAGTGCCCTTCTTAAACCTTGAGACCTTAGAGGAGGTCCCACTAGACTAGAGTCAAAGGCTAACCTCTTAGGTGAAGTGTTGGAACAAGAATACAATCGAGATCAGTCAATTATTCAGTTTGCCCCATGATCCATATTAGTATGCGCATAACATTAAATGAAAGCACATGACTGCAAAATGGTTAAAATACACGTCAATAGATGACCCACCTTCCTTCACGAAGAAATGCCACATGGAAGAAAGATCTGGCCAGAGCAATAGGTAGAGGAACCTAGCAAAATGTTATGTGCTGGTCATATAGGGCTGCTGGTTGGCTGGCTGTTAGGGGTTACCTACTTTTTGGTGGGTCACAATTCCTTGGGAGGAGTGCACTATGCCTAAGAAAGAAGGTAGCCTCAATCTTATTGATGTTGCAATTAAAGGTTGTATTTTGGTAGCAAAGCAAATAGTCAAATCCTCCCGCAATACTGGCTACAATCTGATAAGGATTGACTGTTCTATAATACTAGTTCCAGCCTACTTACCATTTACTGTTCTGCGATATAGATTCCTGTTTTCTCAACATTTATTGTGGATCTGATGTTATATCAGGGCATGTGATATCACCTCCACTTTGCACCTCATTAAGGTCTCTGGCTAAATAACTTATTGGACCATGAAGGAGGCTTGAAAGTTTATTGCCCCTTTGGTGAAGCGAAATTTCTTTGGCAGCTGTGTAGGATGGGAATTGCCTTGATGCCCTAATTGGAGTTGGTCGCATCAAGATCAGTGTATTTTCAAGTGTCCGAGATTTTAGATGCGTGAGTCAAGCAAGAAAGGATTTTTCTTTTGGAGGGATCTATGGGATTTTTGAGACCAAGGACTGGATGGACTGAAATTTGCTAGGTCATCCAAGGGCCTTATTGTCCTCTGACATGTTGGCCACCAAAATATTTAGAACTACTTCCTCCTGAAGAGCAATATATGTTGGGCCACGCAAAGCCCTATGTGCCAAGATTGGGATTGGAAATTTGGAAAGCATCTCCAACAATATCACACCAAAAAGTTTTACTCTCTTTTGTATTAGAAGCACCTTTTATCTCCTATGTTGAATGCTAGATGAATCTTTTGATCTAGAGGATCGGTGGATTCATTGATTGCAGAGAGTCTAGTAACTCCTCCTCAGTGATAAACTATAGTTTTTGCTTGGCTTGTAGTTTAGCGGGGGCTACCATCCAAAGCCCACCTTGCTAAAGTGGGTTGATAGATCATCTTTGCCTCTCTTGTAGTTGCCTAGAAACTTTGAAACAAATTTTATGAGAGTGCAAGTTTGCAATAACTTGCTAGCAAATTAGCAATATGTTCAGGACTGGCACACATTTCTATTTCAAAGACAGCATCATTGGGAAGAAACACTATTTGGTGACTCTTGGTGCATAGAACTTTATCCCTTCACAAGCATTTGGGATTGCCTTCATATCATTGCCTTATTTACCATCTCCAAGATACAGTACAATTATCAGTAGATGGATGATGTCAATTCAATTGCATATTTTTCTCTCTTGGTGGAAGACACATGTATGTAATTGTCTACCAAAGGCTGTCGTCTGATTAAAGGATGCCAAGGGTTCATTGCTCTAACCTGTTCTGATTTTTTCTGCTTAACTAGAGCTCAGAAAGTGGACATAAGATTCCACCATATATTACCTTCCGCTTTTATTTCAGCTTTTTAAACTATTCTCTTGTTAATACAAGACATATTTTTCATATATATATATATATAGACACACACACCAATATTAATATGAATAGATTTAAAATTTAAAACTATAATTACTCATTAATAAGGGAAACTGCAATTCACTAAAAATCATGTTCTTGCGATCAAGAAAATCACATTTAAAAAAACCAGCTAAAAATACCCCAGATATTTTAGTTGGTTCAACCCTTTCTGTTAAGCCATAGTGCCCAGGGAGGTTGCAGGATGCATTCCCACCAAGTCCTGCAGGATTACCAGCCGCTATTGTGACTGGTCACTGGTGATTAATACAACCCTCCGTCCAGAAAAGCAGGGAAGAAGCCGGAAATCTGCAGGGCACTGGCAAGTTACCCGCTTACTCACTTTTAGTGCTTAATACACAGGAGGGTGAGGCAAATTTATTTCTCCAGGAAAAAGATAACGAAACCTGAAGATGTCAGCATAAAGAAACAGTTCACCATTGGTGGACTGTCAATAACTGTATAGAAAAAGGAACTCTGTGCACATATATGATTTAACGATGGCATATGGAAATCAAGTGTGATAAATCTTATAATAATCCACAGAAAAGCCTTACCTAAACATTAACTGAAAGGAGACCCACAATTTTCTATCAAAAAGTTCAAAAGATCTAACAGAATAAGACTTAGCAAGCATTTAAGTATAGCTGAGCAGTCAATGTTGTAAGCACCGGAATAGTTGTACATTGTAGACAAAAGAAGAAACAAGTGCATGAATAAATTTAAAGAAATGGTATGAATAGTCTGCAAGTGCAGGGTTACACTTGCCAGAAGTTTTGCACATCCCAGTGTAAGCAGGATTTACAGAACAGCAACTAGTGATCCCAGAGTTCCCACTTTGGCCTGACCCATGAGGCTGATGGCATGAAATGAGGTTGCTAATTGGAATTCCTGTAACTTGCAGAAAGGAATTATTGGGAAGAGGATAAAATACCGATGTATATAGAAGCAAATGAAGCATGAACATGTCGCCTACCTGCAATTTGTCATATAATCGTGCTAAATACACAGAGCAACTTAAGAGAGAAAATAATAACCAGAAGATCAATACAACTACTTCAATTAAATGTTGCTTCAATGAGAAAATCTAAATATCTCCACCACAGTATATGAGGACAATGTCAAAGCCATTATATTAAAATGTGTAGTTCATATGCATATATTATTGAAATTTGAAACATAACAGATTAAGAACATATGCTTTAAAAATCTGAACTGGAAGCAGCAATTCATACCCTGGATAGAAGAATCATCCAGGCCTGAGAATTCAAAAGCCTCGTGGTAAAGTTGGTACTGGCACATTCTAAACCATACGGTGCAGATGTGGAACCCGTGTCAGTCTTATTTGGCTCGGGCTGAAAAACAATACAACAATTGAGAGAAAGAGGTGCGATGTGAAACTAGGAACTTAACTCTATAAAGTTCATTGGGGAGACAAAGAAATAGCTTTCCTTTACAAATAATCTTTACATTTTCTTACCCAAAAAATTCGCAAAGGAAATTAATCTAGAAATACATCCAAATTTTTACAATGATAAAGACTCAAAATCTGTCATCATCACTCATTTCTCATATTAAGCTAGAGTAGTCAGTCATGAATAAAGCCAGAATGGACAAATTTACCTGTCGATAACCAAAACAAATTACATTAAGAGGCCGTGTGCCCTCGCGAAAGTGAAGCTCAGTAGCCCTCTCAATAATCTGAAACCAGGATAGTTGGAAGTAGTTAGTAATTTCTCTAGTTAGGAGCTTATCCAAGTGCACGTAATGAAAAAAAAAAAAAACTTCCACAATTGCAAAATGTTTGAACTTTTATGCTTGACTGAAATAAATATGCTAGTTATACAACCGCAATACCAATGGTACTAAAATTTCAATTACCATTACATATCATGGACATGAATTTTAAAATTTACAATGTAACTATGTAAACTTTCAACTCTTAAGGCTGGACATTATAAAGCAGTGTTGCAAACGTCTCGATTTTATTGTGAGAAAATCCTGAAATCACGATTTTTGGCCTAGCCAATGTTTTTGTCGTAACTTAATGTTGTCGATTTTTGCTGATATTTTATCATTTTTTACGAATTTTTGGTTTTTCAAACCCTTGCCGATTTTATCCCAATGCTGATGTTTGCAACATTGTTATAAAGTTTATATGACATGCATATTCCTGTCTGTTTTCTCTATTTTTTCATAGATACGGAAGTTTACAGGTGTGCATGTAGGTAAGGTATGGGTGTAGGTGCAAGTATGGCACTATTGGAAAATTGATGTGTGCACACACAAAAATGCAGAGGGCGAGAGAGCAGACATGAAAAGACGCTGATGTTGTGTACTCTTCACTTGTAACGTATCCAGTACCCTCCGTACTCTATCAAGGATATGGTGTACTTTTGAAGCCATCAAATTTTACTCCACAAATTTGTTGCTCTGTTACCACATCTCTGATTTACCTATCCTGATACCCTTCCTCACTTCCCTACTATTAATTAATTAGCATATGCAGGCACTATAATGCAAGCTTCTACAATATAATTAGACCATTCAATCACCATGGCACCATAAATTTAAAATTCAAACTTGCAAATCGAACTAAGCAAACTAGAAACTAATATAAACCATTACATAACAACATTTATTCAACATAATGACAAGTAAATCATGAACACTTATCTTTCTGGGAATTATCCACCAACTGACTGCAGAAGAAGGACACTCCACCCAAACTTAGGCTCCCTATTGCATATTTCAAGAGCATCCAGGAACCCTGAATTCCTCAGAGCATATCTCCAAAATTTATACCACATGTACCTACAGATCTCTCCTCTATCTCCTCCATATTTCAGAGTCTAAGCATCTTAGAAGAGAAGTTAAGCAAAATCCCAAGTTGACCTATTTGAAGCAGACTTTAGGAGCATTCAGGAACCCTAACTTCCTCAAAGCATATCTCTGAATTATAGCAAATGAGAGTCTTAAATTTCTACAAGTAGACGAAGATATCGCTTCCATCTCCTCCAAAATTCATGGTCTGAAACATCCCCCAAAAGAAAAGTTATAGTGAAAATGTCAAGATGATTCATTCACTCCACAAATTACATTTTTGCTCCACCTTTATGATCCCAAGAGTATTCCCCAGCTTCTGTTGTACAGATTAGATCTCTTCTTGCTTGAATGGTCTTCAAATACACTCATCTAACCTTTATTTATAGTGTTTCTACATTCACTTATGGGGCTAACTTGTAAAACTAGCTAGGTTGACCTATAAACTTTTTAATCGGGCCAACCTGTACTTTCCGGCTACACTGACCTGACAGAATCTTTCATATCTCTTCATTCCTAAGGAGTTAGAGGGAGTACCATATATCGTTGTAAAAGTCTCAAAATAAGTTATTCAACCATATATCATATGCTCCCATCTGAGTTAGGTATTAAAAGTAAAAATACTTTCAAAGATAGGGTATCCAAACTGGGCATCAAGAAAAAATTGGGTATCCAAACAATATTTCCAACAACCTTCATCTTGCAATCTTTATCTTGGACATCTTTAGTCTCCCCCTATATTTGACATTACTCAAGGTCCTAGTTGCTTTTGCCACCAATCTCTCTAAACTTGCTTTCCTTATTGCACATCCTCTAGAATGAAATATGAGGTCATATCTTTGATCACACATTTGACTTAGAAGATTTTGTTTTAGACCTTCAACATAGAAGGCATTCTCAGTTTTACTCTTTCCATGATCAAGAATAATTATGTCCTTTCCAACTATCCTTGTTGATGCATTATCTCCTAAGGTAACACTACCTCTTTTTTCTTCTTTTGGAGTAAGAAATTTACTCTGATCTCCTGTCATGTGTTTTGAACATTCACTCCAGGAAACCATTTGCTTGTTTTGCTTTGAGCATATAGAGCAAGTCCACATTCCTCCTATTTTTCTTGCTTCCTTTTCCATACCTTTGTTTATCGTTCTCTATGCCTAGTAACATTTTCTTCCTTGCTTTGTTTAGGAACCTTATTGTGTTGCTTGTGTTGAGAAATCTAGGGGCAGCTAGATTAGGTGATTTCTCTTACTTTGATAACTACTTCTCATGTCTTTTTACCTGATTAGCTTCTTCTTTAACATGAATATTATTGTGTTTTCTATCATCAAACAACTACCAAACAATAAAGATCAATGAGACAATAGGACACAGAATGTGGGCTATAATCCAATGCCAAAACCTCTCCTCTTGAGAGGAAAACCCACAAGAATTCTTCTCTTCTTATAGAACTTCAAATGATGAATTCCAAGACCTATAACATTTTGACAAAGACCCCTCCAAGACCAAGTCCAACTTTTCCTTGAATAACTTTCTTCCCAAGTCAAACTTGCCTTATTACAACTGCAATTTCTTCCTTGACCAAGATTTCAAACCTGCAACTTTGACTGTAGTCCTTGACCTGCAATTTTCGGCCTCTTCTGCATAAACCCTAGATGGCACGTGTGAGAGAATGATGGTGAATTGAGGCTCTTTTCTCCTTCGCTTGGGGAGTTGCTTTTTCCTTAATAATTCGGCTTGCAAGATGCTCTTTTAGATACCTAATTTCAGCCTCCCAATCTTACTGTAATTTTCGGTCTAATTGTAGCGGGATGATGCCCTAGATCTCGCACGTGTGAAGAGATATAACCCAAAACATATCCAAAAATTTTGTTTTTCTTCTCCTCTCTCACTCTTCTTTAGGTCTTCCTTCTTGCTTTGATCGAACTTCTTATGAGCTTGATTGATGATCTTCAAGTGAGTTCGAAATCTCCTTATATATAGGCTTCTCATGATGTTCAAATGGCTGATGGTAGGCTGACTTGTCCTCCGCTTGGGCCGACTTGTCTGGGAGGGAGTCTTTGTCACTTTTGACTTACAATGAATTTCTTTTGCATAATACAATATGCCCAACATATGAGAATGACTTCTTTGACTCCTAGATTTTATGACAAAGCCCTAGAGCACTCAATGGGTGTTTGACCTACAAATAAATTGATCTTGAGCATGAAACCCATGCATCAAGAATGACAATAACAAATTTATTTTCTCTTTAATATCAAATACATAAAATCGTGATTACATATGACATTATGAAGATTGAACCTATTTACACATTTCAGCACTCCCTCTTAATTAGGGAGGTATTCATAATCCTTACAAGGTACTTGGACATTTTCATACTGAAGAATTCTCATACGAAGAGTCGGATTGGTAAGTCATCTCATAAGCTATCTTCTCAGCTTATATCAGTGCCTCTCAAACATATCAACCAGCGTTGTCACATAGCAAGGCCTTGACTAACAACTCTATCTCTCCACAAGATTAGAGCACAATGTTGGTGAGACAATGACTAATAGACACTTTTCATCATTGACTCTCAAGGCACATACCCCATTCGGATGTTCACAAGGTATGTCCTTTTAGGACCATTCCTGTCTTTGAATAACACATCCTTAAGGAACTTTCTCTTCAACTACTCTTGCCTATTGAATGCCCTACCACATCCTTAAAGAGTATCGAAATCAATCTCAGATGTTTACGCAATCCTCCATTATTTATTCATAACATGAAGACAAGAATGATGTGTCTATCTCTTGTTAGAAAATCATAAAGGCAGAAAGATTTTCTTATGTTGATAATTACTTGTGATATTCTTATGTTCTTATTAACTTTCTTATGTTCTTCTTTTATCTTTGTTTCATCAAGCAATTATCAAAAGCAAAACATGAAGATCAGGGACACCAGATGTAGGGGGATAGTCAGGGTTAAAACCCCTATATAGGGGAAAACCCAATCAACGAACTCTTCCTTCAGTAGATTCAAATCAAGATGAGATAGATCAAGACTCTAGACCCACAAACCTTCCTTCTCCACCAAGTCAGCCCTTCCTCCTTGTAAATATCCTTTTCTTAGTCTTCCAAATGTCAGCCCTTCAAAGTGCAGCTTCAATCCAAAACTTTGATCAAACAGCAGAATTTTCAGCTAGCTACTCCAGAATTTCGACCTCCCCAGCGACTACAGAATTTTGGTCTTCCAGCAAAACTCCAAAACTTCACGCGTGTAAGATGAGAGAGAGAGAAATCGAATTCTTGACCTTGAAAGAGACCTTCTTCTTTGCCCTTAGACTTGTCCTCCTCTTCCTTGGAATTTTGCACTTTTCCAGCTACAATCTTCTGCAAATTGAACTTGCTTTACTTACTCCACAAATGAGGTCGAGTTGCTCCAATATATAGGCTTCTTGTGAAGTCGAATTACCCTATTTGAGGCCGACTTGTCCTTCCTTGAGGTTGACTTGGTGGAGGAGGCCTAGAAGACCTTAAATATAATAAAACAAATTTCTTCTTTACAAATACATCCTAAGGAGGGTTCTTTACATTATGACATGGACTAGGACACTTGACATAAACCCTAGAAGCCTTCAATGGAGTCTTTGACCAAAAAATAGTTGACCCAAGCACGAAACCCATGCTTTAATAAATCAATTTAATAATAAATTTTCATTTATCTTTCTTTTGACAAATACATTATATTGTGACTTAAATACATTTATAAAGACTAAACCTAGTTACATTCTTCAACACTCCCTCTCAACTAGGGAGGTATTCATATATATATATATATATATATATATAGAAGTACATGGAAGATCTCAAAAACACATGAACTACGAAGAGTTCAGGCACACTCAGTGCCACTAACTAGATACCATGACCAAGGTTATCTATCCGGGTGGGACTAAGATGGACTAAAGCTTTCAGCCACTCTATGTACAATCAAGCTTACTTGATAACCATCAACCCAAGGATCTAGGTGCGTATCCAAGGTCGGATCTCCATGACCAATGCCACCCTCCTCCTTCGAGATCTAGACATCAACACACAAGTCGGCCAAATGTCCTCCCAAGCATCCACCATTAGATGCTTCAACTCTCCTCAATAAACTAGATATATCCATTTGTCCAAGCATGCTTCTCAAGTGTTCATCCTTCTTTATGGAGAGATTTACACGTTCAAACACAACCCCAATCAATATTAAACTTTCAAATATATAAGTAAACACAAACCTTCGGGGTCCTCAATAATCATAATCCTCCTTTCATCATCAAGTTATTCATATATAATTTGTCGGGTGCTTTCTTCCACCAATTCTTTCATTTCTACAGCAACACCAAATACATCCTTAGATTTTCTCAGGTCTTTTTCTTTAATTCAAGGTGTTCACTATCATAATGTTCCCTCCCTCTCAATTGGGAAATGTACCCCTTCTTTTCAGGCTCCCTCTTAAATTAGGGAGATCAACTACTTTCTTCTTCTATAACATCAAAGAAGCTTCAGCCTTTCATAACTTCATCAAGGTCATCTTGATCATGCTCAAACATCATGTGTACTTGAAAAAATTGAATAGCAACTACAACCAAATACAAAGGAAGCATAAGTTGACTATATTAGAATCATATTACTATAATGGAAGCATTAGGACTTTAGACACCTAAACCTAGTTAGGTTCATAATCAACAAAAGTTACCTACTCTCCCTTTTGCTAGGGTTTTGTCATAAACCCTGGACTACATTAGCAACTCAATCAAGATATCAGTCTCATTGTATCTAGGGCTTCAATATTACTTTCAAAGATATGTGATAGTCTCTACTATAGATTATTGCAAACCCTGGATTTCATTTTTGATACACAAAGCCTTAGATATCAGTATTTCAATCAAATAACAATTCTGCTACGCATCTAATGTTTTAGACTTTACTAAGGTTTGATGCAAACCCTCGACTAAATCATTCGAAAACAATATCATCATATCGTAGAATATTAATCTCTACTAGGGCTTTGTTGCAAAACCTAGAATTTACAAACTATGAGCATCAACAATTAGGTTAGCATATTCATATATAGGATTTCATAAGCATACAACAATATCTACTAGGTAAACTCAAGACACAAATATCAATACATTAAAGTTAGAGATACAACAATTTTGACCAGGCTAGGGTTTCGATCAAACAGACGAACATACACCTAGGGCTCCATTCCTAGGATCTTACTATAGATATTATAAGTGTTTTGGTCATAAACCCTGATTTACCAAACCCTAAAGGTTTAGGGCTTCATTTTAAACATTAATAGCAAACCTTAAAGGACCATGGTTTTTACTATAACAATACCAAGACTTTAAACAAGAGAATAGGATTTGTAGACTTCATCATTAACCCCAAGCAGACTAGGGTTTCATAACTATAGAGATACCCCTAGGTTAGGGTTTTATAGAGAACCTTTTAGTGTTCCATACGAATGATATAATGAGGGTAGATTCAATCTAATGATTAATCACCCAAACAATAATCTCTTACGATTCAAATCCCTAGACATGACGATGTTAGTAATGTAGAGCAAAATTTAAAAGAAGAATGATCGTACCTTTATATGAAGAGATCTTTGTAACAAAGCTTATAGGCTAAGACATACCTTGGGTTGTTTCTTAACAAACCTTGTAGGACATCAATGCTTAAAGGGTTTCAATAGAACTTATTTCACACTTCAAGTCTATCCTTTGAAGTCTTCTCCATGATCCTTGAGCAATTAGCAAGCTTTCCTAGCCAAGGAAAAATATAAAGAGACAGGTTATTAGCACATAATACAAACACATCTTGATAAGAGAGGGAAATCATCATAAAAGATGAGACAAGGAGTAAGATACTTATCTTTGGTTAAATGATGAGGGCTCCCTCTTAATCCAATCTTGAGGGATACCTACAACTTTATCAAAATAAAAGGTGTTCTAACAAGACTTGTTAGACCTACAAATTCTAGAGATCAAAACATAAAGGAAAACAATTCAAAATTTAGAATAAAAGACCAAGGGAGGATATGTATAAGCAGTGTTGATAATATCAGTATTGGCAAAATATCGGGGTCCAAAAAACATTTGATCGGCAATATCGGCAAATATCTGCAAGCATAAAAAATCATTTTTTCAGATTGCCGATATTTTTAAAATATGGCAATATTTAGCCGATATTTTGAAAATATTGCAATATTTTACCGATATTTTGAAAATATTGTGATGTTTTCTCAGCGATATATTGTTTTACCAAAAATATCGCAATATTTTCAAATATCGCCAATATATTAGCGATATTATCAACAATGATTTATAAGGGAGGACTTAGTAGTATAATTCCTTGACTTATGATTCTTCTCCAGTCTTGTTCTTCTTTGGTGGTCCTTCATCAGCAACATTTGCTTGATCCCTATTTCTTTTCTTCTTTCTTGGATTCTCAAGACAATGACTATGGTAATGTCCCAACTTGTGGCAATTGTAACATTAAACCTTGGATAGGTCCATTTTCTTCTTTGGTCCTTTCAACTTCTTGAAGGTTCCCTTCTTTTTGTGATGAGCAGAGCAAGCATTCAAGGTGTTTTCTTCTTCATTCTCCTTTTTATTGTTTACCATTGATATTTTGGCTTTTTCTTGGCAACATGCATTCCAAATTTGTTCAAATGTTCGCATATCCTTCCAACTGGCAAAGGCACTCCAAGATTTAGGTAGTCCTAGAAGGGCAGTAATTACGAGCTCCTTTTCTGAGACGAGTTCATCTATTGCTTGGAGTTCATCTCTGATTCTAGATATCCTTATAAAATATGATGAAACAATATCATCATTTGTTATCTTAATAGTTCTTAGTTCATTCTTGAGGCTTGCTATTTGACCAGTGTTCTTGATTGTGAATAACTTGGAGAGAGCCTCATACATTTCTTGAGCAGAAATTATGTTGGATATGTATGGAATTAAGTTATCCTTAACTCCATCCACTATTAGATTCATAGCCACGATTTCAAGTTCTCTAAAATTTACTTTATCCGCATTACTTGATTCATCAGTAGGCTTCTCGATTTTTCCTTGAACAAGATCTAGAACTTTATTCTTTTCAAGAATGAGATCTATTCTCGTTTTCCAAGCCCTGTAGTTGGAGGCTCCTTCTAGTTTTTTCTCTACCTTCATTGAGTTTGTCATTGTTCCTGTAGATGGTAGACTTATCCCCTTATGTGATCCTCTTTAATGACCTTTCCTTGATCCCTTTCTTCGATAGATCTTTAGCCTGCCTTTTTCTTCCTTCTTTCACCTTGGCTCTGATACCATGTTAGAAAATCGGAGAGGCAGAAAGATTTCTTATGTTCATAATTACTTGTGATATTCTTATGTTCTTATTAACATTCTTATGTTCTTCTTTTATCTTTGTTTCATCAAGCAATTATCAAAAGCAAAACATGAAGATCAGGAACACCAGATGTAGGCAAACAACCAGGGTTAAAACCCCTATATAGGGGAAAATCCAGTCAACAAAATCTTCCTTCAGTAGATTCAAAATCAAGATGAGATAGACCAAGACTCTAGACCCACAAATCTTCCTCCTTGTAAATATTATTTTCTTAGTCTTCCAAATGCCAGCCCTTCAAAATGTAGCTTCAATCCAGAACTTCGATCCAGTAGCAAAATTTTCGACCTCCCCAGCAACTGCAGAATTTCGGCCTCCCCAGCAACTGCAGAATTTCGGCCTTCCAGCAAAACTTCACGTGTGAGATGAGAGAGAGAGAAAACGAATTCTTGACCTTGAAAGAGACCTTCTTCTTTTCCCTTAGACTTGTCCTCCTCTTCCTTAGAATTTCGCACTTTTCCAGCTACAATCTTCTGCAAATCGAACTTGATTTACTTACTCCACAAATGAGGTCAAGTTGCTCCAATATATAGACTTCTTGTGAGGTCGAATTACCTTGTTTGAGGCCGACTTGTCCTTCCTTGAGGCCAACTTGGTGGAGGAGGCATAGAAGACCTAAAATATAATGAAATAAATTTCTTCTTTGACAAATAAATCCCAAGAATGGTTCTTTACATTATGACATGCACAAGGGCATTTGACATAAACGCGAAGCCTTCAATGGAGAATTTGACCTAAAAACAGTTGACCCAAGCATGAAACCCGTGCTTTAATAAGTCAATTTAATAATAATATTTAATTTCTCTTTCTTTTCACAAATACATTATATTGTGACTTAAATACATTTATGAAGACTGAACCTAGTTACATTCTTCAACATCTCTCCCTCTCGACTAGGGGGTAGCTAGATTAGGTGATTTCTCTTGTTTGATAACTGCTTGTGATATATTTTTACTTAAGTTGATTAGCTTCTTCCTTCATTGTTTATTATTAATGTTTTTTTCATCAACAACTACAAAACCATAAAGAAAAATAAGAAAAGAGGAGGCAATCAGCCAGGGCCAAAACCTCTCCAACTGAGAGGAAACCCACAAGAATTCTTCTCTTCTTATAGACCTTCAATTTGTGAAAATTCCTAGATCTAACAATCTTAGGAATCCTACTACAACTATCTGAGTTTACTTCTCCTATTATGTAAATTACATTTACAAAACTAATTCAGAATGCATCATGAATTATTGAAGTAACTACTGAAGCAGCCTACACTTCTGAAACAAGGAAACTGAGCAAGAAATCAATCACAAATAGGACACCTTTATTGTTGAAATTTGGTTACCGGAGGACAGGTGGTTCCCTAAGGCTTTGATCTTTAGCCTAGGGAAAAGTGTCCAAAAGAATTTAATTTCTCTCCTAAAGTGACTTTATAATTTTATAAAGTCAAATCTAATTTAAAAGTGACTTAAAGTGATAAAGTTACTAAAGTCTAATTTTAAAGTGACTTTAATAAAGTCAATGTTAAATTAGAAAAGAAAAGTGACTTTGGAAATAAATGACTAAGTGGGTCTTTATTAAAGTGGGGTGAATTAAAAAATAGAAAGTGAGATTTAAATGAGCATTTAACCTCAGCCCTAGATCTCAATCTATTTCAGCCATTGGATTTAGGGATTCCCCAAAAGTCACTTAGAGTTAGGTTAAAGGAGGGAAAGGAGGAAAAAGATCATTCATTCTTTCATGAGCATATTGAGAGAGGAGGAGAGAAAGTTGAAGAGTAATTTCTGAGCAGAGGGAGAGCAGCAAAGGCAGCACAGCAAATCCGTACAGCAAGAGGGCACACTTCCCAAGGTTGAAAATCCGTACAGCAGAGTTTCATTGGCACACTAACCGAGGCAGAAAATCCGTACAGCAGTTTGCACGGTTTTCGAGAGAGGGGCAGCACTGTTTTCGAGGAGCTGGAACAACAGCAAGGAGCACGATTTTCTAGACTGATTTTCTGGGCACGAAAATCGAGAAAGGGGTCTGTTGTCCTGACTGTACGGAATCCGTACAGTCTGTACGGTCATTCCTAGCACGTTTTTCGAGGCAGTAAAGGCAGCATTCAATGCTATAATTTCTCTGTAAAATTTTTGCTGGCTGTTTGACACGGTTTTCAAGGTGGTGGGTGGCACGAAAGTCGAGATAAGTGATTTTTGTGTTTGCTGTAATTTTCTATGTATTATTGCTCACTGTAAAAGCATTTTTCAGAAATAAAAGAGAAGCTTCCAGACTGGTTTCCCCAAGAGTTGTAGGGGGTTTTTCCCGGGTCACCTTGACCAAAAATCACTGTGTTATCATGTGTTGAATGGATGTTTGTATCTGCTAATTTTTATTTCTGCATTTTCCAACGTTCTATAAATTTTCCAGAATTTGTGTTTTCAGCGAAAAATTATTTTCCAATTTGTTGAATGTAAGGATATGGGAAAGGGCATTTAACTATTTGGAGAAATAAGGTGAAACTGAAACCGGGGTGGGAAACAGGAAATTTCTACATGGTATCAGAGCTGAGTGCTGAAAGTGCAGTTTGGGACAGCAAGGAGAAAAATACAGCCTGCTGATTTTTCACTCAGAAAATTCCAGCAAGCTGATTTTTCACACACAGAATTTTTATCTTTACTACAGCAGTGCTATTTTTCAGTTTTAGGACAGCAGGATGTCATTGGGATTGAGGGTGGAGGATAGGTTGGATGGGCATACCAATTACAGCGTTTGGAATGAGAGAATGCAGAGTATCTTTGAGGAGGCAGAAGTCTGGGATATCATGGTTCATACCCAACAGCAGCCTATTAATGTGCCTACTGATGCTGTTCAGTTGGCAGCATATAATAGAAAGAACAACAAGGGTAAGAGACTGATCCTAGACGGAATCAAAGACCATTGCATTCCTCATGTGAGAGGAAAGAGAAATGCTCATGAGATGTGGACAATGTTGTCGCACAGATTGTCAAGGCACCGCAACAACGGCTCAGATTGGGGGCTGTCACCTTTATCCCCAATCTCTCTATTTAAACTGTCTCCTTGCAAGCTAAGGGAGGTAGACCCTATTATAAATGAGGATGATAAATCCAAGAGACACAGCTAAAACATCAAATACTTGATAGAAATGAACGAGATTCTACAGATCTAAATTAGATTTCACGTTTAAGACCAGTGCCTTATGGAGTCAAACAAAATCCCGTTATGCAATTATAAACAAGTAAATGACGATTAACTGCTTGCTTATTAAAACACGATTGCTCACAATGATGTTTAATGCCACAACCATGAATAACAATAACATGAGAATGCCAGATGCTTGAAAGATTTCCGAAAAATAAGATATTCCAATTATAACCCAGTTCGAAAATCAAAATGTTCCACGATCAAGCTTTAGAATAAAAAATTTTAGGCTTATTTGACCATAAGACTTAGAAAAAATTTTAGAATTTGAAATTTTTATAATTTTTTATTTTTTTTTAGATTTTTAGGATTTTGAAATTTTTTATTATTTTTATTTTTAAATCTAAAACAAGTTTTAAAAAAATCTAAATCTAAATTAAAACAAAACTAAAAAAAATTAAAATCCTAAAGCTAAAACTAGACAAAACAAATTTAAAATCTAAATTAAAATTAAATTAAAACAAAACTAAGTTAAAACTAAACAAAATAAAATTTAACCTAAACTAAACGAAAATTACAAAAAAAAGAAATTTAAAACTAAATAAAACTAAAAGTCAGAATCCTAAAGAAATAAACTAAACTAAATTAAAACAAAATAAAACTAAGTTAAAATCTAAAAAACTAAAACTTAAAACTAACGTTCCAAACTAAAACAAAAAAGAAATCGAACTTTAACTAAAATCTAGCCAAAGGAAAAGTATTTACATCCGCATAAAAAAAAATTTAAAACATATGGTAAGGGTTCACGTTGTTTTTATTTGTGTATGCGTTTTTTTTGTTTTGTTTTGCAGGTTGGAAGATTGTCGTGGAAGAAAGGGACGATGGAGATGACGGCTTGGACGCAAGAATGTAAGTATCGATTTGCAGAAAGGATATGGACGGCAGGGCATAGGAGGCAAGGTGGATAGGAATGAAGCCGGCACATGGACGAGAAGAGATCGAGGGGAAGGCAAAAGATAGGATTCGATTTGATGCAAATTGATTGGTTGATGGCGTGAGAAATGAGGACGCTTGAACGTGCAGCAGAGGGCTCGAGAATAGGTGAGAACGGCTCTGCAGGTTTGACAGCCAAGGATTCAACGCAGAGAATGAGGGGAATGAAGACGGCAAGATGATGTGAGTGCAGGACGGCAGCAAAGGAGGAATTGAGAGTTGAAGAATTCGTAGGGGGAGCAGAGAAAAGATATAGCTTGGACAGCGTAAGGGAAAGGAGCACGAATGTGGATGAATGATGAGCAGATAAGACAGAGATAAACCCAGTACATTTAAATCGCCCAACAACTTAAAATTTCTTCAATTTAAGCTCAGATCCTTATGTTCCCTTAAATCAAAACGATATCCAGATTTGTCCACAGTGAGCGTTCGAGCCAGATCTGGTCTTTGGAGGCTAGATCTGCCTTAGATCTAAAAAAAAAATTCTGATTTGAACCCTGAACCTGCAGGAAATCAGCCAGATCTAATGATACACACACGATTAAACCCTTACAGTCTTGAAAAATTTACAAATATGCAAACTAGTTTACAAATTTAAAACCGTCATGGTCAGATCTGAAATCCATTTTAGCACAGTTTAGAAATTAAAATTTTTAAATGAAAGGTACAAGCCTTTGAAACCCTGCAAAATCACAAATATCGTAAGATAGACCTGGAATTTAACAAATAAAGAGCTTATCAGATTTATGTTTATTGAGAGTCGGCTGGTCCAATCGAAGACTTCCCAAGACGCCCAATCTTAAAAAAAAATTGCCCTGCACACTTAGATCTGAATCTTAGATCGATAGAGATTTAAGAAAACAACATGAGACCTTTGCAGAAAAATCAGAATGTTATTTTATAAACCCAGAAAACTGCACAAGATACCTGTATGCAGATTAATCCATGAAGGCCATCAACCATAAAATACAAGAAACAAAGTAGCAGAGTTTAGAGACAATTCACCACATAGATCTAAGAAGGAACATCCAGATTTGTAACCCCAAAGTCTTTATGCTTTATTCCTCAAAAAATTTACAAGAGCTTCTAAGAACAAGTGCACGATCCTGAGATCGGATGACTCCAAAATGAGAAAGACCTCTTAATTTATAGGACAAAATCTCTAACGGCTAGTTTGGATGATCCTCGTCAAAATAATCTCAACCGCCCAAAAGATTTAATTATCTTTTAATCCGGAGCGTTGAAATTAAAATTTTGGGGAAAAAACGAATTTATCATTTAATTCAATTTTAATTAACTCAAAAATATTATTTTTGAGTTAATTACTCCAAAATTTTGACTTTGACTTAACCACCAAGGCCCAAGGGTCCAAAATTTCTTAAAATTCTCAATATTCCCTTGGCCTGGGGCTTTCAAAATCATTTTCCAAGGACCCACAAATTTTGCCTTTAAAGATTTAATCCTAGCTTAGGACCCTAAATTAATTAAATTTCTGGTTTAAGATTTTATTAATTAATTGACCAGAAAATTTAATTAATTGACTAAGAGGGGATTATAATTATTTTTCCAACCCTCTTTTATATGAGATAATACATTTACATACATGAAGGGGGAAAACCCATTCGTATAGACCCTCAAATAAATACCCAATTCTGCGACTGAAAACATGATCTAGTAGACCAAGTAGCTCAAATTACTTTTACAAGGACTCGATAGAAACATTAGGACTCACTTAGTATGCTGATGACAAAATCCACCCTAGCTTTGAGGTGAGGCTGGAGGGAAAAACTCTGCCGATCACTTTCGTGAATCAGTGAGACAAAAAACCTCCTAGGATAGAGATCATCAACAACATACTAGGCTTACCTAGGTTATTACATACATGGACGGTCTTACTTAGATCATTTACATCATTTGTAAAACTACCGACTATTGACTGATGATGGAATCTGAATGGCGCAACCATGTCGAACATGACGAATCCCATTTGAAAAAATGGGGGTGTACTGCTATGGGGTAGTTGACAAAGTGCGGTCAACATCTGGCTCTACTTGGAGACACGTTGCTTCATTGAAGAAATGTGAGAATCCAGAATCTGCATCCAAGCAACACACAAGATTACATAAGTAGCATCCATCCAAATATCATCATATAACTTTAAGCTCATGAAAGATAGAATCTCTTCTTTTATTTATTATCCTACTTAACATGAAAAGTAAATCTACTCTAACTACAAAATGAAATGCTGAAATAAGAAGGTGTAAGGTTAGAGATACAATACAGAGGATGCCCTGTGGCATCAGATGTGCTCAATATAGTGTATGCTGAGCATTTGCCTGCTTTCAGGCAAGTCTGTAGGCTGCTTTTTAGATGTACCATGTCCAATCTTGCATAATGTAGGACTCTGTCTTATCCGAGTATCAAGCTGCTCTCGACCATCAGACGAATCAAACCACTTACTTCTTTTTTGCTTCTTTCTCTTCTTCTGAGTGGGTTGTGATGTCAGCAATGAGACCACTGTAAACTCCTTGTCCTCATCTTGAAGATGTTTGTACAAAAAATCTGAAGAATCTGGAGCGTGACCAATATTATTTTGGATATACTCTGTCAATGGTGATACATAAGCTTGGTCTTTCTCAACATCTTTTGAAACCATAGTTAAATCCTCCGTGTGATGAGATGGGAATGGCTTTAGCAGACAAGAAGTCTTATGATCTGTTGATGAATCTTCATAATCAAATTTCGGCTGAAACTTTTGTATATGTAATTTTTCCATCTTTTCCAACCTTTTCTGTATAGAACTCATCTCCAACAAGTAATTTTCCTTCATGGCAGTCATTTCCTGGGTGTGTCTCGCTTCCATTGCAATCATATGATTCTGTATAATGGACATCTGATTAGAATGATTAACTTCCATTATCTTTAACCTGTTTTCCATGACATTTATTTCCTGTGCATGACTTGCTTCCATGGAAGTTATCTTATTTTGAAGAATGATTTGGTTAGCTTCCATGTTTTAAATCATTTGTATATGATTGGGTTGCACATCCTCACTCATCTGAGCTGGTTCCTTAACCTGACTTTCATGATCTTCTATATGCATGTGATAGTCCTTACCAACAACATTAATTTGATGGTTTGACCCTGCCATTCTACTAGCTATGATTCTTTTGACAACATGGCAAGTAACTTCTTCATGAAGAGCATTACAAGCTCTACAATAAGGCAGAGCTTTATCCACAAGATTTGCAAACTCAAGTTGATTTGTCGGTCTCTGCTCATTAGATAGGCCTCTTTCCTGCAAAGCATTATTATTTCTAGGTTGGGAATTCTGCGTTTGAGCCCTTTCCATTTGAACCAACCTAGCCTGTAAGACACTTATTTCCTTAGCATGTTCAGAGATCAATTTCGCTTGATTAAGCTCCATGCTTTCAAGCTTTTGCATCACCCTTTTCATAGGGTCATCATCATCTTCTAGAGGTTCTTTTAACTTAGTATCTGTCAAAGACCTATCAAAATCTGGAGTTTTGGACATTCCAGATGCTTTCTTATCCTTTTCAATCTCCTCAGCTAAAGATTGACAAGCCTTATAATTTGCAGTTTTAGCCCACCTTAACTCATATGAAGTATCAGAATCAAAAGCATCAATGTAAAAATTCAGAAGAGATCCATCAGGAGGTTTATGAGTTTGAGATATTTCTCTACGGATACCATTAAATCTCCTGTTAAATTCTTCAGTCGTTTCATTTTCTTTCTTTTTTATGGTACTGATTTCTCTTACCAAATGCCTATCTTCCCTTTTATCACCATACTTTTCCTTAAAGGCAGCTACAATTGATTCAAAAGTATCAAATGAATTATCAGGTTTTTCCATGAACCATTCAGCCACATCCTCACCAAAAGTAAGAACAAAGGTTTTCATTTTTACATCATCGAAATTATTATTTGCAACAGCAAATCTATTCCACCAGTTAGGGAAAGCAAACAAATGAGATTTAACACTAACTGCATCATTTCCTTGAAAAGAATGTAATTTATCCATTTGAGGAACATCATGGGGATAACCCTGAATGTTAGCAAAATTACACGGGGCAAAAACATCCATGATATTGTTTTTAGGATTTTAGAAATAGATCCGTGTTCAAGAATAGTCAAAAGGTCCTCAAGAAGCGAACTTCTTAGCAAGAACTCTTGTAAGAAATGAAAGAACTGGAGTCGCCACTTGAACATGAAACTAATTCTAAAACAGAAGAAACAATCGAGAGATAGCAGATGGATATCAGGGGGGGATTCTTGTCTAGAAGTAAATAGATGAATAAGTGGAATCGCCACCCAAACAAGAAGCCAACCGAAATGTCCAGGTGCTAAAGATGAAATGATTAGTGAGATGATGAAAGATAAGATGATGAAGAAATGAAAGAACGCCAGAAAATGTGATCCCTTGCGACAGGTTAATGAATGGCAAGGAAAGATTAGAAGATTAGAAAATGTCGTTAAGACCAAGGACAGAAAAACTCTATCCCCGGCAACGGCGCCAAAAAATGTTGTCGCACAGATTGTCAAGGCACCGCGACAACAGCTCAGATTGGGGGTTGTCACCTTTATCCCCAATCTCTCTATTTAAACTGTCTCCTTGCAAGCTAAGGGAGGTAGACCCTATTATAAATGAGGATGATAAATCTAGGAGACACAACTAAAATATCAAATACTTGATAGAAATGAACGAGATTCTACAGATCTAAATTAGATTTCACGTTTAAGACAAGTGCCTTATGGAGTCAAACAAAATCCCGTTATGCAATTATAAACAAGTAAATGACGATTAACTGCTTGCTTATTAAAACACGATTGCTTACAATGATGTTTAATGCCACAACCATGAATAACAATAACATGAGAATGCCAGATGCTTGAAAGATTTCCGAAAAATAAGATATTCCAATTATAACCCAGTTCGAAAATCAAAATGTTCCACGGTCAAGCTTTAGAATAAAAATTTTTAGGCTTATTTGACCATAGGACTTAAAAAATTTCTTAGAATTTTAAATTTTTATAAATTTTTTTTTTTATATTTTTGTATTTTTTAGATTTTTAGGATTTTGAAATTTTTTATTATTTTATTATTTTTATTTTTAAATCTAAAACAAGTTAAAAAAAATCTAAATCTAAATTAAAACAAAACTAAAAAAAATTAAAATCCTAAAACTAAAACTAGACAAAACAAATTTAAAAACTAAATTAAAATTAAATTAAACAAAACTAAGTTAAAACTAAACAAAATAAAATTTAACCTAAACTAAACGAAAATTACAGAAAAAAGAAATTTAAAACTAAATAAAACTAAAAGTCGGAATCCTAAAGAAATAAACTAAACTAAATTAAAACAAAATAAAACTAAGTTAAAATCTAAAAAACTAAAACTTAAAACCAATGTTCCAAACTAAAACAAAAAAGAAATCGAACTTTAACTAAAATCTAGCCAAAGAAAAAGTATTTACATCTGCATAAAAAAAATTTAAAACATATGGTAAGGGTTCACGTTGTTTTTATTTGTGTATGCGTTTTTTTTGTTTTGTTTTGCAGGTTGGAAGATTGCCGCAGAAGAAAGGGACGATGGAGATGACGGCTTGGACGCAAGAATGTAAGTATCGATTTGCAGAAAGGATATGGACGGCAGGGCATAGGAGGCAAGGTGGATAGGAATGAAGCCGGCACATGGACGAGAAGAGATCGAGGGGAAGGCAGAAGATAGGATTCGATTTGATGCAAATTGATTGGTTGATGACGTGAGAAATGAGGACGCTTGAACGTGCAGCAGAGGGCTCGAGAATAGGTGAGAACGGCTCTGCAGGTTTGACAGCCAAGGATTCAACGCAGAGAATGAGGGGAATGAAGACGGCAAGATGATGTGAGTGCAGGACGGCAGCAAAGGAGGAATTGAGAGTTGAAGAATTCGTGGGGGGAGCAAAGAAAAGATATAGCTTGGACAGCGTAAGGGAAAGGAGCACGAATGTGGATGAATGATGAGCAGATAAGACAGAGATAAACCCAGTACATTTAAATCGCCCAGCAACTTAGAATTTCTTCAATTTAAGCTCAGATCCTTATGTTCCCTTAAATCAAAACGATATCCAGATTTGTCCACAATGGGCGTTTGAGCCAGATCTAGTCTTTGGAGGCGAGATCTGCCTTAGATCTAAAAAAATATTTCTGATTTGAACCCTGAACCTGCAGGAAATCAGCCAGATCTAATGATACACACACGATTAAACCCTTACAGTCTTGAAAAATTTACAAATATGCAAACTAGTTTACAAATTTAAAACCCTCATGGTCAGATCTGAAATCCATTTTAGCATAGTTTAGAAATTAAATTTTTAAATGAGAGGCACAAGCCTTTGAAACCCTGCAAAATCACAAATATCGTAAGATAGACCTGGAATTTAACAAATAAAGAGCTTATCAGATTTATGTTTATTGAGAGTCGGCTTATCCAACCAAAGACTTCCCCAGACGCCCAATCTTAAAAAAAAATTGCCCTGCACACTTAGATCTGAATCTTAGATCGATAGAGATTTAAGAAAACAACATGAGACCTTTGCAGAAAAATCAGAATGTTATTTTATAAACCCAGAAAACTGCACAAGATACCTGTATGCAGATTAATCCATAAAGGCCATCAACCATCAAATACAAGAAACAAAGTAGCAGAGTTTAGAAACAATTCACCACATAGATCTGAGAAGGAACATCCAGATTTGTAACCCCAAAGTCTTTATGCTTTATTCCTCAAAAAGTTTACAAGAGCTTCTAAGAGCAAGTGCACGATCCTGAGATCGGATGATTCAAGAATGAGAAAGACCTCTAAATTTATAGGACAAGATCTCTAACGGCTAGTTTGGATGATCCTCGTCAAAATAATCTCAACCGTCCAAAAGATTTAATTATTTTTTAATCCGGAGCGTTGAAATTAAAATTTTGGGGAAAAACGAATTTATCATTTAATTCAATTTTAATTAACTCAAAAATATTATTTTTGAGTTAATTACCCCAAAATTTTGACTTTGACTTATAACCACCAAGGCCCAAGGGTTCAAAATTTCTTAAAATTCTCAATATTCCTTTGGTCTGGGGCTTTCAAAATCATTTTCCAAGGACCCACAAATTTTGCCTTTAAAGATTTAATCCTAGCTTAGGACCCTAAATTAATTAAATTTCTGGTTTAAGATTTTATTAATTAATTGACCAGAAAATTTAATTAATTGACTAAGAGGGGATTATAATTATTTTTCCAACCCTCTTTTATATGAGATAATACATTTACATACATGAAGGGGGAAAACCCATTCGTATAGACCCTCAAATAAATACCCAATTCTGCGACTGAAAACATGATCTAGTAGACCAAGTAGCTCAAACTACTTTTGCAAGGACTCGATAGAAACACTAGGACTCACTTAGTATGCTGATGACAAAATCCACCCTAGCTTTGGGGTGAGGCTGGAGGGAAAAACTCTGTCGATCACTTTCGTGAATCAGTGAGACAAAAAACCTCCTAGGATAGAGATCATCAACAACATACTAGACTTACCTAGGTTGTTACATACATGGACGGTCTTACTTAGATCATTTACATCATTACATGCAGAATGGGTTTACATCATTTGTAAAACTGCCGACTGTTGACTGATGATGGAATCTGAATGGCGCAACCATGTCGAACATGATGAATCCCATTTGAAAAAACGGGGGTGTACTGCTATGGGGTAGTTGACAAAGTGCGGTCAACAGACAGCATTATTCAATCTCTACCAAAGTACCAATGAGAACCGGAAAATGGTCCTGAAGGAGAAGCTGAAAACCATTAAGATGGGTAAGACTGATAGTGCAGCTGGATATCTCACAAAGATTACTAATGTGAGAGATGAGTTGGCAGCAATTGGAGAGGTCATTCCACCCACTGAGTTGGTGCGGATTACAGTGAATGGCCTCCCCAGTTCATGGATGAACTTTGCTGATGGGGTTTGTGCACGTGAGACCCTTCCCACATGGGAGAGGTTTTGGGATGATTGCATTCAGACAGAGATCAGGAAAGGTCAGCTTGGGGCAGCCAAGCCAGTTGAGCAGGATGAGGATGTAGCACTGTTGGCAGGACGCAAGAAAGGCAAAGGGAAGAAGCAGGCTTCCACAAGCAATGGTGGGGGCAAAGGTAAAGGTAAACAGGATAACACACAGAAGGACTATTCCAAGGTAAAGTGTTGGAATTGTCAGAAGATGGGACACTATGCAGTTGTGTGTCCGGAGAAGAAGAAGAAGAAGGGGAAGAACCAGAGCATGGCAGCTTCAGCAGAGGTCGAGGACTTTGCAGATCGCTTTGACCGGGAGTTTGGGTTCATTGCGTGTGAGTCTTCTAGTGCAGGATTATCTGCCATAGAGGTTCAGAGGGAGCATGCATTTCCCTCGATTAGCGGAGCATCTTCGGGTATCTCGTATGTGGACAGTGGGGCTTCACGTCACATGACAGGAGTCCGTGAGTACTTCTCAGAGCTTTCAGAGAGTGGCACTGATGTAGAGGTAGTACTCGGTGATGACAAAGTTGTTAGAGCAGTCGGTGTGGGAACATTGACATTTCAGAGGGAGTCCAAACCTCCCTTGAAGGTGTCAGATGTTCTTTATGTGCCAGGGATGAGGAAGAACCTCATATCCGTCTCAGCTTTGGAGGACAAAGGATATGAGATACTATTCAGGGGAGGACAGGTGTTGATGTATCCCAGGGGCACTCCAGCTGATTCAGCTAGAGTGATAGGTGTACGCCATGCAAAGGTGTACAAGTTTGCATTTTAGTCCCTTTTGGCATTGAGCAGTAGTACCGACAGCAGAGCTAGCAGTTCTGAGCAGTGTGAGATTTGGCACCGCAGGATGGGGCACATGTATCATGGAGCCTTGAGGACTTTGCGGGAGATCACTACAAGTGTGCCAGATTTCAGTATTGATCACTTTGATACTTGCAGAGGATGTGCGATGGGCAAGTTTGCCAAATCCCCTTTTCCCAGCAGTGACAGCAGAGCGACTGGGATACTTGATTTGATTCATTCCGATGTGAGCGGTCGGATGTCTCATGTTTCCTTGAGTGAATATGAGTACTATGTTTTATTCATTGATGATCACTCCAGGAGGACCTGGATTTATTTCTTGAAGACCAAGAGTGAGGTCTTCAAGCGGTTTCAGGAGTTCAGAGCTCTTGTGGAGACACAGACAGGTCGGAAGATCAAGTCCCCGAGGTCGGACAATGGAGGAGAGTACACCCTTGGAGAGTTTGTTGACTATTGTGCGGAGGCAGGCATTAGGAGGGAGCTCACTGTTCCTTACAACCCCCAGCAGAACGAGGTTGCGGAGAGGAAGAACAGATCCATCGGAGGGGCTGCCAAAGCCATGTTACATGATCAGGGGTTGCCATTGTTTTTGTGGGCGGAGGCCTGCAACACTGTTGTTTATTTGCAGGAACAGGAGTCCGGATCGTGCCTTGGGGCATATGATTCCGGAGGAGGCTTTTTCTGGGAAGAAGCCTGATATTGGTCATCTTCGTATCTTTGGGTGTATCACATACTCCTACATACCCAAGGAGAAGAGGACCAAACTAGAGCCCACCGCAGAGAAGGGTATCTTTGTGGGCTACAGTGAGACCTCAAAGGCCTTTCGAATTTACATTCCTGCACAGAGGAAAGTTGTTGTCAGGCGGGATGTGAAGTTCAAGAAGGACAGGGCCTTCAAGAGGTCACGGGAGTTGGAGTATCTGGATCAGCCAGACCCTCAGCAGCAGTTGAGTCAGCCGCAGGGATCCAGTGGGTAGGGATCAAGAGGATCCGGAGGTACAGCTATGACGATGTCTGGTTCGTCAGTGAGCAGTGGCTCGCAGAGTCAGAGGGGTGGTGCTTCGGGCAGCATGCAGAGCAGTCCACAGAGCAGTTCACTAGGGAGTCCACTGATGGACAGTTCACACAGTACCTCAGCTTCTACAGGTTCAGGTGCAGGCAGGAGGACAGCAGACAGACAGTCAGGAGTTCAGGCTCTTGATGATGATGAGGAGGAGGAGTTTCATTCTCCAATGGGAGAAGTATGCTCAGGGAAGAGGAAGCCCAAGTGGCTTTAGGACACCTTGAGAGAGGCCACATCTGTTGCTGGGCCTAAGAGGCCGGTCAGAGAGAGAAGACCACCTGAGAGGTTTTGTAGCTATATGGCAATGGCTACCAACATCCTTGACTCTGAGCCTTCTAGCTATGAGGAGGCAGCTAGCCAGCAGGTCTGGAGAGAGGCCATGCAAGAGGAGTATTCTTCTATCATGAAGAATGATGTTTGGGAGGTGGTGCCGAGGCCCGAGGGCAAATCCGTGGTTACTTCCAGATGGCTTTACAAGGTAAAGCATGCTGCAGATGGCAGCATTGAGAAATTCAAAGCGAGGTTTGTGGCTAGAGGGTTCTCCAAGGTAGAGGGAGTTGATTATGAGGAGACCTTCGCTCCCGTGGCTCGATATACTTCGATCCGCTCCATTATATCGATAGCAGCAGAGATGGGTTGGAAGATCCACCATATGGATGTGAAGACCGCATTTCTCAATGGCTTCATACAGGAGGAGGTGTACATTGAGCAGCCACAGGGCTTTGAGGTGCATGGGAAGGAGTCCCATGTGTGCAGACCGAAGAAGGCCCTTTATGGCCTGAAGCAAGCTCCCAGAGCTTGGTACTCCAGGATAGATACATACTTGCAGGAGATGGGTTTCACAAAGAGTGAGGCAGATCCGAACCTTTACTATATTGTGATAGGTGAGGAGCCTCTCATTCTGGTGCTGTATGTGGATGACTTAGTCATTACGGGTGCAGAGAGACTCATAGAGCACTGCAAGAGAGATCTTGCGGCGGAGTTTGAAATGAAGGACATCGGCTTGATGCATTACTTTTTGGGTTTGGAGGTATGGCAGGAGGAGGGGCATTTCTTCCTGGGGCAGGGGATGTATATTGTGGATATCCTTGGCAGATTCCACATGGAGGATTGTAAACCCATGTCGACACCGATGATCACCAACTGGAAGAACCTTCATACTTCGGATTTCGAGTTGGTGGATCCCACATTGTACAGACAGTTGATTGGTTCCTTGATGTATTTGGTCAACACTAGGCCAGATATTTGTTTTGCAGTCAACACAATGAGTCAGTTTATGTGTGAGCCTAGGAAGGTTCACTGGGTGGCTGCAAAACACATTTTGCGGTACTTGCAGGGGACAATGGATTATGGTCTGGACTACAGGCAGGGGGATGGAGTGAGATTGGCAGGTTACACTGATTCTGATTGGGCAGGTTGTGCTTCTGATAGGAAGAGCACTTCAGGGTGTTGTTTTGGGTTGGGTTCGGCAGTGGTGTCATGGTTCAGCCGAAAGCAGCAGTCAGTAGCATTGAGTTCAACGGAAGTAGAGTATATGGCAGCTAGTCTAGCTAGTTGTGAGGCCATCTGGCTTCGCAAGATGTTGTTTGGTTTATTTGGTCAGCCGTTGAGACCTTCAGTGATTTACTGTGATAATCAGAGTTGCATTAAACTCACGGAGAATCCAGTATTTCATGACAGGTCAAAGCATATCGGGATCAAATATCATTTCATCAGAGACTATGTTCAGAAAGGAGCTGTGAAGCTTGAGTATATTCCCACTGATGAGCAGGTTGCAGATATTCTTACCAAAGCCTTACCACAAGGCAAGCATGTCTACTTCAGAGACAAGATGGGTGTGGTGAGGAACACCTTCTTCGGTAAGAGGGAGTGTTGAAATTTGGTTACCGGAGGACAGGTGGTTCCCTAAGGCTTTGATCTTTGGCCTAGGGAAAAGTGTCCAAAAGAATTTAATTTTTCTCCTAAAGTGACTTTATAATTTTATTAAGTCAAATGATAAATCTAATTTAAAAGTGACTTAAAGTGATAAAGTTACTAAAGTCTAATTTTAAAGTGACTTTAATAAAGTCAATGTAAAATTAGAAAGGAAAAGTGACTTTGGAAATAAATGACTAAGTGGATCTTTATTAAAGTGGGGTGAATTAAAAAATAGAAAGTGAGATTTAAATGAGCATTTAATCTCAGCCCTAGATCTCAATCTATTTCAGCCATTGGATTTAGGGATTCCCCAAAAGTCACTTAGGGTTAGGTTAAAGGAGGGAAAGGAGGAGAAAGATCATTCATTCTTTCATGAGCAGATTGAGAGAGGAGGAGAGGAAGCTGAAGAGTAATTTCTGAGCAGAGGGAGAGCAGCAAAGGCAGCACTGAAAATCCGTACAGCAAGAGGGCACACTTCCCAAGGCTGAAAATCCGTACAGCAGAGTTTCATTGGCACACTAACCGAGGCAGAAAATCCGTATAGCAGTTTGCACAATTTTCGAGAGAGGGGCAGCACTGTTTTCAAGGAGCACGGTTTTCTAGACTGATTTTCTGGGCACGAAAATCGAGAAAGGGGGCTGTTGCCCTAACTGTACGAAATCTGTATAGTCCGTACAGTCATTCCTGGCATGTTTTTCGAGGCAGTAAAGGCAGAATTCAATGCTGTAATTTCTTTGTAAAATTTCTGCTCGCTGTTTGGCACGATTTTCAAGGTGGTGGGTGGCACGAAAGTCGAGATAAGTGATTTTTGTGTTTGCTGTAATTTTCTGTGTATTACTGCTCACTGTAAAAGCATTTTTCAGAAATAAAAGAGAAGCTTCCAGACTGATTTTCCCCAAGAGTTGTAGGGTGTTTTTCCAGGGTCACCTTGACCAAAAATCACTGTGTTATCATGTGTTGAATGGATGTTTGTATCTGCTGATTTTTATTTCTGCATTTTCCAGCATTCTTTAAATTTTCCAGAATTTGTGTTTTCAACAAAAATTTATTTTCCAGTTTGTTGAATGTAAGGATATGGGAAAGGGCATTTAACTATTTGGAGAAATAAGGTGAAACTGAAAACCGGGGTGGGAAACAGGAAATCTCTACATTTATTTTGGACTGAGTCCTTGGAAAAACACAATGCGGGAAAACCGGTGCAACAGATCTGAGAGTTTGTATTATTAAGCAGCAGCAATTTCTGAATACATCTCTGAATACCTCAAGGGTTATTCAGTTACAGAGAGAGAAATACTGGCAAAAAAATTGTGAGTTTTACCTCACTCAATCACTAGAAAATCCAACTGATTCGGTCACTGGAAAATTTGCCTCTGGAGGTCTCTACGTATGCACTACATCACCTCCTCTAGGTACTGCGTCACCCCAGCAAAGGATCGATCTGACTCCCGAAATCTCAGATCTAGGCCTCCCGATCTCATACCTGACTCCCGGCTACTGGATCTGATCCGACAACGAAATCTTGGAATCCCTCTCAGCCACTGCGCAGCCTCTACATAGTGTTGATTTTTGTAGCATCGGAAAGTGATCTAAGTCTCAAATTTGGTGAGGAGGCTTAGACACCAGTATTCCAAAGAACCTAGAAAACGTTTGTGAAAATTTCACTCAGTTCATGTTTTAGACCCTAAGTCTAAACTTAGGGAAATTAAATAATTAACGGGTATTAATAAAACAGAGTTTGAATCTTCTAGAGAACAAAGATCAAGTCAAGTTTTAATCTTAGCCATTGATTAAACTTCTAATCTGGGTTGTTGATTCTTCAATGAGAAGATTATAAGAGAAGGCTTGAGGATCATTTGGAAAGCAAGTCGGGCAAGCGTTCAGTAACCCGAGGGAAGTCAATTATGAAGGAATAGAATTTGATTTCAGAGGGAGATTTGCAAGGGCGGAGGAAGCAGAGGGCATCAACAATGTCAAGGCACGAGGGAAGGAGGAACCAAGGAAGCAGAGAAGCACCACTCAGAGCAGCGCAGAGGCCTCACGCACTAGTGACGCAAGCTTACGTGGGCTCTGCATAGAGAGCTACGCAGGAGGCACGCAGAGTGATGCGAGAGGGCCAGGGAACCCCTCAGGTGTCAGATATTCTTCGGAGGGTTGAAGAAGAATTATCTTAGGTGTATCTCAAGAAAATTTCTCAGTTATTTCTGCCAGACTTTCCTTGTAAAGATTTCACAGTTGAAGAATAATATATAAACCCTAATCTACAGCACCGGTTTTCCCACATTGGGTTTTTCCGGGGACAATAGTCCAAAAATAACTGTCTATGTGATTGATTCTTATGCTTGTATTCTTTACTGTTCTGTTCTCTGCATTTACTTGGGTGATTACTGCAGTAGTGTTTATTTCAAAATTTACTGGAAGAATACTGTAAATAACTTATTGGAAGAATAAGTAGGAGAAATAAATCTATCACTGCAGTAGTATTTCAAGATTGAAATTTTCACACGGTATCAGAGCTTGAAATGAGTAAAAGGAGTGGAGAATCTACAAAAGAACAAAGATCAGACGTTGTTGTTGCAGCAACTCGGAAGGGTTCACGCAACTCTCCAGAGAGAAGGGAAAGCTTGAAAGAACAGATGGATCACGACATCTTTGTACTGGCATCTAGACTGGAAGAAGAATTTGCTTGTGTGTCAAGCTCTTTTCTCCAGAGATCTGGTGTATTGACAGTGAAGCTTTTGCACACATGACGGGGATATGAGAATGTTTCTCCAGCTACCGAGAAGAGCAAATGAACTTTCAAATCACCATGGGCAATATGGCAAAATGCACTCCTGTGGGAAGAGGAACCATTGTGTTTCAAACCGAAGCACTGGTAATAAGCTTCGAGCCACTAATGTGTTGCATGTGCCTGGTTTGGAGATGAACTTACTCTCCGTGTCTCAGCTTCAAAACAAAGGCTATGACATTTACTTCATTGGCAAAAGAGTATACGTCAAACACCCGAATTGGAAGAAGAAGGCACAAATCGAATTCGGGAGCAATAAACTCTATAAGTTGCAGCTCGAATCCCCAATGGCACTGATAGGCAGCAATGATGAGAAGGATTTGAATGAACTATGCCATAGGGGAATGGGGCACTTATAACATGGGACTATAAGAATTCTCAAGAAGACCGTCGCAGATTTCCAGAACTAAGCACCAAGCGAGATGACGTCTACAGAGGGTGCATATTGGAGAAATATGTCAAGGCAGCATAGCCCAGAAGCAACAATAGGGCTAAGAGTGTGTTGGGATTAATACACTCAGACATCTGCGGAACAATGTCCACTAGAGCTCTTAGTCGTGCTGAATATTTTGTCACCTTTACAGAGTTCTGCGCAAGGGAAGGCATCAGAAGAGAGTGGAGTGCTCCATATAATCTGGAGCAGAATGGAATCGCAGAAAGGAAGAATAGAACTATTGTCGAGGTTGCAAGGGCTATGCTATATGATCAAGACATGCCTAAATTCCTATGGGTTGAAGCTTGTAATACAGTTGTATATGTTCAGAACAGGGTTCCTCATAATAAATTGGGTAAGATCACTCCAGAAAGTGTCTTTACTGGCAGGAAGCCAGAGGTAAGCCACTTCAGGATCTTTGGTAGTGTGGCATACTACCATGTACCCAAAGAAAAGAGGAAGAAATTTGATAAGACTGCTGAAAAGGGGTATCTGGTGGGATACAGTGAAAATGCTAAGGCTTACAGAATCTATATTCCGGGGACCAGGAAGGTTGTAGTGCGGCAAGATGTAAAGTTCATGGAGGAAAGAGCTTTCAAAAAATCCCGAGAGATGCCTTTAGCAACGTAGTCTAAAGATGACCCACTGGTCCAGCCACTACGACCAGCTAAGGTTAGCCCAAGTGCTTCTCCAAGGCAGAAAGATCCAAGGGATTCATCTCCAAAAGATTTGCAAGAGGGGAAGCACGTAGAGCCACCCACTACCAGTGGTAGCACGAGCAGCGAATTACGACAAATTCTAAAGGATGCAAAGGAGTTTGTCGGGGCCCCCAGAAATGAGAAGAAGGAGCGTAAGCAACCGGGCAGGTACCAAGCCTTGGTAGCCCGGGTTGGGGAACCCTCTAGTTTTCAGGTGACAGCTCAGCATCAGGTATGGGTCGATGCAATGGTGGAAGAGTACAGTTCCATCATGACAAATGATGTCTGGGAGGTGGTTCCTAGGCCTCAGAACAGATCAGTTGTGGGTTCGAGATGGATCTACAAGATCGAATATGTTGCGGATGGCAGCGTAGAAAAAATTCAAAGCCCAGTTTGTGGCAAAGGGGTATGCTCAGAAAGAAGGGATAGACTATGAAGAGACCTCCGCCCCAGTCGCCAGATATACTTCTATTAGATCCGTGATATCCATTGTTGCACAAATGGGATGGGAGATTCACCAGATGGACATCAAGACTACGTTCTTGAATGGGGTGATAGAAGAAGAAGTATATATCAAACAACCAGAGGGCTTTGAGACGCATGGGCAAAAGACTCATGTGTGTAGGCTTAAGAAAGCATTGTATGGACTTAAGCAAGAAACAGAAGTTCGTTCAATGTTGGATCAGGAATGACCTCCTGGTATAGCAGAAAACAGAAGTTCGTGGCTTTGAGCTCAGCTGCGGCGGAATTTATGGCTGCAAGCACTACTTTGTGCGAGGCCATATGGCTTAGGAAGCTACTTGTGAATCTACTTAAGGAAAAGATGGAAGCGACCAGCATTCTATGTGATAATCGGAGTTGCATCAAGCTCTCTGAAAATCTTGTGTTTCATGATCAATTAAAGCACATTGACATCAAGTGCCATTTCATCCAACACTGTGTTCAGCGGGGAGCTGTAAAATTACAATACACTCTGACAGGAAAACAGGTGGTAGACATCCTCACTAAGGCTCTGGGAAAGACAAAGTTTTTCTACTTCAGAGAGAAGATGGGGATGATCAAGAATCCATTTCAATAGCAGAAATGGACTAATGCAGAATTAAGAGGGAGCTGCAGTACAGATGAGGTAGTGGCAATGACGGTGTCATGTGCAGCAGTACAAAAGGCAGCAACGCAGCAGATGAGGGGCAGCAGCAGCCAAGCATCAGCAGCGCAGAGGATGCTTCAGGATCAGAGCAATATGCAGCAGGCATATTGCTAGAACACTTTCCTCGCTAAGAGGGAGTGTTGATTTTTGTAGCATCGGAAAGTGATCTAAGTGTCAAATTTGGTGAGGAGGCTTAGACACCAGTATTCCAAAGAACCCAGAAACCGTTTGTGGAAATTTCAGTCGGTTCATATTTTATTAAAATAATTAATTATTTTAATGGAGACCCTAAGTTTAAACTTACGGAAAATAAATAATTAACGGGTATTAATAAAACAGAGTGTAAATCTTCTAGAGAACGATGATCAAGTCAAGTTTTAATATTAGCCATTGATTGAACTTCTAATCTGGGTCGTTGATTCTTCAATGAGAAGATTATAAAAGAAGGCTTAAGTGTCATTTGGAAAGCAAGTCGGGCAAGCGTTCAGTAACCCGAGGGAAGTCGGTTCTGAATGAATAGAATTCAATTTCAGAGGGAGATTTGCAAAGGCGGAGGAAGTAGAGGGCATCAGCAGTGTCAGGGCACGAGGGAAGGAGGAACAAGGGGAGCAAATAAGCAACACTCAGAGCAGCACAGAGGCCTCACGCAATAGTGACGCAGGCTTACGCTGGCTTTGCGTAGAGAGCTACGCAAGAGGCATGCAGAGTGACGCAGGCTTATGCTGGCTCTGCGTAGAGAGCGATGCAAGAGGCACGCAGAGTGTCAGAAATTCTTTGGAGGGCTGAAAAAGAATTATCTCAGGTGTATCTCAAGAAAATGTCTTAGTTATTTCTGCCAAAATTTCCTTGTAAAGATTTCACTGCTGAAGAATAATATATAAACCCTCATTTGCTGCACCGGATTTCCCACATTGGGTTTTTTCGGGGACAATTGTCCAAAAATAATTATGTATATGTGATTGATTATTATGCTTGTATTCTTTACTGTTCTATTCTCTACATTTACTTGGGTGATTACAGCAGTAGTGTTTATTTCAAAATTTACTGAAAGAATTTTGTAAATAACTTATTGGAAGAATAAGTAGGAGAAATAAATCTATCACTGCAGAAGTATTTCAAGATTGAAATTTTCACACGTAGCCCTGCGTGGCTCTGCGTCAGCCTATCTAGCTCTGCGCTAGCTCTGCTAGATTTCTCTCTGCCTCTCTCTGCTAATGATTCTCCGGCTGAGAAAATCTCTCTCCGAAAGCTACTCTACCCCTCACTGCATTGAATCACTTAGATTTGATCTTCGTCTAAGCACTGCTCCGTCAGAAGAATTCGATCTCTAGATTCACTTAGTGTGTCTTTCCAAATGGCCCTCAAGCCTTCCTTTATAATCTTTTTGTTGAGACATCAACGGTCGAGATTAGATCTCTAATCAAAGGCTAAGATTATATTAGACTTCATCTTCCCTTTTTCTAGATCATTCTCACTCTGTTTTATCAATGCCTTTTAATTATTTAATTTCCCTAAGTTAGACTTAGTGTCCCCATTAAAATAATTAATTTTTTCAATAAAACATGAACTGAGTGGAATTTTCACAAACGGTTTCTGGGTTCTTTGGAAAACTAATGTCTAAGCCTCTCCCCAAAATTTGGGGCTTAGAGCACTTCTAATGCTACCAAAAATCAACACAATTGACGAATTCCAAGACATATGACCCTTGACCAAGATCCTCCAAGACCAAGTCAAATCCTTATTGCTTTCCAGCGATTTCTGCAACTTCAACCTGCCTAGCAAATTCTTCTGCAGAAACCCTAGCCTTTGCAAATGGTAGATTATTCCTTCTTTCCTCTTCGCTTCAGTTGATTCTCCGTCCTAGAGAACTCGGCTTGTAAAGTGTCCATGAGGATGCCCTATTTCGACTTTTGCAACTCGACTTCTTCTAGTGCAATAGATGCCCTAATTCCTTCACACGTGGGGAGAGTAATAGCCCAAAACAAATCCAAAAAATCTTTCTTTTCTTTTCTTCTCTTCGTCCTTCCTTGCTTCGCACTTCTTTCTCTTTCTTGATCAAACTTGAGAGAGGTATGCGTGTTCCAAGTGAGGTCAAAGTCCCCTTATATATAGGTCTTTTACTAGTTCAAATTTGCACCCTTTAGGTCAACTTGTGCACTTGTGTAGGCAGACTTGATCTTTGCACCATGACAAGGTCTTGGAGGGTCTTTTGACTCAAATAAATTTTTCTTTACAATATGTAACATGCCCAAATGGGTCTTCAATACATGACAATGACTCAATTGACTTGTAGATTACATAACAGGCCAGAGAACCACTCAATGGGTGCTTGACCTAAAAATAAATTTCCATGGAGCATGAAACCCATGCGTCAAGAATAACAATAATAAATTTATTTTTCTCTTTAACATTAAAATCATTAAATCATAATTATATGTCATTATGAAGACCATGTTCGTTTTTGTAGCATCGGATGTGTTCTAGCGACGAAATTTCGTGGAGAGCCTAGAATGCATGAGATCTCCACAACCCAGAAATCATTTCTAGAAATTCCACCAAGAAATGACTTAATTAGATTATTAACCTAATTTTTAATATTTCTTAAGTCTAAACTTAGGAAAAATGGTTAATTAATCAGAATTAATTAAGTAAAGGTGAGAATAGTCTAGAAACTCACACAGATCGACTTCAAGATGATCCTAGCCCTTGATTAAGTTTTAATCTTGGTCGTTGGTGCTCCAACAGAGGATGATAAGGAGAAGTTGATGGGCACTTGGAATAAACACACCAGTAGTGCGTATTCCTTGGCAGATCGAGCTGGCAGTGATAGAGTTTGAGCCAGAAAAGGACACAGGTGTCAAAGGGGCAAGGATAGTGATCTGAAAGAAGATTTCCAGATTCGGAGACGCAGCAGCAAGAGGTCGAGTTATTCCCAGTGTAGGCAGCTCGAGTGCGGGTAGCGCAAGTGCAGGCAAAGGTCCGAGTACGGGCAGCAGCGCGAGTACAGGAAATCGCGCATGTGCAGGCAGCGCGAGGTGCCAGGGTTGCTTGTGGAGGAAGGGAAATTCCCTTAGATAATTTTGGCCAAATTTTCATATTGTGGATTGCCAGTTTCAGGCATCGAGATTGTACTTATAATTTCACTATTGATTGATAATAAAAACCCTCAACTATTGCACCGATTTTCCCAAGTTGGGTTTTTCAGGGGACTTTTGTCCAAAAATAATTGTGTCAATTTTGTGTGTGTGTGCTAGAATATTATTCAGTTTCCAACGCTATTATTTTCCGTAGTTTTATTTGTGAAGATCACAATGTGAATTATTTGGTATTTCCCATAGTAGACAATAGATAAATTGTTAAATAAATTTTCAATTAGAAAAATAATTTCCAATTGTTGTGATAGATGAAATTTTCATTGACCGAACCTATTTCCAATTGTTGTGATAGATGAAATTTTCATTGACCGAACCTAGTTACATATTTCAACACTCCCTCTTAACTAGGCAGGTATTCATAATCTATACAAGGTACTTGTACATTGTCAATCTAAAGAATTCTCATAACAAGAGTCAGTATGGTAAGTCATTTGTTTAGCATCATACCAACCAACATTTTCACATAGAAAGGCCTTAACTAACAGCTCTATCTATCCACAAGATCATAGCACAATGTTGGCGAGACCAATGACTCGCAGACACCATCATCGTTGTCTCTCAAGGCACATACCCCACACGAGTGTTCACAGGGTATGTCCTTCCAAGACTATTCTTATCGTAGATTCTCAATCCTCAAAGAATATTGGTCCTCTTCGACTACTCTTATCTTAGATGCCCTACCACATCCTCAAAGAGTATCAGATGCCACATGCTTACCCAAGCCTCCATTCTTTCTTCACAATATGAAGACATGAATGATGTGTCTATCTCTCCCTCTCAACTAGGGAAGATATACCCATTCCTATGAAAGGAATGTACCCAAGCTCCCTCTTATCTAGGAACATGTCCAAGCTCCCTCTTAACTAGGGACTTGTTTCCAGCAACTTTCTGCTCTTGGTGGATATCATGGTACTATCAGCTGCTTGTGGGGCTCCTTCTTTCGATGTCATGAAGTTCATCCTTTTTCATAATGAAGCCTTCATCAGTTGTAGGGCATCGGGCATCCATCACTTTCCTTCCTGAGCTACATTAGTCATGTCATCCTTCTCTTCATCAGAAAGTGATCTTTCTAGTCCACAACTGCATTTTCTTTATATAGCTACCTCCTCCAAGTCATGTTTACTTTAGGATCTTCCATCCAACCACATGAGTGCTAGTTGTAGGTGACATCTACAACCCTCTTTCGGCATTCCTGTATCAACCCATCCAAATGTTGTTCAAAAATTTTAAAAATGAACATCAAATCAAAGTTACCTTTTGTGATAGCCTTTTACCCATGACATCTTGCTTCCCTGCAACATCCTGCACATTCATAAACACATCTCCAAGACTTTTTTTATCGTCAAAAAATGATCACCTAGCCATTTCTAACTAGGTGGATCAAAATACAACATGCAAGGCCAATTTTACCATAGTAAAATTGCTTTCAATATAGGAAATAATTTGATAAACCATATTTTATTAAATTATTTCTGGTTAAAACTAGAAACCGATAAGGAATAATTAAAATAAATCATTATTTATTTGATTTTCCTCTAGGAATAATTAATAAATCATTATTTAGCTAATATTCGTTGTCTCATTTGACCCAATCGATAGAAATAATTAAATAAATCATTATTCATTTCATTTTTCTCTAGTAATAATTAATCAAATCATTATTTAGTTAATATTCCTTGTCAAATTTGACTAAATCGCCCAAAAATGATTAAACAAATCATTATTTGTTTATTATTCATTAACCACATCCTTTAAATAATAAATAAATCATTTATTTCTTTATTATTTCTAAATAAAGGTATTTAACCAATTTAAATATATTTTCCCTCCAAAAAATATAATAAAATATTCCAAGTGGTTAAGTTCTAGATTGTGGTTAAGTTTTTCCATTTTCAAGAATAACCCAATATTTTGTTATAAATAAGAGGGTTTTCCATCCATTCCTCACCATGATCACTATCATCGCCATTATTATCTTCTTTTTGCAATCGAGCTCCCAACTGAGTTCAACACACTTTTTTGGGTTTCATACATCAGAGAGAGAGAGATCCAAATATTGAAGCACAAAGGACAACCAAGGGACCTTTCTGCAAGTCTCCTTCACCAGGTGTAATAAAATTATTTTTAATTCTAAATTGCTTTATCCATGGTTTGGGGTTTTACCTTAGTTTATTTTTGTTGTTTAACATCTTCTGCTGAATAGATCTATTGTTTTGCAAATTTTCTTCTAACATTCAATTGCAAATCTTAAGTGTCGAATGACCATATTTGTTGTTAGGGCCATTAGTCATTTATGGTTTAAGTGAAGCCTTTTTGGTACACTTGCTAAAAAACTTGGTACACTGGTGTATATCCTATTCTTTTAAGTTTCTTGTTACTTTTCTTCCTCCTCTTCACAATCTATGTAAAATAATTTCTTCTCAGCACACTTATGACCTTTAGTGTAATTGCTATCACAACTATAACAAAGCCCTTTTTCTCTTTGTTCTTCCAATTGTTGTGGTGTCAACCAATGTTTTGAAAATCGCGATCGGGATTAAATCGGCGAGGGGAAAAATCGGAAAAAATCGTAAAAATCGGGAAAAAATCAACGCATACAAAAATATTCATTTTTTTCGATTTTTTTCAATATTTAAAGCCTCTACAACATTAAATAAATGCATTGACACATAAATACGATACAAAAAACAAAAAAAAACTAATATATAAGATGTGTAATATCATGTCTAGTGCTACATCACACATAACAATGAATCATGTCCTGAATACTAAGTCCTGAGTCCCAACTCGGCCTCAAAATATCAACAAAAAATATAATAATGTATCTCATATCATGAGTCATAATGTCATATACAAAGGAATGCACCAAATAACCTATACTACTGATTTCCTCTGCCCCTCTTGCGAGAAAATGTAACAACTTTCCCTTTAGATGAAGAAACAGGCGGGGTTGGCAATGGACTCTCTTGTGCTTTAGAACCTGAAGTACCAGAATCTGAAGCACCAGGAGCTAAAGGAGGTAGACCACGTCCTCTACTAGTAGCAGGGGTAGGTGGTGTCACCTCCTCCTGCTGTTGCTGCTGCTGCTCCTCCTCCCCCCCCTCCACTACCTCCTACTCTATCCAATCGGGGGCTGACTCCATGATAGGCCTCTCGAGTCTCAACCTCAACCCTCCATGCAGTAGTGGTGTCAATTGCATCTAAAAATGTTTTGCTGAATAAACTTGGTCCAAACTTGAATTTTGTTGGCTTGGGTCGCTAAATTTCTTCACTTTTCTCCTCTCTTGCCCTTGTAAGATGACTTCTCCTCCTTAGCTCTCTTTCTTGCCCTCTGTCTGCAAAAATGACCAAAAAAAAAATCGATTTTTGAACTTATTGGGTCGTTGTTTGATGGGCCCACGATTTTTACCGCGATTTTTTAAAAATTTAAAAAAAAAAAAAAAATCGTTCAAAAAATCGCCAATTTTATCGTTTGACCAAAAAAATCGCGATTTTTCAAAAATCACGATTTAATCGCAATGTTCGCTTCACTGGTGTCAACCTTGTAGGTTGTGGAAGTCTAAGAGTAGCAACACTTCCATATTTATAGTTGTGAGTGGTAGGCTTCCTTGTCGCCATAATTTTGCTTTCAATTTTTCTTGCCAACTTGAATATCTTCTCCAATGTATCGGGTTCCCAAAAACGAACCTCGTGTTGGATGTTATCCTTTAGAGTCAAAATGAAGACATCAATCCTATGTTCCTCTGAAATATTATTTACCCTTATATTCAATTTTTGGAAGTCCTCAATGTGCTCAATCATTGAACCCTTTTGTTTGAAATTTATCATTTGGCTAAATAAGGTGTTGCTCTTTGTATCCTCATAATGTGCTATCATTTCCTCCGTAAAAATTGACCAAGTGACATATGGTTTGCAAGAACAAAGCCATCGATACCATACAAACTGATTTTGTTCTAAATATAAAGTTGCAATGCATACCTTTTGTGTGTTTTGTGTATTATGGAGCTCAAAGTATTGCTCCATTTGTAGTATCCAAGTTATCGAATCCTTGCCATTAAACTTCTTCATATCTATCTTTGGAATATGGTGGGTCTTAATCCAACATTAGAGTCTATGAAATCATGATTAACATTTATTTTGTTCTCATCATGAGTTTCCTCTACTACTTTTTCGCCATTAGGATGATTTTCTTGTAGCAACTTTGCCAAACCTTCCATGTCTTTCTTCAAATATTCCATGTTGCTTTCTATACCATCCATGCTTCCATGCCATTCTTCAAACCATCCATCTTAGCTTCATGTCTTTCTTCAAACCATCCATCTTAACTTCCATGTTGCCTTCTATATCATCCATCTTAGCTTCCACGTCATCCATCTTAGCTTCCATGCCATTTTTCAAACCATCCATCTTAGCTTCACGTCTTTCTTCAAACCATCCATCTTAGCTTCCATGTTGCCTTCTATACCATCCATCTTAGCTTCCACATCATCCATCTTAGCTTCCATGCCATTCTTCAAACCATCCATCTTAGCTTCCACGCCTTTCTTCAAACCATCCATCTTAGCTTCCATTTCATTTTTTGTTACTCTTTGCGAAAGCGAAATTTGTTGCACTTGTTCTTGTAATTTTGATATATCATGTTGCACTTCTTCCTCTTCATGAGCCATAGTAAAGCCTTCTTAGAGCTTAATGGGTGTTGAATTCTTTTTAGGGGCCATTTTAAAACCCAATACTGATATCTATGCTTCAATATGCCATTGGAATCCCTTCAAACTGATTTTTCAAACAAGACTCATGTAATTTAAAAAAAAAAAATGCACACTTTTTCTTGCTTTTGAGGAGCTTGATATTGAATCTGATGTATCTCTGTGATTTCGGATCCCCAAGATTTTATCTTCGGTCTTCTATTAGACCTCTGAATCTTCTTTCCAATGCCACAGGTCTGACCTAATTTGGATTCTTCAAAACAAAGTTATGCCCAATCTCCCACAATGACCTAATTATGGACTGGTTCAGTAGAGCGAACTTGTACGGCATGCCACGTATCACTATTTCCCCTTTCAGCTATGAAATCGATACACCGGAAACTACAGTCTGTGTACTTTCGGCCACTTTTTACAGAATTCCAATCTGATGCTCAGAGAGAAAGTTATGACGATTTTCCCAAGGTCACCTCTTTGAGATAAAATTCGAGAGCCTGCAAAACCCTAACTTCCACAGATCATATCTCCGAAAATATTGCGAACCAAGATCTGAAATTTTTACACGAAATTCCTCAGGATTTCTTCACAAATGGGTTTTTTTTTTAGCATCTGAACCTTTGTAGAAAAAAAAGTTATAGCGAAAATGCCATGATGACCTGTTTGAAGTAGCGAAACCCTAGAATCCAAAGCTCTGATACCAAATGTTATGAAACCAGCCACAAAATAGAAGAAAGAGAGATCAACGACTTAAAAATCAACCACTTCGAGGGGGCATTTTCCTTTACATTACATAAATGAACAATTCTTGGATGATACAAATGAAAAAACCTTCATTCTATATATAGGAGTCCATGGAGTCACAATATAAGCATAGCCGACCTAACAATAATAATGTAAGGGCACAACAATAACAATAGTCAGTTATTATGGGGCACAATAATAACAATATGGAGACTACATGGGTACAACAATAACAATAAGGGGGGTACAAAAATAACAATAAGGGGGCTACACTAACAACAATAAGGGACTACACTAGTAATATAGGGCCCTAACAGACTATTTACATGCGCAGGGTTATATTTACCTATCGGGGCATGGCAAGGGTCCACGCCTATTTGGAAGAATGCAGAAGATATGCATATACATTTGCACTTACATGATGAATGGAATCAGTACATCATGACACTACAAATGGTCGGTCTATGTGCTCGGAATGAAAGTGACCGGATCACATGGGCTGGTACACTGGCATGAAAGGAACTGTGGTAGTGGAAATATACAGGGACATCATCAAAATTTCTCATGGACTACAAAATGTTGGTATAAACAGTTATGGAAACTAAACATACCACATAAGATAATTTTATTTATTTGGCTTCTCTGGCGCAATAGAAACCTCACATTGGAAAACTTAAAGAAAAGAGGTAGTTGGGACAGGGTCGATGCTCTTTGTGTTGTAATGAAATTAAAAATAATTTGCATTTGTTTATCACGTCCTGTAACATACCTGGTTTGGCAGGGCTTACATAAGCATACACTACTGCCATATAAGGATTTTGCTCACCTACAGGAATGTTACATTTTGTGGATGTCGAGGGAGGGAAGATTAAAAACTGTTCCATTTTATACCATCTGGGAGATTTGGAAAGCCCGGACTACTAATATATTTGAGGTCAAATGCATAAATACTGAGCAAATCATTTCTAAGATTATCAAATGGCTGGGGGGAATGTTATGGTGCAGAGAACACCCCGAACCCATGACCAAAGATATACCGAGCACCGACCACTATTCCCAGTGGGATACTTTGATGGGGCAGAACATAATCACATATGTGGATACGAGGTATGGCTAAGGATAAATCACAACACTCAACACAAAATGCATTGGAATGGAAGGTCAGGTACAAACACCAAGGGCAGAGGTACTAGCTTTATGGAGTCTTCTATGGTTTGCACAACAACTGGCATTAGACACAATACGTGTTTATGGGGATTCACACGTTATAATACAACATCTAAACATGGGGACGAACTTCTCTCCCCCACAATTGATGGCTTAAATGGAGCGCATATACATACTTAAGGACACTTCTAGGACCATTAATATCTCACACATATATCGTGAGCACAATGGGGCTGCGAATACATTGTCAAAGAGGGGACTAACCGACAGAATGGGGCACATACACAGTACACTACAACCCGCTGACTACTGGGCAGGAAAGGGTCGAGGGCATCGTTAAGTTGCCATGAAGTTTTATTTTATTTTGCAGGGAAACACAGATAAATACTGAATCACTGAAAACATCGGTTGTGCTATTTGGAACACAAATATCATTTTAATATGTGCTGGCTATACACAGGACAAATGTGTTTTACTTTGATTATCAAGCTATGATATGTAATCTTTTTTTTGGGACTATATGGGGGAACAGACAACATTATGGGAACTTTGGTTTCAATGCTAGGTCAATAATTTGACCACGATATGGAAGATGCGGAAACATGATGTATGATCTATATTTAAATTTACTGGTACATAATATATACCAGGTTTTTTTCTGTCTGAAAAATCATTGCAACTCTTATTACTATCCATCAGGGAACGACGTGCTAAAATCAGCAATAAAAATAATACTGATCACATTGAATAAGGCAAGCATATTAGATAACAAGAATTGCGATCAACAACTCCTTATAGTACTTCAAGTTTTTCGCTCTGTGCACTTCACAAGAATGCTAATGGGTATACACGTTTCAAACTTGTATATGGTAGCGAAGCAGTCGTCCCCATGGAATTCCTCCTCCCACCTTTGCACCTTGACGCACATTAGCAACAAGGACTTCAAAATGAGAGCATCAAGGTGACTCATGACAGACGCTTCAAACAGAGAGGATCTGAGGAAGGTCAATTGGTTCTACTCATTGATTCAAGCGGAAAGACCACACTAGTAAAGCTCAACTACTTTTAGTTCTAACCTTATGTTTTGGACAGGTTGCATGAGAATGGTTCAGCAACTGAGGGCATGAGAATGATTCAGAATTAACGCCAACCACCCTCATCCGTACTACTGATAACAAAATTAGAGCCGAATGATGGAAAAACACATAAGATCCAAACTCGACACCACCGACATAACCCTTGATGGTCCCTAACCCTACTTCCCCTCTCCCTCCAACTAGCACGCCCTTAAACCCCACAATAAACATCACCCCCACTTCTCCTCTCTCCCTCCAAGGAACAAGATAAATACACCACCACCCCCTCCCAAACATCACACCTCTCCGCGTACTATTGGGCAATATCAATTGTCACTTCTCAATATATTCTTCCACCACCCTGCTGTCTTCGCAGAATCAAGAAAAAGTTCACTTCACCATCCCGCTGTTTCAAAAAAAAATTAAAAGAAGATGTACTTTATTTAGTATTTTGGTGAAAATCCCAAATCCACAATTTAAAGAACAATATGTGGCATTATAGTAAATAATCATGTGTTTCTTTCTATTACAATAATACCCTTGCTTACCTGGACCTGTGACCATCTATTTTCCAGCGCGACCGATTCAACACGAGGTGCTGTGTTCAAAACCACTCCGTAGCTACACTCCAGTAATGTCCAATAGTCGACATGATCGTCATCTCTTAAGAGATAAGTGGAAGGATCGCAGCTCGCACAGTATTTGAAATGTTCTTCACCGCGTTCTTTGCAATTGCACAGTGAGAGCTTTAGTGAGGGGCCTAACAGGTCAAGAATTAGCTGGCGCAGCGTTCGAATCCGGTGGCTGTAAACTTCAGCTAAAATTTTCGGAAACCTCCTTCTCAACTTTGCGCGGGAAGAGCGCTTACTTGCCATGTCGAAACGTCGAAGCTTTTCTGCGAGCGGCTCTGTGAGTGAGAATCTGTATTGAATTGTATCAGAATTGTATCAGATGGACAATAAACCGAAAGTGTTCTTTAAATTTAAAGAAGTTAATTGAGATTTTAATTCAGAATTTATAAGTTTTACATTATATCACATTTAAAAGCAGCCAACTCTGATTAAGTTCTTTGAAATTATTTTGGAAAGGCAACACATGAAAACCAAAGGGATGGTGGAACTTATGCGACACGAACTCCGACTTCCGCGGAAGATTTGGGAAAATGAAATCAAAGTCTAAAGTTTACTAGACTAAAAATAGTTTATGGGATATCAATGTTTTTTTATTGAAAAATTAATCTTAAGAAAATGATGTTAATATATTGTATTAGATTAAAAATCTTTCGGGAAATCACATGAGAATTTTGGAACCGACGCGTTTCGAACTACCAACTGTAGTTCGAAACGCGTCGGTTCCAAAATTCTCATGTGATTTCCCGAAAGATTTTTAATCTAATATGTTATGGATCACAAAAGCTTGCACTCTCAAAAAAAGTTAATATATTGTATTTTAAAATGAAATGTTTTTTTATTTCATTGTCTTAGAAATGCAAAAAATACATACTCGTTCCACTCAAACATTTTTAGATCTTTTTTACCAACTAGTTTCGCATCGAAGTTGATGAGAGTTAGTTCTTAATTGAGCAATAAGAATATTTGCTCTCAATGGAAGGTTAGCTCCAATGTACTCTTTTTGTTGGAGATCACAAGTGGGGTTGAATACACAAACATAGTATGTCTTATTTCTACCCAACTCTTTTCTCCATATACACTTACAAAACTTCTCCATAACAAAATTCTTTAACTCCTTGTTATTTGTGGGATAGACATTCATGTAAATATTCCATTTTTGCATTCATTTGTTGTTTTGTCTCATTCATTATTTTTTTCTTTCATTCATTCCTTCATTGAAGAAACTTTAGTCCATCTATTTTCTCCCATTTGCTCAATTCTTTTTAGGTACACCATAGCAATTGCTTCGATGGGAGTTGCTCCAGTTTCACTCAACATTATCTCATAAGGAACCGAACTATCACTCAACATTATCTCATAAGGAACTGAACATTTTATTTTAAACTTGCTTATCATCAAGTGTTTTTGGATTTTCTCAATTTGCTTCCATTTTGAGAAAGAGATGCTGCTAACCCACAATTCACCCCCATATAATATCACTAGACAAACTAGGAGCCCAAAAAGCACTTTAATCGTTTTCCAATCCCATAACTTTGCCTCTCTACATTTATTTTGAAGAGCATATAATGTTTTCCACCCTCCTAAAATTATCTTCTTTATGCAGTCCTCCCAATTAAACTTATTGAAATCAATCCAGAAGTACTTGTATTCATTTACTTCTTTAAGAATGTTGTTTTAAAAAAAAACAGGTATACAACTTAATCAATTTTTTTTTAATTTTGAACTATTTTACAGTGTTGCCCAGTTTAAAATTTAAAAAAAATTATATTTGGTTTTTAAGTGATATTTTTTTTATTTAATATAGAATTTCATTTTTTATTTATTTTATAATATATATATATATATATATATATATATATATATATATATATATATATATATATTCAACCTACAACTATTCCTATTAATATAATTCTCAGGTGGACATGATTTTAAGTAGAGTAACTAAATGTATGAGTGTTATAGTTAAATTATTGCCACAACAACATTATTAGTTTCATAACAAGAGTGCATATATCAATAGTCTATATAAATACTCAAGAGACCACTTCAACGTGTATTTATACAGTTTGAGTGGGCCTCATGGTTAAGAGTATGTATTTCCTCCTAAGAAGTCACAAGTTCAAAACCAGAAAGAAATAGAGAATGTATAGCAGTCGCCTACAAACAAAAGAGTCTCATATATTAATTTGATAATTGATTTGGCCATAACCTTAAAATTAGATAATAATAATAATAATTAACTAATATTTTTCTACCAATAAAACTTAAAATTAGAAAAAAATAATTTAATATAAATAAAATTCACATTCACAAATACGCATTAAGTCTAGCGAAATCCTTTCCACTTCTTTTTTTTCAGAGGAAAAAAATACGTTGATTTATATTAATATATAAAACAGTACATAATCATCTATGATCTCAGCTGTGATGAGAAAGCAGTGAGATTCCAACAATAATGACCCATTTACATCTGCTCATTAATAGAGAAAATGAGCCTGGAAAGTAGGCCAGCAATCATATCTGGAAACAGCGTTCCATTCCATAATGATATTAGCAACCTATGAACATTGGATAACTATTCAGAATATACCGACATACAGGATCCGGGCGTCCATCTACTAGTGATAATGCAAATATATGTATGTCATAGTAGGGAGACCAGTATTGTGAAATGTGATAATCTTTGTCAGTGCTTCTCATTTAGCCCGGACCAGCTCATCTACAGTTATGCATTATAGGTCCTGTTCTGAACTTTGACTATCGCCTGTAGATTGTATATGGAAATATATGATAGACAGATTTATACCTGATGTCCCCTTCACGCTCGCTTGATACTTTGTGCAGGCTCGCTTGATGTGTTCATATTTGAGATGTGATGAACCTTAGATAGATACAGTAGAATTGTGTTGTATGTTCCTGGTCTGCCTGGTGATTTGTACCGACCATCGCCATCCTAATCCACGAACATGCAGGTGATAGGCGTTCAATGAGACACGGTCCTTGTAGCTTTCAAAATTGGGTATATATGCCTGTGTGAATCCAAAAACCCCATGATCCCCCTATGGCTTATATATAGCTTAGAAACAAAAAGGTGCAAAATGTCATCCAACTTATGGGATGGGGAAAGTATATGCCCCAATCAGTCGGCCCTCCTTTAGATGGGACACCTCCATTATGCCAAATTCTGCTCTCAGGCCCCTTTTAGATAACTTATCTGCCCTAGTATTACTTTCACGGTATATATGATTGATGGGCGGACAGCCTAATCTATGCCATAAACTCTGTGTCCTCTCAACCCAACCCTGTAGATGCGGAGACATCATAAGACACTTGTTGGTAATCCAGTTGATGATGAGCTGAGAATCACCATATATGCAGACACCCTGTATTTTCAAATCATGTGCGATAAGGAGGCCCCCCCACAATGCCATAATCTCCGCCTTATTATTAGTCCCAGGACCCCCACACCAACATATGTTATAACGCTCTGAACCTGATAATTTGATCCATGCCCCACACCCGGTCATTCCATCTTCAGATGCCCCATCGAAATAGATGGCCGGGATACTGATCTGATGGGGTCGAATACGAGTTGAATAGTCAGGTAGACATGGCATAGTTATAGAACGATCATCCATCCATTCCTTAATCACTGAAAAAGTCTGTTGAATATGAAAAGGCCGATCTTCAAATATTTTCCGGTTCCTGGCCAGCCAAATCTCCCATGTGAGATAGAATGGTAGCGATTGATATTTGCAATTGATCTTATCCCACTCCTGAGCTGCTGACATAAAGTCAGTAGGCCTCCATACAGGGTTAATATAATGATCCCCAAACAGCCTCCAAAGACTTGTAGTTACAGGGCATGTTATGAAAAGGTGTGAGGATGATTCTTCCTCAGAGCAACATAAGACACAGATGCTGGGACCCATGAATCCCCTCTTTATTAAGTTTTCCCAGGTCAGCACCTTTCCTTTCCAAATCAACCAGCCAAACATTACAATCTTCGTGGGAATATTTCTGTGCCAAAATGGGAAGAACACTTTGGAGGCCAAATTCTGATGAGTACATGAGATATTGTACCGGTATGCATCTTTGACGACAATCATATTATTCATCATCGGGCCATTCCATATCATGTTGTCACCGCCAACAGCATAACAGAATCCCGCACTTCGCAATTGAACCCGAAATAGATCCCACTCATGCGCCAATTCATCTATTAAACCGATTTGTATGGCATCCTTGAATATCGGGGCATTATGTGACCACTGATATATTATTTGAGAATAATATATTATCCCCCTTTGAGTCAATGCGTGCAATAGGCGAGGCGTAGGACGACATTGAGCCGGCATGAGATGAACGTTTGTCGCCCCAATTGGTATGCAGCTCCCCTCCCGAAATTGCCATACCAGTCTAGATGCCATTTGTGCCATGATCTTTTTATAACTACTCCAGATGCAGGATAATTTTCATGGGAAAGGAAGATTGCCACATGATATCTGCTGTAAGATATCGCCATGATAATATTTAGCTCTGTTAATCTCAAACCATATGCCCTGTCTTTTTATGGCTCTCCAAAAAGACTTCATTAGGAGCGCCTTGTTGAACTCACGGGCGTCTAAAATGCCCCAGCCTTCCATGTCTTTGGGTTTGCAAATGGCTGATAACCTGCATAATGCAAATTTCTTGTTGTTTTCTGTCCCACCCCACAGAAAATGTGTAATAATACCATTTATTTTGCCAATGATTCCAGCAGGAATGAAAAGAAGATGTCCCCAGTACACCAACATCTGTGTCAACACTGATTGGATCATGATGAGTCGACCTCCCTTGGTCAGCCACTGGTGTGACCATGTGTGAATCTTATCCCTGAATCTTTCCATTATCCAATTCCAGTCATTATTCTGGTAACCAGATGGTTTAATGTAATAGCCTAGATATTTGAATCCCTCAGCAGCCAGTCGAATCTCCACACCTAGAAATTCAGCAATAAATTTGATCTCCTGAATGTTCCCATGATCATATATGAGAATGGACTTGCTGCAATTTATAGCCAGTCCTGTAGCTGAATAAAAACGGTTAAAGCAGATATGAATAAAAAACCAGTGATTTCTAATCAACTGTCCAAATATAAGTAAATCATCAACAAATAGGGAATGAGTTGTAGAGACAGAGTTTGAAAATGTGTAGCCCTTGATGTAGCCCTTCTCTTCAGATGATTGCATGATCCGGCTGAAACCATCCATAACCAGGATGAATAATAGTCGAGATAGAGGACAACCCTGTCTCAATCCCCTTCCTGCCTTAAAAAATTTTGTGGGCTTGCCATTTACCAAGACTGCATAGCTAATGTTAGAGACACAGGACATCACCCATCGGATGATTCGCACAGGAAGGCCAACCTTGAATAGGAGTATCCTGATAAATGACCAGTCGATCGAGTCATATGCCTTATGTAGATCAACCTTCATGATCAATGCTTCCTTTTTCCCCGAATGCATGGAGTGCATCACCTCTTGTGCTATAGCAATAGCGTCATGTATAGACCGGTCTTTTAGAAATCCATATTGCGCAGCAGAGATATGATTAGATAATACTGTCTTGATTCTGTTTGCAATGATCTTCGAGGTAATCTTGTATATTAGATTACATAGAGCTATTGGCCTGAACTCTGTGAAAGATTGTGGGTCGGCTACCTTTGGGATCAGCGCAATGAAGGTAGAATTCAAGTTTGCTGGCATAATGTACTCCACTTCACTAAATGTACTCATCGCATTTAACAAGTAAATACACTAACTTCTTATAATCCAACCCATGAATATTCAATTTCAATTAAAGAATTATTTTTAATTCTTCACAATCACATACTTTAAAAACTATGAATAAGAAAAATGCTGGAAAATAAAATTTAAAATGACATCTCACGTAAGGTTTAAAAAGGATTGATAAGAACAACAACTATGAAGGTCTAAGATAGTGCAAGAAATTTACCACCTAGCCATAGAGCTTGCACAACAAACTCACATGGTCTTATAATCCAACCTCATGAATATTCAATTTCAATTAAAGAATTATTTTTAATTCTTCACGGTCAAATACTTTTAAAACTATAAATATGAAAAATGCTAAATATATATATATATATATATATATATAATTTAAAATTACATGTCACGTAAGGTTTAAAAAGGATTGATAAGAACATCAACTAAGAAGGTCTAAAGATAGTGTAAGAAATTTACCACCTCACCATAGAGTTTACACAACAAACTCACTCCATGTGAGTAGCTTTCTTCATAGCTTGTATGTTACATTTTCTTGAACCAAGAAGAAATTATGCATTTCCAAACATAATCGGTTTTCTTACTAACTCACAAATCATCATAATTAAAAAGAGTAAAAGGTAAGGTCAATTTCAAGAACATATAATTACTAGTGGCGAAATCTTTGATGTGAATAAGTGAGTCCCCCCACATGCTTGCTTTTGACTTAAGATAAACAAAGAGATGGAATATTGTATAGAAACCCACTGGACTCAAAGATAGCCAATCATTTTTTGTGATAGAAGTGTAAAACATTGAATCGTGTACTTTTTAATGATGTTCATCTTCATGCAATTTGGATTGGCATGACTCCTATGATCCAATGCTCCAACTCCTCGTATTTATTCCTATTCCTTGTATAGGAATATACAATATAATTGCACCTCTTCAAAATAAAGGAAAGTTGATTAAAAATGTATCTAATCTAACTTACTAAAGCAAAGTTATATCAACCAATAATTTACTATGCACATTGAATACACAAAATGTAGGAGGAAGATGCCACATAGATCCATTTCTAAATAATATAAGCAATGATACAATAACTGGCTTGGTTTACCTTTAGTCCCAACTATGAGCTGCTCCTAACTCGTTGTCTTTGCTCCACCTTGGACCTCGCGGAAGTATACTAAGCTTGATGATAGAAAGGTCAGAAGGAAATATGATTTTTCATGGCAAAAGCTTGCATAAAAATTCTCTCCCTTTCCCCTTGGTTGTAACGGGCCTCATGAAAATTACATGTCATAAAAGTTAAAAATAATAACCACGGTTGATGGGACACTTATTTCAAGCTGAATGTTGGGAAAAACATCCTAGTGGGTGTTCATTTGGTTTATTATGGCTAAGGAAATTAGCAAAGGCTTTGGAAAGGCAAAATGGCATATTTGGCACATTTATTTATGAAAATAATGAAAATTAGGAGAAAAGGACAATGAAAGGTCACAGGTTGCATGTGAGCAGTAAAATGAAAGAAAATAATGGAAAATGAAGAAAAGAGAGGTCTCTTCTATAAAAAGGCTTATGAGGATCAGTTGGTACCTTTTGTTAGTTGAGTTTCAGAGCTCTCTCATTATTCTCTCTCTCTCATTCTTGGACACTTGAGTTTTTGGAGCACTTTGGCATTGGACCAAGGAAGGCAAGAACGCAGGAAAAGGAGGAAGCAAGCAAGGAGGAGCAAGAATCAAGCAGCTACAACAGGATTCTTAGCAACTATCAATTTTTATGTGTGTTTTCCGTGCTAGATCTGGCATGCATGGTATTGCATGTGGTTCTTTGTCGTCTTGGCATGGGTTTTTCCAAGTCTGACAGTGTATTCAGCATAGCCTTGCCATTTCCGGATAGCCATGGTGTTTTGGTGTTCTCATGTTTTGGTTTAGTTAGAATACTGGATGGATTCGAAGCTGAGTGAGGTGGATCTTCGAATGATTATAGAACCGGTTCGCTTGTTGCCTCAGTTTAGGCCTAGTAATCCGAGTCTAGATTACGGTAAAGCCCTAGAGGTGGTGGTTTACTCTCTATTTCAGACCCAGGAATCCCGAGTTTGGGATTGCGGTAAAGCCTAGAGATTATGTCTCAGTTTAGGGCCTAGTGACCCCTGATTCAGACTGTGGGCTATAATAAATCCTGAGAGACTAGGAGACAGGATAATTCCTCACAGTTTAGGCGGAGAGAATCCGATGATATTCATGCTTGTGTTGGCCTAGTCATTGGGTGTAGATCATGGTAAAGCCTAATTTCTATTTGATGAGGGTGACGTGGTTTAGCCTGAGGATGCATTGGTTGGTTCTTTCAGTTTAAGTCCCACATTCATGCTTGGAATATGGCACGAGGGTGATTGGCTGAAGTAAGATTTGGCTCAACCAATCTATGGTCGAGTGGAATGTGGAAGTCTCATCTCCGGTTGGTTTTTACATTCAGTAATGAAGATCTCATTCCTTTGGTATTTGGTATGCAAATGCACTAGTTATTATGTGGATTTCATTGATGTTATATCCATGGTATCTATGTTGTTGTTATGTTGGTTATAAGCATGTATTTTATCAATGACGACGTATGCCACTATCTATGTTTTTACTTGTAAATGAATGCACATTGTATCTATGGGAAAATAGATTGTATTGCAGTTAATGATGTAATGGAGCAATGTTTCTTAGCGATTCTCAGATAAGTATGAGACCCCTATGTTTAAATTTGTTGTTTATACCTGTAGATGAAATGTTTGTGACATGTTTGACGAAATGTCTGTCATGGAAGGGAGGGGTCCAGATGAGTTCCTGATGATGTGATTGCTTCCACACCTTTGTTTTAATGTTATTTGTCCTCTCCTAAAGTTTCAATAAGTTTTGGGCAATGACCTGGGTTATGGGGCTAAAAAGGTGGCTTAAATCTGAGAATTGCAGGCACAGAACTTACTTTTTTGGGCCCTAGCTGCTACCTTGCCTTGGCATGCCAGCGGCTATAGGTTGTTAGCCTCTCCATTTCCCTTACATGCCCGCAGTTATGGTTCAAAAGGGTAAAAAAACAACCCCCCTACAGGGTTCAGGGGTATGGGAGGTTTGGTTACCTCCTGGAGGTGTTGTTGGTGTTGTGTAAGGCTTGTTTGTCAGGTTTTCGTCGGTTCCAGTTCCTTAAGGTCGTCTAGGAGGTTGAATCTCATATTAGTAGCCTCTCGTCGCATGTTTACCCCAGTTGGTTGGTTACTTGGGTAGATGTGGGAAGAAGGTGTTACAGAGTGGTATTAGAGCATAGTTCAACACTTGGATCGATGGGTGGTGTGTTGGTCATGCTTTTATGTTGATTGCTTATGTGTTTTCGTACCTTTGTTGTATGTGGTTGATGCATCCGTGTTGTGTTGGCCATGGTGGCAGTGGTGTCGCCATGGAAGTGTTGATGATGTTATTGTCAACATGTTGTCAGGAATGTATGATTGATTGTGTGTTGTTCTTGTTTATGTATTGTGCGTGCACTCTTGCTTACATATTGTTACATGTTGTATATGCATTGCTTGGTTATGCTAGGTCATCTTTGGGTCATTCTTGTGTATTGGTTGTGTATGCTTACTTGTGTAATGTTATATGTTGAATATGCATTGATCGGTCATGTTGGGTTACATGTTTCTTATGCTCATGTATGGTTTGTGCTTATGGTTGTGTGTGATCAAGCTTGCATTGGTGTGCATTTGGTATGGTCATGCATGGATGACTGGACTCCAACTAGAATGAAATTGATATTTTTATACGCTTAGACATTATATGTTTATACGTTGTCATGATTATATCTATACATGTATTACGTTGATTAATTGATCTTGCAGGAAGTATCATCCCCAAATTACACTAAGGTACGTTGGTTTACTGTTATTTGGTTTAGCAGATATATTATGCTTGGCAGGAATAAAGATCAACATGGATAGAAAGATGGTAGACTACAATGACTCTCCCTATGAGTGATATGAGCTACATGGTGGGGATTATTCTGATTTGGCAGACATCGAGAAGCCTAAAGGAAGAAATAACGAGTTGCAAGGCAGAAAATGAAAAACTCATACAGGCACAGGTAAAACGAGCATAGGTGAATGCAATACTTCTTCAGAGCTTGTCATATTTACATAAACAAGGGCCACTACAGATTAGTTATGGACATGAGGACAAAACTAATGGGGCATATGGAAACAGGTCCCATGGTAGACACAGGTCAAATAGAGCAGGCACCGTGAGAGATGGAAAGTTGTTGGATACTCCAAATAGGCGGGGTGATGAGTACAGGTACCATTCTAGTTATGGTTCAGATAGACATCATGATCATCATCAATATCACCCTTATAGGAGGAGTGATAGGCGATACATGCCAATGAATTTAAGAAGGCAAAGCCACCTACTTTCAATGGGGACTTCAAGAAACCATAAGAGGTAGAAGCTTGGATACTAGGGATGAAGAATTTATTTGAGTTGCATGAGTACTCAGATAACATGTGTGAAAATTTCGTAAACTCGGGAATCCTACTGCAGCAACTGATGGAAAGTTTTCTATTTGTTATTTAATTAACAAATTATTTACTGTGCTCTACAATCAAATATTGAAATCCAATCGCTACACCCTACACAAATTAACTATGGAAGAATTACATGTGCAAAAGCAAATCTGAACAAACATAGATCACACAACCATTCGATATATTTATTTTTAGACTAATGTCCCCGGAAAAACCCAATGCGGGCAAACCGGTGCAGCAGATATGGGGGTTTATATATTATGTAGTAATTATTTATGAGTACAAGTATATGATTGACTGATATTTCAAATCATGCAGAGAAACATACAAAAATATCTCATGAGACAAACCTCACTCCTCCACGGGAACACGACACTGATCTGCACCAAGACTATACTGCCCTACGCTGCCTCTTCATAGTGACTGCGTCACCGACGCAGTCTCTGTGTCACAACTATCATTGCCCTTATGTATCTGCGTTCGTCTCTCTGCTGGATGGAAATATAAGCCTTATGGCCTTCGGAAAATCTCTTCGGGATCTTACATTGGCCCAACATTGTCTCCTCAACAGAAAAACGACTTCCCCTCTCGCTCTGCGGAGTGACTGTGTAAGCACTACGTCACTGGCTCTGCACTATTGTTGTGGCTCTCTTTGTATTTGTTTCTATGGGCTTAGGATTCCTTCCAAACAGAATTACTGCCCCTCGCTGCAAAATATCTCACAATCAAATTTTCTTCCCGAGCATTGCTCACTAAAGAAATCGATCTCTGATCTCTACCTTGTATCTTTGAATGTGTGTTTTCCAAATGACCCTTCAAGCCAATCTTATAGTCTTCTCGTTGAGACTTCAACGACCCAGATTATATCTCTAATCAATGACTAAGATTAGCTTTTGAATTGATTCATTTATTCTAGATCATTCTCACTCATATTCTATTAATTCATTTTAATTATTTTATTTTCCTAAGTTTAGACTTAGAGTCCCTTAAAAAATAATTAATTATTTCTATAGAACACAATCTGAGTGCAATTTCACCAAATTATTTATTGGTTATCTAGAATACATTTGTCTAAGTCTCTCCACAAAATTTGAGACTTAGAGCACATTCAAGGCTATCGCAAATCAACACTCCCTCGTAGCGAGGAATGTGCTCTAACAATATGCCTTGTTGCATATTGTTTTGGCCCTGAAGCATCTCCCTTTGCGTTGTTGATGTATGACATGATGTCCACCAACTCTACGCAAATGTTGCATCTGTATTACTACTGACACTGGCATTGTCAACATTACATATATACTGCAACTCCCTCTGAATTATGCATCTGTATTGCTGCTGACTCTACCACTGCCAACTGTTACTGCATTGCAACATAGTTGCTTTCTGCAACTTAAAAACATCCAAAATTGGGCAAGTATACCGCATCTTGGTGATGAAACTGCTACTAGCCTCTACACTGTCCCTTTGAATATGATGTGTTTCTACTGCTATGCACTGCATCCCTCTACGCTACTGCAACACTGCTCTGTGCTGCTAACCATTGCGTTGTCACTTCAGCACTCCTTTGCACCAATTGGCACCAGTCCATCCTGCTACTTCTGATTTGGGCTCTTATAGCAAGGTGATGATCCGAGAGATGGAATACTCAAGGATCCTTCCCATCTTGTAGATATCTGGGTCTAAAACTCCAAATGGGCCCACCTCCCTCCTGGAGGTATATGAGCAATCATAAAAAACTCTTCCTCCTCTATATTCGTTGCTCCAGTCTGAGGATCATGCTTCTCATTCTTGTCCTTCTTTCTGAGAGGACACTGTGTGGCGTAATGTCCCATCCTGCCACACCAGAATCATTTGATCTTTGATAGATCCTTCTTCCTCTGTTGAGAATGCAGCAAGATGATGGAGCTTAGTGAAATGAAGTCGCCTTCACTAAGTGGGCCCGCAGGCAAATTCTGGCGCAAAGTCTATTTTTAGACTATGTCTATTTTTAGACATACGGGCATAATTTGGGAATTCTACTTGGAGATTCTTGGAGTATGCGACATGTGGAGCAAAAATGAATGAGACCACAATTTTTTAGGACCCGGGCTATTTTTAGGCGATCTCTAAAAAATATGGAAGTCGATATTGTTATAATAATATTTTGACTATAAACAACGATTTCTCTCTTGGCGCACTTGATTTGAGTCACATGGGAGTGACTCATGCAAGCGACACAAGAATCAACGTGGTTCCTAGGGTTTGATGGCATCTTGCATGGTTGAAAAGCGGTTAGACTTGATGGGAGTTTTGGAGGAGTTAACGGGACAAGTAGTGGAGTTGTGTTCTGTTTGTTTTAGTTGAACTAGTTGGGATTAGTTAACTAACTAATCAACTAGATATGAGTGGAGTAAATTAAATAATATTTAATTTACTAAATATTAACTCATTAGTCAACTCAAGAACACTTGATTCACTACAGTGCATGATCAATTCAGTGGAGACCAGTGGAAGAGGTAGATGAAGGGTGAGTAAAGCTATCAGTTGGTAGATTTGTTTTGCATGAGATTTGCATTACACTTGGAGGAATTGTCCATGACAATTACGCAATCAAGGCAAGGGGATTTGAACCTTGAACCTCTTCATATACAGGCCATGATTGCGCAATAGAGGCAAGGCAGTTAGTGGTGTGTTTTGAACCCGAGACTTGTTCAAAACCAAGCCAGATTGTGAGTAACTTCATGAGAAAGTACTGAGTACTTGTGAGGAGTATTGTACTTGTTTGGTTACTTGATTTCTCCATTATAATATACACAATAGCTGCGGGGTTTTCAGCTATAGGCTTTCCACATACATACTGAGTTAATGTGTGATTGAATTGATGTGAGATTGCTTCTGTTATTTCCGCATGTGACAATTAATTGTAGAAGAAGGTTATGTGTTATGTATGCAATTCGAAATTGATATATGACCAGGTTAATCTTCAGTGAATAAGTGATTTATTCAGCTAATTTCTACATCCTCTTGTGCTGCTATGGCTGCCCCTTTGATGCAAGGGTTGCATTCTCTTCCTCCTCCTTCTTGATCTTTGAACCGCTGCTACTGTCGCCCTCAATTTGACACTTGAGTAAGCCTTTCTGCATCTCTTCTTGTTGAAGAGTTACCCACATTGACTCCCAGTCTGGAAATTTATCTCTGCCCAGGATACTCTAGAAAAAAACTTGATAATTCTTGGACACCGAGTTGAGGGCCAATTTGACCATCTTTGTGGCCTTAGGAGCTGCTCCTATGACTACCAATTTATCTCGCTTTTCCAAAATTATAGACATGAATGGATAAATACGCTCTCCCTTCTGCATCCTATTGGTCTGCAATTTCTCCTCTAGAAACAGCTTCTGCTACTCGGAAGGCCCCTCATACAGTGTGGCCAATGCATCCCACATCTCCTTGGATTTCCCTTTGCTAGATATGTGTGAAACGATGTGATCCCTTACTCCATCGAGGATCAATCACTTGGGTTTAGCCATATTCTTCTTGAAGGCCCATAATGTTGTTGCATCCACCTGTTCAGCTTGAGCAATGTCAATAAAGTGCCTGAGGTTATGCTCATCTAGAAGGAAGGAGATCCTTGCCCTCCATATTACATAGTTGGAGGCACCCTCTAACCGTTATTGGTCACGCAATCCACTGGTGGCCATCTCACCCAAACGTTGTCGATCTGTTGCCTCTCACCCTCTGCACAGCTGGATTTATGCACTCTTGATGGAGCAAGCCACAAAATCTGCTGCTACTACAGAGGGAATCTAAGTTTATTGGGCAAGAAAACTCACTGAGGTCAGAAATCCCCAAAACTTTGTTTCATCTATGCTTCCTAACACTTTGCACCAACAATCATTGTTGTGTAGTCAATTGCGTCCCTCTAGCTGTTGATTTGCGTAGATTTGTTGCGCTGCTCCCTCTGCCTCAGACAAACAACAACCTGGAACAATCCTACCTATCTGTCGGCTCACTTAGAGAGATTTTCCTGCTGCTCAGCCCTTTGGGCTTGGACTGCGCAATCAACTAGGAGATCGATCTGTTAGGTCCCTATATTAATAGTCTAGTCCCTTATTGTTATTAGTGTAACCCCCTTATTGTTATTATTGTGCCCTTGTAACCCCCATATTTTTATTATTGTGCCCTTAAATTATTATTGTTAGGTCGGCTAGGATTACATTGTGGCCCCATGGACTCTTATATATAGAAAGGAGGTTTTGTAATTTGTATCATCCAAGAATTGTTCATTCATGTAATGTATTGGAGGTTGCCCCCTCGAAGTGGCTTATTTCTAAGGCATTGATATCTATTTTCTTCTATTTTTGGAGCTGGTTTCAAAACATTTGGTATCAGAGCTTTGCATTTTAGGGTTTTGCTGCTCCAAACAGGTCATTGTGGAATTTTCGCTATAATTTTTTTTTTCTACGAAGGTTCAGAAGCTGAAATTTTTAGAGTGAGAAGCAGAAATCCTGAGGAACATCGTCGCAAACTTTCAGAGCTTGGTTCACAATATTTTCAGAGATATGATCTATGGAAGTTAGGGCTTTTTGCAGGCTCCTCAATTTCACTTAAAAAGGTCATCACGGAATTTTCACTGTAACTTTTTTTTCTACGAAGGTTCAGAAGCTAAAATTTTTAGAGCGCAAAGTAGAAATCCTGAGGAACATCGTCGCAAAATTTTAGAGATTGGTTCGCAATATTTTTGGAGATATGATCTGTGTAAGTTAGGTCTTTTTCAGGCTCCCGAATTTCACCTCAAAGAGGTGATCGTGGGAAAATCTTCATAAATCTCTCTCTGAGCATCAGATTGGAATTCTGTAAAAAGTTGCTGGAAGTACACAGACTGTATTTTCATGTCTATAAATTTCAGGACCAAAGGAGAAAACAGTGACACGTGGCAATTCGTACAGGTTCTCTCTACTAAACGAATCCATAATTAGGTCATTATGGGAGATTGGACATAACTTTGTCTTGAAGAATCCAAATCAAGTCAGACCTATGGCATTTGAAAGAAGCTTCAGAGGAATACTATAGGGCCGAATTTCAGATATTGAGGATTTGCAAGTGTAGATATAATTCAATTTCAATATTGGAGGTTTTTTTTTTTTTTTGGTCGATTTCGAATTGCATAAGTCTTGTTTGAAGAATCAATTTGAATTGATTCCAAGGGCATATTTTAGAAGGCTCTACTATGAGTCATGAAGACGAAGAATGGCAACATGACATATCAAAATCACAAGAGCAAGTGCAACAAATTTCGCTCTCGCAAAGAGCAACAAAAAATGACATGGAAGTTTTGAAGAAAGGCATGGAAACTAAGATGGATGGTTTGAAGAAAGGCGTGGAATCTAATATGAATGGTCTGAATAATGGCATTGAAGCTAAGATGGATGGCATGGAAGCTAGCATGGAATCTAAGATGGATGACATGGAAGCTGAGATGGAAAACATGAAGAATGATCTAAAAGTAGACATGGAAAGTTTGAAAAGTTGATACAAGAAATGTTTCCTAATGGTGAAAAGATAGTAGAGGAAACTCATGATGAGAACAAAATAAATGTTAATCGTGATTTCATAAACTCTAATGTTGGAGGGAAGAATCACCATATTCCAAAAATGGATATGAGGAAGTTTGATGGAAAGGATCTTGTAACATGGATACTACAGATGGAGCAATATTTTGATTCCAATAATGTGCAAAACACACAAAAGGTATGCATTGCAACTTTACATTTAGAACAAAATACATTTGTATGGTATCGATGGCTTTGCTCCTGTAAAAAAATTGTCACTTGGTCAATTTTTATGGAGGAAATGATAGCACATTATGAGGATACAAAGAGCAACACTTTCTTTAGCCAATTGATAAATTTCAAACAAAAGTGTTCAGTGGGGGAGCACATTGAGGACTTATAAAAATTGAATATAAGGGTAACTGATATTCCAAAGGAACACAGGATTATTCTCTTCATAGGTACTTTAAAGGATAACATCCAACATGAATTTCGCGTTTTGGAACCTGATTCATTGGAGAAGGCATTCGGGTTGGCAAGAAAAATTGAATGTAAAACTATGGCGACAAAGAAGCCTACCACTCACTTCTATAAAGATAGAAGTGTTTCTACTCCTAGATTTCCACAACCTACAAGGTTGACACCACAAGAATTGGAAGAAAAAAGTGCAAAAGGGCTTTGCTACAGTTGTGATAGCAAATACACTAAAGGTCATAAGTGTGCTGAGTAGAAATTATTTTACATAGATTATGAAGAGGAAGAAGAAAATGAACAAGAATCTTCAAAAGAAGAGGATATACACCAGGAACCAGCCCTAGAAGAGGAAGAAATGAGTCCGACCATATCATGTAATGCATTGGCAGGAATTACCACTCCTCAAACTCTCAAGATAGAAGGACATATCAAGAAGAAAAAGGAGAAACAATTATATGCAAAAACATCCAAATTTTTCTTTGGAGTACAAGAGGTGGAATATCTGGGTCATGTTATATCTCACGAGGGTGTGAAGGTAGACCCTAACAAAATTAAAGCCATTAAGGAATGGAAAGTCCCCACAACCATAAAGCAGTTGCGAGGATTTCTCGGGTTAAAAGGGTATTATCGCAAGTTTGTTAAGAATTATGGGAGGATAACAACACCTCTAACAACATTATTGAAGAAAGATGCATTTCCATGGACTCCTGAAGCAACTAAGGCCTTTGAACATCTTAAAGAGGCAATGTGCCTAGCACCGGTCTTAGCTACGCCAGACTTCACAAAAACCTTTATTGTGGAATGTGATGCCTCAGGAAATGGAATTGGTGTTGTTTTAATGCAGGAAGGAAGACCCATTGCTTTTGAAAGTCATCCAATCAAAGGAAATTATTTACAGAAACCTATTTATGAGAAGGAAATGTTAGCAATACTGCATGCACTAAAGAAATGGCGAACTTACCTAATGAGAAGACACTTCAAGGTAAAAACTGATCATGATAGTCTTAAACACTTTTTGGAACAAAGACTATCTTCAGAAGAGCAGCAAAAATGGGTCACAAAGATGTTGGGTTATGACTTTGAAATAATCTACAAAAAAGGGAAGCTAAATGTTGTTGCAGATGCACTCAAGAAAGAATGAAGAGGTGGAAGCATTGCTTTGTGCCATTTCTATTATCCAACCAGATTGGATAACCGAAGCAAGGGATGAATGGAAGAAGGACGAAGAAGTGTGGACACTCATTCAAAAGTTGCAGTAAGATCCTAGTACATCTGATACATTTAGTTGGAAAAATGATTCCTTATGGTACACAGATCGCTTATATCTTTGTAATAATTCCCAACTAAAACAAAATATTCTTTTGGAATTGCACACTTCTCCTTTAGGAGGACACTCAAGATTTTTAAAAACTTACCACAGGGTGAAGAGAGAACCTTTTTGGGATGGCTTTAAATCTGATATTCAAAATTTTGTGGGCGAATGTTTGGTTTTCCAACAGAATAAAGTTGAGACAATTAAGACCCCGGGTCTTCTACAACCTTTATCCATTCCAAGTCAACGTTAGGAGGAGATTTCAATGGATTTATCACAGGTTTTCCTAAGTCCAAAGGAAAGAGTGTCATCATGGTGGTAGTTGATAGAATTACCAAGTATGCACACTTTCGTGCACTATCTCATCCATTTAAAGCAAGTACAGTTGCTACTACATTTATGGACACAATTCAAAAGCTACATGGAAACCCAAGGGTTATTGTGAGCGACAGAGATCCCATTTTTACTGGAAATTTTTGGATGGAGTTATTTTCTTGTTTAGGTACTCAATTAGCTTGTAGCTCATCTTATCATCCTCAATCCAATGGTAAAAATGAGATAGTAAATAAATGTTTGGAAGGATATCTTCATTGTTTTGTATCTGATAAAAAAACACAATGGGTCAAGTGGTTGCCTCTCGTTGAATGGTGGTATAACACTTCCTTCGATACTGCAACAAAAATGACCCCATTTATGTCACTTTATGGATATCATCCACCATCCATCACATTATCTTTAAGAGAAAATTCGAAGGTTCAAGCAGTGGAAGATGACATCGAGCATCCACAAGAAGTTCTCCAACTCTTAAAGGATAACCAAAATTTGGCACAAAATCGAATGAAACAATAGGCAAATCAACATCGCAGCGAGAGAAGTTTTGATGTAGGAGACTGGGTATTTTTACGGCTACAACCATACAAACAAATGTCCCTCAAGCAAGCTAAGAAGGATAATAAATTATCACCAAAGTAGTATGGTCCTTACAAGGTGTTGCAAAAGATTGGTACTATGGCATACAAATTGGAGCTTCCTGCTTCTTCGCGAGTACATCCAGTTTTCCATGTTTCATGCTTAAAGAAGGTTATAGGTGAAAATCTTCCGATTCAAACAATATTGCCAGAACTTGATGAGGAAGGAAAAATCATATTGGAACCTAAAGCAGTCATGGAAACAAGAACTCGACAACTACGAAATCGATCAATTTCAGAGTATCTCATCAAGTGGAAGAACTTACCCACTGAAGATTCTACATGGGAGGAAGAGAATTTTATATAGAAGCACCCAGAGCTACTCAAGGGTTGAGGACAACACTTTTTTGAAGGAGAGGGGCATGTTAGGTCCCTATATTACCAGTATAGTTGTTGGTCAATAATTTTCATTGATGGAATATAAGCTCTCTTGATGAGCTCTCTTAATGGAAGATTGATAGATGTTTCACTATGACATATGATGACATACATGTGCACTATCATATGATGGCATAATTTCATGATGACATGGAAGACACACCATGATGAAGAAGCTCCAATGATCTCTTATTGTCCCAATCACCTTCTGCACTAAAATTTCATGAACAGTCACAAAGAAAAATAAATTTAGACACCTTGGAGGCATCCTTTCACAATGAATCCTAGACCATATTAAAGAGGATTTTTACCTCTTTCCAACAAGCTCTTACTTGCCCCGAAACTCCCAATAGTTTGTGAGAAATTGAATTTTTAAGATAAAAAAATATACATTTGCAGTCAAGCCGACCTATGCAGTCATATAATGTTGGCCTTTTTTTCCAATGGTTGTGAAACTTCATAGGAATAAACAACTATATATATAAATCTGTGTTTCATTCATTTCGGGCCAGCAATTCGATGAATAACATCTGAGAAACACAAAACATTGAGGAGAGTTCACATCTTGTGAACTAAGGCCGAGGAGGACTTAAAAAGCATATTGATTGGGTTATCCTTCCATTGAGATTTCGAACAGTGTACAGTAATTTGTGAAGGGTCAGACTTGTACAAAATTTCGGACCTTAACCTCAATTCCTATGATTAGTTTGAAGAGCTCGGATCTGCTGTGAAGACCAGAGAAACTTGGATATGTAACTTAGCCTGTGGAGAATCAAAGTAGGGCTCGAATAGTCACCAATAAGAACATCGGACCAGCAATAAATCTTGAAGAACAGTCACCTCTGGAAGCCTCCGATCAGTAAATAGAGATCTCGGATCTGTGGATAAAAGTGCACCTGTGACAGCCACCTATGGGAGACTGGATTGGTGGACAGGCCTCTGTTGAAGGCTCCTCCAAGCTTGGACTTGCAGTAGTCTTCGAACTTGTGATCTAAGTTTTTTAGGAGCTAAAACAGTTTGTCTTATGCTTGGATTACAGTCCTTTCTTAAGGGTCTGGACTTAGTAATCTGTGGCTCATTTCAGAAACTCGGTCTAATCACCTAAGGAGGGAAAGTCACCTATAATAGATTGGATTGACGGCTAGGAGAAGAAGGATTGCAGTCCAGTGGCATATCTCAAGACCAGTTCCGTGGACAGTCACTCAGACTTATGTGAGGACTATTGAAGTCACATGATGGACAAAGTACAATGAAGAATCTTGTCGATGACAGTCAAGTAAGTACATCACACATTTTCTATTAAAAAGAATACTGATGGATTGGTGTCCTTGGGGTAGGTGCCCCTAAACACAAGGTTGGTGCCTTGAGAAGATAAGGTCGAAGCCCTAGAGGTCGGAGCCTCATCAAAGTCCAAGTTGGTGCTTGGAAAACAAGTTAGTGCTAGTTTCATTAAAAGGGTTGGTGCCCTTCTCTCATCTATTGTATACTATTATTAAAAAGGGATTGAAGTTCTCTTTAATTCTTAATATCATTATTATATATATCTCTCTGTCTTTATTTGTGAAGAATCTAATTGGAAATAATTAACAATTGAAAAGAAATATTGATTCACCCCCCTCTCAGTATTTCCAACAATTGGTATCAGAGCCAGCTTCTTCATTATCAGCGTAACAGCTGGAAGAAGGATTCTTAGGCACAATGAAGAACATGGAAGCAACAGGGAAACTCCCTATCTTTGATGGAACAAATTTTAGTTTATGGAAAAAGAGGATGTCCTATTATCTAATGTCTCTTGGCCCTGAAGTATGGCACTCTGTTTTGGAAGGATACAAAGCTCCCACCGGTCTTCCAATTGATCCAGATGAAAGAAAAGCCTACATTGCTAATGCCAAAGCTTTAAATTCCATCACTAGTGGAATCACCAATTCTGAATTTACGAAATTCATGAACTGTGACTCAGGCAAAGAAGTATGGGATAAATTGGTTTCGCTATATGATGGGGACTCCAAAGTTAAGAAGGCAAAGCCTCAAACCTATAGAATACAATTCGAGAGTCTAAAAATGGATGATGAAGAAGATATTGCATCATACTTCCTTAGAGTAGCTGAAGTGGTTAACTGTCTTAAAGGACTAGGGGAAAATATTGAAGAAAGCACCATAATTCAAAAAATCTTGAGATCACTGCCTGACAGATTCAAATCCAAAGTAAGTGCCATAGAAGAAATGAAGGACCTAGATACTCTCAAGATGGATGAACTTCATGGAATTCTTATTGCCTATGAGATGAGGAAAGGGATCCAAAATTTCAAAGAAGCAGCTTTCAAAGCCTTAAGATCTACAAAAGAAGGAAAAGGATGGAATTACAACAGCGACGATTCAGATACTGAAAACGAGTTAGCTCAATTTGTATGAAGACTAAAAAGGGGATCTAAGCTAAAAGGTAAGTACCCTCTTATTTGTTTCAATTGTGGAAGAATAGGTCATTACGCTGCAAATTGTCCTCACAAACATGATAGTGATGATGAAAAGGACTCTAAAAGAATGATGTACAAGAAGAAAGGGTTTAATAAGAATAAATTCTTCTCTAAACAAGATGAGTTTGATGAAGATGAATTTGTAGTCATAAAGAGGAAATCAACTAGAAATGTGCATCAGTACAAAGAAAGCGATGATGAATCAAATGAGGAAAGTAATTATGTTGGAAGCAAATAAACACTATTCATGGCATTTACAAATCACGATGACTCAGAAATAGAAGATGAAAGAAACATGGATAGTTTGCTAATGAGTGCCATTGAAGAAAATGAGAACCTACAAAAGAAGATAATTTCTCTCAAAATAGAAAGAGAGGAAGCAAAAATAAGGGAAGACTTCTTGAACATCAAGTTAAAAGAGAAGGATGATATCTGTGAAAAACGTGAAGCTGAAATAGTGTCCCTAGGAAAGGAATTGGAGCAAATCAAAAGGATTTGGAAAAGCTCTCTAGCTCTTGACAACATTCTTAACACTGAAAGACCTCAACATGACAAGTATGGAATTGGTTTCAAAGGATAATCATCAAGTACCAAGAATAATGCCATAAGTTATGCTGATGTACTCTCTTTCCATCCAAAAGAAGAAAAATCATCTCAGGAAAAAGGTCACATCTCAAAACCAAGATTTGAAAGAGCAACTCCAAGGAAGGATGTTGATTCAAGCTATGTATACTACAATAGGTATCAAACTATTTTTCTTGGGCATTGTTACAATTGTAAAAACTTTTGGCATCAAGCTAAGCATTGCAAGGCTCATAAGAATGAAGCACCAAGATTGAATAATCAACCAAACCAACTGTGTGGGCTTAAAGAGCAAGAAAAAATCAAAACTTACAATTCTTCTAATCCTTTGGCTAAGTTTGATCTGTCTTGCTCATTATGTGATGATTATGATCATAATGAACAAAATTTCCCTCTCAAAAGGGAAAAAGCTAAAAACGTAAATCTCAAAATTGATAAACGTGGCCTAGCTCTATGTGCTCATAGTGAAGAAAATCATTGGTTCGTGAATAGTGGATGCTCGAGACATATGACAGGTGACCAAAAGAAGTTTATCTCATTGAACAAGAAAAATTGAAATGTATCATTTGGAAGTGGATCTACTAAAATCACTGGAAAAGGGACTGCTACCCTTGTCAATGGACTAGGAAAGGCTCAAAATACCTTGCTGGTAGAAGGGCTCAAACACAATCTCTTAAGTGTCAGCCAGATTTGTGACCAAGGACATAATGTTGTCTTTAGTACAAAAAATTGTGAAATAAGAGACTCATCCTCAGGAGAGGTTGTGGCGAAAGGATTAAGAACACCAGATAATGTTTACATTCTCAGTAGAATCCAAGAAGATAAATGTTACTTAAGTCAAACAGATGAAAGTTGGTTATGGCACAAGCGATTGGGGCATACAAGTTTTGATAACCTAGTCAACATCAACAAAATTAATGCAGTAAGAGACATTCCAAAAATGTGCAAACCAAATCAAGTTGTATGTGGCCCATGCCAACATGGAAAGCAAACCAGAACTAGCCACAAAACTAAGGAGTTCTCAACATCAAAACCTTTGGAAATCATTCATGCAGATTTGTGTGGGCCAACTAGAACTCTAGCTCTTCAAGGTGAAAGGTACTTTGCTCTATTTGTTGATGACTATACTAGAATGATGTGGATATATTTCATAAAATATAAATCCGAAGCATTTGAATGTTTTAAAAATCTTAAGGCTCTCATTGATAATGAGAAAGATTCTAAGATTAAATGTCTTAGAATGGATAGAGGAGGAGAATTCACCTCAAAAGAGTTTGATAAATTTTGTAAAGAGCATGGAATCGAAAGAGAACTCTCTATTGCTAGGACACCACAGCAAAATGGAGTAGTTGAAAGAAGGAACCGAACCATTCAAGAAATGGCAAGGACAATTCTACTAGCAGCCGATCTGCAACCAAAAATTTGGAGAGAAGCAGTTGGCACGGCAGTTTACACCTTAAATCGAACTGCGCGCCTGGCAAAGAGAGTGCGTGTTTGACAATTTGCTGATATTTTTTGAAATTTCGTTGAAAATTTGACTTTTATCTTGAAAATCATGATTTCACTTATGTAATTGAGCATGGTAAATGTAAATATGATATGAATAAGTTACCTAGGGGTAGATTCATGATGTAAATGTACTCATCAAAGTCAAATGGATCAGTTTCAATGTAATTAGGGAGGAGTTACTTAGAGCTCCCTACACTCCAGCTTTAGTTCAAAATTTTGTGGATCTCATCCTCAACTCAGGAATTTGACCCAAGAGGATGATAGAATGTAGTTTTGATGTCTATATCTTCCCTTTCTTCACTCTTAGCAAGGGTTGGAATCAGTTGGATGCTATTGTATTGATCGAGTGTAATTATTTTGACTTGAAACTAATGAAGAGTTGGAGAAATTTCCTTGGGATTCATGTGGTATGAATGTTTGGCATTGTTTTTTATCTGTGATCATTTGTATGAATGTTTTGTAAGCTCATAAACATATCATGTCTATTATATGATAAATTTCAACTTGATAGGAAAAATACATGTTTTTCATGCTCTATTTTGGAAAATTTGTCATAATTTTTCCATTTTCTTCAGTTTAGGAAGAATACATCTCCTGTGCTCTTCCTAGCTCCTCATCAGTCTTAAACCATCTCACCAAATCACATTTAAGTGCTGAGCCTTCTACCTACCTTGCCCCATCGAATGGACTGCAATTCCATCTCATTTTCCCTGACCTAGTCCCCTTGACCTAATCCTCATCCAGCAAACTAAACCCAATCACATCAAAACAAACCCTTATGCATTTCATAGCTAGCCTAAAACCTTTTCATCCATCCCTCTTGACTACGATTTTTGTGGAGAGATCCCTCTTCGACTTGGTAGGTCTAGATACCAAGTGAAAAGGTTGGTCTGTGGTTACCTGTGTTGGGATTCCTTCTTTATCCTTATGGATCTGGCTAAGTGATAACACAATAATGAGTCTTAGCAAGGATGGAAAGGGAAGGAAAAAGTTAAAGGTAAATGGAAACAAAAAAGAGCAAGGCCTTATAATTCAATAGAGAAAGAAAATTTGGCACCAAAAAAAAAGTTTAATGCAGGTGGACAGGGACATAGGCCATAACAGCAACATAGATCACAACAGCAACATGGAGGTAATGGTGGGATGATTGGAGTGTTGTACATGTGGTGAGGAGCATATTAAGAGATAGTGTCCTTAAAATTATGGAGGTAGCGCTAAGATATACAATGCACAGGAGGCATAGATTGTTGGGGATGTTGGGAAAAACATTCCTTGCATTTATGTAGTAGTGGGCAATAGGCAGGCTAATCACCAGGCTTCTATCATTGAGATGGACAGTGAGTTTTGTGATCAAGTTATTTCTATTTTGATTGACCTTGGATCTAATTATAGCTATGTTAGTCCTCACTTGGTGGATAAGTGTGGTTTGAGTAAGGAAATGCATGTAGAATCTTGGTTAGTGCAGTTGGCCACAGGTATGAAGAAAAGAGTTCACCATTGGATAAGAGCTTGTGCATTTGAGTTAAATGGCATGCATACAACAACACACTTGAACATACTGCTACTTAGTTCCTATAGTATGCTATTGTGTATGGATTGGTTATACCTTCACAAGAACAAGGTAGATTGCTATGACACAGTTATTGAATGTTTAGATGATAATAGGGAACCAAGAATATCTCAGGGAAAGAAGAAAGCCACATTAGTTATGATGGTGACAGCCATGCAGGCCAAGCACATTCACAGGAAAGGATGTGTGTTATTTGCAATTCATATCTCTAGTGACAAAGGTAAAGAAGTTGAGTATGTAGATGTGTTGAACAGGTATCCATTTTTGCAGCAGTTTCAGGATGTATTTCCAATAGATATTTCAGAGTTGCCACCGCACAGGGAAGTAGACTTTTCTATTGAGTTGGTACCAAGGGCAACTCCTGCATCAAAAGAACCTTACAGGATGAGTACGCCAGAGTTGGTAGAGTTAAAATTACAGTTGAGGGAAATGTTGGAAAAAGGGTACATTAGGCCAAGTGTATCGCCATTGGGCGCACTAGTGTTGTTTGTGAATAATAAATATGGCACTCTTAGACTATGCATTGACTACAAGCAGCTGAATAAAGTGACCATCAAGAACATGTACCCACTATCGAGGATCGACAATTTGTTTGATCGGCTAAAGGGAGCAACAATGTTCTCTAAGATCGACTTGAGATTGGGATATCATCATGTACGCATCAAAGAGCAGGACATCTACAAGACTACATTTAGGACCAGGTACAGGCATTATGATTTTGTTGTAGTTCCATTTGGTTTGACTAATGACCCGACTACATTTATGTGTTTGATGAATAGTGTGTTGCATCCTTACTTGGACAAGTTTGTGATTATGTTTATTGATGACATATTGGTATATTCTAAAAATGAGGAAGATCACATCGAGCATTTGGTAGTAGTGTTGAGCTTGTTAAGAGAGCATCAGTTGTATGTTAAGCTCAACAAATGTAGCTTCTTCCAGATTGAGGTACACTACTCGGGACATGTTGTCTACAAGGAAGGCATTGCAGTAGATCCAGAGAAGATAAGGGCCATCATGGTGTGGGTAGCTCCTAAGAACGTAAATGAGATGAGATAATTCATGGGATTGGCAGGTTACTACAGGAGGTTCACCAGGAACTTCTCACAGATCGCGTATCCTATTACATCATTTCATAGGGAAGGTAAGAAGTTTGATTGGATAGAGGAGTGTGAGGCCAGTTTTGAGCAACTTAAGAAGTTGTTGAAACATGCTCCAGTGTTAAATATCGTAGATCCAGATAAGGAGTTTGTAGTGTGTACATATGCTTGCAAGAGAGGACTTGGTGGGGTCCTTATGCAGGATGGACAGGTGGTATGCTATCAGTCATGGAACTTGAACGAGCACGAGAAGAACTACCTGACACATGATCTTGAGCTAGCAGTGATCATTCATGCACTGAATATGTGGATGCTCTATCTTCTTGGCAAGTGGTTTGTATTGATGAGTGACCACATTGGGTTGAAGTACTTGTTTGACTAGCTGAATTTGAATGCCAGGCAAGCTAGATGGTTGGGCATGATCAACGAGTTTGACTTCGAGATTAGGTACAACAAGGGAAAGGAGAACAGGGTCGTAGATGCAGGCGAGTGTAAGTAAATCACTTAGCAACGATGAGATCCTTGTTGAGATTGCAACAAGATGATGAGCTTAGTGGAAAGGAGTCGCCTTCACTAAGTGGGCCCGCAGGGTATTTTTGGCGCAAAGTCTATTTTTAGACTATGTCTATTTTTAGACATATGGATCATGTTCTATGAGTTGCGGGATGATATTTGTGGATGGTTGGTCAAGTCGGAAAAAATAGATGGACTTCTATTTTTAGACATATTGGGCGGAATCTATTTTTAGATTGCCAGTCTAAAAATAGATATGTCGAATATTATTAGCTCTTAATAATATTTGGACTCTAAACATTATCTTATCCTCTTGGAGCACTTTAGTTCGAGTCACGGATGTGGCACATGCAGCTGACAGAAGTAATTATGCTATTCCTAGGGTTTAGTGGAGCTATTGCATGGTTGACTTCAGTTAGAACTCATGTGACAGAGTTTGGTGGAGTTGATGAGACAATTAATGGAGTTGTGTTCAGTTTAACTTAGTTGAGATAGTTGTATCTAGTCTAACTGATTGATACAATTAGTGAGAGTGGTGTGAATTAATTATTAATTAATTCACTAATTATTAACTCATAAATCAACTAAAGAATACATCGGTTAACTGCAGTGCATGGACAGTTTCAGTGGAGACCAGTGGAGAGGTTAGGTGAAAGAGCAGTGTGACTATCAGTTGTGACTATACTGGTGCATGAGATTTGCACACACATTGATGGAGATGCCAATGAGGATTGCGCAGTACATACTGGTGGGATTCGAACTTGGATCTCAATGATTATCCATAGCATTAATTACGCAATAGAGGCTGGCTATCAAGTGGCAAAAGATTGGAGCATGTGTTTTGCTAGATCTAGCTTGATAGTGTGTAGCAATTGAGGGTGTGCATGAGAGCTTGTGAGGAGCTTTTGTACTATGATTGTTACATGATATCCATGACATATAATATACAGATAGTTGGGGTTTTCAGCTTTAAGCTTTCCCATTAACTACTGTGTTCATATGTGTGATTGTTTGTGGTTTTAATGTATGCATGCAATTGATTTTATTTCCGCATGTGATGATCAATGGTAGAATAGATTCTGTATTATGCATGAAGCTAAAATAGTGTGTGATCAGGAGAATCTCGGTGAATAATATCTCAATTATTCAAATTTTATACAATCCTATGGGAGAGACTTACAGGATAGGATCCTGTAGGTAAGCCAACGTGATCACAGATATATGGAGATTGTGCACAAGTTGCAGCAGGGTACAAGTACATGTACAAGTGTTGGTACCGGTACAAGTACAAGTGTTGGCACAGGTACATGTACATGTGTTGGTACATGTACATGTACATGTGTTGGTATAGGTACATGTATAGGTAATGGTACATGTACAGATACAGGTGTTGGCACAGACACAAGTACATGTGGTACAAGTATAGGTATGCGTGTACATGACTAGGATTACCGTCTCACAACAGATGGATTGGTTAGATTTAGAGACAGGATATATGTACCAAATAGTAGTGAGCTCAAGAAGGTGATTTTGAGGGAGTTTCATGTGAAACCATATTCGGGTCACCTGGCATACCAAAAGACATTGACTGTAATGAAGGGATTTTACTATTTTTCGAATATAAAGAGGTATGTGGAAAAGTTTGTAGCTAGATGTTTGGATTTTCAGATGGTTAAGGTTGAGTGTAAACATCTAGGTGGACTGCTATAGTCGATCGTGATACCAAAGTGGAAATGGGAGGTCATTTCCATGGACTTCATCACAGGTTTTCCTAAGACATCTAGGAAGAACGATTCCATTATGGTTGTTGTGGACATGTTGACAAAGGTTGCACACTTCATTCCAGTGAAGATTACAGACTCAGCTAGTGATGTAGCACAGGTGTTCATTAGAGACATAGTTAGATTGCATGGTGTTCCAAAGAAGATTTTGTCTGACAGGGATGCAAATTTCACTTCCAAGTTTTGGAAGTAGTTTTTTGTAAGTTTGGGCACTAAGTTGGCCTTTAGTACAACTTATCATTCGCAGACAGATGGACATACTGAGAGGGTCAACGAGATATTAAAGTATATGTTGAGGATGTATGTGAGGCATCAACCAGCAAGTGGGAAGAGTATCTTCCACTGGTAGAGTTTGCCTACAACAAGGGTATCAAGAGTTATTGAAGATGAGTCCATTTGAGGTTATGTATGGGTGGAGTTGCAACACTCCTATCATTTGGAGTGTTCTGGTTAACAAGGTATTGATTGGACCAGAGATGTTGGCATAAATGGAACAGGAAATGCAAGTTATCAAGCATAACTTGAAAGAAACGAAAGATAGAAAGAAGAGTTATGCATACATGAACAGGTTGTTCAAGGAGTTTCAGGTTGGGGATCAGGTGTACTTGCGTATTAAGCCCAAGAAGATCTCCTTGCGGATTAGATCGTGTGCCAAGCTGACATGCAAGTTTTGTGGACCCTTTAGGATCATTGAGAGGATCAGACTGGTGGCCTATCAACTTGCACTGCCTTCCACAGTGAAATTCCATGATGTTTTTCATATATTGTTGCTTAAGAAATATGTTAAATATGTTGATCATTTTATTGACTGGTCTGCATTGTAGGCGGAGCAAGAAGTAGAGTTCCAACCAGAATTGTAGTGCATTTTGTAGAAAAATATGTTCATGCTCCGAAATCTAGCAATAAAGAAAGTTAAAGTGAAATGGAAGCACTTTAGTCCCGATGAAGCTACATGGGAGATGGCGGATCAGATGTAGGCTAGGTATCCTTCCTTGTTTTCCAGTTGAGGCAAAGTAGTTTTGGTGTGATGTTGGTTTTGTTTAGCATATGTCTTGGTGAAGTTTTGGTGTGTGTTTTGATGTGATGGTTGGATGTATGTACATATTTATATGGATGTAAATACCGCCATGAGCTATGTTATAAAGCTCCAATAAGCGGTATGGTGTTATGTCATTATAGTTGTCATGTTGTTATGATGTCATGTTGGTTTTCTTTTAATCATGGTGATAATTGTAAATACTGCATCGATCTATGTTATAAAGCTCCATGGGCAGTATGTTTTATTTTTAGCAGTGCTGCTGAGGTATATGTGTGATTGAACATTGAGGACGGTGTCCCCCAAGGGGGGTGGTTCTGTAACAGTCATGGTGAAAATTCCATGTAATAAAGTTAAAATAATAACCACGGTTGATGGGACACATATTCCAAGCTGAATGTTGGACAAAACAACCTAGTGTGGGTGTTCACATGGTTTATTATGGCTAAGGAAATTGACAAAGGCTATGGCTGAGGCATTAAAGAGACAAAAAGTATTTTTGGCACATTTATTTATGAAAATAATGGAAATAAGGAGAAAAGGGAGATGAAAGGTCACATGTTGCACGTGATGGGGGAAAATGAAGAACATATAGGCCTCTTTGTAAAAGACATGAGGATCGAATTAGTACATTTTTTTTAGTTCGAGTTTTGAGCTCTCTCATTATTCTCACTCACTCTTGGACACAGAGTTTTTGGATCATTTTGGTATTGGACCAAGAAAATGAAGAAAGCAGGAAAAAGGAGGAAGAAAGCAAGGAGGAGCAGGAATCAAGTAGCTACAGTAGGATTCTTGGCAGGTATCGATTTGCATGTGTGTTTTCCTTGCTAGATCTGACATGCATGGTATTTCATGTGGTTCTTTTCTATCTTGGCATGGGTTTTTCTAGGTGTGACAGTGTATTCAGCCTAGCCTTGCCATTTCTGGATAGCCATGGTGTTGTGGTGTTATCATGTTTTGATTTAGCTGGATTACTGGATGGATTCAAAGTTGAGTGAGGTGGAACTCCGAATGATTATAGAACTAGTTCACCTGTTGCCTCGGTTTAGGGCCTAGTAATATGGGTTTGGATTGCGGTAATGCATGAGAGGTGGTGGGTACTCTCCATTTCAAGCCTAAGAATCCTGGGTTTGGCATTGCGGTAAAACCTGGAGAGTATGTCTTGGTTTAGGACCTAGTGAACCCTAATTCAGACTGTGGGTTGCGGTAAATCCTGAGAGACTAGGAGATAGGAAAATTCCTCATGGTTTAGGCAAAGAGAATCCGAAGATATACATGCTTGTGTTGCCTAGTGATTGGGGTTAGATCACGGTAAAGCCGGTTATGAAATTTTTATTGATGAGGGTGAGGTGGTTGAGCCTAGGGATGCCCTGATTGGTTATTTCATTTTAAGTCCCACATTCATGCTTGGAATATGGCTCGGGGGTGATTGGATGAAGTAAGATTTGGCTTAGCCAATCTATGGTTGGGTGGAACGTGGAAGTCACATCTTCGGTTGGTTTTTACATTTAGTAATGAAGAGCTCATTCCTTTGGTATTCGATATGAAAATGCACTAGTTATTATTTGGATTTCATTGATGTTATATCCATGGTATTTTTGTTTCTATTATGTTGGTTATAAGCTTATATTTTATCAATGATGATGTATGGCTCTATCTATGTTTATGCATGGAAATGAATATTCAATGAGTCTATGGTCAAATATATTGTATTTCATCTAATGATGTAAGGTAGCAATGCTTCTTAGTGATTCTCAAATAAGTACGAGACCCCTTTGCTTAAATCTTTTATTTATACATGTAGATGAAATGTTTGTGATATGTTTGACGAAATTCCTATCATGGCTAGGAGGGGTCCAGATGAGTTATTGATGATGTGATTTCTTCCATACCTTTGTTTTAATGTTATTTTCCCTCTCCTAAAGTTTCATGAAGTTCTAGGTAGTGACCTGGGTTATGGGGCTAAAAAGGTGGCTTAAATCTTGGAGTTGTAGGCACATAACTGACTTTTTTGGGCTCTCGTCACTACTTTGCCTTGGAATGCGAGCGGATATAGGTTGCTAGCCACCCGCTTGCCCTTACATGCCCACGACTATTGCTTAAAGGGGTAAAAAATCAGTCCCCCTTCAGGGTTAAAGGGTCTGGGAGGTTGGGTTACCTTCTGGAGGTGTTGTTGATGCCGTGTAAGGTTTGTTTTTCAGGTTTCTGCCGGTTCCACTTCCTTAAGGTCATTTAGGAGGTTGAATCTCATATTAGTAGCCTCTCGTCGCATGTTTACCCCGGTTGGTCGGTTACTTGGGTAGATGTGGGAAGGGGTGTTACATTGGTACGACCTTCATTATATAGATGAATGATAATCTATAATAGGATGGAGGAATAATCTTAGATGCTTCAGTGATTTGAGTGAACCTTTAGTGTAGTACCATTTCATGATCATGCATATGAAGTATTCATTCCATCATGCATATATTCTTCTTAGGATCGTCGGTTTCAAAGGTTAGAGAGGCAATCGTGGGTTGGTAGTTATGCAACCAATGACGATCACATGCCACAAGTATGGCAAGCAACAACTTGTCACACCTTGCATTGAAGGAAGGGTGCAATCATCCTTAAAACTCTGTTAAACAAAGGAAAAACTACAGTTCCGCAGTAGGTAAATGAAATATGTCCTCAAATATTAAGAAGGGTGGATAATAAGGCTATAAAAAATTCCCTCTAATATGTGAGGTTAGAAGAGGTATTGATGGTTGAAACACATTATACATACAAAGTCATGAAGCAACACAACGAAGGAAACACATATCAAGGAATTAGAGAGTACTCACAACTCGATGTTAAACAACATGAAGATATCATCCTTGAGGTAAGCATATCCATGCTTAGTACAAAAGTAAATCATGGTTGTTGACAATACATTGTGGATCCATCTAACAAGATTCAATATCATGGGCATAAAGGAATGCACAATAGATCTATGTCATAATCAAGAGATCATAGCCACACGCAAATACATGTGGATCCATGTCATAGTATTATTCATAGGCAGAAAAACTCCACTCCTAACAGGGGAGATATCACTCGATTAGGGTCCCAATTAAACCCCTATTCATTTAGTGTGTCGATACTCATCGGAACATAGGCCCGATTTTCTATATTGATTTAACCTAAAAAATGATAAAAAAAGCTAATTTAAACTATGGAAAATATATAACCTAAAATATTTACAAATAAATATTACCTAATTTATACAAATTGTTGGTGTTTAAGATGGGTTTTGAAATTGTAGCAAGAAAAGGCTCAATTTTGACTTGTGCCTTAGTCAAATTGAGTAATTCAATTTTCCACGTCAGTAGGACAACTTGGATGGTAGTTAACTTGTGTGACATGGCCTTGTCTACTAGTTTACTCAGTAAATTCGAGTTATAGGCTAAGAGTAGAGTTGTGCATGTATTGATTGCTAAGATTTAGCAATCTAGTTCAGTTATTTTTCAGTTGAACTGAGATAACTGAGCTCAAGTTACTAGTTGAGTCAGTTGAGTAGTATGACTATTATTAACTCATTAATCTCTCAGTTAACTAGTCAACCAACTAAAAAAATACCCAATCATGCATGGAATTCGAGTTGCCCAGTTGAGGTGGAGAAAAAGGCATGTTTGTATTTATATTTGTATATTGTTGAGTGTACAAGCTTTTTGATTGAGCACATGATCAATTCCTCAAGCTACTGTGCAAGGAAATAGGGAATTTCTCCTATTTTTTTAGGAGCTTAATTCCTCCAGGATGTGCAAGGAATTAGGAGGTTCGTTGAGGCTTGAATTGGCTAATTGTTGTCTAGATCAAAACAGGAAGTAGGAGAACATTTTTACAGTGCAGGGTGTGCTTCAAAGTTGAAGTAAGACATTGTAATTATTTCTCTTTCTCATATGAATTAATGCAAAGCAACAAAGGGGATTTTTTGAGTTGGGTTCTCGTGTAAAATTTTGTGTTCCTTGTGTTTTGATGGTTGCATGTTATTGCATGTGTTTCTATCATGTGCTTTCCTTTCCGCATAATAGCAGAATAATTTTTTGTCTCTTGATTTAAGTTTGATTTCATTAGCAATAGCAAATTTCTTGCAATTTCTACATGGTATCAAAGAAAAAATCACACTAGAAAACAGGTTCCAGATATTCTCTTAGAGAAATTTCAAATAACAGATTTGTGGTACATGAGTTTATCCAATGCAGGAGGACAGTGCAAGTTTCCATGAGGGAGCAGAGAGATTTCCCATAGGGAGATCGAGACTCAAAGGAAGTCTATTTTAAGAGGGAGCGACCCTATGGAAGCACAAACTCATTATTGTAGTAGTTGCAGCAGTAGTGTGGAAGCAACATGAAAGCAGTAGTAACAAGAGTATGGGTAGATCATAGTTCACTTTGTATGCAGCTATACCTCCAAGAGTGAGGTGGGGCGATGTATCCCCTTAGTCCCAAAGTTGCAAAGATTTGGGCAAGGTCCATAGAAGAGGAGTAACAATTGTAGTATACTCTTCTCATGGATCATTACCCTTGCTACAAGGGCCCATAGTATTAAGTGGCAGGGGGATCAATGTCAGTTGGAGCATTAAGATACTGAGGAGCACAAATCAGTGTTGATAGCAAAGTAGGAGGCTTAGCAGCAGAGCCAACAACAATGTAGATTTCCGAGTAGACACTGTAGAGACTAGTAACAGTCATATGCTCAGGAGATAATTCCAGCTTAGAGACACACTTGGTTTAATATTGGATGTTTCTCAGTTGTTGTTGTTCCAGTAGAAATAGCAACAATGAGAGGGAGTTGTGTTATAGTAAATTCATACATGAGCACGGTTGGGGTTGTGCAAAACCCTTTTCTCGCTAAGAGGGAGTGTTGAAATTGTAGCAAGAAAAGGTTCAATTTTGACTTGTGCCTTAGTTAAATTGAGTAATTCAATTTTCCACATCAACATGACAACTTAGATGGCAATTAACTTGTGTGGCATGGCCTTGTCTAGTAGTTTACTCAGTAAATTTGAGTTATAGGCTAAGAGTAGAGTTATGCATGTATTGATCGCTAAGATATTGCAATCTAGTTCAGTTATATTCAGTTGAACTTAGTTAACTGAGCTCAAGTTACTAGTTCAGTTAGTTGAAGGTCAATTGAGTAGTATATTTTTTGTTAACTCACTAATCTCTCAGTTAACTAGTCAATTAGGTACAAATAGACCTAGTCATGCATGGAATTCGAGTTGTCTAGTTGAGGTGGAGGAAAAGGCATGTTTGTATTTATATTTGTATACCATTGAGTGTACAGTCCTTTTGCACTGAGTAGGTGATCAATTCCTCGAGCTATTGTGCAAGGAAAAGGGAATTTCTCCTACTTTTTTAGGAGCTTAATTCCTCGAGGATTGCGCAAGGAATTAGGAGGTTGGCTAAGGCTTGAATTGGCTAAGTGTTTTCCAGAGCAGGTGAGGAAGCAAGAGAACAATTTTACTGTGCAAGGTGTGCTTCAAAGTTGAAGAAAGACATTGTAATTGTTATCCTTTCTCATCTGAATTAATGCAAAGCACCAGGGGGGTTTTTCCCAGTTCGGTTCCCTTGTAAAATCATTTTGTTCCTTGTGTTTTTGTTGGGTGTGTGCTACCTTCTTTCCACGACTAGATTCAGGCAAGTAGCGAGGGTTAAGAGGGGGTGGCCAACCCCCCTATGTTTGCGTTGGGTGCAGCAGGGGGTTTTGCAGGGGGGCGATAGCCCCCTGCATGAGGTTTGGGGTAGCACCCCGAGGAATTTTTTTGGACCCTATATTAGGTGGGCGGGCCTACCTATGGTTTTGTGCATGGATTTGCACATGGTTTTAGACACGATAGTTTTCTTCCCATGGTATTTTGTAGATCTAGTCAAGGGAATTACGATTGTGTTCTAATCTAGGGTTATTGGATTGGGGTTTATGAATGCTTCAGGATGTATATATATGTGTTGTAATATTGAAAGGAATATAATGAAAAATCAAGCTAGTAGTCCCGATTTGGGATTCAACAGAAAATATATGTGTATATATTTTTTATGCTCCCACTATTGTTTATTTTCAGTTTTAAGAGTTCGTTTGCAAATAATTTACATACAAGGTTAAAACCTACAATTTTGATGGTTGCATGTGTTTCTATCGTGTATTTTCATTTCTGCATAATAGTAGAAGAAATTTTTGGCTCTTGATTTTAGTTCGATTTCATTAGCAGTAGAAAATTTCTTGCAAATTCTACAACGGGAACATGTTATCCAATCAACAAGGGAAAGGGGGAAGATTACCCAAATGCAGGCCTTTAAGAGTTCTACAATTGTTTGGGTTAGTAAACTTTTTTTACTGATATGTGGGCTTAGTCAGCCACCTAAGAAATTTTTGCTTCTAGTAAGGGAGATTATATATGGAGCTAATTTGTGCTTATATATATATATATAAACGCAAACACACATACACACATGTGTGTGTATGTGTGTTTATTTGCATGCAATGTATAATATACTTTTACATGAAAAATGAAGCTATCTCAAGAATGAGAGCAAGTCTCGAAACTGTCATTTGAATATCATAAATTAAAAAAAATGATATATTTAAAGGTTAAAAAATAATCTAAATTCTCCAAATATATCAATGAATCATTATGCATTTCATTTCAAAAGAAAATAAATAAAAGCACGTTCTAATACTCTTTTGTCGGAAGTGATTTAATGAATGAAAGACTTTGAAAATGGAAACTGTTATCACTAGGTTAGAACAAATTGCACTATGTCAACCTCCAACCCAGCATAACTATTTCAAACCAACTTTTAACTGGAAGTTAACTCTTCCAGTCTAAGAGGGCTCTCTCAAATTACTTATAAATTTTTTGTATAAAACTCAAAACATCAGATGGTTAACTCTATTATTTTCATGTGCTTTTTGTAGGTGAAAGAGTGTGATGACTACCACCATTGGGCATGGATTCAACTAAGGAAAATCAATTACAAACAAATTTTTTTCATGGAAGTTGAGGAAATTTTGGCTGTAAAATGGTGTGAAATAAAGAATTTACAGTAAAAGCATAGAAAATGAAGGAAGTTGGAGCATCTAACATGAATTCCAAGTAATCAAATTTCTATGAAACTGATAACAACACATAAAACATTAAGATATAACCTATGAGCCAAAACATAATCTCAGGTGAAAAAGACAGTTTGTTGCAAATGTATATTAATTGAAGGAAAGGGTTTACAAAGGTGGTTCTCTCACATCATCCCTCAACCCTTATAAAAGTGAAAAAGTTACACATATATAGAGAGAGGACTTCATAACAAAAATCTGCGACTTGGGCTAGAATCGATGCACAACTAAGAGACCTAATTCTAATTGAATTACAACTCATGGAGCCTTTGTAAGGATATTTTCGTTTCAACAAAATTTGAAAACAAAAAGGAGTCTCCTATCATTTAAGAACTCAAAAAATTGTGTTGATGACCCTTATCGAATGAAACCAATTGTTGATGCTCTGGAATGTTATGCTCTTGCCACATGTATGCTGACCTGTTGACCTGTTGAGTTGTCTCCCTAAAAATAGGAGTTCATAGGCTGATGATGTGGACACCTTAGACCTGTTTTCCATCCAATACCTTATTGTCTGATTACCCAAAAACTCATCATAACTTCATTACGCAGAAAAAACAGAGTATAGGCAGTTTTGTAGCAAACTTTGGTAACAAATGCAAAAAACACCTTTTTGCTACCCATTTGACCTTTCTGATAGTTCTAGGGTCTTCATTGATATTTATTAGCTAAACACATGCCATAAGTACTCCCTTAGCTGAGATTTTAACTTTCTTTTTCCTCCATGAAAAGCTATAACAATTTCATAGCAAATATTCACCTTAACTACAGGGAATTGCTACGAAATTGTAAATTTTCTAATTTTTTTATTTTTTATGGTTTCTTCTGCTTTCTCTGGTACCTTTTTGATCTTTCTGCAAGTTTTGAAGTGTACTCTCATGTATTTTAGCTAAATAAATAGCATCAGAACTCCTTTATCTCAAACTTTCTCTTGCATTTTCATCAATGATAAGCTACAATAGTTTTGTAGCAAATTTTCATCTTACCTATGGGGGGTTGCTACGAAATTTTTGAATTCTCATATTTATTTTATTTTATTTATTTATTTATTTTTAATGATTTCTTCTGCTTTCTTATCACTCCTAATAGCCCATTCAACCCTGTATGTTGCTGAAACTAGTGTTTAAATATAATATAGGCAACAATGAGGATTTTACCGTATTCAAGAAGTGTCATCTACTTCAGCAAAAATCTTGAGATTTCGTAGCAAAAACAACTCAAAATAGAATGAAATCGATGGAGAATGAGCTTTTGTGGTGTGAATAATTTGGGGATAATGAATAAAAAGGTAAACTCTGACACACACTTATCATCTATAAAAAGGTAAGTTTTTTTAGTTTTTTTCTTTTTTTTTTTCTTTCTTTTTACACTGGACTTGATATGAATTTATGCAAAACTGTATAAATGCCAATCATGACCAAATAAGCCCGACACACATGGAAGTGGCTTTTAACCTTTATGATTGACCCCATTTAAACTCAAATTGACCCTACATAATGACAAGATGACCAAATGACACTTCGTACATGAACTTTTATTTTGAGAAAATTTAAAACCCTAGCTAATTTGACCAATTGACTCAAAAAATATTTCTAAGTGTTATCATGGATAAAATAAACCATAAATTTATATAACAAACTTATAAAAACACATAGCATTCCATGCACAAAGATATTCACCAAATGAATTACTAGGTCTTCAAAAATTCAACTCCAAATTTGATTAAAAATATTAGTTTGATTGTAGTTCAAATGGCTTTGATCCAGATTTATGCAGGAATGCAACAGAATACAGAAATAACCATAAACATAGAAATACAGTAGAAATAGGGCTTCATTTCATTAATATCAAATCACAGAAATATGCTTACAAACATGATGGAAATAAAATAGCTAGGGTGCTGGTAGCGAATATCTGAGAAGAGATGTGGTGGCTACAGACCTCGGAACTGTGTTACAATGAGGCTCGAGGGCCTATTTATTATGGAGAAACAATGGAGAACTCTAAACGTCCAAAAACCTAACCCTAGGAGATGAAGCGCCAAAACTATGGGCCTCGTTTGGGTAAATTGGTGTTTCAACTTCCTCGGGATGTAACTTCGGCATACTATCTCCGTTTGGGGCCTCAAAACGGCTCCGGAAGTTCAGGACCCGAAAAACTACTAAAAATATTAAGTTGTGAAAAAACTGAAAGAGACAATGGTGGGGCCCCAAGTGGAATAGGCGGGTGGCCACCAATATCCACTTGGATTAGGCTTCCAACCCATTCCTCATTGAAAAGAGTTTTATAAATAATAAAGAATAGGAAAATGACAAGAAATACATTGTTCCTATTTTCCTCAAACTGATATCTAAATATAAAAAAATATGATCTTTCAAGGATATTTTCTTGCGATTAAATATCAACATTTGATCTTCTTTATTATTGCATATCCTCCTCTTAAATTGTTTGGATTTGATTCCTTTTATTTTCCCATTAACATTACGTATGTATCATTTCAAATCCACACCTTGTCACTAATCAAAAAAAAAAAAAGAGAATTAAAAATAAGAAAAATAAAAATAAATCATGAAAAATAAGAACCACAAGGTTTACAAATTTCTTTCATTTTATTATTATTATTATTATGGAATTTCCACTATCAATTTAACAAGAATATTTTTTCCAACTTATTCCTCAAACTTTAGCTTTCCAACAAGTTATTTTGCAGTCATTTTGGCCTTTTGAAACTCAATATATAGCCATCAGAAGAAAACTCTCAAAAACCTTCGTTTTAATTCATGGGTTAATCTTCACCGTTGATATACAAATTTAATTCATTATCCCACACGCATTGTGGGAAGGAATTTCATGGTGTTTATGATGTTATTGCCTCCCATCATAAATTGTATAAAGACTTAAAGGAAGATTTAGAAAGTGGAGCCCACGCCAATACTTTGCATGCACATATGCATATTCGTGTTCCTAAGAATATGGGTATTCGTGTGTGAAACTAATGTTCAAAACTATGAATGGTTTGAACGGATCCGAGAAAAAATATATCGACTAAAGAACCAATTGAGTGTGAAATATTCTGGATCAGAGATATAAGAACTAATCAGTTTAGAATTGATACTTATAAATGTATATGAAAACAGGAAGAAAACAGTAGAACCCCCAACAATTGGACATCTAGATAATAAACAATACAAAAAAAATGACAAAGGACATATTAATCCATCATTTCCATCATTACGTTCATAAATTATCAAGTCATTGAATTCTTGGATATATAGATCTAAATAAAATCAGGGTAACAACTGGAAGAAAACAGAGATGAGACCCCCTCATGCCAGATGTCTAGATGTATCTAAACCAATTCAAATAATAATAAATGAAAGGACACTTCATCAATCCACATCATCCGTTGCATCAATTGTCAAGTCAGTTTGTTCATTGGAACGATTCGCCACATCGACTCGGGGACACGTCATCTTGATTAGTCAAAATTTCACTTCATCATCCATGTTAGCTACCACATTACTTGTCATATCAACATGGCACATCACCAAAAATGACAATAATGCAAAACTTCTAAGGGCTATAACTTTTCATTTAGAACTCGAAATGAGCAAAATTTTATATCACTTTGATGGAAACCTCAAAAATGGAAAATTATGAAAAAAAAAAGAATCAATCATAAAATAATGGAAAACCAAAGAGAATAAAAAGTGCTAAACAATCCAAAAGAACTGAAAATCAATCCAAGTAAGATGAAATGATAATAAAAAATAAAATGAATGGGGGACCCTTGATTTTTTCCTAAAAATTAAGGGGAGACGTTGAGGCTCGACAAATGGTGATGTGTTGGGCAAAGCAATTATCTTTGTTAATGGCATTTAAGTTTATAAAAATGAGATGATGTGTTTCACAAAATTCTTAAACATTGTATAAGGTTTCATGTATCCCATATAAGACAAATTTAACAATATAAATTCAAAAATTTTGAGTACTTGATATCTACTCTATCTTTAACAATGAATCCAAAATAAGGAAATTTAATTTATATTACTCTCATAGTATTGAATAGAAAATGTAAAACTATGGAGTTTTACGATAAGCATACATCTATTAGGTGCATAGTCTACCTATTTTTCTCGACATCACTTCGCTGGCCGCGAGCATTCATAGCCTCGACAAAGATGTCTTGGTACCATACAAGTATGGCCTCCCAGTACCATGCAAGCATGGCCTCGTTGCCAATGAGTGTCCATAGCCTCGACAAGTTTACTTATACTTCCCACACTTTCTAGTGCTTTAAATTCCCTTATATTAAATTTCATATTTTAGATTTAATTTGTAGAAAATTGCATTACGTAATTTGGTGAATAGAGTTGGGTGGTACAAGAGATGATTTTATTTTATAGAACATATATCATAATTTAAAATTTTGACCCTAAATGTTTCCCTTAAACCATCAATATAAATAATTTATTTAATGTGGTGGACTATAGTGCGGGATACAAAGAAAATATTGGCATGGACTCTTTCCTATACTTAGAAAGAACCATTACAATTTGAAATGTATCAATGTTGCTCCATTAACTTTAATCAATACAAAAGAACTGAAACTTAATGTCTATGTTTAAATATAAATAAAACCCTAGAAAAAAGTACATATCTTAGTTGTGTAGCCTTGAAAAATTTCCCATATGAAAAATTTGAAAACATAATAAAATTAAAATTTGAAACCAAATCAAAAGTGAAAAAAAAAAAATACATTGCTTATTCTCACCAAAATTAGGCCCAAAGCATACTTAATCATATTATAGAAGCTATCGAAGGGCTCATAATATGATATGTGCATTTTATGAGACATTTTATTGAAACATAAAACAAAAGCAAACAAAGAGCTATCATGAAACAACAAAATGTAACATAAACTAATAAGATAAAACTCTGAATATACGATCATCTCAATCAAGGAAAAAAATGTAAAGCCAATATCTTAAATCAAAATAGAAAGAAGGAACTTGGTTCTAAGGGATATATTGAATTGTAAATTTGAACTCTTGTCCCCATTAGATCTTTCAATTACATTGTTTTCATTTAAATTAAGATTAAGTGTTAGGTCCCTATATTACTAGTGTAGTCCCTTATTGTTGTTAGTGTAGCCCCCTTATTGTTATTGTTGTACCCCTGTAGCCCACATATTGTTATTATTGTGCTCCATAAAAGCCACTATTGTTATTGTTGTGTCCTTACATTATTATTATTAGGTCGGATATGATTATATTGTGACCACATGGACTCCTATATATAGAAATGAGGTTTTGTCATTTGTATCATCCAAGAATTGTTCATTTATGTAATGTAAAGGAGGTTTCCCCCTCGAAGTGGCTGATTTCTAAGGGGTTGATCTCTCTTTTCTTCTATTTTTGGAGTTGGTTTCATAACATTAATATATATAAAAGTTCTTTTACTAATGTAAGATATGTAGCCCCAAGGGTTAGTTGAATGGTCGAGTTCCCGTTGCTACGTACCTTTCCGATTGGTAGGTCCCTTAGGGTTAGGCCCCGCTAATTTGGCCGACAAGATTTGATTCCCTTCGACCTTGATATGCCTATATTTTCCCATGGATGTAGCGGCCTCCAACTGTCCGTGAACCACCATTAGAGAAAAAAAAAAAAAAAAAGTAGATATTCAGGGTTTTTTTATTAAAACCAAATAAGGTAAATGAATCTAAAAAAAATAAAATAAAAATAAAAGAAGATGTTGAGATATTTAGGGTTTTTATTATTAAAACCAAATAAGGTAGATGAATCTAAAAAAGGAAAAAAAAGAAAAGAAAAAGAGAAGATGTTGAGATATTCAGGGTTTTTTTTTTTTATTAAAACCAAATAAGGCAGATGAATCTAAAATAAAAATAATGAAAAATAAAAGAAGATGTTGAGATATTTGGGGTTTTTTTTATTAAAACCAAATAAGGCAGATGAATCTTAAAAAAAAAAAAAAAAAAAAAAAAAAAAAAAACCAATGCAAGAGATGTTGAGATATTCGGGGTTTTTTTACTATTAAAATCAAATAAGGCAGATGAATCTAAAATAAAAAATTGTTCAATCCTAAAGATAAATTCCAAACTAAATGTACAATTATGATATCGATGTTAAAATATTTCATGAATCTGGTTACATCAATTTGTTCTCTTAAAATGATTCTTGCGTCACAATCTTAAAAACAAACTAATCATGTCAAACATTTCATACCTACGTCTTTATAATTCTTAATAGATAATGAGAAGTCAAAGATAGGACTTAAACAACAATATTTAACGAATGTAATTATGAGAAAGATGATAAATAACTAAGAGAGATGAAAATGTAAAGTAAACTTCCTTGAATGTATCTTGATTATGATTCATCTTCAGCTTGATGCATCACTATCAAGATTGTTATCTATTTTTGAAATAAGAAAATAAGGAATTGACACAACACTAATATTCCTTATTATCTTACAATTGATATTCCAAATGATGAGGAGTTGAAATTATTACAAAGTCACCACTTAATGTTTCCCATTTTCAAAATGTATGTCATTGATCAAAATAATATTGGGTATATATATATATATATATATATATATATATATATATATATATATATATATATATATATATATATATATATATGGCATTGGTGAGGCTAAATCATAGTCATGTCCAAGAATAACATCCAAATAGGGCAGGGAATTGAACCGGTGACTTAACATCTACGAGTGCCTTAACAACGCACCTGATCACTGTATATCTAAGACCCCGTGGACAAGATTATTGGGTATAATTATCTGCACATGAGAAGCATCAAACATATAAGGATATAAATAATAATGAATATTAGAAATTAAGAAATGGTGAGATTTACTACTAGGAGTCTCCTCAAAGGAAATATACTTTCCTAAATCATTATTACTTGTTAATTCATCATTAAAAAGCTTTTATCTAGGATTTTTTTTTTTACAAAGTCAGTTTCTATATTATATTCGAAAGAAAGAAAGAGAGGGAGAGTTCCTCGTTACATTCTGTTCGAATTGAGGACATCCAAGGAGGGGTGCAAAGACAAAATTCCAAGCCTCCATTGTGTCGACTATTCATACTATACTGCATTACAGATTCAAGGTAAATTCTACCAAACTGCGAAAGCATGAGATCGAATTTAAAGGACATGAGCAAAAGAGAGAGAGGAGGAATGAGGATTAGTCAATGCTGATTGGCTGTCCAGTTGATGCATCAGTGTTGTCTTGATTGTCTTCAGGATTGGGATTTCTGACATTGTTTGAGTTGGAACAAGGAGCCAAGCATTTTTCTATCATGTATTTTTTATAGGACTAAGCCTGTTGCTGGAGAAAGGTTGTATCCACTTGGTGTTTTTCTTCCATGATCTTCAACTTTCCTCAAATTAGAGCCATTTTTGCTTGAAGCTCTGCACAGTGAAAATAATTTTCGCTTCTCATGGTGTCTCCAATGGTCTGAGTTGGGGATCGCATGACAAACAAATGAGGAGTTGAGGAGCAGTGATGGTTCACAAGGACTCAAAGGATGCAGGAAGACAGGGCAGCGAAGATAGATTCCAAAATGAGATCTTTGAACCGCGATGGAGTGAGGTCAAAATATCTGCAAGAAAAGGCAGGAAGTAGAGTAATATGCGAGATAGTAGAGTCTGAGATGAGGAAAACGCATGACCACTCAAGAGGAATAATACCGAAATAGCAGGGTCGATGCCTTATCCGAGGTAGAGGGGAGCAATCGCAAAAGCAGAGAAGTTGTGACATAGAGTAGGAAGAGAGAAAATAAAGAAGGCAGGCTGGCGGGTAGGGAGGAACGAGGTGAGATTTATGAGATGATAAGGTCATGGGAGAGGCGTTTCTGTTGGTAAGGGGAGCTTTGACCAGCTCAGACAGAATCTCGCAGAGATTCATACGAGAGAGATATCATGGCAGGGAGGAAAAAGATGTGCCATCTTGGCTGAATAATTGACCGACTGGTCTACTGCAGGGTTTGTTAGCCAAGATGTATTCTTGTTTCTTGTTAGCTATGAGAATATGGTAGAAAGAAATATCCTTAATATCTTTGATCATGATATGACATCTGTTGATGAGCCTGTAGAGAGCGATTTTGGAGGTTTCTTTACCATTTATCATCATACTAATTATAATGGTTGAGTCTTCGAATATCATAGTGTTATATATATTGAGGCTCTTGATCATTTGGAGACCTTTGAATAGAGAATAGGCCTCAACTCTGTTGTTTGATAGAGTGCGAAGCCCCCATTCAAAGGAAGTCAAAACGCTGCCATGTTCATTCTTAATGAGACCTCCTGCCCCAACAATGCCTGGGTTGGACTTTGATGCTCCATCAAAGAAAAATGCAGGTCTTTTGCGTCCTTCCATCCACTCGATGAACTATTTTTCCTTGAGCCTTATCTTCCATTGTTCCTTTTGGGGAGTTTGCATGACAAGAGTTTTACTATGACCAGGATTTTCAAGAGCTCTCCCCAAAAATGTTCTTTCTTCAGCTTGAAGGTCGATGAAGTTGATATGGCTATTGCTTTTGGATAAAATCATCTCAACGGAGAGACTCCTGGTCTTGTTTTGAGCCTTCCTTGGGCAAGGTTTTTTGTCCTGAAAAATCATCTTATTCCTTGCTAGCCAGATACTCCAGAGAAGCACGTATGGGAGGGTGTCCTAGACCCTTTTGGCGATGTTCTTGCTCTTTTTTCCCCAGGGATATCCTTTTTTCCAATTGTTTATCAACTTGGAGATCAAACTGATAGATGCTAATTCAATATGGGAGAAATTCGTGAGATCACACCAGCACTGATTGGCAAAGGGGAACCTCACAAATAGATGGAAATCAGTCTATTCATCTTTTTGACAGAGGGGACATCTGGAGGGACCACAAATACCTCTTTTTTTTTTAAATTGTCAGAATTCAATATATTACATTTGAGCATAATCAAGATGAACATTTTTATCTTTGAGAGGGCTTCAGATTTCCATGTGAGCTTCCATATGGGTCATAAAGAGCCTAGAAAATCTCTGCTTCAAACATTGGGGAAAACCACCCGGTCGGGACCTTAAGACAGCTCCTTTTCCGTTTGGAATGCAGTTTCGGCACAATTTACTATTTTTAGCAGTTTTTCGGGTCCTAAACTTCCGGAGCCGTTTTGAGGCCCTAAACGACGTTTTTTGGGAAAACGGAGAGCAACATGGTCCAATTCCATGGACCATGTTGCTCGTTCCAAATTTGTAGTCCTCGGATAGATCTTTCTAACGAGGTATGGTACGCGTCAAATGGAGATCGTATGCCAAAGTTACGCCCCTGGGAAGTTGAAACACCAATTTACCCAAACGGGGCCCATAGTTTTGGCGCTTCATCTCCTAGGGTTAGGGTTTTGGCTGTTTAAGATTTCCCATTGTTTCTAAATGATAAATAGGCCCTCGAGCCTCATTGTAACACAGTTCAGAGGCCTGTAGCCACCACATCTCTTCTCAGAGATAGCTACCAGCGCCCTAGCTAGTTTTATTTCCATTCTGTCTGTAAGCAAATTTCAGTTCTTTGATATTAATGAAATGAAGTGTTATTTCCGCCGCATCTCTGTATTTATGGTTATATGTTTATTCTGTTGCGTTCCTGCATAAATCCGGATCAGTGGTATCAGAGCGGTCTGCTTTTTCTCGATCCTTCTTTGCATGTCCCTAACGAGGTCGGGGTATAAGGAGCTAGGGCTCGATCTGGTGGAACCTTTGCAAGATCAGCCTCGCAAACCTTGACGGACGCCCATGGGGGACGAAAAGAAAGATGAGGGAGCAGGAGATCCTATCAAAATATTTCTTGAGGAGGCCCTCGAAAGACAAAGGAACGTGATGATGGATAACTTTGCTCAGATCCTTCAACGGCTACCCACCGGCGGCGCATCTGCATCCAGCAGCCACTCTGGAGGCACGACTCCTTTTAAGGTACAAGTAAATTTTGACATTCCCATATTTGAGGGTCAAATAGATGTAGATGCCGTAGCTAGATGGTTGAATCTGTTAGAAGGATATTTCTCGGTTCATGACTTTTCAGACCGGGAGAAGATAAATTTTGCACTCCTCAAAGCTACCCCCCATGTTAAGGACTGGTGGGAAACCTACTGTGAGAACAAGGACCAGACACAACCCTCTCTGTTCTCAGCCGTACCAACTTGGAATTCTTTCCGAGACGCCATCAAGGAACAGTACTATCCCATGGGGAGCTATGAGGACAAGTACATACAATGGACCACACTGCGACAACAAAGGGATCAAGATGTGCATGAGCTGACGAATCTGTTCCATACCCTCGCGCACAAAGTTGGGTATCAAAGATTCGTAGAAACATCTCGGTGCTAAAGTATCGCAACACCGCACAAATACATTCAGAGAGGAAATGGAGTTCCTTGACATCTCCTCGCTTGGTACGGCATACCCAAGATGGCCGCCAAGATTGGAGCAGAAATTCGCGTAGTGAAGGACTTTGATTCCATGATTCAAAAGCAAGGGAGTGTGCTCAAACTCAGAACAAAGGACAGAGCCAAGGCATGGCGGCTAAAGACAACCCGTCAAAGCCACAAGAAAAGAACAACACCGTAAAGCCAAAGAAGGACACGGGAAAGTGGTGTGAGTTCTATAAGAGCTCCACTCACAACACAAGTGAGTGTCGGGCCAAGCAGTCGCTAGTGGCCGAGATGAGGGCTTCTGAGTCAGATGCATGCTCCGACTCCGAATCAGAACCTGAAAAGGGGAATGAAAAAGGGAAACAGATTATTGATGCGGAGCCCAACACCATTGTTGCCACTACAAAGGTCCAGAAGGAGGAACCGGAAGATCCAGAGGAGGAGGAACGTCTCTTCCACTCCCAGATGTGGGTAAAGGGCTCCCCTATACAGTTCATTGTCGACAATGGGAGCCAAAAGAACCTCATTTCAGCAGACGCCGTGAAGCGGTTGGGCTTGCCGACCACAGCTCACCCACATCCATACACCATCGAGTGGCTTCACCAAGGACGAGATCTCCGCGTCAGCCAGCAGTGCCGCCTTCCCTATAGCATCAAGCCCTTCACGGATGAGGTATTATGTGACGTTGCTCCTATTGATGTTTCTTATGTATTATTAGGACAACCATACTTGTGGAAGCGTCATGCTGTGTATGAGTCTCGACCTCATGCTGTTATTATTACTTTGGGAAATAAGTTGTACAGGATACCAGAGGTACCACCTCCTACGACTATCTCTTTGGTTACTGCAAAACAATGCAGTAAGCTCATTTCCCAAACCAGGAAATTCGTTTTCCCGATGATCCGCCCCCAGGGCAAGAAGAAGACTGTGGCCACGACCTCCAGACAGGGCTCCTCTGCACAACAACAACAAATGGATAAGGTTGTGGAGGAGTACGGGGACATATTCACCTCACTCACAGGGGTTCCTCTGCACTGTCAGGTCAAGCAACGCCATTGATCTCGACTCCTCGGTGCGCTCAAGTACTTAATGGACCGACGACGGCCGCTCTCCGTTTCGAGAAATGATGAAACTGAAATGAAGCAGAGCTTATTGCGGTAAAGCACACATCGCATCAAGTTCATCGCCCGGGGAGCCCTCGATCGTGAGCAGGCCGGGCTGAAGGATGGGACGTGGAGACTCTGTATTGACTATCGGGCATTGAACAAGATCACTGTCTGGAATAGGTACCTAATCCCACTGATTGATGACCTTCTGGACCAACTCAAAGGTGCAAAATATTTCAGCAAGATCGACCTGAAGTCTGGGTATCACCAGGTACCAATTGAACCCTCCGATGTGTGGAAGACTGCCTTCAAAGCCAAGGAAGGCCTTTTCGAATGGCTGGTCATGCCTTTCGGGTTGACGAATGCTCCCGCCACCTTCATGAGGATGATGGATGACATCTTGCGTCCATTCACCAACTCATTTGTAGTGGTGTACTTGGATGACATTCTGATCTTCAGCCAGACTTGGGAAGAGCACCTTCACCACATCCAACAAGTCCTCCAAACACTGCGGCAACACAAGTTGTGTGCCAATTTGGAGAAGTGCACTTTTGGCATGACCCAGGTTCAATATCTGGGATACATTATTGATGAAAGGGGGGGTGCATGTGGATCCAGCCAAGATCCAAGTCATTCGGGATTGGCCAGCCCCAACCACTATAACAGAGCTTCGCAGCTTTCTGGGTCTTGCTAATTTCTATCGGAGGTTCGTGCTGGGATTCTCTCATATCACTTGGCCCTTGAGTCAAGTCACCAAGGGAGGAGCGAGAGAAAATTTTTTTTGGTCGGAACCTCAACAGAAGGCGTTCACAGAACTGAAAAACCGCCTCTGTTCTGCCCCAGTGCTCACTTTACCAGACTTGCAACAACCATTTGAGATCGAGACAGATGCCTCTGACTATGCTATTGGGGCAGTTCTTACTCAACAGGGACATCCAGTGGCATTTCAAAGTGAGACATTGTCTGACACAGTTCGCAAGTACCCCACATATGACAAAGAAATGTACTCCATTGTGCAAGCTTGTCGACAATGGAAGCATTACATTTTTGGGAAGGAAACAATCATTCACACAGACCACAGGCCCCTGCAGTTCATACAGACACAAGGGAAGTTGCAGAATGATCGCCATCAGAAGTGGTCTACATATCTGCAACAGTTTCATTTGAACATCAAATATAAGAAGGGTAGCACCAATCATGTTGCAGACTGCCTCAGCCGACCACCGATCGTGGCGCTCACCACTGTGCTCAACTCTTGTGGGCACGAGACTTCTGATTGGCCGCTTCTCTATGAGAGTGACCCAGAATTCGGCCAAACTTACAAGGCACTCTTGGGGGTACGCAAGTTCCAAATTTTCACCTCCAAGATGCACTTTTATGTCACATGGGACACCTTTGTGTTCCTTCAAGCGAGCGTGCCAAGATGATATGGGAAGCACACTACAGTCGAGTCGCTGGGCATTTCAGGGTCGAGAAAACCGTAGCAATCCTGCAGAAGTATTTCTATTGGCCGAACCTTCGAAAGGAAGTCGAGAAGCACATCAGATCCTGCACTGCTTGTGCCATTGCCAAACCGACCATCAAGAAGTAAGGCCTATATACTCCTCTACCTACCCCTAGTCGACCTTGGGAATCCATCTCCATGGATTACATGTCGGGCCTGCCTTCTACTAAGCAGGGAAATGACTGTGTTTTTGTGGTCGTCGATAGATTCTCGAAGATGGCCATTATGGCAGCCTGCAAGAAGAATATCACAGCAGAAGCCACTGCTAAACTCTTCTTTGAACGAGTGTGGGTGCACTTTGGGATCCCACAATCTATCATATCAGATCAGGATAGCAGGTTCCTCAGCACATTTTGGTCCAGCCTCTGGTCGATGTTGGATACCAAGCTCACCAAGTCCACAGCTTTCCATCCCCAAACAGATGGCCAGACAGAGGTCATCAACAGAATGATTGTACACATTCTGCGTATGTACAATTCAAAGCATCCACGCACATGGGACGAGAGCCTCCCTTATGTACAACATAGTTATAATCGGGCTCTCCACAGTTCAATCGGCCATAGCCCCTTTCAGGTGGGCTTGGGATTCCAACCACTATGTCCCATTGACGTAGCCATGCCATTTTCCACTGCTCAGGCCAATTCAGCTCATGTCCAGTCTGAAGTTGACAAAGCCAGTAGCTTCATCGAGCGCATTCAACACATCCGCCAACAGGTTCATGATATATTGGACAGAGCCAATGCCAAGTACAAGCAACGCCATGATCAACACCGGGTGCCACACAACTTCCAGGTGGGTGAAAAAGTATGGCTACATTTGCAGAAGGAGCGCCTCACTGGACCCCACCGCAAGCTTCGCCCGCTCCGATACGGGCCGTACACCATCACCAAGGCTGTAGGGAACAATGCATTCGAGCTTAGTATTCCACCATTCCTTGGTCTGCACCCAGTCTTCAATGTGGATCGCCTTCGCCCTTACTTCCCACCTCTACTGGACACCTCGGACATTGCAGAACAACTCACACCAACAGAGTTAAACCCAGACTGCATGGAACAGGCCACCACAGATTGTATCATGGACATGCAAATCAAGAACACTCGTCAACAGCAGATCCAACTGTATCGGGTTGTCAAAGCCGGCCAACTCCTGCACCAAGGAAAGTGGTTCACCAGGGACCAAGTTCAGCAGAAATTTCCTCATCTCATGGAGGAACTTAACGCAATGGGGACCATTGCTTCCTAAGGGGGGAGGAATGATCCAGGTGGATATTGGTGGTCACCCGCCTATTCCACTTGGGGCTCCACCATTGCCTATTTCAGTTTTTCAGTTTCAGCACAGTTTACTATTTTTAGCAGTTTTTCGGGTCCTAAACTTCCGGAGCCGTTTTGAGGCCCTAAACGACGTTTTTTGGGAAAACGGAGGGCAACATGGGTCCATGGACCCATGTTTCCTGTTCCAAATTTGTAGTCCTCGGATAGATATTTCTAACGAGGTATGGTACGCGTCAAACGGAGATCGTATGCCAAAGTTACGCCCCTGGGAAGTTGAAACACCAATTTACCCAAACGGGGCCCATAGTTTTGGCGCTTCATCTCCTAGGGTTAGGGTTTTGGCCGTTTAGGATTTCCCATTGTTTCTAAATGATAAATAGGCCCTCGAGCCTCATTGTAACACAGTTCAGAGGCCTGTAGCCGCCACATCTCTTCTCAGAGATAGCTACCAGCGCCTTAGCTAGTTTTATTTCCATTCTGTCTGTAAGCAAATTTCAGTTCTTTGATATTAATGAAATGAAGTGTTATTTCCGCTGCATCTCTGTATTTATGTTTATATGTTTATTCTGTTGCGTTCCCGCATAAATCCGGATCAGTGGTATCAGAGCGGTCTGCTTTTTCTCGATCCTTCTTTGCATGTCCCCAACGAGGTCGGGGTATAAGGAGCTAGGGCTCGATCTAGTGGAACCTTTGCAAGATCAGCCTCGCAAACCTCGACGGACGCCCATGGGGGATGAAAAGAAAGATGAGGGAGCAGAAGATCCTATCAAAATATTGCTCGAGGAGGCCCTCGAAAGACAAAGGAACGTGATGATGGATAACTTTGCTCAGATCCTTCAACGGCTACCCACCGGCGGCGCATCTGCATCCAGCAGCCACTCTGGAGGCGCGACTCTTTTTAAGGTACAAGTAAATTTTGACATTCCCATATTTGAGGGTCAAATAGACGCAGATGCTGTAGATAAATGGTTGAATCTGTTAGAAGGATATTTCTCGGTTCATGACTTTTCAGACCGGGAGAAGATTATTTTTGCACTCCTCAAAGCTACCCCCTATGTTAAGGACTGGTGGGAAACCTACTGTGAGAACAAGGACCAGACAGAACCCTCTCTGTTCTCGGCCGTACCAACTTGGAATTCTTTCCGAGACGCCGTCAAGGAACAGTACTATCCTGTGGGGAGCTATGAGGACAAGTACATACAATGAACCACGTTGCGACAACAAAGGGATCAAGATGTGCATGAGCTGACGAATCTGTTCCATACCCTGCGCACAAAGTTGGGTATCAAAGATTCAGAGAAACATCTGGTGCTAAAGTATCGCAGTTGCCTGCACAAATACATTCAGGAGGAAATGGAGTTCCTTGACATCTCCTCGCTTGGTACGGCATACCGGTATGCTGCCAAGATTGAGCAGAAATTCAAGCAGAAGAAGCGAGACTTTGGATCTGCGAATCAAAAGCAAGGGAAAGGTGCTTCCAAACCGCAAAACAAAGGACAGAGCCAAGGCATGGCGGCTAAAGACAACCCGTCAAAGCCACAAGAAAATAACAAGACCGCAAAGCCAAAGAAGGACATGGGAAAGTGGTGTGAGTTCCATAAGAGCTCCACTCACAACACAAGTGAGTATCGGGCCAAGCAGTCGCTAGTGGCTGAGATGAGGGCTTCTGAGTCGGATGCATGCTCTGACTCTGAATCAGAACCTGAAAAGGGGAATGAAAAAGGGGAACAGATTATTGATGTGGAGCCCAACGCCACTGTTGCCACTACAAAGGTCCAGAAGGAGGAACCGGAAGATCTAGAGGAGGAGGAACGTCTCTTCCACTCCCAGATGTGGGTAAAGGGCTCCCCTGTACAGTTCATTGTCGACAATGGGAGCCAAAAGAACCTCATTTCAGCAGACGCCGTGAAGCTGTTGGGCTTGCCGACCACAGCTCACCCACATCCATACACCATCGGGTGGCTTCACCAAGGACGAGATCTCCGCGTCAGCTAGCAGTGTCGCCTTCCCTATAGCATCAAGCCCTTCACTGATGAGGTATTATGTGATGTTGCTCCTATTGATGTTTCTGATGTATTATTAGGACAACCATACTTGTGGAAGCGTCATGCTGTGTATGAGTCTCGACCTCGTGCTGTTATTATTACTTTGGGAAATAAGTTGTACAGGATACCAGAGGTACCACCTCCTACGACTATCTCTTTGGTTACCGCAAAACAATGTAGTAAGCTCATTTCCCAAACCAGGAAATTCGTTTTTCTGATGATCCGCCCCCAGGGCAAGAAGAAGACTGTGGCCACGACCTCCAGACAGGGCCCCTCTGCACGACAACAACAAATGGATAAGGTCATGGAGGAGTACGGGGACATCTTCACCTCACCCACAGGGGTTCCTCTGCACTGCCAGGTCAAGCACCCGATTGATCTGACCCCAGGTGCGCCGCTACCCAATGGACCGATCTATCGACGCTCTGTTCTGGAAAATGATGAAATCAAGAGGCAGATTCAGGAGCTGTTGCAGAAAGGTCACATCATACCAAGTTCATCGCCCTGTGGGAGCCCGATCGTGTTGGTACAGAAGAAGGATGGGACGTGGAGACTCTGTATTGACTATCGGGCGCTGAACAAGATCACTGTCCGGAATAGGTACCCAATCCCACGGATTGATGACCTTTTGGACCAACTCAAAGGTGAAAAATATTTTAGCAAGATCGACCTGAAGTCTGGGTATCACCAGGTACCAATTGAACCCTCCAATGTGTGGAAGACTGCCTTCAAAGCCAAGGAAGGCCTTTTCGAATGGCTGGTCATGCCTTTCGTGTTGACGAATGCTCCCGCCACCTTCATGAGGATGATGGATGACATCTTGCGGCCATTCACCAACTCATTTGTAGTGGTGTACTTGGATGATATTCTGATCTTCAGCCAGACTTGGGAAGAGCACCTTCACCACATCCGACAAGTCCTCCAAACACTGCGGCAACACAAGTTGTGTTCCAATTTAGAGAAGTGCACTTTTGGCATGACCCAGGTTCAATATCTGGGATACATTATTGATGAAAGGGGGGTGCATGTGGATCCAGCCAAGATACAAGTCATTCGGGATTGGCCAGCCCCAACCACTATAAATGAGCTGCAGCTCTTCGTGGTCTTGCTAATTTCTATCGGAGGTTCGTGTTGGGATTCTCTCATATCACTCGCCTCGAGCCGGCTACCAAGGGAGGAGCGAGAGCAAAATTTTGGCCCCGAACTCACCGTAAGGCGTTCACGAACTGAAAACCGCTTGCGCATCCTCCCCCGCGTTCACTTTACCGCATTAAGGCAATGGTGTACCATTTCTCTGAGATCGAGACAGATGCCTCTGACTATGCTATTGGGGCAGTTCTTACTCAACAGGGACATCCAGTGGCATTTCAAAGTGAGACATTGTCTGACACAGTTCGCAAGTACCCCACATATGACAAAGAAATGTACTCCATTGTGCAAGCTTGTCGAAAATGGAAGCATTGCATTTTGGGGAAGGAAACAATCATCCACACAGACCACAGGCCCCTGCAGTTCATACAGACACAAGGGAAGTTGCAGAATGATCGCCATCAGAAGTGGTCTACATATCTGCAACAGTTTCATTTGAACATCAAGTATAAGAAGGGTAGCACCAATCATGTTGCATACTGCCTCAGCCGACCACCGATCGTGGCGCTCACCACTGTGCTCAACTCTTGTGGGCACGAGACTTCTGATTGGCCGCTTCTCTATGAGAGTGACCCAGAATTCGGCCAAACTTACAAGGCACTCTTGGGGGGTACGCAAGTTCCAAATTTTTACCTCCAAGATGCACTTTTATGTCACATGGGACACCTTTGTGTTCCTTCAAGCGAGCGTGCCAAGATGATATGGGAAGCACACTACAGTCGAGTCGCTGGGCATTTCGGGGTCGAGAAAACAGTAGCAATACTACAGAAGTATTTCTATTCGCCGAACCTTCGAAAGGATGTCGAGAAGCACATCAGATCCTGCACTGCTTGTGCCATTGCCAAACCGACCATCAAGAAGCAAGGCCTATATACTCCTCTACCTACCCCTAGTCAACCTTGGGAATCCATCTCCATGGATTACATGTCGGGCCTGCCTTCTACTAAGCAGGGAAATGACTGTGTTTTCGTGGTCGTCGACAGATTCTCGAAGATGGCCATTATGGCGGCCCGCAAGAAGAATATCACAGCAGAAGCCACTGCTAAACTCTTCTTTGAACGAGTGTGGGTGCACTTTGGGATCCCACAGTCTATCATATCAGATCGGGATAGCAGGTTCCTCAGCACATTTTGGTCCAGCCTCTGGTCGATGTTGGATACCAAGCTCACCAAGTCCACAGCTTTCCATCCCCAAACAGATGGGCAGACAGAGGTCGTCAACATAATGATTGTACACATTCTGCGCATGTACAATTCAAAGCATCCACGCACATGGGACGAGAGCCTCCCTTATGTACAACATAGTTATAATCGGGCTCTCCACAGCTCAATCGGCCATAGCCCCTTTCAGGTGGGCTTGGGATTCCAGCCACTATGCCCCATTGACGTAGCCATGCCATTTGCAGCTGCTCAGGCCAATTCAGCTCATGTCCAGTCTGAAGTTGACAAAGCCAGTAGCTTCATCGAGCGTATTCAACACATCCGCCAACAGGTTCATGATATATTGGACAGAGCCAATGCCAAGTACAGGCAACGCCATGATCAACACCGGGTGCCACACAACTTCCAGGTGGGTGACAAAGTATGGCTACATTTGCAGAAGGAGCGCCTCACTGGACCCCACCGCAAGCTTCGCCCGCTCCGATACGGTCCGTACACCATCACCAAGGCCGTAGGGAACAATGCATTATTGTATTATCACACGCTTTGACTCAGGGAATTTCAACTCAACGTGAAATATTTGATAAAGACTATCCCGACATTCATTGCACCGTCTAGATTCACTGAAGTTGAGTACAAATAAACAATTTAAACTCTGAAATACTGAAGATTTCACTGAACTAATCGCATCAAGGATTTGAAACAAGTATATGAAACTTCTTTACAAGAGTTATCTCCGATTCTCATTGCGATTGGACTTTAAACTTGATTTGTTTTTTATGATAAGGCCTTCAGATGATCAGATCATAAGTTTTGACTGCTGAATTTGTTTAGTAAACAAAAGATGAGTTTTTCAAACAATGAATTTTATTTCAAAGTCTTTTATTTATAAAGAGAAAGGACCCTTATTTCTAAACAATTTTATTTCTAAAATTTTAAGAAAAGAGGGTTGCTGTATAGTACAATGTAATAAGTTAAGGAGAGGGGAACTAATCTTTAAGAAGCAATCCATAAGCCACTTTAATTGAATATGTTGAGCTAGAAGGATCCCACCAAAAACTGTCTTGGTTGCCTTTTACTAATGGAGCTACTTCATGTAGCATCGTTTCAGATTTGCTAGATCGCCCTCAAGGTGAGGAGGAGTAATAGGGAATGCCCATCCATTCCATGCATTGGAATGTTCGTCCCATTTGGAAATCTGATCCATGGTGTTTATGTCTTAACTCCTGAGATAATTTTGAATACGATTAATGCTTGGGATATTAGAGAGTGGAGATTGCCCCATAATTTTATCCTCCCAGATGTTTATGTCGCTTCCACCTCGAGGAACTTTAGAGATATTTATGTTGATAAAAAGAATGGATTTTTTGCATAGAGCCCAAATTCTAGAACATGGCCTGATTGGGATTGCCTGATCAAGAAGGTTATGTCTAGCAGTGGTAAGATATTTGGTCTTCATAACTTGCTTCCACCAAGATTGTTGTCTGGTGATGAGGCGCCACACTATTTCCCCCCCAAAGGCATTGCTCAGAAGTTTTGGAACGCGAATACCAAGTCCGCCATTTTCATAATTTTGAGTGACCTGTATCCATTTGACTAAATTGTATTTCTTCTTCTTGTTTTTCCTCCTTGCCATAATAATTGCCTTAAAACAACTTCTATTTTTTGTTGAATATTGGAAGGAGCGTAAAGAAAGGAAAAGTGATACTATGGCAAGGTAGTGAGGACAAATTTTAAGAGGATTGTGTGCCCGACTAGATTAAGCCAAGAAGATCCCCATTGCTGCACTCTCTTTTTCATTTTGTCAATGTTGATGTTCCATACCTCAGTCTTTAAGGGTCCAACACTGACAGGCAACCCAAGGTAATTAAAATGGGTCCAATTCAACTTGTAGGAGACTCCAAAATTTTGTGCAATACTATGGATGGTGTTATTTGTAGCATTCCACCCATAGATGAAAATTTTGTGATAGTTAATCAACCCTCCTAAAAAGAAGAATAAATTTGTCAAGAAGAGTTTTAAATCTCTATGCAATAATGTAGGTGGCTCCACCCATCAAGAGGGTGTCATCAACAAATTGTGAGTGATTCATGTTCTTTACTCTGTTGCTGAACTTGATTCCAATGATGAGACCAACTCTGTGGTTATGAGCTAAGGCCATGCTGAAGGACTCTACCATGAGGATGAAAATGAAAGGAGAAAGAGAGCAGCATTGTCTGAGACCTCGGGTAGATTGAAAGAATTTCCCTGGCCTTCCATTGACTAAGGGAGAGATCAAAGGGTTGGAAATGAAGGCGTCGATGAGAGATATGAAATCAATTTCAAATCCCATATTTTTAAGGACAAAGAGGATGTAGAAATTTAAACAATACTATGATATATTACCAGACTCTCCTGATCTAACAATTTAATCCACTGTTAAATACAAAATTCTTCTACTTAATTCTTTGCAGAAATTAAATCGCCAATTGCAAACACATGAAGAAAAATCAAACGCACATAACAAGATGTTTTACCAGGAAAGCTTAAAGCTAAAAACTCCAACTAGCATATATTATGTATATCAATGGATCATGAAACAATCTCATACAAAGCTCTACCAATAGAGCTCTCAGTACGATCTACAATCGTCTCACACTGTCATATAAAAATTGGTCCACACATTAGGGGAATTTTGAGGTAAAAAATGGGCCTTCTAAGGAAAATGTACAATCAAAATTCATTTTATGAGAACCAATCACATTTTAGGGGCTGACATTATCCCCCATGGTTGAAGTGACATTGCTTGAGTTAAATGTACTTACTTGCCACATTCACAATGGTGGATAAAAACACATGGTTAACTAAGGTAGTATTCTAAGTACTTTTAAAGTCACAAAGTAAAGTACTCATAATAAATGTCATTTCACAATTTTGAATAAAATATTATTATTGTCGTTTCATATTTTTTGAAAGAAACAATCCATAACCCTATACAATCTTCATGTCTTTACACACTTTTCATATATCATATTAATTTATATATTATATATTATTTATTCTTATGTTATAAATCAAATCAATTAAATATGTAATATAAAATTAATACATAAAATAATATACTACATTTATTTTATTTTATTATTTGATTTTTATATAGTATGTTAATTACATGTTATTATATAATTTAATTAAATAATATAAATTTTAATTAATGGTATGTTGTACAACTAAGAATTTCTGAATTTATATTTATAATTTATTTTAAGTTATTTAAGTACAAAGTAAAAATGCATTAGTTGTTCAACGATAATGATTTTTTTCTTGAAAAATTCATTTTCATTTATAGTCACATCAATACAATTTTTTATATTAATTTTATTTTGGTACAACTTTTCAATTGAATTTAACCATGGTTACATGGATTTTTGTGCAAAAAGTGAATTGTAAATTCATAAATATTATTTTATTGGTTTAGCTATTATTTTATTATTTCCTTAGGAGGCCCATTGTAGATCTCAAAATTCCCCTAATGCATGCACCAATTTACTACCTCCTCACAACCTGCCTCCATTGCGCAATCCCTGCTGAAGAAGATCCCTGAATGAATGCAATATTGTCTTCCTTGACTGCGAAATCCTCATTGGCATCTCCAATGTGTGTGTAGATGCATTGAATATATCACTATGGTCACAACTGATAGTCAACCACACCCTTTCACCTATCTCTCCACTGGGTCTCCACTGGATCTGACATGCAAGTAGTTAACAGCTGTACTTCTTCAGTTGCATGTGAGACACTGCTTGTGAATTAGTTAAATAATTAATTCACTGATCTCTCACTAGTGTATCATGAGTTACAACTATCACAACTGATTTTAACTCACTTAACTGAGTTAAACTAAATAATAACTCCCATAACTACTCTTCCAACTCTGTTACAACTCTGCCACAATCAGTTACAATGAAGTCCATCATGCATGTCCCACCAACCAACCTTGGAATGCATAATTCCTTCAGCTAGTTGGTTTTCCACATCAGTTAACTGAAATCAAGTGCTTCAAGAGAATAATTGATTCTTTATTGTCTAATTATCATTAACGGCTAATAATAATCGACATGCATTCTATTTTTAGATATGCGATCTATAAATAAACTTCGCCCATATCTCTAAAAATAGAAACTCATTTAAGGATAGAATTTGCTCAACCATCTAGAATAGTCTCCTGCTAATTTTAGAATATGATCACCATTCTAAAAATAGACATACACCTAAAAATGGCATGCGGGCCCCACGTAGTGAAGGTGCCTAATTTTCACTAGGATCATCATCTTGTTGAATCTCAACAGAGGAGAAATGAATGTCTCACTCTATCAAAAGCCTTAGCAAGGCCGAGTTTCAAGAAGAATCCTTTCTCCGATCTCATCATACTCGAGTGTATGGATTCTTGGACCAAGAGGACAGAGTCAGGGATTTGTCTTTGAGAAATGAAACCCCCTTGATTTTCAGAAATGAGGTTAAGAGATGGGGTTTGAGGTGGGCAGCGAGGATTTTAGTTATGATTTTGTACGAAGAATTGCAATTGCAGAGGGAAATGGGTCTATATCTGGAGAAGTAGGAGGGACGATTCTCTTTGGGTATAAGAGCGAGGAAGGTAGAGTTAGTAAAGCCACCGATGTTCTTCTTTCTTTGAACCCACTGAATCATTTTGATAAGGTCATTTTTGATGACTTCCAAAAAGGTCCGGAAAAAACTAATGGAGAAGCCATCCGGGCCCGGAGACTTGTCTAGATGCAATGTCCAAATAGCATTGAAAATTTCAGGTTCCTCCATATCCTTTAAGAGGGATTTATTAATCTCGTCCGTGATTAGTTTGGGCATGTGATTCAAGAGATCAGAATAATCCTCCAAAGCGGCTGATTCAGAGAGTAGATTTTTATAATGGCTGTAAGCTGCAGCCTTGATACCTTCCTGGTCTCTATGAACTTTTCCTTCATCATCAGTAATGGCTGAGATGTTATTCCTTGAATTTCTTACCATGGCTTGTTTATGGAAAAAATATGTATTTTTGTCACCGGCCTGAAGCCAAAGGTTTCTTGATTTAAGCCTCGATTTCTCCTCTTCTTTCCTGTTAGCTTTATACAAGAGCCAATATAAATATTTCTCCTCCTCTTGCTTTTCTTGATTCACTCCATGAGTGTCGATGTCATTATGGAATGCTTCCAACTTCTTTTTTATTTCATTTCTGACTTTGTCCAGTTCCCTGTAGTGTAATTTAGCCCACGATTTAAGTGCCATACGAAATTTCTTCAACTTTTATTCCCACATATACATAGGGGAGCCCTCAACATGCTGCTGCCATGAATGAAGCACGATTTGTCTCGCTTCAGGGAGGTCACTCCAAAGAGGATTGTATTTGAAAGGGAGGGGCCCAAGGGAGGCCTGATCTCCTAGGGAGAGGGTAACAGGGTAATGGTCAGAGGTAGAGAATGAGAGGATACTAGAAGAGGTAACAGAGTAATGAGAGATAAGAGGGACAACCACAATAAAATGGTCGAGACTTTCCATTATGTTTCCAGCTCCAACTCTTTGATTACTCCAGGTGAATTTTTGATTTTTGGGGATGATGTCGACCAAATCATGGGCTTTGATTATAGTTTCAAGCTGGTCTCTTGAGGGATCAAAGTTAAATTTTCCTCCTCTTTTTTCATTGGCGTGCATGATCAAGTTAAGGTCTCCTCCAATGATGATGTTTTTATTATCTTCGTTGTCTACATTTGCTTTCATGGTGTTCCAACAGACTTCTTTATCCTTGTAATGATTTGGCCCATATATATTGTACACAGTAATCACGATGTTCTCTTGAGTGTTCTGGAGATTGACTTTGATCCAGTTCTGAGTCTGGACAACTGCGATCTTTTTCCAAGAATTTTGATTCCAAATGGTGGCTAATCCTCCAGAGGCACCCCTGGATTCCATCATAATGCCCATGTAATTCTTCACTTTATTTATAATGTTATCCATGTCTCTTTCTTCTTGCTTTGTTTCTTGAAGGAGAATGATGTCAGGTTTTTCTTGATTAAGAAGGTCCCTTAGAGCTGAATTTTTTGAGGGGTGCCCTAGTCCCCTACAATTCCAATAGAGGGATTTCATAATTTCAGGAATGCATGTTGAGAACCTGTCTTCCCTCCTAATTCATTATGACTTACTTCTCTGCTGATTTTCCCTCTAATGAAGGATTATATAGGGTGCTAGATTCCAAGGGAAATGTCCTTTTGGGCTACTTCATCTCGATGGTGTGTGGATGATTTTCTTCTGGGGCAGGATTTTTAAGGGTGTCTAGAATGACCCCATGCTCTTTGGCTGCATTCCTAGTGACAATTCGGGTTGAATAAGGTTCAACAGAGGAGGAAGGAGGGCAAGAATTGGATGGGGAGATCTGAGGAGTTCCATGAAGAGGAGAGGGGATGGAGGGCTGAGGAGGGTCCTCTTCTGAAGGGGAAAGGGAGGAGAAGGGGTTTGGGGAGGCAAGGGAAGGGTTGGGGGATGGGTTGAGAGAGGGATCATGGGATTTTTGAGGGGTTGAAGAGGGGTTAAACAAGGAGGGGTTAGGGGGGAGGGTAGATTGGGGGGGTTGGATAGGAGGGATACTTGTGTTTCTAGGGCTCAGAACAATTTTCTTCTTTTTTACGATTTCCCATTAGGCTTATGGATCAGAGTTTTCAACCTCAATAGCTTTAGAGCATATATTACCAAAATGACCGTATTCATGGCATACCGTGCACTTAAAAGGAATTTTTCCATTGTCTAGCTGCCGTATGTGAGTCTAGTTGTTGACCTTAAGTTTTATTGCCTCTGGTAGACCTTTCCCCAGATCCACTTCAATGCAGATCCTAGCACATGCTTTCATGTTGTCCTTCGGCTCGCTTCTATCAATGAACTTTCCTACTGCGTTCCCGATTGCTTGAACTGGATCGTCACCCCAACAATGCAGGGGGAGGTGAGGGAGGAAAACCCAGACAGGAACAACATTGGGCACATCAAGTTCTGGATCAAAATCTGGAGTCCATTTGTTTAGGTAGGGCCCTCTAGTATCCATGAAGTATGGCCCATTTTCGAATGTCAAATCCTTGTCTTATTTTGTCTCAAAATCAAATGTGAAATAGCCTCTGCCATAGAATCTTATTGAAATCTTACCACTGATCTTGTTCGTCCAATTCCGTTCGAGCTATTTTTGAACCGTCTTCAGCGAAGTCCACATACCTGTAAATTTCCCAATGAGGCCTTTTTCGGCGAGCGAGAGAGTTGCCATTCGAGGGATTGCAGGGGGAAGAGAGACTTCCTGAATGCCCTCCAGTTTCTTGACGAACTTGGTTATTTTCGGTCTAGGTCGAGGTGGGTTTAAGAAACTGATCAACGCCGAGAAGGCCTGGGCGTGATCAGGTGGAGAGGTTGCCTTCGGGATATCCAACAGAGGGGCCATGGACCCGAGATTGGGCAACAACAACAACAGGAGGACGTGCTTGTGCCTAGGTCACAGCCGCAGCGCTCCTTCAGAACGCGAGGGTGGTCGAGGAAATATATTAACATCATCAAACTTATCAAAATCAGTTGTACTTTCTCCTAAACGATAATAAATCATGTTTAATATCATGTACTCTAAAACAACTTGTTGTTCTAATTGAATAGTGTTTTCCTGATGCTAGTTTAATACATTGGAACTAAAATATTATCCATTTCAAAATTCTTAGACACAAGTAGTTGAAAAGCATAGAGACATATCATCAAAATTTCAAACAAGAAGTTTTGAGAAACATTTAGAAGAGACATTCATCAAAGAGTTCCATGAATGTAACTTCTAAAATTTCATCTTCATTCACTATAGTAAAAAAAAGACGATTATTTTTAAATGACATGTTGATTACAAGAGAATGATTTTCACTCAATATTTTCCGAAGTGATTGTCAAATCTTCAAAAGGGTAGCATCTTTCTTGGTTCTCTAGGTATAGGTTTTTCCTCCTTCTAGTTTCCCTTTGGTCTTATGGATAAAGGTGGATGATGAAAGTCTTGCATAACCATTGTTTGGAACTGAAGTGTCTCCTAATGAACATGGATTAATTTCCATAACAAGTTCTTCTAGAGGGATCTAAACAAACAAGTAGATCAAAATATTTGCATAAGAGATTTCATGTTTATCACTAGGAAATGTAAGTGGAGAAATAGGATAGAAAATCTCTTGTGAATCACATCTAACTTCATCATTAATAATAAAATATGGTATTAACTCAACATTATCAAATTTATTTTGTGCAAAAGAAAGAGAATTGAGATGTAAGAAATGTTCATGGGGTTGAATTAGGAAAATTTTATCAATTAACGAAAATATATGACAAATCAATAATAAAAAATCCCTAGTCAAACCATCTTCTCCTTTTCAAAAATATTGAATGTGTTGTGAATATTTATCAAAATTCATAAATGCATATTTACAAAAAGGATATTAAAACATAAACATGTTGAAACTATTAAATAAAACAAGAGTAACTAATCTATTCCAAAACCTATTTTGCATTACGTTGGATGAAAATGAATTAGGGGAAATCATAATGCCAATGCAACCATCAAAGTAATTTTGAATATGAAATCACATGCACGTCAATAGTTATTCACAGAAGTTGGGGGGATCTAATATCAATAAATAGTATCCATCTTGTGCAAAACAACATCAATATTATTTACAAGGGTTTTTTCCTGGAAACATTCCTCCAACTATGTTTCAATTCTATCTTGAAATATATTTTGATAAACAAGAAATTGTTGAAGACAAAATATAGATGGATTGGGTATCTATTGAGAATCAACTAAAGCGTTTTTCAACACTATATTTTGTACATACAATTTAGTATTTATGGTATTTACATCAAGCAAAAAATTAGCATTATTGTGCAATAAAAAATTCTTCAAGAATGTATTTTGCAACCAAAATTTAATTGGGTTATCAAAATTAAATTGAAAACCCATTAGTGATTATGAAGAGTTCAGGATTTGTATATGAAAGTTTGGGGTCTTATGGTAATATTTGTAGTGAATAGATTAGGGTTTTTAACCTCTTATGTCAATTTCATTAACATATAGACATGAATTGAAACTCAGTTTTTGCAAAAATAATGAATACAATAATACCATAACTGTAAACGCAAAACAAAAAGTGATGAAGCATTTCACCCCTCCTGGGCTACATCTCATGGTCTAACTTCCAATGGTTGGGCCTCTTTCATTATGCTAAAAAATGTGTTTACATCAAGTTACAATGCTCAAATGGCTTAAACAATGTCTCCAATGGCTCCAGAACAATAAAAAATCCCTAGTTGGGCTCTTTCTGCTCCAAAACATGCTAAAAACTGAATGAGTTATGCTCCAATGAATTTCTGCACTATCTGTCCTACAATTCACACCTTTCTGCAAACCATCCTACAAATTCAGAATTTGTTGGCCACATGGGGCAATAATTTTGCGCTGCGCCGGTGATATTACCACCACACCAAGTGCAAAATGTCACCTCCTTAATTTTCCTATGTCATCCTTTATCTGATTAATTGGGCGCCACTTGGTTTCATTATAAACGTTGATCTCAACTTATGGTACGTTTCTTGTTGTGCCAAACTTCAGGTTTAACTATGGTTGTCTGGAGTGGTTCGATTGTGGTTAGTGGTTAGGGCTTCAGAACCCGCCACCTATTAACCACCATCTTGATTTTTGTGTGTGGACACGAAAATGTTAACTCTTGCTGCAACAACTTTAACTGTGGCACTAAACAGATTGTTAAACTGTGCATGTGACATCGCCTCAAACTGTCGTCGTGGCTGTCAAATCTTGGCTATGGTGAATATGTTATATATTCCATCGAATATATGAGACATAATACTTTGGGTAATAGGGTATATTGTTGGTTTTCTCCACCAATCATATAGGTTGCGAAAAAACTTTGGTTAAGTGGGTTTCTCCGCCATGATATATGTTAACACAAATTTGGATATTCAACTTTATACATTTCACATTTAACCTTTAGGGTTGGGGTTATCCCTTAACCCTGGTCCGTCGACCACATTCGGGGGTTAACCCCGGTCCCCACCCTCGCATGCAAAACCAATAAGGCTTATATATGGTGTTTGACCCATAACGGTTAAGTCACAAGTGTAGGCGAGATGGTTAGATACCTTTGGTGCTTGGTGGAGGTATCGCGCTCGAATACCCGGGGGTCCGCTCTGGGCCATACAAAATTTTATATGGCTACCAAGAGGCCACATGGAAACCTTTGGTTGGCCCACATGGTCCTCTCTGGTTGGTCCAACTCAAAAACTTATAAACTAATCAAAACTAACCAAATCTCAACCAATACGAAATTGCCACATGTCAAACAAATACTAGTCAACGAAGCACAATCAACTTGCCATGTCAGGGTCTAGTCAGCAGTAACAACTGCTCACTGTGTACTCTTGTACAACCAAAACACAATTTTTGTTGTTGTTTCGAAAAATGAACAGAATGCGATATCGGGAGCATCCAATGTCTAATTTGAGTGAAACGAGTTGCACTAGATTCAGAATGATAAGATATACACATTGGCGCTTGTTTCGATCCATTATGAGAATTTTAAATTTTGAGCATAAAATTGATCCACTGGATCATTCCTCCCCATTGTAAGCTTTTGGACCTCCAAAATCTCTTTATCAATAAAAAAATAGATGAGGGTACAACTCCCTCACCATTCGAGTCTCAATCTACTGAAATTTACTTGAATGCGACACTTTGAGATTTTCATGAAAACAAATCATTTTTCCTGATTTTGGAGTCCTTGTCTTGTTGTCATAGATAACATCTTGCTATAATTTCCCAGATTATGTAGAAAAAAACTTCCCTTGAAGGAATAAAAACATTCACTCCTCGGTTGTCAATCAACATAAACTTAAGCAATCTCAAATTCTTCTCACCTTGAACACTGTCAACATGACGATGCTTAACATGTCTAGCCTTGCATTTGACTTGAATCTTGACCAAATGTGATCTCCACAACATGCACCATCCCTTTTCATGGCCAAAATATTATGAAACCCACAAGAATAAATTTTTGAACCAATGTGTTATAGGTCAATTTGGGCATCATTCCAAATGACCTAGTTATACTGGACATCATCCCTAGAACCAATGAATAGGGTCCATCATCCCCTATCATTTCAGTTGCTACATGCCCTAAGACAAAGAACAAGAAAAAATCATCCATGACTTCCATTTCAAGGTTTCCAAGATTTTAAGTACATGTTATATCACCCATGACCTCATCAACGCAGTCTCTCAAGGGGCTAACTACTTTGCATATGCAGGCACCTCCATTCAAGGGTGCTCTACAAATCACTTCCCGACACTCAAGGGTGTGTTGGTCAATTGGGAGCGAAATTCTCATTGTTCTGAAATCTCCACATGGCCAGTGCCTTCTAGAAGAGTGCATATGTGTCAAACTTAGAATCCACGTGTCCATTTAACACCTCTGAGCTTGGGAACATGTCTTGCATATTATTAGAAAGTCATAGATTGTGAAACTACCTTCAACTGTTATATAAATTGAGCACAGATCCTAGTGCTTGAGAAGGAAGAAATTTAGTAGAGAAATGCTATTGGAATCTCAATTGAAGGTTTGATTTGAGTGATATGTTGCTGGAGAGATGTTCATTGTGATGAGGCTGGAGTTGGTGACATCAAATCAATCGCTGGTTGTAACCTCCCCTTCTATTCATTAATAAAGATTGTTGCTTACTTTCCCACATATGTATATGTATAAGCTTCTTTCTTTCATATTATGGATTCTTATCTGATGTATATGTTTCATGTTTCATTGATTTAACTGATTAACGTGAATAGCCATCTGTATATTGCAATCTCTTTGCTGTTTAGTGTTCATTCTTGCAGGAAATATTTTGGCGATCTAGCTTGGATTTGAAATTACAACAAGAGCGACAAGAGGAGAATAGGAAGCGCTTGGAATCCAAGTAAGTATTCTGTGTGTCTATTTACTGTTAGGAAAAGTAGTTTCAAAGTCTTTAATTTGTTGTTCTAAATGTGCACCACATTTAGGGAATGTGTTTTATCCGTAATCCATAATTTCGATTAAAAAATTGGCGACACCACTAGGGAGTTTACCCTTCATCCTTGGTGTGTTTTCCTCTGTTTATCTACCCAGTAGAATTTTCTCTTAAATATTAGACTTTTGAAACTAAGAATTGCATTAGAAGTGTGTCAGTAGTCCGAGTTTTTTGTTCTCTGCTGCGCCCAACGCACTGTTGGTCAAGACACAGTGCTTTGCATAGCACTGTCTCCCACCCAGGGGTTCTTTGGAACACACTATCTCCCCTTAGAGACTGCGTTGCTCACTAAGACAACCAAACTCCCTTTGAATTTGTCATTTCCATTGCTTTCAACCTTTTGTTGGCTGTGTTTTCAATTGTCTGATGCCTCATAGAGACTAGTGACTTTACTTGAATCTTCCTCCTTTGAAAAGAAAGTTTGTTCAATGTCTCTTTAAAGTATTTTTCTTTATCATTGAAAAATTAATTTCAAAGTATTTTTATTTTTGCATTAGATCCATTTGCTTTTATAAAGGAAATTGTCGTTAAATTCTTCATTTCCTATAGGAGAAATTGTAGTTCCATTCTTCATTTTCCTAAAAGAGACATTGTTGTTCAATTCATCATTTCTCAAAGAAAAAATCATTTGTTTTTATTGATTTGATGCATTTAGTTTCCTTTTTGCATTCACATTAAGGGGACTGAAAAGAAAAACTTGCATTTGTATATAGTGGATTGTGTGTTTTGCATAGGAACAATTAGAAAAGCTGCATATTATTTTGTTCTCTTTGTTGTTTTCTCTCAAAACTGATTTCTCTTTCCCTTTAGTAGCTAAGATTTTCATAGAAAAAGGTAAAAGTCAAATTTTTTCTTATCAGTTTAGTTTTCATTTTAGGAATCTCCATTACATCATCGCGGTGTACCTTGAAAGGCAAATTGATAAACAAGATTAACTTAAAATTTGCATCAATTTACCTAACGAAGCATTGGAACCATAATGATAACATTTAGAAGGTCTAGGCTAGAGACGTGTTCTGGCGTCATAAAACATAGCAATTGTCGTTAATTGTCTACGATACATTTCGAGTGTGATAACTCACTCCGTGTACATAAGTATATCGTAGCTCGTCCACATACTTTCAGGTATATCAGGCAATGTTACAATTTGAAAAGTATAAAGGGGTGCTCTCACTGTGCGGTTTCGCATCAGACAATGCTAATATAGACTTGGGCCTCCATGTACCTTCGAGTATATTTGGGAGGACAAATTTAGGTTTCTATCCATCCATAGTGAACCGAGTCAGCCGCCTTGTAAATTGTGATACACCGAACACATCATTCGAGGAGATTGCTTGCCCGTACTTCTTGGTTTGGCAGGAGGTATTCTGCAGTTCACAATTTCTTGGTAAACCTTTTGCCTAGCATTACTCTTTTATTTTGTTTATTTATTTTTGGTCATAAAACAAATCCGTCATCGTGGAAGAAGAAAATCCCTTTCCTCGTCATTCGCGTAGACTTGCATTGAAACCACCTTTACCACCAGAAGCCACTTCTGTGCGGCGAAGATGACATTGCTCTACCGAAACCAGTACCATCAATACCTCTGGTGAAGCATCATCTTCCCATATACCAGAGTTGGCACAAGTTGTTTCTACACATCCTGTTTCATCTATTGTTGTCGAGACGGAGTCCTCACAACTACACGTGGTCACGATCCATCAAATCAGTGAGACCATACCTCCCGAACCCGACGTTGTTCAACTAGAAGTTGATCCAGATCCCATCATGCTTTAGGGGGCAGCTGTTATTGGTCAAATTGGACATCATCCCCAGGACCAATGAAATAGGGTCCATCATCCCCTTATATTTCAGTTGCTATATGCCCCAAATGGAGAAAATCTTGATCCCGAAGTCGAACAACCGGAAGTTGTTCCTATATTGGTCACTCCACAATCTATTGTAGCCATTGAGTCTCCCATATCGTGCAGTCAACCACCTAAAATATACTTCGAGCCTGACGACGAAGTTCTTCCACCTAGTTTGATTTCGATTGAAGAAATATTACAAGACGAGACACCTTTAACTCTAACTCATTTTTGGGAGGAGGTTTACCTGTACGATTATTTTCCTCAATCACCTTCCTCTGCTTTTTTTGATCCTGTTTTACTTTAAGTTCCCATGGATTCTATAGGGTATACACTGGGTCATTTGACCATGGATGAGATAACATCCCAAACTGAACCATCTATTTCAGCTGCGATAGCATCTACTGTTGCTTCATCTTCAATTTTTTTTCCATTGAATTGTCATCATCTGGAATCCTATCTGGTTCCTCCCTTATGAGTACTGAACTACTTGATCCTTTAATCCCATCTTCAGTGCAATATCAAGATGATCCCATCAGTTATTCTCCTTGGTGGCCAGTGATACCACATAAATTCCCCTCGGAAATTCCAAAATTCAATAGAAACCCTAGAGAAGACCCGTCATGTTAAACTTATCCTTTGTGGTGCTCATCAAATGATGACTCAGTTAGACTACATCTTTTCCAGCACACACTCACTGGTCCGACTACACAATGAGGATAGTTCTTTTACTATGTCGACCTCGTTAAAAAATGAAACAATTATTGAGGATAGTTCTTTTCCTGTGTCAACCTCGATAAATGAAACATGTTACCATGAGGATAGTTCTTTTACTGTGTCAACCTCGTTAAAAAATGAAACAAGCCATGAGGATAGTTCTTTTACTTTGTCAACCTCGTTAAAAAATGAAACAGGTCATGAGCATAGTTCTTTTCTTGTGTCAAGCTCGTTAAAAAATGAAACAAATCCTCCCCTATAATGAACCTTCATTCCATCTAGCTATCAGTAACCAGTAATATACTTAGGTGAATGAAATGAAGCTTGGGGGGCATATGCTCTTACAGGGGGTATTCAAAACATTCTTACCAATTGCACGCAATCGACTGCTGAAGTTCGGGGGCAAAAATAGGTTCAGAGCTCCAAAATGAAAATGGTAACTTTCAAATGGTAAAAATGAATGGTAAAACTCTTTTTATTAGTCATTTGATTATTTTCAAATCATATTTATTGCTGTGACTATGATTTTATTCTATTTTTATTTCGAGAATGATTTGACCGCAAAGCATACTTTTATCCTTATTTTTTGAGCTTTGTTAAAAACGAAAAAGGACTTGAAGCACACTTTTATCTATTTTTCGAGCTTCGATAACAACGAAAAAGGAACCCTTGGAGTCTTCTTTTAGCTCTTTTCAGACTCCAATAATGTGAAAATATTGCCGAGCACTTGTCTTTTCGAGCTTGTAAAAGTAAATGAATTGATATCTACTCATGATAACTTTAACCTTTTTCCAGAATGAGATAGATTATTTACGAAAAAATAGTGCCTTAGTCGAACATGGCTAAGAGGCTCTCTCAGATATTATTTTAAACTTTTTCGGATTTGAGCGACAACTTTATGAAAAAGTACTTATGGAGTTTTCTTTCGTCCTCTTTTTCAAACTCTCTAAATATGAAAAAGGATTGGGTTGGTCAAACAATAAGCCTTAAAACATAAAATAGCCAATGAACTGATGTTTTATCATGGCAAGAACTGAGTTTCATTCATCGTGCCACTGCTAAAGGCTAAATAGGGATACATTATTCCTCGAATTATAGATCACATATGTTATCCTCTCGCTTGTTAAAAAATAAGAGGTACCTGCCTGTGCACATGACCGTGGAAATTTGGGAATTTTGGGAAAGTGAACAACTTTTAATCTGTAGGTAGTATGTCGCTTCTTGAACATGACACTTCACCCACCATCGGATTTATTGGGTTGGTAATATTCTTGATGGTTCATTCATACCTATGGTTCATCATACCTTCACTTCGGGCTAAACATGCTTCAATCCACTTTAGTACGCCATATTCAAGAGAAGTCATCGAGTGAATATTCATGCTTCTGCAATACTCATAAACCTTCATTCTCATGACAATAATCCCTGAACATTGCTATATCAGGTCATACTTTGTCTCTGAAATCAAACTCCCGTTTCACAATAAAGTGACTTCCTGTCAATGTTAAATCATCATCTAGGACGTTTACTTAGAAGCATCATTTTCGAGTACCATGAGGCTTGTTACAACATCGACAAGATCCTCACTTCCAGACTTTTGACCAAAATATTTTGTTTGGAATTTGACATCAAATCATCTATTCATGAATTACGAAATGTACTGCAGTACCTTGAGGGCCATTGACATTAATGGTGGTTCTCTTGCGTTTGTTTACAGCTCACATCATTGGCTGGTAATCAAACGACGTCTTACCATGTTTGACTAAAAATCATATATTCGCATGGCTAGAATTGTATCCGAATGATCGAGTGAACGAGATAAGAAGACCCTGGATCTAGTTTTAGCCATTCGGGTTGCGATTTCAGGATTTTTGTACACATCATCTGTACGGTGACCTTACATACATATCGTCATCCGAACATTAGCCTATATCTATAGGCAAGTCTGTATTGGGCGACATTCCAACGTAGATGACTTTCTACACTATGTACATGTTATTAGATAGTTTATGTGCTAAGTATGGGAATGCCTTCCCTCAACAATTCGTGATCAAGAGGATATATCATGATGTAATGTATTGCAAGATTGATGCAGGTTTTTGCTCCGCTTCAGTTCCAGCCCATCACAGTGTAAAGCATCTCATTCAAAAAATATTTTTATTATTATTATGACTTCATGCTTTAGGGGCAATTGTTATAGGTCAATTTGGGCACCATTCCCAATGACCTGGTTAAACTAGACATCATCCCCAGAACCAATGATTAGGGTCCATCATCCCCTATCATTTCAGTCGCTACATGCCCTGAGATAAATAACAAGAAAAAATCATTCATGACTTCCATTGCAAGGTTTCCAAGATTTTAAGTACATGTTATATCACCTATGAGCTCACCAATGCAGTCTCTCAAGGGGCTAACTGCTTTGCATATGCAGGCACCTCCATTCAAGGGTGATATGCAAAGCACTTCTTGACACTCAAGGGTACGTTGGTCAATTGGGAGCAAAATTCTCATTGTTCTGGAATCTCCACATGGCCAGTGCCTTCTAGAAGAGTGCATATATATCAAACTTCGAATCCATGTGTCCATTCAACACCTCTGAGCTTGGGAACATGTCTTGCCTATTATTATAAAGTCATTGATTGTGAAACTACCTTCAGCTGTTCTATAAATTAAACACAAATCCTAGTGCTTGAGAAGGAACAATTTTGGTAGAGAAATGTTGTTGGAATCTCAATTGAGGGTTTGATTTGAGTGAAATGTTACTGGAGAGATGTTCATTGTGATGAGGCTGGGATGATGTTGGAGTTGGTGACATCAAATCAATCACTGGTTTTAACCTCCCCTTCTATCCATTAATAAAGATTGTTGCTTACTTTCCCACATATGTATCTGTATAAGCTTCTATCTTTCATATTATGGATTCTTATCTGATGTATATGTTTCATTTTTCATTGATTTAACTGATCAAAGTGAATAGCTATATGTATATTGCAATATCTTTGCTGTTTAGTGTTTTTATTTGCAGGAACTAGTCTGGCGATCAAGCTTGGATTGGAAGCTACAACAATAGTGAAAAAAGGAGAATAGGAAGCGCTTGGACTCCAAGTAAGTTTCTTAATCTATTCTATGTGTCTATTTACAATTAGGAAAAGTATCTGCAAAGTCTTTGGCCTGCTGTTCTAAATGCATTACACCACATTTAGGGAATGTGTTTTATCCGTAATCCATAATTCCACATAACACAATGTCCTCTTTTTCAAATTTCTTTTGAACTTTGTCTTTGACCTTTGCACTCTCTAACACCGGCATCTTGTTCACACCATTGTCCAACAATGATGCATGCCGTTGCAAACTTACTTCATCTTGTTTACCTCTTTTAGGAGGAAACATGTTAGACTCTTGAAACTTATTATCACAATCATTAGCAACATCTATGAAGTCAGGTTTTACATTTGATTCATATCCTTGAAAGGCCTCATTCACAACATGTCTATGCTTGAATATCAACAATGCAAAATTATGACTAGCATTAACAATTCTGTTCATTTGTACAACATTCATAAGAGACAAACACATCTTCTTACTATGCGCTCTAACATTGTACTGAATCCCATTCTGAGAAAGTGATACTTATTCTCATGGCGATGAAATATTTCTCTCATATCATAAAGATATGGGCTTCCTAAAACCATACAACAAATATCAAGCGGAATTACATCAAGTTCAACTTCAAAAATAAAGTTTGCATTGATTGCAAATCTAAAGATGCACCTCCTTGTAACCCACAATTTTGCATTCTCACATACCCAACCTAAAGGATATGGTCTAGGATGTGGAATGGTCTCTAAATTTAACTTCTTAAGAATGTCTTCTGAGATAATATTTTCTTGTGAACCATTATCAAACAATGTGTCTATCTTAGTATGATTTGAAATAACTCTAATATGGAAAAAATTAATTCTTGTTTTTTCATCTTCAGTATCATTGAGACAACTTGAAGAAATATCAGTTGCAATGTCCTTAACTTTCAAACCCATCGTTGTGATATTTGTTTCATCTCCAGAATCAAAACCTAAATCATGTTGTATAGTTACAACTGTATCATCCTTCTCCTTGTTTTTAAACTTCTTGGGTCTCATCTCTAGATGAAGTTTCCAACAATGATCTTCATCATGTCCATCTTTGGAACAATGTTTGCATGTGATTTTTTCTTTCTCCATCTTGATGGATGCATTATTATTTCCTTTTCCTTTAAAATTACTCTTTACTTTTTCTCCAAACTCGAAAGTATTCCCAGTTTTCTCATCTGAAACATGTTTCCCTCTTGCCTCTAGATATGTGGCCTGTACACAAACTTCATCTAAACTTGTAGGGTTAAACAAGAGAATTGTATGTCTCAATTAACTATGAAAACCTCCAATGTATTTCAAAAAAGTATCTTGAGAAGTCAAATATACACGCAATATTAGTGCTCTTATTTTGAATTGTTGAGTATAGCTTTGCAAACTTTGTCCCTTTCCTTGCCTAAATTTTTTTCCAATCCATTATAGCTTTCTGCATGTATGCAAATGGATATAATTGTCTTCTCAATGTAGCAACAAAATCATTCCAAGAGGTTAATACCTTACCATGTTTCTTCATATCATCTTGAGTTTTGTCTTCCCACCAAATAAGTGTTGCACTCTCCAATCTTAATGAAGCAAGCTAAATCTTGGTGTCATCATCCTTGATCCTTTGTATCCTGCAATACACTTCAAGTTGACAAACCCAATTATCTAATATCTCAACATTTATCTCTCCATCATACATAGGAAAATGAAACTTTATGTAAAGTTTCAACAATGGAGTTTTACCATGTCCCTTTGGAGAATGTGGAGGTGTTTGTGAAGGGCTTTAGGTGGAAGAAGATGAAGATGATGTAGGAATTTACAGGGTAAGTTCCTTAGATCAAACGCTAAAGGTCACCGCTCAAAAACATATCACAGATCAATACACCAATATTTGACATTGTTAAAATCTTCTAAGAGGGAAACAATCCATGTCCCGAGCCAACGAGACCACTTCAAGCAATTTATTAATATAAAGAAAGAAAATTTACATAAGCTTATCTCATAAACGGTCACTGAACAAATGACCCTCCATGCTCTTTAAATAGAGATCATGGACCAATTGGGTGTTCAGCCACGCAACAAGTGTCGGTAATACCGAGGAGAGAATGAACCGTCAGATCACTACATATCGTGGCTGTCGGATTATAAGTTACAAAAGTACATAGTAAAGAAACTAAATTTACCTAACTCTACGCTAGACCAAGTTATACTTAACTATTTCGTATGTGTCCCTAACATCCCCCCTTAAGAACAACTTGGGAGAGGATTGAAGGATTTACAAAGGTGACACAATAGGAGAAGGAAGGAGGCATTAGAGACTACCCCCCCCCCCCTTAATGATAACTTTCCTAAAATCCAAGCATAGATCGAAGTTTGGTAAATGTTGCTTCTATGAGAGCCTTGGTAAAGATATCAACAACTTGATCATTGGTTGAACAATACTGCACTTCAAGAACACGATCTTGAATGAGCTTTCTGATGAAGTGTATGTGTAGCTTAATGTGTTTCATGCGCTAATGCTGAATTGGGTCTTTGCATAGCTGAATGTCACTCTGATTATCACATAGTGTAGTTATATGCTGCTAATGAATACCAAATTCAGACAAGATCTGACGAAGCCACAAGGCTTCCTTGCTGGGTTCAATAGTCCCACGATACTCTACTTCTGCCAAAGAAAGAGAGATGGCACTTTGTTTCTTACAAGACCATGTAATGGGTCTTGAACCAAGAGTGAATACATAACTTGCAATAGAATTTCGATCATCAGGGTCACCAACCCAATCAGAATCAGTGAAACCAATCAACAATGGAGATGCTCCTGCACTGTAATGACTCCTTAACTAAATTGTACCTCAAATATATCGAAGTATTCTTTCAGTTTATTTCTAGTGACTTTCATGAGGTTTGTGCATAAATCGAGCAACAAGACCAACAAAAAAGGAAAGGTCACAATGGGTATGGGTTAGATACAAAATTTTACCAACAAGTTGACGGTATAAGGTAGCATCCACTTTAGGGGAAGTACAAGTGACTAAAATCTTGACTCCGGATTGAAAGGGAGAAGGGGCTGGATTACAGTATTGCATGTGAAAGTGGCGTAGAAGATCACATGCATACTTGGACCGAGAAAGGGTAATATCTTATTTCGTTTGCAAGACTTGAAGACCAAGAAAATAATGAAAGTGTCCCAAGTCTGTCATTTGAAACTTATTTTTGAGGCTAGACTTCACATGGTTTATATGGTTGGGATCACTACAAGTAAGGATAATATCATCAACATAAAGAAAAAGGATGATTAAGGACTTACCCTCTTTCTTGGTGTGGACAGTCTTGTCGGAATAACATTTAGAAAAGCCATTATCTATGATAAAGCTATCCATTTTGGCTTACCAAGCCCAAGGGGATTTTTTGAGACCATAAAGAGACTTCCTAAGGTGACAAACAAGGCTAGAGTCGTTTTGGATAAATCCAGGGGGTTGTTCCATGTAGATTTATTCATGCAAGTCCCCATGTAGGAAGGTGGATTTAACATCCATCTGATGGACTTCCCATTTGAAGGAGGCGGTAAGGGAAAGAACAAGGCAGATATAATTCATTTTTGTAGCAGGGGAGAAGGTTTCAATATAGTCAATGGCTTAAACTTGTGAAAATCCTTTAGCAACAAGACGAGCTTTATGTTTATCCACTTTTCCATCTGGTCCAAAATTTGTTCTCAAAACCCATTTGTATCTGAAAATTTTTCTTCCCTTTGGAAGAGTAACATGATCCCAAGTATTGTTTGCTAATAAGGAACAATATTCTTCATTCATATTTGCATCCTAATCTAGATAACCTAAATCTTCTTCAAAGGTATCTGGATCATGATTTTCTGAAACTTGAGCCAATAAGAAAGAAGCTCTATCGAACTGAGAATGTGGATGACGTTGTACTGCAGGGCCACCTACAAGAGAACCTACTGCATCCCGAGTAGAGCAGACCCATTTTGGATGTTGTGGAGCTGAAGAAAGATCTCAAGGAGGTGTAGGAGGATTATCATCCTCGATGTCATCATACAAAGTAGAAGGAATATTGTCAAAAATATAAGAGATAGAGAGAGTTGGCACATATGTCAAATCAGGCTCGCAGGCCAAAGGTGTCACACCCACCAAACTATATTCGCAGGCTGGTATCTTTTCATCAATTTTTTCATCTCTTCTTGATCAGATTTGGATTAGGACCTAAGTGATAGCTCAAATTTCAAAGTTTTTGAAAGTGTGCCAAACCTGAGCGACCGGATAGATATTGTCTTCCTGATTCGGGCGCCACAAATGGTTCGAAAAACTGACACCGTATGAAGAAGTTATTGCATTTTGAAAAGTCTAGTAAACCGCAAATTTCAACAGTTGACCAGGGTTGACTGGGCATTTGTACAGTCAATAAAAAATAATATTCCAGGGAATATTCCTCGTAATATTCCCCAGAATATTCCTTCTAGGCTAGTCGCATGCTGATATTTGATGGAGTTTGGATGAGCCAATCAGGAGGCGCCATGTGGCCAACCCTGAGGCCGCCATGTTGCACTTTAACTGCGTGCCAAATTTTTTTTTGGGTCTGCAGGGCTCGACCTGGAGACCTCTTTCCCAGCATGTGGGTATCTTACCGTCTACTCTACAGGTTGTTTCTTAACCTTAGTGTTCGTGGGTTTAATTTAAATTTTATGAAAATGGAATTTGTGGGTTTGGGACCACCGGTGGTCCCGCGGGTGTTCACATGGAAAACATTTAAAACATATGTTACAACCATCGGGCGATAGTTATTACAACTCCCCGTGGACTATTCACATGCAACCGTTTATGTCAATGAACTGTCGCGTTAAATGCCACCGCTAGCGGTCCTGCAGTTATGGTCACATATGCCATGGTCAAATGCGATGTTTTCGCGAGATTGCATTAACCCTCCATTCAACCTGAAGTAGGGGAACGTAATCCCGAAGTGAAAGTGGAGTTCCGCTCCACCACAAATTGTAACCGCGGGTTTTGGGGGTTGGCATGTGGCCACCCCTAAGTACAACATTTAGTGCTAATGGTTAGACTATCGGGATTTTAGAGCGTGCCCAAAATTGTTGGTAAGTTCCATTTTTAACTCGAGTTAAACTGAAGTCATCCACAATTAGTGGAGTGTTTCTAGGTGTTACTGGACAAATGGGTTATAGACTCATTTTTCGACCATTCTGGGAGTGTGAATACTCAATATTGACTATCTTGAGCATTTGGGATCTAATGGTGAGGTTTACAGAGCCAGCTTAGGACTTCTAAGCATGATTTTTCTTCATAGAAGTTCTAAGGGCCACTAGGGGCCAACAGGAGAATGAGGCCTATCCAGAGTAGCCAATGACCATTCTCAACAAACAAATAGTCTATTCTGACTATCTTGAACCTTCTGAATCCATTGGAAGGATTTTTAAAATCTTTTGGAGACTTCTGAAGGCCGATATGCTGAGAATAATTTTTAGGTGAACTGGAGAGCCACGAGGTGCCACGGGTGTCCATCCTTAACCCCGGAGTAGCTAGATGAAAATTTTAGCAAGTGGATAGTCTATTATAAATATTTTGGACTTTATGAATCAATTGGATGGATTTTAATTGCAGGAGACTTTTAGAGCTAGATAATCCACGGGAAGTTTCGTGCAACTTTAGGGCCAACGGGGTTGGAGGCCTAGATTGGGAGCGGAGCTCATTTGAGAAAATGAATAGCCTATTTTGGATGTATGATATATGATGGAGACATTAGAAAAGGTTTCAGGGACAAAGAAAATGACTTCTAAGGGAGTTTGTGCCACAGAGAAGATCAGGGAATCTTAAGGGCACCGACAAAAGAGGTCAAGTCAAAGGGAGCCTAGTTCCATTTCCGAATAGTTTGCAGTCAATCCAGGGGTATGATGGTATTCTAAACCATTGATACAACTCAAAAAACCATTCGAGTTAAGTAGAAACTTGTAAAATATTTTTTCTATCATAATCCCAAAGAGCCAAGTCAATTGAAAAAGGCTCAAGGAGACGTAGCCCAAGACATACGAGTGAACTCATTTATTAAATTTGCTGTTATGTGTTGATGATTAATTTTCTGCAATTATGCTTGTTGTAAATTCTTTTTATGAGAAAAAAAAATGTTTAATTCCTCACACATAAAGCCTTAAAACAGTTAAAACAAATACACTTGAATCAAGAATTCAATTCCGCACAGTCAAGTATAAGAAAGATATTAATTTGTTTTAACTGAGTGGGAGGTGCTTGCATAGCATAACAAGTCAGCCACCCATTTTAGATCAGATGGTATCAGAGAACTAGGTTTCTTTCTTGACATAGCACTAGGTTTCTTGCTTCATACATCATTAGGTTGCTTGCTTGTTTAACTTGAAAGCTGTTTAACAGTGCAAAGAATTTATCTATTTGCAAATTGACTTATGCTTACAAGTTTGAGTTTGCTTGAGGTGAAGGGGAGCTATTGATAGCTAAGTCCAGAAGAGGAGAAGAAGGAAGAAGGATTAAAGCATTCTCCTTACCCAAAGGACCTCAAGGCAACCCTTGAAGCACAAGAGGGATTGTTTGCAAAAGAGGCTACTTGAATCTACAACCAAATTGCTAAGAAAAATTTTCATTGTTTTTGAAGCTTTTTGAATTATTGTTGAAGTTATTTAATTCATTTACATAATGATGACAAATTAATCAAGTGAGGTTTCAAAATCCTCCTCCTTTACAAGACTCTTTGATGAAGAGATGAAGCGAGACTTCTACATCCCGTAGGATATGGTGCAAAGTCTGTATGAAGATGGAAGGGAAAGCACTAGAATTCATGAGGAATTGGTTGCTATGAAGCAAGAGAAAGAAGGACTTCTTCAAAGAATGCATGAGATGGAGATGCAGCTCCATCATGCCTAAGAGGCCTTAACCAAACACATGCTTGAAGCAGACGTAAATGTTGGAAATACTAAGGGGGAGAATCAATAGTCCTTTCAATTAGAGCATTAGTTAATCTTCAATTATTATCAGTGTTTGTACAATGATAGCAACAAACAAGAGGAACACAAATGCACATAGTTTTTAAGGTGGAAACTCTGGGACAAAAACCACCTAATGCTTTTCTAATAATTCTTTAATATTCAACTCCAATTGAAAATAAAGCTCCAACTTCCTAGAATCTAGAAAAGCATTCTTCTCCAGCTCCCACTGGATGGACGCTCCAATGCCCGATATTCTTTAGTAGTCAACTGAACGGATTCCCTAACACCCAATGAGCTACAACTCACCTAGCACCACCCTACCACCCTATAGAAGAATAAACGAAGAATGGACTCTCGTACCAGGGAAAATGGTCCACTTTACAATGATATAGAATGATGCAGAAGAAGAAGATATACTAGACCATAACCCCAACTTTGACACAACCACCTAATTATGATCCTAGACCTCCCAACATTGCCTCTTCAACCCTTGGCAGATAGATACTAGTACAATTTGTACAATAATGTATTTACAATGACTAAGTACAATGATACCTTTACAATGATTGTATGCAGTGCTGCCCACTTGAAGACTTCATATGATGAAATTCTTGCTGCTATTATGCACCTTGGTTTCTGCTCTTGTCATGCTATCATATGCTGCACCTTGCTTTGCTTTTCTGCTGTAGAAATTCTAGTCCTTTGCAACCCTTGACAACACATGATCTAGCTTTTACTTTCCTTAGGAGCTTGATATTGATTACGGTGTATCTGTTGGCTTTAGATCCCCAATATGTGATTTTTGGTCTTGTATTATTCCTCAAGTCTTCTTTCCAATACCACGGAGTCGGCCAATTTGGATTCTTGAGGAGAGTTATGCCCAATCTCTCACAATTCCCTAATTATGGACTATTTCAGTAGAGAAAACTTGTACGGCATGCCACATGTCACTGTTTCCTCATTCGGCTCTAAAATTGATTTATTAAAAACTACCATACGTGCACTGTTTTATTGCTTTAAAATTGTCCCGATGACTCGGAGAGAGAGTTATGACGATTTTCCCAAGGTCACTTCTTTGAGATGAATTTCGAGAGCTGCTGAAAACACTAACTTCCACAAATCATATATTTGACAATATTACTTTGGATCTGAAATTTTTACGGGAGCTTCCTCGGGATTTTAGCTTCACCTCCTTAAAATTTCAGCCCTGAGAACTAAGTAGGAAAAAAAGTTAAGAGCGAGTAGATGACATGTTTCGGATACTTGAAATCCTTACATAAAGGAGGATATGAGGATCACGATTTATATAAATGCTTAGGTTGAGAGGGGCTTCAACAAGTGAACGTGGGAGGGATTTTAGGAGCTTAAAAATTATTAATTATTGACTTTTCAATGACCCATGCCACAACTCCATGGGGTTTTATCCCACTAACTGGGGTTACAAACTTCAAACATGAATATCTCTCAAACCGTGAAGAATTATGTGGCGTGCCATATATCAACGAAAACATTTCGATAAGTAGAAACCATCAAAATAATTTTTGACCCAGAATATAGTAATTTGATAGGTCAAAATTCCCATGCAATATTAGGGTAGTTTCTAGTGCTGCTTACGTTGGCATCAATGACAACCGCTAATCAAAAGTAAATCACTCAAATTTGTCTTCAAATTCCTCTTTAGATAGATGTGTAGGTTCATTTGAAAATTACACTAGAGGCATAGGGTCCAAATTGATGTTAAAAATGGGTAATGAAGGCAAGGGTCTAGGCAAACATGCACAAGGTATGATTGAGCCTATTATGGTTGAGGAATGCCTAAGAAGTTTGGTCTAGGTTATGTTCAATCTTATGGAGAAAACTCTACAACCATGAAGGCATTTGAGACAACTCAAAGAAGAAATTTTGTTGCAAGCTCAAACCCACAAACTTGTCAAGTTTGTTTTCAAGTTGAATGCCATTGTTTGAAGCCTATGTTTCAGCAAGATGTTTGTAGACATGCAACTTATGGCTAGCAAGAGAGTTCTGAAAACTATCATGAAATGAACACTGATGTTGGTCTTCAAAAGAGAGCTGGAACCTATTCAAGTTCATCTCCTCAAGAAGGTAAAAAATATGGACATGCAAAGCAAAATTTGAGGTATAAATATTCCCATAGTCAAGTTGATTATGTTTATGTTAAGCATGGAAAATATGCAAGCAAGAATGGAAGAAAAAGTTGATGTTCCTATTGTGTTTTGTGTAACCATGAAGTTTCAAAATGCTGGAAGAGATTGAAAGCATACAGGAAACAGTCGAAGCGAAGGAAACTTGCACAGAAGATGCAAAAGACTTGCACATATTTCGATAGGAAGGGACTTTTCATTGCCCAATGTTGGAAACTGCATTCAACCAATCATCCCAAGCATTTGAAGCAAGAGGATAAAAAGACTGGTGAAACTGGAACCAAAGATTCCATCATTGATGTGAGAACAAATGTTTCACAAGAAGAAGGTTTTTAGCAGCAAAAATTGCCATGGAAGTGGCTTGGTAAGAAGTGGTTTGACTTCTTGACCCAGTAAGACATACATTCAATTGTACATATGCAAATTTTAGTCATGTATGCATGTATTTCTGTTGAAAACTTACGTTTGTATGAGCCACCTTTGATCGACAATCAAGGAAAAGATGTTCAACTACCTTCTATTGAAGATTTCTCGCTAGAAATTTCTGGATGAGCTCAAAGAGGATACAATTCTTGACAGGAGGACAAGAGTATCAAAGAGGGGAAGTGTTGACTACCTTCAATTTGGGGCTCAAAGGCACTAAGCCAAGCAAGGAAAAGTGTAAGGAGGCTGAAAATGTGAGGGAGTTGTACTCTCATCTTCTGAATAGATAATCAATATTTTTGGGTCCAAAAGATTCCCAATGGAGAGGAGTTATTAGATTTGAATGAGGACCTAAGTGATAGCTCAAATTTCAAGTATTCAATTCCGCACTTTTAAGTGTAAGCAAGATCTTAATTTGTTTTAACCGAGTGGGAGGTGCTTGCATAGCATAACAAGTATGCCACCCATTTCAAATCACTTATGATGATTACATTTTTGGATTTGGGTTGAATATGTTTATATCCTTTGACATCTTCAGAATATCCAACAAAAATGCATTTTTCACTCTTAGGTTCTAAGGCTTTATGTTTCTCATCGAGGATATGGGCCCAAGCTTCACTTCCAAAAACACGAAAGTGACTTACATCTGGTTTGATTGAGCTTCAGGCTTCTTCTGGAGTGATATTCCTTAAAATCTTAGTAGAAGTGTGATTTAATATGTAATTTTCACAGTTAATTGCTTCTGCCCAAAAATTAAGACTAAGTCATTTAGATTGAAGCATACAATTAGCCATTTCTTTTAGAGTGCGATTCTTCCTTTCAGCTACACCATTTTGTTGTGGAGTATACAAAATTGCATGTTTCAATTGAATGCCATGCTCAGTGAAAAATTTGATACATTTTTTGTTAACATATTCTCCTCCATTGTCAGATCTTAACTTAAGAATGTGATGTCGAGATTGTTTCTCAACAAAGACCTTAAAGGCCTAGAACATGTTAAAAAATTCACTCTTGAGTTTTAAGAAGTATACCCAAGTGCGTCTGGAAAAATCACCAATGAAATTTAAGAAGTACTTGTATCTAGAGAAAGAAATAACTGGAAGTGGGCCACATAAATCACTGTGCACAAGCTGCAAAGGGGTTGAAGTGTGCCAAGAGGCATGTTTGTCAAAACTATCCCGTTGATGTTTTCCGAGTTCATAACCGAAACAAACACCATCTTGGCAAGATACCATAGGAAGGCCTGTTACCATATTTTCTTTACATAGAGTTTGAAGAGAGCGATAGTTTAAGTGACCAAATCGCTCATGCCAAAGTTTGCTCAATTGATCATTATGAGCAACAAAAACGAAGGGAAGACATGATGACCCAAAGTTGTCAAACTTATACAACCTTGTGGAATCATCAACAATGCTAGTAGCTAAAATATGTTTAGGATCTCTTAGGTCCTTAATTACAACATCATGAGGTGAGAATTCTACTGTTTTCCCTTCACTTGAATGAGTTATCTGATAAACAGATAGAAGGTTGCAGGACAAGGTAGGAACACATAATACATTATTAAAAGGACCATTATTTAGATGAATGGTTCCAGACCCTACAACACTAAGATATCTAGTGTCACCAACATAAGTGTTTTTTCTGTTACAATCATTTAACGAAGAAAACATGGCTTTATTTTTGGCCATGTGGTAAGAAGTTCCAAAATCAATGAGCCACTCATGAGAATGAGAACAAGAAGATACATTCAATGCATAACTTGAAATCTTGATGCTTGATAACCACAAGAAGAAAGTGCCATTCCTGAAGATGAAGTTGAAGAGTTCTCTAAATGGATGTTATGATTCCTCATTGCTGCTTCCAAGGCTTCCATCTTCTTAATTTTTTGACTCTACGTGGCCATCACGATTACAAAATTTGCAATGTATATATATCTTCTTCCCTTGTTTTTATTTGCCTTATGAGTTTGTTGAGTTGTTTTTGTTTTTTGTTTTGTTTTGTTTTGGTTTTTTTGTATTTTGGTTTTTGTTTTTTTCTTTTGTTTTTTGTTTTTTGTTTGTTTTTGTTTTTGTTTTGTTTTGTTTTTTGTTTTTTTTTAGTTTGCGTCTGAGATTGCTTAAGACCCTTGTTTGGTTTAGGACCATTATTTTTAGGATGTTGCTTCTTATGATTCTTTGGTTATGGTTGCTGCTAGGCTGCTAAGACTTTCTTAGAAGAGTTTCCAGTATTAATAAGTCCAAGGTGTAAGAGTTTTTCTTGTTCTCTTATCAAAGAATCGCAAAAGGTATTAAAAGAGGGGGACTTGTAGGCTGTTCCTTGAGAAATTAGGGCTTCTCTAGTGGAATGGGAGGTGGAAACAAATACAGAGTATACAGGTCGTAGCTTAGCAAGAATGGAATAGTTAAGACTATCATCTTCCTTTTTGACCTTACAACCTTCTAAAAGAAGTCTAAGAGTCTTGAATTTGGACAAAAAATATTCAATAGAGGAGAAATTATTGGGGTCCAAAGTAAGAAACTTATTTTCAAGCTCATGGGCCATGATTTCATTTTGAATGCCAAAAACAATATTTAGCTTTTTCATAGCTTCAATAGGGGAGTTAATTTATTGGATATGAAATCTAATATCCTGAGAAATGGACATTTCTATCAACCTTTGTGCTTGATCTTGTTTATTTTCCCATTTAGCCTTTTTATATGCATCGGTAGGTTTAGATTCTTGTCCTAAGTCTATTCTATAAAGCCCTTTACTTCTAAGTAAGTCTACCATGTAGGATATCCATTAGAAATAATTGGTGTTGTTAAGAATAACTGAGCATGCACTTTCCATTTTTGAAAACTGAAGTTGAAAAGGTTGAAACTAACTACTCCAATGGAAATATCTCGAAAAATTAGGTCAGTTAAAAAAAACGGCTCTAAAAATGGCTTATGGATGAAGAAGTTATGCCTTTTTGAAGAAAAGTTGTAGTTGATGCCAAGTAGTTACGTGATAGGTTGAAAGTTGGTGATGAAGTTGTATTAAATAAAAAAAAAATTCCCCTCTTTTTCCAAACTTAATATAATAAATACTACTCTATGTGACCTTCTATAAATAAGTGAGAGTCACTTTTACAATGTTACTTTTACATGTGATTTTTAAATAAAACCCATTTTTTTTTAAAAGGCAACCTTCCAAGTCGACAAAAAGATTTTTAGAAAAAGAAGCTTGACAAAGAGACTTGAACCCAAGACCTCTATTATTATAAAGTAACTTTACACCATGTGAGCTAGTAAAATGATTCTATAATTGTTTGAAAGGAGGAAGGAATTTTTTTTTTTTTTTTCCTCTTTGGGGTGCATGCTTTTTTCTGCAAAAAAGCAACCATGCAAAAACATAAAAATAAAAATAGAAATACAAGCCTTACGACAACAAATTATATTTCCGTTTAGTTTGTCCGGCAACTATATATTCTTCTCACTATTTCTGATTTCTCGAGTTCGCACAATGTTGTGGGGAAAGTGGATACGTAGCAGAAAAATCTCGTCTTCATGTTTATGGTTTTCCAAATCGCACACAACGCAGAGAAAAGAGCATACACAGAGAAGAGGGTATAGATTCGATAATAAAAAAAAGACTATAAACTGAAATAAACGAGGGATTAATAAATATAACTGCAAACAAAAAAACTTTATACCTCCAGAACTAAAATGACACAACTTGGATAACCGGAAACATTTTTGCATGAAACGAAAGGGGTTCTTCACTAGAATAGAGGCTCTGGACACAACAAATTAGTTTTCCTAGCCCGAAAGTGATAAGAAACAATAGATTTGGAAAACGGTAGTCACATGCAGTCAAATCGGCTTCAGATTTGGATCAACAACAGATGCGACCCTCAAAACAACTCTCATACCACGTAGGAATTTAGAGGGTAAGTTTCTTAGATCAAACACCAAATATTGATGCTCACAAACAGATCACAAATTAGTACACCAGTATTTGACGTGGTTAAAAACCCCCGAAGAGGAAAACAATCCACGACCTAATCCAACACGGCCGCTTCAGGCAATTTATTAATATAAAGAAAGAAAATCTACATAAGCTTCTCTCATAAACAATCACCAAACAAATGACCCTCCATTCTCTTTAAATAGAGATCATGGACAAATTGGGTGTTAAGCCATAGATCAAGTGTTGGTAATACTGATGAGAGAATGAACCGCCATTTCACTACATATTGTGACCGTCAGATTATAGGTTACAAAAGTACATAGTAAAGAAACACACTTTACCTAACTCTACGCTAGACCAAGTTATACTTAACTATTTCCTATGTGTCAGAATATCATAACAGGTGAACATGGTGGTGAGGATGGAGGAGGAGAGACTGGTGGTGTCAAAGGTGGTGTGTCACCATTCCCTCCATTAACTTTTGGAGTCTTCTCCCCATCTCTTCCATCTCCTTTTGAAGACTTATCTCCCTTTGGAGGATTGGAGCTCTCACCTTGTAACCTTGTGTTTCTATCTTCATAGAGAACTTCAACATTTGTGTCATGTCAAAGAATGATTTTCAGAAATAATTTTCATCCTCTAACATATTTCTAGGCTCTCCTTCATGTGACAAGCTCGCTGAAGCTTTAGGTACAATTTGAGGTGAAATATGTGGTGGAGATTGTGGTAATTTTTCTCTCCTCGTCCTTGACTTAACTTGAGGACTTGCAACCAAAATATATCCTTCTCCTATCTTGAGGTTCAACTTTGTAAGCATCAAAAACACTTGCAAACAAATTAAACCCTCAAAGCAACAAAGAACTCTACCTCTGATACCAAACTGATATGTATATGAAAGCTTGAGATCTTGTGGTAAAATTTGCAAGTGAATATATTAGGGTTTTTAATCTCTTATGCAAGTTTATTAACATATAAACATGCATTAAAACTCATTTTTTGCAGAAATAATGAATACAATAATACATAATAGTAAACACAAAACAAAAAGTGATGAAGGAGTTCACCCCTCCCGAGCTACATCTCCTAGTCCAACTTCCAATGGTTGGACATATTTCATTATGCTAAAAAAAATGTTTACATCAAGTTACCGAGCTCAAATGGATTAAACAATGTCTCAAATGGCTTTAGAATAGTAGAAAATCGTTAGGTGGGCTCTTTCTGCTCCAAACAATGCTAAAAATTGAATGAGTTATGCTCCAATGAAGTTCTACACTATTTGTCCTACAATTCACACCTTTCTCCAAATCGTACTACAAATTTAGACTTTGTCGGCCACATGGGGCGAAATTTTTGTCACGCGCTGACGAGATTCCTGCCGCACAGGGTACAAAACGTCGCCTCCTTAATTTTCCTTTGTCAATCTTTATCCGGTTAGTCAGGCACCACTTGGCTTCTTTATAGTCATTGATCTCGGTTTCTAGTAAGTTTCCCGCCAGGCAAAACTTTGGGTTTAACTGTGGTTTCCTGGAGTGGTTCGGTTGTGGTTAGTGGTTAGGGCTTCAGAAATCTCCACCCATTAACCACCATCCTGACTGTTGTATGTGAGCACCATAGCGTTAACCCACAATGTTAAATCCTGTTGCAACAACTTTAACTGTGGCACTAAACGGTTTGTTAAACTATGCATGTGACACCGCTTCAAACCGTCGTCGTAATTGTCAACAAACCTTGTCTGTGGTGCATATGTTATATAGTTCGCTGAATATATGTGACATAATACTTTGGGTAATGGGGTATATTGTTGGTTTGCTGCTCCAATCATATAGGTTGCGAAATTTTTTGGTTAAGTGGGTTTCTCCGCTGTGATATATGTTAACACAACTTTGGCTATTGAAATTTATACATATCACATTTAACCTTTGTGGTTGGGGTTAGCCCTTCACCCTGATGCATGGATCGGGGTCGGGGGTTAACCATGGTCCCCACCCCCACATGCAAAACCAATGAGGTTTATATATGGCATTTGACCCATAAGGTTTAAGTCACAAGCGTAGGCGAGAGTGATGGAGACCTTTGGTGCTTGGTGGAGGTCTCATGCTCGAATCCCCGGGCGTCCGCTCTGGCCCATACAAAATTTTATATGGCCACCAATAGGAGGCCACATGGCAACTTATGGTTGGCCCTTGTGGTCCTCTCTGGTTGGTCCAACTCAACAACTTATAAACCAATCAAAACCAATAAAAATCTCAGCTAATAAGAAACTGCCAAATGTCAAACAACTACTAGTTGAAGGAGCATAGTCAGCCTGCCATGTCAGGGTCCAGTCATCAGTATGGACTGCTGACTGTGCACCCCTGTACAACCAAAACACAATTTTTTTTGTTGTTTTCCAAAATGAACAGAATGTGATATTAGGAGCATTTGATGTCAGATTTGAGCGAAACGAGTTGCGCCAAATTTAGAACGACAAGATATACACATTGGTGTTGGTTTCGAGTCATTATGATAATTTTGAATTATGAGCATATAATTGATCCACCGGATCAGTTCATGTATAGTTGGTAAGAATATTGTGAAGAAATTTCCAGTACTCAAGCTTGTGGAAGAACATTAAAATTGACGATATTATTAATTCTAAAAGATAAAACAAAATGATGAGGCATTAGTTGAAATTGGAATGTTTCATTCTCTTGATAGATCCTTTGGTTTTCATCTTTTAGAATTCCAAAAATTTGGAAAGAACTAATTAGACCAAATAATGTATCATCTTCCACTCATTTATAGGGTATACAATAAATATTGAAACAATTAGCATACTAGTATTTTGTGGAATGTATTTGTTTATTTATAAAAATTACATTATCACCAAGATGTGTTGGAAATTATTTGACAAACGTTTTTTCAAAAAAAGTATCCAATGGAATATTAAAATGAACATCCTTGAATACTTGTAATGAATTATGAAGAACAAAATACATGTCATAAGAACATTAAATTTAATTCAAAAATTTACTTAGGTGATTTAAAAAAAAAGGGAGATCATCATTTCAAGATTAGGGAGAAATCGTTAGACCAAAGATCACACTAAGCGCGTGAAGGGGGTGTGAATAAGTGTGACAACAAATTTATGATTTCAAAACTTTTTATCAATGAGAAATTATGTAGCAATGTATCATAATCATTTTGTTGATGGAGAAAAATGTCCCACCAACAGTTAGGGGGTCTCCCGAGTGTGAAGTCCCAATCATACCTCACATCATTTGGGATACGAACCTCATCCGATATGTGGGCCCAATTGACACCATGTGTGTGTTACTCTTGTCTATCAAACGAAGACAGGTAAATGTGAAAACAAGAGTGAAATGGCAAGAGAATAAGGACGCAATCAACCTTCCAATAACAAACTTGCAAAACAGTATATAAGAACAAAATAGAAAAATAAAACGAAAAATATGTCTCAAGAAGAATTAGTTAGCTAATACCATCTTAAGACACACAAACCAGAGAATTCTAGAGGCTAACTAAAAATTAGTTCACAATTAATTTGTAGTAATTTCATTGAATAAGATAGCATAGACCCAAAAGCAAACATATCATACATACACCACAAATTAGTTCATAAACATATACCCAATATATAAGCATGCACACACACACACAAACACACACATATGCATGGAGTAGCGGTTAGCCATTACAACCAACATATAAATGCATGGGAAATAATGCAAATATGAAAAAAATCTCATGAAAATGTTGATAAATTCAAGTACATGAACTACATGTTCCTCGAATAGTGGAATGAGGGATATTCATATCTTCCTAAGACAAAAATTCTAGCCTCATAATCACTCGACCTATAAGCTACCAGGAGAAAATGCACTCAAATCTTTAAATGCTACACTATGTTATAGGATTCAATCGCCAAAAGACACTGCACCTCAAGAATCATGAGGATATATTTATACAAATTGGGAGGTGACTCTTCACCTTCTGCATAAATCTTTGACTTCCTCATGACTTTTCTATTCCTAGTGACTTTTGCAACTCATATTGATTTTTACAATTTAACAATTTTATGAATAGATAATATTTGGAATATAAGAAAAAGAAATCCATGAGCTTTGATGTGGCAATTTGAAAGAAGATATTACACTTTTAAGAGATATTGTTGATGTCTTTTTCCACCCGGGATAACGTTGGTGGTTATGTGAGTATCCAATGGTTGTCATTGGTTGGGATCATACATCCATGTCACATTCATATTTATATAATCAACAACCATCCAATAGTTTCAATCACACTAACACACAACTAATAATAAAGTAGTAGATGAAAACATTCCAAAATCAGAAAAAGTTTTAAAAAATATCCCTCCCTCTATCATGAATAATATTGTTGTTGGTATGGTTCTTATTGCTATAAATCATAGAAACTTGTATGGGTTGTTTGAATGAGGATCTCATTGTTGATTGTTGTAATGGTTGCCCATTTTCTTGTTGTTGCACTGATTTTTTTGACAATAAATGCCATTTGACTATTG